>CM055650.1:9410676-10869426 GCA_029378325.1 Elaeagnus macrophylla | reverse complement strand
GACTCCATCCTTTCACTAGTAGATTGTATGAAAGCATTCAAGGTTTCCTCTAAGGTTGGCTTCCTAGGTTGATTAGAAGCTCTACTTCCTTGTATGAAAGAATTCAAGCTCTCTTCCAAGGTTGGCTTCCTAGGTTGATTATAAACTCTACTTCCTTGTATGAAAGAATTCAAGCTCTCTTCCAAGGTTGCCCTAGATGGATATTGATGAAAACTTGAGCTTTGCATTTGGTATTGTGCATAAGGTGGGTCATATGGTTGAAGATTTGAGCTTTGCATGTTGTATTGAGCATAAGGTGGGTAGAGTTTGCTTGCCATGAAGAATTATGGTGATTTCCCCACTCAGGATTATAGGTACTAAAATAAGGATCATTCCAAGGTGGGTGACATCCCTCATTACGATCAAAGTTTGAATTAGTGGATGCATAGTAATCACCTGCAAAAGTGCAAACATTAGCATAATGCTCATATAAACTGCAAATGCTACATACCTCCATGTCTGTCATATCATGCAGCTCTTCAAAAGGCCTTGTATTGGCTCATGGATTTCAGTATTCAGCCTGATTAGGTGCATTTTAAAATTTGTTGATGTTGTCTATGAACGGTACCTTTCAAAAACTAACAAAAACAACAGAGAAATCAAAGCACCACAGATTAAGCAAATAAAAGCACTATTTTTTGATTTTTTTGATTTTCTGATTTTTTTGTATTTTTAGAATAAAAAATAAATAAATAAATAAAAGATAACAAATAAAATAAATAAACAAATAAAAATAATTAAGAAACTCTAAAAAGTTAAAAAGAAAATTATTTAAAACGTCAATTCCCCGGCAACGGTGCCAAAAACTTGATGTGTTAAATTGTGTACTCGCAAGTGTACGAATCACTCGTAGTAAAGTGATAAGCAACTTCCAAGGTCGATTTCTTAAGGAATTGCAGTGGTCTTAAATAACTATCTTCTTAATCTAAATAGAGTTCCAATAAAAATAAAACACTAATTAAATAGAGTTCTAGTAAAACTAAAACTCTAAGTAACTAGAATCCTAAAGCTAGTAAAACTGTAAAAATGTGTTTGATTTGTAACGGAAACTAAGTACGAGTAATTAAACGAAAACAAAATTGCAATTTAACAATCAATTCAGATATATTTGAAGATCAATGGAGGATGTATGGACGTTTAGCTTGGTTGACCATGCTTGCATCGAAAAGGTATGGTGAAATAACATGAACGTTCTATATAAACAAAATTACTGGCTTTCCTTTTAATTACGAGACTGCCTACGGTCGGGGTAAATCTCTTTGTTGATTAACTAATTAACTACCTTCGGTCGGGGTAAATCAAATAGTAATCAAATTACGCGCAAGGAAAAACATGCCAATCAAATTAATGCTATGACTAAGTCACTAAATTGAAGCTTTGATTAAGTGTTTCGGAATAAAGTTAAGGTGACGTTCCTATAACTAAATTCTAAGATATTTCAACCTAACTACGAATCTCAAATGGGCCCATGATAATTCATAATTAAATATCTAAATATGCTCTTAATCAAAAAGTAATTTGTTTATATTAAATCAATAAAACATACACCATACACAGTTCTAGCAAACATGGCAACACAAACTAAACATCCATAATAAAACTAGCCAGACATGTTCATATTAATATTCATAGACAAATAAAATATGAACATACACTCCAACGAAAAAAGAAGAAAAATAGAATTCTACAACACCAAAGAAAACCTAGATCTAAATACCGCTTATGGATGGGATAGCGTTCTTCTCCAAAAGCTTTATCTTCGATTGTCGACGGCTTCTTTGGATCCTTAGAATGGTTTCTTTTGCTTCGTTTTTGTGTAGCGAAACTCCCAAAGTTGATTGAATGTAGTGTTTGGTCGCAAAAATTGTAATGTGTAAAGTTATGTACAAGTTCGAGTTTTGTTTGTAAGGGGGGCTCTAAGGGGGTATTTATAGATGTAAGGGTTTACACAAATCCTGATTGCCATAGGAATAGGCGCGCCGCAGCATGCATTTTTCCCGCCGCGGCGCAACACAAATTCTGAAAATAATGTAAAAACCCGAGAGCTCCCCGCCGCAGCATGACTTTTCCTCGTCGCGGCGCGCGTTGTCTTCAGTTTCTTCACATGTACCCCTTACATATGTGATGGCTCGTTATGTAAGGCTTACATATTTGTCTCGTTTAGCCCGTAACTCGTGATCCGAGCGCCGTAAGTGTTCTGTCTTTGCGTGTTTTCATTATTTGACTCATTTGATGCTAAAAACACCTGAAATACACTAAAACACACCCGTGATTCCGAATTGATAGATTTATGAAAATAATCAAATAAACAATCATAACAAATCTATATTTAAAACAATTAAGCACAATTAATCACGAAATATTAGTGCTTTTTGAGCACTCATCAGCTGCATGCGTAATGAAGATTACTGCTTATGTGTAATCCCTTTACATTCCATTATAGATTACAGTTAAACAAAATACAGTAATACTCTAAATCAATTCCATTACGATTACGATTACGATTAGTATCAATCAAACATGCCCTTAAACTTGTGAAGTACTGCAGAGTTGGTTTATGGGAAAGTGGCACTTTGTTTCTCGAGTAAGAAAAAGAAAAGCCAGTATCATAACGATGGATTCGGTAGTCTTCAAAAATGTGTGAATCCGCTGGAACTCCATTAGTGTAGTTTCTTTCCATATTTTGCTGGTCAAAATTAAAGCAAGAATAGAAAATAACTTATGAAGTTCAATTGCTTCGGACTACCCATAATTGTATTATCTCCCAAACTTCTGCTTCACTCAAAAAGACGTTAGTCGGTTCTTGTATTTACCATAGGCGCTGTGTCATGACTGTTATTTGCATTAATGTTTTTAATTCTAAAATTCATATATTTTTAATATTTTAAAAAAATAATTATTTTTCATCAATTTATTTATAATAATAATAATAATAAACTAAATATCTTAAAAGACAAATATGAACCAATATTTAGTTTTGACTAAAAAGAATTCGTGTTGAATTAATTCATATTTGTGGAATTGTAGGTATATTTATATTTGTATTAATTATGATATAATACATAGTTAAAATTTTAAAATAGTATGAATATAAATTTATATATGCTTGTCAATTTCTCCATATTCTTTAACGTTTTTCTCGTGTACATACTTTATACCAAATTCCCACTACCGTTGGCGATATATATAACTATAAGTAAACACACTGTGCCCACAGAAGCACTAGAGGAAGTAAAATCAAATCATAGAGTAAGAGCATCGTGGTCTTGTGGATGTTATTATTATATGTCACAAAAATAGAGTAGTGGCCTTTAATTTTGGATCAATATCCACAATCAATGAATTCCATTCTGGACCATGAAGCTTCTTCTTGTGCGTGTCATCTCTGCAGGGACATACATTTTCATCTCCACAAGATTCCAACGGATACCAGTCAGCGTATCAAATTCGAGAATATTGACATAATATCGAGTTTTTGTTTTTCCACATTTAATAGACTAGTTATAAACCCATCCTTTGTACGTAATTTATTAACAGGATAAATATCACTAAACTCAAAAAATTCTACAGTATTGCTTATTAATTAATAATTAAACGAATTTAAATAAATAAAATTAAACTCTAAACACAACTCTTCAGATTATCAATAGAAAAACCTACAAAGAAAAAAAATCCCATAACCCATTTCCTGACTTTTCTTGTTAAACCCAATCTCTTTAGAACAAAAATTTCCAAATCCAAAATTGCCCATTTGACATAACTGGAAATGAAAGAACTTGTAGCCACTAAATATGCCTACTTTCCCTATTCTGCTCTCATTTCTCGATATCGATTTATACCCAACAGTTCAAACCAAAGAAAAATTTTGAAGTCTACATTTCAAATCTCCAATTAGAGTGACGCTTTTAAAAGTTAGTAAATAATTTATTCACTTAGGTGCATTCGAATTTTGATTTTGATTTAATTCACCATTTCTCTTCTCGCTCTTCCTTTTTTCTCCATCGCAAATTCCCTGTAACCCCTTTTTTACCCTTTTCCTCAAATCCTCAATCATCAACCTTAGATCCCACAAAATATGCTTCTCTCGGGCTTCACCCATCACTCGAATCCAATTGGCTGTCTTTAGTTTTGATTTTTTCAGATTTCATTGAATTTTGAGTATGTATTTCTTCAGATCTGTATTTCTTTTTTGCAGGCGCTGTGGTATTTTTTTGGACGTGAGAAGGGGTAGAATTTTCCCTCAAATTGGGTGAAATTTCGCATAAATGTCCTACCTTTGAGATATTGTAATATATTACTTATATATGACGCTAACTAAATAATCATAAAATTTAGGAGTTATATACTACATCAAATTTATATAATATCAAAATTTCAATTAATTAATAATCAAAATGTTTTAGAACTCGTCACAAATAATTTAAATAAAATATAATATAATAAAATAAATTAAAAATATAAAATGATAATCTTAAAAAAAAAAAAAATTCATACTTTAATAGAGTATTGTTTCATATTATTTAAATACTATATTACTTAAATTTATAAAGAATTATGAAATTTAACTACCTTAAAAGATTAATCTTTTTAAAAACGTGGAATATTTTATATTATTAATACTTTATATAAAATTTATACTGATTAACCTTTTTTCCACTTATGCTATCATCTGATTGAACGGTGAACACTTATGCTAGATTACAATTAAATATTTTGTCCACGAAAATTGCCAATACAAATAAACCTTACAACTCATATAGAGTGAGCCTGCTTGGTCGTCACTTGACTTCATATGCAGTACAATTTCGTAATTGTAGGCTAATGTATTTACTTCAATAACAATTGTACATTTAAACACTAATTTGTAAGGTACATGTTATTTTATAAAATAACTAATTTTGTCAGTCATTACAAAATTTAAAAACCTTGCACTTATAAAATATACTATAGTAATTATAATAATTCATATATCCAATTTATAATAAAATTCATCATTTTGTTCTTCTGTAAGATTTAACATTTGTATGTGCTCTAATAACATTTATTAATGTTAATAAATATACTGAGTATCAACTATCTTACTAATTGGTAACAACTGATTATAAAATGAAGAACAATATAGGATAATTTTCATAACATGCAACTAAATAGTAACTGGATATATAATGTGCATATGTTTTATCCATAAAAAGTAAATCAATATAAGTTTATCTCTCTTTAAGATAATTACTTATTTTGCCATATTTTTAGGAGCACATAAAATAAATCAACGTGCTTTGTATTCATTAAAAAATCATGTGACTTGTGAAAATATTAAATTTTAATGCTAATATGAATGCAAAAGATATATATTATAACTTATGTAATCATTCACATTGCTTTAATAATACATGCTATGAATTATCATAACAATATATGGCATTTGAAGTTAATGCTTTTATAAGCAATAAGTACCATTAATTTATTCAATTAGTAACCATATATGATTAATATTATGTGAGTATTAGTCACATTTTAAAGTCATCTTATACATATGGGAGTAAAATTTTGAATCTCACAGTCTCATTACATTGGGTATAAATTCATGTATTTTCAACACATTTTACATTTCTTGGCACTTTGACAACTGGTCCTTACAAATATCTAACGAACAACTCAGGTGTTCATATTATATCTATTTTACTTTGTGCAAAAGTGAATTAATATGTGCCTAAAATAATATTTTGTATTTGGCCAATACTTTTCTTTGTCGACATTTAATAGCTTTAAACATTATTAAGGATCCTTATCATCTCTTTTTTATTAAAAAGAAAATGAAAGAAAATATGTTGTACAACATTAATATATTAATATTTTGTTCCTCCCATTATTAACATGATATCATTTTATATCAGGTATTTGAGACTCTATAGGAGTCAATAGCTAGTATAATCTTTTTCAATATCATTTTTTAGAGTATAAACTCTTTTATTCCAACAATAATAATATTATTTTTTGCATCAATATAATTAGCAAGCTTTAGATAAATTATGAATATTTGTTGCTATTTTATTGTCCTATAGGGACTTCAATAATTGCTCGAGTATTTTACAACTAAACTTTTCACTATCTAAAAGCATCGACAATATATAGTACTCTATTATCAGTAATTTTTGTAACCTTATGTTTTATAAAAATGATGCATTTTAAGTAATTTTATGCCATTATCATTTTTCTCTCCCTTAATGGCAAAAATTATTTATCAAAATTATATAATAAGCTTGCTTACCTTCAAAAGATTTAATATAAATGAAACTCAAAATACATATTTTTTAATTTATTAATGGGTTCATCTCAATTCGTTGAGTCGGTGTAATTTGATTAAAGCAACTTTATTTTTTCACTAATGTAATTTGCAATTAAAAAATTAATAATAAATTTGTGGGTTAAACTGAACCCAAAATATATCAAGTTCCATAATAAGGCTGACAATATTATTTTCATAATATATGATTTTTTAGAGGCGTGAGATTCACTATCAACTTTTGTCAAATATAATGAGTTTATTTTGCCTTAGGAACATGTAACACATGTAGTTACTGAAAAAGAAAGGTTTGGACTTTGGTCCATAACCCTTGTATACTAAACCAATTTTAATTGATCATGATAATTATTCAAATTTTTATCTATCAAAATTTATTTTATATTTGCTATATAAATTGAAAGAAGCTTTCCAAATATTGACTCCTAGTCATGTATTTATGACATTATACTTTAGACTAACATATGCATCATCTGTGCAACTTTAATCATAAGGTTGATTTTTATGAAATTTTTTGAAGTTAAGCTTCTATTTGTGACTTTATATATTACATTTTGATTGTAGTCTTGAATATTACTATCACCAAATATATTCAAAATATTAAGTTTCTCCTCAACTTTGAGGAATTTGAGCACAATTATATATAATATAATTCATTATACTTTAGCTTTTCAAAATATTTTATTAAATTATACATGAAATTGTGCTAACTCATATATTATTCAACAATAATGAATATTATTACATTGATTTTTAAACATAAGTATTCACCATTCAAATTGAGAGGCAATAGTTACAAGCCCATTTATATTTCTTCATCCATCATTATCTATCAATATCAAAAGGGGATATATACTGGATAATATTAATAAAATATTGTACCTTAATTAATATTCTCTTGTTCTGCTTCTGTGGAAACTCATGGTCCATTATAAAATTGGAGCTCAAATAAGTCATAATACAATAAAATTGTAACTACCACATTGATAATATTAACACAATAGCTTAAACCATGATCATCATATAATATTCACTTCTAGTAATGATATGATCAAAATGTCTGTATTTTTTTAATAATTTATACAAGCACATAATATTTAAATATATGTGTGTGTTTCTCTATTGCTATTTTATGAGCAAACTAAAAATAGCATATGAAGGATTCATAACTGTTGTTAATTTCACTCTCAATGTTGTTATGTTAGCATACATGAGATCTATGTATGTATTTCTTTTGGCTCTCAATAAAATATGTGATTGAATAACATTTTTTTTTTCTCCAAAGTTTTTAAATAAAAAGTTAATGATATTGAGCACTTAAAAATCTTGAATGATTAAGATTAGATAGTGATTATCAAATTAATCACTTGTAATCCTTCAAGATATATTTTTCTCCTTTGATAATATTCAATTCAATATCAACATCAAATGACATTCATTTCAAAAATCATATAATTGAAATGCCCTTATATCCATAGTCATATTTAGGATATATACTGTTTATATAGATGCTATTATCTTGCTATTTTAATAGCAAATTTTACTCATAAAATAACATTTTATGATGTCAATTTTGCTACTTAATTGCATACTCGAGGAATTGAATATACTTTATCATATATTATGTTAGCATTGTAGCATATGAGTTCTTAATCAAGGAGATAGATGCAATTCTAAAATATTATATTTATACTTTCAAATATATATTTCTATTAGCATCATAGCATGTGGGCTCTCAATCAATAACATAAATGTAATTCTAAAATATTACATTTTTAACTTCAAGGGAATAATTAAATCCCTTATTTTCTTATATATATGTAAATTTTTTAGAATACTTTAGCAATGTAGCTAATACAATTAATATTCATTAAGAGTGCTCCTAGAAAAGAATGGTGGGGCATGGTCTCCTTAAAAATCATCATCCTGGACAGAGCAATGTTCTTAAGAAAGACTAGTGGTACAAAAGCTTTCAAGAACTAGCCTCCTAGACAGAACTCTCTTAGATCCTAATTTTCATGCAACCACATACTTAAAAAGTTTATTTGGGTGACCAAAACAAGATTTTAGTCCATTTATGTACTATTTAAAATCTCACAAATAATAATAATATCAATTTAGCATAAAAATCAACCCAAAATTATGTGTATTTAATTAATAAACATAAATAAATAGATATACATAAAAAAATATAATTATACCATAAAAATTTATTTAGATGATTGCAAATTATATCGATGCTGAAAAAGAATTATCAATAAATGAAAAAATATGAGTCTGGATCTATAAGGTAATTACATTTAAATAACTTTTAGTTAATTCACAATTAATGCCAAATGAATATTATTTAAGTAAGATACTAAGGGCATTATATTTTAAAAGTTATTTTCAATCCTTTTTTTAATTAATATAGATATCATATATTCGTACTGCATATATGATTCATTAATAATAAATTATTAATTTAAAATAAAGGCAAATATTAACAGATATTTATGGAACATTTCTATCTATCCATTTAGTAGAAAATATTCAAGATTTGTAATTTTTTAAAATAATAATAATAAATATTTATATTGATAAACTTAAATATATATTTATTGTTATATTCATAAATATATTTGCAAAATATTTATATATAATATTATTAAACGATTGTAATATATTTAGTAGGAGAATAATAAACAAAAATTATATTTGCTAATAACAAACAATATATTTAGTAACTTATAATAAATTAGTTTCAAATTTTATTGGTGACTACAACATTGAGTTTAACTAAAAAATCTATTATTAGATAATATTTAACTTCATATCGATATTGATTTTAATCTTAAATAATACAATAAAAAAAGAAAGTTTAATTTGAAATATTTTCAGAATTTGTTGGCTTACCAACATGATATGGTATATGAGATTACTTTTCAGAGTTTGTTTGCTTTGTAACTTTGTTGAATTCCTAACCTGATATAATATCTTAAATTATTTAAAACAATACTACAATATAGATATATAAAAATATTAATATATAAATCAAACATCTTAAGAAATTTTAAAAGTCAATTACAATAATTAAACAACTTAACAAATTTTAAAAGGAAAATAAATCATAAATATTATTGATTAAGGTGAAATAATAGAATTATATACACTACAAGAATTTTGACATTTTGGGACAAAATTTTTCGTCCTTGAAACTTGATATTTCATCTTTAAAAAGAATCAAGGAAAAAATATTTTGTCGCAAATTTTGTCCTTCAAACACCGTCCTTGAAAATAAACAAGGACGAAATGTGATTTTGTGCAAAAAAATTAGGAACAAAACTTTCGTCTCTAAAAGCCATAAAATTTGTTACAGAAGTAGGGGATAATATGCTTGTAATTGTTTTAAAGACAAATAAAATTTGTCCTTGAGAAGTAAAAAAGTTTGTCACAAAATTTTTGTCATTGAAAATTACATTCAAGAACAACTTTTGAGACATTTTTTAATTTTCAAGGACAAATTCTATTTGTCTTTAAAACAACTACAAGCATACTATCCCCTACTTCTGTAACAAATTTTGTGGTTTTTAGAGACGAAAGTTTTGTTCCTAATTATTGTAAACATGCAGCTACATTTAGTTTAGCATAATACATTTAACTTGCTACCACATAATTTTAAATTATTGTACATGAAAGGTTTAATTAAGTGTAAAAAATATACCACTTTAACAAACTAGTTGAATAGAGTGCACAAAGGGAAAATAATTTATCTGTATCCCTGAGCCCGTTGCATGTCATACGCACCCCAGGAACCAGCTCCAACTCCGTACATAGGGTAAGCCTCAGCACCATATTGCATCTGAAAATCAAAACAGAAATCATTAACATGGCCAGAAATTGGCTGCAAGAAGACATCGTACATATGTTACTTGGGACTGTTAACTTTTATTTATTTTATAATTATTCATACAAATATATCGAAGTTATTGTAGCCATAGCATTTTTTGAATTGTAGAATATGGCAAAAACTTACTAGATTCATGCCATAGCTCGCAGGATAATGATTTCTAGAATACCCTGCTTCAGGATGGCCATAGTTTGCATTATAGCCTGCATAGTACAAATGCATACAGCTTAGAAATAAAATGCAAATATATTATTTATGATAATTGTTATTCTTATCTTTCTTTAACATTTCCATAACGTGACTTTCTCTAAAATGCCTTCTTCTGCACAGAAGCATGGTACAATCTACAAAACTCTTGACGAGATACCAAATTTCGTAGTCTCATAAATACAAAGCTCGTCACAATTCTCGTTTTGTTTTATCTTCTTATCAAACCTGAAATCACATTCTCATTATCATGCCTACTAGTGCAAATTTATAATACACAGAAAAATCCTCAACACAATAGGAGATTTCTCAAACAATTTAATCAAAGCATAGAAACAAGAGTACTAATTTCTTAACTAATCTTCTTTCAGACTATCTAAACAAACTAGAAAGTAACAGAGACATAATCGTGCTTCAATTCTATAAAGAACAAACCAGAAGCCAACCCTTATCTTCCTCAAATAATCACCATTGCAAAACCAGCAATAAAACAAGAATAAAGTCAGAAAATATCATATTCATCAAACAAACTTCTTGGGTATCAATGAAGGGTTAATACCAACGCCCATATGCAAATCAGAAAATCAAAACCGAAATACAATACCACATAATACATATACATACATCTTCCACTATATTACCTGAATTTCACAATTTTGGCCAATGGTGGAGGAAAAAGGAAGTCGGTAACAGTGGAACGACGGTGAGATGGCATCCCACGAATAGCGACTGGCTGTTTAACGATGGCTTCTCGGTGTTTGGGCGTTGAGCTCGATGGTGGAAATAAGGTCACGGCGAGGAGGACAACGGCAATGGAGTATGGCGTCGGTGAGCTCGTGTTGGAGAAAAGGGAGCTGACGGTCGCTTGGGTAACGAACGGAGTTAGCAGCTGGGTTGTTTGTCGAGCGAGGTGCTCCGTCGGGGGGAAAAGGCCGACCGTTGAGGGCGACGGCGTTGGCGACGGCGTCGATGAGGGCCAACACCTCCCTCTCTCTCGCGCGCCGTCAAGGAGCTTCACGGGACTGGTTTCGCGTGGAAGAGAAAAGGGGAGGTATTGGGTATATAGGGTTTGGGTGTAAAAGACCGAATTGTCCCTGCCCCTTTGGAAAACTTTTAAGGGCATTCCGGTAATTTCACACAAATTTTCTCAAATTTCTAAAAATGTGTAAAAATTAAAGAAATTATCTAAACTATTATATATTATTTACAAATCAAATTTGTAACTTCAAAATATTAATTTTTGTTTGTTAATGAAGAGCACAATTAAATATTTTAACATTTTTTTTATTTTTTTATTTTATTTTTAAATAGAACTAATTTAAAAAATAAATTTTTAATTATTTCCTTAAAATATTAAATTCAAATCAGGGTCTCACAGGCTTGGATTAAAAGTTTTTCGCGACGGCAAGAACCAGCTCTGCTTCTCTTCTTACGCGAAGGGGAATGAAGAAAGGAAGGGGGTTAATAGGGTTTGGGTGGTAAATGACCAATCTGCCCTTGCCCTTACATAAAAAGTTTTTGATAAACTAGGGGTACTCTTGGTAATTTTCATTTAATTTTTCCAAAATTTCTAAAAATATCAAAATGTTTGGATTTTCAAAGACAAAAAAATTTGTCACAAATTTTTCCCATTGAATTTTCAAAGACTAATCTCATATTTGTCCTTGCTAAATATTTTGGGACAAAACTTTTGTCATAATCTTTTGTCCCTATTTGTTTTTTAATATTGAAATTATTCCTCAACATTATCTGGGACGAAAATTTAAAATTTGTCCTTAAATGTGATATTTTTTAGGACAAATTACTGTTTTGTTACAAAATTTTGTCTTAAATAACTGATTTTCTTGTAGTGATACCACTTAGAAAATCCATTAAGGCGAAATAATAGAATTACATACCACTTAGAAAGTGATTTAGGCTATTTTTGGACCGTTTGAACTTTTCGAGCCTCCCCGTACTGTTTCATCCATAGTGACCCTCTTGAACTCAATATACACATATACATTGTACTGTCCTTAGTAATAAGAGTACTCAATATAACACTTAATTTTCATGAGCATTTGAATTGAAAGAAATTATATATGTCTTGCTTCAAAAAAAAAAAAAAAAGAATTAAAAAAAATGATAGTAAAATTATATCAATAAATATAAGATTGATATTAAAAGTAAAAAACAAATTAGGAGAGAAAAACAAAAATAGAATCCATCTTTTCACAAATGTGAAGGAGCAAATCTATTTTATTTGTTGACATAATGCTAATTTGTATGTGATGTCATCCCACTACTTATTTTATTTTATTTATTATTTCAATAATTTTTTTACGTCTTAATTATTTAAATCTTTGTCATCCGTATTCCCACTATTCCTTGTTGCCATCATTCTGCCGGAATAAAGAAACGAACATAAAAACTAAAAAGTGATAGGATTACTTTCATCTATTTTTGCTGTTATATGTACAGTCAACACTTTAAAAAAAACAAAAAATTTGGTATATATCCTACTTATTGAATAAATATTTAAATTAATGTATAATTATATTATCATAATTATTTTTATAAAAAATATTTAAATTATATTTTATATTTATATAATTAATTATAATTTGTTGTTGTTATTATTAGATAAATTTATTTTTAATAAATAATGATATTTAGAATAATAATTTAAGTTATTATAATATCTCCACCTATTTAATTTAAATTTAATTTCATAATATTTATTGATTAAAACTAAAAAAAATATAACTAAAATTTATTAAAAAGAATTTAAAGTTTTTATAGCCTTAGTTAAAACACATATTTAAAGAAATAAAATATACTAATTAAGGGCACATTTGTTAATTAATTTTTAATCTTTAATGAAATTAAAAATGACTATAATTCAAAACAAAAAGAATTAAAATTAAATTTATTTTGATTATGTGTAATTATAACATCATGAAATCGGAATAAAAATTATTGTTACTAATTTATGAAATTAAATATATTGGCTAAATGAAAATTTTAAATAAGTAAATTGGAGGAAAAAAAATTTAAAATTTTAAATATCAAAATAATTAAAAGTTTTAGTATTAAATAACACATAACTTAAATAAATAATTTAAATTACATAACCGGTCAAGTCACGTGTTAATATTGAGTTTGAGGGACTTTTATTAACTGAATCGTGGTAGCACGATAACAAATGATAACAAAACTTTATTAATGTAGTCGTAGTCATTATTCAATCGTAGAATTCTAGTGTAGTTAGTTTCACACTCTTATTTTAGTTGTCTATTTATAACTTAAGAAATAATAAATTTTAAATTAAATACATCTATTTTACTATAATTTGTTGTTCTATATATAGCCAATAACATTTAAACTTATAAACTATTCTAGATTTTATTTATTTTTATTTGTTGGTTATTGTTGTTATAGATATAATTTTAGTTATTTTTCTTTCACATTAATTATTGCCACATTTTAATTTATAATTTGAACATAAAGAATTATATAAGATAAAATACTCCATAAATTCGTAAATCATTATATATACAATATTAAAATATTTGTTAATTGTCATATGATTTAATCTCATATTTGTTGATTGTTGGGGAGATATAAAATTATGTGGGTGAGATATTAATTAAAATATGTAAATTTAAAATAAAAGAGAAAAGGGATAAGGAAAAAAATCAAATGAACAAAGAAAAAGAGCAAAAGAAAAAAATTATGCTAAAACAACACACTTTTTGTATATAATAGACTTGCTGCACCTCTAAGGCAGTTGCTTATTCATATATTATAAATGTTTTATTTTACAATGTTAAATTTTATAATATTTAATACGTAAAATATATTTTATTATCAAATTTACATCAAATAATTAAAAAAATTTATTGAAAAAATGAGAAGAAAGCATTTTAAAAAGAAATAAATGTAAAACATAAATAGAATTTATGATATTTAAAAGACTAAAATTCAAGAAATTTACTGTCATTTCTTATCTTTTTCTTTCTTTAACTTAAGATTTTTGTTGTTTTTAATTTTTTTGTAGAGTTTTATAGTGATATAGATTTAAATTGGATAATAAGAAGCATATGTAAAGAATAATAATTAGTTTGGTATTTTAGAACTTCTTTATTTTTATAAAATGTACACTTTAATCTCTTTTATTTTAAGTGGTACACTTTAACATCCTAATTTTTTAAAAGTTACACTTAAATTCAATTTTTTTTTAAAAAAAATTAATTTCTTGGTACATGGTTCTCATGTGACTTTTTAAGAGAATAATTTTGAATTTTTTTCTTAAAACATTAAAAAAAATAATAATCAAATTATGAGATAGAAAAAATTAAATAAAAAACTGACCAAATTATTAAAAAAAAATTTTACATTTTTTTTTTCAATTTTTTATATTAAAAATTGATTTTTTTAAAATTATTTTCTTAAAAAAATATTGAAATTCTAAAATTGTCCCTATAAAAAATCACATGAGAACTATGTGCTAAGAAATTGATAAATTTTTTTAAAAAATGAAATTAAATATACCTTTTAAAAAGCTAAGAAATGTAGGGTGTAACACTTGAAAAAAAAGGATTAAAGTATTCATTTTTAAAAGATAAGAGACTAATAGAGTACCAAACTCAATTAATAACTACCTCGTCATAATTATTTGATATTTTCTTCTTCTTCTTTGTAACTTTTTATTGTTCTTTTCGATTTTTGTAAATATTTTACTTTATTACGTTGTTATATAAATTAATCACATTTAATGAGTAAAAAACTATTACAAAATAAAGGACATCACTCTACTAAAATAATTTACTTACCTGTTTGTATTTTTAGTAAATAATTTATAGTTGTTTGAATTTTTTATTGTTGCATTAAATTAAAAACTAAGGTAAAAGAATAAAAGATATAGAGTTATTCAGTGCTAATTATATGTTAGGTTGCCTTATCAAACAAATTATTTCACGTTTTAAGAAGATATTAAGATTTATATTGTTTTACCAACAAAAAAAAAATAAATTAAACATAAATTTAAGATTTTTATTGCTATAACTCAATTTCTTATTACTATAAAAATAATTTCTTAATAAATTTTTTTAATGTAATAGATAATTTTTACACTTTTATTGTGATTAATTTCTTAACATTTTTATGTGATTAATTTTGAATGTAATAGATAATTCATACACTTTTATTGTAATAATAAATTTTTTTTTTATTAATGTCACTAATCTAAATTTATAAATGTATAAAATTAAAAAAAAAAAAAAATAAAAGTACAAAGGGAAAGAAAAAAATTTCAAAATAAAATAAAAATTGGCTACAAATAAGATTTTTATCCTAAATTTGTTAAATAACTATACTATTTAACGAATAAAGATATTAACAGAACTGTTTTTGTATTGTCATATTAAAAATATATAAATTGTATATTTATTATTATAATTAATTACATTTAGTATCATTATTATTGAATAAATTTGCTAATGATTGTTAAAAAATATATATAATTTGTTGCAATATATCAAACTTTCTAACTTAAAAGTGTTTATATAATACTTGTTACTTATAATTAAAAGTGTTTCATATGCCAACAACAATAGTTAAACATGTAAATAGTTATAGATTTTATTTAGGAAAAAGTGTCATAAAGATCATCTTATTTTTATAAAAGGTGGCATTTAGTCTCATAGATTATAAAAAATGTTTTTAAATCCCTTTACTTTTAAAAAATGTATTTTTAAGTCTCTCTACTTGTAAAAAATGTGTCATGTAAGGACAAAGTTAATTTTTCATCCAATCTACTGGAATAGCAAATATGTCACATGCATATTTATATTTTTCAATATATATATATATATATATATATATATATATATATAATTAAAAAATTACTTAATTTTTTTAGTTTAAAAAAAAAACTTAAATATAATTTACAATTAATTTAAATATAAATTTCAATAAAATTTTAATTGTCTAATATTTAAGTTACAACTTAGATAATGAAAATTTTATTTAAGTTTAATCGAATTCAATAAAATTTAAATAGAATTTTCATTGTTTAATATCTAAAATCATAAATTAGACAATAAAAATTTATTTAAGTTTAATAGAAAGAAATTGTAAAAAATTAGATTAAATTTTTAATTAAAAATTAGAGTAATTTTTTAATTAAAAATTATTTAATTTGATATATATTTATCGAAAAATATAAACATGCATATGACACATGTACTATTCTGTTAGATTTAACGAAAAATTGGATGAAAAATTAATGTTGTCCTCGCCTGACACCTTTTTTGCAAGTAAAGGGATTTCATAACATTTTTTTTATAAGCAAATAGACTTAAAAGACACATTTGATAAGCTAGATAACTAAATGACACTTATTATATAAGCAAAAGAACCATTTTAGCTCTTAGCCCTTTTATTTATTATTATTATTATTATTAATGTTGTTATTATTATTATTATGTGTAACTTTAACTTTTTTATTACATATTATGTCACATGTTAATTTATATTTGATACATAAAGAATTATACGACATAAAATAGTTTATAAATGCATAAATCATTACATATAAAATATGAAAATGTTTAGCAATTATCTTATCTTTTAATAATATATATTACAAGTGAGTCATGAAATTATCTAATTATGATGTAATTTTTTTTAAAGAGAGAGAATAAAAATGATAAATAAAGAAAAGAATAAAAAAGCAAAAGCAAAAATTATAAAACAAAAATGAAAAAAAAATGTGAAAGTAAGGTTATAATTTAAGCCTCTTTTATATATAAGAAATATAAATATATTTGAGCTAAAAAAAAAAAAAGCAAAAGTGACTCAAGATCTAGATGTGCTAGCTCATTTGAGCTTTAGCTAGATTTTTTCAATTTATAAACTTATTGAGTCGACCTTAAATGAGTTGAGTTAAGTTAAGTTGCTCATAATAATATAAAATCATGCATAAAATGGAAATATACCTCTTGAATTTTAAATTATTAAAGTGCCACATAAAATCAATTCTAACATTTTTTTTTTTAACATCTAAATGTTAAAACTACTTCTAAAATAAACACATCTTAAAAGGAAAGCAACTCATTAACCTTTCACACCTTTGTGATAGTCCTGGCCTATAAAAACTCATGCACGAGCTTGATATAATTCATGTAGTATAGTAAGCAACTGATACCAAGAGATTTCAGTTGTGATGGATACTGTTCCAAGAAATTGGAAATATGCAACAATGAAATTCCACATGTCTCTTGTTCTTTCTCTCTTTTTATTTCCATTCCAACTCCACATTATTTCTGCAGTTTCTGTTGAAGAAACACAAAAAGTGAGTGTAAATAGTTTCTATTTTGAATAACCAATTAGGAAACAATTACAGCTACTAAATTTGAAATTAACATTTCAAGGTGCAAATTGTCTATTTGGGAGAGAACAGGCACGATGACCCAGCAACTACTAGAAAGTATCACATTAATATGTTATCTACTGTGCTGGGAAGGTAAAGTCTAACAATGTGAATGTTGTTCATTCTATTAGCTACCATATATATATATATATGTTAACAGATTCTGAGGTACATACCTTTGAGGGTATAAGACTAAGCTTATTTTCATATATTAATATGTGATGAATGTATAAAAATATAATTGACCTTCTTCCTAACAGCTTAAACTTTTAGAAGAGTTAGTGACCAACAACTTCTAACATAATATCAGAGCTAAAAATCTTGTATTTAAGGTCTACCAACCGCAATTATTAAGATGCAAGTGTTTGGCCTGCATGGTGCGTAAAGTCAACACTTGTAGAGAAATGATGAATATGTAAAAGTATCAGAGCTTGAGGCTTAAGGTCCTTTGTTCAAGGCTTTGCTACTCAATTGTTGAATTACAATTTCAACAGTTCAAACTTTTGGAAGACTTAGCGTGACCAACAACTTCTAAGAATATGTTATCTACTAGCGGCTATTATATGCTATCTAGTGAATAGCTATTATATGATACAGAACACAAATATAATCGAAGTAAGATTCATTTTGTTTGTTATTGAAGTAAAGAAGCTGCACAGAGATCAATTCTTTATAGTTACAAACATGGCTTTTCTGGGTTTGCTGCAAGATTATCAGATTCTGAAGCAAAAACCATTGCAGGTATAAGACTAAGCTAACTCTGCATTTCTTTAGAGTGATATCCATTTACAGCTCTTTGTAGTTAATTAGCTATCCTCTATAAATTGCAGCGTTTCCTGAAGTGTTAGGAGTCATGCCAAACCATATTTACAAGCTACATACCACTAGAAGCTGGGACTTCCTTGGAGTCAATCACCTTCTCAAGAATCTCTTTTGACAAAAAACTCTGGTAAAGGAGTTATCATTGGTGTGGTGGATACAGGTAAACATTCATTTTCTCATATAATGGTCCTAATAAGACTTCTTCTAAGTTATAATAATCAAGCATAACTTAAGTCTTAATATGAACCTGCAATAGGTGTTTGGCCCGAGTCCAAGAGTTTCAGTGATGAAGGCATGGATCCAATTCCGAAGAGCTGGAATGGAATTTGCCAAAAGGGAGAGCTTTTTAACTCAACAAATTGCAACAAGAAAATTATTGGTGCTCGGTGGTTCATTAAAGGATTGATGGAAAATATCAACCAAACCTTGAAGCATCTCCCCGGGGAGTACATGTCAGCAAGGGATCAAAATGGCCATGGAACTCATACAGCCTCAACAACAGCTGGAAACTTTGTGAAAAATGCAAACTATAAAGGACTGGGTACAGGACTGGCTAGAGGAGGAGCTCCTCGAGCTCACTTAGCAATTTACAAGGCTTGCTGGTTTACTGGAGGATGTACTGCAGCTGATATTCTACAAGCTTTCGACAAAGCCATACATGACGGAGTGCACATCTTGTCTCTGTCACTTGGTGGCGGGATTCCCTTGCTTAACCCCACAGAGGATGCAATTGCATTGGGATCGTATCATGCAACTGCAAGAGGGATCACAGTTGTATGCTCAGCTGGAAATGAGGGTCCTAATTCATATAGCATTTCAAATACTGCACCATGGATAATAAATGTAGCAGCCAGCACATTAGACAGGGCATTTCCTACATCCATTACACTTGGAAATAACCATACTCTTTGGGTAAGCTAAATTCACCGAAAATAACATCAGAACAAAGAAAAGAGAATTTGCATTCAACTAAAGATTATTAGAATATTGGCTTTCTATACTTCAGGGCAAAACAAATCATGTGGGAAACACTGAATTTACTCCAATTTTATCATTGGAAAGGTGAGCCATCAGATCTTTCATTGATGGTAACTAGGGGCGGAGCATGTAGCCCGGATCAATTTTTTACAAAAAAAATTAATTACATATATTTTTAGCATTAAATAAATATTTTTATTTTTAGTAATATATTGTGTCTAATTTTTGTGTACATATTTTGTTATATACTAACAATATTTAACAAATACATCAATAAAAATGACAGAAATTGTGAGTAAAGTAATTAAACATATACATTTTTTTTTTCATATATTTAATAACTATTAGTGACACAAATAAAATTTTAATCTTATTATATATATATATAATAAGATTAAAAAAAAAAGAAGTATACAAAAAGTTTTATATTAAAGCTTTTAAGATTTTATTAATTCATATTATCAAAGTTTTGTTTCAACCCAAATTTTAATATTTTTTTGTCCTTAATTTTTCATTTTTTTTATTAATCAGTCTTATATTGTTTATCAACAATATATTGTTATATATAATATTAACCTTAAAATTCTAAATCATATTTTATTATTTACATTTTTAAATATTTCTTTTTTAGTTTTAGTTTTAATTTGAAAAGTTATTGATTTTATTGTGTTTGATTGAGCTTCCAATTTGTATAAATTTTTTTAGTGAATAATATTATTTTATACATATATGATATTAACAATTATTAATTTATTATAACTTTTGTTTAATTTTAAATACTAATTATAATATGTTAAATACATATTTTTGAGTGATAATTCCATGTTTATATTATAATATGACATGTAAAATATATTGTTGGATTAAGTAACTCCACTATAACTCCTTCTAATTATACATTATAATGTACTTTTTATTTTTTTTAATATTTTAATAAAATTTATACTTTGTATTTAAAAAATTGATCCTGAAAAATATTTCGCTCCGCTCCTGATTGTAATAGATACCATGTTTTATATTCTACCTATGTTACAGTGATGAGTGATCTCTTTTCTTCCTTGCAGTTGTACAATTAACAATGCAACATTAGCAAAAGGAAAAATAGCATTATGTTTCTTGACAGATCAACAAAGTAACTCAGAGGACACAGATTTTACTTCAATTTTGGAAAAGAAAAAAGGACCCGTGAAGAAACAAGGAGCCGAAGGCATCATAATTGCCATGTACCATGATGACGTAGATGCTGGACTTGGAATTCCAAATGCTCAAGTAGATTACGAAGTGGGGACAGAAATTCGTAGCTACGCAACGAGATCAAGGTATCATAACAAGTGAAACATAACAAAAAAGCTTAGTCAAATGCCCTTTAGTGTTAACTTTGTCCTTGCGCTGTGAAGGTCTCCTATTGCAAAGCTAGGTTCTCCAAAGACTGTGATTGGGCCATGGTTGTCACCGCGTATTGCATCCTTTTCTTCCAGAGGACCAAGTGCCCCGACTCCTGCAGTTTTAAAGGTATAACCTATAAACAAGAAACAAAGCTGCTAATTTGTGAAAGTTAATCACTTGCCATAAAAATTAGACAACAGTATTCCAACAAATAGTGGATTCACTTCTCTTAGCTTCCACATTAATAATGTCACTACTTATTACCTGATATGCCATTGCTTGGCCAATGGACACAGCCAGACATAACTGCCCCAGGGGTGAATATTTTAGCTGCGTGGCCAACACCTAATGGAGAAACAGAGGAGTATAAACTTGATTCAGGAACTTCCATGTCATGCCCTCATGTTGCAGGGATAGCAGCTCTTCTCAAATCAGTGCATCCACATTGGTCTCCAGCAGCAATAAGGTCTGCTCTTGTCACAAGTGGTGAGTCGAAACTCAAAATTCTAATTGAACATCATACCCCCACCAACATGTAAGTAAAAGAAAAAGCTGGACCAAATCATCTAACATTTACTGCAAAATGTAGCTTACCAAACTGGAACAGATGGAGCATACATTAAAGCAGAAACCAAATCTCCAAAACCAGCAGACCCTTTTGACATAGGTGGTGGGCACGTCAATCCCAAACAAGCAGCTTATCCAGGGCTCATTTATGATAGTAAAACTGAAGATTTCAGCCAGTATTTATGCTCCCTAGGTGATGATAATGCCGAACTGACCAACACCAAAGTCAACTGCAATGATGAAAACCCCGTTGGGCTGAACTTTAACCTCCCTTCATTCGCAATTCCAAACCTCAAAACGGCACAGGCAATAACAGTAACAAGAACTGTGACAAATGTGGGAGATATTAATTCAGTGTACAAGGCATTTGTTCAGGCTCCTCCAGGCATAAAAGTTACAGTTGAACCTCAAATACTAAGTTTCAATTCAAAAACACGTCAACTCTCCTTCAAAGTAAGCTTTTTCTCGGCTCAAAAACAACATGGTTATTACAAGTTTGGGAGCCTAACATGGACAGATGGTAAGCATGTTGTGAGAAGTCCAATTGCTGTACTTGCGATTAAAGCTGAATATTCAAATGCAAATCTATGAGATTGTATGAGCTAAAACAAATTAGAGACTATTAAATAATGGTGGATAATGTATCACCAAATTGTGTTTGCATGTGGTTTGGGAGCCAAATCTAAAAATGCTTGATCGTTAAAACCTAAAAATGTTCATTCCTTTGTCCAAGTATTATATTTTAGAATTAAAAATTGTATCATATTCACATGTTATATTTGTGTTTTTGTGTTGGTTTGCTAAATAAAAAATTTAGATAATTTTTTAAATAAATTATTTATAATATTAAAGTAATAGTCATTGTTAGCAAAATACGGGACTTATATTATTCGAATAAATGTACGTATGTATCTAATATGCTTATTTTTATATAAAAATAGATCAAAAATTTGGCATAAAATACAGACGCGGTAAAAATATGAAAATATATAAATAAGAGTATATAATTTTAAAAAGTATTTTATAAAAAATATGGTAATAATAATTATACATTTTAATAAAACTATTATGCTATTATTTTATTTTTTATAATAATATAAAACATCAATAATTTATTTTATATAAATGACGTATAACTAATGATAAGTTAGCTATTAATACCAGAATTAGTCTACCTAATATGACAAATAAGTCTTTTTGATAACTTTAATTTATTAGAGTAAATATTATCTCTTATTTCTTTAAACTTGTTTGGCCATGTGAAAAGAGTTGTATATTATGCTTATTTGGACACCATTTATGAAATTTATGAAAATGGGTGAATTCTTTGGTATTAATTCTGAAATTGTCTTGCATTACATTAAAAAGACTCATATTTTAAAGTTTACTCATGAAATTTTTATGTGTTCCTTTGCAGAGAATAAAAAGAGCACCAAAAGAATATTTATCAGCTTTGCCCCAGCAAAGCGCCCAAAAAAAAAAAACAACATTAAACTTCAAATTAGAAATTGGGCTTGGGCTTCTTATTAAAAGGACAATATTAGGCAGCCAATAATTCACCAAATTAAGGGCAAACTTGAAAGTTAACATAATATATCATCTCTTATCAATTAAACCTAAGAGGACCAAATAAAAGGAGGCCAATGCAACGCGAAAGAGGAGAAAAAAAAAATAGAGGCAGCGAAAACGTAGCAAAGAGGCAGAAAATAACACAAAAATAGAGCAGAAAGGAGCAGCAGATTGGGATCTAGAAAGAGACCAATTAAAGGCTTGATTTGCAAAGATAATCATTGAAGAAAGCAAGAGAGATTTAGAGATTTAGAATCCAATTGATTGAGATTTAATTAAAGGAGATTTTATTAATTTATTCCTTCTTCTATTATTCTTTATTGTTCTTCAAATTTTTATAACTCAGTGTATCTGATTTGAATATGAATGAATTGATATTTGATTTCATGAATATGATTGGCTAAATTTTCATTCAGTTAGGGTTGTAGATGTACAAGTGTATGTAGTCTTTGTTCTTCAATTTTAAAGATTGATGCTTTGCTTGACAAAGGGTACTAGTCATTCAATGCTTATTTTATTGATTAATTCCTATTGATTACTTGATCACCTATGAATAGGATAGAAAATTGAGATTAATTTGGAAAAATTAGTTGAAGTTAGATGAAGCTTGAATAATGTGTATTTAATTTGAATCTAAGGATAATAATTAAAATTGTAATTAATATAGGAATATATAATTGTGTCACGTAACCCAAGAGAATTGGTGTATAAAATGTTGTTTTTAGATTCAGTTGTGCATAGGAATGTGTTTCATTGGGTTGTAGGACATATAAACATTGCAGATTCGGAAGAATCCTTTGTAATTTTTGCAATTCTAGTTACTGGTGCACTTTGCCACAGCATTGCTACAACAATGCTGCAACAACGTAGTCTGTCTACATCACTTGTCACATTTGCAATCCTAACTGATTTATCTACTTGCAATTCTTGATATCCTTCTCATTAAACTTTGTTTCAGTAGTTTTACTCTTGTCTTTTCATACTATTTATTTTATTTTGATACACAAAAATACCAAATATTGATTTTAATAGTTAATTTTTACGATATTTTTTAGTATTTTAATCTCCATGTGAATGATCTTTCTTATCATTATATTACTTGTTTGCGACACGTGCACTTGAGTAAAATCTTATATACTATTTAAAGCAACACTCTTCTTCGCTCATTTCAAGTCACAAGTTTGACCTATGATTTGATATTAAAAATTCATCTTTAACCTCTTTCTTTATATATATATATGTATGTATGTATCGAAAAATAAAACTATTAATATTTAAATAAATTATAAAAACTATAATTTAAATATAATTGATTATTACTTATATTATTGCATTGTAGTAATAATAGTAATAATAGTAATAATAAATTTTGTCATAAAATGTATTTTTCATTTATTATTATATAGGAAAAACATTAATCGAGTATAATACTTTTTAACTAAAAAGTATGAATATTTTTTCATAAATTTGAAAATCATTCAAAAAAAAAAAAGAATATAGTTGTCATTAATTTTTACATAAGGGTATAATATGATAAAATGCTAACTATGGTAATAGTACTTTAAATTTATAAAGTAATTAGTGAAAAATTCTAATCCCATTATTTTTTGGTAGTATAATAATTGTATTCTTGCAGTGTTCATGTCTATTAGGATTATCGCCCTACATTATAATGGAAAGAGAAAAAAAATTGATGATTTATTATTATTATTATTATTATTATTATATTTTAAATTAAATATACTCATTAAATTGGGGTTCTTGTTATGTTAGGCCGAGCCCTAGGCGATCGTCAACTACTTGGGCCTAGGCCGACTTAGGTACATGCAATGACAACATTACAATCAAACCTTTCTCAATTAGAATTAAATCCGACAATTTATGTTTATGGTAATGCATGCAAATATAGTAGAGAAATTTTTTGTAATAGTTGAAAAATGAACCATTACCATAATGACATGAAAAAATGTAGACAGGATAGAGTGAATACTTGGACAACCAACCAATAAAAATTAACCATTTAGGATTATGATTTTTTTCCCCTTGAGAGTTAGGGTGTTACTTTAAGTGTTTTAGGGTATGAAATGTTGCAGTTTTGTTTTTTAAATGAAATTAAATAATCAGCTTTTGCAATAATATATGTTTATTGTAGATAGTTAAAAAAGGTGCTTTCGATCAAACTCATCATTATCTAAAATTACTATTTCATTTTGAACTTTTGTTTATTGTTCATATTGGTTGGGCATTTTGATCGATGGTTATTGGTTTGTTCATAGGATAAAAGTTTTACTTTCGTATTGAAGACTCCACCAGCTTTGGTTTTGCTTCTTAAGGCCGCTGGGGTGTGTAGGTTTGATTTTTTTTAAAAACTACCTTAAGAGTTTTGTATTTGAAATATCTTACTAATTGGTGTCAACTGATTATAAAATGAAGAACAATATGTGATAATTTTCATATCATGTAATCAAATAGTAACTGGATATATAATGTGCATATGTTTTATCCATAAAAGTAAATTAATATAAGTTTATCTCTCTTTAAGATAATTACTTGTTATGCCATATTTTTAGGAGCACATAAAATAAATCAACATTCTTTGTATCCATAAGAAAGTCATGTGGTTTGTGAAAATATTAAATTTTAATACTAATGTGAATGCAAAAGATATATATTATAACTCATGTAATCATTCACATAATCATTCACACTGCTTTAATAGTATTTGCCAATGAATTATCATAATAATATATGGCATTTTAAGTTAATGCTTTTATAAGCAATAAGTACTATTAATTTATTCAAATCAGTAAGTATATATGATTAATATTATGTGAGCATTAGTCACATTTTAAAGTCATCTTATACATATGAGAGTAAAATTTTGTATCTCACAGCTTCATCACATTTGGTATAAATTCATGTGTTTTCAACACATTTTAGATTTCTAGGCACTTGGACAATTGGTCCTTACAAATATTTAATAAACATCTCAGATGTTCATATTATATCTATTTCACTTTGCGCATAAGTGAATTAATATGTGCCTAAAATAATATTTGTATTTGGCCAATACTTTTCTTTATCGACATGTAATAACTTTAAACATTTTTAAGAATCCTTATCATCTCTTTTTTATTAAAGAGAAAATCAAAGAAAATATGTTGTACAACATTAATATATTAATATTTTATTCTCCCGTTATCAATATGATATCATTTTATATTAGGTACTTAAGACTCTATAGGAGTCAACAACTGGTATAATCTTTTTTGATATCATTTCTTAGAGTTTTAACTCCTTTATTCCAACAATAATAATATTATTTTTGTATCAATATAATTAGCAAGGTTTAGATAAATTATAAATATTTGCTGCTATTTCATTGTTCTATAGGGACTTTAATAATTGCTCGAATATTTTGCAGCTAAACTTTTCACTATCTAAAAACATCGACAATATATAGTACTCTATTATTAGTAATTTTTTGAACCTTATGTTCCATAAAATGAATGCATTTTAAATAATTTTAAGCCATTATCATAAAATAAAGACAAATATTAACAAATATTAATGGGACATTTCTATCTACCTATTTAGTAGAAAACATTCAAGATTTTTAATTTTTTAAAATAATAATAAATATTTATATTGATAAACTTAAACATATATTTATTATTATATTCATAAATATATTTGCAAAATATTTATATATAATATTATCAAATGATTGCAATATATTTAGTATTTTATGATAAATTAGTTTTAAATTTTATTGGTGACTACAACATTGAGTTTAACTAAAAAATCTATTATTAAATCATATTTATTTTCATATCAATATTGAATTTAATCTTAAATGATACGATAAAAAAAAAAAGTTTAATTTGAAATATTTTCGGAGTTTGTTGGCTTACCGACATAATATGGTATATGAGATTACTTTTCAAAGTTTGTTTGCTTCCTAACTTTGTTGAATTCTTAAACTGATATGATATCTGAAACTATTTAAAACAATACTATAATATAGATAAACATAAATATTGATATCTAAATCAAACAGCTTAACAAATTTTAAAAGTCAATTACAATAATTAAACAACTTAACAAATTTTAAACGAAAAATAAATCATAAATATTATTGATTATGATACTTTAAAAAAATCTTGATAGATTTTTAATGAAAATAAAATTTCAGTTTAATCATAAAGAATAAAAAGATTCAACAACTTGTAAATTTTGTGATCTAGCATTATACTACAAAAAGTTTATAATATATTATGGTCAAGGTCATTTCATATGTATAAAGCTACTAGTATTGAATAAATAATTGTGCTGATAAAGTGTTATAAAATTAACGAAAATAAGAGAAAAAAAATAGAGAAAAAGCAAACAGCAGAAGTAATTCTCATTTATTGTTGTATAAATAATAAATGCTAAATGTCCTATTTATAGGGTTTACAAGATACAATATAAATTTTAAATCTAAGATATGATAGATATTAAATATCTAATTATCTCTAATTAAATATAAATATATAATACAATAGAAATAAATCTTCATTTGAAATAAATTTAACCATAAGATAGATATACCATATTTAAGATTTGACATCCAAATTATAACATTTTTTTTAAAGAAAAAGGTTTTGTTATTATGATGCTATAAAGCGGATATATATACATATATGTGATGTCATCCTACTACTTATTTTATATTATTTATTATTATTATTTTAATATTTTTTTTGTGTTCTTTATTATTTCAATCTTTGTCGTTCCATATTCTCACTATTCCTTGTTTCCATCATTAAGACTTTAATAAAGAAACAAACATACAAGTTGATGAGATTGCTTTCATTTATTTTTGCCCTTATATGTACGCTACAACACTTGACTTGTGTGGGTTGGTTTAGTATGATTAGTTCAATTTAAATTATTTAAATCTTAGTTCAATTTAAATTTAATTCGAGTTAATAAAGATGAGCTCGAATCCAAATCAAACACAAACGAGCTAGCTTAAATTAGCCCAAATTGTTAATTATATATATATTTTTTAGTTAATATGAGTTTTTTTTATTAAAAAAATATATTTAATGATTAAAGCTCAAATAGCATTACATAAAATAATAAAAATATATTTAAATATATAAAAAAATTAATTATTAGAATAAGAAGTCAATTTTCTCACATTTAGAATAAATGGCTCTCAAGTCTAAATAAAATTTCTTCTAGCTATTAAACAAAATAAATAGAGATGAGTAGATTAAATAAAGATACTTCTTAAAAAATGAAGAGGTATTAAATATTACACGAGAACATAACCTTTTTTTTATATACATAAGAATAGAACTTTGACTATTACATAATACATAATTATCAAGACAATGAACAAATGAAAAATAGAATAGTATAATACAGGTTGATAAAAAAGTTGAAATTTTTACTTCAAAAACTAATACCTAATTGATTTAAAAATATAAACTTTATAATACTAATTAAAATTAAATATGAATATTCTTTTGTTTAAAGAGTTAGGTAGATTTAAACACTAAATGCTTTAATATCAAAGAATGTAGTATAATATTGTGACGACATGAATAAATTATAACTATTTATTCATTATTAGCCTATTTTTTAAAAGAAAAGAAAAGAAAAATAACTAATATATCATAAAAGAGAAGTGTTGAAAGAGATGAAAGATTATTTTAATTTTAATATAGTCTTTTCTTTTATTTTTTATTTAATATTTAATTTAATTTAATTTTAGTTCGGGCTCAATTTTTTTCGAAATATTCGAGTTGGGTTGAAATAAGTCCAAATTTAATTCGATTCATGTTCGATTCAAATTTAATTCGGTCAATAGAACTATGACACAAATTGCCACCCCTTAATATAAAATATCAAAATAATTTCTCTAAATTGGCTTAATTTTGTTCCAAAATAATAAACAATTTTGTATAAGAAAAAATTTAATTATGCACATTTTCTTATATTACACTAATACCATTACTTGCATGCCACAAAGTAATATCACAATGAAAAAATATTAAATTATGATTTTTAAGTATACATGGCATGAGTACAATTGTCTCTAAATATAGATACAACTAGTATTTTCTCCGTTTGTAGATTTACGAGTTGTCCCCTTAAACATATTTTGTATAAAATGGAATGGAATCTTACGGGAGCGAAGCTAGAAAAAAAATTAGGGGAGCTAAAATTTAATTTTTTTATACAAAATAAAAAATTAGTAAGAATTATAGTAGATTATACTCAATTTAATTTCATGTCATATTATAATAGAGACATAAAGTTAAAGCCTAAAAAAATAGAGTTAACACATTATAATTAACTTATAATAAAAATTAAACAAAATATAACAAGTTAATAAGTATTAGTATTATTCATGAATAAAATAAATGTATTAACTAGAAAATCTAAGCAAATAAAGCTCAGTTAAACACACCAAAATTTATTGTTGTTAAACCTAAAATAAACATATGAAAATGTAAAAAGTAAAAAGTAAAATATGATTTAGAATTTTAAGTTTGAGACAATATTTAAAAATATATGTTTATAAATAATATAAGACTGATCATTAATAATAAAAATAATAAATTTTTTATATAAAAAAATTTCAAATAAATTCTAAAAGGTTATTAAAATAAAATGTCAAATAATATAATATTAGATAAAATTAAAATTTGGGTTAAAATAAAATATGATAAACATAAACTTAAAAGTTTTAATATGAAGTTTATCATATACTTATTTTTTAATTTTATTTTTATAATGTTAAGTTTAAAGTTAAATATTTATAAAAAAAAAATAGATTATCACATTTAAGAAAAATTTTTACATAATATATGACTACAACTTTATTTTTATTACTAACAATTACCAAAAACATGAAAAGAAAAAAAAAAAAAAAAAAAAAAAAATATATATATATATATATATATATATATATATATATATATATATATATTTAACTATTTTATTTATAATTTATATTATTTTTATTCACATATTTGTTAAATATTGTTAATATATTCTAAAATATGTACATAATAATTATATACAATATATTATTATAAATAAAATATTTATTTAATTTTAAAAATATTCATATAATTAATTTTTAATAAAAAAATTAACCGAAACTGTAACTCCGTCCAACCGTACTAACTAAGAACTTGGCTTTTTTCTATCAATATCATTTTATTTATTTTTAAACCTCAATATCATATTCAAGTCAGTCAACTCAGGAACAAAAGCATCTAAAGTTTTTTTTTATTCAAGTCAGTCAACTCAGGAACAAAATCATCTTATTAAATAACAATTTTAATTTATAATTAAATAATTAATTTTATAATTTTTAATTATTTTATAAAAAAATCACAAATATATTTAATAATAATTTTCATTTTTTTTAAATTTAAAAATAAAGAAAATTTTTGGTTATTTTTTATAAATTTAAAGTTTTTAATTATTTTATTTCAATGTTTAATCATAAAAAAGTTATAAGATTTTATTTACTTTTTAGAAAAAATGTTTGGTCAAAATGAAAAAAATCAAAAATCAGAAATCTAATTAAAAAATCTTATTTTTAAAGATTTATAAATCACTCTATATTTTGGTAGTGTTTCCATAAAAATGTAAAAATTAAAATTAAAAATTGTTACCAAACATACTTGATTGAAAAATTACTTAAAAAATAAAAACTTAGGAATCAAAATCGTTATTAAACAAGACCTATTAGCCATACTACGAGTATCACGCAATACATATGTGATATATATAATGTTACTTAATTAAAACGATCAAGAAATATAAAAAAATCTTGACAGATTTTTAATAAAAATAAAATTCAAGTTTAATCATAAAAAATAAAAAGATTTAAGAATTTATAAATTTTGTGATCTGGGATGATACTACAAAAAGTTTGTAATATATTATGGCCAATGTCATTTCACATGTATAAAACTACTAGTCTTGAATAAATAATCGTGTTATAAAATTAAAGAAAATAATAGAAGAAAAGTAGAGAGAAAGCAAACAGCAGAAATAATTCTCATTTATTGTTTTGTAAATAATACACTGCTAAATGTCCTATTTATAAGGTTTACAAGATACAACATGAATTTTGAATCTAAGATATAATAGATATTAAATATCTAATCATCTCTAATTAAATACAAATATATAATATAATAGAGATAAATCTTCATTTGAAATAAATCTAACCATAAGATAGATATATCATATTTAAGTTTGATGTTCAAATTATAACATTTTTTTAAAAGAAAAAGGTTTTGTTATTATGAGGCTATAAAGCATATATATATACATACATATATATATATATACATACATATATATATATATATATATATATATATATATATATATATATATATATATATATATACATACATATATATATATATATATATATACATACATATATATATATATGTGTTGTTATCCTACTACTTATTTTATATTATTTATTATTATTATTTCAATATTTTTTTTGGTCTTAATTATTTCAATCTTTGTTATTCCATATTCCCACAATTCCTTGTTTCCATCATTAAGACTTTAATAAAGAAACAAACATACAAGTTGATGAGATTACTTTCATTTATTTTTGCTACAACACTTGACTTGTTGATTAATATTAGGGATGTTAATTTATGTGGGTTGGGTTAGTATGAGCTAACCCAAATTAGTTCAATCTAAATTGTTTAAATCTTAACTCAATTTAAATTTAATTCGAGCTAGTAAAGGTGAGCTCGAACCCAAATCAAACACAAACGAGTTGGCTCAAATTGGCCCAAATTAATCCAAATTGTTAATTATATATATATTTTTTAATTAATATGAGTTTTTTTATTAAAAAAATATGTTTAATGATTAAAGCTCAAGTAGCATTACATAAAACAATAAAAATATATATAATTATAAAAAAAAAATTAATTATTAAAGCAAGAAGTTAATTTTCTCACATTTAGAATAAAGAGCTCTCAAGTTTAAATAAAATTTCTTCTAGGTATTAAACAAAATAAATAGAGATAAATACATTAAACAAAGATACTTATTAAAAAATGAAGAGTTATTAAAATGTTACACGATAACATATAGAACTTTAAGTATTACATAATACATAATTCTCAAGACAATGAATAAGTAGAAAAGAGAATAGCATAATACAGGTTGATAAAATATTTGAAATTTTACTTCAAAAACTAATACCTAATCGATTTAAAAATATAAACTTTATAATACTAATTAAAATTAAATATGAATATTTTTTTGTTTAAAGAGTTAGGTAGATTTAAATACTAAATGCATTAATATCAAAAAATGTAGTATAGTATTGTGACAAAATAAATAAATTATAACTATTTATTCATTATTAACTTATTTTTCAAAAGAAAAGGAAAGAAAAATAACTAATATATCATAAAAGAAAAGTACTGAAAGAGATGAAAGCTTATTTTAATTTTAATATAGTCTTTTCTTTTATTTTTTATTTTTATTTTAAATTTAATTTAATTTAATTTTAGTTCGTGCTCAATTTATTTTCGAAATATTCAAGTTGGGTTGAAATGAGTCCAAAATTAGTTCGTTTCGAATTCAATTCGGTCAATAAAGCTATGACACAAATTGTCACCCCTTAATATAAAATATCAAAATAAATTCTCTAAATTGGCTTAATTTTTTTCCAAAATAATAAACAATTTTGTATAAAAAAAATTAATTATGCACATTTTATTATATTACACTAATACCATTACTTGCATGCCACAAAGTAATATCACATTGAAAAATTGTTAAATTATGATTTTTAAGTATACATGGCATGAGTACAATTGTCTCTAAATATAGATACAACTAGTATTTTCTCCATTTGTAAATTTACGAGTAGTCCCCTTAAACATATTTTGTATGAAATGGAATGGAATCTTACAGGAGCGAAGCCAAAAAAAAAATTAAGGGGGCTAAAATTTAATTTTTTTTTATACATAATAAAAATTAGTAAAAGTTATAGTAGATTATACTCAATTCAATACTGAAGTTTTCATGTCACATTATAATAGAGACATAGAGTTAGAGCTTAAAAAAATAGAGTTAACACATTATAATTAACTTATAATGAAAATTAAACAAAAATATAATAAGTTAATAAGTATTAGTATTAATCATGAATAAAATAAATGTATTAACTAAAAAATCTAAGTAAATAGAAAGCTCAATTAAACACACCAAAATTTATAGTTATTAACACTAAAATAAACATATGAAAATGTAAAAAGTAAAATATGATTTAGAATTCTAAGCTTGAGAGAATATTTAAAAATATATGTTTATAAACAATATAAGACTGACCATTAATAATAAATATAATAAATTTTTTTATATAAAAAAATTTCAAGTAAATTCTAAAAAATTATTAAAATAAAATGTCAAATAATATAATATTAGATAAACTTAAAATTTGGGTTAAAATAAAATTTGATAAACATAAACTTAAAAGTTTTAATATAAAGTTTATCATATACTTATTTTTTTAATTTTATTTTTATAATGTTAAGTTTAAAGTTAAATATTTTAACTTTTTTTATATTATCACATTTAAGAAGAATTTTTACATAATATGTGACTACCATTTTATTTTTGTTACCAACAGTTACTAAATATATATATATATATATATATATATATATATATATATTTAAACATTTTATTTACAATTCATATCATTTTTATTCACGTATTTGTTAATATATTCTAAAATATGTATATAATAATTATACACAAAATATTATTACAAATAAAATATTTATGTAATGCTAAAAATATACATATAATTAATTTTTAATAAAAAAAATTGGCCAAAATTATAGCCCCGTTTAACCCCACTAACTAAGAACTTGGCTTTTTTTTTTTTATCAATATCATTTTATTTATTTTTAAACCTCAATATCATATTCAAGTCAGTCAACTCAGGAACAAAAGCATCTAAAGTTTGTTTTTTTTTTTATTCAAGTCAGTCAACTCAGGGACCATATGCAAGTCAGTCAACTCAAGAACAAAAGCATCTTAAGTATTGTTTTTTTATTCAAGTCAGTCAACTCAGGAAAAAAATCATCTTATTAAATAATAATTTTAATTTACGATTTATAATTTATAATTAAATAATTAATTTTATAATTTTTAATTTTTATTATAAAAATAATCGCAAATATATTTAATAATAATTTATATTTAGTAATTTAAAAAATAGTTAAAAATTACCTCCAAATTGTTTAGTAATAATTTTCATTTTTTTTAAAATTTAAAAATAAAGAAAATTTTTAGTTATTTTTTATAAATTTGAAGTTTCTAATTATTTTATTCCAATATTTAATCAGAAAAAAGTTATAAGATTTTATTTACTTTTTAGAAAAAATGTTTGGTCAAAATGAAAAAAATCAAAAATCAGAAATCTAATTAAAAAATCTTATTTTTAAAGATTAATGAATCACTCCATATTTTAGTAGTGATTCCTTAAAAATGTAAAAAATCAAAATTAAAAATTATTGCCAAATATATTTGATTGAAAAATCACTTAAAAAAATTAAAAATTAGTAATCAAAATCGTTATTAAACAGGCATATTAGTCATACAATGAGTATCACGCAATACATATGTGATATATATAATGTTACTTAATTAAAATGATCAAAAAAAAAAAAATCTTGATAGATTTTTAAAGAAAATAAAATTCAAGTTTAATCACAAATAATAAAAAGATTCAAAAATTTGTAAATTTTGTGATATGACATTATACTACAAAAAAATTGTGATATATTATGGCCAAGGTCATTTCAAATGTATAAAACTACTAATCTTGAATAAATAATCGTGTTGATAACGTATTATAAAATTAAAGAAAATAAGAGAAGAAAAGTAGAGAGAAAGCAAACAGCAGAAGTAATTCTCATTTATTGTTGTGTAAATAATACACTGCTAAATGTTCAATTTATAGGGTTTACAAGATACAACATGAATTTTGAATCTTAGATATGATATATATTAAATATCTAATTGTCTCTAATTAAACACAAATATATAATACAATAGAGATAAATCTTCATTTGAAATAAATCTAAACATGAGATAGATATATCATATTTAAAATTTGACATCCAAATTATAACATTTAAAAAAAAAAAGGTTTTTTTATATATATATGTGTGTGTGTGATGTCATCCTACTACTTATTTTATATTATTTATTATTATTATTATTTCAATATTTTTTTTTTTTGTGATCTTAATTATTTCAATCTTTATCATTCCATATTGTCACTATTCCTTGTTTCCATCATTAAGACTTTAATAAAGAAACAAACATACAAGTTGATGAGATTGCTTTCATTTATTTTTGCCCTTATATGTACGCTACAACTTGACTTGTTGATTAATATTAAGGATGTTAATTTGTGTGAGTTGAGTTACTATGAGTTAATTCAAATTAGTTCAATCTAAATTATTCAAATCTTAGTTCAATTCAAATTTAATGCGAGTTAGTAAAAATGAACTCGAATCTAAATCAAACACAAACGAGCTGGCTCAAATTTGCATAAATTAATCTAAATTATTAATTTTAAATTTATTAATTTAAAATATTATATTATTATTTATTTTAAAAATAATGAATAATTTTTCCATAATGATAAAAACCTATCATGCCTCCATGATAGTCCTGGCCTATAAAAACTCATCATGAGCTCAAAAAACCTCAAGAAGTATAATAACTAATTGATCCCAAGAAATCTTTATTATGATGGATACAATTATGAGAAATTGGAAATATTCAACAATGAAGTTACACATGTTTCTATTTCTTGCTTTCTTTTTATTTCTATTACAGCTCCATAATATCTTTGCAGTTTTCGTTGAAGCAACAAAAACAGTGAGTGTAAATATTTATTTGGTCCATAACATATTGTAAATTAATCTCTAATCTTTTAATTCACATAATTTAATCTCCAATGTTCATAGATTTAGGGCATGTTTAGTAACGATTTTAATTTATGATTTATAATTTATGATTAAATAATTAATTTTGTGATTTTTGATTATGTTATAAAAATAATCATAAATGTATTTGATAAGAATTTATATTTAGTGATTTTCAAGAAAAAATCAAAAATCACCTCAAAGTTATTTACTAATAATTTTAATTTTTTAAAATTAAAATTAAAATTTAAAAATAAAAAATAAAAAAATTTTTTGGTTATTTTTTATAAATTTGAAGTTCTAATTATTTTATTCCAATATTTAATCGTAAAAAAGTTATAGAACTTTATTTACTCTTTAAAAAAAATGTTTGGTCAAAATGAAAAAAAATCAAAAAATTGATTGAAAATTCTTATTTTTCAAGATTTATGAATCACTCCATATTTTGGTAGTGATTTCTTAAGAATGTAAAAATAAAATTAGAAATAATTACTAATTTATTATACTTCATATTATACTTATTATTTTGATTTTTTCATATTACCGTTAAACTAATTTAATAAAAAATAATAATCTTGATTCGTGATTTAATGGTATTATATTGAACTATCATATTATTGAAAGGTTGAAGATTGAATTATAATTTTTTTTCATAAGTTAAGGACCAAATTATATAATTTGAAATAAGTTGGGAACTAAATTAATTATTAAATCAAATTTTAAGTATAACGCTGATAACACTTTAACGAAAATGGTCATTTAGAACTAATTTATCAAATTTGACCTTTGCTTCAAAAAAAAGCTACTAAACTAGAATTTTTTCAGGTGCAAATTGTCTATTTGGGAGAAAACTGGCATGATGACCCAGCAACTACCAGAAAATCTCACATTAGCATGTTATCTAATGTGCTTGGAAGGTAAAGTATAACAATGTGAATGTTGTTGATTCGCTTGGCTACCAAATAGATATAATTTTAGTCCAGGATTTAAATAGCATGCACATATTACATAATTAAATTGATATGTGTACATAACATGTACATATAATGTATATTTATTTATAAATAAAGTATACACAAATTAGACATGTATAAGAAAATATATTATTTTAACTAATTCAATTATGTACAATACTTGTGCTATTTTGGGGCTTCAGTACTTGTGATTTTAAGTATAACAGAAATATAATTGAAGTAAGATTCATTTTGTTTGTTATTGAAGCAAAGAAGCTGCAGAGAGATCAATTCTTTATAGTTACAAACATGGCTTTTCTGGGTTTGCTGCAAGATTATCAGATACTGAAGCAAAAATCATTGCAGGTATAAGACTAAGCTAACTCTGCAGAGAGATATCCATTTAACAGCTCTTGTAGTTAATTAGCTATCCTCTATAAATTGCAGAGTTTCCTGAAGTGTTACGAGTCATGCCAAACCATATTTACAAGCTACATACCACTAGAAGCTGGGACTTCCTTGGAGTCAATCACCCTTCTCAAGAATCTCTTTTGACAAGGAACTCTGGTAAAGGAACTATAATTGGTGTGATGGATTCAGGTAAGCATTCATTGACTCATACAAATTGTCCTAAAAAGACTTTAGAATAGCTGTAATCAATCATAACTTAAGTCTTAATGTGAACTTGCAATAGGAGTTTGGCCCGAGTCCAAGAGTTTCAGGGATGAAGGCATGGATCCAGTTCCGAAAAGCTGGAAGGGAATTTGCCAAAAGGGAGAGCTTTTTAACTCCACAAATTGCAACAACAAAATTATTGGTGCTCGGTGGTTCATTAAAGGATTGATGGAACTACTCAACCAAACCTTGAAGCATATCCCCGGGGAGTACATGTCAGCAAGGGATCAAAATGGCCATGGAACTCATACAGCCTCAACAGCAGCTGGAAACTTTGTGAAAAATGCAAACTATAAAGGACTGGGTACAGGACTGGCTAGAGGAGGAGCTCCTCGAGCTCACTTAGCAATTTACAAGGTTTGCTGGTTTGAATGTTTTGCTACTTCAGCTGATATTCTAAAAGCTTTCGACAAAGCCATACATGATGGTGTGCACATCTTGTCTCTGTCACTTGGTGGCGGGATTCCCTTGCTTAACGGCATAGATGATGCAATTGCAGTGGGATCCTACCATGCAACTGCAAGAGGGATCACAGTTGTATGCTCAGCTGGAAATGAGGGTCCTAATTCATATAGCATTTCAAATACTGCACCATGGATAATAAATGTAGCAGCCAGCACAATAGACAGGGCATTCCCTACATCCATTACACTTGGAAATAACCATACTCTTTGGGTAAGCTATACTCACTGATAATAACATCAAAAAAAGAAAAGAAAAGTGAATTTGCATTAAGCTAAGCATTATTAGAATATTGATTTTCTATACTGCAGGGCAAAACATATCCAGTGGGAAGCACTGAATTTGCTCCAATTTTATCATTGGAAGGGTGAGCCATCACATACTGATTGTAACTGGGGGCGGAGCATGGTGGGCTGTAGCCCGATCAATTTTTTTACAAAAAATTAATTACATATATTTTTAGTATTAAATATATATTTTTATTTTTATTTATATATTGTGTCTAATTTTTGTGTACATATTTTGTTATATACTAACAATATTTAACAAATATATTGATAAAAATAACATAAATTTTGAGTAAAGTAATTAAACAAATACACATTTTTCATATATTTGATAATTATTAGTGATACAAATAAAATTGTAATCTTATATATATATATATATTTCTTAAATTCTTAAATTAATATTTAATAATAAAAAAAAAAACTTCAAACATTTAACTTTAGACTCAACATTATAAGAACTAAAAATTAAAAAAAAAAAAGCATACAATAAATTTCATACTAAAGTTTGTCAAAGTTTTGTTTCAACCCAAATTTTAATGTTTTTGTCCTTAGTTTTATATTCTTTCTTATTAATCAGTCTTATATTGTTTATCAACAATATATCTTTAAATATAATCTTAACCTTAAAATTCTAAATCATATTTTATTTTTTATATTTTCAAATATTTCTTTTTAGTTTTAGTTTTAATTTGAACAATTATTGATTTTGTTGTGTTTGATTGAACTTCCAATTTGCATAGATTTTTTTAGTTAATAAATTTATTTTATACATGCATGACATTAATACTTATTGACTTATTATGTTTTTTTTTTTTTTTTTTTTAATTTTCCTTATAAGTTAATTATAATATGTTAAATTTATATTTTTAATCAAAAAGAGCATTTTAATCAATTTATTATTTTTTTAATAAATAATCACACCAAAACAAATAATTAATTTTTTTCATTTTTTATTTGTTTCATATTTTTAATTATTATTGTGCAATTAATTTCATAGATTATCTTTAAAATTAGATAATAATTACTACAAAATTGATAAAAATAAATATTTTTAAAATTTGATTATTTATTCTTGTGCTATCACTTTTTTATAACAAAATAATTAAATTGCTATAAAAAATAACAAAAAGTTAAACTATTTTAATTTACATAACTAAGAGAACTTAAATGCATGTTGTCTGTAAAACTAAATTAAAGAAAAGGAAATTGAACTAAAGCTGCCAAGCTTTTTACATTCATCTTATAAAAGACTCTCTCTTCTCATCAAATTTTGGTTTTATTCTACTTAATTTTAGCTTTATTCAAGATTGACTATTTTTCCTCTTCATGCTCAATTTTTTTTTTTTTTACTATTTGACATTTTATTAATAATTATTTGATAAATTAAATCATATCTTATCGTTAGACTTTAATGTATTTATCTTAGCGTTATTTAACACCTAATTTTGCTACATATTTGCTTAGATTAATTTTAGTTCATTATGTAAATCTATTTACATATCATTTTATTATTTTTTCATTTTTTTTTTTAATTTTCCTTATAAGTTAATTATAATATGTTAAATTTATATTTTTAAGTGACATTAATACTTATTGACTTATTAGTGTTGAATTAAGTAGATTTTACTATATCTTCATCTAATTATACATTATAATGTACTTTTTATTTTTTAATATTTTAATAAAATTTAAACTTTGTATAAAAAATTGACCTCAGCCCCCCGCCCCCCCCCCCCCCCAAAAAAAAAAAAATTTTGCTCCGCCCTAGATTGTAACAGATACCATGTTTTATATTCTACCTATGTTATAGTGATGAGCGATCTTTATTCTTCCTTGCAGTTGTACAACTAACAATGCAACATTAATAAAAGGGAAAATAGCATTATGTTTCTTTACAGATCAACAAAGTAACTTAAAGGACACAGATTATACTTTAATTTTGGAGAAGAAAAAAGGACCCGTGAAGGAACAAAGACCCAAAGGTATCATAATTGCCACGTACCATGAGGATAAAGATATTGAAATAGGTATTCCAAATGTCCAAGTAGATTACGAAGTGGGGACAGAAATTCTTAGCTATGTAACAAGATCAAGGTATCATAATATGTGACACATAACAAAAATGCTTAGGCAAATGCCTTTTAGTGTTAACTTTATCCTTGTGCTGTGAAGGTCTCCTATTGCAAAGCTAGGTTCTCCAAAGACTGTGATTGGGCCATGGTTGTCACCGCGTATTGCATCATTTTCTTCCAGAGGACCAAGTGCCCTGACCCCTGCAGTATTAAAGGTATAACCTATAACCAATAAACAGAGCTGCTAATTTGTGAAAGTTAATCACTTGCCATGAAACTTAGACAACAGTATTCCAACAAATAGTAGATTCACTTCTCTTAGCTTCCACATTAATAATGTCACTACTTATTACCTTATATGCCATTGCTTGGCCAATGGACACAGCCGGACATAACTGCCCCAGGGGTGAATATTCTAGCTGCGTGGCCAACACCTAATGGAGAAACAAAGGAGTACAAACTTAAATCAGGAACTTCCATGTCGTGCCCTCATGTTGCAGGGATAGCAGCTCTTCTCAAAGCAGTGTATCCACATTGGTCTCCAGCAGCAATAAGATCTGCTCTTGTCACAAGTGGTGAGTACAAACACAAAGTTCTAATTGAATATCATACCACCAATATGTTAGTAAAAGAAAAGGCTAGACCAAATCATTTAACATATATTGCAAAATGCAGCTTACCAAATTGGAAATGATGGAACATACATTACTGCAGAGACCAAAACTCCCAAACCAGCAGACCCTTTTGACATGGGTGGTGGGCACGTCAATCCTAAACAAGCAGCTAATGCTGGACTCGTTTACGATAGTAGAACAGAGGATTTCAGCCAGTATATATGCTCCTTTGGTTATGACAGTGCCGAAGCAACTAAATTGACCGGCACCAAAGTCAACTGCAATGAAGAAAGCACAATTGGGCTGAACTTCAACCTCCCTTCATTCTCAATTCCAAATCTCAAAACGGCACAGACAATAACAGTAACAAGAACTGTGACAAATGTGGGAGATATTAATTCAGTGTACAAGGCAATTGTGCAGGCTCCTTCGGGCATAAAAGTTACAGTTGAACCTCAAATCCTAAGTTTCAATTCAAAAATACATCAACTATCCTTCAAAGTAAGCTTTTTCTCGACTCAAAAACAACATGGTTATTACAAGTTTGGGAGCCTAACATGGACAGATGGTAAGCATGTTGTGAGGAGTCCAATTGCTGTACGTGTGATTAAAGCTGAATATTCAAATGCAAATCTATGAGATTGTATGAGCTAAAACAAATTATAGACTATTAAATAATGGTGGACAATGTATCACCAAATTGTATTTGCATGTGGTTTGGGAGCCAAATTAATAAAATTCCTCGTTCTCCTTTCAGTATCCAACTATTAGCTTATGAAAAATTAACAAATTTAAAGGACGTGATTTAAACAATTTGATGTATAATGAATTTTTAGGGACCATATTCCAACCCTGTATCTGACATTTCATCAAACGGCTTCTGTGCTAAATCCAAAATGGCAAAGAAATTCAAAGCTTTAATACCTACAGTTTCTGAATGAATATTCATAACATATATTAAACAATTGTTTGTTTGTTTGTTGAATGAATAATGTTTCATAATTTTAATAACTGTGACAAAAAATATACTACTAACTTAGCTATTCGTAAAAATTTTAAAAATCTAAGATAATTTATAAACTTTATTTTATTGACACTGAAAAAGAGTTTTTTTTTCCCCCTACAATTATATAGCTAAAAACTTAATTTAAATTGTGATTAAGAATTTGAATAAATCGCTTTAGATAAGGGTCGGTCCTTACCATTTTAATTAATTATATATATATTTTTAAGATCAAGTAAATTTTTCTAAATTTAATAAATTTGTGTTTATAAATATATAAGAAAAATAAAGTATTTCTTGCATCTATACATGATCTCATGTATGAAATGATTCTTTGGAGTAACTTAAAAATGTTCATTCCTTTGTATAATGTTCATGTCATATTCACATATTGTGTTCGTACTTTTGTGTTGGTTTACTAAATAAAAAAATTAGATAATTTTTTAAATAAATTATTTATAATATTAAAGTAATAGCCATAGTAAGCAAAATATATAGACTTATATTATTCGAACAAATGTACACATATGCAATATGTTTATTTTTATATAAAAATTGATTAAAAATTTTGGCATAAAATGCGGATGCGATAAAAATATGAAAATATATAAATAAGAGTGTATGATTTTAAAAAATAAGTTATAAAAATATGATAATAATAGTTATACATTTTAATGAAACTATTATGTTATTATCTTATTTTTTTTTATAATAATATAAAATATCAATAATTTATTTAATATAAATAATTTATAACTAAAAATAAATTAGCTATTAATACCGTACTTAGTCTACCTAATGATGTATGCGTATATATGTATATGTGTATATCAAAAAACATAACTATTAATATTTAAATAAATTATAAAAACTATAATTTAAGTATAATTGATTATTTCTTATTTTACTGCATTATAGTAGTAGTAATAATAAAAAATTTTCGTAAAAAATATTTTTTATTTATTATTATATGGAAAAGGCATTATTTGAGTATAATACTTTTTAACTAAAAAATACGACTATTTTTCCATAAGTTTGAAAATCATTCAAAAAATGAAAATATTTTCCATTAATTTTTACGTAAGGGTATAATATGAGTGTAATACGAAAAAATGCTAACTAGGGTAATAGTACTTTAAATTTATAAAGTAATTAGTGACAAATTCTAATCCAATTATTTTTTGGTAGTATAATAATTATATTCTTATAGTGTTCACATCATATTAGGATTGTCACCTAGTTCACGCTCAAAATTATTACATTTGGCTAAGCGGTTATTACAGTATAGTTTTAAGTGTTGATTCTATAGAGAAGTTAATTAAACCAATAAAATAAAAGTTTTCATAAAATAATAGAAGAAATAATTTTATAATTGAAGAAAAAAATATACAATAATTAAAGATAGCAATCTTGTTAGAAAATAAAATTAATATGCAAATAACAAGGCTTCGAGATTCACTTAATTATTTTGTTTTAATATTACCAACTTTTATTCTTATTTACTACTCAATTGCATGTTTTACATCCCAAACAAACAATTGAAAAAATTAGAATTGAAGATCTAAGATGAAATTTAAAGTTATTTGATTGGAGAAAAATAATGTTGTCATGGTAGAATAATTTAATTTATTCTTACAAGCTATCTAACATCGACAATATATTAAATTGATAATATCGCAGTAGAAGATCAACTCATAAAATAAATAAAATAATTATAAACTAAAAGTTGCACATAAAGAAAGTATGACTGAATTTATATGAAACTAAATAATATAATTTATTGAATGTAGCAAGAAGATGAACAAAATAATTTCTCAAAACAAATTTATAAACTATATAGCACTCATAGGAATAAAAGAATGAATAAAAAAAACTACATAATTAAGCTCCTCTCTAGCCTTGCTTCAAATTTAGCCTAGCTTACAAATCATTCCTACAAATTCTAGAGAGAAAGAATGAGAATTGAAAGTAAGAACTCTTTGTAATTTTCTTGATGCTTCCAAGTGTTGAATGTCCATCTATTTATAGTGTTGGAGTAGGAAGATTTACTGAATCATAATAATATCACACTATTTTCTCTTTGAAGATAATTAATTTTCAAAATATTTTAATATTCGTAGATAAATCTCTTATCTTTCCATAGAATCAAAAATCATTTAATTTGAAGTTGTACACAGAAAGTTATATCAAATATACTAACAGCTATCCAACTGCAAGATATTTCAGATTTTATCTTATTTTTGACCTTGAAATAATCCTATTTTGATATTCTTCGTGAAATGCAAAATCATGCATAATTGAATTATATTTTCATATCATTTTGAAACATTTCATTTGAATATTTGAGTCAAAAGTTATTCCCAAAACACAGCAGCAGGTTCTTGAGATCTTGAGAAGAAATATTGCATAAATCCAAATTTGATTTCTTTGCTCTATTTTGGCTTTTTATTGATTCTACAAGCATAAAATCATCATAATAAATATAAATCAACATTTGTAAAATTGATATAGATAATGATTAATTTTAAACTGATTAAATCATAAATGTTAATTAATTCACATATTTAGATATGCATTTTTATATTATTATCATAACCTCCAACCAGCTTATTGCTAGTCCCTAACAATTGAAGCGCAAATAAGAAAACAAAACATGATGATTAGTCCAAGTAAATTTCCAGAAAAATTACCCAAGTGTTTCAAACAAAAAGTTAGTTAAAGATCACAATTTCTATGTAAATTAGTTCAATCATAACTTCCAAAATTGTGTGTGTATGAACTAAGCCAAAACCTTCTTGCCACAAACCACAACATATATAGCCTTGAGATTTTATCCATGCAAAAGCCTCAACTCCATATCCTCAGGGATAAATTATTTTTAAGGGTTAGGAATTTCTCCCATGGAGTTGGAAAACATATAAACACTCATGAATAAGAATTTTTAAGGACAGATAAATAAACAATCATTGATTCAAAAATAGGAAAATATATTGCTTAAAATTTAACATTTCTTACCACAAACTAGCTTCAGAATTTCAATTAGTTTATATGAGAACCAAATATTGATGAGAAAAATTGCATATTATAGCCTTTATATCAAAGATTTTTTTTTTTATCTTCTGAAATAAAGAACATAAACTTTATTGAACTGAATAACATTTTTTTTTCTCTTTTTTTTTTTATTCTTTATTCTTTTCTTTTCTTTTCTTTTTTATTCTTTTTTTTTTCAACAATACAAAAATAATATGAACACGACAAAGAATAATTACTACAATATTTTCTCATAAAAAAAGTATCTCATTTTATCATCCTTTAGCTTTTCAACCAAATCATTCCACCAACCAAGAAATAATATTATAAACATTAACCAACCAATTTAAAAGATCAATGGAAGTTTATAAATTGTTTTCTCAGTTCTCTCCACTCATTCACAAAAAGCAGTGTGAGATCATAAAAATATATATATTTAAACATGAAAATTCTCTTAGTTATATAAGTTTACTATCCATCTTACCATAAGGCTTAGTAATGTGTATAAGTATAATTTTTGAAGTTATTATTTAGTAATCAAAATAGAAAAAAGTGACTTAAACTAAACAATTTGAAATCAATACCTAGATAACAATGCAAAAATTTATACTTAAACATTTCAAACATGTAAAAAAAACTTATTTAGGTAAAAATTACTAAGTTCAAGCAATAAAAAAGTTTTTTTTTTTTTTTTCTTTCAAACTCTTGAAAAGGCATCAAAACAATCAATAGAGAGAGTGTGCATAAAAATTGTACATAAAGTGCTACTACCCCCAACCTAAATCAAACAGTGTACTCACTGTCACAAAAATAAAATATTAAATGAAAGAAAACTTATAATTTTTAACTTAAGAACCCAAGTTCAAATTTCACCCAAATATGTGAGTGTATTTTTTATTTATTAATAAAAAGAATGAGATTTTAGAACCCTTTTTTTTAAAAAAAGAAAAAAAAACTTGGCTTCGGTAAGTAAAATTTTCAGCCGATCAAAATTCGGCTAATAGTCATTTAATTTTGGTTAGTCTAGTTAGACATGTGTCAAATTTAGCTCATCCGAGTAGGGTCATCATGCGGCTAATCAAAATTCAACTAGGTAGACATCGTCCACTGGCGTTGCAAAGTCAGATGTTTCTATGTGAGTTAATATGAGATACAGAGTAGAGTATCCACTGGCGTTCTATCTCACCAAAATAGTCTCATCTTAGCTAAAAGGGTAGTAGAAATGGGCACCATAAATAGCAAGAAATAGTGACGATATTTATAACTGCTCATTGAACTGGATTCATTTGAAAGGTTGAAGGCATAGCCGTTTTTCCTCAACTTTTCATCCATGCCAGGGAAACGACTACATGTACATGGTTACCTACTATATGAGTCCGAGTTTTAAATAACATGTACATATTATATAAACTGACCATAAAATATTAAGTCAATTGTAGTATATACATATGTCATATGTAGATACATTATATAATGTACATTTAATGTGTGACAATTCATTTAACACCATTTGGATCACTTGTCTTTTTTTCTTTCGCAAGGCCCAAAGTATTTAGCCTATTGATCGAATGAAGCTTTGATACCATGTGAAAATTTATAAGAACCATGAGTACTCTAATCTCAAAAGCTAACCCAATGAGTAGAGATGCTCATATTTCTTATAAACTCTTTCATAGTATTATATTCTATCATTGTGGGACAATTCTTCTAACATATTTATGTATACATAAACTAGATATGTATAAGCTAACATGTTCGTTAATTGGATTATGTAAAATATATGTGCTATTTTGGGGTTCAATACATATTATTTGATGGAGAACAAAGAATTAATTGAAGATTGATTCATTTTGTTTGTTATTGAAGTAAAAAAGTGGCACAGAGATCAATTCTTTATAGTTACAAACATGGATTTTCTGGGTTTGCTGCAAGATTATCAGATTCTGAGGCACAAACCATTACAGGTATAAGACTAAGCTTACTCTGCATATTCTTTAGAGTGATATCCATTAACAGCTCTTGTAGTTAATTAGTTATCCTTTAAAAATTGCAGAGTTTCCTAGGTGTTACGAGTCATGCCAAACCATATATACAAGCTACACACCACAAGAAGCTGGGACTTCCTTGGAGTTGATCACCTTTCCCAAGAATCTCTTTTGACAAGGAACTCCGGTAAAGGAACTATCGTTAGTGTGCTGGATACAGGTAAGCATTCATTGTCTCATATAATGGTCTTAAAAAGACTTTAGAATAACTGTAATGAAGCATAACTTAATGTGAACTTTCAATAGGAGTTTGGCCTGAGTCCAAGAGTTTCAGGGATGAAGGGATGGATCCAATTCCGAAACGTTGGAAGGGAATTTGCCAAAAGGGAGAGCTTTTTAATTCCACAAATTGTAACAAGAAAATTATTGGTGCCCGGTGGTTCTTTAAAGCAATGATGGAACAAATCAACCAAACCTCGCAGCATTTCCCCGGAAAGGAGTACATGTCAGCAAGGGATCAAAATGGCCATGGAACTCATACAGCCTCAACAGCAGCTGGAAACTTTGTGAAAAATGCAAACTATAAAGGACTGGCTAGAGGAGGAGCTCCTCGAGCTCACTTAGCAATTTACATGGCTTGCTGGTTTACTGGAGGATGTACTGCAGCTGATATTCTACAAGCTTTCGACAAAGCCATACATGACGGAGTGCACATCTTGTCTCTGTCACTTGGTGGCGGGATTCCCTTGCTTAACCCCACAGAGGATGCAATTGCATTGGGATCGTACCATGCAACTGCAAGAGGGATCACAGTTGTATGCTTAGCTGGAAATGAGGGTCCTAATTATATAGCATTTCAAACACAGCACCATGGATAATAATTGTTGAAACAATTACGTAAATAATTGATAGGAACGAAGTTACTAATTTACTAAAATAACACTGCTTGGGTTGAGTCGCGGACTAGGTCGCTTTCTTTAAGATGTTTCGCGGCTCTGCCCAAAATTGTGCAAGCAAACACAGCCTCGTCGTCCCCAGGATAAAACAGCCCAGCAAAATTCTGTCTCGGAGTTACACTGCACTGATGAACTCCGGAATGCTACACCCTGCAAAATAACTTTTGTTGCTCGGAAACTAAAAATTATATTAATTTGGTTTTTCTTTTCTGGATATTTTCTGATGCCCAATAGTTAGAGTGAGATAGAGAGAGGGAATTGAGAGAGAGTTGAATGGTTTGAGTGATTTGAAACTGAGTGGGATGAGCTCTATTTATAGGCCAAAAGGTGTCACGAAAAACGGAGCCCAAAAACGGTCATAGAGAACATGCAACGTTCACACGTTTCGTAAGACTCGGTCCGTAACGGAACGGAACGGTCACAAATGCAACGGTCACGACATGGTAACGGATGGCAACGGTTCCGTGAGACTCGGTCTCAACGGAACGGAACGGAACGTTACATTAAAAAAAAATATAACGGTCACATCTATGTAACGGGACTGTTGAAAAATTTAATTTTAATAAATAAATTTTTTATCAAAAAATAAAATGCCACCTCACCTCACACACACGCACTTGGCTCGGCACGGCACGGCGCGGTCGGCCGGTCGGACGGACGGTGGCAGCGGCGCGCGCGTGTGGTGGACCCACAATTGCCTAGGTTCTCCCCCCTTCCACAAAATTGGGTGCCCCTTGGGGCCCAATCCCACTAGCATTTTCTTTTCTATATATTTGCTTTCAAGGAGGAGTGAAAAAGCAATGTGGGACAAATTTTTAAGAGAGGAAATTTTAGCATTTTTTCTTCTCTTTCTTTTTAATCAAATTCACAATTTCCAACAATCTCCCACTTGAATTTTATATAAAAATAGTTTTTCATCGAGCAACTGATCAATCAAAGATATAAGATTGTGCATAAGCAGAAGGTGTCTTTCGACTTGAACCTTTGCATAGTGTTGATGCTTTAGAATATACTAGAGTAACTCGTAGTTTTGAACTCTATCTCTAACAACATTACACACACAACCTTTCCAAGGTGTAGTTCGAAAAGCCCGTACTTTACGGCCATGCACGTATATCCCAGTATAGTGAATGCTCTAGTAAATTTTGCCCAAAATTTCATAGGAAGCGGCCACACTTCCACATTCACATAGGTGAGTCTATCAAGAGTACTCCTGTAGCTATGTACTCCACTCCACATAGAGTATAGAACTCATTAAGAGTTTAACAATTAACTCATCCTTTTGTCGCTTCAGGAATTCATGCTTCTAACAGTATAAGATGGGACCCATGATAGTATGATTCATCTCTTATCACTTCATGACTTGTTATTACCCATTAAACTTATTTCTTGGAATCTCCAGTCTATAAGTCGGGTTACCATCACGAGTGATTCTTCATTCTAAGGGCATTAGTCCCATTCCTTTCGAGGTTTTGAAAACCTTCTCTCTTGCTAATCCTTTCGTCAAAGGATCAGCCAAATTGTCATCAGTACGTACATGATCCACTCTTACAGCTCCTGTAGAGAGAAATTCTCTAACAGTACTGTGCTTACGACGTATCTGTCGTCTCTTGCCGTTATAATAACGGTTCTGAATCTTTGCAATAGCCGCGGTACTATCGTAGTGGATCAGGACAGCTGGTATCGGTCTTTCCCATAAAGGGATCTCAGCTAACAGACTTCTTAACCAGCCTGCTTCTTCACTAGCAGTAGCTAGTGCTATCATTTCTGACTCCATTGTAGATTGAGCCAAAATTGTCTATTTCTTAGACTTCCAAGAAACAGCTCCACTAGCAATGTTAAATATATAGCCGCTAGTTGCTTTGGAGTCTTCTGAAAGAGTGTTCCAATCAGCATCGCTGTATCCTTCTAAAACAGCGGGAAACTTCTTATAATGTAATCCAAGGTTCATTGTTCTCTTAAGGTACCTCATGACCCTTGCAATTGCATTCCAATGCTTTATACTAGGTCTAATGATAAACCTACATAGTAATCCCACAACATAAGCTATGTCGGGCCTAGTGCAATCAGTAGCGTAACGTAAGCTACCAATGATGCTCGCATACTCAGTTTGTCTAACACTGTCTTCGGTGTTCTTGAACAACTTTACACTAGGATCATAAGGGGTACATGCAGGTTTGCAGTTAGAGTAATTATATTTCTTTAAGATCTTCTCAATATAATGAGATTGATCTAGAGAAAGTCCCTCTTCAGACCTAGTAATCTTTATACCTAGGATTACACTCGCTTCACCTAGGTCTTTCATGTCAAAATTAGCACACAACAAGTTTTTCACATTATTTACAACATGAATATTTGACCCAAAAATTAGCAAGTCATCCACATATAAACATATAATTGTGCAAATGTTATTTTCTGTTTTATGATAAATACATTTGTCACTTTCATTCAATTTGAATCCATGTGAGATAACTAGATTATCAAAATTTTCATGCGATTGCTTAGGTGCTTGTTTTAGACCATAAAGAGATTTATCTAGTTTACATACTTTGTTTTCTTGACCTGGGACTACAAAGCCCTCAGGTTGGTCCATATAAATCTCTTCTTCTAATTCACCATTTAAGAAGGCAGTTTTAACATCTATTTGGTGCACCACTAAATCATGGATTGCAGCTAGGGAGAAAAGCACACGTATGGAAGTTATTCTTGTGACAGGTGAATATGTGTCAAAGAAGTCCACATTTTCCCTTTGCCTATACCCTTTGGCTACAAGGCGAGCCTTGTACTTTTCAATAGTACCGTCGGGTTTTAATTTCTTCTTTAGTATCCATTTACATCCTATAGTCTTGCAACCAGGAGGTAAGTCAACTAAATGCCAAGTTCTATTAGACTCAAGAGAGTCCATTTCATCATTTATGGCTTCTTTCCATAAGTTGGCATCTAAAGAAGATAAGGCTTCTTGAATGGTTTGGGGATCTTCCTCTAAGGTATAAGCATAGAAGTCAGACCCATAATCCTTAGAGGTTCGAGCTCGTTTACTTCTCCTAAGTTCAGTTTCTAATTCTTCATTTTGTTCACTAGGTCTAGCTATGGGTAAACTACTAGAAGACGAGCCCCCACTATTCTTTAGTTTAAAGGGAAACCTATGTTCATAGAAGTCTGCATCATTTGATTCTATAACTACATGATCTTTTAAGTCATAGAATTTATAAGCTTTACTATTTACTGCATATCCTATGAATACACATTCATATGCTCTACTAGCAAGTTTATTTCTTTTTGGATCAGGGATTCTAACATAGGCTAAACAGCCCCAAGTTCTTAAATAAGTTAAGTTAGGTTTCTTATTTTTCAAAATTTCATAAGGTGAAATTTGACTAGTAGATTTAGGCACTCTGTTTAGCACATAGCAAACAGTTAGTAAAATTTATCCCCACCAATGGGAAGCTGCACCAGAGTTTAATAAAATTGCAACAACTGATTCAGTAAAAGTTCTATTTTTTCTTTCAGCTTTGCCATTCATTTCAGGAGAATAAGGTGCAGTTTTTTCATGTATGATTCCATGGGTTTTATAAAAGTCATTGAAAATATTGGAATCATATTCAGTGCCTCTATCACTTCGAAATCTTTTTATTTTTCTGTTAAGTTGATTTTGAATCTCAGTCATAAATGTTTTAAACATGTCAAACGCTTCACTTTTATTTTTCATTAGATATACATAAGTATAATCTGAACAGTCATCTATAAAAGTTATAAAATAGCGTTTTCCATTTCTTGTTAGAGTTCCATCTAGTTCACATATACCAGAATGTATTAAATCTAATGGTTCTGATTCTCTAATTACTGATTTATGTGAAGTTTTGGTTATTTTAGCTTGACTGCAAAACTCACATTTTTCAAAATCATTCATTGATAGTTTAGGAATTAGTTCTAAGTTGCTCATGTTCTTTATTATTCGTTTATTAACATGACAAAGTCTAGCATGCCAAACATTAAAAGAACACAACATGTAAGCAGAAGAAGATACTTTATTAATTTCAACATTTAATTTGAACATGCCATCAGTGGCGTACCCTTTCCCAACAAATACATTATTCTTAGTAATTGTATACAAATCAGCCCCTATAGTTTGAGTAAACCCAGCCTTGTTGAGAAGATAGCCTGAGACTAAGTTCTTTCTCATCTCTGGAGTATGCAGGACATCCTTCAAGATGACAGTCTTTTCAGAGGTAAACTTTAATTCCACCTCACCAGTACCAGCAACTTTAGTGGAGTGGGAGTCGCCCAGCAGCACTTTCTTATCCTCAGACACGGAATAGGACTTGAACATGTCACGATCATAGCAAACATGGCGAGAAGCACCAGTGTCCACCCACCACCCCTCAGATCCACCAACAAAGTTGATTTCAGATATCATAGCTATAAGCTGATCTTCGGTAAGGTTCGCTTGCGGGGCAGGACGATTCCTGTTCCAGCAGTTCCTGGCCAAATGGCCAGGCCTGTTACAACTATAACACATGAATGTGTTATTTCCTAAGGGGGGTTGAGTTCCAGGTCCAGGTCCATTCCGTGGAGGATTTCTATTTTTATTCTGGTTGTTACGATTCTGGTTATTATTACGATTCTGAAATTTCATGTTTCTTCCTTTTGGTTTCAGAATGACAGAGGAGGATTTTTTATTGGCAGTGTTATTTGAGACAACAAGTACTTCATCTTTTTGGTCTTATTTTCGGGCTTCTTCTTCTATTCTTAGTCGGGTTATTAAACTTTCTAGGAAGAATTCTTTAGTTTTATGTCTAAGAATATTTTTGAAATCTTTCCATGCAGGGGGCAATTTATCAATAATAACAGCTACTTGAAATTGTTCATCTAAAGTCATACCTTCAGAAGTTATTTCATGTGCTATCTTTTGCAGTTCATGAGATTGAGCTTCCACAGATTTGTCATCAGTCATCTGGTACTTCAGATACCTGCTGACAGCATACTTCTTGGTTCCAACTTCCTCAGTATCATACTTCTTTTGAAGTTCATCCCAAGTTTCTTTAGCTGTCTTATCAGAGTTATAGTAATCATACAAATCATCAACTAAACCATTAAGAATAAAATTTTTGCATAAAAAATCATTTTCCAGCCAGGTGTTTAAATCCTTAATTGCATCTTCAGTAGGAGGATTTGGCAGTGTTGGTTTTTCAGTAGTAAGAACAGAGACTACTTTTTTCATTGTTAAGAAAAATAGCATTTTTTGTCTCCATCTTTTAAAATGTAGCCCCTCAAAACGAAAAGGTTTGTTAAGGTCAGCAGCTAAAAATTCAGTAGACATGGCAAATGAAATCGTCTTAAAATTGTTGAAACAATTACGTAAATAATTGATAGGAACGAAGTTACCAATTTACTGAAATAACACTGCTTGGGTTGAGTCGCAGACTAGGTCGCTCTCTTTAAGACGTTTCGCGGAGTTACACTGCACTGATGAACTCCGGAATGCTACACCCTGCAAAATAACTTTTGTTGCTCGGAAACTAAAAATTATATTAATTTGGTTTATTTTTTCTGGATATTTTCTGATGCTCAATAGTTAGAGGGTTGAATGGTTTGAGTGATTTGAAACTGAGTGGGATGAGCTCTATTTATAGGCCTAAGGGTGTAACGGGACTGTTGGAAAATTTAATTTTAATAAATAAATTTTTTATCAAAAAATAAAATGCCACCTCACCTCACACTCGGCTCGGCCGGCGGCGCGCGTGTGGTGGACCTACAATTGCCTAGGTCCTCCCCCCTTCCACAAAATTGGATGCCCCTTGGGGCCCAATCCCACTAGCATTTTCTTTTCTATATATATGCTTTCAAGGAGGAGTGAAAAAGCAATGTGGGACAAATTTTTAAGAGAGGAAATTTTAGCATTTTTTCTTCTCTTTCTTTTTAATCAAATTCACAATTTCCAACAATAAATGTAGCAGCCAGCACATTAGATAGGACATTTCCTACATCCATTACACTTGGAAATAACCATACTCTTTGGGTAAGCTAAATTCACCGAAAATAACATCAGAAGAAAGAAAAGAGAATTTGCATTCAACTAAAGATTATTAGAATATTTGCTTTCTATACTGCAGGGCAAAACAAATCATGTGGTAAACACTGAATTTGCTCCAATTTTATCATTGGAAGGGTGAGCCATCAAGTCTTTCATTGATTGTAACTAGGGACGGAGCATGTAGCCCAGATCAATTTTTTACAAAAAAAATTAATTATATATATTTATAGCATTAAATAAATATTTTTATTTTTAGTAATATATTGTGTCTAATTTTTGTGTACATATTTTGTTATATACGAACAATATTTAACAAATACATCAATAAAAATGACATGAATTGTGAATAAAGTAATTAAACATATACACATTTTTTCATATATTTAACAACTATTAGTGACACAAATAAAATTGTAATCTTATTATATATATATATATATATATAATATATATATATAAATATTTCTGAAATTAATATGTAATAATTCAAAAAAAACTTCAAACATTTAACTTGGACTCTACATTTTTAAAACTAAAAATTAAAAAAAGAACCATACAATAAATTTCATATTAAAACTTTTGAGATTTTATTAATTCATATTATCAAAGTTTTGTTTCAACCCAAATTTTAATATTTCTTTGTCTTTAATTTTTCATTATTTTTTATTAATCAGTTTTATATTGTTTATCAACAATATATTTTTAAATATAATATTAACCTTAAAATTTTAAATCATATTTTATTCTTTACATTTTCAAATATTTCTTTTTTAGTTTTAGTTTTAATTTGAAAATTTATCGATTTTGTTGTGTTCGATTGAGCTTCCAATTTGCATAAATTTTTTTAATATATATATATATAATTATTAATTTATTATAACTTTTATTTAATTTTCGTTATAAGCTAATCATAATATCTTAAATATATATTTTTGAGTGATAATTCCATGTTTCTATTATAATATGACATGTAAAATATATTGTTGGATTAAGTAACTCCACTATAACTCCTTTTAATTATACATTATAATGTACTTTTTATTTTTTTTAATATTTTAATAAAATTTATACTTTGTATAAAAAAAATTGATCCTGAAAAATATTTCGCTCCGCTCCTGATTGTAACAAATATCATGTTTTATATTCTACCTATGTTACAGTAATGAGTGATCTCTTTTCTTCCTTGCAGTTGTACAATTAACAATGCAACATTAGTAAAAGGTAAAATAGCATTTATGTTTCGTGACACTGATTTTACTTCAATTTTGGAGAAGAAAAAAGGACCCGTGAAGAAACAAGGAGCCGAAGGTATCATAATTGCCATGTACCATGATGACGTAGATGCTGGACTTCAAATTCCAAATGCTCAAGTAGATTACGAAGTGGGGACAGAAATTCGTAGCTACGTAACGAGATCAAGGTATCATAATAAGTGAAACATAACAAAAAAGCTTAGACAAATGCCCTTTAGTGTTAACTTTGTCCTTGCGCTTTGAAGGTCTCCTATTGCAAAGCTAGGTTCTCCAAAGACTATGATTGGGCCATGGTTGTCACCGCGTATTGCATCATTTTCTTCCAAAGGACCAAGTGCCCTGACTCTTGCAGTATTAAAGGTATAACCTATAAACAAGAAACAGAGCTGCTAATTTTTGAAAGTTAATCACCTGCCATGAAACTTAGACAACAGTATTCCAACAAATAGTGGATTCACTTCTCTTAGCTTCCACATTAATAATGTCACTACTATTACCTGATATGCCATTGCTTGGAGAATAACTGCCCCAGGGGTGAATATTCTAGCTGCGTGGCCAACACCTAATGGAGAAACAGAGGAGTATAAACTTGATTCAGGAACTTCCATGTCACGCCCTCATGTTGCAGGGATAGCAGCTCTTCTCAAATCAGTGCATCCACATTGGTCTCCAGCAGCAATAAGGTCTGCTCTTGTCACAAGTGGTGAGTCGAAACTCAAAATTCTAATTGAACATCATACCCCCACCAACATGTAAGTAAAAGAAAAAGCTGGACCAAATCATCTAACATTTACTGCAAAATGTAGCTTACCAAACTGGAACAGATGGAGCATACATTAAAGCAGAAACCAAATCTCCAAAACCAGCAGACCCTTTTGACATAGGTGGTGGGCACGTCAATCCCAAACAAGCAGCTTATCCAGGGCTCATTTATGATAGTAAAACCGAAGATTTCAGCCAGTATTTATGCTCCCTAGGTGATGATAATGCCGAAGCTACTGAACTGACCAACACCAAAGTCAACTGCAATGATGAAAACCCAATTGGGCTGAACTTTAACCTCCCTTCATTCTCAATTCCAAATCTCAAAATGGCACAAACAATAAGAGTAACAAGAACTGTGACAAATGTGGGAGATATTAATTCAGTGTACAAGGCAATTGTGCAGGCTCCTCCAGGCATAAAAGTTACAGTTGAACCTCAAATACTAAGTTTCAATTCAAAAACACGTCAACTCTCCTTCAAAGTAAGCTTTTTCTCGGCTCAAAGACAACATGGTTATTACAAGTTTGGGAGCCTAACATGGACAGATGGTAAGCATGTTGTGAGAAGTCCAATTGCTGTACGTGTGATTAAAGCTGAATATTCAAATGCAGATCTATGAGATTGTATGAGCTAAAACAAATTAGAGACTATTAAATAATGGTGGATAATGTATCACCAAATTGTATTTGCATGTGGTTTGGGAGCCAAATTAATAGAATTCCTCGTTCTCCTTTCAGTATCCAACTATTAGCTTATGAAAAATTAACAAAATTAAAGGACATGATTTAAACAATTTGATGTATAATGCATTTTAAGGGACCATATTCCAACCCTCTATCTGACATTTCATCAAACAGCTTCTGTGCTAAATCCAAATTGGCAAAGAAATTCATAGCTTTGATACCTACAGTTCCTGAATGAATATTCATAACATATATTACAAGGAAATGACTTGTTTCTTTGTTGATGCAACGAAAAGTGCTTCAAAACCTCGATTTTGTGCCAAGGCAACCTCGATTTTGACCCATCAAAGCATTTACAGGACTCTAAGCAGTACTCGTTATATAAAGCTCTTTTACAATGTAATAATTTTTATTTAGATTATTTTAAATATTATTTTATTTAATAAAAAAAATAAGAATTAATAATGTTTCATATTTTTATTAACTATGATAAAAAATATATTACTAAGCTATTCGTAAAAATATAAAAAAAAATCCAAGATAATTTATAAACTTTATTTAATAACTATGACAAAAAATATATTACTAACTTAGCTATTCGTAAAAATTAAAAAAATCCAAGATAATTTATGAACTTTATTTAATAACTATGGCAAAAAATATATTACTAACTTAGCTATTCGTAAAAATTAAAAAAAATCTAAGATAATTTATAAACTTTATTTTATTGAAGCTGAAAAAGAGTTTTTTTTTTTCTTCCTAAGAATTTGAATAAATTGCTTTAGATAAGGGTCGGTCCTTACCATTTTAACTAATTATATAAGAAAAAATAAAGTATTTCTTGCAACTATTCTCATGTATATGTATGAAATGATTCTTTGAAGTAATTTAATAAATTTATTACATTTTTTGTTTTGAGCACGTAACAAATTTATTAAACTTACATGAATAAAGAATCCATTTTATAATTGACAATATGTACGCACTTTATTATAGATTATAAAAAAAATTATGGCTGAGATCATTTTGGGAAAAAACAATTGAATGTGTATTTACTAAAAAATTATTAAAAATGAAAACATCATGGTAGTATGGTACAATTAATATAAAATATAAAATTAATTAAGATAAAAAATTCTCTTACCTTCAAATAGTTGTAAGTTCAAGAATAGACACAAATTTATTATTTATCGAGATCTATTTTATATGAGGTAGCATAAATATATTAGTTAAAACTAAAAATGCTTATTTGTTAAAATCTAAAAATGCTCATTCCTTTGTCCAAGTATTATATTTTAGAATTGAAAATTGTATCATATTCACATGTTGTGTTCGTGTTTTTGTATTGGTTTACTAAATAAAAAATTTAGATAATTTTTTAAATAAATTATTTATAATATTAAAGTAATAGTTATAGTTAGCAAAATACGGGACTTATATTATTAGAACAAATGTACGTACGTATGTAATATGCTTATTTTTATATAAAAATAGATCAAAAATTTGACATAAAATACGGACGGGTAAAAATATGAAAATATATAAATAAGAGTATATAATTTTAAAAAATACTTCATAAAAAATATGGTAATAATAATTATAAATTTTAATAAAACTATTATGCTATTATCTTATTTTTTATAATAATATAAAATATCAATAATTTATTTAATATAAATGATGTATAATTAAAGATAAATTAGCTATTAATACCAGAATTAGTCTACCTAATATGACAAATAAGTCTCTTCTTGACTCATTTCAAGTCACAAGTTTGAACTATTATTTGATATTAAAAATTCATCTTTAACCTCTTTCTTTTATATATATTTTATAATTAATAAATCTTATATATATATATATATATATCAAAAAATAAAACTATTAATATTGAAATAAATTTTAAAAACTATAATTTAAATATAATTGGTTATTACTTATATTATTGCATTGTAGTAGTAGTAGTAATAATAATAATAATAAATTTTGTCTTAAAATGTATTTTTCATTTATTATTATATAGGAAAAACATTATTTGAGTATAATATTTTTTAACTAAAAAGTACGAGTATTTTTCCATAAATTTGAAAATCATTCAAAAAAATAATATAGTTTTCATTAATTTTTATGTAAGGGTATAATATGAGTATAATATGAAGAAAAAAAAAAAAGCTAACTAGGGTAATAGTACTTTAAATTTATAAAGTAATTAGTGATAAATTCTAATCCAATTATTTTTTGGTAGTATAACAATATATTGTATTCTTGCAGTGTTCACGTCTATTAGGATTATCACCCTACATTATAATGGAAAGAGAAAAAAAAAATTGATGATTTATTATTAATATATTTTAAATTAAATATACACATTAAATTGGGGTCCTTGTTGGGTTGAGCCCTAGGCTACCATCAACTACTTGGGCCTTGGCCGACCTTGGTACATGCAATGACAACATTATGATCAAACCCCTCTCAATTAGAATTAAATCCGATAATTTATCTTTATTGTAATGCATGCAAATATAGTAGAAATTTTTTTTGTAAAAGTTGAAAAATGAACCATTACCATAATGACATGACAAAATGTAGACCGGATAGAGTGAATACTTGGACAACCAATATATTAACCATTTAGGGTTATGATTTTTTTCCCTTGAGAGTTAGGATGTTACTTTAAGTGTTTTAGGGTATGAAATGTTGCAGTTTTTTTTTTTTAAATGAAATTAAATAACCAGCTTTTGCAATAATATATGTTTATTGTAGATAGTTAAAAAAACGTGCGTTCGATCGAACTCATCATTATCTAGAATTACTATTTCATTTTGAACTTTTGTTTATTGTTCACAGTGGTTGGGTATTTTGATGGTTATTGGTTTGTTCGTAGGACAAAGTTTTTCTTTCATATTGAAGACTCCACCAGCTTTGGTTGTGCTTCTTAAGGCCTCGGGTGTGTAGGTTTGATTCTTTCAAAACCTGCCTTAAGAGTCTTGTGTTTGAAATATCTTGTTGGCTAAAAATGCTGACCTTTTATTCTATTGCTTTTGTTCAAAGCATATTTACTTGTATATTTAATATGGTCTGATTTATAAACATATTGATTTTGCCACATTATATTTAGATAGTGAAATGTCTGGCATTGCTCATTGTGATCTCTAGGGATCTTATGCAATTCTTGGATTGATTCCTATAGTTGGAATATTGACTTATTTGGATTTAGTGTCTATGAAAAAATAGCATGCTGAAATTCTTCGAGCTGAGAGATTTTTTATTTTCTAGAGCCTTATCAAATCTTTAATAGTATGTCTAATTATGTCAAATCTATATTACATATATTTCTAATTTTCTATCCAAAAAGAAGAGAAATGTTCATCTCCAATGCGTTTTAATTCAATCGATTTAGTGTGCAAAGGAAAGAAGGTGATATTGGTAAACTCAATCAACTGAGCTATCAAATAATTGGTGATATATTATAAAATATTTAAATTTTAGTTAATTGGTGGTAATTAAGTAAAGAATAAAAATTTAATTATAAGTTTTTGTTCATTAAAGATTCATTATTGTAAAAAATCCTTCACCAACAACTTACATATTTTTTTTTTAAAAAAAGGGCTCTAAAGTCCCTTTTTTTTATTAATAAAAAGAAAATATACTCTCACACAGGTGAGATTCGAACTTGAATTTTTGGTGAGAGATTATGAATCCTACCACCTAAACCACAAGAATTTCTAAATAGTTAAATTAATTATTAACCAACAACATATATATATATATATATATATAATGGATACATTTCAAAAATTTAATTATAAGTATTGTCCAAAATTAATTTTGCCATAATTTGTAATTTTATATAGCTAATAAGTACAGATATAGAGAAAGTCTAAAATATCAACATATAAAAAATAAAAATAAAAAACATAAAAATTTGTTCCGTGATCTAGTTTTTGATTTTATTTTTACATTTAAGGATACGCTGGATTAGATAAAAAGCACAGATTTTCTCAGATAGATGGCAAAAGGAATACTAAAATACAATTCTGTTTATTTCCCCCCCTTCATTGAAATCATTATGGTCATCAAAGTTGCAATTGCTAATTGTCTTAGGAGGGAGCTAGTTACATGCCAGAAGTTGTTGAAAAATTAATATTTTAAAAGTTTAAGTTGTTAAGAGGAGGATCAACAATTATTTTATATATCTATCATTTCTCTACAAGTGTTAACTCTATGTACCATACGGACTAAATATTTGTAATTTAACAATTGTGATTGCTGAGCTTTGAATACAGAACCTCCAACTTTGATACCATACTAAAAATTGTTAAGAAACTAAATCTTGTAAAAGTTTAAATTATTAGAAGAAGTGTAACATATTTATATCTTTTAATTTTATAGCTAGTGTTATTTAGTTATGAGGACAAAAAAAATATTTTATTAAATTAGGCACTAAAAATACTAATATTTTAAACTCCTTAGGTAATTTCGATAACATACTGTCATACTCATGAAAAACAAAAATCAAACCAAATCAGACTGTCAACATGATAACTGAATCAAAAGTCCTTAAACCCATAGGAAAATTTCTCTTTTTTCGCAACCAATTTTTTGCTTTGACTCTTTGGATATTGTGAATTATTTTAGGGTGATAGAGGGTTCTACAATTGTTATGTCTCAAGAAAGACAGATTTTAAGTTTCTCCTTAAGTCCCAAGAAGAAATTGATAGGATGTTATTGAGGCTTGAAAAGAAAATTAATAGAAGAAACAAAGTTGCATATAGTTCATCAAGTGGAAGGCCACCTGAGGTCCCCATTATGCAACGCAAAGAAAAGGGTTCACTCAAATATGAATATGAAGGTGAGAAGATACAATGTATGAACTTGTTTCATTCTAAGTGCTATATCAAAGGAAATGCATGTAGCATGGTTATTGATAGAAGCATTAGTACAAATTTGACTAGCACTATCAAGTGTTAATTTTGTTTTCAATTGGGAGGTACAAAGATTAGATTTTATGTGATGTGGTATCAATGAAAGCACGACACATACTATTAGTAATAGGGCAATCAAGGCAACTAATTAGTTATTTGTGGCAATTATAGATGTGAGGGTAATTAGTTATTTGTGACCGCACAACAGTGGAGATCATGAACAAAATTGAAATGCTGATTGTGTACTTGCGTGAAATTAGCATATTATATTGAGTTAATAGGGCATTATTTCTTAGAATATTAGGTTGACTTATTGGGGTATATAGTGTTTTTTTCGTTTTAATTTTTTTCCCCTAAAATAGAGTATTCAAATTATATTGCTCATTTTAATGACATGTTTGTTTGCTTAAAAAACAAACTAAAAGAAAACATATACTAATAATTTCAACATTTTTTTTTTAATTTTTCTTTCATAGTAAAAGAATAGTAATATGAAATAATTCTTAGTGTTTATGTTGTAGTCGATGCTCTCCGTGTTCTTTGTTTTTTTTTAGTTCAAATTTTGCAAAACAAGGTACAATAATACTAGATGGTGTCAAATCTACTATGAAATCTAAATCAGCTTTCATGTAATTAATAAAAAAAAACTGAAACTTAGGAAGAAAAAAAATAGATAGAGTACCTTAAGAGGTTGAGTATGAGACCTATTTATATGCCATAATAAGGGCATTTATGTTGGTAAATAATAACTTATTTATGAGATATTATTTAAATATTAATTCAATATTAATGATTATATATATATATATATATCAATATCAAATCATTAATATAATTAATTAATATATTTACCATTTTGAAGGCATATTCCTTGAATATGTTGTAAGATTTAATTTTAATCATATATTCATTGAACGCCGACTATTAATCATGTAAAATTATATATTGGTTGTAGACTAATACATGTGTTGGTCCAAACTAATTACGATTAAGTATTAAAAGTTTGAACAAATCTACCTATATCACTTTGTGTGTCTCTTTTGGTGTGCCATCAGTCATATTAGAGTATTTAAAAATCATAACCAACTTTTTCCATTTATCATAATATATTTTATTATTTTTTTCTCAAATCAATGACATAACATTATTTAATTGATGATAGAACACAAAAAGTGAGACGGAATAATTTATCTCTTAAGAATTTAAGTGATAAAAAAATATATGGGCCACTTTGAACTCTAATCACTTTATCTTGTCCATGCATTTGGTTCAGATCTAGAGATGACAACATGTTGGTTCGGGTTAGATTCGACCCGACCTATTTTTTGACACGTGGTTTAAATCGAACTGAACCATTTCAAATAAAACGAATTCGGATAATAACCGCGGGTTAAAAAAATCGAACCGTTGACCCATTAAATTTTTTTTGAAAAAAGAATATTATAAATTTTTATGTTATTAAAATTTTTAGTAAATAAAAGAGTACTCGAATGGTGCCCCGAATCGAATTATTTTAAATAAAATGGATAATATCTATATTCGTTTTCGAACCGTTTTGATCAGACCCGAACGGGTCGAATACCTGCGGATATTCGAACTGTCGAGTCAAATCGCCATCCCTATCCAGATCCAATAAATAATTTGTCATTAATCATTAATGATCAACCAAATTGTAATGTAGGCCGATGATACTTCGTCATTTATACCTAATACAAATCTCCCGAACATAAACTAAACTAGCAAAGGCATTAATGCACGATTTATTTAACAAAGTTTACACACAGTTCTATACTTTAATATCATAATTGGAAACAACCCCAATTCAAATCTCATTCTCATAACCTCCTAAAATTAAGATGTGGTAGGTTTGAAAAAATATGAAATTATGATTCTCTTATTGTTTGAGTTTACCTAAAACTCTTGTATATATTTCATTTTAGACGTTAGTTATTCAAATCAATATAGAAACATTTTAAATATATAATTTATTAATAACTACAAAATTATTAAGTGTATATGAAATATAATATAATGTTAAGATTAAAAGATAAAAACAAATTAGGGAGAAGAATCTAAATCTTTTGTTTTCTTTTTCTTTGAAATTCTAGTTTTTAAGTTTTTATTTAGAAAAATTATAACATCCTGATCAGAATGTTCATGAATGTGATGTGGTAATATTTATTTGTTGAGTTTTCTTTCTCTTTCACTAAATAAAACTTTTTTTATGTGTGTGAGTTAGTAAAATAATCATTGATCGGGTTAAATAGTATTTCTCTTTTTATTTATTATTTGATAAATAAAGTTTTTTTTGGGTTATAAAACTTAAAAAAAAAAATAAGATAGAAAATAAACAGTGAAAGTAATTCTCATTTATTATTGTGTAAATAATATACTGCTAAAGACCTTATTTATAGGGTTTACAAGATACAACATGAATTTTGAATATAAGATATAATAGTTATTAAATCTCTAATTAACCCAGTGGGACAAAACCATGTAAAGAAAAAAGAGTACAATACGTATACAAATGTGCTCCTCCTATGATGACAATCATTCAACATAAGTGTTTCTTTTATTGGCACATTTTAACATTACTATGACAATCTCTTAAATGTTGAAGTAAATATAATAACTCATATAAAGTGAGCCTACTTGGTCGTCACTTGACTTCATATGCAGTACAATTTCATAATTGTAGGCTAAATGTATTTATTTCAATAACAATAGTACATTTAAACATTATTTTGTAAGGAACATGTTATTTTACAAAATAACTTATTTTGTCAGTCATTACAAAATTTAGAAACCTTGCACTTATAAAACATATTGCAGTAATGATAATAATTAATATATCCAATTTATAATAAAACTCATCATTTTGTTTCTCTTAAGATTTAACATTTGTATGTGCTCTAATAATATTCATCAATATTAATAAATATACTGAATATTAATTATCTTACTAATTGGTGCCAACTGATTATAAAATAAAGAACAATATGAGATAATTTTCATATCATGCAATCAAATAGTAACTGGATATATAATGTGCATATATTTTATCTATAAAAAGTAAATCAATATAAGTTTATCTCTTTTTAAGATAATTACTTGTTTTGTCATATTTTTAAGAGCACATAAAATAAATCAACATGCTTTGTAACCATAACCAAGTCTCGTGGCTTGTGAAAATATTAAATTTTAATGCTAATGTGAATGCAAAAGATATATATTATAACCCATGTAATCATTCCTATTGCTTTAATAGCACATGCCTATGAATTATCATAACAATATATGGCATTTGAAGTTAATGCTTTTATAAGCAATAAGTACTATTAATTTATTCAAATCAGTATCTATATATGATTAATATTATGTGAACATTAGTCACATTTTAAAGTCATCTTATACATACGGGAGTAAAATTTTGTATCTCACAACCTCATCACATTTTGTATAAATTCATGTGTTTTCAACACATTTTATATTTCTAGGCACTTGGACAACTGGTCCTTACAAATATCTAACGAACATCTTAGGTGTTCATATTATATCTATTTCACTTTGCGCATAAGTGAATTAATATGTGTCTGAAATAATATTTTGTATTTGGTCAATACTTTTCTTTGTCAACATTTAATAACTTTAAACATTATTAAGGATCCTTACCATCTCTTTTTTATTAAAGAGAAAATGAAAGAAAATATGTTGTACAACATTAATATATTAATATTTTAATCCTCTCGTTATCAATATGATATCATTTTATATCAGGTACTTGAGACTCTATAAGAGTCAACAACTGGTATAATCTTTTTTGATATCATTTTTTAGAGTATTAACTCTTTTATTTCAACAATAATAATATTATTTTTGCATCAATATAATTAGAAAGTTTTAGATAAATTATGAGTATTTGTTGCTATTTCATTGTCTTATAGGGACTTTAATAATTGCTCGAGCATTTTGCAGTTAAACTTTTCACTATCTAAAAGCATCGACAATAAATAGTACTCTATTATTAGTAATTTTTTGAACCTTATGTTTCATAAAATGGATGCATTTTAAGTAATTTTATGCTATTATCATTTTTCTCTCCCCTAATGGCGAAAATTATTTATCAAAATTATATAATAAGCTTGCTAACCCTTCAAAAGATTTAATATAAATAAAACTCAAACCACATATATTTTTTAATTTATTATGGGTCCATCTCAATGTATTGAGTCGGTGCAATATGATTAAAGCAAATTTATTTTTTCACTATTGTAAGTTGCAATTAAAAAATTAATAATAAATTTGTGGGTTTAACTGAACCCAAAATATATCATGTTCCATAATAAGGCTGACAATATTATTTTCATAATATATGATTTTTCATAGGCGTGAGATTCACTATCAACTTTTGTCAAATATAATGAGTTTATTTTGCCTTAGGAACATGTAACACATGCAGTAACTGAAAAAGAAAGGTTTGAACTTTGGTCCACAACTATTGTATACTAAACTAATTTTAATTGTTCATGATAATTATTCAAACTTTTATCTATCAAAATTTATTTTCTATTTACGATATAAATTGAAAAAAGCTTTCCAAATATTGACTTCTAGTCATGTATTTGTGGCATTATACTTTAGACCAACATATGCATCACTTTAATCATAAGGTTGATCTTTCTGAAAACTTTTCAAGTTAAGTTTCTATTTGTGACTTTATATATTATATTTTAATTGTAGTATTGAATGTCATTATCGCTAAATATATTCAAAATATTAAGTTTTTCCTCAACTTTGAGGAATTTGAGCATAATTATATATAATATAATTTATTATACTTTAGCTTTTCAAATTTTTTTATTAGATTATACATGAAATTATGCTAACTCATATATTATTTAACAATAATGAATATTATTGCATTGTTTTTTAAACACATAAGTGTTCACCATTTAAATTGAGAGGCAATAGTTACAAGCCCACTTTATATTTCTTCATCCATCATTATCTATTAATATCAAAAGGGGATATATACTAGATAATATTGATAAAATATTGGACCTTAATTAATATTTTCTTGTTTTACTTCTGTGGAAGCTCATGGTTCATTATAAAATTGGAGCTCAAATAAGTCATGATACAATAAAATTGTAACTACCACATTGACAATATTAACACAATAGCTTAAACCATGATCATCATATAATATTCACTTCTAGTAATGATATGATCAAAATGTCTTTATTTTTTTAATAATTTATACAAGCACATAATATTTAAATATATGTGTGTATTTCTCTATTGCTATTTTATGAGCAAATCAAAGATAGCATATGAATGATTTATAACTGTTGCTAATTTCACTCTCAATGTTGTTATGTAAGCATACATGAGATTTATATATATATTTCTTTTGGCTCTCAATAAAATATGTGATTGAATAACCTTTTTTTTCTCCAAAGTTTTCAAATAAAAAGTTAATGATATTGAGCACTTAAAAATCTTGAATGATCAAGATTAGATAGTGGTTATTAAATAAATCACTTGCAATCCTTTAAGATATATTTTTCTCCTTTGATTATATTCAATTCAATGTTAGCATCAAATGACATTCATTTCAAAAATCATATAATTGAAATGCCCTTATATCCATAGTCATATTTAAGATATATATTGTTTATATAGATGCTATTATTTTGCTATTTTAATAGCAGATTTTACTCATAAAATAACATTTTATGATGTCAATTTTACTCTCAATATTACTACTTAATAGCATACACGAGGTACTAAATATACTTTATCATATATTATGTTAGCATTGTAGCCTATGGGTTCTTAATCAATGAGATAGATGCAATTCTAAAATATTATATTTTATACTTTCAAATATATATTTCTATTAGCATCATAGCCAGTGGGCTCTCAATCAATAACGTGACAATGATTTACAAGCTTAAGAAGCCTATATATGGTCTAACGTAGGCACAACGATCTTGATTTCAAAAGCTTACTGCTTGTCTTTTTCAAATGGGTGTTGTCAACTCAAAATATAATGTTTCATTGTTCTTTAAGAAAATTGATAGTTCTCTCACTGTTGTTTTGATATATGTTGATGATATAATCTTCATTCTTCACAGGTGATAATGTTGCCTATGTTGGTCCTTTTATTGAGATTTTCAAGGGTAAGTTTGCCTTGAAGGATCTTGGTTACCTTTCTTTTTTGGAATTGAAGTATCTTGTTCCTCTCAAAACTTTCATCTCTTGCAGCATAATTAAATACATCAAAAATTTGCTTTATAGGAGTGGTTTGCAGAATGCAAAGTCACTTCACCAACATCTTCTGGAAATACTTTGTCCAAGTTTGATGTGCAGATGCTGTATGATCCCACATTGTATTACAGTAATGTTGGTGTTCTACAATATTGTACTGTTATATTGCTTATATCGTCAATAAACTTTGTCAATTTTAATAATCCCCTACTGATGTTCATTGGATGATCTCCAAACGAGTGCTTAGATATCTCAATGTCTATTGGATGGTTTTCTGAGTATAAGGCCTTACCTTTGGTTACTACATAAGTGCTTTGACTCAAATCTTTGCTGGATTGGGTGTTGTGTGCGATGCTTTTCTTGTTGTCTTTTGTGATAATGTGAGCACTCAACATGTGGTTCGTAATCCAGTTATGCATGTGCATGCACTAAATATATTAAAGTTGATTTATATCTAATAGTGAACAAGCGGCTAAGAAGGAACTTGATGTTCCTTTAGAAAATCAGATTACTGATGCTTTAATTAAGCCTTTGCCTTCTACTCGTTTATGGTTTTTGTGAGACGTATATACTTCTGGTGTTGTCTCGACCATAATTTGAGGGAGTAATAGTTGCTTAGGTATCTACTATAACAAGTACACGTGTATCACAGCCATAGGTGCTGGTGACTAACCTATTTTTTTTTTTATAATAATTAAAAATATAATAATAGTTAGAATAATATTTGATAGAATTATTTTTAATATGTTAATAAATTATAAATATCACTAACCTTTTTCAAAATTACAAGTTTTATAGGGCGCTTTCAAAATTAAAATTAATATTATCAAATGACAAAATACAATGGTTAATGTCGTAATGGTCCATTCATAATTTGTTGTAGTAGAAAATTTTAAAAAAATTAAAATAAATATATTGTTTTATTTTTTATTTAAAAAAAATTAGTTAATAAAAAAACTTCTCCTTCTCTGATACCACAAGGCGTTAGAGGTCCACCGATGGATATCACAGGCGTTGGTGGCCAAGGAGGACCACCATAGTTGAAGATTATAGAACGAAGTGGAAAGAAGGTTAAAGTGACAGATCTAAAATATTTTGATTATTAATTAACTGAAATTTTGATATTATATAAATTTGATGTAGTATATAACTCCTAAATTTTATGATTATTTAGTTAGCGTCATATATAAGTAATATATTACAATATCTCAAAGGTTGGACATTTATGCGAAATTTCACCCAATTTGAGGGAAAACTCTACCCCTGCTCACGTCCAAAAAAATACCACAGCGCCTGCAAAAAAGAAATACATACTCAACATTCAATGAAATCTGAAAAAATCAAAACTAAAGACAGCCAATTGGATTCGAGTGATGGGTGAAGCCCGAGAGAAGCATATTTTGTGGGCTCATAAGAGGCGATCTAAGGTTGATGATTGAGGATTTGAGGAAAAGGGTAAAAAAGGGGTTACAGGGAATTTGCGATGGAGAAAAAAGGAAGAGCGAGAAGAGATGGTGAATTAAATCAAAATCAAAATTCGAATGCACCAAAGTGAATAAATTATTTACTAACTTTTAAAAGCGTCATTCTAATTGGAGATTTGAAATGTAGACTTCAAAATTTTTCTTTGGTTTGAACTGTTGTGTATAAATCGATATCGAGAAATGAGAGCAGAATAAGGAAAGTAGGCATATTTTGTGGCTACAAGTTCTTTCATTTCCAGTTATGTCAAATGGGCAATTTTGGATTTGGAAATTGTTGTTCTAAAGAGATTGGGTTTAACAAGAAAAGTCAGGAAATGGGTTATGGGATTTTTTTTCTTTGTAGGTTTTTCTAATGATAATCTGAAGAGTTGTGTTTATAGTTTAATTTTATTTATTTAAATTCGTTTAATTATTAATTAATAAGCAATACTGTAGAATTTTTTGAGTTTAGTGATATTTATCCTGTTAATAAATTACGTACAAAGGATGGGTTTATAACTAGTCTATTAAATGTGGAAAAACAAAAACTCGATATTATGTCAATATTCTCGAATTTGATACGCTGACTGGTAGTGGTATCTGTTATAAATTGGCGCTAGCGGAAGCGAAGTTTTGAGTCTAATTTAGTTGCACAAATAATTTAATTTTGGATAACGGCAAAATAGTTAGCAATAAGAAAAATAAATGACGCAATGATTTAAGTGGTTTAACTTTTCAATGTGAAAAGTCTACTCCACTGACAACGGCACACCGAGGCAAATCCACTATCAAATCCAAAAGGAGATACAGACACCAATATCCAAGTAAATAACCACTTGCAAAATGAAATCTAAATTACACAGTATCTCTAACCTTGTACAGTGACAGAAGCACAAGTAATGTACTGTGATAGTTCTCTACCAAGAAACTGCTTGCTTCAAAGAACCCAAATTAACTTCAACCAAATAGTGGCTTTACTATCTTCAAAAGGATAAATCTAATTGTCTTCCTCTCACACAAATATAGTGGCACTCTTCTAAGTTGGTGTGGTGGCTTGTATGTTGTTGTTGTGCAAATGATATTGTAGCAAGCAATATATATAGGCAAAAAATCCTTGGAGAGAAAATAAATCCCAAAACTTGGCCATCAAGTATACTTAGCTCCCAAGTATATTTCTCCTCCAAGTAAATCTCTTTTCCAAGTATTCTTCCTCTCCAAGTATTCTTCCTCTCCAAGTATTCTTCTTCTCTAAGTAAATTTCTTTTCCAAGTAATCTTTTCCAAGTAAACTTTTCCTTCAAGAAAAAGTTTAGACAATATATATATTACTCAATTCCAAAATATCATCTAATGATTTGTTTTGTGACATAAATAACAAATCTCCACCTTGGCACAAAACGAAGAAACCAAAATTCTTCAAAATACAAAATTCCTCGAAATACCAAATAGCCGTCGTCCAAACGCCCCAAAGGGCAATCACTTATTGCAAACACCAATCAAGTTCAAACAATGCTTAAACTTGTTAACTGAAACTGGTTTGGTCAACATATCAGCTGGATTCTCAGTAGTAGCTATCTTATTAACGACTATAGCACCCTGAGACACAATGTCACGAACGAAGTGATATCTGACATCAATGTGTTTGGTCCTCTCATGATACATAGTATTCTTGGTCAAATGTATCGCACTCTGACTATCGCAAAATACAACAGAAGTATCCTGCTGTAAACCCAAGTCACAAACCAAACCTCTAAGCCAGATGGCTTCTTTCACTGCTTCTGCTGCTGCCATATACTCTGCCTCTGTAGTTGACAAAGCAACTGTAGACTGTAAAGTAGCCTTCCAACTAATGGCACAATGAGAAAGAGCGAAAACATAACCTGTCAGAGATCTTCTCTTATCCAAATCTCCAGCATAATCGGAGTCCACATAACCAATAACACTGCAACCAGTATTAGAACTCCCATCATATACCAAACCAAAACTAGAAGTGCCTTTCAAATACCGAAGTATCCATTTCACTGCATGCCAATGACCCTTTCCAGGGTTACCCATGTATCTACTAACAACACTAACTGCATGTAAAATGTCTGGACGAGTACAAACCATAGCGTACATCAAACTACCAACGGCACTTGCATATGGAACTTGAGACATGTACTTCTCTTCTTCTTCTGACTGTGGTGACAAATCCAAAGAAAGCCTGAAATGCGCAGCTAGTGGCGTACTCACAGGTTTAGACTCTTTCATACCAAAGCGTTCAAGAACTTTTTCGATATAACTTTTCTGAGACAAATAAAGCTTGCCCGCTTGTCTATTCCTGTAAATTTCCATTCCTAAAATTTTCTTTGCTGCACCCAAATCTTTCATCTCAAACTCACCACTAAGCTGAGACTTTAATTTCTGAATCTCAAGCTTATTCTTAGAAGCAATAAGCATGTCATCAACATATAGCAACAAATAAACAAATGAACCATCAGAGAATCTTTTATGATAAACACAACTATCATAGTCACTCCTAGAGTAACCATGATCAATCATAAAAGAATCAAACCGCTTATACCACTGTCTAGGAGATTGCTTCAAACCATATAATGACTTTTTCAATAAACAAACATGATCTTCCTTACCTGGAACAACAAACCCCTCTGGCTGATGCATATAAATTTGTTCTTCAAGCTCACCATGTAAGAAAGCTGTCTTGACATCAAGTTGTTCTAATTCCAAGTCAAACAGCGCAACCATAGCAAGCAACACACGTATGGAGCTATGTTTCACAACGGGTGAAAATACTTCATTGAAGTCGATACCCTTCTTCTGAGAATAGCCCTTTGCAACAAAACGTGCCTTGAACCTAGCTGCTTCAACCTCAGGTATACCTTCCTTTTTCTTGAAGACCCATTTGTTTCCAACAATCTTCTGGCCCTTAGGCGGTTTTACCAATTCCCAAGTATGATTCTTATGAAGAGACTCAATCTCTTCATTCATAGCAACCAACCACTGAGCAGACTCATCACAAGTGACAGCTTCACGATAACTAGTAGGTTCATTCACCCCAATAGTCTCTGCCACAGACAATGCATAAGAAACTAAATCTGCATCTGCATACCTCTGAGGGCGTCGAATCTCTCTAATTCCTTTACCCTTAGCGATACTGTATGGTTGCTCTTGTTGTTGTTCTGCTACATCAGGAGCAAAATCATCTACCTCATCCACAAATGGCTGATCTGAAGTGCTCTCTTGCACTTGACTAGGAGCTCCACTATCAAGCTCCACCTGCTCACTAACACCGGGGTCTTTATCTGCAACAACTGACTCCTTTTTCTTTTCCAACATGGAAAACTCATCAAATTTGACATCTCTGCTAATTAAAAATTTAGGTGACTTGGGTTCAACACACCACAATCTATAACCCTTCACCCCACAAGGATATCCCAAAAATATACATTTCAATGCCCTTGGCTCAAGCTTACTATCATTAACATGAGCATAAGAAGGACAACCAAAAACTTTTAAATCAGAATAATTAGCAGCAGTACCAGAAAATATCTCAAACGGAGTCTTCAACTCAATTGCAGTTGATGGAGACCGATTCACCAAATAGCAAGCATGGTTACAAGCTTCAGCCCAAAAGGATTTATCCAAAACAGCTTGAAAGAGCATACAACGAGCTCTTTCCAAAAGAGTCCTATTCATACGTTCTGCAACTCCATTCTGTTGTGGTGTATAACGCACAGTGCGGTGTCTCACTATGCCATTCCTTTCGCAGAACTCATTAAACTGACTCTCACAAAATTCCAAGCCATTGTCGGTTCTCAAACGCTTGATCTTCTTGCCAGTTTGATTTTCAATACAAGCCTTAAACTTGACAAATCTCGAAAACACTTCATTCTTATTTTTCAGAAAATATACCCAAACATGACGAGAGAAGTCATCAATAAAAGTCAACATATACCGGGCACCACCCTTAGACGCAACACGAGAGGGACCCCAAAGATCTGAATGAATATAATCAACGGTACCTTTCGTTTTATGGATGGCTGTACTGAACTTAACTCTGCGATGCTTTCCATAGACACAATGCTCACAGAAATCAAGCTTCCCAGTTTTCTGACCACCAAGCAAACCCCGCTTGCTCAAAATAGACATTCCTGCCTCACTCATATGCCCCAACCGCATATGCCACAAGCGAGTCGTATCTGAATCTTGATCTGACGAGGATGAAACTGAAACACTGCCAATGACAGTGCTACCCTGAAGCACATAGAGACCACGAGACAATTGCCCTTTAATAACCACCAGAGCACCTTTAATAACTTTCAAAACTCCACCTTCAGCTATATACCTATAGCCTTGTAAGTCAAAAGTACCCAAAGATATTAGGTTCTTTTTCAAATCTGGAACATGGCGAACATCTTTCAAAGTTCTGACAATACCGTCATGCATCTTAATTCGGATAGTACCAATACCAACAACCTTACAGGACACATTATTTCCCATCAAGACAACACCCCCATCAATGGACTGATAAGAAACAAACCAATCCCTATTGGGGCACATATGGTAAGTGCAACCCGAATCAAGAATCCAAACATCTCTAGGAGAACTAATAGATACTGACAGAACATTATCACCATCGGTACCAGAACTATCTGCAATACCAGCAACATCATTAGTACCAGAAGATGTTGTGGTAGATTTTCCTTTACCTTTGAGTTTCGGACAGTTAATTTTCCAGTGCCCTTCTTGACGGCAATAATTGCATTTATCTGTTCTCTTTCTAGATTTAGATCTAGACTTGCCTCTATTTTTGCTCGAGCCTTTTTCTTGCGTTCTTCCTCTAACAAATAAACCACTGCTACTATCGTTATTACTTGTAGACACCTTTTTCTTCAACTCTCTGGAATTCAAAGCCGCTTTGACATCTTCCAAAGAAATAGTGTCTCTTCCATATAGCATGGTATCAACAAAATGTTCAAACGAATGAGGTAAAGAACATAACAAAACTAAGGCCTGATCCTCATCATCAATCTTAACACCAACATTTTTCAGATCACGAATAATTTTAGTAAATTCATCAAGGTGATCGTGCAAAGGCATACCTTCTGACATTCTGAAAGTGTACAAGCGTTGCTTCAAATATAACCGACTAGTCAAAGACTTGGTCATATACACACTCTCCAATTTAAGCCATAATCCGGCAGGAGATCTTTCATCACCAACCTCACGTAATACCTCATCAGACAAGGATAACTGAATTGAACTGAGAGCATTTTTCATCAATGCATCTTTTTCTTCCTCAGTCAATTTTTCTGATAATTTATCCTTGCCTTCAAGTGTCTTAACGAGCCCTTCTTTAACCAATATGGCTCGCATCTTCATTTGCCAAAGACCAAAATCATTCCTACCATTAAATTTTTCAATTTCGTATTTTGCCGCCATGACAGAATACCCAAAATTAAATTAACAGAAGCACAACCCAGAAAATATGAAACCAATCAAATAATCAAAAGCTCAAAAAATCCAAAAGAGCAAACTTGATTAGTTTCAATAAATCACCCAAAGCTCTGATACCAATTTGTTATAAATTGGCGCTAGCGGAAGCGAAGTTTTAAGTCCAATTTAGTTGCACAAATAATTTAATTTTGGATAACGGCAAAATAGTTAGCAATAAGAAAAATAAATGGCGCAATGATTTAAGTGGTTTAACTTTTCAATGTGAAAAGTCTACTCCACTGACAACGGCACACCGAGGCAAATCCACTATCAAATCCAAAAGGAGATACAGACACCAATATCCAAGTAAATAACCACTTGCAAAATGAAATCTAAATTACACAGTATTTCTAACCTTGTACAGTGACAGAAGCACAAGTAATGTACTGTGATGGTTCTCTACCAAGAAACTGCTTGCTTCAAAGAACCCAAATTGACTTCAACCAAATAGTGGCTTTACTATCTTCAAAAGGATAAATCTAATTGTCTTCCTCTCACACAAATATAGTGGCACTCTTCTAAGTTGGTGTGGTGGCTTGTATGTTGTTGTTGTGCAAATGATATTGTAGCAAGCAATATATATAGGCAAAAAATCCTTGGAGAGAAAATAAATCCCAAAACTTGGCCATCAAGTATACTTAGCTCCCAAGTATATTTCTCCTCCAAGTAAATCTCTTTTCCAAGTATTCTTCCTCTCCAAGTATTCTTCCTCTCCAAGTATTCTTCTTCTCTAAGTAAATTTCTTTTCCAAGTAATCTTTTCCAAATAAACTTTTCCTTCAAGAAAAAGTTTAGACAATATATATATTACTCAATTCCAAAATATCATCTAATGATTTGTTTTGTGACATAAATAACAGTATCCATTAGAATCTTGTGGAGATGAAAATGTATGTCCCTGCAGAGATGACACGCCGTCCAGAATGGAATTCATTGATTGTGGATATTGATCCAAAATTGATTGGACAATAAAAGCCAACTACTCTATTTTTGTGACATAATAATAACATCCACAAGACCACGATGCTCTTACTCTATGATTTGATTTTACTTCCTCTAGTGCTTCTGTGGGCACAGTGTGTTTACTTATAGTTATATATATCGCCAACGGTAGTGGGAATTTGGTATAAAGTATGTACACGAGAAAAACGTTAAAGAATATGGAGAAATTGACAAGCATATATAAATTTATATTCATACTATTTTAAAATTTTAACTATGTATTATATCATAATTAATACAAATATAAATATACCCACAATTCCACAAATATGAATTAATTCAACTAGAATTCTTTTTAGTCAAAACTAAATATTGGTTCATATTTGTCTTTTAAGATATTATTATTACAAATAAATTGATGAAAAATAATTATTTTTTTTAAATATTAAAAATATATGAATTTTAGAATTAAAAACATTAATGCAAATATAAACACAAACAGTCATGACACAGCGCCTATGGTAAATACAAGAACCGACTAAAGTCTTTTTGAGTGAAGCAGAAGTTTGGGAGATAATACAATTATGGGTGGTCCGAAGCAATTGAACTTCATAAGTTATTTTCTATTCTTGCTTTAATTTTGACCAGCAAAAAATGGAAAGAAACTACACTAATTTCAGTGTCCTTCACATCTATAATTGCCATAATTACTTATTAGTATAGTGGAGATCATGATCAAAATTAAAATGCTAGTTGCGTACTTGTGTGAAATAATTAGCATATTAAATTGAGTTATTAGTGAATCATTTCTTAAAATAATAGATTGACTTATTTCGGGTAGATAGAGTTTTTTGTTTCAATTACTCATTTTAATGATGTATGTTTTTTATTTCTTTAAGATCAACTAAAAGTCAACACATAATAATCTTTCAACAACTATTTTTTTTTTTTTTTATATTTGGTTCATAATAATAATAATATAAAATAATTTTAAATATTTATGTGTTTAATTTAATTGTTAATTTAAAATATAATGAGAAGAGTTTTGTCAATAATAGAAAAACTTGTCCCTCCCACAAGTTGACAAATATATTAAAATATTTTATTTTATTCGTATATTTGTATTATGTTTATTATGTTTTTTCACTCTTCATCATTTAGAAGTCTAAAAATTTATTTGTATTTTTGTTTCATTAATTTTTATAAATTTTATTACTCAAATATATAATAATAATATCTCTACTAAATTCACCTTCTATTATCATTTTGATTCGGTTTCTTATGTGAACCAAATCTGATGTAACAGTAAGAGTCAAACTATCTTGTATTTACTTAATTTAATGGTATATATTTTATGGGTAAAATGCATTAAAAAAATTATTAATTATAATTAAAAAGGTATAAAAATTTATTAATGTTTGGATGGGATATTAAAAGTCTAATAATTATTAAAAATGAAATTAAAAGTCCAAAATTTTGTCTATATGACGCCACTTATTGCATACCAAATGAATAAATTTATGACAATTTTAAAAATTTTGAACTTTTAGTATCTTTTAATTGTTATTAGATTTATAATATTCCACCTAAAAATTAATAGATTTTTATATCCTTTAATTATAATTAATAAATTTTTGGGGCATTTTATCCTTTCATATTAATTTATTGAAATTATTATAGAAATATTTGAAAATATAATTTATTAATAATCACAAAATTAGGAGTATATTATATATGAAATATAAGATTGATATTAAAAGTCAAAAACAAATTAGGAGAGAAAAAACAAAAATAGAATCCATCTTTTCACAAATGTGAAGGAACAAGCCTGTTTTATTTGTTGACATAATGCTGATTTGTATGTGATGTCATCACACTACTTATTTTATTTTATTTTATTTATTATTTCAATAATTTTTTACGTCTTTATTATTTAAATCTTTGTCATCCGTATTCCCACTATTCCTTGTTGCCATCATTCTGCCGGAATAAAGAAACGAACATTAAAACTAAAAAGTGATAGGATTACTTTCATTTATTTTTGCTGTTATATGTACAGTCAACACTTTAAAAAAACAAAAAATTTGGTATATATCCTACTTATTAAATAAATATTTAAATTAATATATAATTATATTATCATAATTATTTTTATAAAAATTATATTTTTTATTTATATAATTAATTATAATTTATTGTCGTTATTAGATAAATTTATTATTAATAAATAATGATATTTAGAATAATAATTTAAGTTATTATAATATCTCCACCTATTTAATTTAAATTTAATTTCATAATATTTATTGATTAAAACTAAAAAAAATCTAACTAAAATTTATTAAAAAGAATTTAAAGTTTTTATAGCCTTAGTTAAAACACATATTTAAAGATATAAAATATACTAATTAAGGGCACATTTGTTAATTAATTGTTAATCTTTAATGAAATTAAAAATGACTATAATTCAAAATAAAAAGAATTAAAATTAAATTTATTTTGATTATGTGTAATTATAACATCATAAAATCGGAATAAAAATTATTGTTACTAATTTATGAAATTATAATTATTTTTAAATATATTGGCTAAATGAAAATTTTAAATAAGTAAATTGGAGGAAAAAAATTAAAAAAAAATTAAATATTAAAATAATTGAAATTTTTAGTATTAAATAACACATACACTTAAATAAATAATTTAAATTACACAACCGGCCCAGGTCATGCGTTAATATTGAGTTTGAGAGGCTTTTATTGACTGAATAGTGGTAGCACGATAACAAATGATAACAAAACTTTATTAATACAGTCGTAGTCATTGTTAAATCGTAGAATTTTAGTGTATTTAGTTTCACACTATTATTTTAATTATCTATTTATAAATTAAAAATAATAGATTTTAAATTAAATACATCGATTTTATTATAATTTATTGTTCTATATATGACCAATAACATTTAAACTTGTAAACTATTTTAGATTTTATTTATTTTTATTTGTTGGTTATTGTTGTTATAGGTATAATTTTAGTTATTTTTCTTTCACAATAATTATTGACACATTTTAATTTATAATTTGAACATAAAGAGTTATATAAGATAAAATACTCCATAAATTCATAAATCATTATAGCTATAGTATTAAAATATTTGTTAATTTTCAAATGATTTAATCTCATATATTGTTGGGGAGATATAAAATTGTGTGAGTGAGATATTAATTAAAATATGTAAATTTAAAATAAAAGAAAAAAGAGATAAAAGAAGATAAGGAAAAAAAAAAATCAAATGAACAAAGAAAAAGAGCAAAAGAAAAAAATTATGCTAAAATAACACACTTTTTGTATATAATAGACTTGCTGCACCTCTAAGGCAGATGCTTATTCGTATATTATAAATGTTTTATTTTATAATATTTAATACATGAAATATATTTTATTATCAAATTTATATCAAATATTTAGAAAATTTTATTGAAAAAATGAGAAGAAATCATTTTAAAAAGAAATACATGTAAAACATAAATAGAATTTAAGATATTTAAAAGACTAAAATTCAAGAAATTTGCTGTCATTTCTTATCTTTTTCTTTCTTTAACTTAAGATTTTTGTTCTTTTTAAATTTTTTTAGAGTTTTATAGTGATATAGATTTAAATTGGATAATAAGAAGCATATGTAAAGAATAATAAATAGTTTGGTACTTTACAAGTTCTTTATTTTTATAAAATGCACACTTTAATATCTTTTTTTTTAAGTAGTGCACTTAGCCCCCTAATTTTTCAAAAGTTACACTTAAATCTAATTCTTTTTAAAAAAAAATTAATTTCTTGACACATGGCTCTCATGTGACTTTTTAAGAGGATAATTTTTTTTTTTTTTTTTTATTGTTGCTAAAAACATTAAAAAAAATAAAGAAATAATGAAATTATGAGATAGAAAAAAATTAAATAAAAACTAACCAAATTAATTTTATTTTTTTACATTTTTTTGTCAAATTTTTATATTAAAAATTGATTTTTTAAAAAAACTATTTTCTTAAAAAATTATTCAAATTTCAAAATTATCCCTATAAAAAATCACATGAGAATTATGTGCTAAGAAATTGACAAATTTTTTAAAAAATTGAAATTATGTATACTTTTTGAAAATATAGGGAACGTAAATAGCCACTTAAAAGAAAATGGATTAAAGTATAACTTTAAAAAAAATAAGAGATTAGTGGAGTACCAAACTCGATTAATAACTCCCTCGTCATAATTATTTGATATTTTCTTCTTCTTCTTCTTTGTAACTTTTTATTCATTCTTTTCGATTTTTATAAATATTTTACTTTATTACTTTGTTATATAAATTAATCACATTTAATGAGTAAAAAATTATTACAAAATAAAGGACATCACTATACTAAAATAATTTACTTATGTGTTTGTATTTTTAATAAACAATTCATAGTTGTTTGAATTTTTTATTGTTGCATTAAATTTAAAAACTAAGATAAAAGAATAAAAGATATAGAGTTATTTAGTGCTAATTATATGTTAGGTTGCCTTATCAAACAAATTTTTTCACGTTTTAAGAAGATATTAAGATTTGTATTGCTTTACCAACAAAAAAAATAAATTAAACATAAATTTAAGATTTTTATTGTTATCACTCAATTTGTTATTACTATAAAAATAATTTCTTAATAAATTTTTTGAATGTAATAGATAATTCATACACTTTTATTGTGATTAATTTCTTAACATTTTTATGTGATTAATTTGAATGTAATAGATAATTCATACACTTTTATTATAATACTAACAAAAGAATTATAATTAAAATGAACAAAGAAAAAAAAAATCAAATGAGCAAAGAAAAAGAGCAAAAGAAAAAAATTATGCTAAAATAACACACTTTTTGTATATAATAGGCTTGGCTGCACCTGTAAGGGAGATGCTTATTCGTATACTATAAATGTTTGATTTTGTAATGTTAAGTTTTATAATATTTAATACGTGAAATATATTTTATTATCAAATTTACATCAAATAATTAGAAAATTTTATTGAAAAAATGAGAAGAAATCATTTTAAAAAGAAATAAATGTAAAACATAAATAGACTTTAAGATATTTAAAAGACTAAAATTAAAGAAATTTACTGTCATTTCTTATCTTTTTCTTTATTTATCATAAGATTTTTTTTGTTTTTAATTTTTTTTTTAGAGTTTTATAGTGATATAGATTTAAATTAGATATTAAGAAGTACATGTAAAGAATAATAAATGGTTTGAAACTTTACAAGTTTTTTATATTTATAAAAAGTACATTTTAATATTTTTTCTTTTAAATGATACATCTTAGGTCTCCTAATTTTTTAAAAGTTATACTTACATTCAAATTTTTTTTTAAAATTAATTTATTGGGACATGGTTCTCATGTGACTTTTTAAGAGGATAATTTTGAATTTTTTTTTGCTAAAAACAATTAAAAAAATAAATGAAAAAATTAAATAAAAAACTGGCCAAATTTTAATTTTTTTTTTTTACATTTTTTGTCAAATTTTTTTTATATTAAAAATTGATTTTGTTTAAAAATTATTTTCTTAAAAAAATATTAAAATTTTAAAATTATCCCTTTAAAAAATCACATAAGAACTATGTGCTAAGAAATTAATAATTTTTTTAAGAAATTAAAATTAAGTATACCTCTTGAAAAGCTAGGGAACCTAGGATATATCACTTTAAAGAAAAGAGATTAATGTATAACTTTTAAAAAGATAAGAGACAAGTGAAGTATCAAACTCGATTAATAACCACCTCGTCATAATTATTTCATATTTTCTTATTCTTCTTTGTAACTTTTTATTGTCCTTTTCGATTTTTATAAATATTTTACCTTATTACTTTGTTATACAAATTATCATATTTAATGAGTAAAAAATTATTACAAAATAAAGGACATCACCCTACTAAAATAATTTACTTACACATTTGTATTTTTAATAAACAATTCATAGTTATTTGAATTTTTTTATTATTGCATTAAATTAAAAACTAAGGCAAAAGAGGAAAAGATATAGAGTTGTTCGGTGTTAATTATATATTATGTTGCCTTATCAAACAAATTTTCTCATGTTTTAAGAAGATCTTAAGATTTATATTGCTTTACCAATAAAAAGAATAAATTAAACATAAATTTAAGATTTTTATTGCTATAACTCAATTTTTTATTACCATAAAAATAATTTATTAATAAAAATTTTATCCAAAAATAGTAACATTTTTATGTGATTAATTTTGAGCGTAATAGATAATTCATACATTTTTACTGTAATACTAACAAAATTAATTTTAATAATATCACAAGTCTAAATTTATAAATGTATAAAATGAATATAAAATAAAAAATAAATGTACAAAGGGAAAGAAAAAAATTGCAAAAGAAAATAAAAATCGGCTACAAATAAGATTTTTATCATACATTTTGCTCAATTTGTTAAATAACTATATTATTTAACGAATAAAGATAATGACAGAACTATTTTCATATTGTCATATTAAAATATATAAATTGTATATTTATTATTATAATTAATTATATTTAGTGTCATTATTATTGAATAAATTTGTTAATGATTGTGATGCGAACCGGGGGACGCGATTCCTATCGACCCACCTAGCTACGAGGCTAGGGAACCAAGAAGAAGCGGATCAAGACCCAACAACAAAATTGGCATGGATTTCTAAGCAAAACACAGATTTGGCTGCAGGAAACTCACCACCACACTTGGATATTACGCACCACGCGCGGAGGAGAGGGCGAACGCCACAAAGGGGTGCAACTACCTTTGATAAGTTCTTGGGGGAAAGGCTTGCAATCAAGCAAGGAGCTCCATGGCTCTCTCAATTTGTTTTCTAACAAATTTCATTAATTTGAACAAAGTTACAAAATGGGCTGCCCAAATGTCCTTAAATAGGGCTCACACAAAACCTAGAAAGAAAAGACAAAATATGAGCCATTGGATTTGATCCAAGGGCTGAAATTACAAATTTTACATTGGCGCCGCGGCGGGCAAACATTCATGCCGCGGCGGGGAGGCTCGGATCACAAAAGTAAAACTACGCGGGCCGCGGCGGACAAATTACATGCCGCGGCGAGGAACCTTGCACTTCAACCCGAGAGGTCTGTGCCGCGGCGCCCAAAAGCCATGCCGCGGCGCGCACGTCCCTGGTCCTCTGCACGCACCTCTGCCCACACTTGCGCGCGCGTCTGCTCGTCCTGCGCGCACGTCTCCCAGCCTGCATACCCAAAACAGAAACATCGGCGCCGCGGCGCACATATTTCATGCCGCGGCGAGAATGCCTCGTCCAGAATCCCACCAAAACAGAAACTTGTCCGCCGCGGCGGGGGAAAGTCATGCCGCGGCGCAGCTCCAAAACTGGCAATTTTCCACAAATTAGCTTGGCACTCCCATGGCGAACATGTTTGCGCCCTTGCTCGTGTTTGTGGCGCCTTTCTACGCCGTTATTTCACCCCCTTCTCGGCTTGGTCCATGATACGAGTCGGGCCTTGTTAGTGGCGCGATCCGGTTCGTATCATTCCCTCCCTCTTAAAGAGAATTCGACCTCGAATTCGGACCTTCATCACGGGGTAAGTGTAGGAGCCCATCTCGGTTTTGCTCCTCATCATAATAGCCCTGCAAGAAAGAAAAGTAAGAAAATAGACATTCTTTCATTTTTTTCTTTTCTTCTTTTTTTTTTGTTTGCCCTTTTTTCTCCTTGGGCATTTCTTCTTTTTCTTTTCCCTTTCCCTTTTCTTGTTCTCCCTTGTTCTTGATCTTCAATTGATCCTCAACCACTTCTTTCGGGGTAAGGGGGATAAGGGTTATCTTGCTTCCATCTTTCTCGAACGAGTACTTATTTGCATAACCGTCATAAGTCACCCGTCGATCATATTGCCAAGGCCGGCCCAAAATCATATGCCCAGTCTGCATTGGTACCACATCACATAAGGCAACATCTTGATAATTCCCCATAGCAAAGGATACCAAGGCTTGATGTTCCACCTTCTCCTCACCTTGATCATTCAACCATTGCAGTTTATAAGGTGTAGGATGTTTGGTTGTGGGTAACCCTAACTTCTCAACTAGGGTTGTGCTAGCAAGGTTGGTACAAGAACCCCCATCGATAATTAGGCTGCAGACTTTGCCATTCACGTGACATCGTGTATGGAAAATGTTTCCTCGTTGTGAATCCATGTCACTATCCTTAGAGCCATCCTTAGGCACTCGCCCTACCATAAGCAAGTCTCCTTTCACCGGAACTATTTCTTCCGTACTTGCTTCTTCCAATGGTGGCATCTCCTCACCATCACTCTCTTCATCTGTCTCCACCTCCCCATTTGCTTGTATGATCATTGCTTTCTTGTTCGGACATTGGGACGCATAATGACCCTTTCCAAGACAACGAAAACAACTCACATCCCGATTTCGGGGAAAGGTTTCAACCTGACCTTTTCCTTTATCTTTACTAGCCTCCATCTCTTTGCCCTTGTTGACTTCAAAGCGGGGCTTGGAGCTAGTTCCTTCTTCTCTCCTAAAATCTTGTACCCAAGGTGTTGGAGAAATTGGCCTTGGTGGTTGCATCCGGTTACTTCTTCGCTTGAATTGCGCTTCCACTTTAATTGCCATGTGGACCATGTCTTCCAACTCCACATAATGATGAAGCTCAACAACATTAGCAATTTCCGGATTTAGTCCACTCAGAAACCGAGCCATAGTGGCCTCTCTATCCTCCTCAAGGCTAGCTCTAACCATGGCTACCTCCATTTCCTTGTAATACTCATCAACCGATCGAAAGCCTTGATGAAGTCGTTGCAATTTCTGATAAAGCTCTCGGTAGTAGTGGCTCGGAACAAATCTCTTCCGCATGATGGCTTTCATGTCTTCCCAACCACTTATCGGTCTTTCTCCATTTCTCCTTCTCCCAACTACCAACTGATCCCACCAGTTCAAAGCGTAGTCAGTAAACTCGATCACCGCCAATTTGACCTTCTTTTCTTCGGAGTAGTTGTGGCATTCAAATATATGCTCCACCTTCTTCTCCCACTCCAAATAAAGTTCCGGGTCATTCTTTCCTTGGAACGCCGGCATTTTGATCTTAATACTTCCTAAACTCCGATCAACCCCATCAAAAGGTTGGTGTGGGTATCTCCTTATTCCTCCCCGATCATGGCCACCTCTAGGCCCATGTCGTCTTCCAAAGGGCATCCTCCCTTCATCTTCATTATAGTTCTCTCCAAAACTATCTTCATCCAACTCTTCCTCAAAATGGGCTCTCCTATTAGGTCTTCCCACATTAGGAGCGACTTGTGGCGCCTCTTGCCCTAAGTTGGCGATAGTTGCTTCTTGATGTTCCATTCGTTCATTTATGTTAACCATGACGGCATTCATCCGTTCCATGGCTTGTTGTAATGCCCTCATCACATGAGTTGTATCGGGCCTTTCCTCTGAGCTATTCCTGTCAGACATGTTTACAACAACTAACACAAGCAAACAATTAACAATCAACAAAATTGGAACTTTCACTCGTTACCTCACGTGTTTACACTCGAATTTTGATTGCCGTAGCGCTCGAAGCCCTATGACAAACCAAACCGTCCAAGTCTTCCACACCAATGTAGAATTTCACACTCAACAAGTGTAGCTTGCAATATCCAAATGTATGGAACAAAGGAAACTAACTCAATGTGTTTTGACACCCTAACTCTATGAGTTTGGAAGGAAGTTCGATTTAGCGAATCCAATCCGAAAAATTGCAAACAAACAAAGAAACGATCCGTTAAAGCGTAAACGACGCTAAAACGAGGAAATTTCGTAAATTCTCGGGAAATCAAGAATTCACTCTCCTTTTTCTCTTTCTTTTTTTTTTTTTTTATATAATCACCGAAGTATCCTCTTCCTTTTAAAATTTTTTTTTTTTTTTTTTTTTTTTTTATAAAAATATCTAACGAGATATTTTCGGGAGATATTTTCACGAGATATTTTCGTGAGATATTTTCCGAGATATTTTCGGGAGATATTTTCGGAAGATATTTTTTTTTTTTTATAAAATAAAGAGAAAAGGTTTGGCTCTCACTTTTTCAAGACCAAAAACACATGTGAGATTACCAAAATACCCCTCTTCAAGAAAAACGAAAATTTGGGGGAATTTCCAACACAAAATCCTCTCCAAATTCAACCACAATAAGAAGCAAACAACAACATCACACAGGTTATTCCAGGAAATGCATTAAACACACAAAAACAAGATGAACACAGAATTTTTTGTGAAGCAATTTTCTTGTTGCTATGAAATAGAAATTGACAAAAACTAAGATAGGAATCTAGAGTCTCAACCTAGAGCTCTGATACCAAATGATGCGAACCGGGGGACGCGATTCCTATCGACCCACCTAGCTACGAGGCTAGGGAACCAAGAAGAAGCGGATCAAGACCCAACAACAAAATTGGCATGGATTTCTAAGCAAAACACAGATTTGGCTGCAGGAAACTCACCACCACACTTGGATATTACGCACCACGCGCGGAGGAGAGGGCGAACGCCACAAAGGGGTGCAACTACCTTTGATAAGTTCTTGGGGGAAAGGCTTGCAATCAAGCAAGGAGCTCCATGGCTCTCTCAATTTGTTTTCTAACAAATTTCATTAATTTGAACAAAGTTACAAAATGGGCTGCCCAAATGTCCTTAAATAGGGCTCACACAAAACCTAGAAAGAAAAGACAAAATATGAGCCATTGGATTTGATCCAAGGGCTGAAATTACAAATTTTACATTGGCGCCGCGGCGGGCAAACATTCATGCCGCGGCGGGGAGGCTCGGATCACAAAAGTAAAACTACGCGGGCCGCGGCGGACAAATTACATGCCGCGGCGAGGAACCTTGCACTTCAACCCGAGAGGTCTGTGCCGCGGCGCCCAAAAGCCATGCCGCGGCGCGCACGTCCCTGGTCCTCTGCACGCACCTCTGCCCACACTTGCGCGCGCGTCTGCTCGTCCTGCGCGCACGTCTCCCAGCCTGCATACCCAAAACAGAAACATCGGCGCCGCGGCGCACATATTTCATGCCGCGGCGAGAATGCCTCGTCCAGAATCCCACCAAAACAGAAACTTGTCCGCCGCGGCGGGGGAAAGTCATGCCGCGGCGCAGCTCCAAAACTGGCAATTTTTCACAAATTAGCTTGGCACTCCCATGGCGAACATGTTTGCGCCCTTGCTCGTGTTTGTGGCGCCTTTCTACGCCGTTATTTCACCCCCTTCTCGGCTTGGTCCATGATACGAGTCGGGCCTTGTTAGTGGCGCGATCCGGTTCGTATCAGATTGTTAAAAGAAAAATATAATTTGTTGCAATATATCAAAATTTTTAACTTAAAAGTGTTTATATAATATTTGTTAGTTATAATTAAAAGTGTTTCATATGCAAACAACAATAGTTAAACATGTAAAATTTTATTTATTATTATTATCATTATTAATGTTGTTACAATAGTTAAACATGTAAACAATTATAGATTTTATTTATTATTATTATTATCATTATTAATGTTTATTATTATTATTATTATTATTATTATTATGTGTAATTTTAACTATGTTATTACATATTATGTCACATGTTAATTTATATTTGATACATAAAAAATTATAAGAGACAAAATAGTTTATGAATACATAAATCATTACATATAAAATATGAAAATGTTTAGCAATTGTCTTTCGTTTTAATAATAAATGTTACAAGTGAGTCATGAAATTATGTAATTATGATGTAAATTTTTGGGGAAACAACAAAAATAATACCCCTCAAAACTTGTAATGACAAAACTAGCACCTTTTGTGTTCAAACTTATGTTTTCATAATTAAAAAATGACTAATATGTCATTTTTTTAACATCTATTTAATTGAAATTGAACGACGATAATTTAGACCCGTTTAATATTAAACGTTTAATATTATTAGATACTAGTTTTATTATTATAAGTTTTAGGGATATTATTTTTGATAATTTTCCTAAAATTTTTTTAAAGATAGAGAAAATAAAAATGATAAATAAAGGAAAGAATAAAAAAGCAAAAAAAAAAAATGAAAAAAAAGAAGCAAAAGAAAGGTTATAATTTAAGCCTCTTTTATACATAAGAGATATAAATATATTTGAGGTAAAAAAAAAAAAAAGCAACTCATGATCTAGATGTGCTAGCTCATTATTGAATCGAACTTAAATGAGTTGAATTGGACCAAGTTACTCATATTAATATAAAATCATGCATAAAATAGAAATATATCTCTTGAATCATAAATTTCTGAAGAGCCACATAAAATCAATTCTAATATTGTTTTTTCAAACACCTAAATATTAAAACTACTTCATTTTAAACTACTTCTAAAATAAACAGATCCTAAAGGAAAGAAACTCGTTAACCTTTCACACCTTTGTGATAGTCCTGGCCTATAAAAACTCATGCACGAGCTTGATATAATTCATGTAGTATAGTAAGCAACTGATACCAAGAGATTTCAGTTGTGATGGATACAGTTTCAAGAAATTGGAAATATGCAACAATGAAATTCCACACGTCTCTAGTTCTTTCTCTCTTTTTATTTCCATTCCAACTCCACATTATTTCTGCAGTTTCTGTTGAAGAAACACAAAAAGTGAGTGTAAATAGTTTCTATTTTGAATAACCAATTAGGAAACAATTACAGCTACTAAATTTGAAATTACCATTTCAAGGTGCAAATTGTCTATTTGGGAGAGAACAGGCACGATGACCCAGCAACTACTAGAAAGTATCACATTAATATGTTATCTACTGTGCTGGGAAGGTAAAGTCTAACAATGTGAATGTTGTTCATTCTATTAGCTACCATATATATATATATGTTAACAGATTCTGAGGTACATACCTTTGAGGGTATAAGACTAAGCTTATTTTCACATATTAATATGTGATGAATGTATAAAAGTCTAGAAATGCTGTGTAACAATCGTCATTATTAAGTTGCAAGCGTTTGGTTTGAATGGTGCATAAAGATAACATTTGTAGGGGAGTGATGAATGTATAAAAGTATCAGAGCTTGAGACTTGAGGCCCTGTGTTCAAGACCTTGCTACTCAATTGTTGAAAGTATAAAAGCAATGTTGGCCCTCTTCCTAATAGTTTAAATTTTTGAGAGATTTAATGACCAATAATTTATAATAATATTTTATCTACTGGGGCTATTATATGTTATCTAGTGAATAGAAATTATATGATGCAGAACACAAATATAATTGAAGTAAGATTCATTTTGTTTGTTATTGAAGCAAAGAAGCTGCAGAGAGATCAATTCTTTATAGTTACAAACATGGCTTTTCTGGGTTTGCTGCAAGATTATCAGATACTGAAGCAAAAATCATTGCAGGTATAAGACTAAGCTAACTATGCAGAGATATATCCATTTAACAGCTCTTGTAGTTAATTAGCTATCCTCTATAAATTGCAGAGTTTCCTGAAGTGTTACGAGTCATGCCAAACCATATTTACAAGCTACATACCACTAGAAGCTGGGACTTCCTTGGAGTCAATCACCCTTCTCAAGAATCTCTTTTGACAAGGAACTCTGGTAAAGGAACTATAATTGGTGTGATGGATTCAGGTAAGCATTCATTGACTCATACAAATTGTCCTAAAAAGACTTTAGAATAGCTGTAATCAATCATAACTTAAGTCTTAATGTGAACTTGCAATAGGAGTTTGGCCCGAGTCCAAGAGTTTCAGGGATGAAGGCATGGATCCAGTTCCGAAAAGCTGGAAGGGAATTTGCCAAAAGGGAGAGCTTTTTAACTCCACAAATTGCAACAACAAAATTATTGGTGCTCGGTGGTTCATTAAAGGATTGATGGAACTACTCAACCAAACCTTGAAGCATATCCCCGGGGAGTACATGTCAGCAAGGGATCAAAATGGCCATGGAACTCATACAGCCTCAACAGCAGCTGGAAACTTTGTGAAAAATGCAAACTATAAAGGACTGGGTACAGGACTGGCTAGGGGAGGAGCTCCTCGAGCTCACTTAGCAATTTACAAGGTTTGCTGGTTTGAATGTTCTGCTACTTCAGCTGATATTCTAAAAGCTTTCGACAAAGCCATACATGATGGTGTGCACATCTTGTCTCTGTCACTTGGTGGCGGGATTCCCTTGCTTAACGGCATAGATGATGCAATTGCAGTGGGATCCTACCATGCAACTGCAAGAGGAATCACAGTTGTATGCGCAGCTGGAAATGAGGGTCCTAATTCATATAGTATTTCAAATACTGCACCATGGATAATAAATGTAGCAGCTAGCACAGTAGACAGGACATTTGCTACATCCATTACGCTTGGGAATAACCGTACTCTTTGGGTAAGCTAAATTCACCGAAAATAACATCAGAAGAAAGAAAAGAGAATTTGCATTCAACTAAAGATTATTAGAATATTGGCTTTCTATACTGCAGGGCAAAACAAATCATATGGGAAACACTGAATTTGCTCCAATTTTATCATTGGAAAGGTGAGCCATCACATCTTTCATTGATTGTAACTAGGGGCGGAGCATGTGGCCTGGATCAATTTTTTACGAACAGAATTAATTACATATATTTTTAACATTAAATATATATTTTTATTTTTAGTAATATATTGTGTCTAATTTTTGTGTACATATTTTGTTATATACTAACAATATTTAACAAATACACTTCAAACATTTAACTTTAGACTTAAAATTATAAAAACTAAATATTAAAAAAAGAAGCATATAATAAATTTCATACTAAAGTTTGTCAAAGTTTTGTTTCAACCCAAATTTTAATGTCTTTGTCCTTAGTTTTTTATTTTTATTTTTATTAATAAGTCTTATATTGTTTATCAATAATATATCTTTAAATATAATCTTAACCTTAAAATTCTAAATCATATTTTATTTTTTACAATTTCAAATATTTCTTTTTAGTTTTAGTTTTAATTTGAACAATTATCGATTTTGTTGTGTTTGATTAAACTTCTAATTTGAATAATTTTTTTTAATTAATAAATTTATTTTATATTCTACCTATGTTAGCGTGATGAGCGATCTCTTTTCTTCCTTGCAGTTGTACAATTAACAATGCAACATTAGTAAAAGGGAAAATAGCATTATGTTTCGTGACAGATCAACAAAGTAACTCAGAGGACATAGATTTTACTTCAATTTTGGAGAAGAAAAAAGGACCTGTGAAGAAACAAGGAGCCGAAGGTATCATAATTGCCATGTACCATAATGATGTAGGTGTTGAACTTAGTATTCCAAATGCTCAAGTAGATTACGAAGTGGGGACAGAAATTCTTAGTTATGTAACAAGATCAAGGTATCATAATATGTGAAACATAACAGAAATGCATAGTCAAATGCCCTTTAGTGTTAACTTTGTCCTTGCGCTGTGAAGGTCTCCTATTGCAAAGCTAGGTTCTCCAAAGACTGTGATTGGGCCATGGTTGTCACCGCGTATTGCATCCTTTTCTTCCAGAGGACCAAGTGCCTTGACCCCTGCAGTATTAAAGGTATAACCTGTAAACAAGAAACAGAGCTGCTAATTTGTGAAAGTTAATCATTTGCCATAAAACTTAGACAACAGTATTCCAACAAATAGTGGATTCACTTCTCTTAGCTTCCACATTAATAATGTTACTACTTATTACCTGATATGCCATTGCTTGGACAATGGACACAGCCGGACATAACTGCCCCAGGTGTGAATATTCTATCTGCGTGGCCAACACCTACTGGAGAAACAGAGGAGTACAAACTTGAATCAGGAACTTCCATGTCATGCCCTCATGTTGCAGGGATAGCAGCTCTTCTCAAATCAGTGCATCCACATTGGTCTCCAGCAGCAATAAGGTCTGCTCTTGTCACAAGTGGTGAGTCGAAACTCAAAATTCTAATTGAACATCATACCCCCACCGACATGTAAGTAAAAGAAAAAGCTGGACCAAATCATCTAACATTTACTGCAAAATGTAGCTTACCAAACTGGAACAGATGGAGCATACATTACAGCAGAAACCAAATCTCCAAAACCAGCAGACCCTTTTGATATAGGTGGTGGGCACGTCAATCCCAAACAAGCAGCTTATCCAGGGCTCATTTATGATAGTAAAACCGAAGATTTCAGCCAGTATTTATGCTCCCTAGGTGATGATAATGCCGAACTGACCAACACCAAAGTCAACTGCAATGATGAAAACCCCGTTGGGCTGAACTTTAACCTCCCTTCATTCGCAATTCCAAACCTCAAAACGGCACAGGCAATAACAGTAACAAGAACTGTGACAAATGTGGGAGATATTAATTCAGTGTACAAGGCATTTGTGCAGGCTCCTCCAGGCATAAAAGTTACAGTTGAACCTCAAATACTAAGTTTCAATTCAAAAACACGTCAACTCTCCTTCAAAGTAAGCTTTTTCTCGGCTCAAAAACAACATGGTTATTACAAGTTTGGGAGCCTAACATGGACAGATGGTAAGCATGTTGTGAGAAGTCCAATTGCCGTACGTGTGATTAAAGCTGAATATTCAAATGCAAATCTATGAGATTGTATGAGCTAAAACAAATTAGAGACTATTAAATAATGGTGGATAATGTATCACCAAATTGTATTTGCATGTGGTTTGGGAGCCAAATTAATAGAATTCCTCGTTCTCCTTTCAGCATACAACTATTAGCTTATGAAAAATTAACAAAATTAAAGGACATGATTTAAACAATTTGATGTATGATGAATTTTAAGGGACCATATTCCAACCCTCAATCTGACATTTCATCAAACAGCGTCTGTGCTAAATCCAAATTGGCAAAGAAATTCATAGCTTTGATACCTACAGTTCCTGAATGAATATTCATAACATATATTACAAGGAAATGACTTGATTGTTTGTTGATGCAAAACCTCGATTTTGACCCATCAAAACATTTACTGAACCCTAAGCAGTACCCGTTATAAAGCTCTTTTACAATGTAATAATTTTTATTTAGATTATTTTAAATATTATTTTATTTAATAAAAAATATAAGAATAAATAATGTTTCATATTTTTAATAACTATATCAAAAAATATATTACCAACTTTGCTATTCGTAAAAATTAAAAAAATCCAAGATAATTTATAAACTTTATTTAATAACTATGACAAAAAATATATTACTAACTTAGCTATTCGTAAAAATTAAAATAATTTAAGATAATTTATAAACTTTATTTTATAATTGACAATATGTACGCACTTTATTATAGATTATAAAAAAATTATGGCCGAGATCATTTTGGGAAAAAACAATTGAATGTGTATTTACTAAAAAATTATTAAAAATGAAAACATCATGGTAGTATGGTACAATTAATATAAAATATAAAATTAATTAAGAAAAAAAATTATCTTACCTTCAAATAGTTGTAAGTTCAAGAATAGACACATATTTATTATTTATCAAGTTCTATTTTATATGAGGTAGCATAAATATATTAGTTAAAACTAAAAAAGCTTATTCGTTAAAATCTAAAAATGCTCAATCGTTAAAACCTAAAAATGTTCATTCCTTTGTCCAAGTATTATATTTTAGAATTAAAAATTATATCATATTCACATGTTGTATTGTGTTTTTGTGTTGGTTTACTAAATAAAAAATTTAGATAATTTTTAAATAAATTATTTATAATATTAAAGTAATAGTCATAGTTAGCAAAATACGAGACTTATATTATTCAAACAAATGTACGTACGTATATAATATGTTATTTTTATATAAAAATAGATTAAAAATTTGGCATAAAATACAGACGAGGTAAAAATATGAAAATATATAAATAACAGTATATAATTTTAAAAAATACTTTATAAAAAATATGGTAATAATAATTATACATTTTAATAAAACTATTATGTTATTATCTTATTTTTTATAATAATATAAAATATCAATAATTTATTTAATATAAATGATGTATAACTAAAAATAAATTAGCTATTAATACCAAAATTAGTCTACCTAATATGACAAATATATATATATATATATATATATATATATTAATAATAAGATTTATTAATTATAAAATATATATAAAAAGAAAGATGTTAAAGATGAATTTTTAATATCAAATGATAGTTCAAACTTGTGACTTGAAATGAGCTCAGATGAGACTTATTTGTCATATTAGTACAAACTTGTATGTATATATGTATATGTATCGAAAAACAAAACTATTAATATTTAAATAAATTATAAAAACTATAATTTAAATATAATTGATAATTACTTATATTATTGCATTGTAGTGATAATAGTAATAATAATAATAATAATAATAAATTTTGTCATAAAATGTATTTTTCATTTATTATTATATTGAAAAAATATTATTCGAGTATAATACTTTTCAACTAAAAAGTACGAGTATTTTTTCATAAATTTGAAAATCATTCAAAAAATGAATATAGTTTTCATTAATTTTTAAGTAAGGGTATAATACGAGTATAATATGAAAAAAATGCTAACTAGGGTAATAGTACTTTAAATTTATAAAGTAATTAGTGACAGATTCTAATCCAATTATTTTTTGGTAGTATAATAATTGTATTCTTGCAGTGTTCACGTCTATTAGGATTATCGCCCTACATTATAATGGAAAGAGAAGAAAAAAAAAAAACAAAATTGATGATTTATTATTATTATATTTTAAATTAAATATACTCATTAAATTGGGGTCCTTGTTATGTTAGGCTGAGCCCTAGGCGACCGTCAACTACTTGGGCCTAGGCCGACTTAGGTACATCCGTACATGCAATGACAACATTACGATCAAAGCTTTCTCAATTAGAATTAAATTCGACAATTTATCTTTATGGTAATGCATGCAAATATAGTAGAAAATTTTTTTGTAAAAGTTGAAAAATGAACCATTACCATATTGACATGACAAAATGTAGACAGGATAGGGTGAATACTTGGACAACCAACCAATAAAAATTAACCATTTAAGATTATGATTTTTTCCCCCTTGAGAGTTAGGGTGTTACTTTAAGTGTTTTAGTGCACGAAATGTTGCAGTTTTTTTTTTTTATAAATGAAATTAAATGATCACCTTTTGCAATAATATATGTTTATTGTATATAGTTAAAAAACGTGCGTTTTATCAAACTCTTCATTATCTAGAATTACTATTTCATTTTGAACTTTTGTTTATTGTTCACAGTGGTTGGATATTTTGATCGATGGTTATTGGTTTGTTCGTAGGATAAAAGTTTTACTTTCGTATTGAAGACTCCACCAGCTTTGGTTCTGCTTCTTAAGGCTGCAGGTGTGTAGGTTTGATTCTTTCAAAAACTGCCTTAAGAGTTTTGTATTTGAAATATCTTGTTGGCTAAAAATGCTGACCTTTTATTCTACTGCTTTTGTTCAAAGCATATTTACTTGTATATTTAATATGGTCTGATTTATAAACATATTGATTTTGCCACATTATATTTTGATAGTGAAATGTCTGGCATTGTTCACTATGATCTCTAAGGATCTTATGCACTTCTTGGATTGATTCCTGTAGTTGGAATATTGGTAAACTCAATCAACTAAGCTATTAAATAATTGGTGATATATTATAACATATTTAAAATTTATTTAATTAGTGGTAATTTTTTATATATAGCAAATGAGAGATTGAAATCAGTAGACGCACCAGGGTGCCCTATCAGAATGGAAAGCAGTCCCTAACACCTTCTTCATTTTCCAACCACCCACAACTATTATTCAATAAATAAAAAGTTATGAGTACAGAACTTTGCATCAGAAAAACCTATAAGAAGGTTTGCCGACCATATCAAAAATAGTAAAGTGACGTGCGAAAGATGGTACATCCCACTACCAAGTCGCGGAACAAAAACTAGGAGATCTAGAAGCCAAGCCATCAGTAGCAAAATTACCCTCTAGGTAAATATGAGAATAGTGGAAGTCCATGCGTGCAATCCGAGCCAAACAATTTGTCAGGATGAGAGCCACTGCCTTTGCACCATATGAGATCTAGTGCGGAATAAAGTCACCACATACGTAGAGTCAGACTCTAACCAAATCTTCTTCCAACCAAATCTGTCTGCATTTTTTATTGCATAGATAGCGCCTACTAGCTCAGCCTCAAAGGCATAGGAAACCCTTAAAGGAGCACAGAAACAACCCTTGACAAAAGATCTAGAGGTTCGAAAAATTCCCGCACAACTTGAAAAATCAGGTGCCTCAAAACAGCCCCATTTGTGTTTACCTTTAACCCACCTGGAAGAGGAGGATTTCAATTAACTTCAATCACCCTTGGGGCTCGTGATGGTATTCCATGAACTTGCAAACGACTAAGTATCTGCAAGTCATTCAAAGTGTTTCGCATTGCACCAGCTTGGATTAAGCCTGTTTCTCTAATAAAACGCCAAACAGTAAGAGAGGAACGTAAGGGAATCTCAATCCCATCATAACAACAATTATTCCTAGTTGTCCAAATAATCCAAATAACTGAGATAATGCCTGCTTTCCATAAATTATGAACTTGAGGTCTAAAATCTCTACCTATAGCATCCCTCCACAACTCCAAAAGTGACATGTCTGTGTGGGAGCGTAAACCAAAAAAAGAGGCAATGAGGTCCCAAAGAGCCCCAACAAAAGGACACATTAAGAAAAGATGAGAGATTGTCTCCTCTGATCTACCACAAATAAAGCAACATGAAGGGATGGAAAAACCCATCTTTTTGACAATGCAATCAGTGGGAACCTTTCCTTGTATTACTCTCCAAACAAGCATAGGCGAGATGAAGGAATAAATGGGGACCAGATTTCTTTACCCCAACTTTTAACTTGCCCCATTGATCTCAAAGAATCATAAGCAGCCTGAGTGGAAACATCTCCTCTAACTAAACAAGACCAGACTAGAGTATCTTTCGTACCTGCAACTATTGAGTTAATATCCATGGCTACATTCAAATGAGAGTCAACAAAATTTTATGGCAATCGCCAATCATCTTCTGTCTGAAATTAACCAACCAAAGCATTCAAGGGCATATCAATTGGAATCTCAGGAACTATCTCTATTAGAGGCGAACCCAGCCAATTGTCCGTCCAGAAACAAACCAATGAATTCGTCCCTATCAACCAACAGGAGTCGACAATCAAAGCTAGGAAATGGGTCCTCAAGCCAGGCCAAACAGATGAGCAAATAAAAAGTTGATTATAAGTTTTAGTTAATTAAAGATTATTATTGTAAAAAATCCTTCACCAACAACATACATATTTTTTATTTATTTATAAAAACGGGCTCTAAAGTCCCTTTTTTTAATTAATAAAGAAAAAAATATTCACACATGGGTGAAATTCAAACTTGAATTTTTGGTGGGTAATTATGAATCTTACCACCTAAATTAAAAGAATTTTTAAATAGTTAAATTAATTATTAACCAACAACATATATATACATATCAAAAATTTAATTATAAGTATTGTCCAAAATTAATTTTGCCATAATTTGTAATTTTATATAGCTAGTAAGTACAGATATAGAGAAAGTCTAAAATATCAACACATAACAAAAAAAAAAAAGCATAAAAATTTGTTACGTGATCTAGTTTTTGATTTTATTTTTATAATTAAGGATATGCTGGATTAGATAAAAAGCACAGATTTTCTCAGATAGATGGTAAAAGGAATACTAAAATACAGTTCGGTTTATTTTCCCCCCTTCATTGAAATCGTTATGGTCATCAATGTTGCAATTGCTAATTGTATTAGAAGGGAGCTAGTTAAAATTAATCTTTTTAAAAGTTTAAGTTGTTAAGAGAAGGACCAATAATTATTTTATATATCTATCACTTCGCTACAAATGTTTACTCTATGTACCATTCAGACCAAATACTTGCAATTTAACAATTGGGGTTAGTGGGCTTTGAATACAGAACCTCCAACTTTGATACCATATTAAAAATTGTTAAGAAACTAAATCTTCTAAAAGATTAAACTATTAGAAAAAGTGTAACATATTTATATATTTTAATTTTATAGCTAGTGTTATTTAGTTATGAGGACAAAAAAAAATATTTTATTAAATTAGGCACTGAAAATACTAATATTTTAAACTCCTTAGGTAATTTCGGTAACATACTGTCATACTTAAAAAAAAAAACCAAACTAAATCAGACTGCTGATAACTGAATCAAAAGTCCTCAAACCCATAGGAAAATTTATCTTTTTCCACAACCAATTTTTTGTTTTGACTTTTTGGATATTGTGAACCATTTTAGGGTGATAGAGGTTTCTACAATTGTTATGTCTCAAGAAAAGACAAATTTCAAGTTTCTCCTTAAGTCCTAAGAAGAAATTGATAGGATGTTATTGAGGCTTGAAAAGAAAATGGATAGAAGAAACAAATTGCATACAGTTTACCAAGTGGAAGGCCACCTGAGGTTGCCATTATGCAACGCAGAGAAAAGGGTTCACCCAAAGGAAATGCATGTAGCATGGTTATTGGTAGAAGCATTAGTACAAAATTTGGCTAGCACTATCAAGTATTGATTTTGTTTTTAATTAGGAGGTACAAAGATGAAATTTTATGTGATGTGATACCAATGAAAGCAGGACACATACTATTAGGGCATGGCAACTAATTAGTTATTTGTGGCAATTATAGTTGTGAGGGTAATTAGTTATTTGTGACAGCACAACAGTGGAGATCATGAACAAAATTGAAATGCTGATTTTGTACTTGTGTGAAATTACCATATTATATTGAGTTAATAGGACATTATTTCTTAGAATATTAGGTTGACGTATTGGGGTATATAGTGTTTTTTTCGTCAAAATTTTTTTCCCCTAAAATAGACTATTCAAATTATATTACTCATTTTAATGACATGTTTGTTTGCTTAAAGAACAAACTAAAAGAAAACATATACTAATAATTTCAACATTTTTGTTTTATTTTTCTTTCATAGTAAAAAGAATAGTAATATGAAATAATTCCTAGTGTTTATGTTGTAGTCGATTTTTGCTCGCTGTGTTCTTTGTTTTCTTTGAGTTCAAATTTTGCAAAATAAGGTACAATAATATTAGATGGTGTTAAATTTACTCTGAAATCTAAATCAGTTTTATGTAATTGATAAAAAAAAAAAAACTGAAACTTAGGAAGAAAAAAAATAGAGAGTACCTTAAGAGGTTGAGTATGAGACCTATTTATATGCCATAATAAGGGCATTTATGTTGGTAAATAATAACTTATTTATGAGATATTATTTAAATATTAATTCAATATTAATGATTTTTTTATATATATCAATATCAAATCATTAATATAATTAATTAATATATTTACCATTATGAAGGCATATTTCTTGAATATGTCGTAAGATTTAATTTTAATCATATATTCATTGAACGCCGACTATTAATCATGTAAAATTATATATTGGTTCTAAATTAATACATGTGTTGGGTCCAAACTAATTACAATTAAGTATTAAAAGTTTGAACAACTTTACCTATATCACTTTGTGTGTCTCTTTTGGTGTGCCATGAGTCATATTAGTGTATTTGAAAATCATAATCTACTCTTTCCATTTACCTTAATATTTTTTATTATTTTTTTTCTCAAATCAATGATATAATATTATTTGATTGATGGTATATAAAATCGGATACAAAAAGTGAGACGGAATAATTTATCTCTTAAGAATTTAAGTGGTAAAAAAAAAATGTGCCACTTTGAACTCTAATCACTTTCTCTTGTCCATACATTTGGTCCAGATCTAATAAATAATTTGTCATTAATCATTAATGATCAACCAAATTGTAATGTAGGCCCATGATACTTCGTCATTTATACCTAATACAAATCTCCCCGACATAAACTAAACCAGCAAAGGCATTAATGCACGATTTATTTAACAAAGTTTACATAGTTTCTATACTTCAATATCATAATTGGAAACAACCCCAATTCAATCTCATTCTCATAACCTCCTAAAATTAAGATGTGGTAGGTTTGAAAAAAATATGAAATTATGATTCTCTTATTGTTTGAGTTTACCTAAAATTCTTGTATATATTTCATTTTAGACGTTAGTTATTCAAATCAATATAGAAACATTTTAAATATATAATTTATTAATACTACAAAATTATTAAGTGTATATGAAATATAATATAATATAATGTTAAGATTAAAAAATAAAAACAAATTAGGGAGAAGAATCTAAATCTTTTGTTTTCTTTTTCTTTGAAATTCTAGTTTTTAAGTTTTTATTTAGAAAAATTCTAAACATCCCGATCAGAATGTTCATGAATGTGATGTGGTAATATTTATTTGTTGAGTTTTCTTTCTCTCTCACTAAATAAAACTTTTTATATGTGTGTGAGTTAGTAAAATAATCATTAGTCGGGTTAAATATTATTTCTCTTTTATTTATTATTTGATAAATAAAGTTTTTTTTTTTTTTGGATTATAAAACTAAAAAAAATAAGAAAAAAAAGTAGAGAGAAAACAAACAGTGGAAGTAATTTTTATTTATTGTTGTGTAAATAATACACTGTTAAAAGCTCTATCTATAAGGTTTACAAGATACACTACCACAAAACTGGCATATGGTCACGGTTAAAAACCGTGACTGTAGACCTATGGTCACGGTTTTAAAAACCGTGACCTAAGAAGGAGAGACCATAGACTATGACCTATGGTCACGGTTAAAAACCGTGACCGTAGATATATGATATGGTCACGGTTATTCATAGACCGTGACCAATTGTTCACTTTAGGTCTCGGTTTTTCAAAAAACCGTGACCATATGTAATACCTATGGTCTCGGTCTTTGTAAAAACCGAGACCATAGGTAATGTTCATTTCGTGATATTTCGGCACTTTTGGTCTCGGTTTTTCAAAAACCGTGACTATAGGTAATGTTCATTTCAAAATAGTAGCACCTATTTTTAGCATTTTAATAAATTTAAATACCTGTTTTTTCAATATTATAAATGCAACATTCATATCCAAAAATATATTATTGAAACTAATATAGCGATTACATTTCATGCGATCCGAATTAAGTTTAAATTATAAATATTAATGCCCAAATTGTTTCAAAATTAATGACACATTATAGAGTGTCATATAATAATTACAATACTAATAATTAAACGTACATATATGAAATTAAACTAATTTAAAGTATTAGCTCCCGGCGACGGTTGACCATCAACTCTTGGACGTGGAATGACAACATTGACCAACATACCTGCACAACATATTTCCAAAATCAGCAAACTTTGATTAGAAACCAAACAATATAGATATAGACGCAAACAATATAGATATAGACGCAAAGCAAGTTCAGATAGAAGGTGGGACAAGAAAAAAGCTTATAGCACAAAGAAAATTAAAATAAACACAATGAGCTGCAAACTTAAAAGAATTTCAAAGAGGAAAATGCGTATCCTGAAAGATGAGTTACCAAATTTTCTGCCTTCCAGCTTCATATCTTCCATAGGAATAATAATTATGGAGGCAAAAAAAAGGTGTAACTTGATTTTCAACTGAAAATGCATAGGAATAATAATTACTTGAACCAGAATGTAACAACTTGTCAGTATTTCAAGCGCCTGCAGTAAAAAAAAATAAGTGGAATTTTTTGCGGACCAAAATAAGTGGAATTATGGAGGCAAAAAATAAGTAAAAAAAATATACACATTCCAACAAAACCGTATCTGTTTATAATTTGTGATATTACTTGAACCTTTGACCTGTCCTTTAGAATTTGGAAGCACAGTCATTAGACCAAACCGTATCTGTTTTAAACATGAGCATAGAAACAGGGCACTTTTAATCTTAAAACACGTAAAAATCTACAACTGCCAGATGTTCTACAATCAATTTGCCTCCATGCTGTTAGCACATAGCAGTTTAACATGAGTTAATATATTAGCAACTACTCAAGAATACTTGAGTCAAATAGCACGAATGAGAATAATACTAAAAGAAGAGGAGGTTTGTACCTCATGGTTGTTGAAACTGTCATAGACCCGTACGCAAAATAAGCCATTCCCATAAATAAAATAAAGCTGGAGCTGAAAAGAGCTAAAACTCATAAATGCAAGAAAATTAAGGAAAATAAAAGAGCAATACATTAGATGCTAAGCATCCATCTGGCTTAACCTGTTTGATCTCCATATCACTAGATAGGTGACCGTCGTACTCAGGATGCATGTCAGCAACAGAGTTGTGATTCAACTTTTGGCCCAAAGACCCATCCTCCAAATTATTACCTCCAAGATCTTGACCTGACTTGTTACTAGCATTTTCTGAACATTCCATTGCAATTGAATTTAAGGAATTATTTTCTTTTAGTTCTAACTGATCATTGCAGGCAAGATCCCCCTGAATGTTAGCCAGGTTTGCCCCATCCACTAATTCAGAAGTAAATGGATCCTGATCAACAGTTTCTTCATTAGCAGCCAGAACAATGTTCCATTCCAAAACCCATAGTTATATTCATATGAAATGAATCAGAAATGGCAGGAACTTATGAAATAGAAAAACCAACCTGGTTTTCAAGTCCATTCGATATCATAATTGCTGAAGTTCCATAGATCCCCTGATAACTTTCGTCCTTTTCCAAAAGAGCCTTTGTCTGAGCAGATGCCTCATCAGCTCTTTAGAAAAAAGAAAGGGGGGGGGGGGGGGAAACTCTGTAATTCAACTTCATGGACCAAGCAGCAAAGCCAAAAATTATAACCTATCAACCCAGAAATATAATGACCTTTTGGCTGATTCTTACACAGGAGGTGATGAAGTTCAAAACTAATGAACACCAAAAGGCCAAAAACTGAACTCGAATACTGTAAAGCAGAGTACAGGAAGACTGCTCAGTTTTTAATCCACAATTATCTTTCAGAAACACACATTTCTCACCGCTTATCTACTATCCATAAGCACAATTTTCAAATACGCAAGTGAAGTTGCTATGTTATCCACATTCAGAAAGAAAGAAAAAAAAAACAGTAGTAAAGAGTAAAGGAGACTAACAAATGAGCTTTGAAGATATATGACCTGACTGAAAGGTGATGATCAAATATAGTTAAAGCCAAGACAGTGCCCCCCACATTACTACTACATAGATTATTAATGTCGCAGACACCATGATATATGTGAAATAAGGGTGCCATTGTGCCTTTGGTTACCACTCACATTACTTTTTTCTGCTGCAGAAACCTCCGTAGATGCCTGAGGAAAATGAAATTCCAAGAATCAAGAACATATAATTCATGCCTAAATTCGTCCAAAAAGCTGAGTGCCCTAGAGTATGAAATTCCAAGAATCAAGAACATAGTTATCTTCATTGCCCCTCCAAATTTGGTACATTTCCCCAAGCACAAAGGCTAATGTATGGATCGTCGACAAATCCAAATTAAAGTTACGCTTACATAGTTACATATCATTTCGAAAAATAAAATAAGACAGTTCAATCTATATAACGGAAAATAACTAATTAGGTCCTTGGGAACCTAACGAGAAAAAAAAAAAACCTAGTTAATTTGAGAATTCTGAAAGAAATAAAAACAACCAGAGGTGATTAACGTTGGAATAAGTTATTTTGGTTTCTTTACCTTCTCTTGCTGTTGATTTTCCGCGGCAATGGCCATGGGAAAGGATCGTAGGAGAGAAAAGAGAGAAGGAGCAAGAATGAGAAAAGAATGAAGCGAACGGGCAGAGGAGCAGACAAGGGCTGGAGCGGAGGACGTCGGACGTGCGCTGCTGAGCGGAGGCCGGACGAGGGCGGCTGGGAGGACGTCGGACGTGCGCTGCTGAGCGGAGGCCGGACGCGCGTTGCTGGGGCTGCTGGGTCGTTCGCTTTTTTTCTGGCGCCGCACGGGATGGAATACCTGCAAACGTTTCTATCTATCTTCATATTAGTTAGGTTTCTATCGATTTGTTTTGTTTTTTTTTTTCTACATATTAATTAGTTAGGTTTTTTTTTACAATAAAAAAAAATTTTATTGTCACGGTTTTTTTTAAACCGAGACTATATTACATGATAAGGTCACGGTTATTTAAAAACCGTGGCTATAAATTTTAAAAAAAAAATTTACAATTCTATGGTCACGGTTATTTTAAAAACCGAGACTATAAATATACACTATGGTCACGGTTTTATGACGACCGTGACCAAAACCATATGGCCTCGGTTTTTATTAAAACCGTGGCTAATTTTTCGAGACTAAAGACCAGTTTTGTTGTAGTGATACAATATAAATTTTGAATCTAACATATAATAGATATTAAATCTCTAATTAAAAACAAATCTATAATATAATAGAGATAAATTTTCATTTGAAATAAATCTAACCATAAGATAGATATATCATATTTAAGATTTGACATCTAAATTATAACACTCCCCTAGATGTCAAATGCATTGAGAATATGCCTCGTTAAAAACCTTGGTAGAAAAATCCAATGAGACAAAAACTAGAAAAGGAAAAAAGAGTACATTATTTCCATACAATACGATTAAGTTGTCTCATTAAAACATTTCTAGGAAAACCCAGTGGGACAAAACTGTGGAAAGGAAAAAGAATACAATGCGTATACAAATGTGCTCCCCTTGATGATGACAATCATTCAACATAAATGTTCCTTTAATTGATACATTTTAACATTATTATGACAATCTCTCAAATATTGAAGTAAATGTAATAACTCATATAGAGTGAGCCTACTTGGTCGTCACTTGACTTCATATGCAGTACAATTTCGTAATTGTAGGCTAAATGTATTTACTTCAATAACAATTGTACATTTAAACACTAATTTGTAAGGTACATATTATTTTATAAAATAACTTATTTTGTCAGTCATTACAAAATTTAAAAACCTTGCACTTATAAAATATACTATAGTAATTATAATAATTCATATATCTAATTTATAATAAAATTCATCATTTTATTCTTCTGTAAGATTTAACATTTGTATGTGCTCTAATAACATTCATTAATGTTAATAAATACACTGAGTATCAACTATCTTACTAATTGGTACCAACTGATTATAAAATGAAGAACAATATAGGATAATTTTCATATCATGCAACTAAATAGTAACTGGATATATAGTGGGCATATGTTTTATCCATAAAAAGTAAATCAATATAAGTTTATCTCTCTTTAAGATAATTACTTATTTTGCCATATTTTTAGGAGCACATAAAATAAATCAACGTGCTTTGTATCCATTAAAAAATCATGTAACTTGTGAAAATATTAAATTTTAATGCTAATGTGAATGCAAAAGATATATATTATAACTTATGTAATCATTCACATTGCTTTAATAGTACATGCTATGAATTATCATAACAATATATGGCATTTGAAGTTAATGCTTTTATAAGCAATAAGTACTATTAATTTATTCAATTAGTAACCATATATGATTAATATTATGTGAGTATTAGTCACATTTTAAAGTCATCTTATACATACGGGAGTAAAATTTTGAATCTCACGGTCTCATTACATTGGGCATAAATTCATGTATTTTCAACACATTTTACATTTTTTGGCACTTTGACAACTGGTCCTTACAAATATCTAACGAACAACTCAGGTGTTCATATTATATCTATTTTACTTTGTGCAAAAGTGAATTAATATGTGCCTAAAATAATATTTTGTATTTGGCCAATACTTTTCTTTGTCGACATTTAATAGTTTTAAACATTATTAAGGATCCTTATCATCTCTTTTTTATTAAAAAGAAAATGAAAGAAAATATGTTGTACAACATTAATATATTAATATTTTGTTCCTCCCGTTATTAACATGATATCATTTTATATCAGGTATTTGAGACTCTATAGGAGTTAATAGCTAGTATAATCTTTTTCAATATCATTTCTTAGAGTATAAACTCTTTTATTCCAACAATAATAATATTATTTTTTGTATCAATATAATTAGCAAGCTTTAGATAAATTATGAATATTTGTTGCTATTTTATTGTCCTATAGGGACTTCAATAATTGCTCGAGTATTTTACAACTAAACTTTTCACTATCTAAAAGCATCATCAATTTATAGTACTCTATTATCAGTAATTTTTTTAACCTTATGTTTTATAAAAATGATGCATTTTAAGTAATTTTATGCCATTATCATTTTTCTCTCCCCCAATGGCGAAAATTATTTATCAAAATTATATAATAAGCTTGCTTACCTTCAAAAGATTTAATATAAATGAAACTCAAAATACATATTTTTTTAAATTTATTAATGGGTCCATCTCAATTCGTTGAGTTGGTATAATTTGATTAAAGCAACTTTATTTTTTCACTAATATAAGTTACAATTAAAAAATTAATAATAAATTTGTGGGTTAAACTGAACCCAAAATATACCAAGTTCTATAATAAGGCTGACAATATTATTTTCATAATATATGATTTTTTAGAGGCGTGAGATTCACTATCAACTTTTGTTAAATATAATGAGTTTATTTTACCTTAGGAACATGTAACACATGTAGTTACTGAAAAAGAAAGGTTTGGACTTTGGTCCACAACCCTTGTATACTAAACCAATTTTAATTGTTCATGATAATTATTCAAATTTTTATCTATCAAAATGTATTTTATATTTGCTATATAAATTGAAAGAAGCTTTCCAAATATTGACTCTTAGTCATGTATTTATGGCATTACACTTTAGACCAACATATGCATCATCCATGCAACTTTAATCATAAGGTTGATTTTTCTGAAAATTTTTGAAGTTAAACTTCTATTTGTGACTTTATATATTACATTTTGATTGTAGTCTTGAATATTACTATCGCCAAATATATTTAAAATATTAAGTTTCTCCTCAACTTTGAGGAATTTGAGCACAATTATATATAATATAATTCATTATACTTTAGCTTTTCAAAACATTTTATTAAATTATACATGAAATTGTGCTAACTCATATATTATTCAACAATAATGAATATTATTACATTGATTTTTAAACATAAATGTTCACCATTCAAATTGAGAGGCAATAGTTACAAGCCCATTTATATTTCTTCATCCATCATTATCTATCAATATCAAAAGGGGATATATACTGGATAATATTAATAAAATATTGTACCTTAATTAATATTCTCTTGTTTTGCTTCTGTGGAAACTCATGGTCCATTATAAAATTAGAGCTCAAATAAGTCATAATACAATAAAATTGTAACTACCACATTGATAATATTAACACAATAGCTTAAACCATGATCATCATATAATATTCACTTCTAGTAATGATATGATCAAAATGTCTGTATTTTTTTTAATAATTTATACAAGCACATAATATTTAAATATATGTATGTGTTTCTCTATTGCTATTTTATGAGCAAACTAAAGATGGCATATGAAGGATTCATAACTGTTGTTAATTTCACTCTCAATGTTGTTATGTTAGCATATATGAGATCTATGTATGTATTTCTTTTGGCTCTCAATAAAATATGTGATTGAATAACCTTTTTTTCTCCAAAGTTTTTAAATAAAAGGTTAATGATATTGAGCACTTAAAAATCTTGAATGATTAAGATTAGATAGTGATTATCAAATTAATCACTTGCAATCTTTCAAGATATATTTTTCTCCTTTGATAATATTCAATTCAATATCAACATCAAATGACATTCATTTCAAAAATCATATAATTGAATGCCCTTATATCTATAGTCATATTTAGGATATATATTGTTTATATAGATGCTATTATCTTGCTATTTTAATAGCAAATTTTACTCATAAAATAACATTTTATGATGTCAATTTTGCTACTTAATTGCATACTCAAGGAATTGAATATACTTTATCATATATTATGTTAGCATTGTAGCATATGAGTTCTTAATTAAGGAAATAGATGCAATTTTAAAATATTATATTTATACTTTCAAATATATATTTCTATTAGCATCATAGCATGTGGGCTCTCAATCAATAACATAAATGTAATTCTAAAATATTAAATTTTTGACTTCAAGGGAATAATTAAATCCCTTATTTTCTTATATATATGTAAATTTTTTAGAATACTTTAGCAATGTAGCTAATACAATTAATATTCATTAAGAGTGCTCCTAGAAAAGAATGGTGGGGCAAGGTCTTCTTAAAAATCATCATCTTGGACAGAGCAATGTTCTTAGGAAAGACTAGTGACACAAAGGCTTTCAAGAACTAGCCTCCTAGATAAAACTTTGTTAGATCCTAATTTTCATGCAACCACATACTTAAAAAGTTTATTTGGGTGACCAATACAAGATTTTAGTCCATTTATGTACTATTTAAAATCTCACAAATAATAATAATATCAATTTAGCATAAAAATCAACCCAAAATTTATGTGTATTTAATTAATAAACATAAATAAATAGATATACATAAAAAAAATTATAATTATACCATAAAAATTTATTTAGATGATTGCAAATTATATCGATGCTGAAAAAGAATTATCAATAAATGAAAAAATATGAGTCTGGATCTATAAGGTAATTACATTTAAATAACTTTCGATTAATTCACAATTAATGCTAAATGAATATTATTTAAGTAAGATACTAAGGGCATTATATTTTAAAAGTTATTTTCAATCTTTTTTTTAATTAATATAGTTATCATATATTCGAACTGCATATATGAATATGATTCATTAATAATAAATTATTAATTCAAAATAAAGGCAAATATTAACAGATATTCATGGGACATTTCTATCTATCCATTTAGTAGAAAATATTCAAGATTTGTAATTTTTTAAAATAATAATAATAAATATTTATATTGATAAACTTAAATATATATTTATTGTTATATTCATAAATATATTTGCAAAATATTTATATATAATATTATCAAACGATTGTAATATATTTAGTAAGAGAATAACAAACAAAAATTATATTTGCTAATAACAAACAATATATTTAGTAACTTATAATAAATTAGTTTCAAATTTTATTGGTGACTACAACATTGAGTTTAACTAAAAAATCTATTATTAGATAATATTTAACTTCATATCAATATTGATTTTAATATTAAATAATACGATAAAAAAAGAAAGTTTAATTTGAAATATTTTCAGAGTTTGTTGGCTTACCAACATGATATGGTATATGAGATTACTTTTCAGAGTTTGTTTGCTTTGCAACTTTGTTGAATTCCTAACCTGATATAATATCTGAAACTATTTAAAACAATACTACAATATAGATATATAAAAATATTAATATATGAATCAAACATCTTAAGAAATTTTAAAAGTCAATTACAATAATTAAACAACCTAACAAATTTTAAAAGGAAAATAAATCATAAATATTATTGATTAAGGTGAAATAATAGAATTACATACCACTTAGAAAATCCATTAAGGTGAAATAATAGAATTACATACCACTTAGAAAGTGATTTAGACTATCTTTGCACCGTTTGAACTTTTCGATCCTCCCTGTACTGTTTCATCCATAGTGACCCTCTTGAACTCAGTATACACATATACATTGTACTGCCCTTAGTGATAAGAGTACTCAATGTAACACTTAATTTTCATGAGCATTTGAATTGAAGGAAATTATATATGTCTTGCTTCAAAAAAAAAAAGAATTAAAAAAAAATGATAGTAAAGAGCAAGAGAAGTAAAGAAAGAAAAAATGAAGCAAAGATTTAAGGGACATATGGAATTTATAAAATAGGAGGAAGGAAAAGAATATTTGGGTAGAAAAGTTGAGTAAGTTTGTGAGGTATTAAAAACCTAAATTATTAACGGTGTTACTCTTAAAATGCTAGTACTCTTATCCTTTTGAGAATAGCCTTTCTTTTTTTTTTTTTTTTTCGTAACCCCACACCTTAACCGAACATTACAAGCTTAATAAAGTCCTATTGATTCGAAGTAGTTTTGACTTCTATATTAGTGGAGATGGATTTCAAAAGTGAACCTATGGAGTTTGTGAGTGCAATTCTCACTCATATTTTATTTGCACAATTTTGAGATCTAAAATGTAATCTATGAATATCATGCATGGTACAATCCGATAGTGTAACTAACGGACTTGTAGTTTGATTGTTTGTTCAAAAGTCAATTACAAAAATGGATTTGATATTTAGACTGTTTTTGAGTTTAAGTGATTTTTAACTATTTCGTATGTCATTCGTCATTAACAATTTTTGATACATATGCATGGATTGATTCGAGCATGTATAGAGTCATTGATAGTTTTGAGAGTCGTACGATGTTTGTGGGTATCATCACTATAAATCCTCACGAGACTATAACTTGTCCACTAGGGCCACCTAGGGGTTTAAAGGTTTGTTGCATATGCTAAATGCAACCGTGACAATCTACGGAAGTGATTTAGGTTAGTATAGTTTATTTGTTTTTCTTTTAGTTTTAGATCGCTTCACTTGCTAGAGACTAGCAAGAAGCTGGTTAGAGGTTGTGATGAGTGCTTAAAAAGTACTAATATTTCATAATTTATTGTACTTAATTGTGAAAAATAGATTTTTTATAACTCGTTTATTTAATTATTTATATAAATCTATCAATTCAGAATCATGGGTATATTTTTGTGTATTTCGGGTGTTTCTAGCATCGAATGAGTTGAATAATGCAAATACGCAAAGAAGGAACATCTACGGTGCTCGAATTATAATTTAAGAGCAATACGAGTCAAATTATGTAATCCTTACATAACGAGCCAACCAGTGTGTAAGGGGTACCTGTGAAGACTCAGAATACAATGCACGTCGCAGCGGCAGCCTCTTGGGTTTGGCCATTATTTTTGAAATTGTTTCTGTGCTGCGGCGGGTAAATATGTGTGCCGCAGCATGCCTATTATTTGGACAACCCAAATTTTATGTAACCCTTACACATATATATACCCCATTAAGTCTCCATTTTACATACAACTCAATTTTACGAGTCATTATGAGCCTTAATCAGATTTTCAAAGTTTTTTCACACTCAAAGAAGCAAGAGAATAAATTCTAAGGATTCAAGAAGCCATTGAAGATTGAAGATCAAAGGTCAAGCTTTTGGGGAAGGAAACGTCATCCAATCTAATTGTGGTATTTAGATATAAGTTTCTTGTTGTTATATAATTTTTCCCTCTTCTTCTTACTTCTTTGAGATGTGTGTTGAATTATATTTGTCAATGAATATTAATTCAAACATGATTGGCTAATTCTATTATGGGTGTTTAGCTTGTGTTTTCATGTTTGCTAGAATTGTTACGGTGGATTTTTTATTGCTTAAAGATGAATAAAATTGCCTTTTGATTAAGAGTATGTTTAGATGTTTAATTGTAAATTTTCATGGGCCAATTTGAGATTCATGATTAGGTTGAAAAATATTAGAGTTTGGTTTTAGGAATGTTACCTTGACTTTACTTTGAAAAACTTAATCAAAATTTTAAATCGATGACCTAGTCATGGCATTGGTTTGATTGACATAATTTGGTTGCTAGCAGAGACATGAGCTGCAAGACTTGAGTAAAGGCAGTTGGAAGAACTAACCGTGAAAGATGACTTCAAGTGAGAGATTGAAAGACAAGTGTGAAATTATTTTCACAATGCTAAAAGAGATGGCTTAATTGATGAAATATTATTACAATTCAGTAGTTGCTCACCTACCATAGCAAATGGGAGAAGAAAACATATGTAAGCGCATATGTCATCTCTCCAAATAGTAAAATTTTGCTCTCTATAAATAGAGAGTTCATTTGCTCATTTCCATCATCTCATTCCAAAATCTCATATATTCTAAGCATTCAAAGCTTCCCCACTTAGAAAAAGTTCTATCATCATTGTAAGAGAGAGGTTAATTGTATTCTCCTATTATAAGAGAAAGAGATATATTGTTCTCTCTTTGTATTTAGAGAGAAGTTGTAAATCTTTCAGTATAGTGAATTCCTTCCGACCTTTGCCCGTGGAGTAACCCGTAATCATTTTGGGTGAACCACGTAAATACTTGTGTTCATTTTATCTTCATTCTCTCAATTTTACTTTGATTGTGTATTAGTTTCGACCCATAAATTTCCTAACATTAGTCTTATAGCTGCAATGATTTTTGCTTCAGTATATAATAATCTTGCAGCAAACCTAGAAAAGCCATGTTTGTAACTATAAAGAATTGATCTCTCTGCAGCTTCTTTGCTTCAATAACAAACAAAATAAATCTTACTTCAATTATATTTCTACTTCAAAATCACATGTACTGAAGCCCCAAAATAGCAAATATATTGTACAGAATTGAATTAGCCAAAATAACATGTTGTCTTGTACATGTCTAATTTGTGTATACTTTATTTATAAATAAATATACATTATGTACCGTGTGAATATATTACATATGTACATGTTATGTACACATGTCAATTTAATATGTAATATGTGCATGCTATTTAAATCCAGGACTAAAATTATATCTATTTGGTAACCAAGAGAGTCAACAACATTCACATTGTTATACTTTACCTTCCAAGCACATTAGATAACATGTTAATGTGAGATTTTCTAGTAGTTGCTCGGTCATCATGCCAGTTTTCTCCCAAATAGACAATTTGCGCCTAAAAAAATTATAGTTTAGTCTCTTTTTTTGAAGCAAAGGTCAAAATTTGATAAATTAGTTCAAAATGACGATTTTTGTTAAATTGATTAACAACGTTATGCTTAAAATTTGATAGAATTTGACTTTTTAATTCATTTGGTTCCCAACTTATTTCAAATTATATAATTTGGTCCTTAACTTATGAAAAAAATTATAATTCGATCTTCAGCCTTTTAATAATATGATAGTTCAGTATAATATCGTTAAACTAATTTAATAAAAAATAACGATCTTGATTCTTGATTTTTTTAAGTGATTTTTCAATGAAGTATATTTAGTAATTATTTATGATTTTGATTTTTACATTCTTAAGGAATCACTACCAAAATATGGAGTGATTCATAAACCTTTAAAAATAAGAATTATCAATCAAATTTCTGATTTTTTTTCATTTTGATCAAACATTTTTTCTAAAGAGTAAATAAAGTCCTATAACTTTTTTATAATTAAATATTGGAATAAAATAATTAGAAACTTCAAATTTATAAAAAAATCAAAATATTAGCAAACAACTTGAAGGTGATTTTGATTTTTTCTTGAAAATCACTAAATATAAATTGTTATCAAACACATTTGTAATTATTTTTATAAGAGAATCAAAGATTACAAAATTAATTATTTAATCATAAATTATAATCATAAATCGTAAATCGTAAATCGTAAATTAAAATTGTTATCAAACATGTCTTAAATTTATGAACATTAAAGATTAAATTATGTGAATTAAAAGATTAGAGATTAATTTACAATATGTTATGGACCGAATAAATATTAAATAGAAATATTTACACTCACTGTTTTTGTTGCTTCAACGAAAACTACAAAAATATTATGGAGCTGTAATAGAAATAAAAAGAAAGCAAGAAACAGAAACATGTGTAACTTCATTTTTGCATATTTCGAATTTCTCATAATTGTATCCATCATAATAAAGATTTCTTGGGATCAATTAGTTACTATACTTTCTTGAGGTTTTTTGAGCTCATGCTGAGTTTTTATAGACCAGGTCTATCATGGAGGCATGATAGGTTTTTATCATTATGGAAAAATTATTCATTATTTTTAAAATAAATAAAAATATAATATTTTAAATTAATAAAATTTAAAATTAATATAAATATTTTTTAAAATATTTAAATATTTAATAAATAATAAAAAATATTATTACACAATTAATATGATGAGAAGGGCTTTGAGTTGTGATGCACAAATTTAGAGGTTTCATTCATAATTTCTTGCAAACTAAATGCTACATGATGAGAAGGGCGAGGAATGGTGAACCAAAGCATAACTGTAATGTACACAATTACATACAAACACTACAACAATATATACATTCAGGGACGGTTCTTTTTTTAAAAAATTCGGTGAACCGTCCCTAAAAGTGGGATTTTGGGACGGTTGGGCGTAATTTTTCGTAAATGACATTTAGGGACGGTTAATAACCGTCCCAAAAAGTATTACCTTTCGGGACGGTTAATAACCGTCCCTAAATGTCCTTTATAAACGTCCTCGTGTGACCAGCTTTCGCGATATTCTGAAAACCCTAAGGAATTAATTATAAGCAGCCCCCCCCCCCCCGGCAGCCCCCCAGCGCCTCCAGCCGCCCCCACGGCGCAAGCAGTCAACACTCCAGCGTCGCCGTCGTCCGTCTTCCATTGTCTGCAGCAACGCGCGTCCTCTGCAGCAACGCGTACAAGCAGCTCCTCCGTCCAAGCCACAGCGCGCTTCCACGGCAGCTCTCCACTGCAGCCTCCAAGGTAGCTCTCCACCCCCACTCCTCGCCGCGTCGATCAGGTCAGGAACGGCTACACTTCACCATTTTTTTTCCTGCAATATATATATGAATTAATACATAATTTTGTATGTTCTTCGACGGCACAGATCTGTTTTTTTTTTTTTTTTTTTTAATAATATTAATTTGTAGAAATTATTTATAATATGTTTTCCTGAGCGTGTATCATTGCTTCGTGCCCCTCGTCGATCCAAGTATGTTTCTCAGCAAAGGTAAATTGTGTTCTGTGTCTGAGTCTACGATTTTCGTCTTCGATAAAAGTGCAGCTAACCCTTATTTCAACTGTTTTGACCAAATTGAACTCAGGAGCCGTACTATATCCAGGTGGGTCAGACTGAAATCACATATTCAAGTTCCGATTTCAGGTGGGTCTCTTCCCTTGTCTCATGATCTTTGAGAACTTTCATTAGATTTTCATATAATTGATCGAATTTGCTTGTTTCCTTATCTGGGTTTTCCATATAACTCAAGATTTACCTTTTATAGTCAATCTGAACAATACCGGATTTTCAATTTTGATGATAAAAGGATTTATTTGGTTGAGATCTGGTGCATTATGCTAGTTCTCACAGTCACGCATGTGATGCATTTGATTTGGGTTATGCCGTTATGTTTCTTGGTTAGTCACGGTTTGCTTTATCCTATAGGACAATGATATTTTTGCATTGCCAGCAAACATGAAAATCTAATCGTTAATTGTTTATTTAATCCAGCAGTATTTATTTTATGCTAGCACATAAGTTGAATGATTGATTAATTTTTAATCCATAATTCATTAAAGAATATATAAAGGTTAATTCAGGCTTGATGCTGGGCGTTCACTCTAGACTGCGGATTTTTAAACTATTCTGTTAGTTTCTGTGGTTTGATCCTTAAAACTTCCTTTGGATGATAGACATGGACTTGGCATTACTAGATTTTACCAGATAGAGTTAAAAAGGTAGAAATAGTGATTTTCATCCAGATTCTTTTGGAAGTCCTTTAAATTGTATCCTGTGGTGGTAATCAAAGCTGGCTGGAATTACGAATTAATAAATTATTGATCTTAGCCATTATTATTTGTCTCTCATTGCTTCTTTATTTGGTAAGCAGGCAAGTCAAGTTGTGTTCCTTTTGAAGTTACTAATCCATGTGGCTGGCATTGCTTCATAAGCTAAAAAGTAAGTTTAGCTTCCATTTGAATGAATGGAAGTACAATCTAAATTAGAAATGGGAACGGAAATTGTTGAAGTTCTCTCTCTGGCATATTGAATGTCTGGATAGAACTGTTTGCTGATTGATTGTGTTTGTGCCCTGTAGCGAGTCAATGAATTTTGTCTCTAATCTTATGCATGGAATCTTATTGCAGAAAAAAGTTGTTAATGTTATGTTTTCCCCATCATAATGATATTTGTTTGTTGATATTGCTGTATCTTCCCATTCCAGGTGGAATTCTTAGGGTTTCTAGAAGGGATATTGCTTAGAAAGTTTGTGGAAAATGAGTGTTAAAAAATTGACCGGCTTATGGAATTGTGTACGAGGTGCTCTAGCGCAATTACCCTCCCCCTGATTTTCTTTTCTATTGCAGAACATTGGTTTCAACTTCATCCAACTTCCCTCAACTTGCAGATAGTGTGCTGTTAATATATAATTTATATTAAGACGGTTATTAATATTTTAGGTGATAATTAAATCAAATTTTGTAATTAATTACTACTTGTTAGTAATTAACTAGCTAGGTCTGTTATATATTGGAGACATATTAAGAATGACTCTAATTATTTTGTAACTAATCACTAATTATATTGTAATAATTAATTAGTAATGATACTTAAACAGTAATATTGTCATTTTGTGATTTTGAATATATATATTATTTCACCATTTTACTGGTAATTATTTATATAAGATCAGCATAATATTGAAATTAAAAAAAAAAAAAAAAAGACATTTCGGGACGGTTAAAAAGTTCAAGTAAAATTATTTAGAGACGGTTACTGGGACACTTTTAGGGACGGTTATTAACCGTCCCTAAAAGTGTCCCAGTAACCGTCCCTAAATGATTTTAGGGACGGTTCTTAGACTTTTAGGGACGGTTACATTTTACTTTTAGGGACGGTTAATAACCGTCCCTAAAAGTGTGACTTTTTGGGACGCCCGCATACGGGACGGTTACGACCCGAAACGGAACCGTCCCTAAATCCCTTTTTTGTAGTAGTGAAAAGGGGATAACTTCTTCACTCTTTTACTTAATTTCTTTTATTTTTCTTTGAGACATTGAGGACAATGTATAAATTATGTTGAGGGTGGGAAAAATATTCCATGAGCACGAATTTAGACCAAATTTTAAATTTTAACTCTTTGTAGGTTTTTCATTTAAATTTTGTTAGAATAGTATTGAGTCTACTTGAATCAATTCGGAAGTCTGTGATATTAATATGATTGTAATGACGGTGACATGTGAAAGAAATTGATTTTTACCTAAGTGCAGAGGCACAAAAATGTTATATTCATCTAGTTTGAGGATTTTGTGGTATATGTAGTAGTTTGTTTGGTTAGTATCACTGTTTTTGGTTTGTATAGTATATGCATATTTGTGATATATGAAAATCAATAATATTGAAAGCAACAAGGCAATCATAAGTAAAATCAAATGGAACATCTTTGGATAGTAGGTTACATAAAGGACGACTTATTTTGAAAAAATCCTTAATAAACCGTCTATAAAAACCTGCATGTCCTAAGAAACTCCTTATTCCCTTAACAGATGTAGACGAGGTAATTTTGCAATCAAATCTATTTTAACCTTATCCACCTCAATTCCCTTGCTATATATGATATGTCCTAAAACTATACACTGTTGGACCATAAAATGATTTTTTTTCTAACTAAGTATCAAATTACACTCAATGCAACGTTTTAACACTAAAGTCAATTTGTGCAAGCAATCATCAAAGAAATTACCAAAAATAGAAAAGTCATCTATAAATACCTTGAGGAATTTCTCCACTATGTCTAAAAATATAGACATAATGTATTTCTGAAAGGTGGCGGGGTGCATTGCATAGTCCAAATGAAATCCTCTGTATAGTTAATTAAATCAAAACTTGAATGCACCAAAGTGAATAAATTATTTACTAACTTTTAAAAGCGTCATTCTAAATGGAGATTTGAAATGTAGACTTCAAATTTTTTTTTGGTTTGAACTTTTGGGGTATAAATCAATATCGAGAAATGAGAGCAGAATAAGGAAAGTAGGCATATTTAGTGGCTACAAGTTCTTTCATTTCCAGTTATGTCAAATGGCAATTTTGGATTTGGAAATTTTTGTTCTAAAGAGATTGGGTTTAACAAGAAATGTCAGGAAATGGGTTATGGGGTTTTTTTCTTTGTAGGTTTTTCTATTGATAATCTGAAGAGTTGTGTTCAGAGTTTAATTTTATTTATTTAAATTCGTTTAATTATTAATTAATAAGCAATACTGTATGATTTTTTGAGTTTAGTGATATTTATCCTGTTAATAAATTACGTACAAGGGATGGGTTTATAACTAGTCTATTAAATGTGGAAAAAAAAAAAACTCGATATTATGTCAATATTTTGATTTGCTTACTGGTATCCATTGGAATCTTGTGGAGATGAAAATTTATGTCCCTGCAGAGAGGACACGCACAAGAAGAAGCTTCATGGTCCAGAATGGAATTCATTGATTGTGGATATATATTGATCCAAAATAAAAGGCCACTACTCTATTTGTGCGACATATAATAATAACATCCACAAGACCACGATGCTCTTACTCTATGATTTGATTTTACTTCCTCTAGTGCTTCTGTGGGCACAGTGTGTTTACTTATAATTATATATATTGCCAACGGTAGTGGGAATTTGGTATAAAGTATGGACACGAGAAAAACGTTAAGAATATGGAGAAATTGACAAGGATGTATAAATTTATATTTATATCATTTTAAAAATTTAACTATGTATTATATCATAATTAATACAAATATAAATATACCCACAATTCCACAAATATGAATTAATTCAACACGAATTCTTTTTCGTCAAAACTAAATATTAGTTCATATTTGTCTTTTAAGATATTTAGTTTTTTTTTATTATTATAAATAAATAAATTGATGAAAAATAATTATTTTTTTAAATATATGAATTTTGGCATTAAAAACATTAATGCAAATATAAACACAAACACTCATGACACAGTGCCTATGGTAAATACAAGACTAATGTCTTTTTGAGTGAAGCAGAAGTTTGGGACATAACACAATTATGGGTGGTCCGAAGCAATTGAACTTCATAAGTTATTTTCTATTCTTGCTTTTTGACCAGCAAAAAATGGAAAGAAAAAAAAAAAAAGATAGAAAGCAAAAAGAAAAATATCGACAGTGAACAGCCTAGTGGGTAACGCCAGTAGATTACATGCACTAAGTCATAGGTTCGAAGGGTAAAATAGTCATAATTATGCATAAAAATCTTTCTAACGACAGCCTAAGGTACAAGTCACTATTAATACTCTCAAAATAATGTGTTGATTCGGATAAATGGAGCGGGAGTTACCCCTCCTCTCAAGCAGCTTAGAAAGAAAGAAACTACACTAATTTTAATGTCCTTCACATCTATAATTGCCATAATTAGTTATTAGTATAGTGGAGATCACGATCAAAATTAAAATGCTAGCTGCGTACTTGTGTGAAATAATTAGCATATTAAATTGAGTTATTAGTGAATCATTTCTTAATTAGCATATTAAATAATAGATTGACTTATTTCGGGTAAATAATTAGCATATTAAATAATAGATTGACTTATTTCGGGTAGATAGAGTTTTTTGTTTCAATTTTTTTTTTTGCCTAAAATGTAGAGTATTTAAATTATATTACTCATTTTAATGATGTATGTTTTTTATTTCTTTAAGATGAACTAAAAGTCAACACATAATAATTTTTCAACAACTTTTTTTTTTTTTTTTTTTATATTTGGTTCACAATAATAATAATAATATAAAATAATTTTAAATATTTATGTGTTTAATTTAATTATTAATTTAAAATATAATGAGAAGAGTTTTGTCAATAATAAAAAAACTTCTCCCTCCTACAAGTTGAGAAATATATTAAAAATTTTATTTTATTCGTATGTTTGTATGTTTAATATGTTTTTTCACTCTTAATCATTTAGACGTCTAAAATTTTATTTGTAATTTTGTTTCATAAATTTTTATAAATTTTATTACTCAAATAAATAATAATAATATCTCTACTAAATTCACCTACTATTATTATTACCATTATCATTTTGATTCGGTTTCTTATGCGAACCAAACCTGATGTAAGAGTCAAACTATCTTGCATTTACTTAATTTAATGGTATATGTTTTATGGGTAAAATGCATAAAAAAATTATTAATTATAATTAAAAAAGTATAAAAATTTATTAATTTTTGGATGGGATATTAAAAGTTCAATAATTATTAAAAATAGAATTAGAAGTCCAAAACTTTTAAAATTGTCAAAATTTTGTTTACATGACGTCACTTATTGCATGCACCGTGAATAAATGTATGACAATTTTAAAAACTTTAAATTTTTAATATCTTTTTAATAATTATTATATTTCTAATATTTCACCTAAAAAATAATAGATTTTTATACCCTTTAATTATAATTAATAAATTTTTGGGGCATTTTGTCCTTTTATATTAATTTATTGAAATATTATAGAAATATTTGAAAATATAATTTATTAATAATCAAAAAATTATATCAATCTTATATATGAAATATAAGATTGATATTAAAAATAAAAAACAAATTAGGAGAGAAACAAAAATAGAATCCATCTTTTCACAAATGTGAAGGAACAAATCTATTTTATTTGTTGACATAATGCTGATTTGTATGTGATGTCATCCCACTACTTATTTTATTTTATTTATTATTTCAATAATTTTTTTACGTCTTAATTATTTAAATCTTTGTCATCCGTATTCCCACTATTCCTTGTTGCCATCATTCTGCCGGAATAAAGAAACGAACATAAAAACTAAAAAGTGATAGGATTACTTTCATCGCTGTTATATGTACAGTCAACACTTAAAAAAAAAACAAAAAATTTGGTATATATCCTACTTATTGAATAAATATTTAAATTAATGTATAATTATATTATCATAATTATTTTTATAAAAAATATTTAAATTATATTTTATATTTATATAATTAATTATAATTTGTTGTTGTTATTATTAGATAAATTTATTGTTAATAAATAATGATATTTAGAATAATAATTTAAGTTATTATAATATCTCCACCTATTTAATTTAAATTTAATTTCATAATATTTATTGATTAAAACTGAAAAAAATATAACTAAAATTTATTAAAAAGAATTTAAAGTTTTTATAGCCTTAGTTATAACACATATTTAAAGAAATAAAATATACTAATTAAGGGCACATTTGTTAATTAATTGTTAATCTTTAATGAAATTAAAAATGACTATAATTCAAAACAAAAAGAATTAAAATTAAATTTATTTTGATTATGTGTAATTATAACATCATGAAATTGGAATAAAAATTATTGTTACTAATTTATGAAATTAAATATATTGGCTAAATGAAAATTTTAAATAAGTAAATTGGAGGAAAAAAAATTTAAAATTTTAAATATCAAAATAATTAAAAGTTTTAGTATTAAATAACACATAACTTAAATAAATAATTTAAATTACATAACCGGTCAAGTCACGTGTTAATATTGAGTTTGAGGAACTTTTATTAACTAAATCGTGGTAGCACGATAACAAATGATAACAAAACTTTATTAATGTAGTCGTAGTCATTATTCAATCGTAGAATTCTAGTGTAGTTAGTTTCACACTCTTATTTTAGTTGTCTATTTATAACTTAAGAAATAATAAATTTTAAATTAAATACATCTATTTTACTATAATTTGTTGTTCTATATATAGCCAATAACATTTAAACTTATAAACTATTCTAGATTTTATTTATTTTTATTTGTTGGTTATTGTTGTTATAGATATAATTTTAGTTATTTTTCTTTCACATTAATTATTGCCACATTTTAATTTATAATTTGAACATAAAGAATTATATAAGATAAAATACTCCATAAATTCGTAAATCATTATATATACAATATTAAAATATTTGTTAATTGTCATATGATTTAATCTCATATATTGTTGATTGTTGGGGAGATATAAAATTATGTGGGTGAGATATTAATTAAAATATGTAAATTTAAAATAAAAGAGAAAAGGGATAAGGAAAAAAATCAAATGAACAAAGAAAAAGAGCAAAAGAAAAAAAATATGCTAAAACAACACACTTTTTGTATATAATAGACTTGCTGCACCTCTAAGGCAGTTGCTTATTCATATATTATAAATGTTTTATTTTACAATGTTAAATTTTATAATATTTAATACGTAAAATATATTTTATTATCAAATTTACATCAAATAATTAAAAAAATTTATTGAAAAAATGAGAAGAAAGCATTTTAAAAAGAAATAAATGTAAAACATAAATAGAATTTATGATATTTAAAAGACTAAAATTCAAGAAATTTACTGTCATTTCTTATCTTTTTCTTTCTTTAACTTAAGATTTTTGTTGTTTTTAATTTTTTTTTAGAGTTTTATAGTGATATAGATTTAAATTGGATAATAAGAAGCATATGTAAAGAATAATAATTAGTTTGGTACTTTAGAACTTCTTTATTTTTATAAAATGTACACTTTAATCTATTTTATTTTAAGTGGTACATTTTAACACCCTAATTTTTTAAAAGTTACACTTAAATCCAATTTTTTTTTAAAAAAATTAATTTTTTGGTACATGGTTCTCATGTGACTTTTTAAAAGAATAATTTTGAATTTTTTTTCTTAAAACATTAAAAAAAAAAAATCAAATTATGAGATAGAAAAAATTAAATAAAAAACTGACCAAATTATTTAAATTTTTTTTTTACATTTTTTTTTCAATTTTTTATATTAAAAATTGATTTTTTTTTTAAATTATTTTCTTAAAAAAATATTGAAATTCTAAAATTGTCCCTATAAAAAATCACATGAGAACTATGTGCTAAGAAATTGACAAATTTTTTAAAAAAAAGAAATTAAATATACCTTTTGAAAAGCTAGGGAATGTAGGGTGTATCACTTGAAAGAAAAGGATTAAAGTATTCATTTTTAAAAGATAAGAGATTAATAGAATACCAAACTCAATTAATAACTACATCGTCATAATTATTTGATATTTTCTTCTTCTTCTTTGTAACTTTTTATTGTTCTTTTCGATTTTTATAAATATTTTACTTTATTACGTTGTTATATAAATTAATCACATTTAATGAGTAAAAAACTATTACAAAATAAAGGACATCACTCTACTAAAATAATTTACTTACCTGTTTGTATTTTTAATAAACAATTTATAGTTGTTTGAATTTTTTATTGTTGCATTAAATTAAAAACTAAGGTAAAAGAATAAAAGATATAGAGTTATTCAGTGCTAATTATATGTTAGGTTGCATTATCAAACAAATTATTTCACGTTTTAAGAAGATATTAAGATTTATATAATTTTACCAAAAAAAAAAAAATTTAAACATAAATTTAAGATTTTTATTGCTATAACTCAATTTCTTATTACTATAAAACTAATTTCTTAATAATTTTTTTGAATGTAATAGATAATTTGTACACTTTTATTGTGATTAATTTCTTAACATTTTTATGTGATTAATTTTGAATGTAATAGATAATTCATACACTTTTATTGTAATAATAATTTTTTTTTTTAATATCGCTAATCTAAATTTATAAATGTATAAAATTAAAATAAAAGAAAAAATAAAAGTTCAAAGGGAAAGGAAAAAAATTGCAAAAGAAAATAAAAATTGACTACAAATAAGATTTTTATCCTAAATTTGTTAAATAACTATACTATTTAACGAATAAAGATATTAACAGAACTGTTTTTGTATTGTCATATTAAAAATATATAAATTGTATATTTATTATTATAATTAATTACATTTAGTATCATTATTATTGAATAAATTTGTTAATGATTGTTAAAAAAAATATATAATTTGTTGCAATATATCAAACTTTCTAACTTAAAAGTGTTTATATAATACTTGTTACTTATAATTAAAAGTGTTTCATATGCAAACAACAATAGTTAAACATGTAAACAATTATAGATTTTATTTAGGAAAAAGTGTCATAAAGATCATTTTGTTTTTATAAAATGTGGCATTTAGTCCCCTAGATATAAAAAGTGTCTTTAAATCCCTTTACTTTTAAAAAATGTGTTTTTAAGCCTCTCTACTTGTAAAAAATGTGTTTTTAAGCCTCTCTACTTGTAAAAAATGTGTCATGTAAGGACAAAGTTAATTTTTCATCCAATCTACTGGAATAGCAAATGTGTCACATGCATATTTATATATATTTTTCGATATATATATATATATATTTAATTAAATATAAGTAAAAAATTACTTAATTTTTTTAGTTTAAAAAAAAACTTAAATATAATTTTCAATAAAATTTTAATTGTCTAATATTTAAGTCACAACTTAGATAATGAAAATTTTATTTAAGTTTAATCGAATTCAATAAAATTTAAATAGAATTTTCATTGTTTAATATCTAAAATCACAAATTAGACAATAAAAATTTATTTAAGTTTAATAGAAAGAAATTGTAAAAAATTAGATTAATTTTTTAATTAAAAATTAGAGTAATTTTTTAATTAAAAATTATTTAATTTGATATATATCTATCTAAAAATATAAACATGCATGTGACACATGTACTATTCTGTTAGTTTTAACGAAAAATTGGATGGAAAATTAATGTTGTCCTTACCTGACACATTTTTTACAAGTACAGGGATTTCAGAACATATTTTTTATAAGCAAATAGATTTAAAAATCACATTTGATAAGCTAGATAACTAAATGACACTTATTACATAAGCAAAAGAACCATTTTAGCTCTTCACCCATTTATTTATTATTATTATCATTATTAATGTTGTTATTATTATTATTATGTGTAACTTTAACTCTTTTATTACATATTATATCACATGTTAATTTATATTTGATACATAAAGAATTATACAAGATAAAATAGTTTATAAATGCATAAATCATTACATATAAAATATGAAAATGTTTAGCAATTATCTTATTTTTTAATAATATATACTACAAGTGAGTCATGAAATTATCTAATTATGATGTAATTTTTTTTAAAGAGAGAGGAATAAAAATGATAAATAAAAAAAGAATAAAAAAGCAAAAGTAAAAATTATAAAACAAAAATGAAAAAAAATGCGAAAGTAAGGTTCTAATTTAAGCCTCTTTTATATATAAGAAATATAAATATATTTGAGCTAAAAAAAAAAAAAGCAACACAAGATCTAGATGTACTAGCTCATTTGAGCTTTAGCTAGTTTTTTGCGATTTATAAGCTTATTGAGTTGAGTTAGGCTAAATTGCTCATAATAATATAAAATCATGCATAAAATGGAAATATGCCTCTTGAATTTTAAATTATTAAAGTGCCACATAAAATCAATTCTAACATTTTTTTTTTTTTTTTTAACATTTAAATGTTAAAACTACTTCTAAAATAAACACATCTTAAAAGGAAAGCAACTCATTAACCTTTCACACCTTTGTGATAGTCCTGGCCTATAAAAACTCATGCACGAGCTTGATATAATTCATGTAGTATAGTAAGCAACTGATACCAAGAGATTTCAGTTGTGATGGATACTGTTCCAAGAAATTGGAAATATGCAACAATGAAATTCCACATGTCTCTTGTTCTTTCTCTCTTTTTATTTCCATTCCAACTCCACATTATTTCTGCAGTTTCTGTTGAAGAAACACAAAAAGTGAGTGTAAATAGTTTCTATTTTGAATAACCAATTAGGAAACAATTACAGCTACTAAATTTGAAATTAACATTTCAAGGTGCAAATTGTCTATTTGGGAGAGAACAGGCACGATGACCCAGCAACTACTAGAAAGTATCACATTAATATGTTATCTACTGTGCTAGGAAGGTAAAGTATAACAATGTGAATGTTGTTCATTCTATTAGCTACCATATATATATATATATATGTTAACAGATTCTGAGGTACAAACAATTGCAGGTATAAGACTAAGCTTATTTTTCACATTAATATGTGATGAATGTATAAAAGTATAATTGACCTTCCTCTTAACAGCTTAAACTTTTAGAAGAGTTGATGACCAACAACTTCTAACATAATGTCAGAGCTAAAAATCTTGTATTTAAGGTCTACCAACCGTAATTATTAAGATGTAAGTGTTTGGCCTGCATGGTGCGTAAAGTCAACACTTGTAGAGGAACGATGAATATGTAAAAGTATCAGAGCTTGAGGCTTGAGGTCCTTTGTTCAAGGCTTTGCTACTCCATTGTTGAATTACAATTTCAACAGTTCAAAACTTTTGGAAGACTTAGCGTGACCAACAACTTCTAAGAATATGTTATCTACTAGCGGCTATTATATGCTATCTAGTGAATAGCTATTATATGATACAGAACACAAATATAATCGAAGTAAGATTCATTTTGTTTGTTATTGAAGCAAAGAAGCTGCACAGAGATCAATTCTTTATAGTTACAAACATGGCTTTTCTGGGTTTGCTGCAAGATTATCAGATTCTGAAGCAAAAACCATTGCAGGTATAAGGCTAAGCTAACTCTGCATTTCTTTAGAGTGATATCCATTTACAGCTCTTTGTAGTTAATTAGCTATCCTCTATAAATTGCAGCGTTTCCTGAAGTGTTAGGAGTCATGCCAAACCATATTTACAAGCTACATACCACTAGAAGCTGGGACTTCCTTGGAGTCAATCACCCTTCTCAAGAATCTCTTTTGACAAAAAACTCGGGTAAAGGAGTTATCATTGGTGTGGTGGATACAGGTAAACATTCATTTTCTCATATAATGGTCCTAATAAGACTTCTTCTAAGTTATAATAATCAAGCATAACTTAAGTCTTAATATGAACCTGCAATAGGAGTTTGGCCCGAGTCCAAGAGTTTCAGTGATGAAGGCATGGATCCAATTCCGAAGAGCTGGAATGGAATTTGCCAAAAGGGAGAGCTTTTTAACTCAACAAATTGCAACAAGAAAATTATTGGTGCTCGGTGGTTCATTAAAGGATTGATGGAAAATATCAACCAAACCTTGAAGCATCTCCCCGGGGAGTACATGTCAGCAAGGGATCAAAATGGCCATGGAACTCATACAGCCTCAACAACAGCTGGAAACTTTGTAAAAAATGCAAACTATAAAGGACTGGGTACAGGACTGGCTAGAGGAGGAGCTCCTCGAGCTCACTTAGCAATTTACAAGGCTTGCTGGTTTACTGGAGGATGTACTGCAGCTGATATTCTACAAGCTTTCGACAAAGCCATACATGACGGAGTGCACATCTTGTCTCTGTCACTTGGTGGCGGGATTCCCTTGCTTAACCCCACAGAGGATGCAATTGCATTGGGATCGTACCATGCAACTGCAAGAGGGATCACAGTTTTATGCTCAGCTGGAAATGAGGGTCCTAATTCATATAGCATTTCAAATACTGCACCATGGATAATAAATGTAGCAGCCAGCACATTAGACAGGGCATTTCCTACATCCATTACACTTGGAAATAACCATACTCTTTGGGTAAGCTAAATTTACCGAAAATAACATCAGAAGAAAGAAAAGAGAATTTGCATTCAACTAAAGATTATTAGAATGTTGGCTTTCTATACTTCAGGGCAAAACAAATCATGTGGGAAACACTGAATTTACTCCAATTTTATCATTGGAAAGGTGAGCCATCACATCTTTCATTGATTGTAACTAGGGGCGGAGCATGTAGCCCGGATCAATTTTTTACAAAAAAAATTAATTACATATATTTTTAGCATTAAATAAATATTTTTAGTTTTAGTAATATATTGTGTCTAATTTTTGTGTACATATTTTGTTATATACTAAAAATATTTAACAAATACATCAATAAAAATGACATAAATTGTGAGTAAAGTAATTAAACATATACACATTTTTTCATATATTTAACAACTATTAGTGACACAAATAAAATTTTAATCTTATTATAAATATATATATATATATATATATATATATATATATAATAAGATTAAAGAAAAAGAAGCATACAAAAAGTTTTATATTAAAACTTTTAAGATTTTATTAATTCATATTATCAAAGTTTTATTTCAACCCAAATTTTAATATTTTTTTGTCATTAATTTTTCATTTTTTTTATTGATCAGTCTTATATTGTTTATCAACAATATATTTTTATATATAATATTAACCTTAAATTTCTAAATCATATTTTATTATTTACATTTTTAAATATTTCTTTTTTAGTTTTAGTTTTAATTTGAAAAGTTATTGATTTTATTGTGTTCGATTGAGCTTCCAATTTGCATAAATTTTTTTAGTTAATAAATTTATTTTATACATATATAATATTAACAATTATTAATTTATTATAACTTTTGTTTAATTTTCGTTATAAGCTAATTATAATATGTTATATATATATTTTTAAGTGATAATTCCATGTTTATATTATAATATGACATGTAAAATATATTGTTGGATTAAGTAACTCCACTATAACTCCTTCTAATTATACATTATAATGTACTTTTTTTTTTTTAATATTTTAATAAAATTTATACTTTGTATTTAAAAAATTGATCCTGAAAAATATTTCGCTCCGCTCCTGATTGTAATAGATACCATGTTTTATATTCTACCTATGTTACAGTGATGAGTGATCTCTTTTCTTCCTTGCAGTTGTACAATTAACAATGCAACATTAGCAAAAGGAAAAATAGCATTATGTTTCTTGACAGATCAACAAAGTAACTCAGAGGACACAGATTTTACTTCAATTTTGGAGAAGAAAAAAGGACCCGTGAAGAAACAAGGACTCGAAGGTATCATAATTGCCATGTACCATGATGACATAGATGCTGGACTTGGAATTCCAAATGCTCAAGTAGATTACGAAGTGGGGACAGAAATTCGTAGCTACGCAACGAGATCAAGGTATCATAACAAGTGAAACATAACAAAAAAGTTTAGTCAAATGCCCTTTAGTGTTAACTTTGTCCTTGCGCTGTGAAGGTCTCCTATTGCAAAGCTAGGTTCTCCAAAGACTGTGATTGGGCCATGGTTGTCACCGCGTATTGCATCCTTTTCTTCCAGAGGACCAAGTGCCCTGACTCCTGCAGTTTTAAAGGTATAACCTATAAACAAGAAACAAAGCTGCTAATTTGTGAAAGTTAATCACTTGCCATAAAAATTAGACAACAGTATTCCAACAAATAGTGGATTCACTTCTCTTAGCTTCCACATTAATAATGTCACTACTTATTACCTGATATGCCATTGCTTGGCCAATGGACACAGCCGGACATAACTGCCCCAGGGGTGAATATTTTAGCTGCGTGGCCAACACCTAATGGAGAAACAGAGGAGTACAAACTTGAATCAGGAACTTCCATGTCATGCCCTCATGTTGCAGGGATAGCAGCTCTTCTCAAATCAGTGCATCCACATTGGTCTCCAGCAGCAATAAGGTCTGCTCTTGTCACAAGTGGTGAGTCGAAACTCAAAATTCTAATTGAACATCATACCCCCACCAACATGTAAGTAAAAGAAAAAGCTGGACCAAATCATCTAACATTTACTGCAAAATGTAGCTTACCAAACTGGAACAGATGGAGCATACATTACAGCAGAAACCAAATCTCCAAAACCAGCAGACCCTTTTGACATAGGTGGTGGGCACGTCAATCCCAAACAAGCAGCTTATCCAGGGCTCATTTATGATAGCAAAACTGAAGATTTCAGCCAGTATTTATGCTCCCTAGGTGATGATAATGCCGAACTGACCAACACCAAAGTCAACTGCAATGATGAAAACCCCGTTGGGCTGAACTTTAACCTCCCTTCATTCGCAATTCCAAACCTCAAAACGGCACAGGCAATAACAGTAACAAGAACTGTGACAAATGTGGGAGATATTAATTCCGTGTACAAGGCATTTGTTCAGGCTCCTCCAGGCATAAAAGTTACAGTTGAACCTCAAATACTAAGTTTCAATTCAAAAACACGTCAACTCTCCTTCAAAGTAAGCTTTTTCTCGGCTCAAAAACAACATGGTTATTACAAGTTTGGGAGCCTAACATGGACAGATGGTAAGCATGTTGTGAGAAGTCCAATTGCTGTACGTGCGATTAAAGCTGAATATTCAAATGCAAATCTATGAGATTGTATGAGCTAAAACAAATTAGAGACTATTAAATAATGGTGGATAATGTATCACCAAATTGTGTTTGCATGTGGTTTGGGAGCCAAATTAATAGAATTCCTCGTTCTCCTTTCAGTATCCAACTATTAGCTTATGAAAAATTAACAAAATTAAAGGACATGATTTAAACAATTTGATGTATAATGAATTTTAAGGGACCATATTCCAACCCTCTATCTGACATTTCATCAAACAGCTTCTGTGCTAAATCCAAATTGGCAAAGAAATTCATAGCTTTGATACCTACAGTTCCTGAATGAATATTCATAACATATATTACAAGGAAATGACTTGTTTGTTTGTTGATGCAACGGAAAGTGCTTCAAAACCTCGATTTTGTGCCAAGGCAACCTCAATTTTGACCCATCAAAGCATTTACGGGACCCTAAGCAGTACCTGTTATAAAGCTCTTTTACAATGTAATAATTTTCATTTAGATTATTTTAAATATTATTTTATTTAATAAAAAATATAAGAATAAATAATGTTTCATATTTTTAATAACTATGACAAAAAAATATATTACTAACTTAGCTATTCGTAAAAATTAAAAAAATCCAAGATAATTTATAAACTTTATTTAATAACTATGACAAAAAATATATTACTCACTTAGCTATTCGTAAAAATTAAAAAAATCTAAGGTAATTTATAAACTTTCATGAATAAAGAATCCATTTTATAATTGACAATATGTACGCACTTTATTAAAAAAATTAAGGCTGAGATCATTTTGGGAAAAAACAATTGAATGTGTATTTACTAAAAAATTATTAAAAATGAAAACATCATGGTAGTATAGTACAATTAATATAAAATATAAAATTAATTAATATAAAAAAGTTCTCTTACCTTCAAATAGTTGTAAGTTCAAGAATAGACACAAATTTATTATTTATCAAGTTCTATTATATGAGGTAGCATAAATATATTAATTTAAACTAAAAATGCTAATTCGTTAAAATCTAAAAATGCTCGATCATTAAAACCTAAAAATGTTCATTCCTTTGTCCAAGTAAGGCAAGTATTATATTTTAGAATTAAAAATTGTATCATATTCACATGTTATATTTGTGTTTTTGTGTTGGTTTACTAAATAAAAAATTTAGATAATTTTTTAAATAAATTATTTATAATATTAAAATAATAGTCATAGTTAGCAAAATACGGGACTTATATTATTCAAACAAATGTACGTACATATCTAATATGCTTATTTTTATATAAAAATAGATCAAAAATTTGACATAAAATACGGATGCGGTAAAAATATGAAAATATATAAATAAGAGTATATAATTTTAAAAAGTACTTTATAAAAAATATGGTAATAATAATTATACATTTTAATAAAACTATTATGCTATTATCTTATTTTTTATAATAATATAAAATATCAATAATTTATTTTATATAAATGATGTATAACTAATGATAAATTAGCTATTAATACCAGAATTAGTCTACCTAATATGACAAATAAGTCTCTTTGATAACTCTAATTTATTAGAGTAAATATTATCTCTTATTTCTTTAAACTTCTTTAGCCATGTGAAAAGAGTTGCACATTATGCTCATTTGGACATCATTTATGAAATTTATGAAAATGGGTGAATTCTTTGGTATTAATTCTGAAATTATCTTGCATTACATTAAAAAGACTCATATTTTAAAGTTTACTTATGAGGGTTTTATGTGTTCGTTCGTAGAGAACAAAAAGAGCACCAAAAGAATATTTACCAGTTTTACCGCAGCGTTGCTGCAGTAAAGCGCCCAAAAAAAACAGCGTTAAACTTCAAATTAGCAATTGGGCTTGGGCTTCTTATCAAGAGGACAATATTGGGCAGCCAATAACTCACCAAATTAAGGGAAAACTTGGAAAAGTTAACATAATATATCATCTCTTATCAATTAAACCTAGGAGGAACATATAAAAGGAGGCCAATTCAACGCGAAAGAGGAGAAAAAAAAACTGAGGCAGCGAAAACGCAGTAGAGAGGCAAAAAAATAACACCAGAAATAAAGCAGAAAGGAGCAGCAGATTGGGATCTAGAAAGAGACCAATTGAAGGCTTGATTTGTAAGGATAATCATTGAAGAAAGCAAGAGAGATTTAGAGATTTAGAATCCAATTGATTGAGATTTAATTAAAGATGGTTTTATTAATTTATTCCTTCTTCTATTATTCTTTTATTGTTTTTCAAATTTCTATAACTCAATGGATCTGATTTTGAATTTGAATGAATTGATATTTGATTTCATGAATATGATTGGCTAAATTTTCATTCAGTTAGGATTGTAGATGTGCAAGTGTATGTAGTTTTTGTTCTTCAATTTTAAAGATTTGTGCTTTGCTTGATAAATGGTGCTAGTCATTCAATGCTTGTTTTATTGATTAATTCCTATTGATTGCTTGATCACCTATGAATAGGATAGAAAACTGAGATTAATTTGGAAAAATTAGTTGAAGTTGGCTGAAGCTTGAATAATGTGTATTTAATTTGAATCTAAGGATAAGAATTAAAATTGCAATTAATATAGGAATATATAACTGTCTCACATAACCTAAGAGAATTGGTGCATAAAACGTTGTTCTTAGATTCAGTTGTGGATAGGAATGTGTTTTATTGAGTTGTACCATGAATAAACATTGCAGATTCGGAAGAATCCTTTGTAATTTTTGCAATTCTAGTTACTAGTGCACTTTGCCACAGCAAACGCAGTCTGTCTACATCACTTGTCACATTTGCAATCCTAACTGATTTATCTACTTGCAATTCTTGATATCCTTCTCGTTGAACTTTGTTTCAGTAGTTTTATTCTTGTCTTCTCGTACTATTTATTTTATTTTGATAACAAAAATACAATATATTGATTTTAATAGTTAATTTTTACGATATTTTCTAGTATTTCAATCTCAGTGTGAACGATCTTTCTTATCATTATATTACTTGTTTGCAACACGTGCACTTGAGTAAAATCTTATACACCATTTAAAGCAACACTCTTCTTCGCTCATTTCAAGTCACAAGTTTGACCTATGATTTGATATTAAAAATTCATCTTTAACCTCTTTCTTTTTATGTATATTTTATAATTAATAAATCTTATATATATATATATATATATATATATATATATATATATATATATATATATGTATGTATGTATATGTATCGAAAAATAAAACTATTAATATTTAAATAAATTATAAAAACTATAATTTAAATATAATTGGTTATTACTTATATTATTGCATTATAGTAATAATAGTAATAATAATAATAATAAATTTTGCCATAAAATGTATTTTTCATTTATTATTATATAGGAAAAACATTAATCGAGTATAATACTTTTTAACTAAAAAGTAAGAATATTTTTTCATAAATTTGAAAATCATTCAAAAAAAAAAAAATAGTTTTCATTAATTTTTATGTAAGGGTATAATATGAGTATAATATGAAAAAATGCTAACTAGGATAATAGTACTTTAAATTTATAAAGTAATTAGTAACAAATTCTAATCCCATTATTTTTTGGTAGTATAATAATTGTATTCTTTCAGTGTTCACGTCTATTAGGATTATCGCCCTACGTTATAATGGAAAGAGAAAAAAAACAAAATTGATGATTTATTATTATTATTATTATTATTATATTTTAAATTAAATATACTCATTAAATTGGGGTCCTTGTTATGTTAGGCTGAGCCCTAGGCGACCGTCAACTACTTGGGCCTAGGCCGACTTAGGTACATGCAATGACAACATTACGATCAAACCTTTCTCAATTAGAATTAAATCCGAGAATTTATGTTTATGGTAATGCATGCAAATATAGTAGAGAAATTTTTTGTAAAAGTTGAAAAATCACTACAACAATATATACATTTAGGGACAGTTATTTTTAAAAAAAATCTGGTGAACCGTCCCTAAAAGTGGGATTTTGGGACGATTGGGCGTAAGTTTTCCTAAAAGACATTTAGGGACGGTTATTAACCGTCCACAAAAGTTTTACCTTTCGGGACGGTTAATCACCGTCCCTAAATGTCCTTTATAAACATCCCACACCAGCTATCGCGCGATATTATTCTGAAAATCCCAAGGAAAGCAGCCCCCCCCCCAGCGCCTCCACTGCTGCCCCAGCTGTCGCCGTCGTCCATCGTCCGCGTACCAGGCAGCTCCTCCGTCCAAGCCACAGCGCCGTCGTCCGTCGTCTGCAGTAACGCGCGTCCACTGCAGCAACGCGTACCAGGCAGCTCCTCCGTCCAAGCCACAGCGCGCTTTCACAGCAGCTCTCCACTGCATCCTCCACGGTAGCTCTCCACCGCCGCGCCGCGCCGCACCGATCAGGTCAGGGACGGCTACACTTCACCATTTTTTTTCCTGCAATATATATATATGAATTAATATATAATTTTTGGCAATGGGCCGCAAGATCTATTTTTTTTTTTTAATAATATTAATTTGTAAAAATTATTTATAATATTTTTTCCTAAGTGTGTATATGCAAATGTATGAAAATGTATTAATGTGTGATATGTGGTGATGGCGGTCAAAAGAGGAGTAATGTTTCAGAGGATAAGAGGAAGAAGAGGAGACAATTTGGGGATAAGGCTGTTGAGGATGGACATGAAGCGAATGGCTGTCACTAGGAGGGAAGGAAGTTCGAGGATCGTCGGGTTAAGGATGAAGAAGAAAGCGATTATAGAGCTGGGGAACATCGTGTTGAACTGAAAAATACTGAAGTTAAAGGTCAAGAAAGGAGGTGATGAGCAATTTGGTAACGCCCAGGGTGTCAATTTTACTGACAGTCGGAATGGTCCGGTGGGGAATGTGAGTTTCCTCTATCTTTCTTCTTCACTTCTCATGCTTGTATTTGTTTGTATGGAATATTTTGTCTGAGGTGTTGATTCTTGCATGTGCTTTTACTATGAACCATTTGCTTATCTTAAACATTATGTTTTAGAAACACGCATTGCTTTCAAGTTATCATTCTCATGAATATTTGGCTTCTACTTGTTTATGTTTAATTGGATGAGTTTCTAATGGACTATTAAGTTAAACTAAGAATTAGCTTATATTACCGTAGTGCGTTCAATATGTCTTTTAGTACTTCAGTGGTGTGAGTTCTATGTGTACGATTGAGTGACCTTTTATCTCACGAAAGAACTAACCTACATTTTGTTTGAGCAGAATGGTGTTATTGATTCACATTGAAACTTCTATTTTCAAATAACAAAGTGAATAATGAAATATACCACAGATTGTAATACATTACTACAATTAAGGTAATTTGATACAAATAATTAATTGTTCCACTTCATTTGAATAACTGTTTGTAGTTGATCAAATATCAGAATGTATTTTGATCAATTATTTGATGCCTTGATGGAGGGAAATTCTTATTTTTCTGAAGTGCATTTAAATACCTGAATAAGGTTTAAGGCTTACAGTTTTGGGAATGATACTCATGTTCTTCTGTCCTGTCTGCAGTAAGAACAATGTACAAATTAGTTGTTCATCTTCACATCCTCTCTTCTAGCTGTACATTTATTTTTGTATAATTTTACTTCTTTCACATCGTTTGTATTCTTTTTTGAGCTACAAGTTTAATATTGGGCGTTTCTTAATGTATCTCTAGTTATGAGATTAATGATATGCAGGTAAGTTTTTGTTTCCATTTATCTTTGCCATCCTTTGTTGTGTTTCAGAAAATTTGAGCTCTCACTTCTCTTTATAAACAACTTTTTGGGTATTCACACCCCCCCCCCCCCATTTGTAGGCATCCTTTTATTTTTCTATATTGATATTTTGGTTTAATTTTAATTTTAGTACGTTATCACACTGGATTCAGTTGCCATTAAATCGAGGAGTGTGCCTGAGAACTCTATATCCTGTAGTCATTCCCTTCCTACCAAGGTATCTATGATTTCTACCACCCATGAAAATAAGGGAGTTAGTATTACCGGATCTCTTGAGGTTCATGAAAAATATAGTACAGATGGGGCGTCATCAACTGCTGGAAAAAGTGGAAGTCTGTCTCTTGATGCGATAGCAAAAGCTAAGAAAGCTTTATAGATTCAGAAGGAATTGTCAGAGAAACTGAAGAAGGTAAGCTGCTTGTATAACTTAGAAATCCATAGACCAGTTTGGCAATCCCTCTCCCCCTGGCCTCCCCCCTCTTGTTTGCAATTCATTTTCTACGCCCTACTTTCCCTTATTGATTGCAGCTATTCCTTTTCTCTTTAGTATGGATTCTTCTGATTCGATTTTGAATTTTACAGTTGAAGAAGGGTGCTGCTAGCTCAAGTTCTTATGCTGCAACCATCCTTGGAGCAAAAGAGGGGCTGAAGACAACTATCTACTTCAGATGGAGCACAACATGGATCAGTCCCTTCTACATCTGTTGCTACAGTTATTTATGGGACTGCACCAAACTCATCAACCTTACCTACTGCTTCTGGGAAGCCACCGCCAAGTGGCACCACTGATCTTAATGGGCTTGCTGACATACCCAGTTTAGAAGCAGTTAAACGTGCATGAATGATGTACGTTTATCATTAACAGAATAGGTAGAACTTGAAATTGCTTATATATAATTTATATTAGGACGGTTATTAATATTTTAGTTGAAAATTAGACCAAATTTTGTAATTAATTACTACTTGTTAGTAATTAACTAGCTAGGTCTGTTATATGTTTAGTTTAATGTATATATTGGAGAATTCTTATCTCCAATTATTTTGTGACTAATCACTAATTATATTGTAATCATTAATTAGTAATGATATGTAAACAGTAATATTGTCATTCTTGTGATTTTGAATATATATATTTTTTCAGCATTTTACAGGTAATTACTTATATAAGATCAGCATAATATTGAAATTTAAAAAAAAAAAAAAAACCATTTAGGGATGGTTATTAACCGTCCCCAAAAACTTCAACTAAAAGGTTTTAGGGACGGTTACTGGGACACAGTAACCGTCCCTAAAAGTGTCCCAGTAATTACTTTTAGGGACGGTTAATAACCGTCCCTAAAAGTGTCACTTTTTGGGACGCCCGCATACGGGACGGTTACGACTCGAAACGGAACCGTCCCTAAATGTCTTTAGGGACGGTTAATAACCGTCCCTAAATGTCTTTTTTGTAGTAGTGAATGAACCATTACCATAATAACATGAAAAAATGTAGACAGGATAGAGTGAATACTTGGACAACCAACCAATAAAAATTAACCATTTAGGATTATGATTTTTTTCCCCTTGAGAGTTAGGGTGTTACTTTAAGTGTTTTAGGGTATGAAATGTTGCAGTTTTGTTTTTTTAAATGAAATTAAATAATCAGCTTTTGCAATAATATATGTTTATTGTAGATAGTTACAAAACGTGCGTTCGATCAAACTCATCATTATCTAAAATTACTATTTCATTGTGAACTTTTGTTTATTGTTCATAGTGGTTGGGTATTTTGATCGACGGTTATTGGTTTGTTCGTAGGATAAAAGTTTTACTTTCGTATTGAAGACTCCACCAGCTTTGGTTCTGCTTCTTAAGGCCGCAGGGGTGTGTAGGTTTGATTCTTTCAAAAACTGCCTTTAAGAGTTTTGTATTTGAAATATCTTATTAATTGGTGCCAATTGATTATAAAATGAAGAATAATATGAGATAATTTTTATATCATGTAATCAAATAGTAACTAGATATATAATGTGCATATGTTTTATCTATAAGAGTAAATCAATATAAGTTTATCTCTCTTTAAGATAATTACTTGTTTTTCCATATTTTTAGGAGCACATAAAATAAATCAACATGCTTTGTATCCATAACAAAGTCATGTAGCTTGTGAAAATATTAAATTTTAGGGAGCGGGGCCATAGAAGTCCCTTAGATTATGTCATGTGTGTCATTTGGTCCCTTAGATTATAAGTGGTGTCATTTGGTCCCTTAGTTTTAGAAAAAGGGGCCAATTAAGGACAAAACACATGATTTTAATGATTTTTTAATTAAAATATTATTTTTTAAATTAATATTTTAATATCATAAACATTAAAATAATACAATTTTTCATTAATTGACCTCTTAAAAAATAATATTTTAATTAAAAAATCATTAAAATTATATGTTTTGTCCTTAATTGGCCCCTTTTTCTAAAACTAAGGGACCAAATGACACCACTTATAATCTAAGGGACCAAATGACACACATGACATAATCTGAAGGACCTCCATGACACTTTTCTCTAAATTTTAATGCTAATGTGAATGCAAAAGATATATATTATAACTCATGTAATCATTCACATAATCATTCACACTGTTTTAATAGTACTTGCCTATGAATTATCATAAAAATATATGGCATTTGAAGTTAATGCTTTTATAAGCAATAAGTACTATTAATTTATTCAAATCAGTAACTATATATGATTAATATTATGTGAGCATTAGTCACATTTTAAAGTCATCTTATACATACGAGAGTAAAATTTTGTATCTCACAGCTTCATCACATTTGGTATAAATTCATGTGTTTTCAACACATTTTACATTTCTAGGCACTTGGACAACTAGTCTTTACAAATATTTAATGAACATTTCAGATGTTCATATTATATCTATTTCACTTTGGGCACAAGTGAATTAATATGTGCCTAAAATAATATTTGTATTTGGCCAATACTTTTCTTTATCGACATTTAATAACTTTAAACATTATTAAGAATCCTTATCATATCTTTTTTATTAAAGAGAAAATCAAAGGAAATATGTTGTACAACATTAATATATTAATATTTTATTCTCCCATTATCAATATGATATCATTTTATATTAGGTACTTGAGACTCTATAGGAGTCAATAACTGATATAATCTCTTTTGATATCATTTCTTAGAGTATTAACTCCTTTATTCCAACAATAATAATATTATTTTTGCATCAATATAATTAGCAAGCTTTAGATAAATTATAAATATTTGCTGCTATTTCACTGTCCTATAGGGACTTCAATAATTGCTCGAACATTTTGCAGCTAAACTTTTCACTATCTAAAAGCATCGACAATATATAGTACTCTATTATCAACAATTTTTTGAACCTTATGTTCCATAAAATGAATGCAATTTAAGTAATTTTACGCCATTATCATAAAATAAAGGCAAATATTAACAGATATTCATGGGACATTTTCAGAGTTTGTTGGCTTACTGACATGATATGGTATATGAGATTACTTTTCAAAGTCTGTTTGCTTCCTAACTTTGTTGAATTCTTAAACTGATATGATATCTGAAACTATTTAAAACAATACTATAATATAGGTATATATATAAATATTAATATATAAATCAAACAGCTTAATAAATTTTAAAATTCAATTACAATAATTAAACAACTTAACAAATTTTAAAAGGAAAATAAATCATAATTATTATTGATTATGATACTTAAAAAAAAATCTTGATAGATTTTTAATGAAAATAAAATTCAAGTTTAATCATAAAGAATAAAAAGATTCAACAACTTGTAAATTTTGTGATCTGACATTATACTTCAAAAAGTTTGTAATATATTATGGCCAAGGTCATTTCACATGTATAAAGCTACTAGTATTGAATAAATAATCGTGCTGATAACGTGTTATAAAACTAATGAAAATAAGAGAAAAAAAGTAGAGAGAAAGCAAACAGCATAAGTAATTCTCATTTATTGTTGTATAAATAATAAATGCTAAATGTCCTATTTATAGGGTGTAACACCCCGATATTTTACATACAAATAAGGGCATTATCTAAGCATTCTATTGATTGAAAACTTTGAAATAATTGATTATAACTTTAAATAGAGAAGATTTTATAGCTAAAAACAAAACTTACAAACAAAAACTTGCAAAAAGTTTAGCACTTATTAAAGTTTACAATTTATTAGTTATAAAAAAAAAGGAAAATTTAAATCCTAGGGAACCAATAACAATCCTCAAACATTGCCAAATCCTCATTATGGTGTTCCTGAGAAAGTGAAGGGAAACTTGGGGTGAGTGAAAACCACTCAGTAAGCAAACTTCATCATACATGAAATAATAAGCATACACATCAACAACCATTTAACATCATATCATACTCTAGTTATACATGATCATGAAAATGAATATGTAAAAAGTGGTCATTACCCAATCAAAACTTTATTTTTCTCAATGCAATTTATCTTTACAATTTATCTTTTTATAGAATGCCTTGACTTCTCGTAACATTTGTGAAGCCAAAATAATACATCACCCGTCAGTGACCCAATCCAAATAAATCACCCGTCGGTGATTGGCACGCATGAAGGGTAAGTACAAGTGAGCCAAATATCGAAGGGACATAATTGGAATTCCATAACAAATCCTCACATGCACAAATATGTCCATACCCAATGGTAAGGAACCAAATGCCCCCGGATATCCTAAGTAGGTTAGGGACACGTCCCTCATACGGCTCAAACAAATGCAATATGCTCCCATTCAAAGTCAAATCATAACGATCGTCAAAGGCATTCTATCAAAACACTTTTCACAAAAACGTGTTTGCTTTAATAAAATAAAGCCTTTTTGATATATAAAAAAAAAAACTTTAACATTCATGTATGCAAATATGCACATGACAAACACATGTTTATGCAATTGACCTTACAAACATGAACCATTAATATGAATTATATCTATAATAACAAGCTTAGCATGTAATAAAGTCATACAAGCATACAAACAAAATAATTAGACCACTTAATATTTCAAGTATAATGAGTTTACTTACTGAGTGGTTTTCACTCACCCCAAGTTTCCCTTCACTTTCTCAGGAACACCATAATGAGGATTTGGCAATGTTTGAGGATTGTTATTGGTTCCCTAGGATTTAAATTTTCCTTTTTTTTATAACTAATAAATTGTAAACTTTAATAAGTGCTAAACTTTTTGCAAGTTTTTGTTTGTAAGTTTTGTTTTTAGCTATAAAATCTTCTCTATTTAAAGTTATAATCAATTATTTCAAACTTTTCAATCAATAGAATGCTTAGATAATGCCCTTATTTGTATGTAAAATATCGGGGTGTTACAGTTGGTATCAGAGCACGGTTTTAGAATTCTGTAGACTTAAGTTAGTTGGGGACCAAGACAATTGCCAAATCTCAAGTACTCATGGTGTCGTGTGATGTTTTGTGTTATAGGAAAGTGTCACACGAAAATTTTACGTACAAAGTTTTGTTATTGATCGAGTAATCTATAAGTCTTATATTTATGTTATTTTTATGATTTGTCATCTTAAAAGATGAATTGAAGATTTGTTTTGTCTTGAATAAAAATTAAATAATACCATTTGTTTTGAATTATCTTCCTATAATTAAATATAAGTTTACAATCTTTGTGATCAGAACGCATATGTATGTACATTATCATAAAATGTCATATATCATCATAGAAAATCCTATTATTTACTAGCATTGATGTATGTAACTGATTCTTTTAGAACACCTGATTAAATAGTTGGGTTCTAATGTGCTATTTAGATTTTTAGAGTAAGTTTGATTTTTGTGTGCTTAAAGGATTGAACTATCTCTTGATTATTGAGTTTATGGATCTATGATGCTAAGAAAATGTCTAATATTATTGAGGTAACACGAGTAGTAAATTTTTTTGAGCTACTTGTTTATTAGATACTTTCCTTAATCATTTGCAGTTATAGTAAAATTTATGAATTTGATTTTAAGAATAAAATATTGAGGTACAAACATAACTTGTAGTAAGAGTTTATTTAGCTTTGTATTGTAGTGACAAGTGTCTTATCCGAAATCTCTTTCTGTGGCCAAATGAAACAATTAAGCAGGACTTATGAGGAAATAGATTTGTGTATAATCAATGGATAAATATAGCCATTTATTTATGATGGAAGATATATGAATTTTGAGAGAAGTATTGGTTATAGGGTACCTTACCCTTAAGTAAGGATAGCAAGACCCTAGATAGAACATGTTATCATTAATGATCATCTCGTTGTTCTTTATCAATGTTACATAAGTAAATTAATTCTCATGTGGTCAGTATGTATTCTTAGTCACTTGAATAATTTTAGTGGCATTCACAAATTCATAGAGACAAAGTGATATTATTTTATGGTATAAGAGAATATATAGAGATGTGAAGGATTTAAGTTGATCAATCATAACAATAACATCAAAGTAATTGTAGATCATTAATACTGAAAGAAAGTGATGTGTTAAAATGTGTACTCGCAAGTGTACGAATCACTCGTAGTAAAGTGATAAGCAACTTCCAAGGTCGGTCTCTCAAGGAATTGCAGTGGTTTTAAATAGCTAACTTTTTAATCTAAATCGAGTTCTAATGAAAATAAAAGACTAATTAAATAGAGTTCTAGTGAAACTAAAACTCTAAGTAACTAGAATTCTAAAGCAAGTAAAACTGTAAAAAGGTTGTTTGTTTTTGTGACGAGAACAATCATACGACAATCAAACGAAAACAAGATCGTAAGTAAACAATCAATTCAATTAAATCAAATATCAATGGAGAATGTATGGACGTTTAGCTTGGTTGACCATGCTTGCATCGAAAAGGTATGGTGAGATAACATGAACGTCCTATATAAACAAAACTACCGGCTTTCCTTTTATTTACGAGACTGCCTTTGGCGGGGGTAAATCTCTTTATTGATTAACTAATTAACTGCCTTTGGCGGGGGTAAATCAAGTAGCAATCAAATTATGCGCAAGGAAAACATGCCAATCAAATTAATGCTATGACTAAGTCACTAAATTGAAGCTTTGATTAAGTGTTTCGGAATAAAGTTAAGGTGACGTTCCTATAACTAAATTCTCAGATTTTTCAACCTAACTACGAACATCAAATGGGCCCATGATAATTCATAATCAAATATCTAAACATGCTCTTAATCAAAAAGTAATTCATTTATTCCAAATAAAATACACCATACACAATTCTAGCAAACATGGCAACACAAACTAAACATCCATAATTAAACTAGCCGCTCATGTTCATATTAATATTCATAGACAAATAAAATATGATCATACACTTTAACAAAAAGAGAAGAAGAATTAATTCTATAACAACAAGAAAATCCTAGATCTAAATACCGCTTATGGATTGGATAGCGCTCTTTTCCGTAAGCTTTATCTTCGATCGTCGTTGGCTTCCTTGAATCCTTAGAATAGTGTCTCTCGCTTCGTTAGAGTGTGGCAACGCTCTCAAAACTGATTGAATGTAGTGTTTGGTCGCAAAATTGTGAAATCTAAGAGTTGTGTACGAATTGGTCGAGTTCTGTTGTAAGGGGGGCTCTAAGGGGATATTTATAGATGTAAGGGTTTACACAAATCCTGATTGACATAGGAATAGGCGCGCCGCGGCATGCATTTTCCCCGCTGTGGCGCAACACAAATTCTGAAAATAATGTAAAAACCCGAGAGCTCCCCGCCGCGGCATGACTTTTCCTCGCCGCGACGCGCGTTGTCTTCAGTTTCTTCACATGTACCCCCTTACATATGTGATGGCTCGTTATGTAAGGCTTACATATTTGTCTCGTTTAGCCCGTAACTCGTGATCCGAGCGCCGTAAGTGTTCCGTCTTTGCGTGTTTTCATTATTTGACTCATTTGACGCTAAAAACACCTGAAATACACTAAAATATACCCGTGACTCCGAATGGATAGATTTATGAAATTAATTGAATAAACAATAATAATAAATCTATATATCAAACAATTAAGCACAATTAATCACGAAATATTAGTGCTTTTCGAGCACTCATCAGAAAGTATCGAATAATTTGATTTACAAGGCTCATAATTTTGCTCAAAGTCTACACCATGTGGTAATGAGTTACTTTGCAAGTGATTGTCAACACTTAATAATTACAGGGCTTAAGATATGGTTTATAAAAAAAAAATATTGGTAAAACAAAAAAAAAGAGATTGAGTTGTAGCATGGTGGTAAATGGTACCTTCTTACTTTATTCTAGATGTACATAAGGAGATAATTGTTTCTTCATCTAGTGAAACCCATTGTCTTTTGACTTCATTGTTGATAGGATGTGATTTTAAAGGAAGGGGCTAAATAATCATACGATTATTTGAGAAAATACATGATTATTTGGCTTGATTCATACAAGAATCTTCTGTATGTTTTTAGTTATTGTAAGAATTTATGAATTTGATTTTGACAATGGAATATCAAGGCATAATTATACATATAGTAAGATGCTAATTAGATTTATGTTATAAGATAAAGGCTTATTCAAAATTTCTTTCAAGAGAATACATTTTAGGAAATGAAATAATAAGATATTACTTACAAGGAGCATGAGTATATGTCTAACTATGAATGGGCAAAAGAATATTTAATTAATGGTGATAGTAATATGAATATACGAAAAATAATGATATTAATGCAGTATGCCACTATTAAATATGGATAAAGAAACGTTATTGGATGTTGGGATTCATAGCATAATATTAAGTGTTAGAAATATAAACTTGATATAGAAAAAGATTAAGAAATGTTGTGATTACTATAAGTTACTTACTGTATATATCTATGATAGTAAGTTCTTAAGATGGAAGAAGATAGTATCATACTTAGCTTGCCCTTGTCATTGTTAAATACATTGATTCTAATGCTATTGGTTAAATGTATTGTTTAGTTTATTTAGTAATGTAAGCAATGACATCCAAGAACAAGTTAAGAAAAAATGAATATTTTTCAATGCGCTGAAGTTTTCATGACTAGTGATAAAAATATTTTGGTCTTATAATTAGGATAATGGTCAAAAATGATTGTGAACATTTACGATGTAAGGAGAAGAGGAAAAATAATTTAAGTTGGTTCGATATAATTTTTTTGAAACTTAGCGAGACAAATTAGAACAAAAGATTAACTCAAATTTTATAATTGATGGTGTTAAGTTATCAGGTTATCGGCATCAAATTAAAGAACTTGATATATGATCATAACCTTTATTTCTTTGTGACCAATTATCAGTGAAGATTAATGTTAATTGTTTAAGATCATAACTTTAGGGAATGAAATAAAATACACTTCAGGTTTAAACAAGAATTGAACAATGCCTTATGAAGTATGAACTTTAAAATATTACTATTATTGGTGATTGGAGACCTAGATGATTAAATTTGAAGGTGATGTCATGAACTAAAGAGCCTTATCTTATTTGAGTAGTAGTTCTCTAAATGGTGTATATTTGTTTTGCTTGTTAGGTGATAAGAAAATTACCTGTTATGATGGATATTTTAAGAGCATTGATTGCAAGGTATATTTAAGTTTACGACCTCTTCAAGTTAATGAAGGACTTTATGCTAGAGAATTCAGACACTTTCACCCATGTGGGAAAAATATATATATGTTTTAACAAATGTGTTAATGTCAAGTGATAAAGAGAATACATTTGGAGGCAATAAACCTAATTGATTTAATTGAAAATTATTGTTACTTTGGTACTAATATCTCAATTGTTCATTTTTTAGAGATATGATAAGTTTTTAAGTGGATGGTTCAAGTTATATTATTATGACAAGATTTTGTATTTTTCTTCTAAGACATGTGCATTGCAAGCACTATTTCAAAAGCATAAGCATAAGTATGTTGTAATTAAGCATGTAATATTTACTTGTTGTTTTTAAGTATATACATGTGTCGTGTGTGCTTAATGTTTCAAGTAAGATAAGTTTGCTTACTGAGTGATTTTCACTCATCCCAAGTTTCCCTTAACTTTCTCAGGAACACCATAATGAGGATTTGACAATGTTTGAGGATTGTCATTGGTTCCCTAGGATTTAAATTCCCTTTTTTTTTAACTAATAAATTGTAAACTTTAATAAGTGCTAAACTTTTTGCAAGTTTTTATTTGTAAGTTTTTTTTAGCTATAAAATCTTCTCTATTTAAAGTCAGAATCAATTATTTCAAAGTTTTCAATCAATAGAATGCTTAGATAATGCCCTTATTTGTATGTAAAATATCGAGGCGTCACATAGGGTTTACAAGATACAACATGAATTTTGAATCTAAGATATGATAGATATTAAATATCTAATTATCTCTAATTAAATATAAATATATAATACAATAGAAATAAATCTTCATTTGAAATAAATCTAACTATAAGATAGATATACCATATTTAAGATTTGACATCCAAATTATAACATTTTTTTTAAAGAAAAAGGTTTTGTTATTATGATGCTATAAAGCAGATATATATACATATATGTGATGTCATCCTACTACTTATTTTATATTATTTCAATATTTTTTTTGTTCTTAATTATTTCAATCTTTGTCGTTCCATATTGTCACTATTCCTTGTTTCCATCATTAAGACTTTAATAAAGAAACAAACATACAAGTTGATGAGATTGCTTTCATTTATTTTTGCCCTTATATGTACGCTACAACACTTGACTTGTGCGGGTTGGTTTAGTATGAGCTGACCCAAATTAGTTTAATTTAAATTATTTAAATTTTAGCTTAATTTAAATTTAATTCGAGCTAATAAAGGTGAGCTCAAACCCAAATCAAACACAAACGAGCTGGCTTAAATTAGCCCAAATTAATCCAAATTGTTAATTATATATATATTTTTTAGTTAATATGAGTTCTTTTTATTAAAAAAATATGTTTAATGATTAAAGCTCAAGTAGCATTACATAAAACAATAAAAATATATTTAAATATATAAAAAAAATTAATTATTAAAGCAAGAAGTCAATTTTCTCACATTTAAAATAAAGAGCTCTCAAGTCTAAATAAAATTTTTTCTAGCTATTAAACAAAATAAATAGAGATGAGTAGATTAAATAAAGATACTTCTTAAAAAATTAAGAGTTATTAAAATATTACACGAGAATATAACTTTTTTTATATACATAAGAATAGAACTTTGACTATTACATAATACATAATTCTCAAGACAATGAACAAGTGGAAAAAAGAATAGTATAACACAGGTTGATAAAAGATTTGAAATTTTTACTTCAAAAACTAATACCTAATCGATTTAAAAATATAAACTTTATAATACTAATTAAAATTAAATATGAATATTTTTTTTGTTTAAAGAGTTAGGTAGATTTAAACACTAAATGTATTAATATCAAAGAATATAGTATAATATTGTGACAAAATAAATAAATTATAACTATTTATTCATTATTAGCCTATTTTTCAAAAGAAAAGGAAAGAAAAATAACTAATATATCATAAAAGAGAAATGCTGAAAGAGATGAAAGATTATTTTAAATTTAATATAGTCTTTTCTTTTATTTTTTATTTAAAATTTAATTTAATTTAATTTTAGTTTGGGCTCAATTTTTTTCGAAATATTCGAGTTGGGTTAAAATAAGTCCAAATTTAATTCGATTCGGTCAATAGAACTATGACACAAATTGCCACCCCTTAATATAAAATATCAAAATAATTTTTCCAAATTGGCTTAATTTTTTTTCCAAAATAATAAACAATTTTGTATAAAAAAAATTAATTATGCACATTTTATTATATTACACTAATACCATTACTTGCATGCCACAAAGTAATATCACATTGAAAAAATGTTAAATTATGATTTTTAAGTATACATGGCATGAGTACAATTGTTTCTAAATATAGATACAACTAGTATTTTCTCCGTTTGTAAATTTACGAGTAGTCCCCTTAAACATATTTTGTATAAAATGGAATGGAATCTTATAGGAGCCAAGCTAGAAAAAAAATTAGGGGAGCTGAAATTTAATTTTTTTATAAAAAATAAAAAATTAGTAAGAATTATAGTAGATTATACTTAATTCAATTTCATATCATATTATAATAAAGACATTGTAATATCCTAAAATTTTAAAATAACATTAATTATAAAACTAAAGAGTTATTTGAGAATAAGTTATAATTTTAAAATAGAATTGTAAGTGTAAACAAACTCTTTAAAGATAAAGCAAAAAGTATATTTGAATTAGTTGTACACAATATATTATACTCTTGTTTAATTAAAAGATAATAATTAAAGAATTCCTAATTACATTAGGTTTTTATACACTTATAAACTCTTTATGAGACCAAAGTATATAAATTCTCTACTAGACCAAAAGAGAAACAAAAAAACTCTACGTCTATCCTTCTTTTATATGTCTCTCACAACAACAACCATAAGAGATATGAGTTTATGAAGTAAATTAGGTAAGTTTTTTAATTACTCTCCCTCACTTTATTGGTTTTGATGTAAAAGTTTATGGTTAATGTTTAGAAATTTTTATAAGATAATTGTTTGCAAAATTTATGTTAAAACATGAAAATAAATTATTTATAAACCTTTATATTCTTCAAATAATTTTTATAATAAACTACACTTCTTGAAGAATCTAAAGAATATTTATTTGTCAAAATATAATTTATATTTAATTTATTATGAATTTTTGAAGTTTGTATTTTGAATCTGTTAATTTTTGAACAACTCGTATTTTAGGGTTATTTTATATGGGTTCCGTTTTTGATTTGAGGGTGAAAGTTTTATCTTTGAAACTAGATAGAAAAATAAAACTTTTGGATCTAAAATCATTATAAATTTCTAGGTATTTAATTTTATATAATTTTTTTAATTCAAAATATTCTGCTGGAAATAGGAAACTTGACAGATTAAAACAAAAAGTTCGAAATTAATTTATAGTGTTATATATGTTAAAAATATATGAAAATTTTTATATAATGTTATATGTGTCTTATTTATTATGTGGTAAAATTTTATGATTTTTAGATCAGATATGAATAATTTAATAATTTGTTTATTTATATATGTTCGCTGCTAAAAATGTTTACAACAGATTTTATAAACTGGATTCAAAACCTATTTTAGCTATGAAAATGGATTTCAAAATGTTTGAAAATTTATATACATGTTCATATTTAAGTTATAGAGGCACTGTAAAAATTTCAATTCAAGATAGTTTACTAATATTTTTCTAAAAATGTTTAACTTTAGTAGGGTCGCTGATTTTCTTAAATTGATAGCTTTAAAAGTTAGCGAACAAAAATTATTTTTATAATTGCTAAGCATTCGATTTTACCCATAAATTTTACTGGACATTTTACTATACCTCTATGAAAATATGTATAATGTTATTGTTTTATGACACCATTTAAGCCTAAAATAAATTATTTAGTTTCCGCTCACAGTGAAAACAACTAATAATTTTGTGATAAAATACGAAATTTTTAGAAAAGAATATTTTGCCTAAAATGAGGGTTAGACTTAAGTACTAAGAAAAGGAAGGTAATTTTAAATAATACGAGAGTCTAATATTTATTTACTTATAATGTATTTAGGTTAAATTTCAAGCGAACTAGTGAGTGATTTTAGCTGTGCTAGTTATTCGTATCAGGTAAGTAAACTCATTATACTTGAAATATTAAGTGCTCTGATTATTTTGTTTGTATGCTTGTATGACTTTATTACATGCTAAGCTTGTTATTATAGATATAATTCATATTAATGGTTCATGTGTGTAAGGTCAATTGCATAAACATGTGTTTGTCATGTGCATATTTGCATACATGAATGTTTAAGTTTTTTTTTTTTATATATCAAAAAGGCTTTATTTTATTAAAGCAAACACGTTTTTGTGAAAAGTGTTTTGATAGAATGCCTTTGACGATCGTTATGATTTGACTTTGAATGGGAGCATATTGTATTTGTTTGAGCCGTATGAGGGACGTGTCCCTAACCTACTTAGGATATCCGGGGGCATTTGGTTCCTTACCATTGGGTATGGACGTATTTTTGCATGTGAGAATTTGTTATGGAATTCCAATTATGTCCCTTCGATATTTGGCTCACTTGTACTTACCCTTCATGCGTGCCAATCACCGACGGGTGATTTATTTGGATTGGGTCACTGACGGGTGACGTATTATTTTGGCTTCACAATTGTTACGAGAAGTCAAGGCATTCTATAAAAAAATAAATTGTAAAGATAAATTGCATTGAGAAAAATAAAGTTTTGATTGGGTAATGACCACTTTTTACATATTCATTTTCATGATCATGTATAACTAGAGTATGATATGATGTTAAATGGTTGTTGATGTGTATGCTTATTATTTCATGTATGAGTGATTTTCACTCACCCCAAGTTTCCCTTCACTATCTCAGGAATACCATGATGAGGATTTGACAATGTTTGAGGATTGTTATTGGTTCCCTAGGATTTAAACTTCCCTTTTTTTTATAACTAATAAATTGTAAACTTTAATAAGTGCTAAACTTTTTGCAAGTTTTTGTTTGTAAGTTTATTTTTTTAGCTATAAAATCTTCTCTATTTAAAGTCATAATCAATTATTTCAAGGTTTTCAATCAATAGAATGCATGGATAATGCCCTTACTTGTATGTAAAATATCGGGGCGTTACAGACATAGAGTTAGAGCTTAAAAAATAGAGTTAACACATTATAATTAACTTATAATGAAAATTAAATAAAAATATAATAAGTTAATAAGTATTAGTATTATTCATGAATAAAATAAATGTATTAACTAAAAAATCTAAGCAAATATAAAGCTCAATTAAACACACCAAAATTTATAGTTGTTAACACTAAAATAAACATATGAAAATGTAAAAAGTAAAATATGATTTAGAATTTTAAGCTTGAGACAATATTTAAAAATATATGTTTATAAACAATATAAGACTGACCATTAATAATAAAAATAATAAATTTTTTATCTAAAAAAATTTCAAATAAATTCTAAAAGATTATTAAAATAAAATGTCAAATAATATAACATTAGATAAAATTAAAATTTGGGTTAAAATAAAATATGATAAACATAAACTTAAAAGTTTTAATATGAAGTTTATCATATACTTATTTTTTTTAATTTTATTTTTATAATATTAAGTTTAAAGTTAAATATTTAAAAAAAAAATTAGATTATTACATTTAAGAAGAATGTTTACATAATATATGACTACAATTTTATTTTTGTTACTAGCAATTACCAAAAACATGAAATAATATATATATATTTAACCATTTTATTTATAATTTATATTATTTTTATTCACATATTTGTTAAATATTGTTAATATATTCTAAAATATGTACATAATAATTATACACAATATATTATTACAAATAAAATATTTATTTAATTTTAAAAATATACATATAATTAATTTTTAATAAAAAAAATTTACCAAAATTGTAGCTCCATCCAACCCTACTAACTAAGAACTAGGCTTTTTTTATCAATGTCATTTTATTTATTTTTAAACCTCAATATCATATTCAAGTCAGTCAACTCAGGAACAAAAGCATCTAAAGTTTTTTTTTTTTTTATTCAAGTCAGTCAACTCAGGAACAAAAGCATCTTAAGTATTTTTTTTTATTCAAGTCAGTCAACTCAGGAACAAAATCATCTTACTAAATAACGATTTTAATTTATAATTAAATAATTAATTTTATAATTTTTAATTCTTTTATAAAAAAAATCACAAATATATTTAATAATAATTTATATTTAATAATTTTTTTTAAAAAAAAAAGTAAACAAAATTACCTCCAAATTATTTAATAATAATTTTCATTTTTTATTTTTTTTTTAATTTAAAAATAAAGAAAATTTTTGGTTATTTTTTATAAATTTGAAGTTTCTAATTATTTTATTCCAATGTTTAATCATAAAAAAGTTATAAGATTTTATTTACTTTTTAGAAAAAATGTTTAGTCAAAATGAAAAAATCAAAAATCAGAAATCTAATTAAAAAATCTTATTTTTAAAGATTTATAAATCACTCTATATTTTGGTAGTGTTTTCTTAAAAATGTAAAAATTAAAATTAAAAATTGTTACTAAACATACTTGATTGAAAAATCACTTAAAAAAATAAAAACTTAGAAATCAAAATCGTTATTAAACAAGGCCTATTAGCCATACTACCAGTATCATGCAATACATATGTGATATATATAATGTTACTTAATTAAAATGATCAATAAATATAAAAAAATTTTGACAGATTTTTAATGAAAATAAAATTTAAGTTTAATCATAAAGAATAAAAAGATTCAAGAACTTGTAAATTTTGTGGTTTGGCATTGAACTACAAAAAGTTTGTAATATATTATGGCTAATGTCATTTCACATGTATAAAACTACTAATCTTGAATAAATAATCGTACTGATAACGTGTTATAAAACTAAAGAAAATAAGAGAAGAAAAGTAGAGAGAAAGCAAACAGCAGAAGTAATTCTCATTTATTATTGTGTAAATAATACACTACTAAATGTACTATTTATAAAGTTTATAAGATACAATATGAATTTTGAATCTAAGATATGATAGATATTAAATATCTAATTATCTTTAATTAAATACAAATATATAATACAATAGAGATAAATCTTCATGTGAAATAAATCTAAACATAAAATAGATATATCATATTTAAGATTTGACATCCAAATTATATCATTTTTTTTTTTAAAAAAAGGTTTTGTTATTATGATGCTATAAAGCGGATATATATACATATATACATATATTTGATGTCATCCTACTACTTATTTTATATTATTTATTATTATTATTTTAAAATTTTTTTGTGTTCTTAATTATTTCAATCTTTGTCCTTCCATATTCTCACTATTCCTTGTTTTCATCATTAAGACTTTAATAAAGAAACAAACATACAAGTTGATGAGATTGCTTTATAAACTTTATTTAATAACTATGACAAAAAATATATTACTAACTTAGCTATTCGTAAAAATTAAAATAATCTAAGATAATTTATAAACTTTATTTTATTGAAGCTGAAAAAGAGTTTTTTTTTTTTTTCTTCCTAAAATTATATAGCTAAAAACTTAATTTAAATTGTGATTAAGAATTTGAATAAATTGCTTTAGATAAGGGTCGGTCCTTACCATTTTAACTATATATATATATATATATATATATATATATATATATATATATATATTTTAAGATCAAGTACATTTTTCTAAATTTAATAAATTTGAGTTTATAAATATATAAGAAAAATAAAGTATTTCTTGCGTATATACATGATAATTATTTGTTTCACCATAGTTGTAGGAGCACATAAAATAAATCAACATGTTTTGTATCCATAACAAAGTCATGTGGCTTGTGAAAATATTAAATTTTAATGCTAATGTGAATGCAAAAGATATATATTATAACTCATGTAATCATTTACATTGCTTTAGTAGTACATGCCTATGAATTATCATAATAATATATGGCATTTGAAGTTAATGCTTTTATAAGCAATAAGTACTGTTAATTTATTCAAATTAGTAACTATATATGATTAATATTATGTGAGCATTAGTCACATTTTAAAGTCATCTTATACACACGAGAGTAAAATATTGTATCTCACAGCCTCATCCCATTTGGTATAAATTCATGTGTTTTAAACATATTTTACATTTATAGGCTCTTGGACAACTGGTCCTTACAAATATCTAACGAATATCTTAGGTATTCATATTATATCTATTTAACTTTGCACATAAGTGAATTAATATGTGCCTGAAACAATATTTTGTATTTGGCCAATACTTTTCTTTGTCGACATTTAATAACTTTAAACATTATTAAGGATCCTGATCATCTCTTTTTATTAAAGAGAAAATGAAAGAAAATATGTTGTACAACATTAATATATTAACATTTTATTCCTCCCATTATCAATATGATATCATTTTATATCAGGTACTTGAGACTCTATAGGAGTCAATAGCTGGTATAATCTTTTTCGATATCATTTCTTAGAGTATTAACTCTTTTATTCCAACAATAATAATATTATTTTTGCATCAATATAATTAGCAAGCATTAGATAAATTATGAATATTTGCTGCTATTTCATTGTCCTATAGGAACTTCAATAATTGCTCGAGCATTTTGCAGTTAAACTTTTCACTATCTAAAAGCATCGACAATATATAGTACTCTATTATCAGTAATTTTTTGAACCTTATGTTTCATAAAATGGATGCATTTTAAGTAATTTTACGCATTATCATTTTTCTCTCCCCTAAAGGTGGAAATTATTTATCAAAATTATATAATAAGCTTGCTTACCCTTCAAAGGATTTAATATAAATGAAAGTCAAAGCACATATTTTTTTAATTTATTAGGGTCCATCTCAATGCGTTGAGTCGGTGCAATATGATTAAAGCAACTTTATTTTGCCACTAATGTAAGTTGCAATTAAAAAATTAATAATAAATTTGTGGGTTAATCTGAACTCAAAATATATCATGTTCCATAATAAGGCTAACAATATTATTTTCATAATATATGATTTTTCAGAAGCGTGAGATTCACTATCAACTTTTGTTAAATATAATGAGTTTATTTTGTCTTAGGAACATGTAACACATGTAGTTACTGAAAAAGAAAGGTTTGAACTTTGGTCCACAACCATTGTATACTGAACCAATTTTAATTGTTCATGATAATTATTCAAACTTTTATTTATCAAATTTTATTTTATATTTGCGATATAAATTAAAAGAAGCTTTCCAAATATTGATTTTTAGTCATGTATTTGTAGCATTATACTTTAGACCAACATATGCATCATCCGTGCAACTTTAATCATAAGGTTGATCTTTCTGAAAACTTTTCAAGTTAAGCTTCTATATGTGACTTTATATATTATATTTTGATTGTAGTCTCGAATGTTACTATCGCCAAATATATTCAAAATATTAAGTTCTCCTCAACTTTAAGAAATTTGAGCACAATTATATATAATATAATTCATTATACTTTAACTTTTCAAAACCTTTTATTAGATTATATATGAAATTGTGCTAACTCATATATTATTCAACAATAATGAATATTATTGCATTATTTTTTAAACACATAAGTAGTCACCATTTAAATTGTGAGGCAAAAGTTACAAGCCCACTTTATATTTCTTCATCCATCATTAACTATCAATATCAAAAGGGGATATATACTAGATAAAATTGATAAAATATTGGACATTAATTAATATTCTCTTGTTATGTTTCTGTGGAAGCTCATGGTCCATTGTAAAATTGGAGCTCAAATAAGTCATAATACAATAAAATTGTAACTACCACATTGACAATATTAACACAATAGGTTAAACCATAATCATCATATAATATTCACTTTTAGTAATGATATGATCAAAATGTCCTTATTTTCTTAATAATTTATACAAGCACATAATATTTAAATATATGTGTATGTTTCTTTATTGCTATTTTATGAGAAAATTAAAGATAACATATGAAGGATTCATATATAACTGTTGTTAATGAGATCTATGTATATATTTCTTTTGGTTCTCAATAAAATATGTGATTGAATAACCTTTTTTTTTTTCTCCAAAGTTTTCAAATAAAAGGTTAATGATATTGAGCACTTAAAATTTTTGAATGATCAAGATTGGATAGTGATTATCAAATTAATTATTTGCAATCCTTCAAGATATATTTTTATCATTTGATTATATTCAATTCAATGTCAACATCAAATGACATTTATTTCAAAAATCATATAATTGAAATGCCGTTATATCCATAGTCATATTTAGGATATATACTGTTTATATAGATGCTATTTTCTTGCTATTTTAATAGCAGATTTTACTCATAAAATAACATTTTATGATGTCAATTTTGTATTATATGTTATACTTTCAAATATATATTTCTATTAGCATTATAGCCTACGGGCACTCAATCAATAACATAGATGTAATTCTAAAATATTACATTTTTGATTTCAAGGGAATAATTAAATCCCTTATTTTCTTATATATAGGTAAGTTTTTTGGAATGCTTTAGCAATGTAGCTAACACAATTAATATTCACAAAGAGTGCTTCTAGTAAAGAATGGTGGGGTAAGATCTCCTTAAAAACCATCATCCTAGACAGAGCAATGTTCCCAGGAAAGATTAGTGGCATAAAGGCTTTTAAGAACTAGCATTCTAGACAGAATGCTCTTAAATCCTAATATTCATGCAACCACATACTTAAAAAATTTATTTAGGTTAACAAAACAAGATTTTAGTCAATTTATTTACTATTTAAAATCCTACAAATAATAATAATATCAATTTAGTATAAAAATCAACCCAAAATTTATGTGTATTTAATTAATAAACATAAATAAATAGATATACATAAAAAAAATTTATAATTATACCAAAAAAATTTATTTAGAAGATTGCAAATTATATTGATGCTGAAAAAGTATTATCAATAAATGAAAAAATATGAGTATAAATCTATGAGGTAATTACATTTAAATAACTTTCAGTTAATTCACAATTAATGCCAAATGAATATTATTTAAGTAAGATACTAAGGGCATTACATTTTAAAAGTTATTTTCAACCCTTTTTTTTAATTAATATAGTTATCATATATTCGTACTACATATAAGATTCATTAATAATAAATTATTAATTTAAAATAAAGACAAATATTAACAGATATTCATGGGACATTTCTATCTATTCATTTAGTAGAAAATATTAAAAATTTGTAATTTTTTAAAATAATAATAATAAATATTTATATTGATAAACTTAAATATATATTTATTATTATATTCATAAATATATTTACAAAATATTTATATATAATATTATCAAATGATTGTAATATATTTAGCAAAAGAATAACAAACAAAAATTATATTTGCTAATAACAAACAATATATTTAGTATCTTATAATAAATTATTTTCAAATTTTATTGGTGACTACAACATTGAGTTTAACTAAAAAATCTATTATTAGATAATATTTATCTTCATATCAATATTAAATTTAATCTTAAATAATACGATAAAAAAGAAAGTTTAATTTGAAATATTTTCAGAGTTTGTTGGCTTACCAACATAATATGGTATATGAGATTACTTTTCAAAGTTTGTTTACTTCCCAACTTTGTTGAATTCCTAACCTGATATGATATCTGAAACTATATAAAACAATACTACAATATAGATATATATAAATCAAACAACTTAACAAATTTTAAAAGTCAATTACAATAATTAAACAACTTAATAAATTTTAAAAGGAAAATAAATCATAAATATTATTGATTATGATACTCAATTAAAACAATCAAGAAATAAAAAAAATCTTGATAGATTTTTATTGAAAATAAAATTCAAGTTTAATATTAAAGAATAAAAAGATTTAAAACTTGTAAATTTTGTGATCTGGCATGATACAATAAAAGGTTTGTGATATATTATGGCCAAGGTCATTTCACATGTATAAAACTACTAGTCTTGAATAAATAATCGTGGTAATAACGTGTTATAAAATTAAAGAAAATAATAGAAGAAAAGTAGAGAGAAAGCAAACAGCAGAAGTAATTCTCATTTATTGTTTTGTAAATAATAAACTGCTAAATGTCCTATTTATAGGGTTTACAAGATACAACATGAATTTTGAATATAAGATATGATAGATTTTAAATATCAAATTATCTCTAATTAAATACAAATATATAATATAATAGAGATAAATCTTCATTTGAAATAAATCTAATCATAAGATAGATATATTATATTTAAGATTTGATATTCAAATTATAACATTTTTTTTAAAGAAAAAAGTTTTGTTATTATGACTCTATAAAGCGGATATATGTAAATACATATATACATATATGTGATGTTATCCTACTACTTATTTTATATTATTTATTATTATTATTTCAATATTTTTTTGCGGTCTTAATTATTTCAATCTTTGTTATTCCATATTCTCGCCATTCCTTGTTTCCATCATTAAGACTTTAATAAAGAAACAAACATACAAGTTGATGAGATTGCTTTCATTTATTTTTGCTACAACACTTGACTTGTTGATTAATATTAGAGATGTTAATTTATGTGGGTTGGGTTAGTCTGAGCTGACTCAAATTAGTTCAATCTAAATTGTTCAAATTTTAACTCAATTTAAATTTAATTCGAGCTAGTAAAGGTGAGTTCGAACCCAAATCAAACACAAACGAGTTGGCTCAAATTGGCCCAAACTAATCCAAATTGTTAATTATATATATATTTTTTAGTTAATATAAGTTTTTTTATTAAAAAATATGTTTAATGATTAAAGCTCAAGTAGCATTACATAAAACAATAAAAATATATATAAATATAAAAAAAAAAATTAATTATTAAAGCAAGAAGTTAATTTTCTCACATTTAGAATAAATAGCTCTCAAGTTTAAATAAAATTTCTTCTAGGTATTAAACAAAATAAATAGAGATGAGTAAATTAAATAAAGATACTTATTAAAAAATGAAGAGTTATTAAAATGTTACACGAGAACATATAGAACTTTAACTATTATATAATTCTCAAGACAATGAACAACTAGAAAAGAGAATAGCATAATACAGATTGATAAAAGATTTGAAATTTTACTTCAAAAACTAATACCTAATCGATTTAAAAATATAAACTTTATAATATTAATTAAAATTAAATATGAATATTTTTTTTGTTTAAAGAGTTAGGTAGATTTAAACACTAAATGCATTAATATCAAAGAATGTAGTATAGTATTGTGACGAAATAAATAAATTATAACTATTAATTCATTATCAGCTTATTTTTCAAAAGAAAAGGAAAGAAAAAGAACTAATATATCATAAAAGAGAATAACAGAAAGAGATGAAAGATTATTTTAATTTTAATATAGTCTTTTATTTTATTTTTTATTTTAAATTTAATTTAATTTAATTTTAGTTCGGGCTCAATTTATTTTCAAAATATTCGAGTTGGGTTGAAATAAGCCCAAATTTAATTCGATTAGAATTCGATTCGATCAATAAAGCTATGACACAAATTGCCACCCCTTAATATAAAATATCAAAATAATTTCTCTAAATTGGATTAATTTTTTTCCAAAATAATAAACAATTTTGTACAAAAAAAATTAATTATGCACATTTTATTATATTGCACTAATACCATTACTTGCATGCCACAAAGTAATATCACATTGAAAAATTGTTAAATTATGATTTTTAAGTATACATGGCATGAGTACAATTGTCTCTAAATATAGATTCAACTAGTATTTTCTAGTCCCCTTGAACATATTTTGTATAAAATGGAATGAAATCTTACAGGAGCGGAGCAAAAAAAAAAAAATTAAAGGGGCTAAAATTTAATTTTTTTATACATAATAAAAATTAGTAAGAGTTATGGTAGATTATACTTAATTCAATACTGAAATTTTCATATCATATTATAATAGAGACATAGAGTTATAACTTAAAAAAATAGAGTTAACACATTATAATTAACTTATAATGAAAATTAAACAAAAATATAATAAGTTAATAAGTATTAGTATTATTCATGAATAAAATAAATGTATTAACTAAAAAATTTAAGCAAATAGAAAGCTCAATTAAACACACCAAAATTTATAGTTGTTAACACTAAAATAAACATATGAAAATGTAAAAAGTAAAATATGATTTAGAATTTTAAGCTTAAGACAATATTTAAAAATATATGTTTATAAACAATATAAGACTGACCATTAATAATAAAAATAATAAATTTTTTATATAAAAAATTTCAAATAAATTCTAAATGATTATTAAAATAAAATGTCAAATAATATAATATTAGATAAAGTTAAAATTTGGGTTAAAATAAAATATGATAAACATAAACTTAAAAGTTTTAATATGAAGTTTATCATATACTTATTTTTTTAATTTTATTTTTATAATGTTAAGTTTAAAGTTAAATATTTAAACTTTTTTTAGATTATCACATTTAAGAAGAATTTTTACATAGTATATGACTACAATTTTATTTTTATTACCAACAGTTACTATATATATATATATATATATATTTAACAATTTTATTTACAATTCATATCATTTTTATTCACGTATTTGTTAATATATTCTAAAATATGTACATAATAATTATACACAATATATTATTACAAATAAAATATTTATGTTGAAAGTTTTAGTTACGAACCAAATAAGCCTAGAGGGGGGGGTGAATAGGTTATTTTCAGATTTAATAACTTTTTAATTATTTGACCTAAACACAACGGCTTCACATGCAATCACGTATGAAATTAAAGTGCGGAATTAATAAACGACACACGAGATTTTTAGGTGGAAACAACCTAGGCCACAACAATGACCTAAGAGGAAAACCACCGGTCCACCGGACCACCTAACTATCCACTATGAAAATATTGTTCAATTACAAGGCTAGGTCTTAAACTACCCGTCACAGATAAAAGCCCCCCTATGTAATTTACTTACGAGCTGTCGCTCCTTTCACAGCCTCCAATAGCTAGATGTCTGGATCCGGACCAACGTTCCGATCTTCTTGAGTCACACAAGAACAATCGAACCCGTCAAGTTCGGTAGTTTCGAGTCACACGAAACACCGAACACGTCACCAACAGTACCTGAAAAATTAGCACAAGCAGCACAAATGCAAAACGTGTCCTAGAGCAGAGTCAATATCAAAAGATGCAAAAACAGATCAGCAGGCAAACTCTAGAACATGTAAAACAGATATCACGAAGAAACAGTTAAGTGCATGAATTATTCAAACATAACCACACTGTATGTTTGAACAATTAAAAAGATCAAAGCGCTTAAAATTGAAAGATGAAGAGAAGAAGTTTTTTAAAGCGCAATAAGAGTTATGAAAACTTATTTCTGTGTGGTGAAGAATTAAGCACAAGTACCTCTCATATATATAGAGTCCAATTCAAGCTCAAAAGGATTTGTAACAAGTCATAACTCTAGACTAATCAGGATTTATAATTACCACAATTGACCTCAAACAGGGATTCAGTTATTGACAATAAATGGGGTCAATTGGGTAAAAGTAGCATATGGATAAAACATACAAAAAGAGTTTGAGTAGGATTATAATACCGGCTCGATCGATCGATAGCTGTCTCGATCGATCGACACCTACTCGATCGATCGATCCACATATCTCGATCGATCTGACTCAAACAGAGAGGAGGTAGATCGAAGTTGATCCAGTCTCGATCGATCGAACATGGTTCGATCGATCGATCAAATTTTCTCGATCGATCTAATCCAAACAGAGAGGAGGTAGATCGAAGTTGATCCAGTCTCGATCGATCGAACATGGTTCGATCGATCGATCAAATTTTCTCGATCGATCTAATCCAAACAGAGAGAACCTGGATCGAAGTTGATCCAGTCTCGATCGATCGAACATGTCTCGATCGATCGACCATACCCTCGATCGATCGAACATGATGTGCACAATATGTTCTTTCGATACAATTCAAACTAAGTGTAGTGTTCAATTATGTGAGTGTGTATGCATGATGAAATGTTTTACCTGATGATTATTGCACGTTCGAGGAATACATTAGTTGTGTGTCAATTGATCGAACAGGTACCCCTATGCTAGATTACATTCGATATTTTGTTCACGAAAGTTGCCAATTAAAATAAACCTTACAATCTCCCCCTTTGGCATTTTCGTGTGACAAAATTCATCGCTCACTACATAACTCTCAAAAGGCTCATAGATTACAATGTTTACAAAAAAATAGTGGAACTATCTATGATCCGGTGGAGCCATCTTGTATGATTGATATACTGAAAAAGAAACAGAAATAATCAAACAGCTTGGGCTCAAAAGCCGACATCAGTATGTTAGATCAGTGTACGTAACCAAAAATTAAGAAACGTAACCAAAAATTAAGAAACCAATGCTCCCCCTTAACATGCTCCCCCTAAATATAACATTACCGTTTATGGAACACTTATGTCTTATGTCTCTCTGTCTCCCCCTTTTTGTCATACGAAAAGGACAAACATCAAATATTAGAAAACAAATGCGTTAGTAAGAATAGCAAGTAGAATCCAAACATACTTATATTATAAAGCATCCAGATAAAAAAAATAATAATAAAAAAAAGGAAAGAGAAAAAAAATAAGAAATAAAAGTACAAATAAAAGGAGTAAAAATTAAGAAACTTTCGGGTTGGACTACTGGTCGTCCTCATTGGGAGGAGGCTGTCGTTGATTGTGTAGATCCCGAACCATGGAAAGCATGGCAGTGACGTCGGTGCGTATGCCATGGTAGTTGTCATCCATCTCATTGACTCTCCGACTCAATCCCTCGTAGAGGGTATGCATGGCCCCCATTTGGTTGGAAAGAGCTTCCATTCTCGTGATCATGTCATTTTGAAACACTTCCTGACGGGAAAGAGATGGTTCAGTGGGGGGTTCAATGTCATCATCCCCCAATAACTCTGCCACAGTAGCCCCGCTTGTACCGGCCTCTGATCTCTTATGTTTCTTCGCAGTGTGAGCCGAAGACCGAGAGACTGTACCTCTGCCTATATCTCCCATATACTTAACCGTTGTACTGTCCGGTGTCGGTGTAACCCCAAGAGATAATATCATATTTGTCAGCAGACAACCATATGGTAACCCGATTCTAGGATTAGTGTCCAAAGCTTGGGCCAATAACTCATCTAAAATAATGACCCCAACATCAAAAGTGATCCCTTTTCCAATACAATACAAGATTTTGGCATGCTTATAACCAATTTCAGCAGGGTGGTTAGAAGGAAGTAAATTTGTACACACCATGCGATTTAAGATGCGATAGAAGGGCTTGAATTCACCGGGTATATATAGACCTTTAAGATTTATCCCGGAATCAGGGGACCCCGCCAATTCAGTCAATAAATCCTCATTTGACACATCAAACCTCCCAAAATCAAAATCAGGTTCACCCAAATTTGTAATACCAAGAAAAGCATCGATTGCATCAGGGAAGATATCCAAAATCTTATTTTGTATAAACACTTTATAGCACATTGGTCCATCATTCCTAATTCCTAAATCCACATTGGCATAAAATTCTCTAACTAAAGTAGGACAGCACATTTTCTGCGGAGTAAATAAAGATTCCCACCCGAGACTACGTATTACCCTAGTAACACCCACATCATGTACATCATTCCAGTTTACGCCACGCTCAAGTAAAATGGGGCGTTTAGAAAATGTATTACGATACCTTTCTTGTGATTCTTTGGTCCACCATTGTGAACTGTGTGATTTTGGTGCACCAAGTGGAGCAACGCGTCTTCGGGAAGCCATTGTCACTGAAGGATGTTGGAAGGAGTGTTTGGTTGGTGGGAAAAGAAAATTTTTTGAAGTTTGAATCTTTTCTGAAAAAGGTGGATTTTTGATGGAGTTTGATGCTGAATTGTTGTTGTAAATCAAGTTTGCAATGTTTTGGGAGCAAAAAGGAGTGATTTTGATCGTTTTTTGGCAAAAATGGCGAAAGGGACCGTTGGGTTCGTGAAGGTGGGGGGAAAGTGAACGTGCGGGTATTTAAACTGAACACTCTCGATCGATCGAAACATACCTCGATCGATCTAGTTTCAACATAGATCGATCGAGTTCATGGTTGATCGATCGACATTCAAGACCTTTTTTTTTTTTTTTTTTTTTTTTTTGAATTCACATTATAATCAGCAAACACACATCAAATTATCAACCTAAAATAGTTCAGAGAAAATAAAATATAACACAAACTCTTTAATACCGATAATGACATGTTAGATGCACTTAGTGTGATTTGAAAAATTGAACTTCACAAGCATATTAAATAAGGTATGTATGATGAAACAGGAGAGAAATCATATCAAAAGAACGGAATAAGTTTTTTTTTTTTTTTTTTTTTTTTTTTTTTTTTGCACTAGTCATAAACCTAGTATGATGACTTTCACACTAGTTGTGAGGTAGCCCTCTCCGCTCACTACGGTAGCTGCACACATCACAGTAGGTAGCCCTCTCATAACCAGGTAAATTTTTTATTTACGATACGAATGTTTTAAAGTTTATCATAGATTTCAAATATAACATGCATGTGTGTTCAGTGAGTGTGTGAATAAGTTCATGCAACATGATCATTATATGGGAATAAAGAGAACGTGTTAACATGTTAGAATAATAGAGCAAAGATAGGTTAATAATAGGTTGTGTGTGTGAGTATTACATGAATCCCCTTTTTTTTTTTTTTAAATCTACTCTATTTGACAAATTCTTAAGGCATTTCTAAGTGTTTCAAATCTTTGTGTGTCAAGTGCCTTAGTGAACATGTCAGCCAATTGTCTTTCAGTGGGGAGAAATTCAAGTGTCAAAATCTTTTCCTCAACAAGTTCTCTAATAAAATGATGTCTGATGTCGATGTGTTTTGTTCGGGAATGAAGTACAGGATTCTTAGATATGCAAATGGCACTCGTGTTATCACAGTATAGAGGAATGATACCTTGCTTAAAACCGTACTCATGTAGTATATTCTTCATCCATAGAAGTTGTGTGCATGAGCTACCTGCTGCGATATATTCGGCCTCAGCTGTTGATAAAGATATTGAGTTTTGTTTCTTGCTGTGCCAGGATACGAGGTTATTTCCAATATAAAAGCAACCACCTGAGGTGCTCTTTCTTTCATCTTGGCTTCCTGCCCAATCTGCATCTGTATATCCACTAATCTCACAAGATGTGTCATTAGTAAACCATATTCCAAAGTTTTTTGTTCCAGAAACATACCTGATAATCCTTTTAACATGTTCTATGTGTGATTCCTTAGGATCAGATTGATAACGTGCACACACACCAACACTATAACAAATATCTGGTCTACTAGCTGTGAGATATAGTAGACTCCCTATCATGCTCCTATACAGTGTTTGGTCAACGCTTTTACCTGATTCGTCCCTTGAAATTTTTGTGCTTGTACTTATTGGAGTTCTCAGGTGTTTACTTGACTCAAGTCCGAATTTCTTAATCAAGTTACATGCATACTTGGTTTGAGAGATAAAAATTCCATCGTTTGTTTGATTAATTTGCAAACCAAGAAAGTATGTGAGCTCACCCATCATAGACATTTCAAATTCAGAAGACATTACATGAACAAAGTTTTCAACGAGTGATGTGGATGTTGACCCGAACACTATATCGTCCACATATATTTGAGCTATGAAAATATCCTCCTTGGCACTCTTTATAAAGAGAGTTTTATCAACTCCCCCTCGAACAAAATCATTGTCTAAGAGGTAAGTTGTAAGCCTCTCATACCAAGCTCTAGGAGCTTGTTTTAGACCATAGAGAGCCTTATTGAGTTTATAAACATGCTTTGGAAAATTTGGATCGATAAAGCCTTTAGGTTGTTCCACAAAAACCTCTTCATTCAAAAAACCATTTAGAAACGCAGATTTTACATCCATTTGATAAAGTTTGAATTTCATGTAACAAGCAATGGCAAGTAGGATCCTTATTGATTCTAACCTAGCTACTGGAGCAAAAGTTTCATCAAAATCAATTCCTTCAACTTGTTTGTATCCTTGAGCAACTAACCTAGCTTTGTTTCTAATTACAACATCATGTTCATCAGATTTGTTTTTGAAAACCCATTTGGTTCCTATGATGTTTTTGTCATGTGGTCTAGGCACTAAAGTCCATACATCATTTTTTGTAAATTGCAATAATTCTTCCTGCATGGCATTTATCCAATACTCATCTTTTAAAGCATCATCCACATTCTTAGGCTCTATTTGTGAAATATAACAAAGATAGGTTATCTCACTTACTTGACGTCTTCTAGTTACCATGCTCGCATTTGGATCACCAATGATGTTTTCAACAGGGTGATTCTTGGAGGTACGTGTTGGTCTTTGTATGAGATCATTTGAAATTGCTTCATCCTTTAATTCAGTGCCCTTAATCACTGTTTTGGTAGTTTCATCTTTTTGTTTGTCATTAGGTACTTTGATATCTAATTCTTCATCCTGCATAGTTTCCAATTGATCAGTAGTACCTGCATCATCAATAGTCACATTAATAGATTCCATCATTGTGTTAGTTCTCAAGTTAAAGACTCTGAAAGCACGACTAGTCAAAGAATATCCAAGAAATATACCTTCGTCACTCCTAGTATCGAACTTACCTAATTGTTCCCGATCTCTGAGAATGTAACATTTACTACCAAATACATGTAGATGTTTTAAGTTTGGTTTCTTACCTTTCCATATCTCATACGGAGTTTTATTCATACCTGAGCGTAGATAGACACGATTCATGAGATAGCATGCAGTACTTACTGCTTCAGCCCAAAATTTCTTAGATATTTCCTTTGCATGTAGAAGAACACGTGCCATCTCTTGTATCACTCTATTCTTTCTTTCAACTACACCATTTTGTTGAGGAGTGATTGGTGCTGAAAATTCATGATTGATTCCATGCTCCTTGCAAAATTCAGCAAATTTGGCATTTTCAAATTCCTTTCCATGATCGGTCCTTAGTCTCATGATGTTTGTTATATGATTTCCTGCTTCAACCTGCACTTTGAGACAAAAAGAACTAAAGACATCAAATGCATCAGATTTTTCTCTCAGAAAATTTACCCAAGTGTAACGTGAGTAATCATCAACAGTTACAATGATGTATTTCTTACCACCCAGACTTTCGGTTCTCATAGGACCCATTAAGTCAATATGAATCAACTCAAGTATCCTGCTTGTATTAATTCCTTTAAGTTTCTTGTGAGGTTTACGAGTCTGTTTTCCAAGTTGGCATGGTCCACAAAATATTTTGTTATTTTCAGTAAGCTTAGGTATCCCACGCACAATTTCCTTTTTACTCAAATTCACCAAATCACTGAAATTTATATGTCCCATCTTTTGGTGCCAAACAGTCATAGAATCATTATGAGCAAGATTGCAAGTAACAGTGGGTGATATATCAATGCAGTAACAATTGTCATGAGATCTAGTTCCTCTAAGCAAGCAATTACCATTAAGATCAGTTACAATGCAATGGTTGTTGGTAAACTGCACACTATAGTTTTTATCACAGATTTGACTAATGCTTATTAGGTTTGCCTTAAGTCCATCAACAAATAAAACATTATCTAGTTCAGGTATGCCATCTACTTGTATTGTTCCTTTTCCCAGAATTTTCGATTTTTTACCATCACCAAAAGTAACTGTTCCTTCATTATAATCCTCAAATGTTTTAAAAAGGGAACGATCACCTGTCATGTGTCTAGAGCATCCACTATCAAAGTACCATGCAGAGGTAGATTTAGCCTTAAATGCTATGTGAGCTACAAAACAGTGTATTTCAGATTTCTTAACCCAACCCTTCTTAATTTTGGCTTGTTTTATTTGGGGGGGTATTGATGTTTCTAATTCACGTGTCCTAGAGGGATCAACATGTGTTCTCATATGCTTGGTTTGTGATCTATATGAGTGAGCATAGTTATAATTCCTATAGTATGATCCATGCATGTTATGATAATTCCAATTAGAACTCAACAGTATTCTGCACTTAGGTCTAATGTGTCCCTTTCTACCACAATGATGACATATAGGAATAAATTTAACTGTAGGTGCTTGTGTCATGTGGACATTTTGTGAAGAGGAAGGTTTAGATGATTTAACAAACTCTGTTTTTGATGATGATGGTGTAGTGTTCTCATCCACATAACCTAATCCTCTCTTGTCTCCAAAGGGCTTTCCGAGATCAAGTACTTTGTTTAATCTTTCAGCTCCAATTGTCAGTTTTTTCACAGTTTCCTTTGAGTGCTCTAATTCCTGCACAAGCTGTGAATTTTCTTGTTTGATCCCTGCAAGACTTAAACTCAATTGATTAATATGCTCAGACAGTTCACCTTTCTCTTTTTCCAGAATTGATAAATTAATGTCTTGAGATTTGATTTTGTCATTCAATTTTGTGACAGATATAAGAAGTTTATCTTTTTCTTTCTTGCAATTAATCAAATCAAGAAATAATTCCTCAAAACTGTTAGCATTAAATTTAGAGAGGATAGAGTTAAATTTACTTCCCTCATTGTCAGAATCAGATTCAGAGTCAGATTTATTGGAGCATCCATCAATAGTTGTAATGAAGGCTCGGTAGTTGGTGTCACCAGCATCTGAATCACTTGCTTGATCACTTTCTGAATCACTAAGAGTAGCATTGAAAGCCTTACCAGATTTCTTCTTTTTATTGGCGCACTCAGCTGCAAAGTGACCAATACCATTGCATTCAAAACATTGAGGTCCAGTGAGTTTAGGTTTCTTACCATCAGAATTAATGGGCTTAAATTCTTTTGACTTGTATTCTTTGGTGCGACTGGATTGATTTTTATTTTGCAGATTTCTCCTGTTGAACATCTTTTTGAATTTTCTGGCCAAATAGACAAGTTCTTCATCATCCATGGAACCATCACTGTTATCATCTTTGTTCGTTGTCTTGAATGCCACTCCCTTGTTCCTTTTCGGTGTTCGCAGATTCATCTCAAAGGTTTGGATTGATCCAACAAGTTCCTCAATTTTGATGGTGTCAATGTCTTTGCTTTCCTCAATTGCAGTGACTTTCACTTGGAATCGATCTGGTAGGGAGCACAAGACCTTACGAACCAACCTGCGTTCATCAATTTTCTCTCCAAGATTTGAAGATGAGTTAGCAATATCACATAATTTTGCATAGAATTCAGAAAAGGTTTCATCTTCCTCCATTCTAAGATTTTCTAATTTTGTAGCTAGCATGCGCAGTTTTGTTCGTTTAACTTGGGACGTGCCCTCATGAGCAACCTCTAAAGTGTCCCAAGCAGCCTTAGCAGTTTCAACATCCGAAATACGTCGAAATTCATCAGGGGATACAGCACTAAAAATAGCATTGATTCCCTTTTGATTCCAGCCGCTACCAGTTTTATCTTCAGTGGTCCATTCATTCCTAGGTTTAAGTGTGACTACACTATCCTTGGTAACCCTAGGTGGCTCCCAACCATAAATCACAGAATTCCAAACACATTCATCTAAGGAGCGCAGAAAGGCTCTCATACGAGCCTTCCAATATGGGTAGTTAGACCCATCAAAGTAAGGTGGACGGGTTGTAGAAGAACCCTCTCTCAAATGATCCATAACAAGGTCCTAGGCAAACACTAAGTATATCTAGTGACCCGCTCTGATACCAATTGAAAGTTTTAGTTACGAACCAAATAAGCCTAGAGGGGGGGTGAATAGGTTATTTTCAGATTTAATAACTTTTTAATTATTTGACCTAAACACAACGACTTCACATGCAATCACGTATGAAATTAAAGTGCGGAATTAATAAACGACACACGAGATTTTTAGGTGGAAACAACCTAGGCCACAACAATGACCTAAGAGGAAAACCACCGGTCCACCGGACCACCTAACTATCCACTATGAAAATATTGTTCAATTACAAGGCTAGGTCTTAAACTACCCGTCACAGATAAAAGCCCCCCTATGTAATTTACTTACGAGCCGTCGCTCCTTTCACAGCCTCCAATAGCTAGATGTCTGGATCCGGACCAACGTTCCGATCTTCTTGAGTCACACAAGAACAATCGAACCCGTCAAGTTCTGTAGTTTCGAGTCACACGAAACACCGAACACGTCACCAACAGTACCTGAAAAATTAGCACAAGCAGCACAAATGCAAAACGTGTCCTAGAGCAGAGTCAATATCAAAAGATGCAAAAACAGATCAGCAGGCAAACTCTAGAACATGTAAAACAGATATCACGAAGAAACAGTTAAGTGCATGAATTATTCAAACATAACCACACTGTATGTTTGAACAATTAAAAAGATCAAAGCGCTTAAAATTGAAAGATGAAGAGAAGAAGTTTTTTAAAGCGCAATAAGAGTTATGAAAACTTATTTCTGTGTGGTGAAGAATTAAGCACAAGTACCTCTCATATATATAGAGTCCAATTCAAGCTCAAAAGGATTTGTAACAAGTCATAACTCTAGACTAATCAGGATTTATAATTACCACAATTGACCTCAAACAGGGATTCAGTTATTGACAATAAATGGGGTCAATTGGGTAAAAGTAGCATATGGATAAAACATACAAAAAGAGTTTGAGTAGGATTATAATACCGGCTCGATCGATCGATAGCTGTCTCGATCGATCGACACCTACTCGATCGATCGATCCACATATCTCGATCGATCTGACTCAAACAGAGAGGAGGTAGATCGAAGTTGATCCAGTCTCGATCGATCGAACATGGTTCGATCGATCAATCAAATTTTCTCGATCGATCTAATCCAAACAGAGAGGAGGTAGATCGAAGTTGATCCAGTCTCGATCGATCGAACATGGTTCGATCGATCGATCAAATTTTCTCGATCGATCTAATCCAAACAGAGAGAACCTGGATCGAAGTTGATCCAGTCTCGATCGATCGAACATGTCTCGATCGATCGACCATACCCTCGATCGATCGAACATGATGTGCACAATATGTTCTTTCGATACAATTCAAACTAAGTGTAGTGTTCAATTATGTGAGTGTGTATGCATGATGAAATGTTTTACCTGATGATTATTGCACGTTCGAGGAATACATTAGTTGTGTGTCAATTGATCGAACAGGTACCCCTATGCTAGATTACATTCGATATTTTGTTCACGAAAGTTGCCAATTAAAATAAACCTTACATATGTAATGCTAAAAATATACATATAATTAATTTTTAATAAAAAAAATTTGCCAAAATTGTAGTCTCGTTCAACCCCACTAACTAAGACCTTGGCTTTTTTTTTTTTTTTTATCAATATCATTTTATTTATTTTTAAACCTCAATATCATATTCAAGTCACTCAACTCAGGAACAAACGCATCTAAAGTTTTTTTTTTATTATTCAAGTCAGTCAACTCAGGAACGATATGCAAGTCAGTCAACTCAAGAACAAAAGCATCTTAAGTATTGTTTTTTTATTCAAGTCGGCAACTCAGGAAAAAAATCATCTTATTAGATAATAATTTTAATTTACGATTTATAATTTATAATTAAATAATTAATTTTTTAATTTTTAATTTTTATTATAAAAATAATCACAAATATATTTAATAATAATTTATATTTAATAATTTAAAAAATAGTTAAAAATTCTCCAAATTATTTAGTAATAATTTTCATTTTTTTTAAATTTAAAAATAAAGAAAATTTTTGGTTATTTTTTATAAATTTGAAGTTTCTAATTATTTTATTCCAATATTTAATCATACAAAAGTTATAAGATTTTATTTACTTTTTAGAAAAAATGTTTGGTAAAAATGAAAAAATCAGAAATCAGAAATCTAATTAAAAAATCTTATTTTTAAAGATTTATGAATCACTCCATATTTTAGTAGTGATTTCTTAAAAATGTAAAAATCAAAATTAAAAAATATTGCCAAACATATTTAATTGAAAAATCACTTAAAAAAATAAAAAATTAATAATCAAAATCGTTATTAAACAAGGCCTATTAGTCATACAACGAGTATCACGCAATACACATGTGATATATATAATGTTACTTAATTAAAATGATCAAGAAATAAAAAAAAAATCTTCATAGATTTTTAAGGAAAATAAAATTCAAGTTTAATCACAAATAATAAAAAGATTCAAAAACTTGTAAATTTTGTGATCTGACATTATACTACAAAAAAATTGTGATATATTATGGTCAAAGTCATTTCAAATGTATAAAACTACTAGTCTTGAATAAATAATCGTACTGATAACGTGTTATAAAATTAAAAAAAATAAGAGAAGAAAAGTAGAGAGAAAGCAAACAGCAGAAGTAATTCTCATTTATTGTTGTGTAAATAATACACTGCTAAATGTCCTATTTATAGGGTTTACAAGATACAACATGAATTTTGAATCTCATATATGATATATATTAAATGTCTAATTATCTCTAATTAAACACAAATATATAATATAATAAAGATAAATCTTCATTTGAAATAAATTTAAATATGAGATAGATATATTATATTTAAAATTTGAAATTCAAATTATCATATTTAAAAAAAAAAGGTTTTGTTATTATGACGCTATAAAGCGAATATATATACATATATGTGATGTCATCCTACTACTTATTTTATATTATTTATTATTATTATTATTTTAATATTTTTTTATGGTCTTAATTATTTCAATCTGTAATATTCCATATTGTCACTATTTCTTGTTTCCATCATTAAGACTTTAATAAAGAAACAAACATATCAACATTTTAATATTTTTTTATGGTCTTAATTATTTCAATCTTTATCATTCCATATTGTCACTATTTCTTGTTTCCACCATTAAGACTTTAATAAAGAAACAAACATACAAGTTGATGAGATTGCTTTCATTTATTTTTGCCCTGATATGTACGCTACAACTTGACTCGTTGATTAATATTAGGGATGTTAATTTGTGTGGGTCGAGTTAGTATGAGCTAATTCAAATTAATTCAATCTAAATTGTTCAAATCTTAGTTCAATTTAAATTTAATTCGAGCTAGTAAAGGTGAGCTCGAACTCAAATCAAACACAAACAAACTGGTTCAAATTGGCACAAACTAATCCAAATTATTAATTTTAAATTTTATTAATTTAAAATATTATATTATTATTTATTTTAAAAATAATGAATAATTTTTTCATAATGATAAAAACCTATCATGCCTCCATGATAGTCCTGGCCTATAAAAACTCAGCATGAGCTCAAAAAACCTCAAGAAGTATAATAACTAATTGATCCTAAGAAATCTTTATTATGATGGATACAATTATGAGAAATTGGAAATATTCAACAATGAAGTTACACATGTTTCTATTTCTTGCTTTCTTTTTATTTCTATTACAGCTCCATAATATCTTTGCAGTTTTCGTTGAAGCAACAAAAACAGTGAGTGTAAATATTTCTATTTAATATTTATTCGGTTCATAACATATTGTAAATTAATCTCTAGTCTTTTAATTCACATAATTTAATCTCCAATGTTCATAGATTTAGGGCATGTTTAATAACGATTTTAATTTACGATTTATGATTAAATAATTAATTTTGTGATTTTTGATTATGTTATAAGAATAATCACAAATGTATTTGATAAGAATTTCTATTTAGTGATTTTCAAGAAAAAATCAAAAATCACCTCCAAGTTATTTATTAATAATTTTGATTTTTTGATTTTTTTTTAAAAAAAATTTAAAAATAAAGAAAATTTTTGGTTATTTTTTATAAATTTGAAGTTTCTAATTATTTTATTCCAATATTTAATCATAAAAAAGTTATAGGACTTTATTTACTTTTTAAAAAAAAATGTTTGATCAAAATGAAAAAAAATCAAAAAAATTGATTGAAAATTCTTATTTTTCAAGATTTATGAATCACTCCATATTTTGGTAGTAATTTCTTAAGAATGTAAAAATAAAATTAGAAATAATTACTGATTTATTATACTTCATATTATACTTATTATTTTGATTTTTTCATATTACTGTTAAACTAATTTAATAAAAAATAACGATCTTGATTCCTGATTTAACGGTATTATATTGAACTATCATATTATTGAAAGGCTGAAGACCAAATTATAATTTTTTTTCATAAGTTAAGGACCAAATTATATAATTTGAAATAAGTTGTGAACTAAATGAATTACAAAGTCAAATTTTATCAAATTTTAAGCATAATGCTGTTAACACTTTAACGAAAATCGTCATTTTGAACTAATTTATCAAATTTGACCTTTGCTTCAAAAAAAGCTACTGAACTAGAATTTTTTCAGGTGCAAATTGTCTATTTGGGAGAAAACTGGCATGATGACCCAGCAACTACCAGAAAATCTCACATTAACATGTTATCTAATGTGCTTCGAAGGTAAAGTATAACAATGTGAGTGTTGTTGATTCTCTTGGCTACCAAATAGATATAATTTTAGTCCTGGATTTAAATAGCATGCACATATTACATAATTAAATTGATATGTGTACATAACATGTACATATGTTATACGTCTACACGGTACATAATGTATATTTATTTATAAATAAAGTATACACAAATTAGACATGTATAAGAAAATATGTTATTTTAACTAATTCAATTATGTACAATACATGTGCTATTTTGGGGCTTCAGTACTTGTGATTTTAAGTATAACAGAAATATAATTGAAGTAAGATTCATTTTGTTTGTTATTGAAGCAAAGAAGATGCAGAGAGATCAATTCTTTATAGTTACAAACATGGTTTTTCTGGGTTTGCTGCAAGATTATCAGATACTGAAGCAAAAATCATTGCAGGTATAAGACTAAGCTAACTCTGCAGAGTGATATCCATTTAACAGCTCTTGTAGTTAATTAGCTATCCTCTATAAATTGCAGAGTTTCCTGAAGTGTTACGAGTCATGCCAAACCATATTTACAAGCTACATACCACTAGAAGCTGGGACTTCCTTGGAGTCAATCACCCTTCTCAAGAATCTCTTTTGACAAGGAACTCTGGTAAAGGAACTATAATTGGTGTGATGGATTCAGGTAAGCATTCATTGACTCATACAAATTGTCCTAAAAAGACTTTAGAATAGCTGTAATCAATCATAACTTAAGTCTTAATGTGAACTTGCAATAGGAGTTTGGCCCGAGTCCAAGAGTTTCAGGGATGAAGGCATGGATCCAGTTCAGAAAAGCTGGAAGGGAATTTGCCAAAAGGGAGAGCTTTTTAACTCCACAAATTGCAACAACAAAATTATTGGTGCTCGGTGGTTCATTAAAGGATTGATGGAACTACTCAACCAAACCTTGAAGCATATCCCCGGGGAGTACATGTCAGCAAGGGATCAAAATGGCCATGGTACTCATACAGCCTCAACAGCAGCTGGAAACTTTGTGAAAAATGCAAACTATAAAGGACTGGGTACAGGACTGGCTAGAGGAGGAGCTCCTCGAGCTCACTTAGCAATTTACAAAGTTTGCTGGTTTATTGGAATATGTACTGCAGCTGATATTCTACAAGCTTTCGACAAAGCCATACATGATGGAGTGCACATCTTGTCTCTGTCACTTGGTGGCGGGATTCCCTTGCTTAACCCCTCAGAGGATGCAATTGCTTTAGGATCGTACCATGCAACTGCCAGAGGGATCACAGTTGTATGCTCAGCTGGAAACGAGGGTCCTAATTCATATAGCATTTCAAATACTGCACCATGGATAATAAATGTAGCAGCCAGCACAATAGACAGGGCATTCCCTACATCCATTACACTTGGAAATAACCATACTCTTTGGGTAAGCTATACTCACTGATAATAACATCAAAAAAAGAAAAGAAAAGTGAATTTGCATTAAGCTAAGCATTATTAGAATATTGATTTTCTATACTGCAGGGCAAAACATATCCGGTGGGAAGCACTGAATTTGCTCCAATTTTATCACTGGAAGGGTGAGCCATCGCATACTGATTGTAACCGGGGCGGAGCATGTTGGGCTGTAGCCCGATCAATTTTTTTACAAAAATTAATTCATATATTTTTAGCATTAAATATATATTTTTATTTTTACTAATATATTGTGTCTAATTTTTGTGTACATATTTTGTTATATACTAATAATATTTAACAAATATATTCATAAAAGTAACATAAATTTTGAGTAAAGTAATTAAACAAATACACATTTTTCATATATTTGATAATTATTAGTAATACAAATAAAATTATAATCTTATATATATATATATTTCTTAAATTAATATGTAATAATTCAAAAAAAACTTCAAACTTTTAACTTTAGACTCAACATTATAAAAACTAAAAATTAAAAAAAGAAGCATACAATAAATTTCATACTAAAGTTTGTCAAAGCTTTGTTTCAACCCAAATTTTAATGTTTTTGTCCTTAGTTTTTTATTCTTTCTTATTAATCAGTCTTATATTATTTATCAACAATATATCTTTAAATATAATCTTAACCTTAAAATTCTAAATTATATTTTATTTTTCGTATTTTCAAATATTTCTTTTTAGTTTTAGTTTTAATTTGAACAATTATCGATTTTGTTGTGTTTGATTGAACTTCCAATTTGCATAGATTTTTTTAGTTAATAAATTTATTTTATACATGTATGACATTAATACTTATTAACTTATTATGGTTTTTTTTTTTTTAATTTTCCTTATAAGTTAATTATAATATGTTAAATTTATATTTTTAAGTGATAATTCTAATTCTATGTAAAATATAGTGTTGGATTAAGTAGATTTTACTATATCTCCATCTAATTATACATTATAATGTACTTTTTATTTTTTAATATTTTAATAAAATTTAAACTTTGTACAAAAAATTGACCTCAACCCCTCCCCCCCCCCCCCCGCCCTAGATTGTAACAGATACCATGTTTTATATTCTACCTATGTTATAGTGATGAGCGATCTTTATTCTTCCTTGCAGTTGTACAACTAACAATGCAACATTAATAAAAGGGAAAATAGCATTATGTTTCTTTACAGATCAACAAAGTAACTTAGAGGACACAGATTATACTTTAATTTTGGAGAAGAAAAAAGGATCCGTGAAGAAACAAAGACCCAAAGGTATCATAATTGCCACGTACCATGAGGATGAAGATATTGAAATAGGTATTCCAAATGCCCAAGTAGATTACGAAGTGGGGACAGAAATTCTTAGCTATGTAACAAGATCAAGGTATCATAATATGTGAAACATAACAAAAATGCTTAGGCAAATGCCCTTTAGTGTTAACTTTGTCCTTGTGCTGTGAAGGTCTCCTATTGCAAAGCTAGGTTCTCCAAAGACTGTGATTGGGCCATGGTTGTCACCGCGTATTGCATCATTTTCTTCCAGAGGACCAAGTGCCCTGACCCCTGCAGTATTAAAGGTAGAACCTATAACCAAGAAATAGAGCTGCTAATTTGTGAAAGTTAATCACTTGCCATGAAACTTAGACAACAGTACTCCAACAAATAGTAGATTCACTTCTCTTAGCTTCCACATTAATAATGTCACTACTTATTACCTTATATGCCATTGCTTGGCCAATGGACACAGCCGGACATAACTGCCCCAGGGGTGAATATTCTAGCTGCGTGGCCAACACCTAATGGAGAAACAGAGGAGTACAAACTTGAATCAGGAACTTCCACGTCGTGCCCTCATGTTGCAGGGATAGCAGCTCTTCTCAAAGCAGTGTATCCCCATTGGTCTCCAGCAGCAATAAGATCTGCTCTTGTCACAAGTGGTGAGTACAAACACAAAGTTCTAATTGAATATCATACCACCAATATGTTAGTAAAAGAAAAGGCTAGACCAAATCATTTAACATATATTGCAAAATGCAGCTTACCAAATTGGAAATGATGGAGCATACATTACTGCAGAGACCAAAACTCCCAAACCAGCAGACCCTTTTGACATGGGTGGTGGGCACGTCAATCCTAAACAAGCAGTTAATGCTGGACTCGTTTACGATAGTAGAACAGAGGATTTCAGCCAGTATATATGCTGCTTTGGTTATGACAGTGCCGAAGCAACTAAATTGACCGGCACCAAAGTCAACTGCAATGAAGAAAGCACAATTGGGCTGAACTTCAACCTCCCTTCATTCTCAATTCCAAATCTCAAAACGGCACAGACAATAACAGTAACAAGAACTGTGACAAATGTGGGAGATATTAATTCAGTGTACAAGGCAATTGTGCAGGCTCCTTCGGGCATAAAAGTTACAGTTGAACCTCAAATCCTAAGTTTCAATTCAAAAATACATCAACTATCCTTCAAAGTAAGCTTTTTCTCGACTCAAAAACAACATGGTTATTACAAGTTTGGGAGCCTAACATGGACAGATGGTAAGCATGTTGTGAGGAGTCCAATTGCTGTACGTGTGATTAAAGCTGAATATTCAAATGCAAATCTATGAGATTGTATGAGCTAAAACAAATTATAGACTATTAAATAATGGTGGACAATGTTTCACCAAATTGTATTTGCATGTGGTTTGGGAGCCAAATTAATAAAATTCCTCGTTCTCCTTTCAGTATCCAACTATTAGCTTATGAAAAATTAACAAATTTAAAGGACGTGATTTAAACAATTTGATGTGTAATGAATTTTTAGGGACCATATTCCAACCCTGTATCTGACATTTCATCAAACGGCTTCTGTGCTAAATCCAAAATGGCAAAGAAATTCATAGCTTTAATACCTACAGTTTCTGAATGAATATTCATAACATATATTAAACAATTGTTTGTTGTTTGTTGAATGAATAATGTTTCATAATTTTAATAACTATGACAAAAAATACACTACTAACTTAGCTATGCGTAAAAATTTAAAAAATCTAAGATAATTTATAAACTTTATTTTATTGACACTGAAAAAGAGTTTTTTTTTTTTTCCCCCTACAATTATATAGCTAAAAACTTAATTTAAATTGTGATTAAGAATTTGAATAAATCGCTTTAGATAAGGGTCGGTCCTTACCATTTTAATTAATTATATATATTCTTTTAAGATCAAGTACATTTTTCTAAATTTAATAAATTTGAGTTTATAAATATATAAGAAAAATAAAGTATTTCTTGCGTCTATACATGATCTCATGTATGAAATGATTCTTTGGAGTAATTTAATAAATTTATCAAACTTAGATAAAGAATCCATTTTATAATTGACAATATGTACACACTTTATTATAGATTATAAAAATTTATGGCAGCTGGGATCATTTTGGCAAAAAACAATTGAATGTCTATTTACTAAAAAATTATTAAAAATGAAAACATCATGGTAGTATGGTACAATTAATATAAAATATAAAATTTAATTAAGATAAAAAGATGGTAAGTTTAAGAATAGATACAAATTTGTTATTTATCAACTTCTACTTCATATGAGATAGCGTAAACATGTTAGTTAAAACTTAAAAATGCTTATTCGTTAAAATCTAAAAAATGTTCAATCATTAAAACTTAAAAATGTTCATTACTTTGTCCAAGTATTATATTTTAGAATTGAAATTGTATAATGTTTGTGTCATATTCACATGTTGTGTTCTTGCTTTTGTGTTGGTTTACTAAATAAAAAAATTAGATAATTTTTTAAATAAATTATTTATAATATTAAAGTAATAATCATAGTTAGCAAAATACGCAACTTATATTATTCAAACAAATGTACACATATACAATATGTTTATTTTTATATAAAAATAGATAAAAAAAAATTTGGCATAAAATGCGGACGTCATAAAAATATGAAAATATATAAATAAGAGTGTTATGATTTTAAAAAATACGTTATAAAAAATATGATAATAATAGTTATACATTTTAATGAAACTATTATGTTATTATCTTATTTTTTATAATAATATAAAATATCAATAATTTATTTAATATAAATGATTTATAACTAAAAATAAATTAGCTATTAATACCATACTTAGTCTTGCCTAATGATGTATGTGTGTATATCGAAAAACAGAACCATTAATATTTAAATAAATTATAAAAACTATAATTTAAGTATAATTGATTATTACTTATTTTATTGCATTGTAGTAGTAGTAGTAGTAGTAGTAATAATAATAATAATAATTTGTCGTAAAAAATATTTTTTATTTATTATTATATGAAAAAAGCATTATTTGAGTATAATACTTTTTAACTAAAAAATACGATTCTTTTTCCATAAGTTTGAAAATCATTCAAATGAAAATATTTTTCATTAATTTTTACTTAAAGGTATAATATGAGTGTAATATGAAAAAAATGCTAACTAGGGAAATAGTACTTTAAATTTATAAAGTAATTAGTGACAAATTCTAAACCAATTATTTTTTGGTAGTATAATAATTGTATTCTTACAGTGTTCACATTATATTAGGATTGTCACCTTACACTATAATGGAAAGAGAACAAATTTTTTTTTTTTTTGATGTGTTATTATTATTATTATAATTATATTTTAAATTAAAAATACTCATGAAATTGAGGTCCTCGTCAGGCTGAGCCCTAGGCGACCGTCAACTACTTGGGCCTAGGCCGACCTTGGTACATTCAATGACAACATTACGATCAAACCCCTCGCAATTAAAATTAAATCCGACAAATTATCTTTACCGTAATGCATGCAAATATAGTAGAGAATTTTTTTTGTAAAAGTTGAAAAATGAACCATTACCGTAATGACATGACAAAATGTAGACATGATAGAGTGAATACTTAGACAGCAGACCAATAAAATTAACCATTTAGGATTATGATTTTTTCCCCCCTTGAGAGTTAGGATGTTACTTTAAGTGTTTTAGGGTATGAAATGTTGTAGTTTTTTATTTATTTATTTATAAAATGTAATTAAATAATTAGCTTTTATAATAATATATATTTATTGTAGACAGTTTAAAACGTGCGTTCGATGGAACTCATCATTATCTAGAATTATTAGTTCATTTTGAACTTTTGTTTATTGTTAACAGTGTTTGGGTATTTTGATGGTTATTGGTTTGTTCGTAGGATAAAAGTTTCACTTTCGTATTGAAGACTCCACCAGTCTGCTTCTTAAGGCTGCAGGTGTGTAGGTTTGATTATTTCAAAAACTGCCTTAAGAGTTTTGTATTTGAAATATCTTGTTGGCTAATTTTCTTTCCAAAAAGAAGTGAAATAAATGTTCATCTTCAATCCGTTTTAATTCAATCGATTAAATGTGTAAGGGGAGGAGGGTGGTATTGGTAAATTTAATCAACTGAGCTATTAGGTAATTCCCATATGTGAATTAATTGGTGATATATCATATTTTGGACAATATTTACATACACTTTATGAATTAAAAAAATAAATATAATTTTATGTGAATTCTCATACTTTTTTAATTTTATCTTTTTATTTAATTTCAAAAACATATTTAAAATTGATTTGATTAGTGGCAATTAAATTAAAAATAAAAAGTTAATTATAAGTTTTAGTTCATTGAAGATTCATTATCGTAAAAAATCCTCAACCAACAGCATGCATATATATATATATATATATATATATATATATGGGTATATGTCAAAAAGTTGATTATCAGTTTTGTCCAAAATTAATTTTGCCATAATTTAAACTTTTACAGCTAGGAAGTACAGAAATAGATAGAGAAAGTCTACATGTAACACAAAAAACATAAAAATGTGTTCCGTGATCTATTTTTTTATTTTATTTTTATAATTAAGGATTTGCTGGATTCGATAAAAAGCTCAGATTTTCTGAGATAGATGGCAAAAGTAATACTAAAATACAATTCCATTTATTTTTCCTCCTTCATTGAAATCAAAGTTGCAATTGCTAATTGTCTTAGGAGGGAGCCAGCTACATCTTAAAAATTATTAAAAAATTAATCATTTTAAAAGTTTAAGTTATTAGAAATATGATCAATAATTATTTTATATATTTATCATTTCTTTACAATTGTTGACTATATACTATACAAACCAAACACTTACAATTTAACAATTGAGATTATTGGGCCTTGAATACAGAACTTTCAACTTTGATAGTATACTAAAAGTTGTTAATAAATTAAATATCTCAAAAATTTAAATTATTAAAAAAAAAATACCAACAATCATTTTATATATATATATATCATTACTGTGTTGCAACGGAACTTTATTCTGTTTTATTTGTGTTTTCCGGTAGACTATATATATGTAGTGCAAACCACAGGTTGGTTTGTAGTATCATAATTTATGTGATAGTATGTCCAACTTCTTCTATATTTCCATTTAGTTTTCTACAACTTGATTGGCCTAGCTTGTACAGAAAACTCTATCTCAGAGAGAGTAGAAAAGATTAATAATGAAAAACACACTTGATTATTTTCATACCAAAATGCAATGACTAATCACATGCTTATTTAAATAAGTAACTATAAACTGGTATATATGATTGTTAACAACTAATTACACTATAAGACACCATCTAACTGACATTGTATTCTTTACTTGCTAGCATACTATATAGTCTTATCGTTTTATTTTGGTTCCATACAGTAAAAAATGACACATAATTAATTCATGAATTTATATCTGAATATAGAGTATTTCAGCCAAGATGTGCGATCGCTTGACCTTCCTTTTCAGATAATACTTATACATAATTTTTTTTTTTTTTCTTTCTTTTCTTTCAAAATCCAAAGCGAAAGCAATTAATTAAAAGTTAAGATTTTTACAAATATTATAATTATTTAAAAAGTATATTTTAGCCTTATATTTTTTAAAATATATGTTTAAAATCCTATAATTATTAAAAAAAGTACACTTTAGTTATTTATTTTTTATGGTATACCCTTAAGTATAATTTTTTAAAAGTTTTAATCAAGTTTAAGTAGTCTTTTTTTCAAGGATAAATTCAAAATTTTAAAAAATGAAATACAAAATGTAATTTTTTTTAAAAAAATTTTAAAAATTTAATTTTAAAATAATATAAGCAAATAAAAAAACTAAATTTAAAATAGATTAAAAAAATGTGAAGATTAAAGAATTAAAATTTCAATTTTTTTTTTCAAAATTTTGAATTTATCTTTAAAAAAAGTATTATTGAAATTTGATTGAAAATTTTGATAAATTATAAGATTTTATAAATATAATTTAAAAGATAGATAATTCAAAATATATATTTTAAAAAATTATGGGAATTAAAAATATAGTTTAGACTATATGACTACCTTAATCCATTAATTAATATGTAAACTCTGACACCTTATGTCCTTTGCTGTCATTTTGGCTTTTGTCGCTTTTTGTCTTCTTTTTATTTAATTTCTGACCCCTTTTTTTTTTTTTTTTTTTTTTAATTTTAGTTTCTCTCCTTTTTATCTTGTCTGTTAGTTATATATTAATAATAAGTTATATTAATCAAATTTGATAATAAAATAATTATTTTTATTAATAACAAATTTATTCAATAATAATAACATTAAATCATAATTAATTGTAATTATATAATAAAAAATTTATATACACTTATTTTGATAATTGTATCATATATCATTATTTCTTATATGTTCAAATTTTTTTCAAAAACCATGTCACCCTTTTTTCTTTTGTTTCCTTGCTTTTTAACATATGCTTTAATAATTGATATATTTAAAATCCAATCTCAAATACAACTAAAACGAGAGATAGTTTGTGAAATGATATTACAATACGACCTGACTTTTAAAAAAAAGAAGAAGAAGAGAGAAGCAGTAAAAGAAAGGAAAAAAAAAGAAAAGAAAAAAGGTTGAAAAACAAAAATGGAGACATGCAAGGAGAAATAATAATAATAAAAAAATAACGCTGTAGGAGGGAAAAAACCCGGTCATAGTGACTGAGTTATGGGATGTAATTAATCCAAAAATAATTTGGTCAGACAGCAAGACAAGCATGTTTTTATTTTTTTACTTTTAATTTTTTTTTTTTTTTAATATTGGCCATGCATCTTGTTGTTTTTTAATATCATAGAAAAGTGTTTTTGAAAAATGCTTTCCAATTATTCGGCCAAATAAGTCCTTTTACTTCTGAAAAATCAACTATTTTTGAAAATTTTGAAAAACCATATCTGTTTAGAAATTTTTTAAAACCTTTTGTTTTATAAATTTTGGAAGTATTCCAATTTGGAAAAATTTTTATTTTTGGATATTTATAAAAATTACTATTTTTTAGAAAATTTGAAACTTTCTGTTTTTTTTTTTTTTTGAAAAGCTTGTATTTTTTTTATAAAAAAAAAAAATCATTTATACATATATATTTTTTGAAAATTTACTATTTTTAAAATGTTCAATTCTTGATTTGTTCCGGTTTAAACGGTCCAGTGTAAATTGGTTTGATGAATAAACAGTCCGAACCAATTCGATTCTGTAAATTTTATGAAAAATCGGACTATGATGGCACCCTAATTTGAGGTTCAACACAGGACACAAATATGAACTAATTCAAAACGAATTATTTATAGTAAAAATTAAATATTATTCATTTGTGTTTTTTAAGATATTAAATTTTATTGTCTTAAACTAACTTTTATTACTATTACAAATAAGTCAATAAATAATTTAAATTTTTTATACTAATCAAAAGAAGTTGTTGAAGTCAATGCTCATCTCGTTCTACGCTTTAGTTCAAATTCTACAAAATAAGTGACATTGACATTGACATTGACATTGACATTGGGTGGGTGGTATCTATTTCATTTCGATACCTGAGTCAACTGACGAAAAAGGCTTTAGTTTATTAGAGAAAAATAAAAGCTTATCTTAAAATTAAATACGAGAAAAATAAAAGCTTATCTTATTCATAAGATATTATTTAAATATAATAATTTTTTATATCCATCGATATTAAATTATTAATATAATTAATTAAGATATTTACTACTATAAGAAAATATTTTCAAAATATGCCGTATGATTTCATTTAAATCATATGTTAATTGTATGCTGTCATCATCTTTACAATTGACGAAAAAAGCTTAAGTTTATTAAAGAAAAAAAGAGAGCTTATCTTAAACTTAAATATGAGCCTGTGAAATAAGGACATTTATAATAGTAAATAATATCTTCTTAATAAGATATTATTTAAATATAATAATTTTTATATTCATCAATATTAAATTATTAATATAATTAATTAAGATAAGAGAATATTTCCAGAATATGCCGTATGATTTCATTTAAATCATATGTTAATTGTATGCTGTCATCATCTTTATAACTGACGAAAAAGGCTTAAGTTTATTAGAGGAAAAAAAAAGAGCTTATCTTAAAATTAAAAATGAGGCCTATGAAATGAAATAACGACATTTATAATAGTAAATAATATCATATTAATAAGATTTTATTTAAATATAATGAATTTTCATATCCATCGATATTAAATTATTAATATAATTAATTAAGGGCATGTTTGATAATGATTTTGATTTACGATTTACGATTTATGATTAAATAATTGATTTTGTGATTTTTAATTATTTTATAAAAATAATCACAAATGTGTTTGATAATAATTTTTATTTAGTAATTTTCAAGAAAAAAAACTCACAAATTGCTTTCAAGTTGTTTGGTAATAATTTTCATTTTTTGATTTTTTTTAAAAAAATTTAAAAATAAAGAAAATTTTTGGTTATTTTTTTTTTTTATAAATTTGAAGTTTCTAATCATTTTATTCCAATATTTAATCATAAAAAAAATGATAAGACTTTATTTACTCTTTAGAAAAAATGTTTAGTCAAAATGAAAAAAATTAGAAATCAAAAATCTAATTGAAAAATCTTATTTTTTAAGATTTATGAATCACTCCATATTTTGGAAGTGATTTTTTTAAAATATAAAAATCAAAATAAAAAATCGTTATCAAACATACTTTATTGAAAAATTATTTTAAAAAAATTAAAAATCAAAAATTAAAATCTTTATCAAACAAAGCATATATTTATTATTTTAAGAGAATATTTCTAGAACATGCCGTATGATTTCATTTAAATCATATGTTAATTGTATGCTGTTCATTAACCAATAATATTTTTTCACACTATCTGACGCAAATATTTCCAACATAAACCACGATTTATTTATCAAAGTTTACAGAGTTATACACTTCAATAGCAAAATTGGAAACAACCCCTGTTCAAATCTCATTCTCATCATCTCATAAAATTCAGATGAAGTAGGTTTGAAAAAATGTGGATTTATAATTCTCTTATATTTTTTTTATCTTCTAATTTGTTTTTACCTAAATTATTGGTAATAATGTAATTCGAATCACTATAGAGATATTTCATATATATATATATATATATATAATACATTAGTACATTAGATATAAAATATAATGTTAAAATTAAAAGATAGAAATACAAAGGGTGCATGATACCTACACCATATATAGATCCTATAATTATTTATAAAAAAATAGTTTAGTTCTAAAATTTTTGAATTGGACATCTTAAATCATATAATTTATAAGAAAAGACAGAGTTAGTTCTATTTTTTAAATTTCGTTAAAAAATTATTGGTGATATTCTTCTCTAAAGATGTTTTTGAGATAAAAAAAATTCTCCTTTTTTCATTATTTTCTAGTAACTTTAACTCTTATTTTGGTGTAATTTGGTTCTAAGAATTGACTGAATTTTATTAATTTTTAAGAAAATTACAAAACTAATACCTCTAAAACTTATAATAATAAAAATAGCACCCCTAATATTAGTTCATATTCCTCTCAATTTAAAATAGGATGCTATTTTTGTTATTATAAGTTTTAGGGGTATTATTTTAGGTAATTTTTCTTAATTTTTTAAGCAAATTTAATTGTAAATTTAATATTTTAAGTTTATGGTATGTTATAAATTTTTTATTAAAATTAAAATAATATAATACAATTAAAATTTAACCCATTATAGAAAATACGGGACTTGGCAATAATTTCAAAATTTAATGCATTTTTAAGTAAAATGTCATAACTAATCTAACACTTAAAAAGCAAACAAACAAACAAACAAATTAGGAGAAGAATCTAAGTGTTTTCAAAAATGGGAAATTTTTTTTTTTTTTGAAAAATTATAAAAAATAACACTCTTAAAATTTATAATAATAAAAATATAATTTTAATAACATTGAACGGATTCTAATTGAACGAAGTTTAACATTTAACGGATTTAAATTGATGTAATTTAATTTGAACGACATTTAATTAAACGGCGTTAAAAAAATTATATAACAATATTTTTTTAATAGTAAAAATATATGATTTAAATACAAATAGTAGTATTTTTATTATTATAAATTTTAAAGTGTATTATTTTTATTATTTTAAAATAATAATAATAATAATAATAATAAATACGTAGATTCGAACCAATTCCTAGTTTTATGATTTTATTTGCTATTGTTTCAAGAAAATTTGTCGGGCGGTTTTATCTGCCGTATGTTTCAGCATCTCACCCATGAAAGTATTTGTACTACCTTAGATTAAGAGAGTTATTACATCCTATTAAAGAAATAACTTAAATTTTACATATTATTAAAAAATAGACTTAAATTCCTTTAACTCACATATATTTTTAAATTTTTTATACTTTTTCTCCGACATTAATTGTCATATTCTATTCTAAATAGTACATGCAAACTTTGTACTAAAATTATTCTCCTCACTCACCCTGTTAAAAGTATTTTGTTTTCTTTTCCTTTCAAATTCTAGTTTTTAAGTTTTTTTTATTTGATAAAAAGAATTTTTTTTCATTGAAGTTTTTTATTTTTTTGTTAAAAGAAAAGGTTTTTATTCATTATGACGTTATAATACTGATCTATATGTGATGGCATCCCACTACTTATTTCATTTTATTTATAATGTTAATCTTTTTTTATAGGTCTCAATTATTTTCCTTGTTGCCATCATTAAGCCTGAATAAGGAAACAATCATAAGAAGTGATGGGATTGCTTTCATTTGTTTTTTTTCCCCTTGTATGTATACAATAACACTTAATAATTAATATAAAATATCACATTATCGATAATCTAAAAATAAAAAATAATTTCTCATTTTTTCTCAAAATAATAAAAAATTTGTATAAAAAACTTTAATTATATACATTTTTAAAAATTCATATATGTCTTTGAAATTTGATTATTTATATCATTTAAACTCTATAAAATAATTAAAACATAATTGAAATACGAGATAAAAGTAACATTTAATACGAAATTATTTTAGAAAATAAATAATAATAATATTCAAATATAAAATTATTTAAATATATAAAAATTAAAAATTAATAAAATGTTAAAATAAAACAGTTGAAATTAACAAATATTAGAATTTTTTCATATTAATTGACTTTATAATTATTAAATACTCGTATTTTAATTGCATATAATCATTTGTCAAAAAATAATAATATTTTAATAAAAATGAATTAAAATAGTATAATTTATTCTTAATTGACCCTTTTTTTATAACTAAGGAACTAAACATATCACTTATAATCTAAGGGACTAAATAACATAAATGACTTAATTTAAAGAATTTTTGTGACATTTTTCTAAAAGATGATCATAAATGCGAAATAAAGTTATGAAATAGTCTACCAATGTAAATATCCTCAATTTAAAACATTAATATCCTAAAACTTAATATTTATAAAACCCAATAATAATATAATTTAGCGATAAAATTTTTTAAACTTAGCACGCTAGACAAAACCAACCTAGGGGACCAACAATTTTCAATAATGTTGCCAAATCTTTCTCATGGAGTTTTCTAAAAAATGGTAAATAAAACTTGGATAAGTGATATCACTCAGTAAGTAAACTCACCATAATTGAAACATTAAGCAATACAACATAAAACCCATACTTAACAAAAATATTTTCTTATTTCATGCTTATGCATATAGAGTAATATTTGTAATGCATTTGTCGAGAACATGCTTATACTTATGTAGTAAACCTTGCAATGCATTTTTATTTCTTATATAACATGCTTAATGCTTATAAGATAAGCTTGCAAAATATTGCTATTTCTTAAAAACACTTTTCAAAACATTTATTCTTTCTTTAGGAGTACCATAAATCATCCCTTAAACTTATCATAGTGGAGCCTTACATAAGTCACCCGTCGGCGACTGACACGTGTAAAAGGCATATGCAAGTGAGACTTAACTTATAACTTAGCAAAATTGGAATTACGTACATAATTCTCACATGCATATATGTGTCCAAACCAATGGTAAGGACTCTTTAGTCACAGGTACCCTAACTTACACGAGAGACACTTCCCGTACACGGCCCTTAAACTTATCATATCGTATCGCTCCAAGACCCTTAACTTATATTTGAAAGATTCAGGCATCCTATCAAAACATATGCTTGCTTGAAACTTTGCTCAGAAAGATCTTATTTCTTTTGAAAGGCTTTATATGAATAAAAGCTTTTATAAAACTTATGCTTTATGAAATGCATGAAATAATGCATATGTCAAACAATGCTCAATTGCTCATAAAAAAACTTGAGACATATATCATAGAAATTCATAAAATATTATTTTACCTCAAACAATAACATAATACAAGCACCTTTTTATAACAACAATCAAACATATAGTCAGATAAGCAAATAAACATATACTTAATATTTCAAGTAGGGTGAGTTTACTTACCTCAAGTATGCTACAGAATTTGACAATACTATATGATCTAGGCACAGTCAATATTATCCTAAAATTTTCAAGAATAAAAGAATCAACTTATAATCTTAACTATAAGGATATAAATATTTATTTTTCTTTTATTCGTTCTTAAATCCTATTCCTTGTATGATTCCATAAATTATGACACTTTTGATAAATAATTTATGTTCTAAAATTTTCTTTACACTTGTAGAAGATTATCCCAAGGAAAATATAGGACACTTATTATAACCTAAAAATCTAAGCTAACCTGAACATCTCCCACTACATGATTTGTTACCGAACATTAAAAATTAGTTTCTTCGTAAAATTTATTAGAGTCAAACTAGACATATGTATCTATTTGTACTAAAATTTTTAGATTCAAATGATATAAAAATTATATCCAAAATATACTTGAAAATCAGTTTACGAATCTGTCATAAAATTTCCTAGTCAAAGTACCATTTATCGAAAAGTATCTCGAATATTCTATAAAAATAATTTGGCTTTGAGATTTTCATAAACAATCAATAACATATATTTAAAGTTGTTATTAAAATTTTAGATTAAAATAACTAGGTTAAAGAATCTAAAACTATTTTTATTTTGGATGTTAATACAAGAACTGTAGAATTTTAGATTTTCATATCTAACTTCAAAAATTCATGAAAATTAGAAAACAAAACATTTTTGAGTTATTCAAGAACCATAAACTCGAAAACATGTCTATATTTTGTAATAAAAATTTCAAGTCCTAATTTAGAACTTAACTATTACAAAATTATCAAAACATACACTTGACTCAGAATTTTAGGGTTTTAAGATTTCATCTAGCCTCATTTTTCCCTCTTAATTTTAGTGCATAAAAAGCCAAAAAAAATTTTATAGAAAAATCAGATTATGTAGATTTGCATCATAAAAATTTTAAATTGTTATTTCCTTTTAAAACCCTTAATAAAAACATATGAAAACTATAAAAAAAAAAAAATTGTGAGTTTTAGGACTAAATTCTTACCTTGAAATTGCTTCTATGATTGCTTGAAGACCTAGAATGCTAGAAACCAAAGAGATGAGGGAGAGAGAGAAAAAGATTTAACGTGAAAATATTTCACGCTCTTCTTTTATTTTTGACTTTTTATTTTGTTTTGTTTCCTTGTTAAATACAAACTCTAATATTTGAAGTAACTTAATCACAATCATATTTCAACACAAATACTCCCTTTTTAATATTATTTATTTATTTTTGGGTCACTATAATATTACACTAATAAAAATAATATGCATGCCACAAAGTACTATCACACATTAAAAAATTGTTAATATTATTTTTAAGCATATATGGCAAGGGTACAATTGTCTCTAAATATATGTACAATTATTATTTTCTGAAATTGTAAATTTACGACTAGGTAAGTACTTGAACACATTTTGTATAAGATGGAAATGGAATCTTAGGACTTTGCTTTTGGGTAAGTGCAACAAAGAACATGGTTGGCTTATCTGTACCAAAACAAAAACAAAAAGTCACTTCTTACGGTACAAAAGTATCAATCTCAAATTAAATTCAAGCCATTCAATCTAGAAACAAAGAATCTTGATCATTATGTTAGCCATAATATGGATAAGTTCTAATTAGCATGGTCGTCCACAGGCCGTATTGCCGAAGGCCGCTCCTTTCCCCTGTGGAGTTAGTTACTGAAGTATTACTTGATGAGGGTGATGATGAACAGTGTGATGGATAGTGCTCAAGGTTAACGATGATGAACAGTAATAATCATGCTCAAATCCAGCTGGTTACAAGGCTTCGACATCAAGTGAGGAATATCATTTCTGTTTCATTGCCACGTGGTGATCACTGGATTGAAGCATAATTGGAATCAGTTTGTTATGTTTCCCGCAATAATATTTCTGTTATTTTCACGTTTTAGTTTTTAAAACAACATTTCCCGCCAATTGTTTCAGTTGCTTTGTTTCAATTGCTTTGTAACTGAATTGATGTGATGAGCACGCCAATTCAATCTATAAATAGTGTAATGGAAAATGCGAACAATGTAATGAAGAAAAAAGAAGAAAATTCAGTTGTGAATTAAGTTTCCCAAGTTTTTCCTTTCAATTTCCTCAATCTCTGTTTTACAAATGTTAACTGAATTTTTCAAGAACTAAGAATTTATCATGGTATTAGAGCTTGTAGCTAATGCAAATCAACATTGTTGTTTGATAAGTCAAGAGTTGAGTTAAAGAAATAATTGAGAAAGAAGTAACGAAGAAGAAACAGATCAAGAGATGGCAGATCAAAGAACAATAGAATTAGAACTCATTTCTTTTCACAATCAGGTATCATCTGTGAAACTCGATAAAGAAAATTATATTGTCTGGAAGAAACAAGTAATTCGCATGCATAGAAGCTATGATTTAGAAGGTTTTATAGATGGATCGGTTAAATGTCCGGGAAAACTAAATGAAAATGGTGTAATGAGTGTTGAATACAAATACTGGATTAGGCAAGATCACATGATCAGTTCTTGGCTGGTAGGATCAATGACTGATGAGTTTGTAAAGAAAGTTCAAGATTGTGATACGAGCTATGAAGTATGGGTGTGTCTTGAAGGATACTTTCTATCTCACTCTCGAGCCAGAATCATGCATTATAAAACAGAAATGAATTCTTTAAAGAAGGAAGGAATGAGTATAAGTGAATATATGCAACGCATACAATCCTTAGCATCACAATTATCATCTACTGGCTGTGCTGTCTCTGAAGAAGAACAAATCCTAACAGTTCTAAACGGACTTGATAGTGATTATGACTCTGTTGTAGCTAATGTTCAAGAAGGAATTGTGAAGCTACAAGAAGTGCAACACAAATTGTTGAGTCATGAAAGCAGAATTGAAAGGAGAAACACACCTATGCCACTATTACCATCAACTAATCTGGTTGATATCAATCATACGCCCAATGTTACTGCAAATCACACTCGTCAAACTATTGTGAATCCCTATACATTTCCTGCACACTCAACAAATCATTCTCAAAATAATCAGTCACCAAATCATCAATTTGATTACAGATCTCAGTATTCCAATCCTCAATCTGTCTACACATCTTAGCACTCACCAAACAACACACTTGTTCAAGACCATAACCAACTTTACAATTTTAACCATTCACAGAGCTTTAACAGAGGCAGAGGACAGAGCTTTTACAACAATCGATCACGATCTCAAATATGTGGTAGAATGGGACACTATGCTAATAGGTGCTGACACAGGTTTGATAGTCAATTCTCACCTCAAATGAGACCCAATTTTTCACAAAATCAACAGTTTACTCCCAGTTTTTCTTCTCACTCATAGTACTCTTCATCTCAAACACCACCTCCCTATCCTGTGCATACTCCAATAAGTCAACCACTCAATAATTCTTCTTACACCAATTTCAATAGCCCACAAGCTCTGGTAGCTATGTTCAATCCTCATATACAGCATAATTCAGATCTAAACTCATCAACATTACAGTAGTCACCTGCACAAGTTCATATGCAACAATCACCTGTGTATTACTCACATGCAGTACAAACAGCAAACCAACAAACCACTCAACCTGCAACAATTCTATATGCTAACTCTAATACAGTCTGTGATCCAACATGGTTTCCAGACAGTGGTGCCACACACCATGTAACAGCAGATCCATTAAATTTGGCTGTTAAAACTGAATTTGCAGGTAATGAACAACTTCAAGTAGGCAATGGATCTTGTCTACCAATTGCAAACGTTGGTATGTCTTCTGTTTCTTCTGTTCATAACACATCTACACAGTTTCTTTTATCCAATATGTTACATGTGCCCTCAGTCACCAAGAATCTTCTTAGTGTGGCTCAATTTACTAAGGATAATAATGTTCTTATTGAATTCCATGCTGATTATGTATATGTGAAGGACAAAACCACAGGGCAGAAACTCATGCAAGGGAGACTTAACAATGGATTGTACACATTTAATCTGATTGTTCACAAACCACACCCTACTGTCAAGCAGTTTCCTTATTTTCCTTACAGCTTGCTAACTGAAATAACTGAAGGTGCAGCTGGCAGCTCTAACTCTAGCTTAGCACTTTGGCATAACAGATTGGGTCACCCCTCTGTACAAACTACCAAAGCAGTAATGCTTAAGTGTAATGTCAAAAATACTGGTTTTTGTAATAATCAATTTGTATGTAGTGCTTGCCATTTAGGCAAAACACATAAGCTGCCATTTGTTCCCTTGATAAATAAAGCTAAAGCTCCTTTGGATGTTGTTCATTCGGATGTGTGGGGTCCTGCTCCCATGTTATCTAGCCTTGGATTTCGGTGGTATGTCCATTTTACCGATGAATTTTCTAGATTCAGTTGGATTTACTTTCTGAAGGAAAAATCAGATTGTAGAAAAGCTTTTATGTTGTTTAAAGTAAAAGTTGAAACACTAACTAACAAGCATATCAAAGTATTGCAAACTGATGGAGGTGGAGAGTATACTAGCTTGGATCATTCACTAAATGCGGCTGGCATTACCAGACATATTTCATGCCCTCACACCCCTGAGCAAAATGGTTTAGCTGAGAGAAGACACAGACAGATTGTTGAAATGGGGTTAAGCATGCTAGCACTTGCCTCTATGCCATTACAGTTATGGGATGAAGCCTTTTATGCAGCCACTTTTGTCACTAATAGGCTGCCTAGCTCTGTGCTGGAAGGAAAAAGTCATCTTGAAGCTTTATTTTCAGTTAAACCTGATTATACCTTTCTAAAGGTATTTGGCTGCAAGTGTTTTCCCCTTACCAGACCCTATAATCATCACAAGTTTGATTTCAAATCAAAACCTTGTACATTTGTTGGCTACAGCCCATATCACAAAGGTTATAAATGTCTCTCAGCTGATGGTAAGATCATTATATCACGGCATGTTTATTTTGATGAATTCAACTTTCCTTTTGTCTCACAATCTCATTCACTGTCATCTGCTCAACCTCTCAAAATAACCTTACCAACAGTCTCCAAAATTACCATTCCCATTTGCTCTAATGTTCCTGTGTCACCAATAAATAATCATGTATCACTTCCATCTCAATCACCTTCTTCACCTCGCAATGTTGTTCAAAGTACTTCTTCTTCTTCTTCTCCTATTCTTCATCACAGCTTGCCTGATTCATCTTCTGCTCAGACAAGCTCTTCTCAGCCTCTGAACATATCTAATCTTTCACCTATCATTAGTGGTACTCATGGAATGATAACTCGAGCCAAAGCAGGCATTTTTAAACCCAAAGCATATACAGTCACTACCACTGTGTCTCTTCCCAAAACTGTCAGGCAGGCTTTATCTCATGAAGGATGGTTTAAATCTATGAAGGAGGAATATGATGCACTAATGGCAAACAATACGTGGGAATTGGTATCGTGCCCCCAGAATCGAAAGATAATTGAAAACAAATGGTTGTTTCGAGTTAAGGAACTGGCAGATGGGACATTAGAAAAACTCAAGTCTCGGTTGGTGGCAAAAGGATACTTGCAGGTAGCTGGATGTGATTTTGTTGAAACGTTCAGCCCTGTTGTTAAACATGCCACAGTCAGAGTTATTCTTTCTGTTGCACTCAGCCATGGATGGTCACTTCGCCAACTAGACATCAACAATGCATTCCTTAATGGAACTCTTCAAGAGGAGATATTCATGAGACAACCAGCTGGCTTTGTTAACAAAGAACATCCCAATTATGTCTGTCGATTAAAGAAATCGTTATATGGCTTGAAACAAGCCCCTCAGGCATGGTTTGACACACTGTCAGCTGCTTTTGTGCAACTTGGTTTCTCTAGAGCCAAATCTGATGATTCCTTATTTCTTCTAATCTACTCAGACTATAGAATTTATGTCATTGTGTATGTTGATGACATGATTATTACCGGTTCTTCCTTAAACAAAGTCAATGCATTTATTGATCTTCTTCATGATCGTTTTGCTCTCAAGGATATGGGCTTTCTGCACTACTTCTTGGGAATTGAGGTCTCCAAACTTACTAATGGTTGTCTATTCCTAAATCAGTCCAAATACATTCGAGCTATATTGGCTAAGACTCATATGACACTGGCTAAACCTGCTAATACTCCTATGATTTCCAGTTCAGCTCTTAAAAAAGATGAGGGTGATGCTTGTGTTGATCCTGGTCTCTATCGCAGCACTGTTGGAGCCTTACAGTATGTCACTATCACACGGCCAGATATTGCTTTCTCTGTTAACAAAGTCTGTCAGTATATGTCTCACCCTACAGACATTCATTGGGGAGCTATCAAAAGAATATTGAGGTATCTCAAGGGTACAATTGCGCATGGACTGTATTTTCAACCTTCTGTTGATCTTAGGATACATGGATTTGCTGACTCTGATTGGGGCTCTTGTCTTGATACCAGACGCTCCACTTCAGGCATTTGCATTTTTCTGGGTGCTAATCCTGTTATTTGGTCAGCTAAGAAGCAATCCACTGTCTCTGGGTCAAGCACTGAAGCTGAATATAGGTGTCTTGCGAGTGCAACTGCAGACGTTGTTTGGCTTACTGCTTTACTTCTTGAAATGCAGATTTCTACAACTGCTACTCCAATTATCTGGTGTGACAACTCCAGTGCTATTACTCTATCAGCTAATCATGTGTTTCATGCCAAAACCAAACATATTGAGCTCGATTGTCACTTTGTACGAAGGTGCTTCTTCGGCAGCTTAGTGTACAACATGTACCCTCTTATGATCAGACTGCTGATATCCTCACCAAGCCCCTATCTCCTGATCCGTTTTTGTCTTTACGAGCCAAAGTCAGTGTCACTGAACTGCCACTGAGTTTGAGGGGGCGTGTGGAGTTAGTTACTAGAAGTATTACTTGATGAGGGTGATGATGAACAGTGTGATGGATAGTGCTCAAGGTTAACGATGATGAACAGTAATAATCATGCTCAAATCCAGCTGGTTACAAGGCTTCGACATCAAGTGAGGAATATCATTTCTGTTTCATTGCCACGTGGTGATTACTGGATTGAAGCCTAATTGGAATCAGTTTGTTATGTTTCCCGCAATAATATTTCTGTTATTTTCACGTTTTAGTTTTTAAAACAACATTTCTCCGCCAATTGTTTCAGTTTCTTTGTTTCAATTGCTTTGTAACTGAATTGACGTGATGAGCACGCCAATTCAATCTATAAATAGTGTAATGGAAAATGCGAGCAATGTAATGAAGAAAAAAGAAGAAAATTCAGCTGTGAATTAAGTTTCCCAAGTTTTTCCTTTCAATTTCCTCAATCTCTGTTTTACAAATGTTAATTGAATTTTTCAAGAACTAAGAATTTATCGTCCCCCCTTTCTTGTACACTTTTTACTTTCCTTGGCTAATGTTTTCGGTCTTTTTGTGTTTTATCCAATGGCCCTCGCTTTGGCCGATGTTTCATTTTTTTTTTCTATGTTTTCCTTTGGTATTTTTAGTGGCACGGGGTGATGGTTTTTGAGATTCACAGTGACGAGCCACCGCTTTTCCAAGTTGCTGTTTCTTTCCAATGCTTGAAAGCTCTCTCTCTCGTGTTTTGGGTGGTGTCTCTTAGTTGCAGTTCTTAGCTAGCGTTGATAGTTTGGTGGCAGTTATGAGTTATTTTTGGCGACTCTCTTTGATCAATGAAGAGGGTAGATTTTTTGGGTGTAGTAGTTTTTGAGTTGTTGTTTTAATGTGTGTTTGTTTTGTATTTTGCTATTTTTGGTGTGCTATGAAATATGCACGTGATATTTTTTGTGTTTTCGTTAATGTGGTAACTGATTACTTTGAATAAACAATTTATATTGCTTTGAAATTTTTACTATTTAAATCATTGAGTCAACCATTAAAGTGTTGTAATATGTAGCTACTAAGTAAAGCTCATGTATATTTGCTCATAGATTTATTGGGGCAACAATTGTTTGCGTGTCTTGACTATGATTTTGAAGTTGTGATGTATATTTTAAAGTAATCGTTGTTTGAGATTGTAATTTAAATTCATATTTAATAAAAAAAATATTATGTTTGTTATAAAAAAAATGTTAGTCCTACTACGAATATCATTTTAAAAATAATAATAATAATATGAGTATCACCATATATATATATATAATATGATCTGTGATTTTTATTTATTAATTAATTTTTTATACTATTGTCTTTTAACGGATAGAATTAAAAAAAAAAATAGTTAAAAAAAATAGATAAATTTATTATCTTAAATCTAAACCCTTAAAAACTACTTGCTTAAAAAATCTATGACCAATAACTCATTAACCTTTCACACCTCTGTGATAGTCCTGGCGCCTATAAAAACTCAGCAGGAGCTCAAACAAATACATAACGTGAGAGTAATTGATCCCAAGACATCTCTGTTGTGATGGATACACTTCCAAGAAATTGGAAATATGCAACAATGAAGTTACACATGTCTTTGGTTCTTGCTCTCTTCTTATTTCAATTGCAACTCCATATTATCTTTGCAGTATCTGTTGAAGAAACACAAAAAGTGAGTAAATAATTTCTATTTTGATAACCAAGGATTCAATTACAGCTACTTCCTTTTGAACTTTGCTTCAAGAATAGCTACTAAATTTGAAATTAACTTTTATAGGTGCAAATAGTCTATTTGGGAGAGAATCGTGACGATGACCCAGCAACTACCACAAAATCTCACATTAATATGTTATCTACTGTGCTGGGAAGGTAAACTATAACAACGAGAATGCTGCTTCTTTTTTTTTTTTTTTAATAAAATACCTCAATCGCGTTCCACTGTATAGTAAGATACGATCTTATGCATAGTTGTTAAACCAACTAAACTACCTGCTTATATCATAATAACATATATATATATATATATATATATATATATATTTGCATCTATATTAATTAGATTATGGTATATGACAAAATTATTTTAGAAAATAAAAAAATCATTTGATTTTTTAAACAATTTTGTCAAGTGTGAAAATATTATGAACACGAGTACAAGTTTTCTAAGCTCATTTTTTACCCAAATTTATCCACTAATTTATAGCCTTTAAATTTAATAAATATTAATTTCTCAGATATTGTAATTCTCTTCCCTACATCTTTAATTACAATTTTACACTTATTTATCTCATTTATTAAATATTTCTCTCTCTTATTATTTTACCATAATAATTTATTTCCTCCTCATTTATCTCCCTTGAATTAAAAAATAATATCACTATTTAATAAATAAGTGAATATATGCTACTGTTGTTATTCACAATAAGGTGATAATATTTACTTCCTTAATTAGAGTTTTTTTTTTTTTTTTTCAATTCAACAATAGATTATTAACTTCTCAATTTTATTTTTTTTTTCTTTTTTAAAACTTCTAAGTAAGAAATTAATATTTTTCATAGTGGTTCAAACACAATATGCCTTTTATTTATTTAAATATTTTTTTAATGAGAAAAAATAAAATTATATTATTATTATTATTATTATTTTCTAAGCTAAATTTGTTAGAATTTTGATTTTCATTTAAAAAAAATATCAAATATAACAACCATAAAATTAATAACAATAAAAATAATATCCCTAAAATTAATAACAACAAAAATATCAACTCTAATAATGACACATACCTATTTAAGAAGAATATGTTTTCTTTAAATAAAAAACAGAACTTTTATTTTATTATTATGAGTTCTATGTTATTATTTAAAAATAGTTTAAAATAAAGTCATTTAAGAATTTTTTTTTTTCTATACTAATAGCTATCGTAAGTGAGATAATTTTTTTTTTCTATACTAATAGCTATCGTAATTGAGATAATTTTTTTTACAACTTGATTAAGACAAGTTATGTCTTCGTTAGACTCAATCTTCGTGTACGTATTTATAAAAGATACGTAGCATTGAAAAAATAAAATAACAATTTAAAATAGAAAAATAGGCTTATATGACTCTTAAGTCTTATCAATACTTTTATTCTAGAGTGATCCAGGTTGAGTTGAACCAATAATATCAAAATATCTAAGATTGAAAATCTTATCGGGAATTGAGGCTCATATACCGGCTTCTGACATTGAAAATCAATTTGGGAGAGGAGGCTCTAAGTTTCGGTATTGATTTGTTCCATAGTTACTCCCATAAGCAGTTTGTGGGGCCATGGCGTTGAACTGCGGTGAAGTCCATGTTTGAGTAGTGTCATGCATTTGATACTCCATCGGAGATTGTGACACGTATGGTTGAGTAGCACCATTAGTTCGGCTGGGTCTTGAAACTAATTGATTAGGAAATGGTTCAATCGAAGAAATTTGTGCTTCTTTGGGTCTTTTTTAGATGATTAATTTGAACCCATTCAAGCACAAGTTTCAACAATTGTTTTATATCTAATTCCATTCGGCATGTGTTTAACTTTGAAAATCTTTTATGATTTAGTTAGTAAGATTCATAATTCTTTGGAGCTAAATTCAAATCTCATCGAATGTGTGAGTATATTTTTTCTTTATTAATAAAAAAGAATGAGATTTTAGAACTTTTTTTAAATAAATAAATAAAAAAACTTGGCTTTGATAAGTAAAATTTTCAACCGATCAAAATTCGACTAGTTAGACAGCTGTCTAATTTTGGATAGTATAGTTAGACATGTGTCAGACTTAGCTCATACGAGTAGGGTTGTCGTGCGACCGATCAAAATTCAACCAGAGACATATCCGTCCATTTCTGGACAGTCTAGTTTGACTTCAAATCAAAATTTAAGACAATTAGTCAATAAAATTAATAACATTTTTGTCACAATATGTAAAAAAAATGGAGAGAGTTATATATGATTTTTAATAAATATAAAGTTATAACAACATATAACATTTTAATTGGATAAAGAAAAAAGGCCTTAATTTTTTTTTTTTTAAATTATTTAATTTCTTTCTTTAATAAAAGAAACATTTAATAAATGAAATAGATAAATGTAAAATTGTAATTAATGATCTAGTTAGTGATGATAATCACATGATCTTAACAATTAAAATGTATTAAATCTAGAGACTTAACTATATATATATAAGTCTGGCCTTTAAATAGCATAATTTTTTGTGTCGTAATTCCTTTTAAGACACTTATATTAATATTACCCTCCAATGTCGAAGTAAAAAAAGATGGATTCATCAACAACCTGAATTTACTTGATGAAAAGTAATTATTGATTCAGAGCATCAAAATCCAACTATTATATCATTCTTGTAGCATCCACACCAAAAAAGCCACAAGATAAGTAGGATAAGAACAAAATTTTCTAAGGCAATGCAAAGTCAGATGTTTCCACGTGAGTTAGTCTGAGATACAGAGTAGATTATCCACTGGCGTTTTGTCTCACCAAAATAGTCTCATCTTAGCTAAAAGGGTCATAGAAATGGGCACCATAAACAGCAAGAAATAGTGACGATATTTATAACTGCTCATTGAACTGGGTGCATTTGAAAGGTTTAAGGCATAGCCGTTTTCCATCGTCTTTTCATCCATGCCAGGGAAACGACTTGTAACCATGTACATGTACATGGTTACCTACTGTATGAATCCGGGATTTAAATAACATGTATATATTATATAAACCGACAACAAAATATTAAGTCAATTGTAGGTTATAGATATGTAGATATATTATATAATGTACATTCATTTATGTATAAGTTAACATGTTATGTTGGTTAATTCGATTATGTAAAATATATGTGCTAATTTGGGGTTCAATACATATTATTTGATGGGGAACACATAATTAATTGAAGATAGATTCATTTTGTTTGTTATTGAAGTAAAAAAGCTGCACAGGGATCAATTCTTTATAGTTACAAACATGGATTTTCTGGGTTTGCTGCAAGATTATCAGATTCTGAGGCACAAACCATTACAGGTATAAGACTAAGCTTACTCTGCATATTCTTTAGAGTGATATCCATTAACAGCTCTTGTAGTTAATTAGTTATCCTTTAAAAATTGCAGAGTTTCCTGAGGTGTTACGAGTCATGCCAAACCATATATACAAGCTACACACCACAAGAAGCTGGGACTTCCTTGGAGTTGATCACCTTTCCCAACAATCTCTTTTGACAAGGAACTCTGGTAAAGGAACTATCATTGGTGTGGTGGATACAGGTAAGCCTTCATTGTCTCATATAATGGTCCTAAAAAGACTTTGGACTAGCTGTAATGAAGCATAACTTAATGTGAACTTGCAATAGGAGTTTGGCCTGAGTCCAAGAGTTTCAGGGATGAAGGGATGGATCCAATTCCGAAAAGCTGGAAGGGAATTTGCCAAAAGGGAGAGCTTTTTAATTCCACAAATTGTAACAAGAAAATTATTGGTGCTCGGTGGTTCTTTAAAGGAATGATGGAACAAATCAACCAAACCTCGCAGCATTTCCCCGGTAAGGAGTACATGTCAGCAAGAGATCAAAATGGCCATGGAACTCATACAGCCTCAACAGCAGCTGGAAACTTTGCGAAAAATGCAAATTATAAAGGACTGGCTACAGGACTGGCTAGAGGAGGGGCTCCTCGAGCTCACTTAGCAATTTACAAGGCTTGCTGGTTTACTGGAAGATGTTCTGCAGCTGATGTTCTACAAGCTTTTGACAAAGCAATACATGATGGAGTGCACATCTTGTCTCTGTCACTTGGTGGCGGGATTCCCTTGCTTAACGACTTAGAGGATGCAATTGCGTTGGGATCGTACCATGCAACTGCAAGAGGGATCACAGTTGTCTGCTCAGCTGGAAATAAGGGTCCTAAGTCATATAGCATTTCAAATACTGCACCATGGATAATAAATGTAGCAGCCAGCACAATAGATAGGGCGTTTCCTACATCCATTACACTTGGAAATAACCATACTCTTTGGGTAAGCTATACTCACTGATAATAACATCAAAAAAGGAAAAGAAAAGAGAACTTGCATTCAACTAAGAATTATTAGAATATTGATTTTCTATACTGCAGGGCAAAACATATCCAGTAGGAAGCACTGGATTTGCTCCAATTTTATTATTGGATAGGTGAGCCATCACATCTTTCACTAATTGTATTTGATACCATGTTTTATATTCTACCTATGCTACAGTAATAAGCGGTCTTTTTTATTCTTTGCAGTTGTACAAATTTCAATGCAACATTAACAAAAGGGAAAATCGCCTTTTGTTTCCGTACAGATGATCGAAGTAACTCAGATTCAGAGGACATAGATTCTACATCAATTTTGGAGAAGAAAAAAGAACCTGAGAAGAAACAAATAGCCAAAGGTATCATAATTGCCACGTACCATGAGGATGTAGATATTGAAATAGGTATTTGATATGAACTTAATCTTCCCTGTCAATTAATTAGAACAAAACAGCAAGCACAAACCAGTAAAACCTTGTAAGAAATAATCTGGAATGTTCTTGTATTATATTCTGAAATAGAAAGGAAATAACAAAGGATAATCCAAGCTTTCGAGAGGCCTGGTTCTCTCCCAGAGCTGAGCTCCTTACAAAATTCTCAGATACCACTCTCCCCCCCCCATTCTACTGCTCAAATAACCAATTCACAACAGAAAATTCCACGTGGACAGTGGTCCCAAATTTAACAAACTACTCAAGCAGAAAAATAACAAACTATAAAGGAAATACAAACTGAAATGGAAAGAAAACAACTAACGAAATGCAATGATCACTTATCTGATATTACTGTTCTGCCCCTTACTGATTTCCCCTCCTTCTTCGTGTATAAGTAAAATGCACTGTGGGTCTAACATTACCTCCCTCCCAAAGTTTCACCTTGTCCTCAAGGTGAAAATGGGGAAATTGCTCCATCAGTCTATAATAGTTCTCCCAAGTAGCTTCAAACTCCGGCAAATTCTTCCATTGGATCAACACCTCAAGTTCATTTGTCAACCCATTGGTGCTTGGGCGTACTCCCAATAGTTTCTCCGGCTCAACCGACATCTCTAAATCAGTGGTGAGTTGGGCAGGTAATACGGAGGAGGAGTATGTCATTCCTTTAGCAGCTCTCAACTGAGATATATGAAAGACAGGGTGGATGGTAGAAGTAGTGGGCAATTCCAAGTGATAAGCTACTTGTCCAACCCTGCGTAGAATCTTATATGGGCCATAATATCTCGCTGCAAGTTTCTCATACTTTCTTTTTGCCAAGGATTGCTGCCGGTAAGGTCTTAGCTTCAAAAACACCATGTCGCCTACATTGAATTCTTCGGCATGGCGTTTCTGATCTGCATTCTTTTTCATGCGTTGTTGAGCTCGAACTAATTGCATTTTGAGGTCATCCAAATTAGCATCCCTCTCCTCAAGCACCTGCTCTACAGCACCAACACTAGCTGTTTGCCTCCCATATCTAATCAATTTAGGTGGGTCTCTTCCATACACTATCTTAAAAGGTGTGGTACCTGTGGAGCTATGGAACGAGGTATTGTACCAATACTCAGCCCATGGTAACCAAATTGCCCATTTTTTTGGTTTTTCCGAAGCAAAACACCTCAAATAAGTCTCCAATGTTCTATTGACCACCTCAGTCTGACCGTCAGTTTGTGGGTGATAAGCCGTGCTTCGTTTCAAAGAAGTTCCTTGTAGCTTAAATAACTCAACCCAAAAATGACTTAAGAACACCCTATCTCTGTCTGACACAATAGACTCAGGAATGCCATGGAGTTTTACTATCTCCTGAATAAACACTGCAGCCACAGATTGAGCAGTAAAGGGATGTCTCATGCCAATGAAATGGGCGTACTTACTTAGCCGGTCTACCACTACTAATATGGTGTCAATGCCCTCAGATTTCGGTAACCCTTCTATGAAATCCATACTAATATCCTCCCAGATCTGATTAGGGATGGGTAAAGGTTGTAATAACCCTGCTGGTGTAGAAGCACTGTATTTGTGTTTCTGGCAAATGGTGCATTCTCGGACAAACTTAATTATATCCTTATGCATGCCCTCCCAATACAGTTCTCCAGCTGCTCGCTGATAAGTTTTGGTCTCTCCCGAATGTCCACCAACCAATGTCCCATGGAACTCATTCATTATTTCCTTCAAGAGGGTCGTTGTTTTAGGTATCACCATCCTTCCCTTGTAGAATAATTGCCCTTCATGCAATGTGAAACCCGCAGGGTACGTTCTGCCAGCTTCAATGTCATCTCTCAGTTTACTCAAGAATGCATCGTGGGCAATCTCATTTTGGAGAGCTTGCCAATGCTTCCATTGGGGAAGGCTTATTTCTCCTAACTCCACAGAATCAGGTGCTCTTGATAGAGCATCAGCTACATGGTTGCTTGCTCCGGTTCTATACTGAATCTCAAAGCTGTATCCCATCAACTTAGCAACCCATTTTTGGTACTCAGAGTTAACAATCCGCTGTTCAAATAGGAACTTCAAACTCTTTTGGTCAGTCTTGACCACAAAGTGCCTACCCAATAAATAAGGTCGCCACTTCTGAACCGCAAGAACAATAGCCATTAACTCTTTCTCGTAGATGGACTTTAGCCGAGCTCTTTGACCCAAAACCTGACTAAAATAAGCTACTGGTCTCTTGTCTTGTACCAACACCGCACCCAATCCATAACCGGAAGCATCAGTCTCTATGCTGAAGGTTTTGGTAAAATCTGGCATGATTAATACGGGTAACTGTGTCATAGCATGCTTGAGAGCATTCATGGCCACGGTAGTTGCATCATTCCAGCAAAATTTGTCTTTCTTGAGTTGTTCTGTTAAAGGATGGGCTATATGCGCATAATTTGCCACAAACTTCCTGTAGTATCCTGTCAAGCCAAGGAATCCACGTAAACCTCTTAAATCCTTAGGTTGTGGCCACTCCAGCATAGCTTTAATTTTCTCTGGGTCTGCGGATACTCCTTTTCCAGAAATGATATGCCCCAAATACGCCACCTCTGCTTGGCCAAACGCACACTTCTTCTTATTGAGAAAAAGTCGATGCTGATTCAGCAGTTCCAAAACTAATTCAACATGCCTCAAATGGTCCTCCTCATTTGCACTGTATATCAGAATATCATCAAAAAAAACAAGTACAAATTTTCTCAAGTAAGGCCTAAATACCTCATTCATCAAGGACTGGAAAGTAGCAGGGGCATTTGTAAGGCCAAAAGGCATGACTAAGAACTCGTAGTGCCCTTCGTGAGTCCTGAAAGCTGTTTTTGGAATGTCCTCCTCTCTAACCCGTATTTGATGATAACCGGATTTGAGGTCCAGTTTGGAAAAAATCCGAGCACCATGTAACTCATCCAAGAGTTCTTCAATAACTGGAATAGGGTACTTATCAAGTACCGTCTCCTTGTTTAATGCCCGATAATCCACACAAAATCGCCAGGATCCATCTTTTTTTTTAACCAATAAGACAGGGCTAGAAAACGGACTGAAACTGTGTCTGATGATGCCGGCACTCATCATTTCCTTGATTAATCTCTCAATTTCGTCCTTCTGTACGTGAGGGTACCGATAAGGCCGAACACTAATAGGACCACTTCCCTCCTTCAGTATGATGGCATGCTCTCTGTCCCTTAAGGGTGGAAGCCCTTCAGGCATGTTAAAAATTGCCTCATTTTGGAGTAATAACGGCCTCAAAAATGCGGGTTCATTTACCTCCAAATCCTCTTGAGTTCCCAAATTGTTCAGTTCCACTATGATTCCTTGTCCCTCCCGCCTTATTGTTTTCTTAATGGACTTAAGAGAAACTTTTGTCACACTCAGGGTGGGATCGCCTTGTAAGGTCACCATTTTCTGTCCTATTGAAAATTTCATGGTTTGAAGTTTCCAATTAGTGTGAGTCATCCCGAGAGTTTCCAACCATTGAATGCCCAAAATCACTTCTGAATTTCCCAACTGTAAGGGTAAAAAATCAGCAACTATTTCCACACCTTGCAGCTCCAATTGAATTCTTTTACAAACCCCTTCACCCTTAATGGCATTTCCAGCCCCCAGAGTAACTCCATAGCTTCTGGTTTTGACGATGGGTAATTTCAATTCCTCCACTATTTCAGCAGCTATGAAATTGTGGGTAGCTCCAGGATCAATCAAAGTGACCACCCTTCGATCCCCAATGGACCCCCATAGCTTCATAGTCTTTGGAGTCGTAAAACCAACCACAGAATTCAGAGAAACTTCAACCTCCTGATCAATATCTTCTAAAATTGGGGCTGTTTCACCGTCTTCTTCATCAGCGTCAATGCCCTGTTCTTCAGCCTCTTCTTGCATTATTAACACACTTAATTCCTTGCGTTTACAGGCGTGGCCTGGAGTCCATTTGTCATCGCACCTATAGCATAATCCCCGTTCCCTTTTTCTCTGCATTTCTTGATCTGTTAATCGGCGAATTTCGCCGAATTTCTTGTTACCCAGTACCGATTTCTCAGGAAAACTTCGAATTCCTGTATTACTAGCTGGAACTGATTTCACGAAGGATGGGCTCAGCAAATTTCTTGCTGTTCGGTTGAATTTTTGAGCCCAGCTCAGTTTGTCTTCTATTAATTGGGCTAATTCCATGGCCCGACCCAGTGAATGAGGCCCAAGCAACCTTAATTCCATTTTGATTTCGGGTCTCAACCCATTGATAAACGTAGCGAGGGCAACTTCATCAGAGACATCTACCAGAGGCGCTGCTAGCTCGATGAAGCTTCGCCGATATTCTGCCACCGTGCCGGTTTGCTCTTGGGCGATCCACTGTTCGTACAAGGAACCACTTCGTGTTGAACGGAACTGCCGGAGTAGCATTAGCTTCAATTCATCCCATGACCGAAAACTCCGTTTAGAAGTTTCCCACTGGTACCACGACAACACATCTCCTTCAAAGCTAATTACCGCAGCTTCCAGCCGTTCTTCATCTGTCATTCGATGGAAATTATAATACCGTTCAGCTCGCAATAACCAGCCGTCGGGATTATTACCATCAAAAATCGGCATGTCTAACCGTCGGAACCTAAAATCTGGTCTGGGTTGGTGCGACCCACTGTGGTCGCCGCTGTTATGGTCCCCTCCGTTGTGATTCCCTGCTGACGGGCTGAGTACCAACGATTCTTTTCCTTTTCCAGTGACAGAGGATTGGTGACGTTCTTCCTGAATTTTGAGCAATTGTTCGAAACGATGATTGAGCTGCTGAGCCAAGGTATGTAAATCCTCCTTCAACTCTCCTACTTCACTCACCACTTTACTCTGCTCTTCTTGAATTGCTCCGATAACCTCCTCCATTGCTTCCATTCTCTGGTTGTTGTTTTTTGCCATTATCCCAAGGTCTGACTGCTCTGATACCACTTTTGATATGAACTTAATCTTCCCTGTCAATTAATTAGAACAAAACAGCAAGCACAAACCAGTAAAACCTTGTAAGAAATAATCTGGAATGTTCTTGTATTATATTCTGAAATAGAAAGGAAATAACAAAGGATAATCCAAGCTTTCGAGAGGCCTGGTTCTCTCCCAGAGCTGAGCTCCTTACAAAATTCTCAGATACCACTCTCCCCCCCCCATTCTACTGCTCAAATAACCAATTCACAACAGAAAATTCCACGTGGACAGTGGTCCCAAATTTAACAAACTACTCAAGCAGAAAAATAACAAACTATAAAGGAAATACAAACTGAAATGGAAAGAAAACAACTAACGAAATGCAATGATCACTTATCTGATATTACTGTTCTGCCCCTTACTGATTTCCCCTCCTTCTTCGTGTATAAGTAAAATGCACTGTGGGTCTAACAGTATTCCAAATGCCCAAGTAGATTACGAAGTGGGGACAGAAATTCTTACCTATGTAGCAAAATCAAGGTAATATATGTGAAACAATTACAGGAATGCTTACTCAAATGTTCTTTAGTGTTAACTTTGACCTTGCGCTATGAAGGTCTCCTATTGCAAAGCTGGATTTTCCAAAGACTGTGATTGGGGCATGGTTTTCCCCGCGTGTTGGTTCCTTTTCTTCTAGAGGACCAAGTGCCCTGACCCCTGCAGTATTAAAGGTATAACCTATAACCTATAACCAAGAAACAGAGCTGCTAATTTATGAAAGTTAATCATTTGTCATAAAATTTAAAAGAAAAAAATTCAACAAATAGTAGATCCACTTCTCTTAGCTTTCACCTTATTATGTCACTACTTATTACTTGATATGTCATTGCTGGGCCAATGGACACAGCCAGACATAACCGCCCCCGGTGTGAATATTATAGCTGCATGGCCAACACCTAATGGAGAAACAGAGGAGTACAACCTTGAAACAGGAACTTCCATGTCATGCCCTCATGTTGCAGGGATAGCAGCTCTTCTCAAATCAGTGTATCCACATTGGTCTCCAGCAGCAATAAGATCTGCTCTTGTCACAAGTGGTGAGTACAAACACAAAGTTGTAATTGAATTTCATACCACCAATATGTTAGTAAAAGAAAAGGCTAGACCAAATCATTTAACATATATTGCAAAATGCAGCTTACCAAATTGGAAATGATGGAGCATACATTACTGCAGAGACCAAAACTCCCAAACCAGCAGACCCTTTTGACATGGGTGGTGGGCACGTCAATCCTAAACAAGCAGCTAATGCTGGACTCGTTTACGATAGTAGAACAGAGGATTTCAGCCAGTATATATGCTCCTTTGGTTATGACAGTGCCGAAGCAACTAAATTGACCGGCACCAAAGTCAACTGCAATGAAGAAAGCATAATTGGGCTGAACTTCAACCTCCCTTCATTCTCAATTCCAAACCTCAAAACGGCACAGACAATTACAGTCACAAGAACTGTGACAAACGTGGGAGATATTAATTCAGTGTACAAGGCAATTGTGCAGGCTCCTTCAGGCATAAAAATTACAGTTGAACCTCAAATCCTAAGTTTCAATTCAAAAATACATCAACTATCCTTCAAAGTAAGCTTTTTCTCGACTCAAAAACAACATGGTTATTACAAGTTTGGGAGCCTAACATGGACCGATGGTAAGCATGTTGTGAGGAGTCCAATTGCTGTACGTGTGATTAAAGCTGAATATTCAAATGCAGATCTATGAGATCATACAAATTAAAGACTATTAAATAATGGTGGACAATGTATCACCAAATAGTATTTGCATGTGGATGGAGATTTTATCTACCTACTTGTTTGGGAACTAAATTAATTATAATTTATTTAAAATTAATAAATTCCTCGTTCATCTTTCAGTATCCACCAACTAGACTAAGAAAAATTATGAAATTTGAAGGACGCAATTGAACAGTTTGATGTTTAATGAATTTTAAGGGACCATATTCCAACCCTCTATCTGATATTACATCAAACAGCTTATCTGCTAAAACCAAATTGCCAAAGAGATTCATAGCTTTAATACCGACAGCTTTTGAATGAATATTTATAACATGGGTTGTTTGTTGATGAAACCAAAGTGTTCTCAATGTTAGAGTAATTGTCCCACATTGATAAAAGATAATATAATGAAAGAGTTTATAAGAAAGATGAGTATCTCTACTCATTGGGTTAACCTTTTGATATTAGAGTACTCATGATTCTTATAAAATTCTACATGATATCAAAGCTTCAGTCAATCAACGGGCCAAAGGCAAAAAAAAAAATAATGTAGTAAATAGGTTTAAAATACAAAATGATGGACTTTACAAGAGACAAAGACCCACACTTTGAGGGGGAATGTTAGAGTAATTGTGGGCTTTACATCCCACATTGATAAAGTTTATAAGAAAGATGAGTATCTCTACTCATTGGATTAACCTTTTGAAATTAGAGTACTCATGATTCTTATAAAATTTTACACCCAAACCTTAATTTTGTGCCAACTTTACTACAACAAAATGACTTGTACTATTTCCATCACACTCTTCTTTTATAATGGGAAGAACTTCCCACTTTTCGTCTGTAATATATATATATATATGTGTGTGTGGTTACGTGTCATTTATTTATTTTTGGATAATTTTATCATTAATATTTTTTTCACAATTTAATATTTAATAATAATGACTAATGATCTAAAAACCTAAAAGTTAGGTTCATTATAACAATTTTATTTTTATTTTTTCTAAGTTTTACTTATAAAAATTATCTTTAGACAAAAACAAATGTTAAATAATTATAATTTATCATTAACCAAAAATAATTATTAAACAATTAAAATCCTTTAATACTAAAGAGTTAAAATATCCAACATTTTTTTTTTTTTAGAGATTGAATATATGTTATCATCTCAAAAGAAAAATATTCACTTTGATTTGATAATACTTTGAATTACCGTTTACCCTCTTAAATTTTTTGTAAAATTGCGCTTCACAATTTTAAATGCATATTAATATGTTTTCATATCCTTAATATAATAAAATTGGAAAAGTATTTTAAGAATAGTAGAAATTGAAAGAATGTGCCTTTTAAAAAATGTTTTATTTTTAGAACTAATGTAATATTGTTATATTATTTTCAATTTTAATTATATTGAACGTGAATATACATGGTCATATATCAAAATTGTTTTTCTTTACAAATATTAGTAAATTCATATTTATTTATAATTTAAAATTTAAACACATGACTATATATATATATATTCTAATAAAATGCAAGTGCTTAGCACTTGTTATATTTTACTTTTGTTTTTAGTTTTTATTATATTTTTGTGTAATATTAAAATATATTTGTATCAATTTATTTAATAAATAAAGTACTAAAAACTTAACCACTACCTAATTATGAAGAAAAAAAAATTCATTTGAGGTGCATCAACATCAAGACTTGTTTCAAAATGCTCAATCTTAAAAAATAAAAATAAAAATAAAAACTTATGAAAAAAATTAATTATCATAAAAAATTATTTGGAGCATAAAAAAATTTGCATTGCAAATGTAAAAATGTAAGTTTCAATTATAAAGTAATTAATGTTCATGTAATTTAAAAAGTAAACTCTTATAATAGAAAAAAGAAAAATTATAATATAATATAATAATTTTGATAAATAAATAAAATTAATAATAGTGACAATTTTTTGTAATTATATATGAATGATTTTGTCTAATTTTTTTAATTATAATATTGTCATTATTTTATAAAAAGATATGTATTTTAATTTATCTAAGACTTATAATATAAAAATTAAACCATAAATAAAAATTTTATAATCTTTTCTTTTATCTTTAATTTTTTTAATGTAAATTTGGTAACATAAGTAAAAATAACATATTGATCTACTGAATACAAATTTATTTATTTACGTTTTTTAAAAAAAAAAAATTAAATCTTCAAGATCTTGAATAAATAAATTAATAGCTAGGAAATAAATTATTCTTCTAGCTTTTAACATGAGAGAAAAGGATAAACATCGATCGTATTAAAACTCTCATTTATCACTATGTAAAATTAATTAAAATGTATAATTATTTATTTTAGGTTACGGAGGATATTTTGTAAAAAAAAAAAAGAAAGAGTAAATCATATATATATATATGTGTGTGTGTGTGTATATGTATATGTATATATAATTTAATTATTTATTTTAATTGTAATGTTTAAATTTTAATTTTTAAGTTTAATTTTCAGCAAATAGAGATTACATTATCATTGCCAAGATTTAATTTTAAAAAGAAAAATATAGTAATAAGAAACTATTTCACATCAAATATTTTTCCGCATCATTTTATGAAAAATATTCACAATTTTATTAGATTATTGGGCAAACATTCTACTTCATACTGTAAATTTTAAGTTATTTTAAATTTACTACCTTTTGTTTTTCTTATCAATTTGATACTTGTTATTTTTATATTAGTTAGGTATTGATAGTTGATATTAGCATCAAATCTTAATGGGTCAAATTATTTTGAGTGATTGAATTAAAAGGTTAAGAATTTTAATTAAATTAGACAAAAATGGATTAATTTCACGTGATAATTTTGTAAACTTTTTAGTTTAAATTTAACGTAAATATTAACTAAAATGCTTAATTAATATAAAATTTAATACATCAAGCACTAAACTAATAAAAACTTTAAATCGTAAATTAAAAGTAAATCAAATTTTTAATAGAAAATAAAATGTTTACTCTAGATTATTTTATAACTTTGTATTTTTTTTACTTAAATATGTGAATATATTTTATCTTATTAATAAAAAAAAAATTAGTGCTCTCTAAAAAAACAAATAACAAAAAAAAAAAAAAAAAAGAGAGAGAGATCAAGAACTTGCAAATAAGTCAAGTTTGGTATATAATTTTGTCTCTTTTGAAAAAAAAAAAAAATTTGGTTTCTAATTGCGTTAGTGCTCTACGTAGAGTATTTTTCTTAAATAGCTTAATTTTGGTAAATTATTTAATTTTTCTAAGTACAACAACTTATTTTAAAACTCACAATTTTATATTAAATTATCAAATAAAAAATACCAAAAAATTTTCATTTTATAACTTCAATAAAATGAGACAAAGTTTTCGCTAGACTTCTAACGACTATTGCATGTTATCTCGTTTGAGTTATAGCGACCATTGCCAAAGTTGCTAGATGTAAGGCCTTCTATTCGGACTAAAAACCATTTAAGGCTTTACATTTGGAACACATTATATATGTTTCTTAAAAATATATAAAATCTTATATTTGGATATGGGGCAAATCTTATGAAATTTTAATCTTATTCTTATTTTATTAAATTTATGTAATAATAATATTTTAGTCTTTAGGAATATAAAGTTATGAACTATGGAATAAATTTTTGCTATGAAAAAAAAAAATAAAAAATTCTACCTCGATATACTCCTCTACGTTCGACCTTGAGCATATGACATGCACTGTAAGAAGCTTGATGGTCTAGATTGAAATTCATTGATTGTTGATATTGGCCAAAAGTGATTGGGCCATAAATGTCCGCTAGTCTTTGCTATCTTATCAGTACCATAATTTTTTTTTTATCATTTTTTATCATTTTTTTTATTAATTAATATTTTAATAATACCTATATTTAAAAAAAGTATTAATTTACTGTAATTTTTACATGTAATCATCAAATGTAATTTTAATGAATAATACTTTTGGCATTTTCATCTCTTCCATTCCTTATACAAAAATAATATTTTTTAGTCGTTTTTAACATTTTCAACCAATTTTTATGTCTCTTCCTTCTCTTAAAATAGAAATAGTATTTTTTTCGGCCAATTTTTTCATCATTTCCCTCCTTTACATTTTATCATATTCATATCCTATAAAAAATATATTACCATAATTGATCAATACTTGTTTGATGTATTCTTGTCTGATTAATTTAGATTATAAAAAAATTAAGTTATTTTAGCTAACTACGAAAGTACAAAATAAAAAAAAAATATTTTCATTGGAAAAAAAGAAGAACATGTTATAAGCTAGATATTGAAAATAATTGAGTGATTTTAGCTAACTACAAAAATAGGTGATACCATACTTCTATTCTTGTTAAGCCCATTATATATTTTTCACTTTGGAAAGTAAACTGAAAGTTTTATTAATATTTTTGAGATCAAAATTGTATTTTATAATCAAAATTTATTGGATAAGAATACATCAAATAGGCATTGGCCAACTAAAATAATGCATTATTTATGGATTATGGATTAGTTAAAAATATAGGAGAGGAAAGAAGAAAAAAAAAAAAGGTTGAAAATGCCAAAAATAGCTTAAAAATAATGTTTCTGTTGTGAAAAAAGAGAAAAAAAAAATTGCAAGAAATACCCTTCATTAAAATTGTATGTGTTGATTATATATAAAAATTGAACAAAATTGATATATTTTTTAAATATAAATATTATTAAAATATTAATTAATAATAAAGATAAAAAATATACTAAAAATAAAATTAGGATACTAACCAATTTTTTTGGCATATGATATAATTACATTTACAATGCTCTATGATTTGATATCACTTCATGTTTTATTTGCTTTAAGGCTTATGTGGGCACAGCACATAATTATATATGCATCCATGGTAGAGGAAATTTGGGTGACAGTGACGTGAATTACATGTATTAGTAGCCCCTCTTTCCTTTTTCCAGAAATCGCAGTACGATGCCATATGATTTTACCTTTCAACCCCTTGTAAAGAAAGGCGTCCTCGCCAAGATCCGTGCATAATTATCTTCTTCACTCCAATTTTCTCTTCGTTTTCAATTTCCCCCATCTTTGTTTTTTTTTCGCATCGGGTTTCCTATTGATCTTCAATTGTTTCTGTGTCGTTGGTTTAACTAGACAATTCGCTTCTGATTGTTTTTATTTGGATATGGTGTTTAGGTGTGTGTGTGTATTAAAGTTTATTCATTATACTCTCTATAAATTAGATTATTTACTTGTTTTCTTTTTGCATGAAAAGTAACATTTTTAGGGAAATATATGCACTACGAGTGGCTGAAGGAGTTGAAGGTAATGGAGGGGTTATCATCAATGTTGGTGTTCATCAAGCTGAGCTTGCCTGTTGTGATTGGGTTGGCACTTTACTGTTGTCGTACAAACTTTAATTTGGTTAACAAAGCCACGTTATATAATGAAGTTGGTCCATAATCAAGTTCCTATTTATTTTTATTTTTTTTATATAAAATATTATATTTATTTTTTTCATATATGTAACATATTATATGCACATCTGCTATTGTATGTAATATTTTATATCTATTTTTTATGTAACATGTTACAATAACTCTATATTTATATGTAATATGTTAATTACATCCATCTTCAACAAAGGTTGACAGAGATGTAGAAAGAATGTAACATGTTAAATCGATCTTTACTTATGGATTTAACATATTACATTCACCTCTATATATAAATATAATATTTTATATTTTCATTCTATAATGTCCTTGATATTGACATTGAAATAAATATAATCAAGAAAAAAAAAAGCATATTTTGAAAGATTGCAAGTGATTAATTTGATATATACAATCACCACTTCTAGCTTAAATACAAGTACTATTTTTTTTAAAATTCAATCATAATTATTTAAGATTTTTAAGTATCAATATCATTAACTTTTCATTGAGAGCCAAAAGAATTATATGCAAAGATCTCGTGTATGCTTACATTGTAACATTAATATTAAAATTGACAAAAATTATGAATCATTCATATACTATATTTGCAAGTCAACACATATATTTAAATATTATATATGCTAATGATAACTCTAATTTATTAGAGTATTATTAGCTCTTATTCATAAATACTTGTTTGTTCTTTTAAGAATATTTACACATTATAATCATTTATACAATAATTGTGAAATTTGTGGATTTAAGTAAACTCTTTGATAATAAATCCAAAATAATCATGAAATATGTTAAAAGAATTATATTTTAATGTGCACTCATTAGATTTTCATTGCTCTTTGCAGGAGATAAAGAAAACAACAAAAAAAAATGCAAGAATCCAACTTTGCTGCAGCAAAAATCACACCAGGAAAACAGCGCCAAATCAGAATCTGATCTGGAAATAAAAATTTAAGAGCTGATTTGGACTCTCAACAAAAAGATAATATTGGACACTTACTAACTCACCTTTTTAGGGGTAATTTTGGAAGATAACACAAGAAAAATTATCTTCAATTAAACCTAGGGTTTAAAAGGCAAAACAGGGGCTGATTTATAGAACACAGTGCGGCAGCAAACTGGGCAGCAAATAAATATATAAAAAAGAGCAGATTTGCGGCAGCAACTAGGGCACACAAGAGGAGGAAAATATACATCAGATTTGGGCACCAAAATTGATCAGAAACAGCACAGAAAAGAGAGAAAAATAGAGCAGATTTGGGCAGACAGAATAGAGACAGATTTGGCACACCAGTTTTGCAGAATTTCGCCGAGAAGAAGAGGCAAAACAGAGTATCAAGGGGGATTTGGAAAGCAACCAATTAAAGACTTGATTTGCAAGAATAATCATTGAAGAAAGCAAGAGAGATTTAGGGATTTGGAATCCAATTGATTGAGATTCAATAAAAGGGGGTTTTATTAATTTATTCCTTCTTCTATTCTTTTTTTATTGTTTTTCAAATTTCTATAACTCTATGGATCTCTATGGATCTGATTTGGAATATTGATGAATTAATATTTGATTTCATAAATATGCTTGGCTAAATTTGCATTCAGTTAGGGTTGTGGATGTGCAAGTAGATGTAGATTTTGTGCTTCAATTTTAAAAACTTGTGCTTTGCTTAACAAAGGGTGCTAGTTATTCTATGCTTAATTTATTGATTTATTCTTATTGATTGCTTGATCAACAATTGATAGGATAGTAAACTGAAATTGAATCTAGAAATGTTAATTTAGGTTGGATGAAGCTAGAATAGTGTGAAGAAATTAATATAGGAATATATAATTATCTCACATAACCTAATAAAATTTGTTCATGAAACGTTGTTCTTAGATCCAGTTGTGCATAGGAATATGTTTCATTGAATCAAAGAATATATAAATATTGCAAATTCAGAAGAATCATTTGTAATTTTCGCAATTCTAGTTATTGGTGCACTTTGCTACAGCAACGCAGTTTGTCTACATCACTTGTCACATTCACAATCCTAACTGATTTATCTACTTGCAATTCTTAATATCCTTCTCGTTGAACGTTGTTTCAGTATCTTCACTCTTGTCTTCTCGTTCTATTTATTTTATTTATTTATTTATTTTATTTTAATAAACAAAAACACAAAATATTGATTTTAATAGTTATTTTTTACGATATTTTCTAGTATTTTAATCTCTATGGGAACGATCTTTCTTATCATTATATTACTTGTTTGCGACACGTGCACTTGCGTAAAATCATATACACCATTATAAGCAACACAAATTATTAAAAAAATAAAGACATTTTGATTATATCATTACTAAAAATGAATATTATATGATAATCATGTGTATGATTTAAGCTATTGTATTCATATTGGTAATGTGATAGTAACGATCTTTATCTTTTATTAAAATTAAAAGCCTATATAAGCAAATAAAATTTATTTTATAGTTGTTATGTCATAACGTATTTGAACTCTAATTTCATAATGGACCACGAGCTTCTACAGAAGCAGAATAAGAGAGAGTTGATTAAGGGATCATCTATAAAGCTATGGATAAAGAAATATACAGTAGGCCTGTAACTATTGCCTATGAATTGAAATGATGTATATTTATGTGTCTTAAAGACAATGCAATAATATTTATTGAATGATATATTTTATGAGTTAGCATAATTTTATGTATAACTCGATAAAAGACTTTGAAGTACTAAAGTTTTATGAACTAAAGTAAGAACTTAATATTTTGAATATATTTGACGATAGTAGTAAAATATAATAACTTGAAAAAAAATTCGTAAAATTAATCTTATAATTAAAATTGTACAGATAGTGCATATGTTGGTCTAAAGCATAATGCCATAAATACATCACTAGAAGTCAATATTTGAAAAAGTTTTTTTTATTTATATCTCAATTATAAAATAAATTTTGATAGACAAAATCTTAAATAATTATCATGATCAAAATAATAAAAATTTGTTCATTATACAATAGAAAAGTAAATGATTGTGGACCATGCACCATAGTCCAAACCTTTATTTATTGGTAACTATATGTATTACATCTTCTTAAGACAAAATAAATTTACTGTATTTGACAAAAGTTGATAATGAATCTAATACCAATGAAACATTATCTATTATGAAAATAATATTGTCAACTTTATTACGAGAATATGATATATTTTGAGTTCAGTTTAACCCATAAATTTATTATTAAAAAAATTTCTTAATTGTAACTTATATTAGTGGCAAAATAAAATTACATGCATCGAGTTCAACACATTGATATGGTCGTACTAATAAATTTAAAAAATGTATTTTGAGTTTTATTTATATCGAATATATTTGATCCTTTGAAGGGTAATCAGGCTTATAAAATATTTTTAATAATAAAAATAATTTTCGCTGTTAGGGAGAGAGAAAAAATATAATAGCTAAAATTACTTAAAGTACGTCTATTTTATGGAACATGAAGTTAAAAAAACTACCCCTATAATAGAATACTATATATGTACTATATATTGTTAATGTATTTAAATAATGAAAAATTTAACTACAAAATGCTCGAATAATTATTTAAGTTTTTATAGGACAATGTAATAAATGACAGCAAACATTTATAATTTTTCTAAAACTTGTTAGTTTGTGCAAAAATAATATAATTATTATTGATGAAATAAAGGAAGTTAACACTCCAAAAAATGATATCAATTTTTTTCTTTTTTGACTCCTATGGAATCTCAAGTACCTGATAAATAAAATGATATTATTTTGGGAGAAATAAAATATTAATGTTTTACAATAAATTACTTTCATGTCTCTCTTTAATAAGCAAGAGATGATAAATATCCTTAAAAATGTTAAAAATTATTATATGTCGACAAAGAAAAGTAGTTACCAAATATAAAATATTATGTCAGATATATATTCATTCACTTATGTGTTAAGTGAAATAAATATAGTATAAATACTTCGAATGTTCCTTAGATATTTATAAAGAAAAATTGTTCAAGTACCTAAAAATATAAAATGTGTTGAAAACACATGAATTTATTTTAAAAATTCATGAGGCTCACATATAAGATGATTTAAAATTTGACTAGTACTCTTATAATATTGGTTTAAATATAATTACTGATATGAATAAATCAATAGTTCTTGTTGCTTATAAAAACACTAAATTTAAATGTCATTTGTTATGATAATTATAGGCATGTACTATTAAAGAAATGTAAATTAATGAATGAATTTTAATAAATATCTAGTGTATTCACATTAGTATTAAAATTCAATATTTTCACATGTTATGACTTTGTTATAGATACAAAGTATGTTGATTTATTTTATGTATTCCTAAAAATATGAAAAATACATAATTATCTTAAAAGAGAAATAAACTTTAATTAAATTACTTTTTATAGATAAAACATATACAAATTATATATCTAATTATTATTTGATTGTATGATATGAAAATTTTCTCATATTGTTCTTGATTTTATAATCAATTGACACCATTTAGTAAGATAATTGATATTCAGTATATTTATTGACATTGATGAATGTTATCAGAGCTTATATAATTATTGAATTTGAAAGAAGAACAAAATGATAAGTCCTATCATAAATTGGATATATGAATTATGTAATTTTTCTTAGTTTTTTAAGCCAATTTAATTGTAAATTTATATTTCAAGTTTATGGTATGTTATGAATTTGTTTTTAAAATTAAAATAATATAATTTAATTAAAATTTAATCCATTAAAAAAAAATACAGGACTTGACAATAATTTTAAAACTTAAGTGCATTTTTAAGTATAATGTCATAACTAATCTAACACTTACAAACAAACAAATGAGGAGAAATTTGTCGGGCGGTTTTATCTGCGTTATGTTTCAGCATCTCACCTATGAAATTATTTGCACTACCTTAGATTAAGAGAGTTATCACATCGTATTAAAGAAATAGACTTAAATTTTAAGTATTATTAAAAAATATACTTAAATTCCTTTAACTCACATATATTTTTAAATTTTTTATACTTTTCTCTCCTACATTAATTGTCATATTCTATTCTAAATAGAACATTCAAACGTTGTACTAAAATTATTCTCCTCACTCACGAAGTATTTTGTTTTCTTTTTCTTTCAAATTCTAGTTTTTAAGTTTTTTTTTTTTATTTGATAAAAAGAATTTTTTTTATTTATTTTTTTTGTTAAAAGAAAAGGTTTTTATTCATTATGACGTTATAATACTGATCTATATGTGATGTCTTCCCACTACTTATTTCATTTTATTTATAATGTCAATCTTTTTTTTTATAGGTCTCAATTATTTCAATATTTGTCTCCATATCCCCTTATTCCTTGTTGCCATCATTAAGCCTGAATAAAGAAACAATCATAAGCGATGGGACTGCTTTCATTTGTTTCTTCCCTTGTCTGTATACTATAACACTTATTAATTAATAATTAATATAAAATACCACATTATCTATAATCTAAAAATAAATAATAATTTCTTATTTTTTCTCAAAATAATAATAATTTTGTATGAAAAACTTTAATTATACACATATTTAAAAATTCATATATGCCTTTTAGATTTGATCATTTAGTCATTATAAAATGATTAAAATACAATTAAAATACGAGATAAAAGTAAAATTTAATACGAAATTGTTTTAAAAAATAAACAATAACAATATTCAAACATAAAATTATTTAAATATATAAAAATTAAAATTATTAAAATGTTAAAATAAAACAATTGAAATTAACAAATATTAAATTTTTTTCATATTAATTATCACTTTATAATTATTAAATACTTGTATTTTAATCGCATATAATCACTTATCAAAAAATAATAACATTTTAATAAAAATTAATTAAAATAGTATAATTTATTCTTAATTAGTCCTCTTTTTCATAACTAAAGAACTAAATACATTATTTATAATATAAGAGACTAAATAACATAAATGACCTGATTTAAAAAACTTCTGTAACATTTTTCTAAAAAATAACATTACACTAATAAAAATAATTTGCACGCCGCAAAGTACTATCACACATTAAAAAATTCTTAATATTATTTTTAAGCATATATGGCAAGGGTAAAATTGTCTCTAAATATATGTACAATTACTATTTTCTGAAATTGTAAATTTATGAGTAGGTAAGTACTTTAACACATGTTGTATAAAATGGAAATGGAATCTTGGGACTTTTCTTTTGGGTAAATGCAACAAAGAACATGGTTGGCCTATCTGTACCAAAAAAAAAACAAAAGGTCACTTCTTACAGTACAAAAGTATCGATGTCAAATTAAATTCAAGCCATTCAATCTAGAAACAAAGAATCTTGATCATTATGTTAGCCATAATATGGATAAGTTCTAATTCGCACTGGCTGTCCCTTTGATCTGTGTGGAGCGTAGATTTTTTTTTTTGGGTGCAGTAGTATTTTAGTTATTTTTGTTTTAATGTGTATTTGTTATGTATTTTGCTATTTTTGGTGTGCTATAAAATATGCAAGTGATATTTATTGTATTTTTATTAACGTGGTAACTGACTATTTTGGATAAACAATTTCTACTGCTTCAAAAATTTTATTATTTAAATCATTGGGTGAACTAGGTAAAGTTAGTTAAAGTTCATGTATATATAATTTGCTGATAGATTTATTCGGGCAACAACTACTAGCGTGTCTTTACTATAATTTTGAAATTGTGATGTATTTTTTTTAAAGTAATTGTTATTTGAGATTATAATTTAAATTTATATTTAATGAAAAAAAAATTATGTATTTATTATAAAAAAAAAATGTTAGCCCTACTATGAGTATATTTTGAAAATAATATTAATATTATGAATATTACCGTATATAAATAGAATATGATCCATAGTTCTTATTTATTAGTTAATTTTTTATAGGGAATTTATCAAAAATAATACCCCTAAAACTTATAGTAACAAAATTAACATTTTCAATAATATTGAACCTTCAATTTGAACGTGAAATATCTTCGTTCAATTCTAATTGAATAGATGTTCAAAAAAATAATATATTAATCATATTTTTTAATTGTGAAAATATAAATTTGAACACAAGGAATGCTTATTTTGTTATTACAAATTTTAAGGGGTGCTAGTTTTATTGTTTTCTTTTTTTTATATCACTATTTTTTCATGGTTAAAATTTAAAAAAAAATAGTTAAAAAAAAATGAGATAAATTTATTATCCTAAATTTAAACCCTTAAAAACTACTCACTTAAAAAATCTGTAACCAATAATTCATTAACCTTTCACACCTCTGTGATAGTCCTGGCCTATAAAAACTCAGCAGGAGCTCGAACAAATACATAACATGAGAGTAATTGATCCCAAGATATCTCTGTTGTGATGGATACACTTCCAAGAAATTGGAAATATGCAATAATGAAGTTACACATGTCTTTGGTTCTTGCCCTCTTCTTATTTCAATTCCAACTCCATATTATCTTTGCAGTATCTGTTGAAGAAACACAAAAAGTGAGTAAATAATTTCTATTTTGATAACCAAGGATTCAATTTCAGCTACTTCCTTTTCCTTTTGAACTTTGCTTCAAGAATAGCTACTAAATTTGAAATTAACTTTTACAGGTGCAAATAGTCTATTTGGGAGAGAATCGTAACGATGACCCAGCAACTACCAGAAAGTCTCACATTAATATGTTATCAACTGTGCTGGGAAGGTAAACTATAACAACGAGAGGGTTTTTTTTTTTTTTTTAATAAAATACTTCACCCGCGTTCCACTGTATATTAAGATACGATCTTACGCTTGATTGTCGAACTAACTAGACTACCTGTTTATATCATAATAACATTAAAGTTGATATATATATATATATATATATATATATATATATATATATATTTATTTGTACCTATATTAATTAAATTGTGATACATGATAAAATTATTATAAAAAATAAAAAAGTCATTTGATTTTTTAAACAATTTTGTCAAGTGTGAAAATATTATGAACATGAGTTCAAGTTTTCTAAGCTCATTTTTTACCCAAATTTATCCACTAATTTATAGCCTTTAAATTTAATAAATATTAATTTCTCAGATATTGTAATTCTCTTCCCTACATCTTTAATTACAATTTTACACTTATTTATCTCATTTATTAAATATTTCTCTCACTTATTATTTTACTATAATAATTTATTTCCTCCTCATTTATCTCCCTTGAATTAAAAAATAATATCACTATTTAATAAATAAGTGAATATATGCTACTGTTGTTATTCACAATAAGGTGATAATATTTACTTCCTCCATGTTTGAGTAGTGTCAAGCATTTGATACTCCATCGGAGATTGTGACACGTATGGTTGAGTAACACCATTAGTCGGGCTGGGTCTTGAAACTAATTGATTAGGAAATGGTTCAGTTGAAGAAATTTGCGCTTCTTTGGGTCTTTTTTAGATGATTAATTTGAGTCCATTCAAGCACAAGTTTCAACAATTGTTTCATATCTAATTTCATTTGGCATGTGTTTAATTTGAAAATCTTTTATTATTCAGATAGTAAATTTTATAATTCTTCTATCAAAAACATAAGTTCAAATTTTATCGAATGTATGAGTGTATTTTTTCTTTATTAATAAAAAAGAATGAGAATTTAAAGCCCTTTAAAAACAAAAAAACAAAAAACTTGGCTTCGGTAAGTAAAATTTTCAGCCGATCAAAATTCAGCTAGTTAGACAGCCGTTTAATTTTGAATAGTCTAATTAGACATGTGTCAAACTTAGCTCATGCGAGTAAGGTTGTCGTGCAGCTGATCAAAATTCAACTAAATACACATCCGTCCAATTCTAGACAATCTAATTTTACTTATTTTTAATCAAAATTTAACACAATTAGTTAATAGAATTAATGAGATTTTTGTCACAATATGTAAAAAATAAATGGAGAAAATAATATATGATTTTTAATAAATAGAGGCCATAACACCATATAAACTTTTAATTTGATAAAGAAAAAATGTCTTAAATATTTTTAAAAAAAATTATTTAATAAACAAGGTAAGATAAATATAAAATTGTAATTAATGACCTAATTAGTGAAAAGAATCACGTAATCTTAATAATTAAAATGTATTAAATTTAAATACTTAAATAATATATATATATATATACACATGTGCGACCTTTTAATAATATATATATGTATATATATATATATATATACACACGCGCGACCTTTAAATATCATAATTTTTTATGTGTAGCAATTCTTTTAAGACACTTCTTTTAATATTACCCTCCAATGTCGAAGTACAAAAAGATCGATTCATCAACAACTTGAATTTACTTGATGAAAAGTAATTATTGATTCAGAGCATCAAAATCCAACTATTATATCTTTCTTGTACATCCACACCAAAAAAGCTATACACAAGATAAGTAGGATAAGAACAAAATTTCCTAAGGCAAAAGTCAGATGTTTTCACGAGAGTTCATCTGAGATCAGAGTAGAGTATCCACTGGCGTTCTGTCTCACCAAAATAGTCTCATCTTAGCTAAAAAGGTAGTAGAAATGGGCACCAAAAACAGCAAGAAATAGTGACAATATTTATAATACATGTACATGGTTAGCTAGAGTATGGGCTTTAGATAACATTAACATATAATATAAACAGACCACAAAGTCAATTATAGTATCTACATATTATACAATGTATATTTATTTTGTGAAAATTTATAAGAATCATGTGTACTCTAATTTTAAAAGGTTAACCCAATGAGTAGAGATACTCATATTTCTTATAAACTCTTTCATAGTATTATATTTTATCAATGTGGGACAATTCCTCTAACACTTCCTCAAAGTGTGGGTCTTTGTCTTTTGCAAAGACCATCACTTTGTATTTTTAACCTATTTACTACATTATATTTCACTTTAGTCACTTGTCTTTTTTTCTTTCGCAGAGCTCATTCATTTTTTTCTAAGGCGAGCCTAAAGTATTTATCTTATTGATCAACTGAAGTTTTGATACGATGTGAAAGTTTATAAGAACCATGCGTACTCTAATTTCAAATGATTAACCCAATGACTAGAGATGCTCATATTTTTTATAAACTCTTCTATAGTATTATATTTTATCAATGTAAGATAATTCTTCTAACACATTTATGTATACTTAAATTAGATATGTATAAGCTAACATGTTATGTTGGTTAATTCAATTATGTAAAATATATGTGCTATTTTGGGATTCAATACATATTATTTGATGGAGAACACAGCATTAATTGAAGTAAGATTCATTTTGTTTGTTATTGAAGTAAAAAAGCTGCACAGAGATCAATTCTTTATAGTTACAAACATGGATTTTCTGGGTTTGCTGCAAGATTATCAGATTCTGAGGCACAAACCATTACAGGTATAAGACTAAGCCACTCTGCATATTCTTTAGAGTGATATCCATTAACAGCTTTTGTAGTTAATTAGTTATCCTTTAAAAATTGCAGAGTTTCCTGAGGTGTTACGAGTCATGCCAAACCATATATACAAGCTACACACCACAAGAAGCTGGGACTTCCTTGGAGTTGATCACCTTTCCCAACAATCTCTTTTGACAAGGAACTCGGGTAAAGGAACTATCATTGGTGTGCTGGATACAGGTAAGCCTTCATTGTCTCATATAATGGTGTTAAAAAGACTTTAGAATAACTGTAATGAAGCATAACTTAATGTGAACTTGCAATAGGAGTTTGGCCTGAGTCCAAGAGTTTCAGGGATGAAGGGATGGATCCAATTCCGAAAAGCTGGAAGGGAATTTGCCAAAAGGGAGAGCTTTTTAATTCCACAAATTGTAACAAAAAAATTATTGGTGCCCGGTGGTTCTTTAAAGGAATGATGGAACAAATCAACCAAACCTCGCAGCATTTCCCCGGCAAGGAGTACATGTCAGCAAGGGATCAAAATGGCCATGGAACTCATACAGCCTCAACAGCAGCTGGAAACTTCGTGAAAAATGCAAACTATAAAGGACTGAGTAAAGGACTGGCTAGAGGAGGAGCTCCTCGAGCTCACTTAGCAATTTACAAGGCTTGCTGGTTTACTGGAGGATGTACTGCAGCTGATATTCTACAAGCTTTTGACAAAGCCGTACATGATGGAGTGCACATATTGTCTCTGTCGATTGGTGGCGGGATTCCCATGCTTAACCCCACAGAGGATGCAATTGCATTGGGATCGTACCATGCAACTGCAAGAGGGATCACAGTTGTATGCTCAGCTGGAAATGAGGGTCCTAATTCATATAGCATTTCAAATACTGCACCATGGATAATAAATGTAGCAGCCAGCACAATAGACAGGGCATTTCCTACATCCATTACACTTGGAAATAACCATACTCTTTGGGTAAGCCATATTCACTGATAATAACATCAAAAAAAGGAAAGAAAAGAAAAGAGAATTTGCATTCAACTAAGAATTATTAGAATATTGATTTTCTCTACTGCAGGGCAAAACATATCCAGTAGGAAGCACTGAATTTGCTCCAATTTTATTATTAGATAGGTGAGCCATCACATCTTTCACTGATTGTAAATGATACCATGTTTTATATTCTACCTATGCTACAGTAACGAGTGATCTCTTTCTTCTTTGCAGTTGTACAAATTTCAATGCAACATTAGTAAAAGGGAAAATCGCCTTCTGTTTTCTTACAGATGATCAAAGTAACTCAGACTCAGAGGACATAGATTCTACATCAATTTTGGAGAAGAAAAAAGGACCTGAGAAGAAACAAAGAGCCAAAGGTATCATAATTGCCACGTACCATGAGGATGTAGATATTGAAATAGGTATTCCAAATGCCCAAGTAGATTACGAAGTGGGGACAGAAATTCTTACTTATGTAGGAAAATCAAGGTAATATATGTGAAACAATTACAAAAATGCTTACTCAAATGTTCTTTAGTGTTAACTTTGTCCTTGCGCTATGAAGGTCTCCTGTTGCAAAGTTGGGTTTTCCAAATACCGTGATTGGGGCATGGTTTTCCCCGCGTGTTGGTTCCTTTTCTTCCAGAGGACCAAGTGCCCTGACCCCTGCAGTATTAAAGGTATAACCTACAACCAAGAAACAGAGCTGCTAATTTGTGGAAGTTAATCATTTGTCATAAAATTTAAAAGAAAAAAATTCAACAAATAGTAGATCCACTTCTCTTAGCTTTCACATTAATAATGTCACTACTTATTACTTGATATGCCATTGCTGGGCCAATGGACACAGCCAGACATAACCGCCCCAGGGGTGAATATTATAGCTGCATGGCCAACACCTAATGGAGAAACAGAGGAGTACAACCTTGAAACAGGAACTTCTATGTCATGCCCTCATGTTGCAGGGATAGCAGCTCTTCTCAAATCAGTTTATCCACATTGGTCTCCAGCAGCAATAAGATCTGCTCTTGTCACAAGTGGTGAGTACAAACACAAAGTTGTAATTGAATATCATACCACCAATATGTTAGTAAAAGAAAAGGCTAGACCAAATCATTTAACATATATTGCAAAATGCAGCTTACCAAATTGGAAATGATGGAGCATACATTACTGCAGAGACCAAAACTCCCAAACCAGCAGACCCTTTTGACATGGGTGGTGGGCACGTCAATCCTCAACAAGCAGCTAATGCTGGACTCGTTTACGATAGTAGAACAGAGGATTTCAGCCAGTATGTATGCTCCTTAGGTTATGACAGTGCCGAAGCAGCTAAATTGACCGGCACCAAAGTCAACTGCAATGAAGAAAGCACAATTGGGCTGAACTTCAACCTCCCTTCATTCTCAATTCCAAACCTCAAAACGGCAGAGACAATAACAGTAACAAGAACTGTGACAAATGTGGGAGATATTAATTCAGTGTACAAGGCAATTGTGCAGGCTCCTCCGGCCATAAAAGTTACAGTTGAACCTCAAATCCTAAGTTTCAATTCAAAAATACATCAACTATCCTTCAAAGTAAGCTTTTTCTCGACTCAAAAACAACATGGTTATTACAAGTTTGGGAGCCTAACATGGACAGATGGTAAGCATGTTGTGAGGAGTCCAATTGCTGTACGTGTGATTAAAGCTGAATATTCAAATGCAGATCTATGAGATCATACAAATTAAAGACTATTAAATAATGGTGGACAATGTATCACCAAATAGTATTTGCATGTGGATGGAGATTTTATCTACCTACTTGTTTGGGAACCAAATTAATTATAATTTAAAATTAATAAATTCCTCGTTCATCTTTCAGTATCCACCAACTAGCCTAAGAAAAATTATGAAATTTGAAGGACGCAATTGAACAGTTTGATGTTTAATGAATTTTAAGGGACCATATTCCAACCCTCTATCTGATATTTCATCAAACAGCTTATCTGTTAAAACCAAATTGCCAAAGAGATTCATAGCTTTAATATACCAACGGCTTTTGAATGAATATTTATAACATGGGTTGTTTGTTGATGCAACCAAAGTGTTCCCAAACCTTGATTTTGTACTATTTCCATAACACTTTCTTTTATAATGGGAAGAACTTTCCACTTTTCGTCTGTGTCATTTATTTTTTTGGACAATTTTATCATTAATTTTTTTTTTTCACAATTTAATCCTTAGTAGTTTCTATTTTCTGCCAATTTGTTGAACTTTAATTTACGAAGCCATTGTTCTTAATTTAATATTTAATAATAATGATATTGATCTAAAAATTGTAAAAATTACGTTAATTATAACAATTTTTTTCTTTCTAATATTCACTTATAAAAAATCATCACATGTAAAAAATATTATTAAATAATTAGAAGTCTTAAATAAACAAGAGTTGAATTATTGGACAATTTAGTCCTTAAAATATTTTATCATTTGTGAATTTGTTGGACTTATTTTACAAAGCCATTATTAGCAATTTAATATTTAATAATAATGACTAATGACCTAAAAACCTAAATGTTACGTTCATTATAACAATTTTATTTTTATTTTTTCTAAGTTTTACTTATAAAAATTATCTTTAGACAAAAAAAAAATATTAAATTATTATAATTTATCATTAACCAAAAAGAATTATTAAATAATTAAAATCCTTTAAAACTAAAGAGTTAAAATATCCAACAATTTTTTTTTTAAAAGATTGAATATATTTTATCATCTCAAAAGGAAAATATTCACTTTGATTTTGATAATACTTTGAATTGCCTTTTACCCTCTTAAATTTTTTGTAAAATTGCGCTTCACAGTTTTAAATGCATATTAATGTGTTTTCAGTATCCTTAATATAATAAAATTTGAATTATGGTGTATATTTGAAAAAGTATTTGGATTCATATTTTAAGAATAGTATAAATTGAAAGAATGTGCCTTTAAAAAATGTTTTATTTTTAGAACTAATGTAATTTTGTTATATTATTTTCAATTTTAATTATATTGAACATTAATATACACTTTCTTATATCAAAATTGTTTTTCTTTACAAATATTAGTAAATTCATATTTATTTATAATTTAAAATTTAAACACATGATTATATATATATTCTAATAAAATGCAATTGCTTAACACTTGTTATATTTTACTTTTATTTTTAGTTTTTGTTATATTTTTGTGTAATATTAAAATATATTTGTATTAATTTGTTTAATAAATAAATTACTAAAAACTTAACAGCTACTTAATTATGAAAAAAAAAAATTCATTTGAGGTGCATCAACATCAAGACTCATTTCAAAATGCTCAATCTTAAAAAATAAAAATAAAAACTTATGAAAAGAATTAATTATCATAAAAAATTATTTGGAGCATAAAAAAATTTGCATTGCAAATGTAAAAATGTATGTTTCAATTATAAAGTAATTAATTTTCATGTAATTTAAAAAGTAAATTCTTATAATAGAAAAAAGAAATAAAATTATAATATAATACAATAATTTTGATTAAATAAATAAAATTAATAATAGTGACAATTTTTCGTAATTAAATACGAATGGTTTTGTCTAATTTTTTTTAATTATAATATTGTCATTATTTTATAAAAAGATATGTATTTTACTTATCTAAGAATTATAATCTAAAAATTAAACCATAAATAAAAATTTTATAATCTTATCTTTTATTTTTAATTTTTTTAATGTAAATTTGGTAACATAATTAAATATAACATATTGATGTATTAAATACAAATTAATTTATTTACGTTGTTTTTCTTTTTCTTTTTAAAAAAATTAAATCTTCAAGATCTTGAATAAATAAATTAATGACTAGGAAATAAAATTATTCTTCTAGCTTTTAACATAAGAGAGAAAGGATAAACATCGATCGTATTAAAATTCTCATTTATCACTAAGTAAAATTAATTAAAATGTATATGTAGAATATTTTGTAAAAAAAAGAAAGAGTAAATCATATATAAAATTTTTATGAGTTTATCTTTATAATAAGACAATGTAATCATTATTTTAAATAAATAAAATAAATAATAGTGATAATTTTATAATTAAAATAAAAATTTAAGAACAAAATCGTCCAAAATAACAAATAATACATATATAAATATATATAACATACATACATATATATATATATATATATATATATATATACGGTTTAAATTTTAATTAGAGATTACATTATTATTGCTAAGATTTAATTTTAAAAATTAAAATATATTAAAACATCAAATATTTTTCGGCATCATTTTATAAAAAATATTCACAATTTTATTAGATTATTGGGCAGACATTCTATTTCATACTATAAGTTTTAAGTTATTTTAAATTTACTACTTATATTTTTCTTTTTATCAAATTAATACTTTATTTATTATTTTTATATTAGTTAGGTATTTATAGTTAATATTTACGTCAAGGTCAAATTATTTTAAGTGCATTGAATTAAAGGGTTAATTTTTTTTATCAAATTAGGCAAAAATGGATTAGTTTTACGTAATAATTTTGTAACTTTTTTAGTTTAAATTTAACGTAAATATTAACTAAAATACTTAATTAATATATAATTTAATACATCAAGTACTAAACTAACAAAAAAAACTTCAAATAGTAAATTAAAAGTAAATCAAACGTTTAATAGAAAATAAAATGTTTACTCTAGATTATTTTATAACTTTGTGATTTTTTTTTTAAATTTTCATGTACAAGAATAATATTCAATATCTAGGTAAATTTTAAGATTTGATATTTTGATTGACATCCACGTTTTCAACTAAAATAACCCACCAAGGATTGTCTTCTTGTTGCATATTAAAGAGAACAAGAACTTAAATTTTTCGTACCCAGTTGGGCCAACCCTTTAATTTTTTTTATAACTTTATTTTTTGAGAATTTTTTGTAGTAACAAGTAATAAAAATTTTAATTTTTTCATTAAAAATTAAGTTCAAATATCACTTAAATATATGAGTGTATTTTAATTTATTAATAAAAAAGATGAGAACTTTATTGTCCTCTGAAAAGAGAGAGAGAGATCAAGAACTTAAAAATAAGTCAAGTTTGTTATCTAATTTTGTCTCTTTCGAAAAAAAAAAAAAAGGGTTTGGTTTCTAATTGCTTTAGTGCTCTACGTACATTATTTTTCTTAAATAGCTTAATTTTGATAAATTATTGAATTTTTCTAAGTAGCAGTAACTTATTTTAAAACTCACAGTTTTATATCAAATTATCGAATAAAAAATACCAAAAAAATTTCATTTTATAACTTCAATAAAATGATCGCTAGACTTCCGACGATTATTGCATGTTGTCTCGTTGGAGTTATGGTGACCATTGCCAAAGTTGCTAGATGTAAGGCCTTATATTCGGCCTAAAAACCATTTAAGGCTTTACATTCAAAACACATTACTATGTTTCCTAAAAATATGCCAAGCGTTATATTTGGATACAATAGCCGAAACTTTATTGTGGTCTCTAAAATTCTAGTGGGGTAGCCGATGATAGTGCAAAACTTATAGGATTTATTTTTATTCTTATTTTATTAAATTTATGTAATATAATAATATTTTAGTCTTTAGGAATATAAAGTTATGAATTATGGAATAAATTTTTTCCATGAAAAAAAAAAAAAACTTTGTACCTATACTCCTCTACGTTCTACCTTGAGCATATGACATGCATTGTAAGAAGCTTGATGGTCTAAATTGGAATTCATTGATTGTTGATATTGGCCAAAAGTGATTGGGCCATGAAAGTCCACTAGTCTTTGCTATCTTATCAGTCTCATAATTTTTTTTATTTTTATTATTATTTAATACCTAAGTGATAATATCTATATTTAAAAAAAGAAAGTATTAATTTGATGTAATTTTTACATGTGATTATCACATATAATTTTAATGAAACGTATTTTTAGTATTTTCATCTCTTCCCTCCCTTATAACAGAAATAATATTTTTTAATTGTTTTTGCATTTTCAACCAATTTTTTTCTATCTTTTCCCTTTTCTAAAATAAAAATAGTATTTTTTCAGCCATTTTTTTGCATTTTCATCCAATTTTTTCATCTCTTCCCTCCTTTACATTTTATCTGATTCATACCCTATAAAGAATACATTACCATAATTGACTAATACTTGCTTGATGTCTTCTTGTTTAATTAGTTCAGATTATAAAAAAAAATTAAGTTATTTTAGCTAACTACGAAAGTACAAAATAAAAAAAGATATTTTCATTGGCAAAAAGAAAAAATAGCAGAATAGGTTATAAACTAAATATTTAAAATAATTGAGTGATTTTAGCTAACTACGAAAATGAGTGATACCATACTTTTATTCTTGTTAAGCCTATTATATATTTTTCACTTTGGAAAGTAGACTGAATGTTTTATTAATATTTTTACGGTCAAAACTATATTTTATAATCAAAATTTATCGGACAAAAACACATCAAGTAGGTATTGGCCAATTAAGATAATGCATCATTTATGAGTTATGAATCAGTTAAAAATATAGGGAAGGAAAGAGAAAAACAAATTTAAAAATGCCAAAAATAGCTTAAAAATAATGTTTATGTTGTAGAAGAAAGTGAAAAAAAAAATGTCAAAAATACCCTTTATTAAAATTGTATGTGCTAATTATATGTAAAAATTACACAAAATTGATACATTTTTTTTAAATGTGAGTATTATTAAAATATTAATTAATAATAAAGATAAAAAAATATACCAAAAATAAAATTAGGATACTAAATCCCAAATTTTTTTGGCATATGATATAATTACATTTAAAATGCTCTATGATTTGATATCACTTCATGTTTTATGATACAATGCTCTATAATTATATAGCCATCCATGATAGAGGAAATTTGGGTGAAAGTGACGTGAATTAGCATGTATTAGTAGCACCTCCTTCCTTTTTCCAAAAGTCGTTAAGATCGCGTTTTAATACCAAAATTTTATGTAATATTTTAATTTTAATAATTTATAATATTTAAGTAAATAAATTTTTCAGAACAATTTTTCATTTTTAAACTTGTATTTACATAAAAATTTTAATATGCACAAATAAACTTTTATAAGTAATAGATGGAATCTAGACATTTTTTTGATATTTTTTTTAAGAAAATATGATTTGTGTTATCATTTTTTTTATAAGAGAAAAACTTGTACTATCATTTTTTTCATAAAAAAAAGGACTTAAGTGTTGTTAAAAATAAGTAGATGACTAAATTGCTTTTTTTCAAAGAATTAAATAACCTTTAAAGTATTTTTTCTTTGTTTTTTTAATATTAATTTTTTCCTCAAATTAGTGCATGGCATGGCACCACCTTATTGATGCTACATGAAATGAGACATAAAAAGTAGGACAAAATAATTTTTCTCTTAAAAATTTAAATAGTAAAAAATTAAAAAATATATGTATATGGGCCACTTTTAGCTATTATCACTTTCTTCCTTCCATATAATGCAATACTATTTGTCTAAGCCCAATAAATAATTTACCATTAACTATAAAACCATTGACTATAAACTAAACTAGCAAAGGCAACACACGATTTATTTATCAAAGTTTACACACATTTCTATACTTCAATATCATTATAGGAAACAACCCCAATTCAAATCTCATTCTCATAATATCCTAAAATTAAGATGAAGGAGCTAGGTTTTGAAAAAATATGAAATTATGATTCTCTTCTTGTTTGAGTTTACCTAAAATACTTGTATAAATTTCATTTTAGATGTTAGCTCATTCAAATCAATATAGAAACATTTTAAATATATAATTTATTAATAACTACAATTTATTTTTATTTTTTATAGTAACTACAACATTATTAAGGGTATGTGAAATATAATGTTAAGATTAAAAGATAAAAATAATTTAGGGAGAAGAATCTAAGTCTTTTCACAAATGTGAAAAAGAAAACATTTATTTAGGCTCGGACCAATTCATAGTTTTATGATTTTATTTTCTATTTTGTTAAGGAAATTTGTCGAACCCGTTTTACATGCCTTACGTTAAAAGTATTTTTCTTTTGCTTTTTCTTTTGCTTTTGCTTTTGTTTTTGTGTTTTTGTGTTTTTTTTTTTTTTTTTTTTTTCTTTTAAATTCTAGTTTTTAGGTTTTCATTTAGAAAAACTCTAAACATCTCTATCAGAATGTTCACGAATGTAATGTGGTAATATTTTATTTGTTGAGTTTTCTTTCTCTCTTATTGAATACAACTTTGATATATGCATGTAAATTCCTATAATTAAATAGCATTTCTCTCTTTATTTATTATTTGATAAAAAAAAAAAATTTAAAAGCATCATTTAAAATTTATAATAATAAAAATAACATTTATTATATTCAAATTATATATTTTTATAATTAAAAAATAACTTTTACATCATTTTTTTAAACACATGATTAATTAAATATTGTTTAAATTAAATTGTGATAAGTTAAATCTATTCAATGTTAAAATTTTAATATTATATATTTTATATTTTATATTTAATATTTAATATTATTATAGTGTTAATTTTATTATTATAAATTTTAAGAATTTTATTTTGATAATTTCTCAAGTTTTTATTATTTTTACGCTATAATGCCGATATATATGTGATGTCATCTCTGTACTTATTTTATATTATTTAATATTATTATTTCAATTTTTTCTGTGGTCTTAATTATTTCAATCCTCGTCGATTGTCGTTATATATTTCTACTATTCCTTGTTTCATCATTAAGCCTGGAATAAAGACACAAACCTATAAAAGGTGATGGATTGCTGTATTATTGCTCTTATGGCATAATACAATACTCACTTATTAACGTAAAATATCACATTATTTATAATCTAAAAATAAAAAATAATTTTTTTTCAAAATAATAAACAAGTTTGTATGAAAAAAACGTAGTTATACTCATTTAATAATATTATTACCCTATAACTATTACTTGCATGCCACAAAGTACTATCGCCTTGAAAAATTGTGAAAGTATGATTTTTAAGTATATATGGCACGAGTACAATTGTCTCTAAATATAGGTACAATAGGTATTTTCTCAATTTGTAAATTTACGAGTAGTTCATTTCACACATTTTGAGTAAAATGGATTGGAATCTTAGGACTTTGCTTTTTGGTAAAGAGAACAAAGAACATGGTTGGCCTATCTGAAAAAAAGTCAATAATAGTGGAAGCTTTTTTCATGAAATATGATATTAATGTTAATTATTTAAATTTAATATTTTTAAAGAGAGAAATAAGAGAAAAAGAGAAGAAAGAAGAGAGAAGAAAAAAAAAAAGAAAAGCTAGGACAACCTTACTCAGATACAATTAATGTTAAATGAGTTAATTTTCACTCCCATAAACTAGTTCAAAGGAGAAGAATATCCAACCATATATAAATATTATAACATTTAAATAAATTAATAATATAGAATAAATATAAATAATAATTCAATAAAGAATAAAGCATCTTAATTATTATGCTAGCGATACAACGAGTACCACACAGTAAATATGTGATACACATGCTCTGTATCATATGTTCAATAAAACATCTAAATTATTGTTAGTAGCCAGCTCATTAACCCTATCTCCTAGCCTATAAAAACTCTAACACGAGCTCGAAAAGCTTCAAGAAGTCTAGTAATCAACTGATCCCAACAAATATCTGTTATGATGGATACAATTTCGAGAAATTGGAAACATGCATCAGTGAAGTTACAGATGTCTCTATTTCTTGCTTTCTTTTTATTTCTATTACAGCTCTCTGCAGTTTCCGTTCATGCAACAAAAAAAGTGAGTGTAAATATTTCTATTTTAAATATGCTTATTATTTAAGAACTTATAAATTAATCTTTCACCTTCTAATTCACGTAATTTAATTCTCAACTTTCGTAAACTTGACAAATTTAATCCAAAATTTTAATTTTTATTAAATTGATTTAATTTTATTATACTTAATTATCATATTATTAAAAGGTTAATAATCCAATTATAATTTTTTTATAACATAAGGCCCAAATTATATATTTTGAAATTGGTTATGTACCAAATAAATTAAAAAGATAAATTCTATCATATTAGTATAATGCTGTTAAATCAATTTAATGAAAATTATGATTTTAAACTAAATTTGTGAAATTTTGAAACGTCAGAAACTAAACCATTACAGCTACTTCATCTTCCGACCTTTGCTTCAAGAACAGCTACTAAACTTGAATTTAACTTTCCTAGGTGCAAATTGTGTACTTGGGAGAGAACCGGCATGATGACCCAGCAACTACCAGAAAATCTCACATTAACATGTTATCAAATGTGCTTGGAAGGTAAAGTATAACAATGTAAATGTCAGTTCATCTCTTGGCTACCATATAGATATGATCTTAGTCCGGGCTTTAAATATTATATGTTACATAATTAAATTTACTATGCCCACACGATACACAAGGGCAGAGACATAAAAAAAAATTTAGTAGGATTGCGATTTAATTTTTTCATTCAAGATAGAAATTTTATAAAATATTAAAAAAACAAAAAATATATATCATAATATATAATTAATAGGAGTTACGGTGGAATCTCTTAAATTTAATATTAAATTTTTATGTTATAATATAGTAAAGATATAAAGTTAGTACACAAAAATTATAGAGTTTTAACACATTATAATAAACCTAAAACGAAAATTAAACAAAAATATAATAAGTTAATATGTATTAATATCACATATGTAAAAAAAATTATTAACTAAAAAATCTAAAAATAAAAATAAAAAAATTCAATCAAACATATCAAAATATATAAATATTAAAACTAAAACTGAAAGAAAAAAATGAAAATGTAAATGTAAATGTAAAAAATAAAAAAATAAAATATGATTAGAATTTTAAGCATGAGACTATATTTAAAAATATATGTTGATGAATAATATAAAACTGATTAATAAAAATAAAATGAATGAAAACTAAAGATAAATAAATATTACAATTTTTATATAAATATAAATTCAAATAAATTCAAAATTTATTAAAATAAAATGTCAAATAATATAGTATTGAATAAAGTTAAAATTTGGATTTAAATAAAATACAAAAAAACTTTAAAGACATGAATATGAATTATAAAAACTTAAAAGCTTTAGTCTAAATTCTTTTTTAAATTTTTAACTTTTTTATATTAGGTCTAAAGTTAAAGATTTTAACTTTTATTAGATTATCATATTTACGAAAAAAAAATTATATAATATATTATTACAATTTTATTTTTGTCACTAATTAGTTATCAAATATATAAAAAAAATGTGTATATTTAATCATTTTATTCACAATTTATGTCATTTTTATCTACGTATTTGCTAAATATTATTAATATATATGAATATATATACGTAAAAATTAGACACAATATATTACTACAGATGAAATATTTATTTAATAATAAAAATATACAAGTAACTAATTTTTTGTGAAAAAGTTGGTAGGGACTACAGCACGTGTAGCAACTAAAATGCTCCACCTATGACGATACATAATTTATATTCATTTATCAATAAAATGTACATAAATTAAATAATTACAACATAACATACTATTTTTACTAATTCAATTATATAAAATATATGTGCTATTTCGAGTTCAATACATATCATTTTGACGCATAACACAAAAATAATTGAAGTTGGATTCATTTTGTTTGTTATTAAAGCAAAGAAGCAGCACAGAGATCAATTCTTTACAGCTATAAACATGGATTTTCTGGGTTTGCTGCAAGATTATCAGATTCTGAGGCACAAACCATTGCAGGTATAAGACTAATTTACTCTGCATTTGTTTAGTGTGTGATATTCATTTAACAGCTATCTGTTGTAGTTAATTAGCTATCCTCTAAAAATTGTAGAGTTTCCCGAAGTGTTACGAGTCATGCCAAACAATATTTACAAGGTACATACCACTAGAAGCTGGGACTTCCTTGGAGTCAATCACCCTTCTCAAGAAACTCTTTTGACAAGGAACTTGGGTAAAGGAACTATCATTGGTGTGATGGATTCAGGTAAGCATTCATTGTCTCAAATAATGGTCTTAATAAGACGTGTAAAGTTGTAATCAAGCATAACTTAAGTCTTAATATGAACCTGCACTAATAGGAATTTGGCCCGAGTCCAAGAGTTTTAGTGATGAAGGCATGGATCCAATTCCGAAGAGCTGGAAGGGAATTTGTCAAAAGGGTGAGCTTTTTAACTCCACAAATTGCAACAACAAAATTATTGGTGCTCGGTGGTTCATTAAAGGATTGAAAGAACTACTCAACCAAACCTCGCAGCATATCCCCGGTAAGGAGTACATGTCAGCAAGGGATAAATATGGCCATGGAACTCATACAGCCTCAACAGCAGCTGGAAACTTTGTGAAGAATGCAAACTACAAAGGACTGGGTAAAGGACTGGCTAGAGGAGGAGCTCCTCGAGCTCACTTAGCAATTTACAAGGTTTGCTGGTTTGAATGTTCTGCTACTTCAGCTGATATTCTAAAAGCTTTTGACAAAGCCATACATGATGGAGTGCACATCTTATCTCTGTCGCTTGGTGACGGGATTCCCTTGCATAACAGCATAGATGATGCAATTGCAGTGGGATCCTACCATGCAACTGCAAGAGGAATCACAGTTGTATGCTCAGCTGGAAATGACGGTCCTAATTCATATACCATTTCAAATACTGCACCATGGATACTAAATGTAGCAGCTAGCACTGTAGACAGGGCATTTGCTACACCCATTACACTTGGGAATAACCGTACTCTTTGGGTAAGTTAAATTCACCGAGAATAACATCAGAAGAAAGAAAAGATAATTTCCATTCAACTAAGAATTGTTAAAATATTGATTTTTTATACTGCAGGGAAAAACAAATCACGTGGGAAGCACTAAATTTGCTCCAATTTTAATCTCAGCGTGAGCCAATATCACGACGTTTTCTAATTTTAACTGATACCAAATTATATATTCAAGTTATGTTATACCGATTAGCAATCTCCTTTCTTCCTTGCAGTTGTAAAGTCAATGCAACATTAGCACAAGGGAAAATAGCATTATGTTTTTTGACAGATCAACAAAGTAACTCAGAGGACACAGATTTTACATCAATATTGGAGAAGAAAAAAGGACCTGTGAAGAAACAAGGACTCGAAGGTATCATAATTGCCATGTCCCATGATGACGTAGATATTGAACTTGGAGTTCCAAATGCTCAAGTAGATTACGAAGTGGGGACAGAAATTCTTACCTATGTAACAAGATCAAGGTATCATAATATGTGAAACATAACAAAAATGCTTAGTCAAATGCCCTTTAGGGTTAACTTTGTCCTTGCGTTGTGAAGGTCTCCTATTGCAAAGATAGGTTCTCCAAAAACTGTGATTGGGCCTTGGTTGTCCCCGCGAATTGCATCCTTTTCTTCCAGAGGACCAAGTACCCTGACTCCTGCAGTATTAAAGGTATAACCTATAACCAAGAAACAGAGCTGCTAATTTTTGAAAGTTAAATCATTTTCCATAAAACTTAGACAACAATATTCCAACAATTAGTGGATCCACTTCTCTTACTTCCACTTTAATAATGTCACTACTTATTACTTGATATGCCGTTGCTTGGCCAATGGACACAGCCGGACATAACTGCCCCAGGTGTGAATATTCTAGCTGCGTTTCCAACACCTAATGGAGAACCAGAGGAGTACAAACTTGCAACTGGAACTTCCATGTCATGCCCTCATGTTGCAGGGATAGCAGCTCTTCTCAAATCAGTGCATCCATATTGGTCTCCAGCAGCAATAAGGTCTGCTCTTGTTACAAGTGGTGAGTCGAAACTCAAAATTCTAAATGAACATCATACCCCCAACATGTGAGTAAAAGAAAAGGCTGGACCAAATTATCTAACATTTACTGCAAAATGCAGCTTACCAAACTGGAACAGATGGAACATACATTACAGCAGAAACCAAATCTCCGAAACCAACAGACCCTTTTGACATAGGTGGTGGGCACGTCAATCCCAAACAAGCAGCTTATCCAGGGCTCATTTATGATAGTAAAACCGAAGATTTCAGCCAGTATTTATGCTACCTAGTTGATGACAATGTCGAAGCTACTGAACTGACCAACACCAAAGTCAACTGCAATGATGAAAACCCCGTTGGGCTGAACTTTAATCTCCCTTCATTTGCAATTCCAAACCTCAAAACGGCACAGGCAATAACAGTAACAAGAACTGTGACAAATGTGGGAGATATTAATTCAGTGTACAAGGCATTTGTGCAGGCTCCTCCAGGCATAAAAGTTACAGTTGAACCTCAAATACTAAGTTTCAATTCAAAAACACGTCAACTCTCCTTCAAAGTAAGCTTTTTCTCGGCTCAAAAACAACATGGTTATTACAAGTTTGGAAGCCTAACATGGACAGATGGTAAGAATGTTGTTAGGAGTCCTATAGCTGTACGTGTGATTAAAGCTGAATATTCAAATGCACATCTATGAGATCATATGAGCTAAAATAAATAAGAAACTATTAAATAGTGGTGAACAATGAATCACCAAATAATATTTGCTTGATGATGTTTAATGAATTTTAAGGAACCATATTCCAACCCTCTATCTGACATTTCATCAAACAGGTTCTGTGCTAAAAACAAATTGCCAAAGAAATTTATCGCTTTAATACCTACGGTTCCTGAATAAATATTTATAACATGGTTGTTTGTCAATGCAATGAAAAGTGCTCCAAAACCTCGATTTTCTGCCATCTTTACTACAAGGAAATAACTTGCTATTTTTAAAGTCCGACTGGTCTTTATTAGCATAACTCTACCATTTTTCTTTATCGGAAAATACATAAACTAACCTATAAAATTTATAACAATAGAATAATATCTAATATCATTACCTTCAATTCGCTAGAGTTAAACATTCAATGGTTCTAATTAACTTCAAGATCGCATTCAATATAAAATTTATGGATTGTAAAAAATAAAAGTAGAAATATACGAACAAAATATAAATAGTATTATTTTATAGTTATAAATTTTAAGGAGTATTATTAAAAAAAAATTAAGTTTTTTTCTTTAAAATATGACAAATTTTAAAATACCATAAAATGTTAAATGAAATAAATGTTGCTCTCTTCAATCAAAACATGATTGGCAATTCTTACCATTGCTCTCCAGTTGATGATGAGAAATAGGCCACTTCATCTAATACTGCTTATGGCCAATACAGTTTTTTCTAGACAAAATTGTGAGCAGATAAAACTGAGATGAGTCGGGTTTTAAAATACCCGGATTAAATAGTATGATTTATTCATCTACGTTTAATGTCCATTTATACAACTAATGATCTTCCTCCAACTATAAATGATCTCCATCCACATGAACTAACAAAGTGTACTTCTTAGACAATTGCATTATTTTTTAGGGGTAAAATTTTTTTGTCAATTTTTATTTTATCATTGCTCAAAATGTCATAATATTAACCAAATATGATTCGTTTTTTCCTTGAGAGTTGGGTGGTACTACTGTAAAAAATTGTAACAAAATAATCAACTTTTACATTCCAATAATATATCTCATTACAATAATATATATATTGAAAGTTTTTAGTTACAGATCAAATATACCTAGAAGAGAGTGAATAGATTATTTTCAATTTTAACAAATATTAATTATGTAACCTAATCACAACGGTCAGACATGCAATCGCGTGTAAAGATAAAATGCGGAATAAAAAATAACACACGATATTTTTAGGTGAAAACAACCTAAGCCACTCCAATGACCTAAGAGGAAAACCACCGGTCCACCGGACCACCTAACTATCCACTATGAAAATCAATGTTCAATTACAACCATAAGTCTTAGAACTACACTTCACAGGTAGATCCCCTTTATGTAATTTACTTACGAGCCGCCGCTCCTTTCTTAGCCTCCACAAGCTAGGTGTCTGGATCCGGACTAACGTTCCGATTTACTTGAGTCCCACAAGATCAATCGAACCCGTCAACTTCGGTAATTTCAAGTCACACGAAATATCGAGCACGTCACCTGAAACGTTAGCACAAATAGCACAAGTGTAAAGTGTGTCCTAAAGCGGATTCAAACAATGAAAAACCCTAACTAGCAGATTCAACAGCATACGATATAAAAATAAATCAGCTAGTAAACTCTAGAAATATCATGCAATTCTAAATATCATGAAAAATAATTAAGCACGTGAATTATTCAAACATAACCACAAAATATGTTTGAACAATTAAAATAAGAAAGTGCCTAAGATTAATAGATGAAGAGAATAAGATTTTTCTTTGAAAGCTTCAATAGATGTAGAAAATATTATTTCGGTATGGGTTGTATTTTGCACAAACAAGCGTTGCTTATATAGAGTCCAATTTGACTTGAAAGAGGATTAATAATAGAGTACAACTCTACTCATATCAAGATTTAGCTTTTACAACAATTCTACTCATATTAGAATTTTGCTTTCACAACAATTCTACTCATATAAGGATTCTACTTTCACAACAATTTTACTCAAACAAGGATTCTATTCATATTAGAATTTTACTTTCACAAGAATTCTACTCATACAAGGATTCCAACTTTCACAACAATTCTACTCATATAAGGATTCTACTTTCACAACAATTCTATTCATACTAAGTGTAGTGCTCAATTGTGTGAGAATGTATGCATGAGAGAATATTTTACCTTTCATATGAGCATTACAAGCTTGGTGACTCCATCATCATATATCATCTGATTGAACGGTGAATACTTATGCTAGATTACAATTAAATATTTTGTCCACGAAAATTGTCAATACAAATAAACCTTACATATATACATATATATATATATATATATATAGGTTATTATGGATTGATATTTAAAGAAAATACAAAAATTAAGAAAACTATTGTTAAAATTTGATTATAAAATTTTCTTAAATATTAAAATAAACAATAATTAAGCCGATTTTATCATTTAAATGACCTAGTTATGGTATACATAACACATATAATATATAACGAAATATAAATATAATTTTATTTGATAAATATAAGATATAATACAATCAATAAGAAAATAAAGGGTATGAAATATATAAAATTATATGCAATACAAACTTAGATAAGTACTTAATTGTTCTAATTTTAAGTAGATTTCATCTTTGTTTGTTTTCTCAAGTATTATTACATTATAAAATTAAAAATATAAATTTACTATTCAGTATTCAAATATTAACTTGAATATATTATAAATAATAAGACATTTATATTATTAAAAATAAACCTTCCGATACATTAATAATTTAATTATTAATTAGTTTTATTTTTAATCTCTTTAATAAATAAAATATATGTTTATTTTTTTTTTTAACACTAAAAAAACATATGTTCATTTATGTTATAAGAAAAATAAACATAAATTTTTTTTTTGAGGGGGTTAAAATGAAAAATTATATATGAATACAAGTTATATCATACACTTAAACCTTAAAAACAAGTAATTTTCTAACTAAATATTTTACCAATATTATAGATATATTCGATATTTTTCACGGTATTTAGAATTAAAAAAAAAAAAAAGCATCTAAATCAGCATCGACATAACAATATTTTCATCAATATTACCAATATATTTAAGAAAATAACTCCTACACTGTTTCGATATCTACACTTTAATTTTACAAATATATCTACTAAAATATCAAAAATTATTGTATTTTTTTTCAACATGAGAGTATGTTGGGACTTAGAAGTATTGGTGAGTTTATTTAAGATTAAGTAATGCTAGATATCATAAATTAAATGATGTGATTAGATTGGATTTTAGGTATATAGGCCTCATGATTTTGAAATTTATTAATATTAAATTTTTTTAGGAGACAATCACAAATTTATAAGTCATTTGATATTATTACAAATTTGTGATATAAAACATTTTCTCTTGATAAACAAGTTTGGATAAAGATAACAAATGTTAAGTTAGAAATGTAGATCATCTCCAAAGAGGCTTTATATATTTATTTTAGTACAATTTTTACACTAAAAATTGTTACAAAGAGACTCTATGACTTTGTACTAAAATAGTGCGATAAATAGTGTTATGCTAATTCACATGCTGTTTTTTTTTTTTTTTTAAATTTACTTTGTCATATATTTTTTAGTATGATATTTAGTGTAGTAGATAAGAGATATAAAAAGATAATGCAAGTCTTGTATTATTTTAGTTCAAAAGTTGAACTAAAGGAAAATTAAAAGTAATATTCTCAAGAATATAGTTTTTAGTATGATATTTAGTGTAATGGGTTGAAAATGAAAAAAAAAAAAAAAATTATCTTTTACACTAATATACTAAAAAAAAAATTACTAAAATAATGTTCTTAACTTTATTTAAAGTGCTTTAGTAGTTTTTATCATGTTTTTAGATAAATATTATAATTTTTTCAAATTAGCAATTTAACACTCATAACTCCCAATTTTATTTATATAATAAGAAAATATTTTATTAAAATACCCCCTATCTTTCATCTATAAACACTTCAATCTTACTAGAGATTCGGTAACTCTATCAGTGACCTCACCGAAGCTCCAATATCCATCAGTTATCCTACCGACGACCTTAATTTACTAATAAATTTAATTTTAAGCAAAATAAATATATCATTAACCTCATAGCATATGTTAAAAAAAATAGAAAAAAGTGTCATCATTTAATTTTATAGCTGGTGTTATTTAGTTATGAGGAAATTTTTTTTTATTAAATTAGGCATTATAGATACTAATATTTTAAACTCCTTAGCTAATTTCAAAAACTTATTGTTATATTCATATTAAAAACAAAAACCAAACTAAATCAAACTGCCGACATGATAACTGTACCAAAAGTCCTTAAACCTATAGGAAAAATTTTCTTTTCCCACACCTGATTTTTTGCTTTGACTCTTTGGATATCGTGAACCACTTTAGGGTGATAGAGGATTCTATAATTGTTATGCCTCAAGAATTTCAAGCTTTTTCTTAAGTCTTAAGAAGAAATTGATAGGATGTTATTGAGGCTTGAAAAGAAGATAGATGGGAGAAACAAAATTGCATATAATTCACCAAGTAGAAGGCCACCTGAGGTCCCCATTATGCAAAGCAGAGAAAAGGGTTCATCCCAATCTAAATATGAAGGTGAGAAAATACAATATATGAATTTGTAGCATGGTTTTTGATGGAAGCATTAGTACAAATTTGGTTAGCTAGCACTATCAAGTGTTGATTTTATTTTCAATTAAGAGGCACAAAGATGAGATTTTATGTGATGTAATACCAATAAAAATAGGACACATACTATTAGGACAATATTAGGACAATTATGGCAACTAATTAGTTATTTATGGTAATTATAGATGTGTTCCTCAAATCTTTAATTGCCATAATTAGTTATTTGTGACAGCCCTACAGGTGGAGATATGAACAAAATTGAAATGCTAATTGTGAACTTGTGTGAAATTAGCATATTATATTGAGTTAATAGCAAAATTATTTCTTAGAATATTAGATTGACTTATTGGGGTATATAGTGTTTTTTTCGTTTAAATTTTTTCTCCCTAAAATAGAGTATTCAAATTATATTACTTATTTTAATGACATGTTTTGTTTGCTTAAAGAACAAACTAAAAGAAAACATATACTAATAATTTCAACAATTTTTTTTATTTTTCTTTCATAGTAAAAAAGAATAATAATATGAAATAATTCTAAGTGTTTATGTTGTTGGCGATTTCTGCTGCTGTGTTCTTACGTTTTCTTTTACTTCAAATTCTGCAAAACAAGGTACAATAATACTAAATGTTGTCAAATTTACTTTGATACCTAAATTAGTTTTCTTGTAATTGATAAAAAATGTTGAAACTTAGAAAGAAAAAAAAATAGAGAAAGTAGCTTAAGAGGTTGAACGTGAGACTTATTTATAAGCCAGAATAAGGGCATTTATGGAGGTAAATAATATTTTAAGGTTTTATTTAAGTATTAATTCAATATTAATGATTTTTTATATATGTCAATATCAAATCATTAATATAATGGATTAATATATTTACCATTATGAGGGCATATTCCCTGAATATATAGTAAGATTTAATTTTAATCATATATTTGAACTCTGACTATTAACCATGTAAAACTATACATTAGTTCTAAATTAATGTATATATTGATCCAAACTAATTATAATTAAGTATTAAACGTTTGAACAAATTTATCTATATTACTTTGTGTGCCATCGGTTATATTAGTATATTTAAAAATCATAACTAACTCTTTTCATTTATCTTAATTTTTTTTCCTTAAATGATATGGCATTACTTGATTGGTGGTACAAGAGACACAAAATAATTCTCTTAAGAATTTAAGTGGTAAAAAATAAAGAAAATTATGGGCCACTTTGAACTCTTATCACTTTCTCTCCTCCATGCATTTGGTTCAGATCCAAGAAATAATTTGTCATTAATTAACCATGAATAATCAACCAAATTGTAATGTAGGCCAATGATACTTCGTCATTTATACCTAATACAAATCTCCCCAACATAAACTAAACTAGCGAAGGCAATGCACGATTTATTTTAACAAAGTTTACACACAGTTTCTATACTTCAATATCATAATTGGAAACAACCCCAATTCAAATCTCATTCTCATAAACTCCAAAAATTAAGATGTGGTAGGTATGAAAAAATATTAAATTATGATTCTCTTATTGTTTGAGTTTACCTAAAATTCTTGTATATATTTTATTTTAGATGTTAGTTATTCAAATCAATATGCAAGCATTATATATATATAATTTATTAATAACTACAAAATTATTAAGTGTGTATGAAATATAATATAATGTTAAGATTAAAAGATAAAAACAAATTAGGTAGAATAATCTAAGTCTTTTGTTTTTTTTTCCCCTTGAAACTCTAGTTTTTAAGTTTTTATTTAGAAAAACTCTAAACATCCCGATCAGAAGAATGTTCACGATGTGATGCGGTAATATTTATTTGTTGAGTTTTCTTTCTCTCTTATTAAATGTGGTGTCATCCCGCCACTTATTTTATATTATTTATTATTATTATTTTAATATTTTTTTTGTGGTCTTAATTATTTCAATCTTTAGCAGCAATGGGTTACATACACGAGATCATGTGTTCGGAAGGGGTGAAAAAAATTATAATTATGCATAAAGATTTATCATACGATAACCTCACGTGTTAACTATTATTAGTACTTTCAAAATAAAGCGTTGATTCAAGTGAATAAAGATTCGCGGACGTTATCTCGTCTTCCTCTGATAAGCATTTTTTATTTTTTCTAAAAAATAAAAATTTATTTCAATCTTTATCATTCCATATTCTCACTATTCCTCGTTTCCATTATTAAGCCTTTAATAAAGAAACAAACATGAAAGGTGATGAGATTGCTTTCATTTATTTTTGTTCTTATATGTACGCTACAACACTTGTTGATTAATATAAAATACCAAAATAATTTCTCTAAGCTTAATTTTTTTTTCAAAATAATAAATAAGTTTGGTACGAAAAAAAATTTAATTATACACATTTTATTATATTACACTAATACTCTTACTTGCATGCCACAAAGTACTATCACATTGAAAAATTGTTAAATTATGATTTTTAAGTATACATGACACGAGTACAATTGTCTCTAAATATAGATACAATTAGTATTTTTTTCAATTTATAAATTTACAAGTAAGCCACTTAAACATATTTTGTATAAAATGGAATGGAATCCTAGGACTTTGCTTTTTGGTAAAGGGAAACAAAGAACTTACCCTTTTTTTTTTTTTATCAATATCATTTCTTTGTCTTTTTTAAAACATCATTATCATATTCAAGCCAATCAGCTCAGGAACAAAAGCACCTTAATTATTATGTTATCCATACCATGTGTATCACACAATTAACATGCCATATATGTTATTTATTGTTTTTAAAATATACACTTAATTAATAATATTATTTTTTTTATTTATTATTTATTAAATATTTATAATTTTTTAAAAAATATTTATATTAATTTTAAATTTTAAACACTCTATTAATAAAATATTATATAATTATTTATTTTAAAAATAATAAAAAAAAATTACAGCATGATGAAAACTATCATACCTCCATATTTTTATTTATTATAAATTATATGTTAATTTTAATAATTTTTCAAGATTTTATTATTATGACGTTATAAAGTGTATATATATATGTGATGTCATCCCAGTACTTATTTTATATTATTATTTCAATTTTTTTCGTGGTCTTAATTATTTCAATCATTATCGATTGTCATTCCACACAAACATATAAAAGGTGATGGATTGCTTTCATTTATTATTGCTCTTATATGTATAATACAACAGTACTCTTTTCTTTTTTCTTTTCTTTTCGTTGGAAAAAGAAAACTTACTCAAATTATAGTTAGTCACGTCCAATTTAAAATTTTTCTAATTACAAACTTTCCTAAAATTATTTTGAGATTCATATTAAAATATAAGTTTTAAGTCTCAAATCGACATCTTATTATCCAATAAAATAACGACTTTATCAAAAAATATTCAACCAATTAAACTACTCGCTTATGGCATAATACAACACTCATTGATTAATGTAAAATATCACATTATTCATAATCTAAAAATAAAAAATAATTTCTCAAGCTTAATTTTTTCTCAAAATAATAAACAAGTTTGTATGAAAAAAATTAGTTATACTCATTTAATAATAATATTACCTTATAACTATTACTTGCATGACACAAAGTACTATCACGTTGAAAAATTATTGAAGTATGATTTTTAAGTATATATGGCATGAGTACAATTGTCTCTAAATATAGGTACAATTGGTATTTTCTCAATTTGTAAATTTATGAGTAGTTCATTTGACACATTTTGAGTAAAATGGATTGGAATCTTAGGACTTTGCTTTTTGGTAAAGAAAACGTAGAACATGGTTGGCCTATCTGAAAAAAAAGGTCAATAATAGTGGAAGCTTTTTTTATGAATAATATTCAAGGCAGTCAACTCAGGAACAAAGCATCTTATTTTTATGATAGCCATATTATTAGTACCACACAATACATATGTGATACACATACTCTGTATCATATGTTCAATAAAACTATCTAAATTATTGTTAGTAGCCAGCTCATTAACCTTTTTCACACCTCCATGATTGTCCTGGCCTGTAAAAACTCAGCACGAGCTCTAAAAACCTCAACAAGTGTAGCAACTAACTGATCCCAAGAAATCTTTGTTATGATGGATACAATTTCGAGAAATTGGAAATGCACTTGTTATATTTTACTTTTATTTTTAGTTTTTTTTTTAATATTTTTATGTAATATTAAAATATATTTGTATCAATTTATTTAATAAATAAAGTACTAAAAACTTAACAACTATTTAATTATGAAGAATAAAATTTATTTGAGGTGCATCAAGATCAAGACTCGTTTCAAAATGCTCAATCTTAAAAAATAAAAATAAAAACTTATGAAAAGAATTAATTATCATAAAAAATTATTTGGAGCATAAAAAAATTTGCATTGCAAATGTAAAAATGTAAGTTTCAATTATAAAGTAATTAATGTTCATGTAATTTAAAAAGTAAACTCTTATAATAGAAAAAAGAAAAATTTAAATATAAAATAATAATTTTGATTAAATAAATAAAATTAATAATAGTGAAAAAATTTCGTAATTAAATACAAATTATTTTTTCTAATTTTTTTAATTATAATGTTGTAATTATTTTATAAAAATATATGTATTTTAACTTATCTAAGACTTGCTATAAAAAAAATAAAAAAAAAAAACCTTATCTAAGTCTTATAATATAAAAATTAAACCATAAATAAAAATTTTATAATCTTATATTTTATCTTTAATTTTTTTAATGTAAATTTGGTAACATAAATAAAAATAACATATTGATGTAATGAATACAAATTAATTTATTTACGTTTTTTTTTCTTTTTCTTTTAAAAAAAATTAAATCTTAAAGATCTTGAATAAATAAATTAATAGCTAGGAAATAAATTATTCTTCTAGCTTTTAACATGAGAGAAAAGGATAAACATCGATCGTATTAGAACTCTCATTTATTACTATGTAAAATTAATTAAAGTGTATAATTATTTATTTTAGGTTATGTAGGATATTTTGTTAAAAAAAAAATAGTAAATTATATATAAAAATTTTATGAGTTTATTTTTATAATAAAATATTGTAATTATTATTATGAATAAATAATAATAATAATAATTTTATATATAATAATAATAATATATATATATATATGTGTGTGTGTGTGTGTGTGTGTAATTTAATTATTTATTTTAATTATACGGTTTAAATTTTAATTTCTAAGTTTAATTTTCAGTAAATAGAGATTACATTATCATTGCTAAGATTTAATTTTAAAAAGAAAAATATAGTAATAAGAAACTGTTTCACATCAAATATTTTTCCGCATCATTTTATAAAAAAATATTCACAATTTTATTAGATTATTAGACAAACATTCTATTTCATACTATAAGTTTTAAGTTATTTTAAATACACTACCTTTTTTTTTTTTTTTTTTTTATCAATTTGATACTTTATTTTGTTATTTTTATATTAGTTAGGTATTTATAGTTGATATTAGCATCAAATCTTAATAGGTCAAATTAAAAATTTAAGAATTTTAATTAAATTAGGCAAAAATGGATTGATTTTAGGTTATAATTTTGTAAATTTTTTAGTTTAAATTTAACGTAAATATTAACTAAAATATTTAATTAATATAGAATTTAATACATCAAGCACTAAACTAATAAAAAACTTTAAATAGTAAATTAAAAATAAATCAAATTTTTAATAGAAAATATAATGTTTACTCTAGATTATTTTATAACTTTGTGATTTTTTATTTTTATTTTTTTTAATTTTCACGGACAAGAATAATATTCAATATATTGGTAAATTTTAAGATTTGATATTTTGATTGACATCCACGTTTTCAACTAAAATAACCCACCAAGGATTGTCTTCTAGTTGCATATTAAAGAGAACAATAACTTATATTTTTCGTATCCAGTTGGGCCAACGCTTTAATTTTTTAAAAAACTCTACTTTTTGAGAATCTTTTATCTTATCAATAAAAAAGAAAAAAAAAAAATAGTGTTCTTTAAAAAAAAAAAAACAAGAGTCAAGATTTTGTCTAAATTTAGTCTCTTAAAGTTTTGATAATTGCTTAGTTATAGATATTTTTCTTAAATAGCTTAGTTTTGATAAATTATTTAATTTTTTTAAGTAGCAACAAATATTTTAAACTCACGATTTTATATTAAATTATCGAATAAAAAATGCTAAAAAATATTCATTTTATAACTTCAATAAAATGGGACCAAATTGACTTCTGACGACTATCACATGTTGTCTCGTTGGAGTTATAATAACCATTGCCAAAGCTGTTAGATGTGAGTCCTTCTATTCTACCTAAAAATCATTTAAGACTTTACATTTGGAATACATTATATATGTTTCCCTAAAAATATGCAAAGCCTTATATTTGAATATGATAGCCGAAATTTTAGTGTGGTCTCTTAAATTCTAGTGAGGTAGCCGATAATGGAGCAAATTTTATTGAATTTTAATCTTACTTTTATTTTATTAAATTGATGAAATAATAATATTTTAGTGTTTAGGAATATGAAGTTATGAATTATATGAAGGCATGAATTATGGAATAAATTTTTGCTATGAAAACAAAAAAATCTACCTCGATATACTCCTCTACGTTCTACCTTGGGCATATGACATGCACTGTAAGAAGCTTCATGGTCTAAATTGAAATTCATTGATTGTTGATATTGGCCATAGCTGATTGTGCCATAAAAGTCCGTTTAGTCTGCTATCTTATCAGTACCATAAATTTTTTTTTTTTTATTATTAATTAATATTTTAATAATATCTATATATTAAAAATAAAAATATTAATTTAATTTAGGCAATTTCAATTTGATAAACAAAGTTTTTTTTTTAAAGAAAAAGATTTTGTTATTATGATGCTATAAAGCCGATATATATATATATGTGTGGTGTCATCTCACTACTTATTTTATATTATTTATTATTATTATTTTAATATTTTTTTGTGGTCTTAATTATTTCAATCTTTAGCGATAGTAGGTTACATATACGAGGTTATGAATTCGAAGGAATGAAAAAATTATAATTGTACATAAAGATTCATCTGACGATAGCCACAAATGTTAGTCACTGTTAGTACTCTTAAAATAAGGCTTTGATCCAAGTGAATGAAAATTAGTGGACGTTATCTCGTCTCCTTCCAATAGGGTTTTTGTTTTGTCTAAAAAATAAAAATTTATTTCAATCTTTATCAATCCATATTCTCACTATTCCTCGTTTCCATCGTTAAGCCTTTAATAAAGAAACAAACATGAAAGGTGATGAGATTGCTTTCATTTATTTTCGCCCTTATATGTACGCTGCAACACTTGTTGATTAATATAAAATACCAAAATAATTTCTCTAAATTGGCTTAATTTTTTTTCAAAACAAACAAGTTTGGTATGAAAAAAAATTAATTATACACATTTTATTATATTACACGAATACTATTACTTGCATGCCACAGAGTACTATCACATTGAAAAATTGTTAAATTATAATTTTTAAGTATACATGGCAGGAATACAATTGTCTCTAAATATAGATACAATTAGTATTTTTTTTCAATTTATAAATTTACGAGTAGTCCACTTAAACACATTTTGTATAAAATGGAATGGAATCCTAGCTAGGACTTTGCTTTTTGGTAAGGAAAACAAAGAACTTGGCTTCTTCTTTTTTTTATCAATGTCATTTATTTTTCCTTTTTAAACATCAATATCATATTCAAGCCAATCAGGAACAAAAGCATCTTAATTATTATGTTATCCATATGAGTATCACACAATACATATGTCATATATAAAGTGTTATTTATTGTTTTAAAAATATACACTTCATTAATAATATTATTATTTTTATTTATTACTTATTACATATTTATATTTTTATATTTATATTAATTATAAATTTTAAACACTCTACTAATAAAATATTATATAATTATTTATTTTAAAAATAATAAATAATTTTTATATCATAATAAAAATTATGAGTGTTCATAGTTCGGTCCAGTTCTTGGCAAAATAATAATAATAATAATCAAATCGAATTGAACTAAATATATTACTTTAATCAAACAGAACCAAATCGTTGTATAATAAAATTATTAAAACTGAACGCTCCAATCCAGTTTGGTTAACGATTTTTTACAAGTTTTTATTTATTTTTATTTTTTTCTCCAAATTTATTAAAACTTGAAAATAACATAAAGAAAAAAAAATCTTTGAATCTAAATAAATTAATTAATATAAACTACAAATATAAATTATATTACATCCTACATAATCATATAAACATTCCAAAAATAATCATATAATCAATTACAATATAAAACTAAATATTGTCGCAAATTTTACAACAAAATAAAGTAATACATTAATTCATAAATAATATATTAAAAATAAGTTAGAAAGTTAGGACCACATACTTTGATTATGAGAAAATATATAATTAATATATTTTTTTTAAGAATAATATATTAAAAATAATTATAAGTAACGATCCGATCTGATCCTGTCAGATTTAAAAATTTGTATAATTGAATTGAACGTTTGTAAAACAGTTTAAATAAATAAAAATTAAAATATATTGTTTGATTTATAATACCGTTTAATCTAATTTGATCTAATTTTTTTATTTTAATAAATTTTGTACGATTTTTATATATCCTTAATAAAAACTATCATACCGCCATGATGGATACAATTCGGAGAAATTGGAAATATGCAACAGTGAAGTTACACATGTCTCTGTTTCTTGCTTTCTTTTTATTTCCATTACAGCTCGAGAAATTGGAAATATGCAACAGTGAAGTTACTCTCTGTTTCTTGCTTTCTTTTTATTTCCATTACAGCTCCATAATATCTCTGCAGTTTCCGTTGAAGCAACAAAAAAAAAAAAAAGTGTAAATATTTCTATTTTAAATATGCTTGTTATTTAAGAACTTATAAATTAGTCTCTAATCTTTCACAGATGAATTTAAAATTTAATTAGTACTCATATAATAGTTAGTTTAAATATAATTATGTTTAAATAAATAATAATATTATTGCTTATAAAAATATAAATTTAAATATCATTTAATGTAATGTAAATCAATGTATAAATTTTAATAAATATCTATTATATTCACGTTAGTATTAAAATTCAATACTTTCACACACGTTGCATGGTTTTGTTATAGATACAAAATACGTTGATTTATTTTTTGTACTCCTAAAAATATGAAAAATAAATAATTATGTTAAAGAGAGATAGACTTGAATTAAATTACTTTTTATAGATAAAACATATGCAAATTATATATCTAATTATTATTTGATTGCATGATATGAAAATTTTCTCATATTGTTTTTCATTTTATAATAAGTTTGACATTATTTAGTAAAATAATTAATGCTTATTATATTTATTGACATTGATGAATGTTATCAGAGCTTAGATGAATATTGAATTTGAGAGAAGAACAAAATGATAAGTTTTATTATAAATTAGATGTATGAATTATCATCATTACTGCAATATGTTTTATAATACAAAATTTTTAATTAATTTTGCAATGACTAACAAAATAACATGTATCTTGTAAATTAGTATTTAAATGTAATATGTTATCAAAGTAAATATATTTGGTCTATAGCTATGAAATATGGAAAAATTGTACTATATATAAAAGTCAAGTAACGACCAAGTATGCTTATTTGCCATGAGATATTATATTTATTGCAACATTTGAGAGATTATTATAGTAATGTTAAAATGTGTCCAATTAAAAAAATATCTCATGTTGAACGATTATTATCATCAAAAGGAATATATCTATATACGCGTTGTACTCTTTTTCTTTTATATGGTTTTGTCTCATTGAATTTTTTTGGAAAGGTTTTAATGATGAAAGATAAGTGTATTGCCTGTAAATAATATATTCTTTTTTTCCTTTGCTAGTTTTTTGTCCCATTGAATTTTTCTAACAAGATTTTTAACAAAGTATATTCTAAATACATTTGACATTCAAGGAGAGTGTTATAATTTAGATTTTAAATCTTAAATATAATGTATCATAAATTTGTATTTAATTAGAGATAATTGAAGATTTAATCTCTATCAGATCTTAAATTCAAAATTCTTATTGTATATTAATAAGATATTTAGCAGTGTATTACAAACATAAGAATCAATGAAAATTATTTCTTCTATTTGTTATCTCTCCACTAAAATTAATATTCAAAATAATGTTTGGATTCTCATTTCCCATTGCAATCCCTATTATGTCACCTAAGAATTTTAAGTAAGAATTGAGAATAAATTCTAAATTGGGGATGGAGAAGAAAAGGGGTTCTTGCCCCGGTCTTACCTTATTAATAACCCTAATATGGACATAAATACGAAATATTTTAATATGATTTAATTTTTATTAAATTAAATATTAGTTTATTTGTGCTTTTCAATATACTAAATTTTTTTACTATTATAAATAAATGAATAGAAATAATTTATTTTTTTTCATTATATTAAAAAATATGTAAACTTTAAACCAAAAAAAGCATGAACATGAACACAAACAATATAAGCAAATATGACACAAATATGCACAATACCATAAAATTGAGCAATATGATAAGCAGAGACCCGATTAAAGTCTATTTGGGTTGAGCAGAAGTTTGGGAGAGTATACAACTACGGCGGGTACCAAGAAATTGAAATTCATAAGTTATTTTATGTTCTTACTTTCTTTCTTTTCCTTTTTCTTTTTTTTTTGGATCAAATTATATTATTAGTTTCTTCCTTTTTAAATTTTTTGTCAAAAATTTTAGAAAAAATTATAAAATTAATATATTTTAAAACTTATAATAACAAAAATAGCACCATTTAACACTAATTTATATTCATTTTAATTCAAAACAGGGGTATTATTTTTTAAGGATTTTATTTTAGATAATTTTCAAAACAAAACAAAAACTCTATTCTTACCTTCTGATCAGCAAAATATGGAAAGAAACTACATTAATTAATTTTAGTATTTCCCTCGCTTCTATAATGCCATAATTAGTTATGTGTGACAGCACAACAGTGGAGATCATGAACAAAATTGAAACGCTAGTTGTGTACTTGTGTGAAATAATTAGAATATTATATTTAGGGATGGCAATTTGATCCGACGGTTCGGGTACTTACTGGTATCTGACCCGTTCGAGTCAGTTCAGTTCGGGGCAAAATAGTTCGGAGCATTATCCATTTGATTTAAAACAGTTCGATTCGAGGCAAAAATCTATTCGATTCGGGCCACCATTCGGGTACTCGTTTATTTACTAAAAATTTTAATTATATAAAAATTTATAATATTTTTTTTCATTTTTTTTTTAAAAAAAAAAAAAAGGCCAATAGTTCAGTTTTTTTAACCCGCGGATATTACCTGAACCGAACCGAATCTGTTTTGTCTGAAACGGTTCAGTTCAATTCGAACCGCGGGTCAAAACGATTTGGGTCGGATCTGACCCGAACCGACCTGTTGCCATCTCTAATTATATTTAGTTAATAGTGAATCATTTCTTAGAATATTAGATTGACTTACCGGGGTATGTAGAGTTTTTTTAGTATCAATTTTTTGTCTCCCTAAAATAGAGCATTCAAATTATATTACTCATTCTAATGACATGTTTATTTGCTTAAAGAACAAACACAAAGAAAACATATACTAATAATTTCAACAAGTTTTTTTTATTTTTCTTTCATAGTAAAGCGAAGAGTAATATGAAATAATTCAAAGAGTTTACATTGTAGTCGACTTTTGCTCGCCGTGTTTTTTGTTTTTCTTTGAATTCAAATAATGTAAAACAAGGAACAATAATATGAGTGGTATCACATTCATTCTAATACCTAAATCAACTTTCTTGTAATTGACAAAAGAAGTTGAAACTTAGTAAGAAAAAATAAAGTATGTCTTAAGAGAATGAATATGAGAGCTATTTATTGGCTAAAATAAGACATTTATGGTAATAAATAATATTATATTTATGAGATATTATTTAAATATTAATTCAATGTTAATGATTTTTCATATATGTTGATATCAAATTATTAATATAATTAATTCATAAATTTATCATTATAAGGGAATATTTCTCGAATATATCGTATGATTTAATTTGAGCACTTAGAATATGCTGATTATTAACCATTTAAAAATAATACAATTTTCTAGATCAATGCATGTGTTGGTACAAATTAATTATAATTAAGTATTAAAAGTTGGAATAAATTTACTTGTATTATTTGTCTGAGCCCAATGAATAATTTCTCATTAACCATAAACCATTGACTATAAACAAAACTAGCAAAGGCAACACACGATTTATTTATCAAAGTTTACACACATTTCTATACTTCAATATCATAATAGGAAACAACCCCAATTCAAATCTCATTCTCATAATCTCCTAAAATTAAGATGAAGGAGCTAGGTTTGAAAAAATATGAAATTATGATTTTCTTCTTGTTTGAGTTTACCTAAAATACTTGTATAAATTTCATTTTAGATGTTAGCTCGTTCAAATCAATATAGAGACATTTTAAATATATAATTTATTAATAACTACAATTTATTTTTATTTTTTATAGTAACTACAACATTATTAAGTGTATGTGAAATATAATGATAAGATTAAAAGATAAAAATAATTTAGGGAGAAGAATCTAAGTCTTTTCACAAATGTGAAAAAGAAAAAGAAATAAAAAAAAAAAACATTTATTTAGGCTCCGACCAATTCATAGTTTTATGATTTTATTTGCTATTTTGTCGAGCCCGTTTTACATGCTTTATGTTAAAAGTATTTTGCTTTTGCTTTTGTATTTTTTTTTTTTTTTTTAATTCTAGTTTTTAAGTTTTCATGTAGAAAAACTCTAAACATCACGATCAGAATGTTCACGAATGTAATGTGGTAATAATTTATTTGTTGAGTTTTCTCTCTTATTAAATACAACTTTGATATATGCATGTGAATTACTAATATAATCATGAGTCTAATTAAAAAAAATCTCTTTTATTTATTATTTGATAATAACAAAATTAAAAATAACCCTTCAAAATTTATAATAATAAAAATAACATTGATTCAAATATTATATTTTTATAATTAAAAATAATTTTTACAAATACATATTTAATTAAATACTGTTCAAATTAAATTGTAATAAATTAGACCTATTTAATAATAAAAATTTAATATTATATATTTATTATTAAAATATTCAATGTTATTATGGTGCTAGTTTTATTATTATAAATTATAAAAATATTATTTTTAATAATTTTTTAAGTTTTTATTATTATGACGCTATAAAGTCGATATATATGTGATGTCATCTGAGTACTTATTTTATATTATTTAATATTGTTATTTCAATTTTTTTTTTTTTTTTGTGATCTTAATTATTTTAATCATTGTCGTTGTCATTCCACTATTCCTTGTTTGATCATTAACCCTGGAATAAAGACAAAAAAAAAAAAGTGATGAATTGCTTTCATTTATTATTGCTCTTGTATGTATAATACAACAGTACTCATTTCTCTTTTTTTTTTTTAGGAAAAAAAAAAACTTACTTAAGTTATAGTTATTGTCATATCCTCGAGATTATTAACAGCTTAAAATTTTTCACATTGGTTAAAATCGTGTTTAAATTCAATATTAGAATACAAATTTTAAATTGATCCACATCTTATTGCCTAGCAGAATAATAATTTTATCACAGAATATTCAACCAATTAAATTACTCACTTATTTTATAATACAATACTTATTAATTAACGTAAAATATCTCATTATTTATAATTTAAAAATAAAAAATAATTTCTTAAAATTAGCTTAATTTTTTTTCTCAAAATAATGAACAAGTTTGTATGAAAAAATTAGCCATACTACGTACATATGTGATCAATGACGGACCTACACTTTAATTTTACCGGCCTTAAGCGCGGGGGCTTTCAATTTTTTTTTTTTTTAATTTTTATAAATATTACTAATATTTTTATAAAATTCAATATATTATTTATATTTAAAATTTTATAAATAAAATTAAACTAATACACCACTTTATAGTCATATATTTTATATAACTTTGCTCCTTTTTTGTTTTATTATTTTGCTTTCTGCTGCATCAAGTTAAAATATATATTTTTTTTTAAAAAAACTATTAAAATTATCTATATTCTTTTTAAAACTAAATATTTAAATTTATACTCAAATCAATAAATATGTATTATATACTTCTAAAAATTATAACTTTTAAACTTTATATCCATAAATATCATATAATTATTAATTTTAATGTTATTATAAGTATAAAGTTGTATATTTAGTAGTCTTCTTTCTCCATAATAATTGACCATAGTTTGATAATTTATTAAGTTTTATGTCCTAAAGTATTATTAGACTTAATTTAAATAAAAAATTTAGTTTACATTTTAAAAATATATATTTTTAATGTTAATTATAAATAAATTAAAATCGAGAGTATAGAAATTTTTTTAAATTTTTTTAAAAATATATATTAGCCCACCTTAAAAAAATTTCTTGGATTCGTCGTGCATGTCATACACATGCTCTGTATCATATGTTCAATAAAACATCTAAATTATTGATAGTAGCCAGCTCATTAACCTTATCACACCTTCACGATAGTCCTAGCCTATAAAAACTCTAACACGAGCTCGAAAAGCTTCAAGAAGTGTAGTAATCACTTGATCCCAACAAATCTCTGTTATGATGGATACAATTTCGAGAAATTGGAAGCATGCATCAGTGAGGTTACAGATGTCTCTAGTTCTTGCTTTCTTTTTATTTCTATTGCAGCTCTCTGCAGTTTCCGTTCAAGCAACAAAAACAGTGAGTGTAAATATTTCTATTTAATATTTATTTGGTACATAATATATTGTAATTTAATTTTTAATTTTTTAATTCACATAATTTAATCCCTAATTTTCATAAATTTAAAAAATTTAATCTAAAATCACATTAAATTAATTTAACGTTGTTATACTGAAATATCATATTATTGAAAGGCTTAAAATTGAATTATAATTTTTTTTTCATAAGTTAAAAACTAAATTATATATTTGAAATAAGTTGGGAATCAAATTAATTAAAGAGTTAAATTTTATTAAATTTTAAGTACAACGCTCTTAATCAATTTAACAAAAATTATTATTTTGAACTAATTTATAAAATTTTGATCTTTACTTCAATAACAGCTACTAAACTTGAATTTTTTTTAGGTGCAAATTGTCTATTTGGGAGAGAACCGGCATGATGACCCAGCAACAACCAGAAAATCTCACATTAAAATGTTATCTAATGTGCTTGGAAGGTAAAGTTTAACAATGTGAACGTTGCTGAATATAACATGTACATATATTATATTAAATAAAATATATACAAATTAGGCATGTGTTATTAGAATAGGTAAATATTAGATAATTATTATAATGTATAAGTATTATAATATTTTTTTAATAATTTAAAAATTTTATTTAGATCTCTATTAAGATTAATATTTTAATTTATTATTATTATAAATATTAATGTAATTTTTTAATATTAAATATGAATGAGACTAAGATGAAAATATTTTTTCTCTACCTATTTTGATAAATTCTATGCAATTATTTTTGCTTTCATTTACTTCCTGAACACTAATATACACTTTAAAAAAAAAAAAAAAATTACCACCTTATCGGAACAGTCCGTTCAACCGCTCCCACGGTTCAGTCCGTCGCCCTCTCAGTCCGTTCAGTCCGCACCAGCGCTGTCCAGTCATCGCGCCTCTCGCCGTCCGACCAGTCCGCAGCTCCCTCCGCGAGCCATCCGTCAGCGCTCTGCCCTCCACGCGCCTGTCCCCCAGCCGCTCTCCAGATCCGCGCCTCTGCTCAGCGCTCTGTCCCTCCGTGCGCTGTCCGTCCGCGCCCTGTCTCTCCTCTCCGTCAGCTCGCCACCAGCGCCAGTCACCAGCCTCACCGTGCGCCAGCCACCAGATCCGTCAGACCAGTCTCCAACCTCCGCGCGCCTCTGCCCTGCTCGCCTCTGCACCACTCGGCCCAGCGTCTTCGCCTCACAACACCGTCGCTTCCATCAGTCACCAGCGCGTCCACCATCTCCACCATCAACAACGCCTCTGCCGCCCCGCGCACCGCCTGTTCAGATCCATCTGGTATCCGGGCGCCTCCTGTGCAGATACGCGCACCACCTTGCCGACTCCCACCAGATCTGCCGCCAATCACACTCACCTGCCGCCTCCCACCAAATCTCACCAAAACCCTAGCCCAACTATAAGACACCCAAGGCAGCCCATCTCTTAACCAAACCCTAGCCCAACATAATAGCCCATTTAGCCAGCCCATCTCTTCCTAGCCCATTTAGTAACCCAAGCCCATTCAACCCGGTCAACAACACTAATAACAGTCCAGTCAACAATCCAGTTAGCAAAAAAAATAAAAAATCATGTGTTTATTTTCTATGAATATATGGCAGTTGTACTTTCTAACTGACACTAATTGTACATCTACAATTGGGCATTATAGCCGTCTACAATTGAGCATGTTGACTTTTTCCATGGTGTAATTTTATCTGTGCTTTCATACTCCCTGTTATCATCAGGGAGGTCATCACTAGCATCATCTGTCATATATATATCCTACTGTCACCTTCATCACTGTTGTCTGCCATCTCAGTTTAGCAGCAATCGACTTCAACCACAGCCCATCAGTGTCGTTCTCAAACCACGGCCCATTAGCGCAGTTCTCAACCACAATGTCGTTTGTCAATTTCACGACTGTTAGTATCATCCGTTTTTATCACTGTCGCCTTTAAGGATTCACGACTATTGGTATCAGTCTCAATCTCAACCTCACTATTTAAGTTAGACATGTGTGATATTTATGCTCCAATTTGTGAGGAGAGTTAAAGACTGTCTTCTTGTCAAGCTCACGTCTTCGTAGCTGCGTTTTCTAGAATGATCAATTGACCCACCGTCGTTTTCTAGAAAGATCAACCGGTCTACCGTCGTGTGTCGTCATCATAGCCACATTTTCTAGAAAGATCAACCGACCCACCGTCATTTTCTAGAAAGGTCAACCGACCAACTTTTTGCTTATTTTTATTTACATTGTTCAATCTGAACATAAATTATGTTCAGCTTGAGGGGGAGTGTTGAAATAGTTGGATATTAAATAATTATTATAATGTTTTTCTATTAGTTTAGAAATCTTATTTAGAGTTCTACTAGGATTAAGATTATGATTTTAGTTTATTATCACTATAAATATCAATGTAATCCTTCAATATTAGATATGAATGAGAATAAGATGTCTCTCTTTGATTTTCTTATTCTCTTCTCTACCTATTTTGATTATCTCTGTACAATTATTTTCACTTCATAATTTAACTTGTATCACATGCTAATTTAATTAATTCAATTATGTACAATATATATGCTATTTTGGGCTTCAGTATGTGTGATTTTAAAGCATAACACAAAAAATAATTGAAGTTATATTCATTTCGTTTGTTATTAAAGCAAAGAAGCAGCAGAAAGATCAATTCTTTATAGCTATAAACATGGATTTTCTGGCTTCGCTGCAAGATTATCAGACTCTGAAGCACGAACCATTGCAGGTATATGACTAACTTATTCTGTAATTCTGTAGAGTGATACCCATTTAACAGTCCTTGTAGTTAATTAGCTATCCTCCAAAAATTGTAGATTTTCCTGAAGTATTACGAGTCATGCCAAACAATATTTACAAGCTACATACCACTAGAAGCTGGGACTTCCTTGGAGTCAATCACCCTTCTCAAGAAACTCTTTTGGCAAGGAACTCGGGTAAAGGAACTATCATTGGTGTGGTGGATACAGGTAATTAAGCATTCATTGTTTCATATAATTGTCCTAGTAAGACTTTAGAATACTCATATAACTTAAGTCTTAATATGAATCTGCGCTCAATAATAGGAGTTTGGCCTGAGTCCAAGAGTTTCAGTGATGAAGGCATGGATCCAGTTCCGAAAAGCTGGAAGGGAATTTGCCAAAAGGGAGAGCTTTTTAACTCCACAAATTGCAACAACAAAATTATTGGTGCTCGGTGGTTCATTAAAGGATTGATGGAACAACTCAACCAAACCTCGCAGCATATCCCTGGTAAGGAGTACATGTCAGCAAGAGATCAAAATGGCCATGGAACTCATACTGCCTCAACAGCAGCTGGAAACTTTGCAAAAAATGCAAATTATAAAGGACTGGGTACAGGACTGGCTAGAGGAGGGGCTCCTCGAGCTCACTTAGCAATTTACAAGGCTTGCTGGTTTACTGGAAGATGTACTGCAGCTGATATTCTACAAGCTTTTGACAAAGCAGTACATGATGGAGTGCACATCTTGTCTATGTCGCTTGGTGACACGATTCCCTTGATTAACCCCATAGAGAATGCAATTGCGTTGGGATCTTACCATGCAACTGCAAGAGGGATCACAGTTGTATGCTCCGCTGGAAATGAGGGTCCTAACTCATATACCATTTCAAATACTGCACCATGGATAATAAATGTAGCAGCCAGCACAGTAGACAGGGCGTTTCCTACATCCATTACACTTGGGAACAATCGTACTCTTTGGGTAAGCTAAATTCACTGAGAATAACAACAAAAGATAAAAGAAAAGAGAATTTGCATTCAACTAAGAATTATTAAAGTAATTGACTTTTTATACTGCAGGGGAAAACAAATCACGTGGGAAGCACCAAATTTGCTCCAATTTTATTATCAGAGTGAGCCTATATCACTTGTTTCACTAATTGTAACTCATACCATGTTTTATATTTTTGCTATGTTACAGTGATGAGCGATCTCCTTTCTTCCTTGCAGTTGTCATGTCAATGCGACATTAGCACAAGGGAAAATAGCATTATGTTTTTTGACAGATCAACAAAGTAACTCAGAGAACACAGATTTTACATCAATTTTGGAGAAGAAAAAAGGACCCGTGAAGAAACAAGGACTCGAAGGTATCATAATTGCCATGTACCATGATGACGTAGATATTGAACTTGGAATTCCAAATGCTCAAGTAGATTACGAAGTGGGGACAGAAATTCTTACCTATGTGCAAAAATCAAGGTAATGTATGCGAAACATAACAAAAATTATTACTCAAATGTCCTTCATTGTTAACTTTGTCCTTGCTATGTGAAGGTCTCCTATTGCAAAGCTGGGTTCTCCAAAGACTATGATTGGGGCATGGTTGTCCCCACGTGTTGGTTCCTTTTCTTCTAGAGGACCAAGTACCCTAACCCCTGCAGTATTAAAGGTATAACTTATAACCAAGAAACAGACCTGTTATTTGTGAAAGTTAATCATTCGTCATAAATTAAAAAAAAAAAAAAAAACAATTCCAACATATAGTGGATTCACTTCTCTTAGCTTTTACATTAATAATGTCAGTACTTATTAGTTATTACCTGATATGCCATTGCTTGGCCAATTGACATAGCCGGACATAACAGCCCCAGGGGTGAATATTCTAGCTGCATGGCCAACACCTAATGGAGAACCAGTGGAGTATAAACTTGACACAGGAACTTCCATGTCATGCCCTCATGTTGCAGGGATAGCAGCTCTTCTCAAATCAGTGCATCCACATTGGTCTCCAGCAGCAATAAGATCTGCTCTTGTCACAAGTGGTGAGTTCAAACACAATTCTAATTGATTATCATACCACTTTTATATATATATATATATAACAAATTATCTTAACCATAGGATAATCTAAATGTGTATGCATATTATAAAATTTAAATTTAATGAATAACTACTAAAATAAAAAAAAAAATTAAACTGAAAGGCATATTTACTGGCGAATGGACTCAAATCAATAATTATTAATGATTTGTTAAAACTGTTTGTTAAAATTATTTGTATGCAGAATAGTCACTATATACATGTCCGTTTCGAAGACAAATATATATAACAAATGATATTAAAAATTATCTTGTTTTAAAATTTGAATTTAATAAATAACTACTAAAATTAATAAAAAATTTAAATCAATCAAAAATACATATTTACTGTTAAATGGACTCAAATCAATGGTTGGAAAGGTTAACCATGTAGCGATGTAACAATTGCTCTACAATACTTCACACGATATTTCCCCCAATTTTTGATCTATGTGGTAAATAAGAGTGCCCTACATCTAAAAGAGCGTGGGTTCTAACCTTTGCAGAGACATAAAATCTATCATTGAACAAAGGACAAGTTTACACCAAAAGGGTACCTATCATTTGATCAAAAAAATTCAATAATTAGAAATAATTTGTTAAAATTACTTGTATGGAGAACAGTTAAACGCACGTGTTTATAATTAAAAATTCATAATAATTAAATTAATAAAATTAATGTGCATCAACAAATTAATTGAAATTTTTGCAAATAAAATTAAGCACTCTATTTTATTATATTTAATATTATAAATCAAAAAATTAAATAATACAATAAATTAAAATTATATATGTGTGTGTGCGCGCACGCGCATCAACAAATTAATTGAAATTTTTGTAAATAAAATTAATCACTCTATTATACTTGATTAACGTGTGACTTAAAGAAATAGAACCATCTTAAAATAAGATTCTAACTCTATTAAAACTATCTATTCATTTAGTATATTTGCATTTAATATATACAAAATAAATTAAATTAATAATATATACTATTTATAATTAAATCAAAATATTGAATAAAATCTTTAAAAAATTATTGACTATTCATCCGCATATAAATAGTAATAAGATATATAATAAAACTGTGTAAATAAAGAAGCAATTGGGTCGAGGTAATTAAAGACTAAAAAGTGAGAATAGATTTGTGGTATTGTCATACCTTTTAGATTTTAATCGTCTCATACCTTAGTTTCTTTCATTTTAATTGGTATGTTTAATTTTTCTTAGAGCTTTGTGGTAAACAAAGTCTAACAAGATAAATGGTGATAAATGCGTTTTAAACTTGTGTTTGTGCAAAGGAAGAAATATTTATTAGAATTATTGTAAGCTAGTGCTTAAAGGTTCGCATTTCCAAGTAAGCATTAGGCTTCTATAATGATTTAAATTCAACTGGTTTAGTCATCAATGTTTTAAAGTATATTGATGATTCTTTTCCAAAATTATTTTATTTGTGATTTAAATTTTTATATATAATATGGAAATAGATATAGATAGAAATATATTTTGTGAATTAGATTTCAAGTTTTATGTTAGACTATGGTGAGCATATAGTAGATTTGTTTGTCAGAACTCATTTTTAAATTCTTTAATATATAAATGTTGTTACAAACAAAACATAAGCTAATTTATCTATCTACATGATGATCTAAATTGCTGTTCTGACTCTTGCTTTGGGCTTGAGTGCTATTTTTGGTGGCATTTATTATGTACCCCCATAGTTGCAACTGCCAGGAACATTCTATGCAAGGCATGAGTATAATGCCACAGTTAAGTTCATAGTAAGATTTACATATTATCTTGAGAAAAATACCATAAAACGCCTAAGGTTTTCAAAAATAATTATAATACCCTACAATTTGAAAAATATGCAATTACATCTCTCTATTATAGTCTTATTATAATATTCTTCCATTAATTTCTTGACATTTGTTCTTTTTTTTTTTTTTGCAAATAAATCCCATAAAAATTAAGTTCCATAAAAGGGGAAATCTGAATGATAGTACAAGTGTGAACAAAACATTTCTCATAAAGAGTTGGATATATCCCACATAAAATATTATGTTTTGGCTTAAAAATATAATTTTCTATTAACAACTCACAAATTGAAAAAATAAATAAATACGCTAAAATAACAACTTTTTATATGCGCGTGCCACAAAACTAGTTTTAATGAAAGAAAGACCAAATCAACTAACATTTACTGAAAAATGCAGCTTACCAAATTGGAACAGATGGAACATACATTACTGCAGAGACCAAAACCCCCAAACCAGCAGATCCTTTTGACATAGGTGGAGGGCATGTCAATCCCAACCAAGCAGCTTATCCAGGGCTCGTTTACGATAGTAGAACAGAGGATTTTAGCCAGTATATGTGCTCCTTAGGTTATGACAGTGGCAAAGCTACTGAACTGACCGGTGCCAAAGTCAACTGCAATGAAGAGAGCACAATTGGGTTGAACTTCAACCTCCCTTCATTCTCAATTCCAAACCTCAAAATGGCACAAACAATAACAGTAACAAGAACTGTGACAAATGTCGGAGATATTAATTCAGTGTATAAGGCAATTGTGCAGGCTCCTCCAGGCATAAAAGTTACAGTTGAACCTCAAATCCTAAGTTTCAATTCAAAAATACGTCAACTCTCCTTCAAAGTAAGGTTTTTCTCGACTCAAAAGCAACATGGTTATTACAAGTTTGGGAGCCTAACATGGACAGATGGTAAGAATGTTGTGAGGAGTCCAATAGCTGTACGTGTGATTAGAGCTGAATATTCAAATGCACATCTATGAGATCATATGAGCTAAAATAAAATAGAAACTATTAAATAATGGTGGACAATGAATCACCAAATAGTATTTGCTTGATGATGTTTAATGAATTTTAAGTATTCCAGCCTTCTATCAGACATTTCATCAAACAGGTTCTGTGCTAAAACCAAATTGCTAAAGAAATTTATAGCTTTAATACCTACCGTTCCTGAATGAATATTTATAACATGGTTGTTTGTCGTTGCAATGAAAAGTGCTCTGAAACCTCGATTTTCTGCCATCTTTACCACAAGGAAATGACCTACTATTTTTAGTTATCTCTTCTTGTGTTCGGCAAAAAGTATAAAAACCAAACAAGGAACTTTTAAAGTCCGACTTGGTATGTATTAAGATTAGCTCTACTGGAGTGCGATGCCCATGCTGACTTAGATAGATTGTTGCGTCAGCAAGATATCTTTTTAAGAGAAAAGATTAGATTAAAATGGCTGAAAGGTGGGGATAGAAACTCTACATTTTTCCACTCTCTACTTCGTCGTTTAAGAGCACAAAAACCTTTGACTCACTTGGAAATTAATGGAGAAATAACTAATGATCCAGAGGAAATAGCTACTCAAATTTTGAATTACTATGAAAATCTCTTCTCAAGTCATGCAGGTGGAACAACAGATCTTGCTCCCATAGAGTCAGTGGTACCCTCCTTGGTCACTTCTACGGATAACCAAAGTTTACGACGCATACCCTCATCAGAAGACATAAAAGCTACAGTTTTTGACTTGGATCCAATGAGTGCCCCCGGACCAGATGGGTTTAATGGTAAATTTTTTCAACAATGTTGGGATATTATCAGTACAAATATTGTACGAGCAATACAAGATTATTTTAGAACAGGCCACATGCACCCGGGGCTAAATTCTAATTTCTTAATTCTTATACCCAAACACCAGCAAGCAAGCACCATTGATCAGTACAGGCCTATTGCTTTAGGCAACTTCATGTTCAAGTTAATAACAAAGATTATTGCCAGCAGATTAGGACACATATGTACTCGTATTCTGTCTCAAAACCAATTTGGATTCATTCCAGGTAGAAATATTAGTGATTGTATAGCTGGTGCTTCTGAATGTTTTAACGCTATGCAGCTTTCCAGTCGACAGGGTAACATCGCTTTGAAAATTGACATTCACAAAGCTTTTGATACTATGCGTTGAGATTTTATTATAAAAGTGATGCAATGCTTTGGCTTTGACAACATTTTCTTGGGATGGATTCGAGATATATTCGCATCGGCGAGAATCTCAATCCTGGTTAATGGTTCACCCAGGGACTATTTTTCTTGCTCTCGAGGAGTCAGACAGGGGGATCCTTTGTCCCCAATACTATTTTGCATAGCTGAAGATTTCCTCAGCAGATACCTTGGCAAGTTGGTGGATACGGGAAGTTTAAGCCCAATTTCTTCACCAAGAGGATCTCGTGCGCCAACTCACTTTTTATATGCAGATGATCTTCTTATTTTTGGTAGTGCAAGTGAGAAAAATATTCGGGTGTTAACTGAAGCTTTTTTCTTGTATAGTCGCCTTTCGGGTCAAATGGTAAATTTAGAAAAATCTTTTATCTACTTTGGAAAAGGTGTTACAACAAGCAACATCTCATCACTTCGAAATTTATCTGGCATGCGCACTGGAGGATCATCCTTGTCTTACTTGGGAATCAATCTCTTCCAGGGGGCCCCGAGAAAGTGTTGGTTTCAAAGCTTAGCAGATAAAATTCGTGTGAGGCTTGAGGCTTGGAATGGTCAGACTATTTCTTTGGCAGGACGGCGTTGCTTGATTTCTTCGATCATTCAGGGAACTTTTCTCTACTCATTTCAGATATATAAATGGCCAAAAACAGTCATTCAAGACCTAACAAAAATCATTCGCAATTTCTTTTGGTCGGGAAAGACGGATACAATTAAACAGGTACAAGTGGCTTGGAGGGACTGTTGTCGTCCAATAGATGAAGGAGGCCTTGGTTTACGGGACCTCCGTCTCCTAAATGAGGCTATGCTAAGAAAGTTTGCATGGAGGGTAATCACAGGGAATTCTAACACTCTGCATTACTTACGTAGCAGATATCTAGCAAAAAATGGCTCTCCACGGAATTATTATGTCTATTCATCAGTCTGGCCTGGTTTGCGACCGCACTACTTAACCCTATTGGAGGAATCTAGGTGGTTAGTTGGAAGAAACTCTACTGTAAAGTTTTGGACAGACAATTGGTTAGGTACTCCTTTAATTGATATGATGGATAATCCTCCAGTGGACCCGCCAATTCATTCCATCGTGGGGGATTACCTCAATGAAGATGGTTGGCATTTGCCTCAAACTTTCATGGTTTCCTATCCAGATATTGCCTCAGAAATTCAGTCAACAGTGGTTGGGATTGGTTCGGACACCAGAGTTTGGACACGCTCAATTAAGGATGATGTTACAGCTAGTGAGGCTTATGACTCACTACGTGTGGTTGGGGAACGTAAAATTTGGGGTAAGGCCATCTGGGGCCATTATACCGCCTTCAAGATCTATTTTGCTATGGCGTGCTATTCAGAATAAACTACCAACAGATTGTCAGTTAAAAAGAATGGGACAATCGTTTTCTTCCCGTTGCTCGTTATGTGGATTCGAGGAGGAATCTCTATCACATCTTTTTTTAAGTTGTCATTTTGCAGGTGCTCTTTGGGACCTCCTATGCTTCTTCTTTGGAAAAAAACCATGTACAGACTCCTCTATCCTAAACTTATGGACGACCGCAATGAAGATGGAATTTGGATCACAACTAACCAATTTATGGAAAGCAGGGATTGTTTCAGTCATCTGGGTGATTTGGAATACTAGAAATGATTATCGATTCACCAATAAGAAGACAACAATGAACTCGGCTTTTGCAACAGTATGGCGTTTTATTCGTGAAGCAAGTCTATCAAAGAGTGGTTGCATGAAAAATACTGTAGATGATCTTCAGATACTTAAACGACTTCGAATACCAGGCATTCCAAGACGGGCTCCAAGAATCATAGAGGTTAATTGGAAGGCACCACCCTCGGGATGGATAAAGGTCAATACAGATGGTGCAGCTTTTGGATCACCAGGTTTATCGGGTTGTGCAGGTGTTTTTAGAACTTCCAGATCATTTGTTAAGGGTTGCTTCTGTGTTCCGCTTGGAATATTGTATGCTTTTGAAGCAGAACTAGCGGCAGCCATTTACGCGGTGAAGTATGCATATATGTTTGGGTGGAGACGTCTTTGGCTGGAATCAGACTCAGCATATGTTGTTGCTTTACTACAGACTCGGTCTTCTTCAGTCCCTTGGAAATGGTACTCTATTTGGAAAGATTGTTTAGATAAAATCTCCCACATGGAGTTTCACTGCTCACATATTTACAGGGAGGGCAATGCTGCAGCTGATAGTTTAGCCTCTAGGGCTCCTAGTTTATGTACAGCGACTTGGTGGTGGAATGCCCCATCTTTCGCTAGCTCTTTTATTTATTCAGATGCAAACAACAAACCTAATTACAGGTTTTGTTGAGAATATTTATTTGTATATTTAATTTTATTAAGCTTTAATAATATTAGTGGTGAGCGGTCTAATGAAGAAGGTGCTAAGGAGGTGCCAACCTAGTTGGGATGTCCCGGTGCACTCACTGAAAACTGCTAACTACAACCTTTTATAAAAAAAAAAAGATTAGCTCTACATTTTTTCTTTTTGGGAAGATACATAAGATAACGTATTAAATTTATAATAACAAAAATAACGTTTAATAATATTGGCTTTAATCAACTAGAATTAAACATTAAACGGATTTAATTAACTTAAAGTTAAAAGGTATACTAGATAGCATTCAATGAGAAATTTACAAATAGAAAAAAAAAATTGTAATAAAAATATATGAATTAAATATAATGAGTGTTATTTTGTGGTTACAAATTTTAACCAATATTATTAAATGTTGTTTTTGAAGTTTTTTTTTCCTTTAAAATATGACAAATTTTAAAATACCATAAAATGTTAAATGAAATAAATGTTTTTCTCTCTTCAATCAAAACATGATTGGCAGTTCTTACCATTGCCCTCCAGTTGATGATGAGATGAAATATGCCACTTCATCTAATACTGTTTATGGTCCATACAATTTTTTCTAGACAAAATTGTGTGCATATACAATTGAGATGAGTCGGGTATTAAATAGTATGATTCATTCATGTATGTATAAGTGACCATCCAACTACAAATGATCTCCATCCACATGAACTAACAAAGAGTACTTCATAGATCTAAGAGGATTGTATTATTTTTTGGGGTAGAAAAAGTATTGTCAATTTTTATTTTATTATTGTCAATGCCTATAAAATATCATTGCTCAAAATGTCATAATATTAACCAATTATGAATTTTTTTCCTTGAGAGTTGGGTGATACTACTGTAAAAAAAAAAAATTACAATTAAATAATCAATTTTTATATTCTAATAATATATGTTTATTGTGAACACTTGACCCAAGTTTTGTAACAATCTTTACCATGATAATGTTTTAAGCATGATCATCTTCAAATTTGTATCAATATTTATTATATATATATTTTTAAAAATATAATATTATAACAAAAAAATTAAAATATATTAAAATTAAAAAAATTATATATTTAATTCCATATTATTTTACATGTTATCAAAAATAGATGTTACATGGCACAATTTAAGACTTTAAGACTCTTGGGTTTTTTAAGACATTAAGCAATAAATTTTGTAAAATTATTTTTCTTTTTAATTATTTCTTAATATTTTCTTTTATTGTTAAAATTTTCTATTTTATTTTTAGATTTTATCTTATGGATGTATATTTGTTTTATCTAAAAATAAAAATAAATGTATAAAAAATTTTACAATTTTTATTTAAGTAATTTTTTCTCCCAAAAATAATAACAAATGTTGGAGATAATCCTGATGAGAATATAACAACTAGCCAGGGTTCCAAAGGTCCTTTCATGGTTTAATTATTTCCGTATTTACTAATGATTTTATCCACATGTCACCGACTCATTGGCTGTCTAAAAATCAAAGGATTTGTGTGCTAAATGGCTAAACCTTTGAACAGTTACGATAGTGATCAATGCATTTGAAATGTCAGAGAGGTGTCAAAAATGACATTCGTACAAAGACGCAAGTCAAAATTGTTCCTTGGTTGGCCCTATAGGCTAGTACTGGCTAGTATTTGCTCTCCAAGCTGATGCTAGTTCCATTGATTAACACTGGCTCCATGATATAAGCTGGATTAGATCACCTTTGACTTGGGTTGGGCTTCTACCAACGGGCCCTCATAAACAGATAGCTTATTTGATTTTAGCAAGTATTTGGTCTAAATAATTTATATTTTAATTAAAAATTATATTTTTTAAAATTAATAATAATAAAATTAAATAAATTATAAAAATATTTTTTAACTATATAATATTTACGTACTCTCTAACAAAGTTTATAAAAATATTTTTTAACTATATAATATTTACATACTCTCTATATGTAACAAAATTTATATATTTACTATAAGTATTATAATTTATATACATGTAAATGAGTATGTATACGGTAAGTATGAAAAATATTAGTTTTAAAATAAAATTAAACAACTTTTTCTTAAAATAAAGTGACCTTTATAGAAAAATTCTTTCCATGGGTCATATATATTCTCCATCCTCACTTGTACTTCATCTTTTTTCCTAAAAAATTCTTAGAACAGAGGGAAAAAAATTTATTGGCTTCTTCAACTAACTTGAAGGTGAAAATAGTACTAATTTTATTGCCTTTCTTAGAACAACTAGTAGTTCCAAGATTCTAGTGTTCTACAACCAATGTCAAATCATTCAACAAATTTGAAACCCATGGATTTAGATTAAGACATTTCCAGAGAACTCTCCGATTTTTTTACCAGCTTGACTTCCTCCTTGTCTTGAGGTTTTCCTCATTTATATTTTTTTCACAGCTACTATTTTTTATTGCTTCATTTTTATATATTTTTTGTACTGTTGTTTGTGTATCTGCAAAGAAAAAACAATTTATGCTTGATTTTGAATTACTATGTAGATTCTAGCAATTCTTGTTGGTCTATACCCCATGTTTGTTATAATTATTTGATCATCTATGGCAAGTATTAGTAATATGTAAAGGGGAAGCTCCAGAACCAACTACGAAAGAGGGTGAAATGAAAGACAAGAAAGAAGGGTAAAATTGTAAACTCTAACTTACAAAACGCTGTCGTGCGAGAAAAGGAAAAAATAATATTAGGTTGAAATTCAGCCTATTATAAGGCATAATTTTGATTTTAGCATAATATTCTATTTCTTTGTACCAAATAACTAATATGTTATCAAATCTTATTTTTGATACAATTTAAAATTAATTATAATTTTGTGTTAAGAATTTTCTTATGGTATTATTTTATAATAAAGTTCAATTAAATATTTTAACATTCTGTTTTTATTTTAATGTTATTTACATTTTCAATTTTATTTAATTTTTAATTTATTATTAATATTTGGCAAAAAAATTCTAATTATTTATTTTATTTTTATGTTTGACAAAACAAATACAATAATAATTCTTCTTTGACACCGTAAGTATTTGCTTAATTTTGTATATTAAGTGTATGTAATAGTTAATAAATTTTTTTTTTTCTAATACTTGATTAAAAAATATATTTGTTGTTATTTGTATTATTTAAAATAAACTTTATATTAATCGTAATAAAATAAAATATATACTAGTCAACTTTATATTAATCATAATAAAATAAAATATATACTAGTAAACTAAAAAGTGAAAACTTGGAGTGGAGGATACATCATACAATTACAGTCTATCCAAATCATTCCTACCCATCTGTGTCCTATGCTCTTTCTCACAAGGACTCCAAATTTTCAACTTTCAAACAATATCAAAGGCATCTTCATTGTGCAATTGTAATAATCTTCCTATTTCTTTACCCTATTCTTCGAAGAACAGTTGCAATTACAGCTTTAACTCATCGCTTTAAGGTTCACCCATATGCGTCAGCACAAGCCTTCGCTCAAACAATCCACCCTCGAGACGTCTAAGTGTTGTGGCTATGACTCCTTCTAAGGTGGCCCGTGGCAAATCCAAGAAAGGCATAGTCGTCCTTTTTCCTATCCATTATGTTTTGGCGCGCACACACTTTTTTTTGGGATTCACTCTATTGGACAAATTGTTTATGACTTTTATCTTGGATTGGTGGGTTTTGCTTGTAGTGGTTGGAATGATAAAGCCAGCCTGTTTGGACTCAAAGAAAGATTTTACTTTTTTGGGAAAGTACAAATTTTGATTGTTTTGGAGAGAGAAAATTATTCTATCTGCTGGGCCTATTAGAAGCATTTATGATATGGACTAATTTTTAGCTCAAAAAAGTAATTAAATTTAGTTATTTATATCACATAAATTACTTTAGATTAAATCATTTATTTAATAAAATTATTAAAATTAGACGGTCTAGTCCAATCTAGTATTATCTAATTTAGTTCACAATTTTTTATAATTTTTTATATGGTTTTTAAATTTTAAATTTTTTTCCCTCTAAATTATGTTAAAATTTGAAATTAACTTAAAAAAAATCTAAGGGTGTGTTTGGTTGGTTGTAATAGAATAGATAATGTAATTGATTCAGTCCATTACAGTGTTTGGTTGTGTTAAAGAGATGTAATGTAATCAATTATAAATGAATACACATGTGGGGAGACGTAAACACTTTTACATTACTGATCCCATTCACGCTGAAATTGCCCATCGCCAACGTTCGTGCGCTCGCCTTTCTCTGACTTGTCTTCTCTGTCCCGTTCGTGCGCCGACCATAGGGGTCGAAGTCGTCGCTCTCGTCCGGCCCCATTCACGGTCTTCTCGTCGTCGTTCAGGTCTGTTCTCGAGCTGAACATTGCCACCGTCGAACCAGAGTTCTCCCCCGCACTTGAACGCTTGAACTAGAATTCTCCCCCGCCCTCGAATGGTCGAACTAGGACTTGTCGTCACCTTCAAACACTCCGTCCCCCCTCCGTGCGTCGTCTAGCCTTCCATGGCGTTGGACCTCCCGTGTGCGGTGCTAGAAATTTCTGGAAATTGCTGAAATTGCTTCTTCTTTTTTTTTTACTACAGCTGAAATTGCATTTTTTATTTGCTACAGCTGAAATTGCATTTTTTATTTGTTGAAATTGTATTTTTTTTATTTGCTGAAAATATTTTTTTTGTTGAAATTGTATTTTTTTTGCTAAAATTGTTGTGATTAAATTTTATTAATTGTTGTTATGAATTGGCTGAAATTGTGATTTTTTTTGTTGAAATTGTTGTGATTAAATTTTATTAATTGTTGTTATGAATTGGCTGAAATTGTGATTTTTTTTGTTGAAATTGTTGTGATTAAATTTTACTAATTGTTGTTATGAATTGCTGAAATTGTATATGCTAAATTATTTTTTGTTATGATTAAATTTTTTTTATTGAAATTGTTGAATTTAAAATAATTATATAATTTTAAAGAATATATTTTATTTGATTTAGAAAATAATAGTAAAATAAAATTATTTAAACTTTATTGAATATGAGGTATTAATGTAATATTATTTTGTATTTTTCATTCCATTATAGTTATCAAACCAAATACTGTAATACTGATTCCTTTTTTGATTACAGTGACTAAACCAAATATTGTAATAGTAATAATGTTTTCTTTACATTACATTACATTACGATTACCATTACATTCAGTGAACCAAACGCTACCTAAATCTAACTAAATTATTTTAGATATGTTATAAATATAAAACATATAATATATCATATAAACTAATAATTAAACTGATAGAATTTATAAAATATCAAATTATCATAAATGACATGTAATTAAAAACTGCAAACTTTATTATAAAGAGCTAAAATTGATAAAAAAAAATTAAATGTAATATTTAATATTTCATAATAAGTAATATAATATATTTTATTTATAAAAATAAGTAATAATATAATATATTTTTAAAATTAAATTTTTATATATATAATATATAAAGATCTAGTTTAGATGGTTAAAAAATTCAAAAAATTAAATTTGATCATTTGATAAATAATTTAAAAAAATAAAAATCAAACCAAATGTTTTAACTTGCATAACTATTTAGACTGATTTATACCAATTTTTTGGTTCAATCAAGTTGTGTCCCGTTCTTGGACACTCCTAATTAAAAGTATGAGTATTGTTATATCAATAAAATTCTAATGTGTATTTAAGTAAAATGTTATTTATTAATTAAATACAAAGTTAAAATTGTGAGATAAAAAAGTAATTATGAGATTATTTATTAATAAAAAATTAATTAAATTATATCATATAAATTTATGCATATATTAAATTATGATAAAAAAAATTATAAAACTATACAATCGCGTCTCCAAATCAACACTCATACTTGGTGATACTATATATTCTTCATTAATTTTATTTGTTAATTGTATTAATCTAATATTTAATTTGTTCGAACTAACTTAACTTCCCTTAATTAAATATAATGAATAATTTTTCTTGGTGACACTGCTCTATATAATAATTTTTCTTTAAAAACGTATATTTTTGTCTCCATTATACAATTAAGAAGAATGTTAATATGATATAAATTTATATATATATTTTATATTTATGTTACTTATATAGTTATATTATAACACATATTAAATTTTTTTATAAAAATAAATCATTTTTATAATTTTCAAAACAAATATAAGAAGTGCCATAATATTAATAATTTGGATGAAAAAAATAAGTATAAAAATGTTTTCTCATGCAACTAAAAACTACTTAGATGTTCAAATCTCCTGGTCCTTATTTCCATTATACCCCACTTTTATAACCATACACTTCTGGCGTTATATTGAGTAATGTGGAGGTTTTAGTTAATTTGTGTGGTTATTACTAGAAGTTCATGTCAAAATTATAATCGTAATTTATTTGAAATTTACTATTTTTTTTTTTGTTAAACTTTTAGTTTAATATATTATTATTATTTTCTCTATTATCTAATTATTCAATTAATTTTACTTTTAATTCTTTTAAAAATATGTTAAGAATAAATATGTGCATCGCTTGATCAAAAAGATTAAAAATAAAACTCTATTTATATTAGATTATGTAATGCAATTATACTTTATTTTTTCTCAATTTTTTTGAAATTTTTAATTGAATCAAACATTTGTTTTATGATCTTTTGACCTAAAAATGAAGATAAAAATCTAATCTTCCAAACCACATAATAAAGTTACTCATATGTTGGTAAATGAATTCGTTAAAGATCGAGAACTAACTTATAGTTGTGTAAGATTTTTTTTTCTCTATATAAACGTCTACACTGACAAATTTGGACCTGTAATTAGCTTATATATGATTAAATTATTTAAAATAATGTATTAATTTATATATAAATATACATATTTAATTAATATATATTATATAAATATGTTATTTTAAGAATATATGTACGTACAAAATAGAATCTAAACTCCATTAACACATTCAATCGCTCAATAATTTTGTTATTTAAAAAATGCATGACTCATACTCTGTGAAAAAACAAAAAAACAAAAACAAAACAAAAATAATACCTCGTAAAATTTATAATAATAAAAATAATATTTTTATGGTCAAATCATATATTTTTACAATTAAAAAAATAATTTTTACATCATTTTTCTTTGAACGTTCATTCAATTAAACGCCTTTCAAATTAAATTATGGTAATTTAGATCCGTTTAATGTTAAATGTTCAATATTACATGTTTAATGTTATTGGAGTGTTAATTTTATTATTATAAATTTTAAGAGTATTATTTTTAATAATTTTTCAAAAAAAATTGTAGAATATTCAAATTAGTAATACTTATAAATGACTATTTAAAGAAATAATCATATATGATGGTAAAATGTGTTTTTTTTTACACCAAAAAAACTCTCTTGGAAGTAATATATGGCTCATTTTTTTTTATTCATTTAAATAATGTTTATATTTAAAGATATCAATAATAAGTTAACATTAAAAATTATCATCAAATTTTTTTATTAACTATTATATATATTTTTATCAATTTAAATTTATAAATTTATACATATAATTTATTTGTATTATGAATTAAACTATTTCACCGGTGGTAAATGTTGTTTTTGAATGCAACAAAGATGATAAAATTTATGCATGCTTCTTATGAGATGTTGTATCCTTTACCACAAAAATAAATTTTATCATAATTTTATATACAAATTAATTTATTCAATATAATTTAATTAATTTTTATTAATAAATAATTTAATAATTATTTTATCATTCTATATATTTAATATTATATTTTAAGCTAAATAACACCTATAATCTCTTAATTTTTATTTAATCTACACTTTAGTCACCTAATTATTTTTTCTTAATATTTAGTCCTCTAAACTCAATATATACTTGTCCCTTAACTATTTTTTTTAACATTTAATCTCTTAATTTTTACTTAATCTATACTTTGGTCCCCTAACTATTTTTTATTAACATTTAGTCCTCTAACTTTTAAAATTTGACAATATTAATCTAATTACTAATTTTTTTTAGAATTTAATGTTTTTTTTTTTCCTTTTTAAAGAATAAATATTAAAAAAAAATAAAACTATCGAATTAATATAAGCCTTTTTTTTTGTTAAAAAAAGGAAAAAAATCAAATATTAAATTATACATGAAGTTAGTATTTGAACTAATAGTATCAAATTTAAAAAGTTAGGGGACCAAATGTTAAGAAAAAATAATTAGGAGATCAAAGTATAGATTAAGTAAAAATTAGGGTACTAAATATTAAGAAAAAATAGTTAGAGAATTAAAGTATAGATTGAATAAAAATTAAATGATTAAATATTAAAAAAAATTAAAAGACTAAAATATAAATTAAATAAAAATTAAGAAGATTATAAATATTATTTAACCTATATTTTATATTATTATTTTTATATACATATCATAAATTAATATATATAATATTTTTTTTTTTCTTTTGTCATCTTCTTACTTTTTCTCGGTGGATGTCTTAGGTGTCTTCCGCACCTTTTATTTGTCTGTCCGTTGTCGATTGTCCACTATCTTTGATTCTCTGTCTCTTGTCTTTTTCTTGTTTAAGATTCAAAGTATACATTATTTTGAAAATAAACAACTTTTATATATGGATTCAAAGTATACTCCTTTCTAAATGTTCACGTGTTGGATTAGGGATAACTGGATAAGCACCCCAAACCCAAATTTAAATATAAATTAATTTTTTTTATTGGATGACTGCTATATAAATTTCTTAAATTATATCTATTTAATCAATTAAAAAAAATAATAATAATGCAGTCACTTAATTTTATAAAAAAATTAATTAAAAATAAATTATATTATTTTAATATTTTTATTAAAATATTATTATTTTTTATTAAGTAATTAAAACGTAATTTAAATATAAATTTTTAACAAAAATAAAAATAAAATTTAATATAAAATTATTTTAAAAAATAACAATAATAATATTCAAAAAAAATTTATTTAAACATATATTTTAATTTTTAATAAAAATTAAAAATCAACAAAAAATTAAAATAAAATAGTGGCAATTAATAAATATTCAAAAAAAAAATTGTGAAATTTTTTTCATATTAATTGTGACTTTATCATTATTAAAAACTCGTATTTTAATCTCGTTTAATCACTTAATAAAAAAATGATAATATTATAATATAAAATTCATTAAAATAATAGCCATTTTTACAATGTTAAAGAGCTAAATAACACAATTTATAATTTAAAAAATTAAACGATACAAATTACATAATCTAATAAACTTCTGTGACATTTTTCTCTTTTTTATAATAGGCTTGTAAATAAATAAAGAGTAGTGCACATGCATTTTGTAGTATACATCAAGTAACATACTAATTATTAATTAAATATGAAGTTAAAGATGTATGATAAAGAAATGACTGTAAAACAACTCACAGGGGACTAATTAAATTATTCTATATTAATTAATATATACATTAAATTGTAATAAAAATATTTTTGATAAATAAAATACATATAAAGGTAGAGCAATTTATACATTATTTTTCACTTTTAACTATACTCAAAATTAAACTTGTTTAAAAATAAATCTTATTTAAATACATATTAAAGAATAATAATCATGATTTTTAAAACATCTTCAAAATATTTTTAAACATAGAAAAAAATGTTGTAGAATTCTATACTTATTATAAAAATAATATTTAAATTTTATATTTATTTTTTAAATATTTTAGTTTATTATTATTAAAAAATGATCGTACTGGAACAAATTCAATTTTTTTCTCTTTATTTGTTTGATTTTTTTCAACTATATTAGATAAAAATTATTTTAATTTGTATAAAATGTAATTAAAATAATTAAAAAATTAAATAAAAAATAATTATTTATTTTTATATATTTATTTTTTCATAGGACTAAATATCACAAAAAAAAAAAAAAATAAGTATATGACTTGGATATTATTTTTAAAATAATTATAAAACGTTAACCGTAATACAAGTAAAACATTTTTGTAGTAAAATGTATACAAATATTTATTTTATTATTATAATTAATTACATCCTATTACAATATTATTTAATTAAATTATTATTTTGATATTAATAATATAAATTATGACAAAATTATCGTTCATAATATATGACATAAGTCTGACAACAACAAAAAAATCTCTATGACAAAAGGAAAATGACGGAACAAAACATTATAAATGCTTAAATAACATTCATTAATTATCAAACAAAAATTTTGAATTTAAAGTTCGAAAGAGAATATTTTATTCAATCGAAACTCAAGAGGCAGAGATAGATATAAGTAGGAAATCTCAGCAATTTTTCTCCCACTCACTATCTCTTTAACCTAAATTCCTTCTTTCCTCTCAGGAAAAAACCTAATTTCCAATTTTGTAATGTTGACAATGATGACCAATATATATACACAGGAAGAGCACTGAGTCTTAGAATCAAGGACCAGCCTTGGCCTCTTCAACCTTCGCCATCTTTGTTTCGTTTCTTTCAGCACTCGAGGTCTTTCTTTGCTCTAGTGTTGTAATTTTTTATTTATTTTATAATTGTTTTTCATCTCTCTTTCTCTTTTAATATTATTTTTTTCAAGAGATATCTGGATAAAAAGTTTTCTACGTGTTTCTGGATAAGTTTTTAGCATTATTAGTGATTTAGCTCTGTGAGATATCTCGATCTTGTTCTGCTTTTATGAATTGTTAGATTTAACAGTGAGTCTGTGATGGGAGGGGTTTTTTGTTTTGGCATCTAATGGATCAGAGTTTTATGGGAAGGTGTTAAGTGCTTTGATAATGCTGTTTTAAGCTTCTTCAATTCTCTGATGTGTTTGGTCGGGTTGGTTTTCTTCAAAATTCACATGATTCGATAATATTTATTTTTTAAAATTTTCATTTACTACTATTCTTGTATATGTCTTATGATATTCGCTTTTATGGGTCCATAATATCTGTTTGAATATTCGTGTATATGCAAGTCTACGAATCATTATTTATTTATTTATTTTATCATTTTTGTATAATATAAAAGACGACTTTGTGCTTCAACTCAATTAGTTTAGGTGGAGTCTATGATCAGTTTTAGATTTCACCGTTCGGTGTTTTATAACTAGAGTACTGATCCAGTTACTTTTTCAAAACGTGGGATTTATTTTGTTTGAATTTCTATGATTACAGATTGTCATGAATTGCTTCCTTATGGGTGCTAAGACGACATTGGTTCATAATATTTTTTGAGGCAGCCCCTCATTTTCCACCCTCTATTACTGCTGTAATTAATGTAATTAGGGTTGCTTATTTATGTTTCAGCCTGTTGATTATTTGTGTCCTTTTTCAGAGGGAGGATGCTTTAGTTGAGAAGAACAAATGTTGTCTCTGGAATCAGATTTCTCATACAATTCTTAGGATCTCTGGAATAACAATATGTATTATCATATTCATGTGCTTATTGTTGTTCCATTGCACTCTTTCTGCTTTTCTTCTGGCAAATAGCTATCTTGTTTCAATTTGGGTTAAATTGTTCTGTTGATATGTTGATGATAATCTTATTTTAAGCTTGTTTCTGAAATTTTCATATTATATGGGTTGTTTTTAACATGCCTGATGGTGTAGAGGTATTTTATTTTATGGGGTGTACACAGGAGCTTGACGTTACTACTATGCATTAGTTAATTTCTATTGATTCATTTTTTCCATGGTTTTTCGTCTTTCAGATGGAATTTAATAATCATGAAGAAATTCATATTGTAGAGGTACATGCAGATGTTCCAGCCATAGAGAGAAGCTCAGTTGGTAGTAAGATTTGTGGAGAAGCACCACTTGGATTTTCGGATGCTAAAACCAGTTCTAAAGATACGAAGAAGATTTGTGGGGAAGCACCATGTGGATTTTCGGATGCTAAAACCAGTTCTAAAGATGCAAAGGAACGATCAGCTTCCATGCGGAAACTTTTGATCGCAGTTCTGCTTTGTGTAATTTTCATGAGTGTTGAAGTTGCTGGAGGTATCAAGGCCAACAGTCTCGCAATTTTAACCGATGCAGCTCATCTACTATCAGATGTTGCAGCTTTTGCAATTTCTTTGTTCTCAATATGGGCATCAGGATGGGAGGCAACTCCTCGTCAGTCTTATGGTTTCTTCCGGATTGAAATATTGGGTGCACTTGTGTCCATCCAAATGATATGGCTTCTTGCTGGGATCCTTGTATATGAAGCCATTGAAAGAATAATCAATGATTCTGGTGAGGTACATGGCTTTCTCATGTTCGTTGTTTCAGCATTTGGTTTGGTGGTTAATATTGCCATGGCACTATTGTTGGGTCATGAACATGATCATGCTCATGGCCACAGTCATGATCATGATCATGGACATGGTGTTCACAGTCATGGCCACGGTGATCATGGTCATAGCCATGAGGGTCATGGTGATATGCATAATCATGGGATAACAGTTACCACACATCATCATTTTCGTCATCATAATTCAGGGTACTCAAAGCACAATGAGGAGCATCCCCATTCTCATGAGGTGGATCACTTAGAACCACTGCTTAAACCTTGCTGTGAAGGTGAAAGTGAATTGAAAGGTGAAGTCAAACCTTGTCGTGAAGGTGAAGGTGAAGGTGAAGGTGAAAGTGAATTGAATGGTGAAGTTAAAAAAAAGGAACGAAACATAAACGTCCAAGGAGCTTATCTTCATGTACTTGGGGATTCCATTCAGAGTTTTGGAGTGATGATCAGTGGGGCATTCATATGGTATAAGCCTGAGTGGAAGATTCTTGATCTAATATGTACCCTCCTATTTTCAGTAATTGTGCTTGGAACAACAATCAGGATGTTGAGAAACATTATGGAGGTTTTGATGGAGAGCACACCCAGAGAGATTGATGCTACAAAACTCGAAAAAGGACTTTGTGAGATGGATGAAGTTGTTGCTGTCCACGAACTGCACATCTGGGCCATAACTGTAGGGAAGGTTTTGCTGGCTTGCCATGTGAACATAAAGCCAGATGCTGATGCTGACATGGTTTTAGACAGAGTGGTGGACTATATTAGGAGAGAATACAATATTAGCCATGTGACAATTCAAATAGAGCGTCAATAGATTGAGGGAGACAATTATTTCATTTGTAGATACAATGTATTTAAGTTGATTTCATGTGCTTAAACACTCTTTGTGGAACAAGGATGAGGACCATGAGGTCTCTATTTGGTAGTTGTCTCTCATAATGAGGAATTTAGAAATTCATGACAACAGTAACACTTGTACTGCAGGAATGTGGGGTGTTTTGCTGAGTTTTGTTTCTCGATCTTGCAGTGTCAGTTTGTTTCTCATAACAATAATCTGGTTATGATTTTATCGTGTTTTGTTTAATCTTATTCAATTGACCACGTGTATGTTTGAATTTACAACTGTTTTGTTTTGCTAAAGAAGCATCTGTTGTGCACATGTGCAATCATAAGCTAGCAATTGACCATTTTCCGCATTTGTTTTGTTGGCTCTGTTGGTATCGAATAAATCGTCTTGGATGTTTATCGTTAAATGAAGATCTACTGCGACGCTGTTTTGTGCTTCGCGTTAATTTGCACTCATTGGTTAAATAAGCTAGCAATCATTGGTTGAATACATGCAGTTCGAATACGTAGTACCAACTTCTGTTGGCATTTTTGGATCATGAAGAGGAGGCTCCAAAGAAGAATGCAAGTTGTCAAATGCTTGGTGGGGCATTTTGGTGTATTCTAGAAGGTGCATAGATTTGCTTCTACGTTTCAATTGATAATGGTTACTTCAAAATACGAATGAGTTTGGGAGTATGTGAAGACACTTTTTGTATTTTCCTTTTACGATATATCAGTGCTTGTAAGTTGTAACTCAGGGTGTTCATTATGCACAAGGATCGACGACTTTAGCCAACATATTTTATAGAATCCAAGTTTTAGGCGATTTTGGCATTAGTTGTCGTAACTCTTTAATGAATAACTTGCGGCCGTAAGCTGTTTGTAATGTCATCAAAAGACATGATTTATTGTTTATGGGTCTGTATGTTTCTGCTCTTGAGACTACTGTTAAAAAGTGCTCTAGGACCAAACATAAAAATTTGCTAGATGTGTTTTTAAGAATCACATATTGCTTCTAAAACTGCTTCTGTGATCTGTCATTCTATCTTTTCAAATTGCACAAAAAGTGATCATTATGGAAGATTCTCACCTTGTAACTGAGGGTTACATTACATAGATGGTGTTCCAGTTCAATTGAGGACTCGAATGTTTGCGCCTGTGAAGAAAATTTGGCAAAAACATTCTAGAGCAAGTATTTATCAACCACGGAATCGTGGATAAAAAATTTCCTTCGACTGATGATTTCCAGTGGAGACTACAATTTTTTTTTCTTTGATCTTCTATTAACAGGAAGAAGCACATTAGCATACAATGTGTTTTACAATCCCTGAAAACTCTTAAGATGTGAGAAGCACTTTTACAGGATGCTGGAAGAAAGAAAGAAACCAACCCCCAAGAGATTATGACAATTTACCGTGTAAGTGGTCCATTTGTGCCAAACAAGCCCTGAATAAGTAATGCAATGTAGCTAAAGCAGGATGGGTTTGTTTTTAACAAGGAAATGGGCTTCTACTTTTCATCAATAATTTGTTGTTAATCGAACTTGAAAGCTGTTGATTTCATTTCACTTTGATCAGTAGAACAAAAACCAAAAAAAAAAATTGTTTATAAAAGGATTAATGTTAGAAATCAGTAATAACAATAAAATGACAACAATAATCTCCCTTTAACCTTAATTTAACTCAAACTCAGAATGTCCGACAATTACTTGGCATAAGTTAAGTTATCGACCAACAGTTTCATTCGAGTCCGCTAAAAAGAGCTTTACTGATAATGCCAGTGGCTTCGACATAGCGATCCATACATCTAGAGACGCAACTACTTTCACTTCCACCCAAACTTGATCCTGGTTTTGTGATACATTTGTCAAAGCACTTGGCCGTTAGGGTCTGCACAAAACCAATCAAAAACATCATATTAAATTTCCTCCCAAATAATTTAAGAAAATACAGACTTCAGATTTTAACTATTTCTCAATATAGTTTGAATTATGCCTACTTCTAAACAGTAAGTTCTGCTGGGATGCATCATGCATGAGTTTCGATGATGGTTTTGTGTTTTCAATGAGACGGGTAGGAGGTAGGAGGAGATCTCCATTCTCACCCCAAATGTATGCGGGGTCGGGATTCTCTAATTGGAATTCAGAGAATTTGTGAACAATGAAAATTATACTTTTACTTATAATTTATATGATCCAAATCAACAATTTTTATAGAATAATTTACAATTATATTTAACATAAGTATGAAATTTAAGTTACAAATAATATGCAAAATTAATAGGGAGCTGGAAACTTTTGATTAAGTCATTTAATTTCTTAGATCATAAATAAATATAAATAGTATTATCCAATTCTTTAGCTTTAAAAATAATAATAATAATAATAATTAAGAACGAAGCACATTATTTTAATAAATTTTAATTAAAATATTAAAATAATGTAATTTACCATTAATTGGACTCCTTAAAATAACATTTTAATAAAAATTATTAAAATAATATATTTTATCATTAGTTAGCACTTAAAATATAAATTACACAACTTATAATTTAAAAGACTATATAACATACATAACTATTAAACTGAGTTTTAATTTATAATATTATATGTTCATCATGAATACTTAGATTTGAGAAATACATATAATTTTTATAACTAAAAATAGCTATTTTTGATGAATAAGCCGTATAAGAATACAGAAAGAGTGAATAATTGACTAAATATCTCGAAAACTGCATGTTAATGATTAAACTTATTAGTCATAGAGAGAACCAGAATGTGGTATGAATCCATTTTTTTTTAATACAAAAAACAGCAAGAGTCTTCCGCAATAAGAAACAATTACAAGTAAATGAATATATCTACAATAAATGAGAATGCACAAAATTTATTGATGAATAATTTTCAACAATCACAGAATTAAAATATTTGAAACAACACAGGAGAGGAAGCGAGAAAGGGGAGGACTAAGCACCTCAAGGAACTCCTCGGCGTAAGCCTGAGCAAGTTGGTTTTTGAGCTGGTCTTTGAAATCATCTGAATTGAATTGAGAAGAATGAGAGCTTGAAGGCGATGAAAACGAATCCATTTGATTTGTCTGTCGGCCTCCCAAACCCTGAAAACCTACACAAGGAAGACAAGTTACTCTATCCGTACAGATTCCTTAATAATAAGTACTGTATACTAGCTGTATTGGGCTGGCCCAAGACTTATTGAAACATGTTACAGCTTAATGGGCTATCAGTCCATTAATAAGAGCTATTAAGAGGGATTTTTTTTTTTTTAATACACATCTTTAAGCCACACAATCTAATTCATAATATTTTTAAATGTGATAAATTTAGTCCAAATTCTCTATTGTTGTTCAATTAACAGTGTTATACTAATCTATCGAATAATTAAAAGATTGTGAATTAAATTGTAATTTTTTTCATAGGTTGAGGACTTTAAAAATTGATGTATTTGATTAAATTTATCAAATTTAGAAATATTAGCAATTAAATTTTGTGAATTGAAAAATTAAAAAGATATTGTAATATATAAATAAGCCTTTTATATAAGCTAGACAACCTTCTAAGTAAAAACACACTTAAAAACATTAAAAATTTGCATTTTATTAAGCAGTAAGCACATATATGCTCCTATTTTAGTCTTTATTTAATAAGTATAAATTAGCATAAACATTTATATTAAATTATTTTTTAAATAATCTCATATATTAATACTAAAATAAATATGGTAAAAATTTTGAATGACATAAGAGAACATATGGAATAAACTAAAAAGACTTTTCATATTTGTTTTTTTTTTTTTTTTTTAAATTATTACCAAAATGTTAACATATGCTCTAATTATATATTTAAAAAATGTAGATTTTCAAAAAAAAAAAAAAAAAAAAAGGTGAAATATTATTTATAATAAACTCTCAATTATGTGAGCAAAGTGACAGTGTTTAATCAAACTCTATTGAATCCAATCAAATTGTGCTAATTTAATGATATTTCATAATATATTACAAATTTGTGATTAAAAAAAAAAAAAAAACTTTAGAATAAAAAGACAACATAAAAGCTGTATATTTTACATGATTAAGGTTCGAATCATAACACTAGCATTTAAAAAGAAAAAGGACTATCAGCTTCATTGGGGTAGCTCAGCGATTTTGCAGCTAACTAAATGAGTGCTGCAACTTCATATTTATAATTATTCATTTGTGGTCCATTTCACCTTCTAGAGCGCTGTGTGGTCCTATTTATAAATTATCGTTTCCCTAACTCCTGCCCCAAATTTAGTACAACAGCCTTTTATATTTTGATTTCTGGTTTCTGTTACAATTATTGTTTAGATTTATTTCAATTAAGATTCACTTTTGGCCTGCATGCTATGGGGGGCTAGCAGCTAGCTACTTCATATTATATCAAGTACTGTCAGTACCCCTTAAAACACTTGAATTTCAAGAAGCAAAATTCTGTAAGTTATATTATTCACAACTCTTGTGTTGATGGATAGTTATAAATTTTTTAACTTACATATTAAACTTGGTAAAACAATACTTACAGGAGCCCTTAAACTCTTTTTAAAAAATTACAAAAAAAAAATATATATATATCTTAAAATTTATAATAATAAAATAGCATCGCAATAATTTTTAACGATATCCAATTAGACAATGTTCAATATTGAACGGATTCTAAATTACCTTAGTTCAATTTGAATAGAGTTTAATTGGACAAACTTTTAAAGAAAAATGATGTAACAATCATTTTTTTAATTGTGAAAATGTATGATTTGAATACAATGGGTAATATTTTTATTAATACAAGCTTTAAGATGTGTTATTTCTATTATTTTTTAAACTTTTTTTTTATATATAAAAAAAAAAAAACTTTGTGTGATTTGAAATAGTAACTTAGAAAAGTGAGTGCTAAATCTTATTATTAAACTATTAGGTGAATCACAACATCATCTTAAAATTGATAATTATAAAAATATTATTCTTATGTCCAAGTCGTATAATTTTACGATAAAGAAAAAGTTAAGTCTAAAAATGTTATATTAAACATCGACTAAATAGATAATATTTAAATTAAATTTTGATCAATTAGACATATTAAATAATATATTGATGTATTAATTTAAGTTAGTATATAAGTCATTTGAATTAATTTTCATGCACAACTACTAAGTATAAATACAATGATGTAGAATATCGAGCCTAAGAAGAAGGTAGCTGTGGAAACCCTAAATTGGAGTTAGTCTATATATAAACATAGAGTGGGGAGATACAAAATTTTAAACATGAAAAAAGGTTAAAGTGAGCCAAACAGCCCAAGTACGGCTTAACTGGGATTAAATTGAAAAGACATAAAATTTATATGTAATGTAATAAATTAAAAGGCAAAGGTTGCATATGTCAAAGGGATTTCAGGCAGGGGTCCATTTAATAAACTCCAAAAGGTGAGACATCGGACTTCATTCCTTTCCATTCTTCTGCAAAATTTGCATAAATATTTTTGTTGATTTTATCTCTCCTATTGTCCCTCTCTCTATAGATCGCCACTTGCCTAACAACAAACAAAAATTTGACTGTGCTTTGTAGCCAAGCTAGCACTGGCCACATCTATAGGCCACATTTTACATTAATTGAATTTTAATATTTATTGATTATCTCCATCACTTACTAGTTTATTAGTAAGTCGGATTCTTTTTTATAATTTTCGGTCTAAACCCTTTTTTATAAATGGGTAAAAATTACTCAATACAATAATTGATTTTAGCAACAAAAAAAAAAAAAAAAATTCTCTACTATCAATCTTAGGCAAACATAACTAAGAGCAAATATGTAGTCAAAAATCTTATTTAGAAGTAGCACCATGTAAATTAGGAGTAACTTTTTTAGTTGCAATCCGAACAATAGTAGCTTAGAAGCATCAAAACTTCCTTATAAGATATGTAAATATAAAGTATAAGTTCATTCAAGGTGTAATTTGTACTATGTTATTTCAAAAAAAAAGTTAGGAAAAAATTTAACAATATAAAATAAAAGATTAAATTTATAATTTTATTAAAGAATAATAGAAAATATATTTAAAAATAAAATTTGTGAACAAATATATAAGCAAAAAATACAAAATAATAGTTACGAGAGAATAATAAGAAAGACAAATTAAATTTAGTAACAAAGAAGCCATTAAATCCAATGAAAATAAGAAATGAAGAATAAATTAAAAAATTAAGTATATTGTTTTTTTTTTCCTTTTTTTTTTAAATATAAAAAGTATTATTTACTTTCCTCTTTATCAAGGTATATTGTGTGAAAATGATTCCAATTATTATATTTCTTGATAAGAACTTAAGCATTTTACACTTTATATCTATAAATAATTAAATAATGATTGTTGTTGTTTTAAATGTTGAAGAATTTAAAAATATAATCTTTTAAAAAGAATAAAAATGAGAATAACATTTAGTAATTTTATTAACTATCATATAAAAACATATGATATATAAAAATAATATTTTGATACGAAGGTTTATAAAATTTTTTAAAACTTAAAATATTTTATATGTTTAAAAAAAAAATTAATTTTTAGAGGGACATCATTACATCAATCAAATTTTGCATTAAAAATGCATAATTAAAGACCCATTTTTAAAAATTAAGAGATGCCGTTTTGAAAGACACGTGCCACCGTTCCTGAGAAGTATACAAGGTTTACATAACATGTTGAGATTCATTTTGAAATAGGAAAGTAAATAAAATCATAATATGGTAAAGATCATTCATAATATGGTAGAAATCTTTGTATTTAATTACTATCCTTTTATGTCGTTTTATTTCTATTATAAATTCATATAATCTGTACAAAGCAAGACAAGTCAGTGAAATATTCAGAACCAAATATCACTTTCTTCTTTTCTACATGGTATCAAAGCCGATTAAGGATTTTGGAAATCGGAAAACACCCAAACTCGCCATGTTGCCGCTGCTCATTCTCATAAACAGATCCCTTGCCGCCGACCTCCAAATCTCACCACACGCAGATCCTCCACAGACCACCGCAGACCACCACCAAAACAGATCCCACAGACTACCGCAGACCACAACCAAAACAGATCCCACAGACTACCACCAAAACAGATCCTACAAACCACCGCAGACACTGACCAAAACAGATCCCACAAACCACCGCAGACCACAGACCAAAACAGATCCGCCAAAACAAATCCCACAGACCACCGCAGACACAGACCAAAACAAATCCGTCAACCAAAACAGATCCGTCAACAGATCCATTGCACCACCAAATCAGCGTCGCGCCATGCACCAAATCCACCAGACCGCATACCAGATCCACCCAATCAGCGTCGCGCCACGCACCAAATCCACCAGACCGCATACCAGATCCACCCAATCAGCGTTGCGCCACGCACCAGATCCACCAGACCGCATCCCAGATCCACCAAATCAGCGTTGCGCCACGCACCAGATCCACCAGACCGCATCCCAGATCCACCAAATTAACGTCACGCCACAAACAGAGACCCATCTCCCATATTTTTGCCGCCGCTGCTCATTCAAGTAGCCCATAGCCTCCAAAGTTCCATTCAAATACCAATCAGATTTTTTGATAAACAGATCCTTACCCATATCCGTGAAATCAAATCCATTCAGCTCAGCAACCCAACAGAATTCAAATAGAAACCCAACAAAAATCAAACAGAAATCAGACCAAAATCACACCCACAAATCGCGCCACCCCTGAAAACCCAAAACCCACTTTTGCAGTAGCAAGCAAATTCACAAAGTCTATGAAAGAATTTGGCTATCAACATAGCAATTCTCACCAAAGCATTTATCAAATCGAGTGTTCTTAAAGTTTTTAGACAAGTTGGGCATGTGGGACATGTATGCACCAACTTGAGGGGGAGTGTTGAGTTTCATTTTGAAATAGGAAAGTAAATAAAATCATAATATGGTAAAGATCATTCATAATATGGTAGAAATCTTTGTATTTAATTACTATCCTTTTATGTCGTTTTATTTCTATTATAAATTCATATAATCTGTACAAAGCAAGATAAGTCAGTGAAATATTCAGAACCAAATATCACTTTCTTCTTTTCTACATAACATATTAGGTGTGGAGCTAATAAAGTGATGAATTGAATAGCTCACAATCATAGATCAAAAATTAGATCGTTCTCACTTGCATATTTTCCACTAACTGCTCACTTAGTACAATATAAAGTCTAGTATCTTTCATGTATTAATTGTAAAATATAATTTTTTATTATCATCACGTATTGTATAAAAATTTAAAAAAAGAAGAAGCTCTGATGTGTCCAATAATTTAAGAGATATGAATTAAAAAGAAGAAAATATGAAACAATTATTATTCTAATTAAATTGGGAACCTGAAAAATATTAACAGAAATACAGATACAAAGATTTTTTTTTTTTTTTTTTTTTTTAAGTTCAATATGATTCTTGACGAAGACTAAAAATGTTATAGTTGCTAATTAAATACTTGTTACATAGAACTATAAAAAAGCAGGTGAGTTAGGATATATATTTTAAGCCTCATTAAAGAGTACAGGCTACAGGGTCTGATCACTGATGCGTGTGATTAATAGCATTAATTTGCTAAACAAGTGAGTTAGGATATATTTTTGAAAAATTATCAAAAATAACACCCCCTAAAAATTATAATAACAAAATTAGTACCCCCTTGTGTTCAATTAGAATTAAATGTTTAATATTGAACGTTCAATATTCAATTTGAATGTAAAATATTGAACGTTCAATATTAAATAGGTCTAATTATCGTCATTCAATTCTAATTGAACGGATAATATTGAACGTTCAATATTGAACGAGTCCAAATTATTGTCGTTCAATTTTAATTGAACACAAAGATGCTAGTTTTGTTATTATAATTTTTGAGGATGTTAGTTTTGTTATTTTCCCTATATTTTTTAAGCCTTATTTAATATTATTTGCCCTAACAAAAAGATTTATTTTGTAATTTTAGCATAGCAGTGTTCTATATGATATAAAGTAATTTTTGTTACTTTTTCAATGCGTCGGCATGTCATAATTTTTTTTATACATAAAATTTTATTTTTAATTTTCTTAGAAAAAAAAATCATATATTGTTTTTTTTAAACATAAAATAACATATATTTTTTTCCTTAAAATGATTAAAAATGAAACCATGATCATATTAAAAAAAAATTTATATAAGAAGGGCATAGCTAATATCCAAATTTTATATTTAACCTCCATGAAATAATTTTTTATTTAATAATGTGATGAAAATGCATTTAACTCGTACTTTTATAAGTATAAAAAACATATATTTTTTATAACGTGATCAACATATCTTTTTAAGAATTATGTCCCAAACATTTTTTTTTTAATAACTACGTATTATTTATATATACGAAATTGAGACTCAAATAACATATTTTAAACATATACAAATAAATTTTATGTACTAAACATATAACCTCTCTTCTTCCTTTTTAACTCGTAAAAGTAGTGAGTCATTAGGTGTTTGCTTGTATTCTTCAAGGAAGTTGCTTAACTTGTACTAGGTCATGACTTTGACTTGTACATAGTTGATACTTGATAGTGTTTACATAGAGGAGCCTTAATTAAGGGAACAGTAAGACAAGTTGGAGTTTAGCAAATTTTGGAATGCCAAAGTCGCAACTTTCATTTGAAAATCTAATTTTATATTGGATTTGCTGCAATATTTTCATCGTTGATCTAAGTCAAAAGAATCTTAAATTTAAAAAGGTAATAGTAACAACAATTGACTATTAGCAGTAGTGATCCCTTTTTTTATTATTTTTTCTTTTATATAACAAACAGAACGATGATAATAGACAAATCTTAATTCAAAGTTATATACATCGATCAGCCATCAAGTTATATATTAAGTGACATTTTAATATTACGATTAATGTAACTTTATTAATAAATTTGTTATTATCAACGTAAAATTGTCTATGTGTTTCAAGTCTACTTTTTTTAATACGAAAAAGCTAGATTTCATGAATAAAAACTACCTTCCTTCTTTTTTAATATAACATTACGTGAAGTTGCTTTCATTTTTAACCCACTTATTACTTTTGAAAATATATTTAAAAAAAATTATTTTTGTACATATATACATTCAAATAAAGCAAAAATGTTGTTGAAGCTCGAAAAACACCAGCGACGGACAGCCACTGAAACACCAAGAAATTATGTTTTTTTCTTAAATTTTTTTTTTTTTGAATCGTAGATAATACTCTAGGAATATTTTTCAAATGAGTTACATTTTTCAATGTATTTTTATTTTAAGTATAAATTAATTATATGGCCAAAATAAAAAATAAATGGTATAAATGGATTAAAAAAAAACGAAGAAGTAAAACTACTCTTTAAAAAAAAAACAATACTGTACTTTTGGTTGATTTTAGATGTATATAATCAATTTTAGTTAATTTTGTTGGGAATTGAGCTCGATACTATTGTAAGTTTGAATTACAATTTTGGTTGATATTGATTTTTCATTAATTTTGTATTATTTTAATTATACATGCATAGTCAATTTTGGTCGTATATAAATTATTATTACGAAATAATTTTGATAACATTGTGAGTAGAGTGTCAATTCGTGCAAGCTGTGCTGATTTGAGCTAGCTAGCTCAATTTAAATTGGTTCAATTCTAACTCAATTTAAATTTAATTTGAACTAGTAAAGGTAAGCTCGAACACGAACATAAACCAACCGAGCTGGCTCAAATTAGTCTAAATTGTTAATTAATTATATATTATTATATATATATATATATATATATATATATATATATATTTAGTTAATATTACTTTTTTTATTAAAAAAATATGTTTAATAATTAAAATTCAAAAAATATTACATAAAATAATAAAAAAATATATATAAATATAAGAAAAAATTAATTATTAAAGCAAAAAGTCAATTACTAAATTAATTAAGCAATAGGTAAATGCATTAAATCCCACACATGCAAAATTTAGAAGCCGTCATACCCTTATGAAAACTCACATTTAGAATAAAAAGTTCTAAAGTCAAAATAAAATTTATTCTAACTATTAAACAAAATAAATAGAGATGAGTAGATTAAATAAATATATTTACTAAAAAATAAACAGTTAAAATAAATTAAAATGTTACACGATAACATAACTTTTTTTATATACACAAGAATAAAACTTTGACTATTACATAATATATAATTCTCAAGATAATAAACAAGTGGAAAAGAGAATACCATAACACAAGTTGATAAAAAAATTGAAATTTTTACTTCAAAAATTAATACCTAATCGATTTAAAAATAGAAACTTCATAATACTAATTTAAATTAAATATAAATATTTTTTTTGTTTAAAGAGTTAGGTAAATTTAAACACTAAATGCATTAACATCAAAAAATGTAGCATAATATTGTGACAAAATGAATAAATTATAACTATTTATTCATTATTAGCTTATTTTTTTAAAAAAAAAAACTAATATATCATAAAAGAGAAGTACCAAAAGAAATGAAAGATTATTTTAATTTTAATATAGTCTTTTTTTATTTTTTATTTTTATTTAAAATTTTATTTTATTTTATTTCGAGCTAATTGGTTGACCCTAAGTTAGCTTAAATTTTTTTGGGTTATTCGAGCTATGCTAAAACAAGCCCAAATTTAATTTGATTCGTATTTTTCGATTCGGGTTCGATTCGATTAATTGAACTGTAGTACAAATTGTATTGTAAGCTACATCCTCATCATCCAATGAAAATAAAAAAGATTGATTGGTTGGATGGAGGTGGCCAATTAGGACAAGAAGAGTATGAAGGAATGTGATGCTAATAGTTAGGTAGAAGTAGGGGGTAGTGGCTATTTAAGAAGATTTGGAATAAGAAGAAGAAAAGCTACCGATAAAGAGAGCCTATTTTTTTATTTTTATTTTTATTTTTCTTAATTTTGAATATTTTTAAATTTTAACAATGTGAAACAAACATAGCATAGATATAAACATAATTATGACAAGATGAATGACTTAGAATTTGTGACACTATTGTTTTATAAACTTAAATAATTATTATAAATAACTTATTAGATTAAAAATTACCTAAATTTTTTATTATATATATCAACGAAAACATAAACACGAATATGATACAAACTTGAAGTGTAAACAAAACAACACATAATTGCCACCCCATAACAATGTTACTTGTAAGAGATATTCTATAGTCTTATATTGATATTTTTTTTTTTTACAACTTTTATTACACCTTATATAACTTGTAATCATAAAATTATATTTTTATATTCAGCTCATATATTTTTTTTATAAAAAAAAAAACTTAAATTCAAACATTTTACATTGAACACAAGCCAGTTAGAAATCATTCAAGTTAAATTTTGAAAAAATATATCTATTCAATATTAAACTCTGACTAATTAAATACTGTTCTTGTAGCGTTACTTTTGTTGTTATAAATTTTAAGATATAATATTATATCATTTCTTTTTTTCTTTTCATTCAAGAACTTGTTGACAAAATAAATGGCATACTAATTAACTTTTAATTGAAATGAAGAAAAATGTTAATGTTATACAAATTTGTGTCTAAATCATTTATATGATGATATGTGACAGAAGTATTTTAAAAAAGGAGAAGTGATTCATTTTTTTAAAAAAATTTATCACGTATCATAATATAATTAATTTGGATATAAAAATTGGTGTAAATTTATATGTTTTTAGCATTGCTCTTGAAATGAATGCATGATAAGTTAGTTATTAGGATAAATTAACAAATATACTATTAAAGTATCGTGAAAGTTACAAACATATTATCTTACTTTTTCTCATTATAAAAATATAATTCTTTACAATTTATAATATTTTGGTGCTATATTTAGTAGCCCAATAATGTTGCAAAATAGAATCAATCTTACTCTCCAGGGACGGACTTACTCAAGGGTTGGGGGGGGCTCGAGCCTGTCCAATTTTTTGGTTTTTTTTTTTATATGTGAAATTACCATTTTACCCTTGACCTAATATTAATATATTACCTCACCCCAGCGCCACTAGAAACTCAAACTAGATTTCCATTTTCCAGCCTCCTCGCGTTCACGTCTCCTCTCCAGCCACCTCGCATTTGCGTCTCCTCTCTAGCCTCCATTCACGGTTCATCGTTTCACGCCACAGGTTCCAGCTTTGTTTTTAGTCCGTTCACGCCACAGGTTCCAACCTAGTTTTTAGTCCGTTCATGAATCGCGCCACCTCGCGGCCCTCGCGTTACAGTCTGTTCAGTCGCATTTCAGTCCGTGCGACGCGACTCCCTCACGCGGTCAACTCAACCCCTCACGGCTCACGCGATGCACGGTAACTTATAATTTATTAAATATATTATTTTTTTTCTTGATTAATATGCTAATATTAATAATATTATTGGATAATTAATGTGTATTTTATATATGTGCTGAATCTGCTTATTGGCTGAAACCTGAAATAATTTTTATTTAATTATATATTTACATGTTAATAATAATAACATATTGTGATACAATTGTTGAACTGATTTATAACATATGGGGATGGGCAGGGCTGATTGGCTGGAATAATTTTATATATGTTTAATATTAATAATGTTATTGTATAAATAATATGCATTTCATACATGGGCTGAATGTTGATCGGTTGAAATAATTTTTATTTAATTATATATTTATATGTTAATAACATATTGTGATACAACTGATTGTGTTGGACTGATAATTTTAAATTTTTGTTGTTATACTGTATTAACAATCAATTAATTAAGTTAATAAAATAAAAAATAAGTGTAAGTGTATGTGTATGTTATGTTGTGAAAAAATAAAAAAAAAATAAGTGTAAAATTTATTATAATTTTATTTACTTTTTGTTCATATTAATATGTTATAAAAAAATCAGCTCCCAACAATTAATTCCTGCCTCCGTCCCTTGATGGTGATGCAATTATTAGTGTTGGACTGGTTTATAAAATTTTAAATTTAGAATTTTTGTTATTATATTGTGTTAATAATTAATTAATTAAGTTAATAAAATAAAAATAAGTGTACTTGTATGTTATGTTATGTTATGAAAAAATAAAAAAAGTGTAAAATTTATAACAATTTTATTTATTTTTTGTTCATATTAATATGTTATAAAAAAATCAACTCCCAACAATTAATTCTTGTCTCTGCCCCTGATTGTGATACAATTATTAGTGTTTGACTAATTTATAAAATTTTTAAATTTAGAATTTTTGTTATTATATTGTGTTAATAATCAATTAATTAAGTTAATAAAATAAAAAATAAGTGTATTTGTATGTTATGTTATGAAAAAATAAAAAATAAGTGTAAAATTTATTACAATTTTATTTATTTATTGTTCATATTAATATATTATAAAAAAAAAATTAGCCCATAATAATTAATTTCTATCTCCTTCTTTGATTGTGATACAATTATTAGTGTTTGACTGATTTATAAAATTTTAAATTTAGAATTTTTGTTATTATTTTATGTTAATAATTAATTAATTAAGTTAATAAAATAAAAAATAAGTGTATTTATATGTTATGTTATGAAAAAATAAAAAATAAGTGTAAAATTTATTACAATTTTTTTTTTCATATTAATACTTCATGAAAAAAATCAGCCTCCTAACAAATAATTCCTGCCTCCGCCCGTGTTACTCTCAGAGTATTTTTGTAATAGTTACGTTAGTTTGATGCTATTTTAATAATGTAAAAAACAAATAGATAATATATTTACAGTTTTCATATATTTTGGTAGTCCATTTAATAGATAACTCAATTATTCAAGGACCCATAATTTTGCAAAATTCTATTAATCTTATTCTGATAGTATTTTTGTAATCTTATTATGACAACTCAATTATTCTGATAATGTTGCTATTTTAATAATGCAAAAAAAAAAATTAGATAATATATTTATAAATTTTATCTATTTTGGTGATACATTTATTAGATAACTCAATTATTCAGAGATGGTAACTATACGTCCGTGTTATGTATAAAAATGCTTCACGTAATCCAAATTAAGTAGCTAAAATTGCCATCGGGATAAGCGATTATCACCTTATGGAGTTGATAAGCCTAAAGAGTGGTCCACTCACCAAAAATTTCACGCAGCTCCACGATGGCCATCCATCGTCAAAATCATTAGAATTCTAACGACGTTTGTACTTATAAAGGGCATGTATAAAAAAGAAAATATATTTAAATATATATTCACACGGTGACTCATCCTTTAGATTATTGAGGTGACCGTTTCTCTATTAGATAAATTTTTTTTTATAACACTTATTATTCTTTTAAAAATAAATTTTACAGACTTTAAAAAAATAATTATTAAAATACAATATACGAATATAATAATTTTAAAAAATATTATATTTAATTCAATAAAAATTTAATTTATAAAATATATTTGAAGCTTATTTTTATATTTTGTCTTTTAAGTTATAAATGCCTTTGAGCCGTCATTGTATGTTCGTAAGTGATAATGGATAAAAATACTCCGTTAAGAGCAATATTCTCAAATATAAATTGATTGTGACCTGCGCTTATTTCTTGTTACATTATTTAATAATTGTTGAGATTATAAATATATATATATATATATATATATATATATATATATATTATTAAAGATGTCATAATATATAATTTTTTTTTCTTTTCTAAAAAGATGTGATATTGTTTCATAATTGTACTTAGTTATTAAGATATATATATCTCATGGTCTCTTCAGAAAGGGGGGGGGGTGGGGTTTGAGAATGAGGGAAAAAAAAAATTATAAATAAAAATAATTAAAGAAGGTAAATGACAAAAAATTCAGGGTAAACTTAGACATGAACAAAAAATCTTCAGAAAGGGGAAAAAATGAGGAAAAAAACTAATTTTTTTTATAAATAAAAATAATTAAAGAAGGTAAATGACAAAAAATTCAGGGTAAACTTAGACTGTTAGACATGACAAAAATAAATTAAATAAAAATTTAAAGGAATTGAAGAGGAGGAAAGAGACTTTTGAGTGTTGACAAAAACCAAACTGCAGGTATATGATAATAATCATGTAAAGAGGGACCTCACCTCTATCTACACAAGTTGAGACGTGGATAACACATGTTCATCAATTAATCTCATCTAAATGGTACTAAGTACAATTAATGCTCATAACACAGATGTAAATGTCAAGTACTATTACATCCATATTAGTACCAATTTTTGACATTATCTAAAAATGATTGCATGTTAGTATAGTAATTAAGCGTTAACTAAGTACTTACACGAAAGAACTCATCTCTGATCATACTTATGACAATGTTTGAACTTGCATTTTTATGTCTATCAATCGAATTAGCGCCTACCAACCCATATACCTACATATATATAGTAGTGACTTATAAATGACATCATCAAATTAAATTAATTCAAATTCATATTTTATTAAATATAACACAATTTTTTATACTTTTATTTTAATGGTATATGTACACACACTAAATAAATTCAATTTTATGTATTTAATTTTCATATTTTTGATTTTCTGTATTTAAATTTTTTAATATATCTTGAGTGCATAAAATCCCTTTCACAAAAAAGATAATAATTGTTATTTTTTAAAAAATTAAGCATATTTTGCAAACAAGTTGTAAGTTCAAGTTTTAGTTACTAATGTATGAGTAGTATAATTATTTTTATAATAAAAATTAAGCCTATTTTTTTTCTAAAATATTACAAAAATGTGCATCAGAATTTTAGTTTCCAACTACTGAAAAAGAAGAATAATATATATATATATATATATGACTATATTTTTAAAAAATATGAATTTTTTTACAAAGTTAAATATTCTTTGACCATAGTCATTCCAAAAAAAGTATGTGTTAACATATGTTTTGTACATCATATTAAATAAATTAAATATAATTATATTAGAATTAATTATATTAAATTGTATTATAATTAGTTTGTGTATTATTTGATGATAATCTGTATAATATAAAATGATAAAATTGATAGATAAATATTTTAATAAAATAATTTAAACATAAAATAATATGTAATTTAAACTATAATAAATTATATTATAATTAATCTATGTAGTGTTTGATAATAACTTGTATATTATAAAATGATAAAATTGATAAATAAATAATTTAAACTTAAAATAGTATGAAATTCATTTTAGTAGTCTTTATCATAAAATTAATTTAAACAAATATTTATTTTATTTCAATGTTTTTATTAAATTTTAAAAAAATTAAATTTGACATGAAAAAAAAAGTTAAGACACATATCTTTATAATTGAAAATTATTAGGATAGGCTAATTTAAGTGTCTTGGTGGTACAAAATTTATACATAAATATATTATTTTTATATTATGCAATACAGTATAATCTTACAATCTAACATGTGACTATACATAAACTATATAATCATATCTTTATTATTGTCATTAAGTGGTGGCAATTCGTACAGTTGAGTTAGTTCGAGTTGGCTTGAATTAGTCCAGTCCAAACGATAAAATCTTAATTTAAATTGAATTTAATTTGAGCCAATAAATATAAGCTCGAATACAAATCAATTGCTAATAGGCTAGACCAAATTAATTCAAATCGCTAATTGCATGTTGTTTTTTGTTAATTGATCTTTTTTATATTATAAAAAAATTACGTAATTTATAAAGCTAAATCAACATGTATTACATATTTACAAGCTCTTAGAGCTATTTACAAGATGTGCATTATTTTAAATAAACCATAATTATAAACTATAATAGCAAAATATGATTTTTTTTTTAAGCATATTTCTATTCAAAACTAAATCTACGAGTAATACTAAAAGATTATAATAAAAAATTCATAATTGTAAAAATATAATTTAAAATTAGTGAAAATTGAGAGAGGGCAAAACGGTAGGTAGTGACAGATTGATTTAACAATAAGAGATATAGATGAAGATATGATGGTTAGACAAATTGAATGATCGCATGAAGAAAGTAAGTATGTCGTAACTAAGAGGAGTAAGGATAAGAAAGAGGGAGTGATGGGAAGACCGTGAGTTTGGATTGTTTGGGAGTTAAAGAGAAACATTAAAAAAGAAAGGAAAGTTGTTTTGGGTTAATTATGTTTTAAATCTCTAATGTATTAGATTTGTTACAAACATCTTTAACAACATTTATAAAGTTACAAATATTCTCATAATGTATTAAAAATTCAAATTATAAGCATATTTATTATAAACATACCCATAATATTTATAAATTCAAACGTATTTTATAAAAAAATGTTTATAATTTTAAAATTTTAAATATGCCATAAGAATGTTTGTAATTTTATAAATATTATAGAAGGATATAAAATACAATTAATCCAAGTTGTTTTAATCTAATCTAATATTTTTTATATAAATTTTATCTTAGACTAATATACTAGCCCAAACCAGCCATAATCTAACCTCTTTTTTTTTTTGTTAATTATTTATATCGGCCCTAATTTAACCATAATTTAATTTTTATTCTTTAATTTAATTACAACACAAATTATAATACCTACTGTCATCCTAATTAGATCACGTCTTTGGTACATACGGTACAACTCATTTCTTTATTGTGTCTAATTATACATTAATAAAACAGTGAGAACGAATTGATTAAGGTTTAATTAGACGAGCGACTTTATTATTTTCATTAAATCTTTCTATTTAATGCATTTTTTTTTTTCCTTCATGAAAGTTTAGAAGACGAGACACATATTAGCCCTTCAACATATCGATCGAGTGTTGTAAGTCTTGACAAAGGACAGTAACTTAATAATTGCTTAACAGCCGACGGTATTTAGTATTTTTGAAACATCGATCAAGGCCATACGAATACGATATTTAACTATATTTTCTTACATAGCTTCAATAATATTAATTGAAATATATACCATTCATTCATTTGTTACCAACTAAAGTAAATAAACATAAATTTAAAGAAGAGAGAGTGTAAATATTTATAAGTTGGTTTTTCAGTGACATAAGACAGAATATTGAATAATAAATTCACGTGTATGCAAGAATTACATGTAAACGACTGAATGCATAAGCAAAAGACAATTAAGAATTATTACCCAACAGTATTCTTAAAGAGGAGGGAGGGGTGTTTGTGTTTCATTTCTCTTAATAAGCAACTGAAATAAAACTATGGGCAACTGGAAATTAGTGATTACCATGATTAGAAACCAGCTACCCAACCATAAAGAAAAGATTTTAAGTACACGAGGAGATGAGAGGGTGTGAGACATTGGTACTGCAATCAATACGCGTCAAATACATAAATAAAAGTAGATAAAAATAAAGATGATTTTGTTGCATCAAAGGTAGACCAATTAAAATATTTTCTTATACACTTGAAACTAATCAAGACTCTCGAATCTAAAACCTTCGATGTGTTCTATGTCTTAAATTTTATACTGTTTAGCTACATTTTATTAACACAATTATAATAATAATTCTTAAAATAAGAAGTATAATTCATATTCCTTTATTCAATTGTCATCATGTATTAACTATAAGCAATTTTTATTCTCATACTCACTTAAAAGAAAAAAAAAATTAAAATACATTTTTTTTTATTAATTACCCAAATTATCCTTTATCTAATAAATACAAGAACATTGAGAGTTTTTTATAAGCAAAAATGTAAGAAAATCCTAATAATTGCTCTTCTTCAAAATTAATATATGTTTCTAAAAAATTTGTAATTCCTAACAATAAAATATAAAATTAATGATTGTATTACTTGGTCAAAATCAAATTTCGTCGCATAATTCAATAGACTCAACACATGTAGGTGATTTTAAAATCGAAACAGAGCCTGATAAAAATGATTCAATTGTTTTAGTTTTTCACTACCTTTCTTACCCATTTCTTATACTTTTTTTTAAGCCATGTTCTCATATATCTTCCATACTAAAAAACATGAATATGGAAAATGGAAAATAAAAAATGATAAGCATCATTAATTAAACTTCTATTGTTTTGATTTTTTAACATGTGCATACATGTTTTCTAATACGTTTTAAAATACACAAGTATGAGATATGGATTAAGAAAATAAAGTCTTTAATATTATAAAAATATTTTTATTTCAGTTCTTAGCTTTCATATTTTCTAAAATTTAAAATTAATAAATATGGCAAGGTAAGTATTTATCCTAGCTAGAGTATAAGAGCATTTTTATCCAAAATTATTTTGTGTGATTTATAAAATTTTATAAATAACTAGTTATAAATACATGATTTGTACGTAGTTTATTCAAAAGGTGAAATAATTGATACTAAATTTTATTTTAATTAAAAGTATAATATTGTTATATTGTATAAAATTTGAGCATACATTTACGGTAATATTATAATTCAACGGTCAAATATAATTAATTAAAATTATTGTTCTTTGGACCCTATTCCTTTAAATATTAATAATTTATTACTTAATTGACAAAAAAAAAAGAGTCAAAAATAAATTATACAGTAACTAAAGGACAAAGGGTAATAGTAGTCATTTTCTTAAAATATGAGGGTCATTTTGTTCAAAAATTTAAATTAATGGTACAATGCAACAACACAGAAGTAATTCAAAGGTCATATATAATTAGTTATAATTGTTTTTTTAAAATTATTGGTTCCAGATCTTAACCCTATAATATTAATAATTTATTCTTTATTTGATAAAAAAATAAGAGTTTAAAATAAATTATATTATAACTAAGTGGCTAAAAATAACAGTAGTCATTACTTTAATTTATATGAATATTAAAATTTTATAAAACACATGATTTAAACTTAATAGTTTGTTATATATATATAAATAAAAATAAAAAATGGTCCACCAATCCTAGTCGCAGAATTGAATTACATTTTTACAAGCTATTCAAACCAGCTGGCTTTTTGGACCTTATCACATGAGTCTCTTATTCATTATATTAAGAAGAAGAAAGTTCAAAAGTAAAGTTTAAATAGAGAGCGACAAAACCTAAAATAAAATGATTAATGATATATATATATCAAATTATTATATATATTAATTAATATTTTAATATTAAATAGATGAAATGTTACGATAATTATGAAATTAAATTAATTATATTATAATATATAAATTAATATATGTATTAAATTATTATAAAAAGCAGTTGATGTTGACAGAGACAATCTCACATGAGCCCAGCAAGATAATACATCTGGTCCTTATAGACTATAGTTCATATCTTTGAAGAAAAATATGATGGATTTATTCATGGTTGGAATAAGAAACCAATAATACTAGTAAACGTTTGACACAAAAACATAAAATAATATTAGTAAACGCAAGTCTTTGCCCAACTTAATCACATGCTAAATTCAATAACAATAATAACAATAACGATATGTAGCTGATATAATTAACAGTGTTGCTCTATTTATGAAGAGTGATAATTTCTATTTCAATAAATTTTTTTTTATTTTATTTCATATTTTGTGTAAGGTTCGCATGTAAAAGACTCATAAATTAATATACGTGGTAGATATTACATAATGTGTAAAGTACATGAAATTTCTTTATTGATTATTACAATGTATTTCTGTATTTTATTTTTAGTAATATATGTTTAAGTCACATCAATTATTATTTATTATTATTTTTTTAAAAATAGATTCTAAAATCTCTTTTTTTTTTTTTTATTAATAAGAAAAAACACACTCACACATATTTGAATAAGATTTGAATTTGAGTTTTTATTAGAAAAATTAAAAGTCTTACAACCTAAACCACTAGCGATAAACTATTATTTAATAAGCAAAAACTTAGGCAAAATTATCCAAAATCATAAAGCGATGCACTGAAAAATATATATAGTAATAACATTAAACACTTCTACATTATATTGAAAACTACATATTTAAAAATAATAATAATAATAATAATAATGCAATCATATATCATTAAATAAATTGAATTAATAATAATAATAATTTATATAATTAATTAAAGCAACATCGTTGAAAAAAATTTATCAAATGTAATATTGATAATATAGCAAATATAAGATTTGAAAAGAGTTATTAATTAAACTAAATTACTTATTATCCATTTTCCAAGTCCACTCGTATATAAAGTTTAGTTAAGGGATGGGAAATGCAAATAATTTTTTTTTTTTTATATATTACTTTATTATAGTAAATATAAGTTGATTATAATAAAAAAAATTAATTAACATAATTTTCTTTTATACATAAAATTTTATTTTAAAATAATTTCTTTTATTACAACTTTATCTCTATTACGATTTATATGACACAATTTAATTGGTTTATTCTATAATTACTTTTTCATCTTACATTCTCAACTTAACATTTAATCCGATAACAAATATGTTATTTAATACATATTATAATTTGATACATATAAAATTATATTTTATTTTAATTCCTCTTAAGAGAAAAAATAAACGATATTATTTATTTACAATATAGAATAACATTAAAAATAAAAAAATGCATATATATATATATATATATATATATAGAATTTTAATATGATAAATGTTAGCACAAGGAGTATCCAAGAGAGTGCTGTTTACTTATTTCGTTTAATTTATTTCTTTCTTTCTCATCAAAGGCATAGCCCCAAAGGTCAACAACATCAAACAACTGGTAATATTACACTCTTTTGAGACCTCCATGGGCTGTGGTCTAAGCCTGGCCACTTTAGATTCTTTAGTCTTCTCTAGATCTTAGTCAAACAAGGATGCACCGACCTTATTCGCTTGTTTTGATTGAGAGCTACTCATCTACTTCATCTTTCTGTATTTCAAACTCTCTCACTCAAAATTTCAACACAAAAACCTTCAACCCTAGAGAACAATAAAAAGAAAGAAAGAAAGAAAAGAAAAGAAAAGAAAAAAAACCCCACTTCTTTTTTCTTTTCTGTTTTTTTCTCTTGAAAGTACTTTAATTCTTCAAGATCTAGCAAGTGAGTCTCAAAAATAAAATATAAAATTTGGGTGTAATTTGAGTCATGACTTATGGGTCTGGAAGAGAAATTGGAAGTGGGTATTCAGAGGAAGAACACAATATTGGTAAAGGTAAAGGTAAAGGTAAATTTAAAGGTAAGCTTCCTTTTTCTTACTCTTCTTCGACATCATCTTCTTCAACTTCTTCTCATCATCAATACAAGTCTAGATCAATTGCTTTGGTTCCACCAAACAACTGGAATTCTCAAATTTACGAAACCCATAATCTCCAAAGAGTCAATGAATCTCCTCCTCAAATCACTCTTGATCTCATGGACTCATCCCCTTCAGCAAATAGAAGCTCCATAGAAAAAGAACACATGTTTGACAAAGTTATGACTCCAAGTGATGTGGGTAAACTCAATCGCTTAGTAATTCCAAAGCAATTTGCCGAAAAGTACTTTCCGTTAGATTCATCTGCTAACGAAAAAGGTCTTCTGTTAAATTTCGAGGATAGAAATGGTAAGTCGTGGAGATTTAGATACTCTTATTGGAATAGTAGCCAAAGCTATGTCATGACTAAAGGTTGGAGTCGTTTTGTTAAGGAAATGAAACTTGATGCTGGAGATATTGTGTCGTTTCAACGAGGTGTTGGTGAATTGGGTAAAGATTGTCTCTACATTGATTGGAGACGTAGACCAGATGCACCTGATAATATCTCTTCTCTTCAGTCCAATTTTTTGCCTTATCCTCACAATTTCTCGTTTCAAAATCGCTCAAATAATTCTTGGAATCCATTACTAATGCGGCCGTTGCAATTGCCTAATACAACGACCGCATTAGTGCCGAGGGAGTACGTGCACTTCCCTCGACAGTTCCACTACGACAGTAGTCACATCGGTGGTCACAACAATATCTATAATTATGGAAATGTGGTGAATTCTATTCCAGCGAGTTTTGGGCCGGTTGTGCGAAGCGTTGGTGGGATTGAGTCATTAGTACCTGTGATACAAGGTAAGGCTGCAGCCAAAAGATTGAGGCTATTTGGGGTGAACATGGATTGTCCTCTAACTGAATCAGACGAAGAATACAGCTGTGATGTTCTATCTTCTTCGTCACGAGCTCCGGCACCGGTGCCTGCAGCTTTAAGGTTTTACAACGGTACGCCATTGCAAGGTTTACCAACCAATCATCATAATAATCAGAATTTTCTCAACAAAGGGAAAAGCACTTCTATGTCCTTTGATTTTGATATGTAAGAAGAGTAACTGACACTAAATTTGGGATGGAAAGAAATAGAAGGTGAGTGATTGTCCACAGTTTCAATGTTTTAGTTTCCTGAGGAATAAAAGAGAAAAGAAGAAGGGTACAAGCCTGTAAGGTTTGGTTTTTATGTTTAAAGAATTAACTGAGAACTCATCATGAGAGAATTGAAACCATATCCAATTAATTGATTAAACTATATATCCTAGTTTTATATGAATGTAGCTTGTGTACAAATATTTATAATGCAATTCATATATAGTAAGCAATGAGTATATATTATATATTCCCTCCATGAAGGGAAGATATAAATCTATCTGTTTTGCTCAAGAAAATATAAATATCCATTAGTAGGGTATCTGATCTGATTTTGTATATATATATATATTTTGTTTGTTTGTTTGTTTGGTTTTTAATATCTTTCTCTTCACTTCTCAAACGGTTGAGTGTTAAATTGTTTTCAACATCTGAGTTTTATTCAATTTTTGGGTCATTACAAAAATATTTTTTTTTCTACTGAATATATATTCAATAGTCATAAATTGTAACAGAAAAAAATAAATTTACATCGGTTGTTATCTAAAACTGACACAAGTATGTATCGGTTTTACGCAGGAAACAACATTAAGCCTCATTACGTAAATCTCCTGCAACACTTTTTGGTGTACCAAACGTGGGCAAGAGTTGGTGAAATAGGGGGCAAAATTGGAGATTTTTTTGTATATTTGTTTAAATGTTACTCTATACCGTTTGGAGCCTAAATTATCTCACAAATAAATCCTCTCGATTTCTCATCGCACGAAACGCAGAGCCTACAAAATCGAAAACTCGACCCGCACACCTCCAGTCGATGTTGGCCGTCTTGTTGACACAACCTCCTTCGGTCATCGTCACCTAACTATTTGTTGACATCTTGTGCAGTGTAGGGCGAGTTTCCTCGATCGCCAATTAGGGTGAAAGTTTCTCATCACTTTTCCTGAAATTTCTCAAACTTTCTCCGTTCCCAAACGCTTGCATTTAGTAGATTTCAACCTTTCACATATTGTTTGGAAGTATTCCTTTATTTTTTTTGCGTATGAATTATACGCAAATGTATTGGAACGTTTATTTTTCATTTATGGATTTTTTTATTTTAAAAAAAAAAAAAATTCTTAGTTTATAGGTCTTCTAGTGGAATATATTGAGTTGTGTTTTAATTCATAATTAATTTTGAATGTGCTCTTTGAATTTTTATTTTTGGCTATTGGTATGCATATTGTCTATTAATAAATTTGCAACGAAAAAACGTCAATATTACTTTTAAGGTTAAATAATTGAGACAATTAGAAATTGAACACAAAATATAGAACTTGTTGCTCTCATATCACGTGAATAACTCGCTTTCAGGATCAAAACGTGGTATTAATTGTTTTAGTGGCGGAATTTTGATAGAAGAAAGAAATGAAGGTTTTGGTGACTAGAGATGAGGAAAGAGAGAATGCAGAATTGAGTTAGATATAACTACTGATGTAATTGCAGTTTAATGTGTAATTTACTTGGTAGGTTAATTTTTCGCTGCTTGGTTGGGCACGCTCTCTCAGGTTTTGCAGAGACGATGTATGTAGTTGCAGTCTTGCAGAGATCGTGTTTTAAAAGCAGGTACGTACCATATTCATATTTTTTTCTTTCTTTCTTTCTTTTTCTATTTATATATCCATTGTTTTTAAATATTTCTCATTAAAATTCTATTTAATAACATTAAGTTTTCTTTTTCTGCATTCGCATTGAAACTTTTCACTTAATTGCACCTATATTGGCTGACAGAGTGGGGCTGATTGGTTGAACTAGATCTTTTGTTAAAAACATCATTTAAATATTGGTGTTGCTACTTAGTACTTATGTGACCTTTTCCTTGAGTAAAGGGCTGAATTTGAATTAATTAAATGTAATTATACTATTGTTGAGTTTCACAAATCACTATTGAAAAGGGACACTTCAATGACCACCAATAATATTACCCTTTTCGAGCTTATAATTTCAATATGTTTTTAAATTAATTGAACTCGAATTGTATTTTTGTCTTCTCGCAGCTTTTAAAACCCTAATCTCACTTGCAAAGCAATCGAGACTGATTCAATGGAAAATTTGGAATGTTATTTGAGGAATTTTATGTTTAATTGCTTTTAAATAAAAACAAAAGAAAATTATATAAATGAAATGTTAGACGTGTGTCCTCTCTCTAGATCTCTCTTATTGCCTCTTGTGGTCCAGGTGATAAGACTCCCAACTCCCCCACCAGGAACCCAAGTTCAAATCCCACCAGAGTGTGTGAGTTGTTTTCTTTCTTTAATAAAAAGGAGCCTTTAGAGCTCCTTTTTCAAAAAAAAAAAGAAACAACTATCTTATCAGAGTTTTGGATCAAACACATGTCAACAACATAATATTATTATAACTTTAATCGGTGGACCTACTGATCGTTGATTAAGAATGAGTTCAATTCTACTTAATTTATGTTATTTAAAGTAGCTAGGAATCGGGTTTCGACCGGAATTTTAGGCAAATTTACTACTTTACACTCTTACAACCGCGAGCAAGATAGTTACTCATTTAATTTTAAATAATTAAGTTCAATTTTAGTATTTAGTTTTAGTTTTAACATTTTGGAGCTTTTTTTTTAAAAAAAAAATTTCACTTATTTTTTAAGATAGAACTTATTGGCTCAGGTAGTTTTAATGTCTTTTATATAATTTGTTCATGTTTATTATTATTATTTTGTAATTTTGTGCTCAATTTTTAAAATTGATTACTTAATTCGCATGGTGCTCGATCTGTGTTAGTTATACTCATGTCGCGTTTCTCTTGTATTATTTATGTTGTATTTTGATATTAATTATATTATGTCAATGTGTTAGTTGATATATTAAAATATTTATTATATTTTTTTTGTATTATAAATAAATAGTAAAAAATAATAAAATATTTAAAAAATATAAAAAAAATTATTTTATATTATGTTATCGTGTTATGTAAAATATTATCCGTTTTAGGTAAGATGACATATCTAACATCTGTCAAGACTAACATTTTTATATGCATGCGTGTATAGTGTATACATACACATCACTGTTAATAATGGATAATTGAACATGGGCTTAACAGATGTAGTTATTTTTTTATGGACAGAAAAATTCTCACTTAAGGATGGAGAGTTGCTGCTTTTCATCCTAAAATTATTAGTTATATTGAATATACTAGCTATAATTTAATTTTATAGAATGTAGTTAGAGGTCATAATAATCAATATCATTATGATAATAAAAAAATTATTAATTTAATTGCATAATATAATATCTTTTATAAGAATTAAAAGTAAAAAAAAAAAATATTTAAGTGAGAACAGTTGGTGATAAATTGAAAAGTCATATATATTAATAAAAATAATAATATTATAATAAAATTTATTAAAATTATGAATTTTTATTCACTCTTTAAACTAACATTTTAGAATTGCACCAAGTGGCTCAATAAATGTAAAATATAATAAAATATTTTCAAATTATCTTAGGAAATGTTAGAAATAAAATGATAAGTCTCACATTTTTAAAATATAATATTATGATAAAATTCATAAAAATTATGACCTATTCTGTTAAAGTCCAAATCCTTCATGTATTTTTTGTGTATTAATATATATATTATCAATATGTGGCATACACATGAATAAGAGCTTATGAAATGAGAGCGAAATAACTTTAAAAATAGATAATTTTGTATAATGATATTACTTACTCTGAATGTGAAACAGTTGATTTGGAGGCATTATGTTAACTTTTGAAATCAAACTCTACAACTTTGACAAGAACTAATCACCAATTCGTAATTTCTTTAAAAAAAAAAAATTGTATTAACAAATAAAAGAAATGATAGGATAGGATAATAGCAAGAATATGACACAACTAACGCCCTGAATAGCATAGTCAAATAATGACTACCATAAAAATAAATAAGTTATGGAGTATTTAAATTTATCTTTATCTTAATATATATTCAAACTCTTCATACTATTGATTTATGAAAAAAAAAAAAAATTCTAAAAGCTGAGACGTAATTTTCTTTGCTGTACAATTATTCTACAGGAACTATTAAGTAGATCCCGCCTTCCCTAAATTGCTACTCCTTTTGTGCGCATGGACCACGACATGCACCACGTTGATATTTCTCATTCTCTTGTATTTTAATGCACTTAATTCCCGTGAATTCATACTCTCTCTCTCTCTCTCTCCCTCTCCCTCTCCCTCTCCCTCTCTTACTCCCACTCCCTCTCTCTCTCTCTCGTTAAATTGTCCCTGCATCTTCGTTCTGTCTCTATTATAATGTGCTCCCTATAATTGACAGTTGTTCACGAAAATCTATCAAAGTAAATAAATATACGTATGGGATGCTGATCCGATTGAAAAGCAGCTTTCCTCTCTCTCTCTAATTTTTTTTATTTTTAACTAGTCGCACGCTAATTGAACGAAAAATTATACATGAATTAATATTAATAGATTGATCCAAACAAATAAAAATTAAAAAATTTACCAAAAATAACACCCCTAAAATTTATAGTAACAAAACTAGCACTCCTAGTAATATTGAACGTTCAATATTAAACGAGTTTAAATTGTCGTCGTTCAATTCTAATTGAATGAGTGTTCAAAGAAAAATGACATATTAATCATTTTTTTTAATTGTGAAAATATAAGTTTGAACACAAAAGGTACTAGTTTTATTATTATAAATTTTAAGAGGTGCTAGTTTTGTTGTTATGTATAGTAAATTTAAAGGGTTAAAAATTTATAAAAAAAAAAAATTATGTCCTATTTTTTCTCTTATCATTCTCTCTACCTCTTTATAATAATAACGAGCTATTTGTCTGAAGTATTATTTCAAAATCAATGAATAATTCCTCACATAAACAACAGATAGAGCATACAGCTCCCATAAACTGCTTTTAAGAAATTACCCACCGTCCACTTTACCCACCATCTTGGTGCACACAATTTGTATCTCTTCCTCAATTCACTGTAGTGTTTGATTCCCACTAATAGAAATGAGAATCATGATAGAAATTGAATTTAATGAAAATAATAATAATATTATTATTATTATTACTATATTTGTTTGATAAGTATAAACAAAATGATGCTAATATTGAAATAGAATTATAAATAAAGTAACATAAAAAATAACATATTTTTGACTTCTAAATAAGATAAAAATAAGAAAAATAATAATAAATTTTTATACAAATATGTTAGAAAAATAAAACATTTTTGCATAAACTTAAAATGTGGAAGAGGAACTAACAGAGTTGAAATACTTTACATTTAAATATTTTAAATTAATAATTAAATAAAAATAAGAATTGATATTTAGAATTATTTTTCATTATTATTCCTATCAGTGTTACATCACATAAAGTTAATATGAACATGACATGCATCTGGAAAATGAAACGAATGGCTCTGATGAAAGGTGATCATAATGTGGCATTGCCTTTTAATTAGTTCTGTCATGACTCTATCGCTGAAACAAAAAGCAAGAAAAAAGAGGATAAAAGAAGAAGAAGGTGAGATCAGTGAAATAGAAGAGTTAGTACTTTCACTGATCCTGAAAAGAGAAAGAAATTAAAGAGTACGTAGTAGTGGGAACATAGCTAGCTACCTACCTATCTTAAGCTGTATGGAATTAATTTGATCATGAAAATGCTTTTGAGACAGTAGAGTAGAGTAGAGCATTAACAGTGACAGTACAAAAGTACTTTTTGGCAGGCATCCGATCCCATAAAATAACCCTAGCCTTCTCAGTCTTACAATTATTAATTGAAAGTCTAAATTTTGATAGTAACAGCTCAGGGCATGCATTTTTAACTAATTAAATCCACACACTCTCTTTTCTACTTAATACTTACATGTGAATAATTTATTAAAAAAGGTCTCAGTTGAAACTTCCAATTTGTGTGTTTTGTACAGATAGAGTTGTGGGGACTGAGTGAGACTAGTAATGCAAAGTCATTTAGATTGTAGAGTTAGAGACTCACCTGGTTAAAATTGAATGGGATGTGTGCACTCAAGAGATAGGATTGGTTATTGTGGATAGGTGACTTGTCTATACTCTCAACTAATATTTGATCTAAATTAGAACAAATAAAGTAAAAAAAATAATAATAAATTAAATAATCAAATCAAAACAGGTAATAAGATAGTGACATAAAATATTATACATACAAAAAATTTTAAAAATATTTTTTATTACAACTTATGCATATAATAATTTATATATTATTAGCTACTTGTTAGTAAAAAGTCTTATAATTACTTCTCAATTTTATATTCTTAATTTTATATCAAATTAATAACTGATATATTATTTAATATATGTGATAGATAATCCTATTCAAGAAAAAATTATGTTACATAACATTTTTTAAATTTATTAGAATAAATGATCATGACTTGACTTTCATGGCTAAAGCCATTTAACCACAAACTTGATTGATTTGTTAACTAATTTTTTTTAATTAAAAAATATTTTATTATTATATATATTTATATTATGATATAATTTAATTAATTTTTTATTAATAAATAATTTATAATTATTATTATTGATTTTATATTTAATAAATAACTTGCATTTAATATATACAATAATTTAAAAAATAAATGCTACTTTTTTCTAATTTGATTAATATGATATCGTAAATTCTTTAAATTTGATAAGTCCAATTTCACTATTTAGTATCCTTAAGAATATCTAGATTATTTAATTGAATAAGTTAAGGTTCCAAATTAACCGAATTGAAAAAATTTAGATACTAAATTGATCAAATAAAAAAAAAATATCATATTGTCATTGGCCTGGTTTTGTTTTTTCCCTCACATTATGAGCGCGGGGCATGGACCAAGTGGAGGACCATTTCATGTGAATCACATGGTGTATAGTGTATACTGTAGAGATTGTATCAGGCTTCAAACAAAGAAAAATCCCTTCTTTTTCTTGTCTTATTAGATTTTCACACAAGGAAAAAGGAAAAAGGATGAATTTTTTTTTGGCTAAGAGAGAAAACAAAGAAAGTTAAATGTAAAAGAAGGTATAACTAATCCCAAGTTATTAAGGAAAGAAAAAAAAAAAAAAAAAACCTCATCTTCCTTATATACAAGGCATGTGTAGCTGCTTACAAAATAAAACATTGTATAATACATAACACACTTTTCTATTTTCTTTTGGGGGGAATTAAGAGTATATATAGGTATGGACGCGTAGTCTGTAGATGGAAATTGCCAAATATATAGGAAAGTTAAGGTCCCCCACCCCAAGATGACTGGGTTATTTTTGTCTTGTTGGATGAATAGTTCATGTCTGTTATTCATGTACTTCCAATGCCACAACTAACAAGGTTATGTAACGTAATGTCTCAAGTCTCAAGTGGTGTGGTACCACACAAATACTAAATGAAATAGAAAGATAAGGGAAGCCCCTCCCCTCTGTTAGATTACCTGTGGTCCTATTTTTCTCCCATTCTTTCTTCTCAGTCTTATTCTATGTATTTTTGTATATATTTATATATATTTTTTTATATATCAAAGCGATACTTTTATGTTTTGAACTTGAATTTGGAAAATGGTGCATCTTACCACCAAGCTACTAGGTGAATCTAGTATTTTGGTATTCAATTACAAAGTTGGAAGTCCTTCTGAAACACCCTTGGCCGCCTCTAAAAGTACTAGCTAAAGTTGCCGTTGGATTCCTATACCTAACTTCAGAATTGTGACCATGACGAGGACACCAGAGTAGGACCACCACACACATTCGCTTAAACATATTGGGCCAAAGTCCAAGATTCCATATGCTAAAGCTAAGATGCTCACTACATTTTATCGACTAAAGCCACACAGCCTCCTTCAAAAGTGCTGCTCGAAGTTGCCTTTGAAATCGTAGGCCCATCCTTAAGTATCCTTTCGAAGTTACGGATCGGGATGAAATTTGTGAGCCGTGTTCATGCTCTCTTTCACTTTGAGATTGATAGGCTCAACTAACTCAGATACTAGTTGATTCTTCTTATTAACTATTGTTAATTAAAAATAAGAAAACTAGAGATGAAGTCATGAGATTGATAGGCTCTGTTGTTTGTGCAAGGGCATAAATTAAAGATGTTACATCAATTTTTAAGTCCTGTTCTTCATAACAAGTTCAAGCTTCTCTCCCCCTCGCAGAGAAACAATTATCTTATATTTAAAATTTAAAAAAAAAACAAAATTAGTACTACAAAACTTCACCAATGCATAAATCACAGAACCAACTGTTGGCCCAAATAGTTGTAAGCCCAAACACTTCTATTGTGTAGCCCTATTTGACCCAAGCATTTGTAAGCCTGCATATGTGGCTAGTGAAAGTACACAGATAATTTAAAGGTTAATACTAATTTGACCTTGTGCTTAAGCTTTATTAGCAGTACCTTCCTTGCGACCAGCATTTCCTGGATGCATGAGCTTTTTCTCTCTCTTTGCAATCCGCCGCGACTTCTTATCTTGAATTCGATGTGCTATATTTTCTGATCTCTTTTGCTGCTTCTCTGATTTCTTTTTCTCTGTCGTTTCAATCCTCTCCTTCCATTTCCCAACATTCTTCTCATGCTGCTTCTTTTCCTTCTTTAAACTCTGTTTTAATAGCTTTGGGTTATCATGAACCTTAATCCCAGCAGCTTTAGTTGTTGCTGCTTTCCATGAATGCTTCTTTGAGATAATCTCGCCTTTCTCTGGATCCTTTTTTGCTTCTTCCAACCTTTTTGCCTGCTCAAGCTCCTTCATTTTGGATAGTTTCCTCTTCTTCCCATGTTCTTCATCGTCAAGTTTGACACGACTAAATGTCAGCTCTCCTGAAACCTCTGCAGCATCTTTTTCCACTTTATTCCTTGAATTACCAATAGTAGTCATTGCCTTATTTGATTCAGTGTCCCTCTTGCGCTTCTTTTCCCACGTTTCCTTTTTCTCAATTCTCTTTTTTGCTTTATTCGAATCTTCAGAATTCCTACTGCCTCGAAGCTCTTCAATTTTTCGATGCAGCCGTTGCTGGAGCTCTTCATATGTTACTGACCCATGACCACCTTCCAGTCCTGTCATAAAGGGTTTAATTCCTGTTTCATCACCACCACCCTTGTTGCTCGAAGTTTCTTTCTCCAAGCTTTGCTTCAACAAATCCAGGGTCGTTGTAGACGACTTTTCAGGATCCAGACGAGCTCTACGAGCCTTCTTAATGTTTTCTAATGACTCCTTTTTGGCTAAAGCTTTTTTTGCCTTGCTGAGGCCATGAACCCATGGTTTTCCCTTGTCTTCAATAGGTAGATAGAACTTTGCGGGAATGAGCTCAATTAACTTGTCAAAAAATAGAGAGTGCTCATGAGTCATAGACTTCAAATTAAGAACAGGATTGGAATCAACAGAACGCCTTTCCTTTTTGTTCTTCATCTACAAGTTCAAAAATTACAGAACGTCAAGAACTTTCCATTAATGAAAATATTGAACTCCTCCAGTAGTTTAATATACAAACCATGATGAACACTGCATAATGCATTTGACCAGTAAACATTGAAATCAAACTGACCCCCACCCAACCCCCCAGCTAGATCACAAAAATGAAATGAAACAAGACAATCTAATAAGAAATCACAGTAGATTAGACACCAAGAGGCATTGTAGTTCGAGTACTTAACATTTAGAGTTCTGTATTACAATAGATCATGATCAGCAAGGCTTCCAGCTCTGAAGATCCTTCTTTTACCATGGTACCACAGATGCTCATTTTCTTTTTACTACCTTATGCGTTTATCAAATACGTTTCTTGTGGTAATTATGAACTTCATATTCTGTGAGTTGAGATGTATTTTCATTTTTGCATGAATAACAATAAGGGGAAGAAGGATAGAATATAGTCAACTTACTGATGTGAATTGGAAAGGGGAAAATAAAAGGAAGATAGAAAAGGGGAAGAACTGACAGAAATTAGGGTTAGAGATTCGAGAAGAACTCAGAAATTGAGAAAGAAATAGACTGAACAGTGAGAACAAAAATACACAGAACTCGGGGATAAAATGATATTTAACTCATAACTCAACTATCATAAAATTACAGTCTTGTATAATTTATACGACTAATATGAGAACAAGATAATCAAATCTCTGTAAAAAGACCAAGTTTGCTAACAAAATCCTAATAGATGACAACCTAGTCAGGTAATCCTAATTTAAAATCATAACTATTAGTATTTCCGTCATTTACGCAAGCTCGGAATATGAAATTTTCCACTAGCAAACTCCATTTTACCACATAAAATAGTTCAACTTGGACTTTATTTATTAAAAAAAAAAACCATATATAATTACTAACCAGATTATTTTCTTCCATCAGAAAAGAGGAGCAAAAAAAAATCTACATATTTAGTCCGAACTATACAAAGTTATTGTTCATGGATAACAAATCTAAATATTCACTAACCTATTTGCTTCCAATGTTTTCCTGATAAAAACAATCTCACAATGTCAAATTCTATTAAATGAAATCCAACTATAAGGAATATATGAGTGAGAACTCTCAAGCATTTTATCAAACAATTTCAACCTTATAAGAAATCCTCAGTTAAATCAATATTATCACTTCGCTAGCATAGCAACATAACAATTTCAAATGGATATAAACAAAAAATTTACAGTGATATACACCACCCAATCCACGCTTTAATAAAACAATCAACAAAATTAATCCATGAAAGATGAACAAAACTACACAGAGAAAATATGAAAACCACAATAACGAGAAAGAATCACCTGTACTGAAATTACTAAGAATCAAGAACCACCGAATTTTCGGATTCTGGAAATATTCGTTTATGGAAACCAGCAAGTAGCTCCACGATGAAGGAGCTAGGGTTTTAAGCCAGCGTTTCGCTCGCTGTTGTTTCTTCTTTTGATTCTTTTTTTTTTATATAATAGATACTATTTTAAAATTATTTGTTTTTATTTTATTTTATTTTATTTAATTTTATAGCCCATGGGCCTTATAGATATTACCTAGAAACTATAGGCCCATTCTGTCCTGATTGTATAATGGGCCTATTTAGTTAAAGTAAAGAAAAATAGAATATTGCCTATTTTCATTCCATATGGATTTTTTTTCAGTAAATTATCTATATAGCAAAGATATGTTAAAAAGTGTTAATTTTAACTAAATAGCAAATTTAGGTAGTGAAATAGTGAGTTTCACTTAGATAATAAATATGATTTTTATGTAAACTGTACATACAAATTTGTATGTAACCTGTACGTTCACATTTTGTTTGTAACATGTACATTCACATTTTGTATGTAAGCTGTTCAAAACAACAATAACATAAAAATAATACAATGCATTTCATGTGAATGTACAGGTTACATACAAAATGTGAATGTACAGGTTACATACAAAATATGAATGTACAGGTTACATACAAATTTGTATGTACAGGTTACATACAAATTTGTATGTACAGGTTACATACAAATTTGTATGTACAGGTTACATACAATAATACAATTCAGTTTCTCATTTTTAGTTTCCACTCTCATTTTCTCAGTTCTTTCATTTATTTGTATGGTATCAGAGCTTATTTGGATCCATGTCAAATTTGAGATCTCATCTCATTATGCCAAAAAGTGTATTAATTAGATGGATTGGAAAGTTCTTGAGATTATAATATTGTAATTAAAACACTCTTTAATGGAGTTGCGTCCTGCTCTGCTTCTTCAATTGCCATGTCGGATTTGAGATCTATTGCTATATCAGTTCATCTTGCGTAGCTATCTTTTCTAAAGTATAGTAATATGATAATAAAGTATATGCCCACCTTCCAAAGTTATTTGAAGTCGAAGTAGTAGAAGAAAGATTATCAACTTGGCCCATTACTATACCAGTTCACCAGGAAAAACAGTTCGTTTCAATTTTTGTATCTTATCAAAACACAATCGTTTTACTATATTAGGTAAAAAGTCAATTTTTATTATATATGTATCATTTCAGGGAATTAAATCATTTTTTTCCCTAAATTTAACGCAAAATTCATATCTTTGTATATATATTCAAAAATATCATTATCACGTAAATTTAATAAAATAAAAATTAAATTAAATTTCACAAATCTTTGACAACACACTAGTTTTTAGAGATGGACATTTTATCCACGGGTTCGGGTATCCGTGGATAACCGATCCGATCGGTTCGGTTTTTACCCGTTGTTTTGGGGACGGGGACGGTTTCGGGTAATAACCAGATCTAAATTTTCGGGGACGGTTATACATTAAACCGTACCCGCCCGTACCCGAAATATATTTTTTAAATTAAATTTAATTTAAATATATATAAAAATTATTAATAAAATTCTTGATGCCGAGGGACTTGAACTCGGGATAGCTACTGCACCATTCCCTAATATATCCACTAGGCCACTTTTTATTATGTATTTAATGTAACATATAAATATATTTATTTATTAGAATTATTTATTAGTTAAAAACCTCCTATAAATAGAAAACAAACAAATCTAACCCTAAATTATTTTTCTTTCTTTTTCATTACAGTAGTCTGCAGCTCGCGATTTCCAGACTTCCAGTTCCAGAGGTCGCCGTCAACCGTTGCTCAACACCGCTCCGCGCCTACTCCAACCACTGTCCAGCCTACGTCGCCGTCAACCATTGCTCACATAACCCTTAATCAGACATCTCCCTTTCGTTTTATTTCTTTTCATTGTCTCATCTTATTATATTGTTCATATTCAAGTTAATCAAATTGAAATTCCTAGTCTTAATTCATTTTTTATTTTTAAATTTCTTCATTAGCAACAAAATCGTTATATTTTCCAATTGTTTTTTCACAGATGAGATAGATGATGAAGATGCAAACAAGGAGTATGTTGAGGAGATAAACAGAGATGCTATCATGATTGCTACTCGTCTTTCTGAAACTTTTGCTGGTACTGCTCGGAACAAGCATAGATTACACATTTTGAAAATTGTCAAGGTTAGAATTGAATATGCCTTTGTCGGTGCTGAATTGTATAGTAGTGTTAATTTTTTTTTTTTTTTAAATAATCGGATATTGGGGCGGTTTTTTTGTCATATCCGTCCCCGCCCGATCCCCGTCCGGTTATAACCGTACCCGAACCGAAGCAGGTTTCGGGCAGTTTCGGTTATACAGTTATTTGCTCGGTTTCGGGGACGGATATGGCAAAAACCGTCCCCGCCCGTCCCCGTGCCCATTCCTACTAGTTTTGACAAATATTGTCGGTAACCCACCAGAGTTCAAGCAACCCACTACATTTAACCTATTACATGTATCTATATTTTTATAATATATTATATCCACCTGTATAAGTTAATCGATTCAATTTTGCTCTACAATTTATCAATTCAATTTTACTTTTATATGTATCATGCTACATCTACTTTTACATTTAAATATAATATATTACATATATTTCTAACAGGATCAATAATGCTCCAATGAAAATATAACAACTCTACCTTTGAATGTATGTTACATTCAAAAGAGGTTGTCAATAGTGATCACTGAAACTCCAATGAGGTCACTAATAGAGCTTGACGGATTCGTCAAAGTTCCGAGATCAGGTAGGGTCTTAAAATGATCATATTTTATTAAATTTATAAAATGAGAATATTTTGGTATATTTATTAAGTAATATGATATAAAACTATGTGTTTTAAAATGACTTGCTGGTAGTTGATAAAAATTGAACGATTTATCAAAAATAATGCCAAAAATTGGAAGAACAAACTAGCATGAGCCTAAATATCAATAAGAGGTTATTAATTATGAAGTCCAAGGAAAAGTTAGAATCTACGAAGTATAATTTATTGAAGTATTGATGGGGAAAAAAAATTGTCGAAGCATTATAATCGTTACATCATTGCATAAAATAAGCATAATTCGATTAGCATAAGTTTCTTTGTACAATTACATCTGTGTTATTAGGAAATTATGGATGTTAATTTCATTATCTTTATTGAATTAGGGTTATTTACTTTTCTTTTTTCTAGTTGTTTTCGAATATCAATTATATACTTTTACATCTAACGTATAAAATAAATTTAAGACTATATTCATTAAAATTAATATTTAAATTAAAATAGGGTAAAGGGCAACTCAGATTTTTAATCTTTAACAAAAGATGAAAAAAATCTTATTAAAAAAAAATTTGCACAAAAATCTTAAGTTGCTACCACCAGCAGCAACCATGGGACCACTTAATTGCCCTTTCATTAAATTTAAATAAATAAACACTAACTCAACCCAACCCAAATCCGTTTAAGCTTTTCAAAAATAGTAGTTCTATCTTCAGTTGAGGTGAATTAAAAACCAAACATTGAGAATTTTCAGCTTGTACTACATATTCAAGCAAGTTTCATCTAGATACAAACTGAACATGACTATCTGAAAATAATTTAAGTTGCAATTATGACGAAAGGGAAAAAAAAAATAGAGAGAAAAGGAAAGAGAGATTAATTACAGATTGGTGGGTCGATTCCAAAGGATGAGATCCAACAATGTCGCTCTTAACTCCACCGTCGAGCGCAAATCGAAGAGTGTTGTTTTGGACTTCTCCGATCTCATACGCTATGGTCTTAGGCGATTCCATTTTTGCCTCGTCTTGTTTCTTCTTCTGCTTCTTTTAAGCTCCAACTGATTTCAAAGAAGCTTTTGGCCAAGACAACCTGTGAAATTGGTAATGTGGGTGGTACTGGTGGAAGAACTTTGCGAAGTTGGCATTAATTAAGACACGGGGAAGTAGAGACATTTCTTCCTTACACTAACCTTTTAATCCAAATCCCTTTCAAGCAAGTGAAAAGAGTTAGAATGACTTAGTGTGGGTTTTAATTAATGAAAAGTCGAAATTGCCTTTTAAAAAATTGGTCATTTGCCTACTTTCAGGCCGTTTGAATGTAAATTTTTTTTTTTCTTTTTTAGAAGTGTTCTAAAAAGAAATAGTTTAAATGAAATAGTTTGATTAAAAGTTATTCTAAGAAAAATATTTAATTTTTTAAAATAAAAATATTAGAAATAATTTTAATTGACACTTTAGTAATAATTTTATAATGAAAGTATGTATTAAAAATTATTTCTCCTAAAAGTAAATATTACTTACTTCTTTAAAAATCACAAATAATTATTCTTAAATTTTTAAAAGTATTTTTCAAAAAGATTGCAAAACACTCTTAAAAATACTTTTAACTAAAATTAGAAATAATTTCAAACGAACACATAATAAACTTACGGACTTTTATGTTTTCTTTCTTTTTAATTAACAATATTTTTATGCTCGATAACAAACAAAATTTTTATAATTTTTTTATTAAAGCTAAAAAAAACTTGAGCCATCTTTTGCTCTTAAAAATATATAATTAAGATTTGATAAGTAAGAAATTCTTATTCATATTTATTATCTTGATTCTTTCATGTTTATTTTTCATCCTTTTGGAGGGACTTTTCTAATTTTCTCAAGACTAATACTCCATTCCACTTTATCGTTTTTTCAAGAACTTTTATGGTCTATTCGGTTTTGATATTTTAATTTTGGGTTTGAGGATTATAGTTGGAGATGATAATGAGTCTGTTTATGTCAGGTTTGACCTTATTTATTTTGATCCATAGTTCAAATTGAATTGAATTATTTTAAATAAAATAGGTTCGATTCGATTCGGATAATATCCGCGAATAAAAAAAAACAAACCGTTAACCTTTTTTTTTCAAATGAAAATATAAATAGTATTTTTTTTTTAATGTAATTGAAGTTTTCAATAAATAAATGAGCATCCAAATTATGCCCCGAACCGACTTAATTTTTGCCCTAAATCAATCTAACTCAAACTATTTTAAATAAAATAGACAATATCTTGATCCATGTTTGACCCATTTTATTCTGATCCGAACAAGTTAGGTATCCATAGGTACCTGAACCGTCGAATCAAATTTTCATCCCTAAATTTATAGTTTCTCAATAATCTCTTATGGTGTTAAATTTATGGTTATTATATTGTTAGCTACTGCATTGGTTGTTTTTGTTGTATTAAGGATTTTTTTTTTCTTGGCTTACACACATCTATAAGCAGTTTTCAATATATACTTTTAATATATTATTATTTTATATTTTTAACATATTTTATTATATTCTATTTTATTTAAGTTACTTATCTTTTTTATTTTGCAAGGTCTGTTCATTCTTTTTCCGAGACAAGCCTAAAATATTTGGCCCATTAATTGACTAAATTTATAATAGCATATAAATTTTATATAATGTATAATCAATATGAGACATTCACTTTTTAAAAGATTAACCTCTAAAGAAACTAAATTTTATAATTATTTATAAACATTATATTAATATCATGCTTAATCAATGTAAAATAATACCTCTAACACCTAACATTAAAGCCAAGAGATACGTAAAGTAACTTTGGATAGCTCAGAATTTCCTCGCACATTTCATTGGATGAAACTTGAAAGCAACTTTGCTAGTTTTAGGTGGACAATTTGTATCAATGATATTATCTCAAAGATGTGTATTTTGATGTTTGCTTGGAAGCTAACAATATGTTTGAATGAAATTCCATGGAGTGACTTATGTAATTAGATAACCTTGATGTAATGTTAAGAGAATTGTGGGTTCTCTATAATTAGCTTTGTTTTCTTATTTGTACGAGGGTCTTCAATTATTCAAAAACCCTTCCTATGCACATGAGAATAGAAATGGAAATTTGACACAACCAGTTGGGGCACCACAGATATCTGATCAATTCGTTATAAAATAAGTCAAATTTGATCGGGTGATTATCCATTTTATTAGATACAAATCAAGACACAAACAATTTAATTGGGGGCACTATTTAAGTACCCGATATAATTGATTTTTTTTTTTTTTTCATTTTCTTTTTTACTATTACTATAACAAGACAGATTAATTGTTAAACAAATAACCAACCTCATCAAAAAAAATTCAAATAATTTTCCATCTCTGCCAGACTTAAGATTTTTTGTCTTCGTCGTCGTCGTTATACTTGTAACTGTAATTGAAATCTTCACCTCATTTGCTTTATGTAAGTTGAACGCCCAAATTTTTTCTCTGTTTTTGTAAAACCTTCACCTCATGCTTATGGGTTTCACGGCCAACATATATGTTAAAGTAATAGACATAATGGGTTTATCGATTTTACCTCATTTTTCATGATTACATGATTAATTTTAATTGGCTATTGGTTCCACCTCATTTTCATGATTCAACTCATGTTTATAGATTTCACCTCATTTTTCATGATTCAATGATTAATTTTAATGGGTTACTATTACCCTGCTTATGGGTTATTGGGTTTAATTAGTATTACCCTCCTTGGCTACCTTCCCTCCAGTTTGCTTCCCTCATTGTCTCCAAATGTTTCAAGCGGGTTTTATGTTAATGACTTCATAACACTCGTAGATTCACTCATTGATTTTTGAACTTTGTACGAACGAATGACTACTCGAGGGACATGTATCTCTTCTTCATAAAAAAAAAAAAAAAAAAAAGATCTAGCAATTATTAGATTTTGATTTTAAAAAAAAAAAAAAAGCAATTTATAAACCCGATGACTATTGATCCTTTCATTTAATTATAAAAATGTATAAAATTAAATTAGGAATTTTAAAAATCATGTTATTGGTTTCTATTTAAGACTTTGTAATATGATAGTACTTTATTACTCAATGTTAAGACCATATTTAATTGATATTAAGTATAAATATGTATGAATATTCAATTTATTACATGTTATTCAGCAATTGGACTCTATGAAATGATAAATTTACGCCTACACAAATAACAAATAAGTTCTTTTTTTTTTTATAACGAAAAAAAAAAAGTATGTGTGTATTCAATTGTCAAACATTTTTCTATTATATATATATAATAATTTATGAATTTATTAATTAATTTGTCTGGTATTATTGTTTATGCACCAAATATAAATTAATATTAATGATATATATATATTCTCTAACATTAATCAATGTTTGAGATAATGTCGAAATAATAATGAAATGATAATATGTTTATAGCTATTACTATTACCTCTAGGTATTAGCTTGTTCTCATGTAAGAAACTTTTTTAACTCTCTGCAAGACAGCTTGTTCTCATGTGGATAATAGTCTATTAATTATTATTTGAAGAAAGAGTGGTTAGCAAATTTAGTTTTAAAAAAAAACATTGGAATTTGAGGAGAAAAAAAAGGGTAAACTAGACGGCCGATTTAGTTAAAAAAAATATACAGGAATTTCTATAATAATAAAAAAAAAGGGTCAGTGGATTGAGTTCATGACTCGCAGATATTGTTCGAATTTATTTTAATTGAATTGTGCCCGTTCAAACTTGCTTCCACGACAAATTGGGGCGAGATTAGTCGGTTTAATTTTGTTTGATTTTTTAAAAAAATTATAAAATTTAATCGAATCAATTAAATTATACAATATTAATAATTTAAAATAATTTATGTAACATTTGTATACAATATATATTTAATTATATTTATTTTGATATATAAATACAAGCGAACTAGTGAAAGAGTGCTGTCATTATTACCTTCATGTGGGTTCAAATCTCCTTAATTGCTTAATTTTTTTTTCAATTTTAAGAATATTTTATTTATAAATAAAATTAAAAATATTACACTTATAACAAGTGTCCGTGGCCTGGTGGAGAGGCCAACACAATTTTTATGTTGAGGTCCCAACTTTAGTACTGGTAGTAGCATCCTTGGTCAAGTTTTTTTATTTATATTAAATGAGCTGTTCGGTTCAATCTTTCCGATGTATTATAATATTAAACTGGATTGAATTATATATAATCAAAATTGTTCAATTTAGATCGAATCTGATAAAATAATTTGGTTAAATTTGCACCCTTAATTTGAACCATTGTCTTTCCTACAAGAGTAGATAAAAGAATAAGAATTTTTACTCTTCGCAACTCTTTTCTTCTATTCTTCATTATGGTCTTCTTCTTTCTTTTTTTTTTTTTTAACAACAATCTACTTGATTAAGTGGTGCATTTGTTATGTTGTAATGTTAAATTATAAAATTGAAATTCATTATTAAAGGTACATGACACCGCAATGGCTCTCATAGCTTATAATCCTTTTTTTCATATTTACTTTTTTTTTTAAATAGACTCTAAAGTTCTTTTTTATTATTATTAATAAAGAGAAAACACACTCACATATTCGGATAAAATTCAAACTTGAGTTCTTGGTTGAAATATTAAGAGTCTTACCACCTGAACCACAACAGATTCCCAATCGTGTAGACTATGTATTAAATAATAATAAAAAATACACTCACATACACAAATTATTTTCTTAAATAACAGTTTAAATGATTATAAAAAATAGCATAGTGCATGCTAAATGTTTTTAGAAATATAAAATTAAATTTATCACAAAACAATTTTGTCGTAAATAGACTCACTTTTACTAGTGAGGTGGGTCCAAACTTTTTTTTTTCCACCTTGCATTTCATTTTAAATTAAAATAAAAAATAAGATACAAGAAAATAAATTTTCAAATATTAAAAATTTAAAATATTTTAATCAATATAGTGAACATTATTCAAATCTAATATATTAAAATACAATAAATAAACGCAATGTATATGTGCTTGGGGAGAATAATTGTAGTACAATCTTTTTTATATACTATATAAATAAGAGAATGACAATTAATGAATTAATATAGGAGAGTAAAAATGTGAAAAAAATTTAAATATATAGATCTGTTATAAAAATTTGAGTCTGTTTTTCATATAACATATTCCCGATCTCCGACCGATTATAACCGTACCCGAACCGGAGCAAGTTTCGAGCAGTTTCGGTTATGCAGTTATATGCTCGATTTTGGGGACGGTTATGGCAAAAACCGTCCCCGCCCGTCCCCATGCCCATCCCTACATACAATGTGTGTTTTTACGTGAAGAAACCTGTGTTATACAAATATATATAGCTAAAATGATCCCTCACTACATTTGGCTTCCCTTCCTGTTAGAGCCAAGTTCTGTTTTTTTTTTTTTTTTTATACAAGTTTTGTTAGAGCCAACTTGTGTTATACAAGTTTTTTTTTTTTTTTTTTTTTTTAAATAATCGATTCTGAGGCGGTTTTTTTGTCATTCCCGTCCCCGACCGATTATAACCGTACCCGAACCGGAGCAGATTTCGGGCAGTTTCGGTTATGCAATTATATGCTCGGTTTCGGGGACGGTTATGGCAAAAATCGTCCCCGCCCGTCCCATGTCCATCCCTATCTCTCAGTAATATAAAAAAATATTTTGTGCATAATCTTTTACTAAACTGAAAAGGAAAAAAAAAAAATATATATATATATATATATATATATATATATATATATATATATATATATATAAAAGGAAATTTTATTGACTAAAAAAATTACACAAAAAATATATCAAATTATTGTGACAATCACAACAACCCTATCCAATGTGAAGTGTATCTATTTTGTAACTTTCTAAATAATCATGTGATAGTAATATTGAAGACCAAATAATAAATTTGCACGATAACTTGTACTACTAAGCATGTTGACGTAAATTTTATAAAAAAAAATAAAAAATAAAAACATTTTACGAATGATACAAATAAATTATAAAACTTTAAATAAAAATAATTAATAATAATTTATTTTAAAATTAAATAATATTTTATCAATATTATTCAATAATATTTATATTATTATCTATCGATATTTTTTCAAAATTAATACTTTATTAATATTATCGCAAATAATATTTACCGATATCAACTTTTAAAACACAAATAATGTTAAAGTATTTTTATCCTTGATCATAAGTTGGGAACTAAATCATGTGATGATAGTGCAAAATTGTTAAATCAATTCAATAAAAATTGAACTATTAAGCTAACTTTGTAAATTCCAAACATTATGGACTAAGCTGAAATTTATTAAATAAACTGTAATAATGAGAAAATGTATAGATAATAAGTCCATAAATATTATTGAGTCACACACTGTTATGGGCCTTAAGCCCTTGTAGGCTGTAACTAGCTACAGCTCGAGTTCTGTCTGGTGTGTGCAAAGCTACGGACATATTGTATCGACTCTTTTGGACTTGTGTCTTGTTTGTAAGAAACTTTTTTTTTTTTTTTTTTTTAATGTTAAAAATATATAAATTTATACCCAAGATTTTTATATCATGTGTGCACAATCAAATAAAGATATAAAATACTACTCTAAGATAACAAATTTTTATATTTTTTTTAAGGATGCAAAATAATATACTAATATTATAGTACAATGATAATTTCATTATTCAGCCAAAAAATAGAAAAATCGTTATGATCAATCCAGTAGCCCTACCAAGGACATTATCTTATCCTTATCAAACTATTAAATAATAATAGTGGTCCAGTGATCACGTGTCCTCCATATATGCTATACAGCTTCTGCCGTTTTCCACAACTAATCCATAGAAATTAAAAAATTATTTAATAAACTCAGCAATTTAAAATTTTATTTTTTATGAGCGAAATTTTGTTGTAGAAATTGAAACTTAAGAAGAAAGCCAATGTAATGAGATCATAATGGATTAATTTGTTAGAAAAAAAAATTACTCTAAAACTAATCAACAACAAAATTACAATTTGAAACAAAAAAAAAAAAACACAGAAATTAACATGTAATTTATAGAAAACAAAATCAAAACATCTCAAAGCCATCAAATTAATATACACAGAAGATAAGGAAAACAAGAACAGAAAACCTAGCAAAAATCAAAATACTTTAGTGGTAAGCGGATTAGATTATAACCAAAATTGGTCTCAAGGCCTCTTCTTAATTACAAAACAGGTCTTCTTCTTCTTCTAAAAGACTTTTAAGGAGGAGATCGAATTAATGGGTAATTAGAAGAAGAGGAGGAAACAAAAGGAAGGTAGCGGATTATTTGAAAACGAACCCTTCTTGGAAAATAAGGAGCCGATTGTACCAAATGCTCTAAAATCCTCGCCACCAATGCTGTGTACTCCTCCATTAGTTCCGCTACTATGGCCAACTGTATCATTCTTTCTCTCTCCCTCTCTATCAATCCACCCAACTTTGGAATCGCTTTTCTTCAAATCACTTTGGGATCGCTTTTCTGGAAATCAGTTTTGGAAATTAGATATTATAGGAAGGCATAATTATGAGTTTCTAATTTTGTATTATATATATATATAGAAGAAAAAAGAGACTCACAGTGATAATTTGAAGGGGGTTTTAGACTTAGTAAGTAGGTCTTAGGTCTTCTGGTTTCTTCGACTATGTAATACTCATTTCTTTAGAGAGAGATTACCAAGGCGCCCTACTATTATTTCCAGTGTGCTCCTTACTGCTAACCGCCCACGTGGATTTATTAAAATACTAAGGCCTGCACATAACATATTATTAATAAATAATTTTCACATAATTTATAAAATGCTTTAATATTCACCATTCATTCATTCATTTTAAATTAAATGTTCAAATATATTAAATATTATTTTTTTAAAATATAAAATAAATTTTTTAAATTTATGATCATAAAAATAATATTTATTATATTTTAATTATATATTTTAATTATTAAAAAAATTATATGTATTATTTCACATTAATATCGTTAATTATAATTATTTAAATTTATTTAATATTAAATATTATTTAAATAAATGTTATTCAATATTATTTTAATTCAATATTTATTGTTATAAATTTTAGTTTATTATTTTTATTAATTTTTTTAAAAAAATCACTATTATTTCAATATTTCGTTTTTATATTTTATTTCATGAATATTACTCCTCAGTCCTAACATAATCTAAAGGGAACGGAGATGGACTTTTTGTAAAAGACAAAAAAACAAATTATTTTATAACCAATTTTTAAACTTTGTAAGCATAAAAAGTATATTATGTGCGACTTAATTTTATATTAAAAAAATATAAATAATAAATTAAATAAATGTTTAAATGAATAATTCTTTTTACTAGATTAATATTTTTGATTTGAACTATATGTTCAATAAATATAATTTTAAATTTATTTTTGATAAAATTTCATTAAATTTTTACTATTTTAAAATTAAATTATCTTTGAATTTAAAATTTTGCCCAATTTTTAAAAATTAAAATTAAAAATAAATTATAAAACTTAGATAATTCTAAATTTATAGGATTAAAACAATGTAATTAAAAATTATAATGAAAATGTAAATGAAAATTATTAAATGTAATTTAATTTTATAGAATATTTTTTTTTGTTACAAATTTTTTTTTATTGCATTAGAACTAGTGCCATACTTCTAAAACATCAAAAATTTAGTTGATTTATCCACTATAAAAATATCTAAAATTATATTTAAATTTAACATTAAAACGCTTATCTTAAACATCAAATTTACGTCCTTACTATTAAACAAAAATACAACCTTACATAAATTACTCAAATCAACTACCCGTTTATGGGCATCAACGAGCCTGAATATGTTCAATATGCCCGAAACATTTACGTACGAGCAATCAGGTCTAACTAAATTAAAAAGGAAAATAGGTTAGATTAGACCCTTTTTATTAATCTTATTCTGGACTAACCTCCTATTACTAAACTTCCAAATATACCCCTTTACTCATTATATCCACCTTCTTCTTGCTTCTGACCAGCGTTGTTCCCTGCTCTACCGTTCTTTTCAGCATCTCCAGCAGCCACGACTTCCAGCAACCAGCCACAACGCAGGGAGGTTCAGACTTCTCCATGGACGCAGGGAGGTTCAGATTTTGCCAGAATTAAGTTTTTGATTTTTTTTTCTAAATGACCTTTGAATTTTAGTGATCTATAAATAGACAAAAATTTGGATGATTCAATTTTCAAAAATTAGGATTCAAATTTTCATAATAAGTTTATATTTTGTTTTCTAGGATATAATTTGTTATTTATCACGTTTCGTTTTCATTGGGAGACAAGATTGAGATGCAATCAATTTGGCATTTCCCCATAATGATTATATTGATGAGCTTTCATGATTAACAGAAGAAGAAGGAAGAAGAGAAGCTAAATGAATTATTCAAGGTTGCTATTAGTCAGCCCAACGTTCCAATTGGTAAGTTTTCAATTAATTATTTATTTATTTAGAGCCCCCTAATTATTCACGTCCCTGTTCCTTTGTCACTCTTCTGGAAAAATTTGTGGTTTCTCCTCTTTGATTTCTCCATATAAATTTGTATGTAATTTTTCTAAGTTTTCATGGTCTGAAATATACATGCTCTGTTTAATTCAAGATCAAGATTTAGCTCATTCTTTGATTTTTTGGACAAACAAACCTTCACTTATGAGCACACTAAGAAAAATTCTACTGAAAATTAAAAATAAAGATGGAGTAAAACAAAGTAGAACAGAGTAAAACTAGAAACATAGAAAATTATGTTGAAATAAATTCGCTGGTTTTTAGTTGGACGTACGTCCAACTCTGTTGAAATAAGTTGTTTTTAGTTGGACGTATGTCCAACTCTGTTGAAATAAGCTCTCTGATTTTAAGTTGGACGTAGTTGGACATATGTCCAACTGAGCTCCGGCGAGTGGAATCGCCGGCCAATCAAAATTCGATCAGTTGGACATGTGTCCAACTGAGCTCCGGCGAGTGGACATATGTATCCTCTAAAATATACTCCTCTGGTTTTCAGTTGGACACATGTCCAACTCTGTTGAGGTGAGTTGGACATACGTCCAACTGAGGGGTTATTCTGGGCAGTCTAGTTGGACATGTGTCCAACTCGGCTCCGGCGAGTGAGGTCGCCGGCCGGTCAAAATTTCATCAGTTGGACAGTTGTCCAACTGAGCTCCGGCGAGTGGACATATGTGTCCTCTAAAATATACTCCTCTGGTTTTCAGTTGGACACATGTCCAACTCTGTTGAGGTGAGTTGGACAGTCGTCCAACTGAGGGGTTATTAAGGGCATTTTTGTCATAATATGTAAAAAAATTAAGTGGAGGGGGTCATATCAGATTTTTAATAAATAAGGGATCATGACAGCATATAACCCAATTAAAAATTGACAATGTAATGATAGAGCAGTACTTATTCCACTATTTATTTTTCATTTTTTGAGGTGGACTTTTTTCTTTCATTGAAATAATAAAATATTTCACTTGAACACAACACGATCACAACCTCATCTTTTAAATTATTAATATTTTAAAAAATTTATCAATTATAAAAACGCTTAAAATTGTGTTCAAATATTAAAATATAAATTTTAAATATTTCACTGCCTAAAGAATCTACACACCGCTATTTAAACTAGGCCTTTTTTGAATTTTAGTAATTTATTTTTGTAAGGGCTATTTATGTTATTCTTTTTATATAAATAAAATATTTTAATTATTTTTTAAATGATAAAATATTATTTTATTAATGAAAAAATTTAAAATAATAATAAATTAAATTTAATGTGGATAAAATTATTATTTGATAATTTAAAATTAAATTGTACAATATTTTATTTTATATTTTTTTTCAATTTTTCTTATAAATTATATATTTTATAAAAAAAATTATATTTATTTGAGCATTTTTTTTTAATATTGTGTTTTCTGTAGGTATTATGTTTGAGTCGAAACTGCAGACTTTACAATTTCAAAAATAACGGTTACATAGGTCACAAAATTACAAAACTTAAAATTTTAGAACCATATGAATGAGCACTCTTCAATCTAAGATTAATATTATAAATTAAATAGTACATCTCAACTATGTTGGTACAAGTTGGACAATATTTATGTCATTTGTGTGGTTTCTGACAATAATGAAATATAAAAAACTCATTTATATGGTTCTAACGATAATGAATTTTGCTAAAGAGTGATCTAAATATTCTTCATAAAAATAAGATAATTAAAATTTTGTTACAATACAAACAAAATAATTTCTAACATACTTAATCCCAAAATAATCCTATGATTTTATGAAAGGATAATTCCTCTCTCTTTGAAGTCTTTTATATATTATATTCTATCACAAACACCTAGAAAACGAAATATAACATAAAATAAAAATAATAATAATAAAGAGAGAGAGAGAGAGAGAGAGAGAGAGAGAGAGAATTTCACAACTGGGGTCAAAGGTTAATTGAGCTTTCAGGCAGTCATTGGCTTCTCTGTTCTCTCTTCTTATCTTGTTGTTCTTCTGGATCTGTCCTTTTCTTTATTTTCTTTTTTTCTTTTTCTTTTTCTTTTTCTTTTTTTTTTTGGGGTTAAGATTCTTCTCGTCGCGTCCTTCATAAATACGGTTCGTTTAAATCCCTACTAGTCAATTTGACACCACAACCAAATAAAATAATCTTATTAATTCTAATTTGACACCACAACCAAATAAAATAATCTTATTTTATCTGTGCAGCTTATTGATGGAGCCAGCAACTAGCAGTAAACTAGTTTGAAATAATGAATATATCAAATATACTATCGTTGAAAAAAATATTATACAAATTATAAACAAATAAAATTATAATAACTACTTTCAAAAATATCAAAATAATATATTATTTAATTTATAAATTAATCATTTTATTTAATACATATAAATATAAATATATTTTATATTTATTTTGAACAATAAATTAAAAATAGTATGTTAAATGTTTTTAAATAATTATATAAATTAATAAAATTTATAATTAATGGAATTAAATAAAGATATTTAATGATAAATTATTTTTAACAATAAGTAAAGTTAATTACAAACGATATTTTATCGATATATTCGACATTTTACCGATAATGTTTATATTGATAATTGATATTCTATCGTTATTTTATTGACATTGACATTTTGTTGATATTATTACTGATAATGTGTGTCGATATCGATACTTCTAAAATATAAATATTTTCAATACATTGTCAAAATATTTTCATCCTTGTCAATAACCATGGAAGAAAAAATTAAAATTTTAATTTTACAAGTTAATATTATCAATATTAATAGATATTTTTAAAAAAATTATAAAAAATAGTAAAATATATAACTATACTAATTTGTATAAATGCTTTAAAAAAACACTAAAATAAATAATAACAGACTAATTATATTAAAAAAAATTATTATATATTTTATTTGTAACTTAAATATAACATAATATGTTCTATATAATATGTTTATATAACATATTATAAGTAATATTATTTTTTATATTAAGAAAAAATGATTATTTTTAGTTTGTGATATCTATTTTCAAAAAAAAAAAAATTGATAACTAAATAAATTATATTGAAATTATTAAAAAGGCGAATAACAAAAGTACAAAATATTTTTAAAATAAAAATTAAATATTTAAAAAAAATAGCATGAGATAATGAGAGATAGATAATTAAAAAAATTAGTTAAGTAAATATGTATAAATAAATCACAGTTTAATGAATTATTTAAGTGAAAATTTATGAAATTTTTTTAGATAAATATGAACTTAATTTATAATACAATAATTTATGCGTTTTAGTTTATAAATTTATAAATCATAAATATTAATAAATATTGACAAAATTAATATTTTGCAACATATCCATATAAATATTTTTTCATATTTTTTAAATTTTTATCAAAATTTTAAAAAATTACAAAATATTGAAAAAATTTAAAATTTTTGAAAATTTCTAAAAAAATAACGAGAAATTTCTAGATATTTTAAAAATTATATATTCATATCAATTTCTTTCCCGTAACGAATATTTTGACGAAATATTATCAATTTCATTCACTTTACGAATATTTTGATATTTTCATCCAAGTCAGTAACACAAAAATACAATAGCAGTAAACTTGGGCCGCAAGCCACAGCCCTAGACTCCTAGTTTTGGTTCCTTACTTCTTTGTCACATCACCTAGCTAGGGCTGTAAAGATCTCTATTATAACTAGTAAATGCAAACTGTAAACTAAGTTGATAAATATCATACACAAATACGTTACAAATTAGGGAAATACAAAAAACCACTTTTAATATAAAGGGCTCAACCTCAACTATTGATATTTCAAGCTTGTACAGTAGCTTGCCCGAAACCCTAGGCATTGTTTATATTGTTTACCCTTAACTACTACCAATATACACATTATGCAATGTTTTAGCCTATTCCAGATGAAGTTAGAAAGAAATATTACAGCAAGTGGCTATAAAACTCCCCGTGCAGCGACGGGATCCGAGGTTGGCTGCTGCAATCCAAGTAAAACTATGAAAATAATTAAAACTACAAATACCACTACCGGGAAAATCAATGAGCTCCAGCCACGGTGAACTGAAGATGACTCCAATGACAATAACGCCTGCTTTTGACAGCTAACTGATACTCCGCCTCGTTTTCCCCTCAATCTCAATTTTGAAGAAGATTTTTCAAAACTGTCTCTACTTGGTTCTTCAAATGATTCAGTATAAGATGCTTCTGAGAAGTCTGTGTTTCCAACTCCCTCTCCAGTAGAGGATTCCTCAACAGTTTCCCTGCTGGTATCAAAATCCGGAAGATGATTCTCTTTGTTCTGCTTTTCATGGATTGGTCCCGGATCTGCGATTTCAGTTGCCTGTTTGGAACCAGATACAAATGTTATGTTCTCAATTTAAAGCGCCAAAGGATCACTATCTAGTAACTTGTTTCCAAAACAATAAAGAAAAGTTTCTAGATAAACTCCATTTTTCAGTATTGACAATGAAAATATACTTTTTCTGAACTTTCATATTTAAATATCACAAAATCAATTACGGATTGCAAATCAATGGGACCATAATTCTACAACAGTGTCACCTAATACCCTTACCTCAGTAGCAGCTGAATCCACTTCGTCTTCTTTTTCATCATACGCCTGCACAGAACAATGAGAATAAAGGCTTGACAACCATTTATCATTATAAATTATAGACCGGTATCAGCAACTGATACTTACCTCAATGTCTGCATGTTGAACTTTGTCTTCGGTTCTGGGTTTAAAATCTTCTGCGTTGTCAATAGTAAATGATTCTAATGAACAATCCATTTGTAAACAGTAACTTCTTGGAGCAATACCCTGATTTGGAATTTCAACTTTACTCAACTGCTGCCGAGGCTGTCGGGCCCTAATTTTTATTCCAGTGCCACTAGTGCAGTCCAATGCAGTTGTTCTGTTAGCCAGTTCTGTTTCTTTCTCAAGTTTACCATGCTCTGTCTCCGGCTTGCCAAATACAGGACTCTGAACTGATGTATCTTTGACCTGGAGGAAACAGTCAAAAAGAAAAATAGATCAACACATATAGATGGGAAGTCCAACATTACTCGCACGGTTACAACAATCATCCTTACCTCCATAAATGCAGATTTTGCTTCATCTTGTTCCTTGTCCTGGTCTGGAACCTTTATCTTTGACATTGAAGCAGGCAAAATATTTGTTTGTAAACGGATCCTTCTTTGCGCAGTTCCCTGATTAATAAAATTGTCTGATATTTGTTGCGGCTGATGCCGACGAGTTCTGATCTTGATGCCAGTTCCACTAAATTGGTTGGCAGAGTTCTCAACGGGATAGTTCCTACCAGTTGATCTTTCATTTTCGCTGAACATGGGGTAGGCAGAACCAATAGTGGGATACCCAGTATGCATATTCTGCCCAGCAAAATTGTCCCCAAAGCCACACTTATCTCCATATTTAAGCTCTTGTTCGTCAAGCTGCACTTTGGCTCCAGATGATTCAAACGGACCAAGCATCTGTGATACCGAATCATGTGTACAGGAATAAAGCAATGGGTTAAAAAACTGAAATTACTATGCTAAATAAGGTTTACCCAAAATCTATACAGCATCTGAATATTTAGGGGGGGAAAAAAAAACTTTAACAGTACCTGGGACATTTCAGTGTATGAGTCACTGAATGCACCATCAATGTATGGACTTCCAGGTTCTATGTTTTGTACTGTACCTATATGACCAGATAAGTGCGTATCAAAACCATTAGCTGAGTTGTTCTGAATTGTTGACTCTTCACAAGAGGAATCTTCATGGTTATTAATGAACTTATCCCAATCTGTGAGAGATACATCTTGTTCACCTGTACCATCCCGGAAGTTCAGTCCATTCATATCATTGCCAAAATCACTGACAAAAGGTGAATCCGCATATGGGACTGGGAACATTTCAAGTAGTGATTGTAAAGGTGAAACAGAATCCAAATCAATTTGATCACAGCTGGGCTCATACCACTTTGAATTTTCCTCCCACATTATATGTTCCTACAGTTGAGAAGCATGGAATCAACTTTCCATAATATATATTCATTCTGGGATTAAGAAAAACGATGTAAAAAAGTAATAGAATATACTACCTTTACAGGAGTTTCTTCTGTTACATGATCATCTACATCAGAAGCCATATAACTGCTGCAGCAACTCTCACCAGGTACTGGAGCGCCAGAGGTTATATTGTCTGCCTTATCAGTTAACCACCTCTTTATACCATCTAATTGCTCTCCACCTTGCACTTCTGATGTTGCTTGAAGCAAGTCTGACGATGTATCATCAGGAGAAGACTTGTTTGTGGTAGGAGATAATCCAGATTGTTCCACCTCGTCATACTTGACTGCATCGGATTTCTCTTCTGTCTTATGAAACAATCGACAAAGAACGTATGCACCCTGCATTGAAATTTACATTATTTAAGAACAAAACGCTATAATTTCACAAAAACACTGATACCCACTTCATATTTCTTGTCAATGTACAAATTTCTCTAACATAGGGCAAGAGTTCAGAAGTATATGTAATACTATAGTTTGAGCTGGTTTTGGAAATAGGTTAGTATTGTGTGAAACCCAAAAGAGGAATTACCTGACCAGGACCAGTACCATCAAGGTCCTTGAGAGTAGGACGATACTCGTGCATGATCCAATTGGTGCGCTCGCCCTTTGGGGCACGACCTCTGTAGAAGACAAGGGTCTTCTTCATCCCAATCAACCCAATCGTGTTGGAGGCCGACTTGTAATTGCGGGATTTTATACTTCGGTCCTTTCCAGTGGCTTTCCAGTACCCAGCGTCGGTGGCTCTGTTCGAGCGCTGTCCGTTTGGGTACTTTCGATCCCTTGGGCAGAAGAAGAACCATTCTGGGTCCTCTGTCTTTATCACAGATAGCTCTGCAAATTACGTAGAATTTTTTGATACTATTACTTTTTGTACAAATTTTTAAACCAAGTTAATCTTTAACATGTGAGAATGAAAATGAAATCATGATCATGATCGTATATATTTATATAGGGAGAAAAGAAGAATCTGATGAGTGATGTAGAAAGAAGAATAATTCGATTCAGAGAATAAAAGAAATTAATAAAACCTAAACCTACCCAGAATCAAATAAGACCAGTCAGAAGCTTAAAAGAAGTAAAATAGTAGAGAAATACATACGAGGCAAGTCCCAAGGCTCCCATTTACAGACATCGATTTCAGGGATGACCTGGACATCGGAGTGACGGCCGTAGATCTTGAAACGGAGGTAGTGGTTTATGAGCTCCTCATCAGTAGGCCTGAATCGAAATCCTAACGGTAGAGAATCTAACGACACAGATCCCATCTCTGTTCTCTCCAAATTTCCAATTTCTTTCCTTTCAAGTTTATGGACTCTGTACTGTTCTGGCAATTGGACTTGAGCTTTCATTTATTCGTAGCTTATTTAAAGTTCGTAGATGACGGAAAGTGAAGTTTAAGGCAATCGTCGGTCATATTTGGTGTTTCGTTAGTAAGTGCGACGTGTATTTGTTAAGATACTGACACCTCGTACTTGTCTTAAAATTGCGCATTATTGGTGGAACTGTCGGAGTTTATATGGCAGTTTCAGATTTTACTGTGAATTTACATACACCTGATTATTCACCAACGCTAGCACAATGCCTCTATACGAGGTATTAATTCCACTGTCCTTCTTGTTGACTTTATTTTTCTTTTCTCTCACTTTTTTCACTTTCGATTTTTGAACCCCTTTTTATTTTTATTTTTATTTTTTTGCTTTAAAACAATACAACTCTATCAAATACAATCGTGTACGAGGAGTCCTTTAAAAATTGAGGATTCAGTTCAGTGTACTCTCTTTAAGACTCTTAGCCACCCAGTGAGAACAGGCTAACAGCTATTGACAACACATAGAGGGCCTCTATATAATATACTCTCTTCCATAATGCACTAGTTAGACGAGTAATACTATAAATAGATATAATATGGATGAAGGGTGGTCTATTTTTAATAAAAATGCTTTTTAAATTTATAATTATAAAGTAAGATAATATAAATTTATTATCTTTATAAAAAATATAAGTATAACAAAATTATATTTTGTAAAAATAATACAAATTAATTACCTCTACAAAATAGATTTTGTGACTTTTTTATAAGTAACGCATTTATACTACCTCACTTAATAAGTATAGTTCTAAAATACACTTTCATCAAAAATATCAAACTTAGCTACCCATTTTTCTTTTGCATATTTGATAATGCCTTCAAATATATATAGAGATAGAAAGAGAGAGATGATTCAGTAACCAATATTTATTATCTAATTTTTTATACAACAATTTTTTGATATTTAAAATTTAAAAAGAAAATGAGAGAGAAAAAAAAAGGAAATTTATTACCCTAAATCTAGCCCTTCCCTTTAAAACTGATAGTATAAAAGATTATATAATAAACTATATCTTCTTATTATATATATATATATATATATATATATATTACATAAAAGGTATTATTAAAAGATCAATTCATATTCAGTTTTGCTTTTCGTTCTTAACTTGCTTGAAAACTATGTATTTCATTTCACTCTCGTGGTTCCGTTTCTAAAAGCAAAAAGCGATCGCAAGTTGCATAAAGGAAGGAAAAGTATAAATATCACATATTCATAAATTATAATATAATATATCTGAATATTAAATAACACCCTAATATGTCATTTGTATAATTGATACTTTGGTGTTGAATAAATAATACTAGCACATTGAACAATTTTACTATATATCATAAATATTATAATCGTGATAATTTTACATGGAATACTACGTGGTCCCAACCGCAAAATTTGAGATATATAAACCTCTACTAAACAAAACCGTTGTAATTGTAATCGTACAAAATTAGGATGGAGAAGGGACAAAAATAGTGAAAGAAACCAAACACCCATAAAAAGCAACGCACTATTATATCATTAAATACAGTAACTTAGAATTATTTAATCAAACTTTAATATATCATTTAAAAAAGAACATATGAGATAATATATAATTTTTTTAAAAAGTAATATCTTCCAGCACGTGATTGCGTCAACTAAAGGCAGAAAGTAAAAGTCTGCTTCGAACCCCAATGAAGACTCTAACCACTCTGCTCTACCAGTGATACTGAACAAAGCCTATCCAAACTCCACATCAAAGAGGCGGTGAGTTCAAACCTCAGCATAAATTGTAATTTGTTCCACTACCTCTTAGAGGTGGTTTTATAAATAAATTAGAATTTATTTCCCTATTCTCCCTAGGCTACGCTATGCTAGAGCATAAGTAATTATGATTATTAAAATAATAATAAATAAAAAAAAAGAGGCTCGCTTAGTCTTAGTCTAGTTTAGACACTCTTTTGACATTTCTTAGCAGCAGCTCTTTTGTCTGTTTGCCAATTGCTAAATGCCCAATCCAATTCCACACCATATCATGAATTCGAAAAACATGCCTACCAAAAAGGTTATGTAAAACTACAGAGAAAGCTACATCCACTTAGTCTCCAACGTTTATTTCATACGTAAATCTAGGTTGGTATCTGTCTATTCTGTTCACAATTATAAAGAAAAAGTCTTCAATATTTCAAGTCGGTTAAATACCAACTTGGATATCTAAATATCATTAGCAGCTACTTTGTACATAATATCCCAAACTTTAACAAAATGCCATCATTACTATCCAAGTTAGAACTTAAAAGTACTCAATTTCTAAGGAAAAATTCAAATATCACAAATTTGTTAAGTTATGTCGCAGAGTTTAATTAAATAGTATAGTTGAGTTAAAATTTATATGAAACGGCTTGTGCCAATTTATGTGAGATATTTTTGTGAAATACAATAGCGCTAAATTTCAAAATGTCACTGGCTAACCACATGGCAAATACATCCGGTTGCTAACATTTTTATACATTAGCTGATAGCACAACAATACCTACTGCCTAAAGCAATAAAATCAGGTGGTACCTAAAAGTTGTAACTCTATTCATTATTAAAAAAACCAAGAAAACAATTCACAATGGTATTTTATAACGAACTTTTAGGGTAAGAAGCTAGGATATATTTAGTGTCCTAAAAAGCACAGCGCCAAGATATGAAAGTCGTACATGCCTCAAGACAAATTATATACGAGTTTGAGAAATACTTTATATCATAAATTTGTGAAAATCTCAAGCAATGTGGAAGTATGCAAATTGGCCAATACTAAATCATCCGGGTTGGAGGCAATCACATCTCGCCACTTAATTCAAAATATATCACAAATTGATGTTATACAGTAGTGTTCTACAAGTTTACCTATAGAGCTGGATGGTACTCAACATTTACATTTGTTTCCACCCTTCTCAAAGTCCACTCGTGGCAGAACTCCAAGGCAAGCCGTAGTGCTGTACCAAGGCCAAGCACCACAATAACACCTGCATCACATGTGATCTCTGACTTTAGCTTCCAATACTAGTCATGTGGGAAGGAAACAATGTTATACCAATTATTTGCAAGTAAATGTACCAATAATAATGTTAACTGGCACTGCAGAGACGACCTAATGTAATAGATATCAGGACATCCAACAGCAAACCACAAATGAGGATTGAAAATGCCAACCAAAGCGGGCTAAAGCAACCCTGTTACATGGAATATTTTTGCAAATCACAGCCATGTATGCACATAAAGTCACTGTAGAACAAGAATCAGTTATCTCCTTACCGTGTTGCGATTTTGTGGTCGAAATGTAGGGTCAGTCCTCCAAATCCAATAATTTCTCTGCTACACCAAAAAAAAAAAAAAAATGATAGAATCAAAATTCTAAATGACTATGAGATACAATAACAGGATATTTTAGTAATATAGTATAGTATGGTACGTTGCAATTATTATCCCCAGTTTTCATATTTATATGATACCACAACACAGCACCCTCCGCACTAACAAGTAAAATTTTATAACTCTACAAAAATAGAATTATTTAGCCACTTCTAAGCTAACTATTTGTCTTGTTTCGAGCTTAATATCATGAAAATGACTTAATTTGTGTTTAATTATGTCAATGTAAGTGAAATGATAACAAATAGGGTGAAAACGAGTCAAAAAGGGAAAAATAAGCATTGTGCCGCGGCGGGCATTTCTTTGTGCCGAAGCGCATGCAAGAATCTGGATACACACAAAAACCCAATATCATTGTGCCGCAGCATGCAAAGTTTCTAGAATCTCCGAGCAATCTGTGCCGTGGCAAACGAAAATTTGTGCTGTGGCAAACGAAAATTTGTGCCGCAGCGCGCGTTATTTTTCTTAAATGAAAATGCCACGTCAAATCTATTTTGCTTGCTTATTCTATTTCCAACCCTTTGATTTTTTTAGGATTTGATCCAATGGCTCAAATGAAGTCATTTTTACTTTAATTAAACCTAATTTATAAGAGCCAAAACACAATTCTTCGTAGAATCAATTTTTCAGCAGCAACCAAGAAGTGAGAAAAATAAGAGAAAGAGCTCAAGAACTAGTGGCGAAGACACAATTTTAAGAAGATTCAAGAAAAGATTGGTTTGTAATTCAAGATATTGATTGTAAATCTTCTTCTTCTTTCTTTATCAATTTTAATGTATTTTTTCATGCAAATTCTGGATTTTATAAACATGAATATGAGTAACTAAATATTTAATCTAGGGGTTTCATGAACCCAATTTTCTAATTTATGTTGATATAATATTTTACCCCATTGTGATTGCAATTTGATTATATTATTTAATTTGATTTTTATGCTATTGATTGTTTGGCTAATAATTGATTTATATAGGTAATTAAATAAATTTGAGAGAATTATTTAATTATTTAATAGATTTGAGAGAATTATTTAATTATTTGTTTTGATTAAATAACATGCACAGTTTCTAGACAGAAATATATGATTCTTGTGTGTGTGATATATAATTGAGAACTTAATGAATATGATGCAACTTAATTGACATAAAAGTGTGATTAGATTGAATACTATATGGTGTGTAGTTTATTTTAGAAAAGAATGCATGCTAGATTAGAATCAATTTATCATATAATTTATTGGTAATGATTTTAAGGAAATTTTTGTAATTCATATACTTAAGAAATTGAGAGATTAAGATTCATAGGTCTAATTCTCATATATCTTTGCACTTGTGGAATTAGTGATTTTAGTTATTAGTTGTTTACTTTGCGATTTTTATTATTTGCCATTGTCCAAATAATAATAGTAATAGTCTCATTGATACTCCGTTACAAGTTATCAACTCTCTGTGGGATCAATATTTATACTTAAGTACATTATATTACTCGCACATTTGTACATTTGTACACTTGCAATTAGTGTATCAGACTCCTTCATCAACCCGCTTCAAAAATATCAAATGTTACCAGCCGTTCATCCCATGACATTGCAATCATAAGTTTACAAACAAGTGAGTAAAGCTAAGACTGATAAATCATAACCAGAAACATTTCAGACAAAGAATTACTTCAAAATGTCCAACTCATTAAATTAAAAAATCTAATCAACTTCTCGAGTCCAAACTGCAGCAAACAAAATTCTATTTATTTTCATATTTGAAACATATTTGTTATTGCAATGCCAAATGTCACCTCGCAAGAAGTAGATCAAGTAATCATGACCTTATATAATATACGAAGTTTATACACGTGTATACTTTAATTATGATGAAAAAAGTATAAGACTGTTTTGACAGCGTATTATAAGCTGTTAAATCCAAAGAAACAGAATACTTACAATTGGCAGCGACTCTGGGACTGCCACGTTTGCAGCTAGCCCTCTGCACAAAATGGTTTAAGAAACATTACAACATCCAGCTTTTGAAGGGAGATAACATAGATTATGATATATTTTGTGCATGAATTACTGGCATATCTCGCATTTGTTTGATCCTTTTGTAAGAAACCAAGCATCTATGCATGATCTATGGGCTTTTCCAAGGCCACCTCGACAATGACATCCAAGATCTATGAGATCTTCCTCCTTCTCCTGTTGACAAACTCTGCGAAACAATATTTCTGAAATTATTATCCTCGTTCTATTTCAGAACCGTCCATCACAAAGAAGCAACCATTCAAAAAAAAAAAAAAAATTTGGTTCTATTTGAATGAATCAAGCATTCATTCAAAGACAAACATACCACTTTACCTCAAGGATTGAAAGGAAAAGTAGATATTACTGTAAACGAAGGTTTCATCTAATACTGAATGCTGGGAAAATGAATTTCATGTGCTCAAACATCCAAAACCACTCACTGATTTCAATAGTAATTTCAATGACGATGGATAACAAAATTAGCATCATTTGTTTGCTAATGAGTAAAAAACCAATGCAAACAAATTATAATGAATGATAAATCAAAACAGAAAATAACAAAAAGGGTTCTGTAAAATAAAACATGAATAAAAAATTATGAAGGAGTCATAAAGTAAACAGCTTAAGGTCTTTTTGTGTCTTCGTTAACCAGATAAGGCCACTAACAGTGGCCAAAGTTTACAAATTTAATAAAAATGATCAATTAATTGTCTCATCATGTAACCTGGTAGAAATTGATCGAATTAGGCATTGAACCAATTTTTACCATTTTTCAGCCTTATTTTTTCTCTAACATACCACTTAGCACCAACAACTAGAATTTAGGCATTCTGCCTTCATTATGCTTAATCTTCGGGTCCTTTGGAATGTGATATCATTTACAAAAGATATATGCAAAGGATAAATACACATAGATTGATAAATACAACTAAACACAACACAATAAAAAAAAAATTTAACGATTTCATCAACAACAAAAAGAGAGAGATCGGAATCTAGACAAATGCTCAATACCATATTGTCGTGACTAAAGCAAAATCAAAACATAATTTTTGGGCATAACAACTCAAGGCAACCAATGACCACGAAACCCAGAATCCAAAGAAAGGACATAGATGCAATTTTTACCTGCATTGTTCATGAGAACTAGTACTTCTCGATAGATAATCCTTCTTCGGCGACGAAGGCAATTCTTTGGGCTCGCCCTCAACAACTAAAATATTGAACAGAGGATGGTCACCATCGTTTTCGTTCCCTTGCCGGTCTTGAGCTAACGAGGTCGTTGAATTGCCCTTCTCCAAGTCTTCGGGTAGTTCACGCCCACCGACATTCGTCGGATTTGAGACCTCATTCGCCATCACAAGTACAAATTTTTAAATGTGTAAAACTTTACTAGAAGTAGGAACTCTTTTACAAAGTACTTCTAAATTCTATAAACGTCAGACCCAATCGTAACGAGTTAAACATAAATTTCAGGGGAAGCTCTTCTTCACATTCCTTCTAGTTACCTAATTTCAGGGATTCTATACCAACAACCAAATCTAAATCGCCCATAAACAAATTAAAATTAAGTTTTGGAACAAAATCAAGAAGAAAAAAAAAAAAAAAAGGGAATATATGAATATAAATCAGGTTTCGAAGAAACTTTTGGAGCTCAAGCTTGTCCCACAGTAAATAACAAAATTCTGATTCAAGAAATTGTTGCTGTCACGGCAGTATTTGATATCTTTTGATGGATTTTTCGCAGCAAATAATTATTAATGGGTAGTTGGTCAGCCGATGTACTCAATTAAACACTTACTAATGCACTAAATTGGTAATTGACTAATGGTAGCATGATAACGACTTCACTTTATTCTTATCAATTAAATATATTAATTATTTTTTAAAATTAATACCCATGAATTAATTATTTAACTATTAACATGATAACTATTATAATTTTTTAATTTTTAATTAAATTTGATTTTTAATTTTTTTATAAAAATAATTACTATAATATTTAATAAAAATTTATACTTAATATTTTAAAAAAATCAAAAATTATATTTAAGTTGTTTTGTAAGGCTTTTTATTTTTTAATTTTTTCCAAATAATATTAAAAATAAAAAAAAAATATTTTTTTACTAATTTTAAGGTTGAAATTATTTTCTTCTAATATTTATACATACAAAAGTTATAAAATTTGATTTATTCTTCAGAAAAAATATTTGGTCAAAATGAAAAAAATTAAGAATCAGAAATCTGATTCAAAAATATTCTTTTAAAAAATTTATGAATAAATCCATATTTTAGTAGTTATTTCTTAAAAATGTGAAAATTAAAATCAGAAATCATTACCAAACATACATGATTAAAACATTACTGAAAAAAAAATCAAAAATCAAGAATCAAAATTATTATTAAAACAAGCCCTAAAAAAGTAAATACTTTAGGCCATGTTTGAAAATAATTTATATTTATAATTTATGATTAAATAATTAATTTTGTGATTTATGATTCTTATATAAAAATAATTACCATTGTGTTTGATAAAAATTTATATTTAGTGATTTTCAAGAAAAAAAATCAAAAATTACCTCTAAATTGTATATTAATATTTTTTTTTTGTGATTTTTTTAAAGAACTTCAAAATAAATAAAAATTTTGGTTTTTTTTTTCAAATTTTAAGTTTTTAACCATTTTTTTTTCAATATTTATACATATAAGAATTATAAGATTTGATTTACTATCCAAAAATATGTTTAGTAAAAATGGAGAAAAAAAATTAGAAATCACAAATCTATTTTAAAAAAACTTATTTTTAAAAATTTATGATTTATTCCATATTTTAGTAATGATTCCTTAAAAATGTAAAAATTAAAATCAAAAATCATTACCAGACATACCTGATTGAAAAATCATTTTAAAAAAATTAGAAATTAGCAACCAAAATCGTTATCAAACAAGGCCTTAATTATTTTTTCTTAATTTTAATTTTTTAATAATTTTAAGAAAAATTTTGGATCGTATTAAATCTTATTAATAGGGGTTGGTAGTTATTTGAAAAAAAAATATCTCCAAAAATTTTAAAAAATAGAAAATAAAGTGATTAAAATGACAAAAAGTAAGGGTGACAATTTGTATCGTAACTCGATTGATTGAAACAAACATAAATCGAATTAAATATGGATCAATTTTAAAACAACTTAAATAATTCAAAATAATTAAGCTCGATTAAAGTCAATCCATTAGTCCAAAATGAAATTAAATTAAATTTTAACTGAAAAAGTTAATATATATATATATATATATATATATATATATATATATATATATATATATATTATGTTAAAATTAAAATAATAATTCCTCTGATTCAATATTTATCTTTTATGATATATTAGTTATTTTTCTTCTCTTTTTAAAAAAATAAACAAATAATAAATAAATAATTATAATTTTTTTTCATTTTATCACATTATTATATTATATTTTTCTATGTTAATGTTTTTAGCATATATATATATATCATATTTAATTCTAATTAATATTATAAAGTTTATATTTTTAAATTAGTTAGACATTAATTTTGTAGTAAAATTTTAAATATTTTATGAGTCTGTATTGTGCAATTTTTTTTTTAACTAATTCTATTATCTTAAAAATTATGTATTATATAATAGTCAAAATTTTATTATCGTATAACATTTTAAATTATTTAATTTTTTTATTTTTGATAAGTATATTTATTTAATTTTATTCATCTTTATTTTTTTTTTAATGATTAAAGTAAATTATATTAAAATCTTGAAGCACTTTATTCTAACCGTGGCTTTTAAAGCATTTGACTTTTGCATAGGGTCCGATGGCATTTACTATTTGTATAATTAATTTTAAAATATATTTATTGTTTAATTTTTTATTATTTTATATAATATTACTTAAGTTATAATCATTATATATATATTTTTTAATAAAAAAAAGTCCTATTAATTAAAAAAAATATGTAATTAATAATTTATGTTAGTTTAAATCAATTCGTTTATATTTAATTTTTATTCAAATTTATTTTTACTGACTTAAATTAAATTTGAATCAAATTATAGATAGATCAATTTAAATTAGGCTAATTAAGCTAACCTTGCCTACACTAATTGTCACTCTTACTTAAAATAACTAAAATATTTACATTTATAATAATTAATATATATTAATTTAAAAATAGTAATAAATACCTTTAATTTGTAAAAATTAAGTGAAACTTTCTTTTTAACTAATCATATTGATTTTAAGTCGCTATTTTTAGAGTACAAATATTAGTATCACAGCAATTAAAATTTTTCCTCATAATTTAATAATTTATTATTTTTAAAAATATTAATATTGCTCTAATGTTAGTTATTAAATAAGACTACCCAATATTTTTTAGAAAATAAAGAAATATTTCATTTTTAAGAGAATTTGATCCAGTATCACCTGCTTTCTTCTCTTTCTCTATATTTTCTAAAGCAATATAACTTTATTTTCTACCCAAAAAAATGCTTTTTTTTATGGAAGTTTTCTCACGAATAAATTAGTGTTTGTTTGATTGCATAATTCGAAAGTTATTTTATATATTTACAAAAAAAAAAAATATTTTAAAAGTAAATTATGGCATATAACCATTGTTTTTAAATAACTATTTTCTAAAATATTTTATTTTAAAAAATAAAAAATTAAGATCAGGTTAGATGTGTTATCATAGTTTTTTTAAAACAAATAGAAATACGGAGAGCTTTAGGTTCAAAACCTTTCACTTTTTGATTTAAGGAATACTCTCGGCTCCCTTAACTCTATGCAGCTTTTTTTTTTTTTTTTTATGTAAATACAACTTTTGAATATGAGAGCACGATGTTTAGCAAAAAATAATAATATATGAGAGCATATACCCACAATTATATTATTATATTCAGTTTTGCTATTTTTATAATAAAATTATATGAATTATACATTATATTTTAGTTGTCATGATAAAAAAAATGATTGTTCAAACAATTATCTAAGTTATTGCAATATCTATGACTATTTAATTTAAAAATATTTTCATAATATTTGTTAGTTATAAAATAATTAATAGATTTATAAGTTGTTGCATTTAAATATGGGAATTTTTGCTGAGTGTCACGTAATTTAATGACATAAAGGGCATTGTCTTCAATTGAGTTTAGTTATCTTACCCTAAATCCGTAACTTGATTGTTAATGTATGTGTGAGATCCTAACTACATGATGTCTTATTTAATAAGTAAGCAAGATAGTTATAATTACTACTGATAACTGAATTTTTATTACTAACAATAAACATGCTCGTTTATTATTGGATTATTTATTCTAAAATATGTAACTTGATTGTTAATATCTATATGAGATCCTAATTACATAACGTCTTATTTAATAAGTAAATAAGATAATTATAATTATTATCATTAACTGAATTTTTATTACTGATGAATAAACGTGCTTGTATTTTAATTGAGTTAGTGAAATTATGCAAGTAAGATGTTAAAAAATATAAAAATAAAAAGTAAAAGGATATAACAAAAAAAAAATAGCAAAAGAAAAAAATGACTATAATTATCATATATATATATATATATATATATATATATATATATGAAATTATGCCGATAAGATGTTAAAAAATCTATAAAAAAAATAGTAAAAGAATATAACAAAAAAAAAAATAGCAAAAGAAAAAAATGAATATATATATATATATATAGGTTTACATACGTATTGTGTGTTATAATTTTATTTTGACTTTTATTCATAATTTGTAACAAAAGTTAAACATTAAAATTCTTAAAATCTTAATTAATATATAATAAATATTAAAATAATTATTATTTATTGAAAAGTGAAAAAAAAAAATATGCTTATGAATAATTAATTTAAAATAATAAAATATAGTGTAATAAGATAGTTATATAAAAGTGTTTATTTATTTTGAACATATAATAATTGAAGAAAAATCTTAAACAAAAAATGAAGATAAAAGTGCAAATGAAGATAAAAGTGCAAAAGACTAAAGTTATTTATAAATACTATTAAAGTATAATAGTGTGATAAACATGTTTTTAACTCTTTATGTTAGTTTCATGTAATAAAAAATTATTAATTATTTTTTTTATTTTATAAGTTAATTTTAAATACAATAATATATGTTAAATTTGTCATAGATTGTTCATATTAAATTGAGTAATATAAATTAAAAAAATAATATTATATTGAATTTATTTGTGTTATTATATTTTGACAATATTTTTTATTCATTTAATAAATAAATATTTGTCATTTTATATCGTGTTAAATAATATATATTATATTATTTTTAAATCGAGTTATTACATGTATGACATTTACTTGTAGGAAAATGCATAAATAATAAATGAATATAAATTTGTACTCAGATTAATTATATTAATAAGTAGCAAAATTTTATTGAAAAATTATCATTTTTGATTTTAACATTATTTAATTATGTAACATATTATAAATAGTATGAATACGAACATGTATTACTTAATTAAAAAAAAAATTTGTTGTTATGCTATATATATATCGAGGTTTCAAACCTTTTTTATATTATTTGAATGTATTTTAATGATTATATTATTAGTAAGTTTTAAAATTATGTAGACGAGGCTACAAGTCTTATTTTATATATTATTTTAATGTAATTTAATATTATATTATTAATAAATTTTAAAATTATAGATAATATTGTAAAATATTTAAAAGAAAAGGCTATAAACAACTTTTATTTTTTATTAAATAAAAAGCATTAAATTATACATACAAATACATATATTTAATTATAAAAAATATATATTTTTTAATTAAATAAAAAATACATCAATATATATTAAAAAATATATTTGAAATAAATACTAAAAAAAATTAATTTAAAAAAATTGTAATTTGATAACACAAATTAAAAAAGAAGAAGTAAAAAAAAACTTTCAGCAAATTAATAGGAAAAAAAAAAAAAGCACCGCGGAAGAAAGGGTGGGGTGAGTTGAGTTGGCTTAAATTTAGATTAAAATTGAAATCAATTTAATATGATCAATTTTTTATAAACGAGAATCGAACTGAATCAAAAAATTTGAAAAATCAATCTAATCCGAACTACATTTTTTGGTTTGGTTTGAGTTGGTTAAAGAAAATTTCTTATTATTTTTTCGGTAATGAATTTTATTTATTAAGTTTTTTTTTTAAAACTCTTGTATTAAATATAATTTCTAATATTTTTAATGTTAATTTTATTATAATACCTAAATTTATAGATATCACTCACTTATCTAATACCATTATCTATATCAAATACAAAGTGTAATAAAATTTTAAATTTAAAACAAATAAGCAATAAGGAATAGTAATCACATATTTGACAAAATTTGCTAACTTTCAGATCCAATAATATTATTCAGTAATGTTCTTCATGCAATGAAAACTCTACCAACAAAAATATGAAAGAAAGATGTAATTATAAATTTATAATGGATAAATAATTAAATAATACAAAATTAGTGTATCACATGGATAAAAGATAAAATAAATGAGAATATTCGGTAGAAAAATGCTTGCACGAATTTCGTCTAAATATTCAAATTGTAATTGTAAAAATGGACAAAACCTGTTTATCTCTCATTAACAAAATAGAGGACAAAATTTTCTAAAATATTATCGAAAATGAAATAGGTTGTTCTCATAAACGTAACTAATTAACAATAAATAATAAATCAAAATATATAAATTCAAATCTCTAGTACTTATAGACTACGGTTTATTACAAAATGGAGAATATAAATAAAATACTTAAATTATCAAGGAAAAAACATAAAAATAAAATAAAATTTCAAACATGTTCCCAGCTCTCATCTTCTAATATATTAATAAAACATAAATATTATATTGAAACTATTGATGTCGCCAATAAATTTATTGAGGTATGTTATTTCTCATGTTTACAAAAATAGAAAAATTAAGTGTCAACTATAAATTAAATTGTAATGATTATATAAATATTTAAAATATATATTATTTATAATACTTACCTAGCTCAAAATAAATATAAATATAATAATATAAAATTAAATGAGCTGGTTCGATTTTTTTAGATTTTAATAAATGAAAATCAAACAAATTTAATATTAATCAATTTTTTATTATGAATAATCGAACCAAATTAATAAAATTTAAGAACCAATTTTTTTGAATTTTGTTGAATTGAGTTGGTTTTATATTTTTTTATTTACCCCTAAATGAGAGGTTTAGTTGTGAAATTCATACTTTGAACTTAGTTATTTGGTGTAATTATTCCCAAATACTTTGACATTAACTAGTTTTTTGTTTTTTTTTTTTAGTTATTTAGAACAATTTTTAAAAATAATATTCAAATAATTTATTATTTTTATAATTATTAATTATTTAAAATTACCTTTTAGTGATGAAAAATTCTGAAAAAATTCATAAATTTACTTTTAGACATTCTAATAAATATAAAAATTTTACAAAAAAATTAATAATATTTAAAATGCCAAAATTACTCTTATAAATCCTACCCAAATGCGCAGTAGTTCTGTAGGGTTATCGAATCTCACTGTTTTGTTCTGTATGGGTTATCGAACATATCATGTATGTTCTGTAGGGATTACTGAACATATATGATATGTTCGGTAATGTTTACTGAACCACTGCGCATTTACAGAAAAAATAAATTATATACCTATTTTAATTGTTTTTTGTCTGTATTTTTTTCAAAAAATTTCACCTCTTTTGTATCTTTCATATATCTATCATTCATTTTTAATATTTTGTGTTGGGATATATTTTTTAATTTTAAATAAAAAGGTTAAATTTATTATTTTATTATATTTAAAATATTTAATTATTTAATAAAATTTCTAGAAATAAAATTCGAAAACTTTCCTTTAGTAATAATCTAAAAATTATTTTTGAGAACTGTTCTCAAGTTAAATGGCCAAACCGAATAACCGACCTACAGGCTACAGGCCAAACATGTTTTTTCATCTTCTTATTTTTACTGTTTTAAATAAAAACACTTTTTTTTTTTACATAAATCTTATTTTAAGATGATATTTATTAATAAAATTTAATTTAATTTAATTTATAAAAAAATTGATTCCATGATATAATATAAATAATACAATTTTTTTTCTTAAGTTTACGTAAACATAATATCCTTATTTTAAATAATTATTAACTATATAGTATTTCACTATTTCTTATCAAAAAATATTATTTACTATATAGTACCGAACTGTCTATTATATCATACATTACATATGACATTTATCACTCCGATATTCTTTATTTTATTTATTGAAAAAGATACTAATGTGCTTTATTTTTTGAAGCCTTATTTTTTTTTTTTTACCAAATTTTATTAATATCATAAAAATATTTTTATTTTTATTTTTATTTTTAAAAATATTAAATTATTAATTCAAAATTTAAAATTATTTTGATATTAATATTTCTTGCTTTAAAAATAGCAATTTTATATAATAAAAAAAATTACAGTTTAATTTGATTTACATTTTTATTATTTTATATGAATGAAAATACATACTTAACCCTATTGCAATAAAATTATTTATTAAGTCAAGCAAAATAAAACAATTTGTGTAATTTTTTGTCTTTTTTTTAACGCAATTATTTTCATATATCATAAAACGTAATATAAGGCGATAATATTAACGCATTCTCTTTTGTTAGTGTCATAATAAAAATTTATAAATTTATTATTATATTCTTATAATTAGTTACATATTAGTGTCTTTTTTATTAATAAAATTATCATTAATAAAAAATAATTATGATAATATCGTCATTCTAATTTATTTATAATCAAGATAGCACATTTCATTTGTGAGAAAATGAAAAAGAAAAAAAAAACTATATGACCTAGGGTAATTTGTACCCTTATATGACCTTGTTTTTAAATAAGAATATGATTAAATTGTGAAGAAGAAAAAAAATAGTATAAAATATAATTATCACTTTTATAATAATTATATTATCTTTACAATATTTTTCCCTTATTAGTGTTTTTTGTTTTTCAAAATAATCTCATACATATAATTTATATAAATTAAAATTTTATATTTTTCTCTTATTAGTATTTTACAATAATTATATTATCTTGATAGTATTTTTCCTTTATTAGTGTTCTTTTGCACCATTATATATTAACGATTGATATTTAAAAAAAATAAAAGTAGGCATCATAATAAATAATCTAATCAATCTCTTTATCCAAAATTAAGTCAAATCAAACCAAAATCTTATTTTATATATTCAAAAGGTTGGTTTCCATATTGAAAATGCCAAATTCAACTTATCTTAAGTCATTTTAATTTTAAGTTTGCAAATCAATACTTAGACGAATTAATTTAGGGTTAAGGGTGTTAACAATCTTGTACTTTTGATTATGGGATTAGATTAGTCCAATAATTATTAACTGGATTATATAAATCCTATAAATTTATTTTAAATAACATATTAATTCTAGTTTGACTTCTGATCATAAAAATGAAAAAAAATTGAAATTGGATTATGAATTTATTATAAAAATGGGGATATTTGTTTCCGTTTATTTCTTTTGAAATTTATGGAAATTAATTAATTAAATTAAATTAAATATCAAATTATGTTTTTATGGCCAGGAATTTTATATGTTTTCTACGCTTGGAATAACATTGATTTAAATGAATTGGTATTATGTATCTTCAACTTTCTTCTTGCAGTCAAAAAAATTTTCTTTTATATTTTTTTAATTAATCCTAACTCTTCTATATGAAACGAAATTTTGGAGCATTAAAAAAAAAAAGGTTCAACCTTTCGATTCCCTCATTTTGCTAATTTTATTTACAATTTTGTTCACACTTTTACTACATTATTCTTCCAACTCCAACTGATGATTGAGATCGATGAGAATTAATATATTGAGATCGATGAAAATTAAGATGCATTATCAAAAAATTCACGACATCAAATTAAATATATTATTCAAAAAATCTCATAATAGGCTAGTTTTGACATGTGTTATAAATTTTGAATAGCTTTGATGTGGTGCACAATATTTATCAAATTAAAACCCAAATTTGAAAAAAATTATTAAGCATCTGTTATGAGCATATTTTTTTTCCATAAAATATTTAATTGAGATGATTCAAAATGTGTTGAAAAGATGACTCAAATGATATATTTGTTATGAAGAACATATTTTCAAATTTGAAATTTTACTGCCCAAAAAATGGCTTGCAAACTACGTCCATAATTTTGTCAAATAATTTTTTTATTAGTTTAGTAGTTTATTTAGCATGATCTGATATTTACTTTATTTCATAAGATTCAAATTTAATTTTTAGCAATTATATTTAAGATTTTATAAATATTTTATTAGCTAGATTTTTTTATTTTAGCTTATAAATACCTATAAGATCGAATATTGTAAAAGTTTTATATATGATGAATACAATTTATGGGAGTTTTTCTCTTTAGTTCTTTTGAGAATTTTTATCCGAACTTATCAAAAGTTATTAGGGAAAATAACAAAACTAACACCCCCCAAAAATTATAATAACAAAACTAGCACCCCTGTGTTCAATTAAAATTGAACGACAATAATTTGGACTCGTTCAATATTGAACGTTCAATATTATCCGTTCAATTAGAATTGAATGACGATAATTAGACCTATTTAATATTGAACGTTCAATATTTTACGTTCAAATTGAATATTGAACGTTCAATATTAAACGTTCAATTCTAATTGAACACAAGGGGGTGCTAGTTTTGTTATTATAATTTTTAGGGGTGCTATTTTTGGTAATTTCCCAAGTTATTATTGTAACATTCAAAACTTAGACTTATCTCACAATCCTTATTTTATTTATATTTAAAATTTAATAAAATATGATCCTATCCTTGTTTTCATTATCTTGTTTCTTGTTAGTATTTTATTTCTTCCTATACTTTTTGTTTTCCTTCATTTTGTTTTGTTTTTTGTTCTTGTTGTTGTTTCTATTTAGGGGGGCGGGGGGAATATAGAAGAAAAAGGGAAGAAAAAAAATATATTGTTTTTGTTTTATTTTTGAAATTGTAAACATTTTTATACCGGATGTTTATTTTAATGATAAAGTATATAACATGAAAATTAATGGGCACCAAATAGCTATCTCGCTAGCATTCTAACAATTAAATTTAGTAAATAAAATAACAAGGGATATTGCCATTCTCAATTTAAAAAATGCAAAAATGTGGTTTGTTGCAATGTGGTTTCAATGAAAATAACTTATTTTATTTTAGGGAGATTATCACAGAGAGATCGAAAATAACTCTTAATGAATACACTAATAAGCATTCAATTGTAATTAATGACAAAGCTTTATTTTTGTCCCATTAACTCCAAAACAAGTATACGAAAATTAATTACTTTTTAAAATTGAATATGAATTGAAAAAAATTGAAAGATAAAAGAGAGAGCTAAAAAAGAAAGATTGAGTTAACAAGAGTGAGCAAAAAAATAAAATTAAGTCACAAAAACAAAGTGCTCAAAAAAGAGATAATGGGTGTGGGTAAAAAAATGAGTGAAATCTTCAATAAAAAAAGAAGAGTGAAAAATGAGAGGAAGTTAAAAAAAAGAAAATAAAAAGAGAGTAAAAAAAAGTGATAATGTGAATAAAAAAAAGAAGGTTCTGATTATTAAGAAAATAATTTAAATAAAAAAATTAGTTTTTTTTTTTTTGTTAACGAAAGGTTTATTTTATTGACATGTGTTGCTCATCTAATTTTGCAAGGATTAAAAAAGTGAACACATTGATTTTATTGCGGTCAAACAATACAAAGATGTTAAAGGGGTCAAAGCTCTACTACATTCCATACTCAAAATCATAATATTTAAGAGAGTCATGAATAGTTTAAACAAATATGCAACTCAATCATCATTATTAACAGAGTCAATCTCCACTATTACAATAATAATGCAAAGATAAATCTTCTTGAAAAAAGGAAAAATAATGAGAATTAAAAGAGTAAATAGTTTAAATAATTTATATTTTATTTAAAAATTGTATTTTTTTAAAATTAGTAATAATAAAACTAAAATTATAAATTTTAATTACATTAAAATTAAATAAATTACAAAATATCCTTAATTGTATAATACTTACATATTAATAGTATGTAAACTATTTATATAATATGTATGTAAACAGTTTACATTATTATGTAAGCAGCTTATATATCAAAAATAATATTAAAAAAAATCTAATTCATTTACATTGAGCTTCTGCATATTAAAAAAAATTAAATAAAAATTTAAAATTGAATTTATTAGTTCTTTCAAAATCAAAACTGAAATTTAAGAGTATCAGAATAGTTCAAAAGCAAAAAAAAAAAAAAGAAACATAACGTTATATTAAGGATAAAATGATAAAATTTAGGAAGTATTAAGGAAAGGGAGGAAAGAAAATAAAAGAATTGCGATCTGAATTACAAAATATTTAGAGTCAAAGCAATTAAATGGTATAAGGATAAAATGATAATTTCAACATATTAAAACGATGTCATAAAATGAGATTTGAAAAAATGAAAAGTGTAGTGAGAAAAATGTTATATTAAGTCAATTAATCGAATTAAGAAGCATCATCGAATTATTCATGGCATTCAAATGGGCCAAATATTCAAAAAAATCATATAATAGATTGATTTTTATGTGTTTGGACGTGTGCTACAAGTTTTGGATAACTTGAACATGGTACACAATATTTACTAAATTAAAACCCTGATTTGAAAAGAATCATTAAGCATTTGTTATATTTATGGACATATATTTTTCATCAAATATCAAATTAAGATGATTTAAAATGCGTTGGAAAGATGATTCAAAGAGATATATTTGTTATGAAGAACATATTTTCATATTTGGAATTTTACTACTCGAAAAGTGGATTGCAAACTTTTTTCAAAATTTTGCCAAATCATTTCCTTATTAGTTTAGTAGTTTATTTAGTAAAATCTGATATTTACTTTATTTTATAACATTTTATATTTAATTTCTAGCAATTATATTTAAGGTTTTATAATTATTTTATTAGTTAAGTTTTTTTTTTTAGCTTATAAATACGTATGAGACCAAATATTGTAAAAATTTTATACATATGATGAATATAATTTATAATAATTTTTCTTTTAAGAACTTGTATTTGAACTTATCAAGAGTTATGTTTATGGCGTTAAAAACTTAGACTTATCACTTACATCTCTATCCTGAGTGTGGCATACAATCCTTTATTCTTGATACTAATGTTTCTATTTCTTTATAAGTAACGGATCGCGGTCCTCATTTTATTTATATTTACGGTCTAATTTATAACGTTTATAATAAATATATTAATATTAATCTTCTGAGTTTCATTTCTTTAAATGAGATCATATCACAAATGTAGATATACATTGTTATAGTATTATCTTCCTTAATGGTTAGATCGAAGTTTTTCCCCTTATCTCAAGAACAATGCCAAACTAAGTGTGCAACTCGATCTTCTTTTAGCGTCAATAAATTTTTACTTGGCTAATTTTTAAGCCATAGAGCCAAACAAGGTTAATAATTGAATATTTTATTTCATCAAACCTTTTTTTTTTTTTTTAATCACAAGAGTGCAAGTATTATTATTATTACTATTTTTTTTTGTCCAAAAAAGCCTGTTGAGGTTTAAAAAATATGATTATTTTAATACATTCACATCCTTATGATTAATCGGCTTTGTTAGAGCTCTCAAATTCAAATAGGTGTATACTTATCCAAAGTCAATAAAATGTGGTAGATTAAAACTCAACATTAAGTTCATGTTCTAAGCTTCAAAATTTATATGCTTTGTTGTCTAATAAAATATATAACCCCTTACAAAATATATCTAAATAGGTTTACTATCCCAATTATCTTATTTGAGTGTCTAAGAATTATTCTAAATCATAATTTTTTAGCCATTTAAAAAAAATCACCTTTTTCTTCTAAACTTAATATTCTGATTATACCCTTCAGTATTCTTCATTTATATAATTAAAAGTTAAACTAAGATGAATGTCCTATTTTAAAGAAAGCTATAAAATTTACGTGTTTTCTACATCTGCTACTATGATCAAAGATACATGATTATTAGCGTCATTCACCCATTAATTTACACGTTGTTAATCTATGTATTTATTTCTTATTTTTTAATTTATTCATTATTATGTTTATATTATATATAAAATTGCAGCAATTTTTATTTCAATTAAAATAATTAAACAATTTATATTGTAATCTTGGGTTTTTTTTTTTTTAAGAAATATTTAATATAATTAATAAAAAAATTCGAAATTGTTATCATTATTTTTGAATTTCATTGCTCTGTTAATTTTTTATGGAGTTGTTATCTATTTAAAATTTGATGTACAATTTTAGTTAAAATGATAACCTTCAACATTTTTAATTAAAGTGTTGATTACACATTAAATTTAATTAATTAATTTATTATTAATATAGAATTAAAATAATTTAAATTAACTTCAATAATTAATAAATTTAAATCATAAATTGAACTTATCAAACCAACGTTTATTTTATATCTGACACTTATTTTTATATATTAACTTCAGTTCTTAATTTGCCAAACATTAGTTCAATTATCATTTTAAGAAAAAAAAAAAATTTAATGAAACCACGGCCAACGTTAAATATAATATAGTAGTAAATTCATCTTACAAATAATTTAAGATACAATCATCCTCAGCATGGAGGTTAATTTATATGCTAATCGTAAAAAATTATTAAACAGTTATCGATAATTGAAATTTTCTTATATTTCACTTTTTGTATGCTACATTTTACCACACAAGCAATTTCAATTATTAATTTACTAATTATATTAATTTTTTAGTCATTTTTGATTACGTATAATGATGTCAAATAAACAATTTATCTCAGTTAAATTTGATTTAATAAGTTGATACGTTAAAAAAGCTCAACTTGCTCAAATAAGCTAATTAATTTAGTTCTTGAACAATTCACATGCTCATTTACGAAATGTCTTTAATTAATAAAAACTTTTTTACAATTATAATGGTATTATAAAAATTGAAATATATATATATATATATATATATATATATATATATATATATATATATATATATTTTTTTTTTTTTATAAAAGTACGATTAAAATATAATATTTATAATAATATTTTTATTTTTAAATAAAATTATAAATATATTTATTTTATATTTTTATATTTTATTTTTTAAAGTATAAATGAGTTAATTTATAAACTACTCCATCTAATTTATTTATTTAAAAATGAGTTTAATTGAGCTTTGTTTATATAAAATTTAGTTAAGTTGTGTCAGTAGAACTTAGTAAGGCCCTGATAGCTTTACTTATTTAACACTACTGTTAATATAAATCATCGGTCAAGTATGTAATTTAACACTTAAATGAAAGATATAAATTGGATTATTGGACAATCAGGGTGGAGGGAGATGATTATTCCATGTCCAAAATGGGGATTAGGGTCCAAACTTTTTTCCTATATTTCTTTTTTATATGTTGGAAAATCGATGTTAGAATTTTATTTCATTCGTACACATTTTAAATCAAAATTATATTTATACACAGAAAATATGTTTGGACTTAGTTTTCACGCTACACTGATATGTAATTTTTTAAGAACTGAACTTTACGCTGCAATAGTTCGTATTTCTTTCATTTTCGACAGTAAATAGATGTTTTCATTGAAATAAAGTAGACATACAAAAACGCAATAATTCATCGGTATAACTTCACAACTGATCTAAATTAAAGATTTGTTGCTATGCCTTGGTTGCATAGGTTTGGCCCTGAACTGTATTGTACTCCATTGACAATTTCGAAAGGCAAGGCCGAAGCCTTCTTCCATCTTCTACTCTTGCACTCTTTCAACTTCTAATTCAGATCGATCAGTCAAGTTTTTTCAAATCCCTAATTTATTTCATCCTTCTACTGTTTCTGGTACTATTCTCGTAACCCTTTTTCTATTTCTTTATTCGTTTCTTCTTCTGAATGTTTTGGAGTCGTCATTGTTTGGACTTGGTCACAAAGCAACAATTATTTATTGCTTAAACATTTATCTAATTACCGTCTCGTTTTATTTTGCAGGTCTGGATTCGCAATCTAGTTATTGTTTCAGCTAGGGAATTGTGAGGAACGATGTTTGGTTCTACGAACCGTAAGTGCTCTGCTATCTCTTTAATTTTTGTATGTTTTGCTAGAATTTTCTTTTCGCAGGTTATTCATTTCTAGTTTTGCATTATTTTCCTTCAAGTTTTAATTGTTTGTTCAGAAACAAATGTCCTACAAGAGAAACTAATCCTTGTTGAGTTGTTGTTATTCTTTGTTTTAAGGATACTAGTCATAATTTTCAAAGACTTGAGGTTTGGTTGTGAGCAGCTTCCCAATGCCCCTACCGAGTTGTATATCACTGTAGTGTTTTCTTATATGCTTATCATTCTTTTTTTATGAGGTGTTCTCTGTACTTTTCCTTGTACCTTTTTGAGTCTGGAATGTACTCTAGTCATGTATGTTTTATTTATGTCTGATTTTTGTTTGTCATTGTTTTGTCCTTCCGGTTGATACTAGGTGGTTATTTTTTTTGTTTTTAAGTTCTGTGTTTATATGTTCGTTGTATGTGTTGAACTACTCTAATGTTCTGATTCTTTGACACCTTGGTCCTAAAGTTATGTTTTTTGAACACCTTCGTCCTTGGACTTTCAACTGGTACACAGAGAGGTCTTACTTTTAGAATAAGGTACAATTTAGTCCAGATTTTAGGAATTAAAGTGGCTCCTTTTAATAAAGTTTATGGATTAAAGTATAAATAAAAAGTAATAGTTTATGAACCTATTTTTGTACATGACATTCTAAATTGTTAAAATTTCGAGACTAAAATATACAAGTTGAAAGTTTAGAGAGTAAAACATCCCAAAAACATTAGTTTAGAGACCATATGAGTAATTTTTCGTTTTTTAAATGCATACATTTATTCAATTCCGGGGTAGGTATTCCTGGTATGCTTGCAGCTGAGTCAGTTGTTTCTTGCTGCCCCCTCTATTTTTTGTACTTCCAACATGCTATTTCCCTTATTTAGAATTTTAGCTACAGAATATTCAAAATGGTCATGCAACTTGTAATGGTACTTGGGTTTGTATTTAACTATTTACCTTTGAACTAAGATTATCTTTGCTCTGTTATTCAATGGAATTGACTTGTAGATAATGAAATTACTCCATTAAAGATTTTCACATTTTTTTTATTTTAAAGAAGTTTAAAAGTTATATTGTTTTGCAGCTTTTGGGCAGCCATCTAGTAGCCCTTTTGGCTCCCAACCAGTATTTGGGCAGACTAGCAATGCAAGCAGTAACCCTTTTGCTCCCAAACCCTTTGGCAGTTCACCTCCTTTTGGCTCTCAAACTGGAAGTTCCATATTCGGGGGCACTTCTACTGGTGCTTTTGGTGCAACCCAAACTTCTTCACCCTTTTCTTCTAACACAACCTTCGGAAGTTCAATGCCTGCTTTTGGAGCATCATCTACTCCTGCATTTGGCAGCTCATCGTCATCATTTGGTGGTAAGTAGGCCTCATGATGTTTTCTTTTATAATAACTGCTATTGTGTTCTGGATCATCTGTAGCTCTAATCTGATTAATTTTCCCATTGATCTTAACAAAGCTTGCACGTATCTGAGATTATAATGCATTGTTATTTATCGTCCTAGTTTGGTTTAAGCTTTGCACGAATATAATGAGATTGACTGATTCTATCTCTCGACAGGCTCCTCGGTATTCGGTCAGAAACCAGCTTTTGGGTCCAGTTCTCCTCAAACAAGTCCTTTTGGAAGTACAACCCAACCGTCACAGCCAGCGTTTGGGAGCAGTCTATTTGGTTCCTCCACACCTTTTGGTGGAACCAGTCAGTCTACATTTGGTGCTTCAAGCACCCCAGCATTTGGTGCTACCAGCACTCCAGCATTTGGTGCTACAAACACTCCAGCATTTGGTGCTACAAGCACTCCAGCATTTGGTGCTACAAACACTCCAGCATTTGGTGCTACAAACACTCCAGCATTTGGTGCTACAAGCACCCCGGCATTTGGAGCTTCAAGCACCCCGGCATTTGGAGCTTCAAGCACCCCTGCATTCGGTGCTGCAAGCACACCTGCATTTGGTAGTACTGGGTTTGGGGCCTTAAGTCCACCTTTTTTTGGATCTGGGGGTGGATTTGGTGCTTCAAGCACCCCTTCTTTTGGTTCATCTAGTATGCCTGCATTTGGAGCCACAAGTACCCCTGCTTTTGGTGCATCAAGTACTTCTGCTTTTGGGGCTTCTAGTTCTCCATCCTTTAGCTTCGGATCCACACCTGCTTTTGGTCAGTCAACATCAGCTTTTGCTAGTAGTCCTTTTGGTGCTCCTTCTCCTTTTGGCCAGAGTTCTGTCTTCGGTGAGTTCTATGTGTTTGACGGATCATATCACTTTATTTCTTTCTATTTTAGGCATGCAATGAAATCAAAGATCATTCTGAAGTGCACACATTTAAAGGCAGAAGTTTCTATTATCTCACTTTAATGTATTTTGTTCTTATTAACTGCAATGCAGGAGCTCAGTCAACGACTCCGGCATATGGAAGTAGAGTGGCTGCTTATACTCCAATTCCTGAACCAGATAGTGGCACTAGTGGAACAGTTGGAAAGTTGGAGTCAATATCTGCAATGCCTGTTTATAAAGATAAAAGCCATGAGGAACTTAGATGGGAGGATTATCAGCGTGGAGATAAAGGTAAAGTTTACTGAAAATTTCAGAATTTCTAGATATTTTATCTTTTGTATCCAGCAAATGTTGGACTGAATTGACTTGATAAATTTCAGGTGGACCTCTTCCTGCCGGCCAGTCTTCTGGAATTAATTTTGGTTCGTCTACTACACCAAACCTGTCAGGCCCTACACCATCATTTGGTCAATCATCTTCAAGTCTCTTCTCATCATCGGCAACCTCTAGTTTATTTGCTCCAAAGACGCCAGCATTTGGCAGTACTGGTTTTGGCACCTCGTCTTCTGCATTCAGCTTATCAGGTTTTGGTGCTTCTACTACACCCAGCCTTTTTCAATCATCATCGTTGTCAACACCTTCAGTATTTGGATCAACACCTGCATTTGGTTCCAGTTCATCCCCATCACCATTTTCATCAAGCTCACCTGGGTTTGGGCAATCAGTGTTTTCTTCTCCTCAAGTTCAAGGATCAACACCGGCATTTAGTTCTAGTCTGTTCAGTTCTTCTGTGCCTTCAATTGGGCAGGCAGGTGCTGCTTTTGGACAGAACACCTCCTCATTTGGCCAGATGACTTCAGGTTTTGGTCAATCAAGTTTATTTGGTAATCAATCCAGTGGGTTTAGCAACTTGTTCTCAAGCACTCCATCAATTGGCACTTCAATCAGCCATTTGGGTTTTAATCAAACAACTGTAAGTACTCCTTGATAAGTATTAGAGGATTGTCTATTATCCAATTAAGGTGTTTTATACTTCATATTTCATGCCACTGACTAAACTACAATCTTTAAGCCATTAAACACTCCAATTTTAAACTTGTTCAATATTGTCAGTAATCTTGCATTACTGTTGGTTTCTTCAACAGAGGTTAGCAAGTAGGGATTCATGGATTTTATTGAAAGTTTGGTCTAGTTACTAATCTTTTCAAATTGGGCCCGCTGCTTCTATTCTCGGTGGGTGACTACACAAATGAAAAATGTCAATGGAATAATGCAATTATGGGAATTCCATGTATTATTGAATTGGAAATTATATAATATTTGGGTTTTTGATGGTGACTTTATCTAGTATAGTTGTGGGACACTCTTTTATTACACCTATTTTACCTGCTTGATTGGTTTGAAATTTAACTTTTGCTTGCCATCATATTGCAATAGTGTTGATCTTGTGAAATATGTGCAACCATCAAGTGATTGAAAACTGAACTGGTTGTTTGTTTTGGTTATCCAAATTTTTAGCGTTCAAATAAAAAAGCTACTATTATCTCTTAATTGGCCTTCCATATCTTCATATGTTTTCAAATGTGCAGCGTACTCATGTGGGCTTATAAATTTTTGGCTGATGCTTGATTTATTTTTATAACTATGCATGTTTTAATGTCCTCTCTATGTAGCCCTCTTTCTCTTCACCATTTCAAACATCCCAGCCTGCGCAGATCGGTGGCGCCTTTGGCTTTAGCAATCTTGGTCAGATACAACCAGGTTAGCTGGACCTCTGGTCCATATTTGAACTTGATCTCTTTCTATGAATTGAATGAATTTTGTTCTTTATAACAAAAAATCTTTATATGTTTGCTTCTTTAAATTAGATGTTCTCCATTTAATTGTTTCTATTTCTGACGAAGCGTTGACTGTATTATTGTTGTTGTTATCCTTTGTAGCCAATGCAAGTGGTGGTGCAGCGGGCATCTTTGGTCAGAACAACTTTGGACAATCGTATGTCTGTCATGCCTTTAGTTATTCCCTTGATTATGTCCTAATTCCCTTACAATTTATATACTTGAATGTTTCCTTGCCTGTGGTTGTTTAAAGATTTAGATGGTGTTTTCTTTGAACTTTATTGTTATTTTTACGTTCATTTGCATATGTCCAAGATTGTTAGGTTGAGGGTTTGTTGATAAAGTTTATGCATTTGAGAATAAATATGTAACATTTTTTAGCATTGATTGTGATCTCACTATTTTTGAAGGCAAATTAAGGCTAAAAGCCTCACTGAAGGAAAAAATAAGTAGTGGCACAAATTGAACTTTCACTATAAATCAAAATGCTAACTATGTCACCATAGTTTAGCATGAAGCTTTAGCTCATTACAATTATTCTTTTAGCTGTCATTAATATGAAATGCTCTCAACTAATTTACTTGTGTCTACCCTTTTATGTTTGGACATATTGGTCACATTACTTTGTTGTTCTATGAGTTGATTTAACATGCATCAAGCTGCATGCAATCCTTTTTTTTTTTTACTTGGACGTGGTAGTGAGTTGATTGAGAGCTGAGATAAAGAAAGTGCTATTACACTGTAATAGACAGGATTTACACTTCTGTAAGTAATTTGTTCTTCATGCTCATCTTTAACAGGTTTGCCACTCAAACCTCTGCTGTTGCTCAGCCAGCACCCTCCATAAATCCTTTTGGAACACTCCCTGCAATGCCTCAAATGTCAATTGGTCGTGGTGGAACAGCACCATCAGTTCAATATGGAATAGCTAGCATGCCTGTAAGTATGAATCAACTGTGAATTTTGCTTATTGGCCCTAGGAATTCAATTTGTTTTAGTATCACGTGGGCCTGTGCAATGCATATCCACTGAATGTGTTGGTCTGCCACAATTTTTATGTATTGTGACTGCTTGAAATCCTAATATGAATGCATTAGAATCAGTGCAAGTATTTGATGGATTGGCTCTTTGGTTAGATATTGGACAAGCCTGCACCTGTTAGAATATCATCATTATTGACTTCTAGACACCTATCACAAAGGCGGACAAGATTGCCTGCCAGAAAATATCATCCCAAGAATGATGGTCCAAATGTAAGCTCCAGCCCTCCCCCTTTAAACTTGAATTTATTCAATTATTTGATCTAGTTTTCCTATGATTCCATTGAAGTCTATATTTGGATTAAAAAGTCTGCACTTTACTTCTATTGCTGCAGATTCCATTTTTTAGCGACGATGAAGAAACAGCCAGCACACCTAAAGCAGATGCTCTCTTTCTTCCTAGGGAGAACCCCCGAGCTCTTGTCATTCGTCCCACCGAACACTGGCCTTCGAAGTCTGAGAAATCATCTGCATTCAAAGGTACTTCTGCTCCAGTACACGAGAATGGTGAACACTTTACTTTGCAATTAATATGTTGATGAATTGCAGCTAGTTTGACTTGCAAGCATTTTTATGGTCTATCCATCAATCAGTCGCAAACTACTTTTAGGTGTTGGGAATCACTTCGGATAGTGTTTGGCACTTCTCAGGATAAATGTTCAGAATTTTTAAAAGCACTACTATTGCTTTTAGGAGAGTTTGATATAAGTGGGTTTGGATAAATATCAGCTTCCTTAAATAATTACTGTAGTGCCCTCAAGAACATTTTTATACTAAACACATAAATGCTTGTTTTGAAACCACTTTTGACTGAACCGCATATTTGAAACCATGTCTTTTGAAATAACTTTTTAGGACAAGCACTTCTAAACGGCCCTTTAGTTAGCATATGACAAATTATTTAATCTCTCGTAAGATGCTTTCTGCTCTTGAAGTTATTCTTACAGGAAATTTTCTTATTGATTCTGATTGTTGAGTGAATGTGTTAAACTTTGTTATCCATGTTTTCCATTTTGCTAATTCACACTCTCATAATGCTCTTTAATTGATTTATAATTCTGTTTGTCCTTTCATCACCACCTCCACTGCCTTAATTGCATGAGGAGTAAAGGAGGCATAATGACATACCAAGTATCATGACCTTATGGTGTATTGTTGAGCATTCTGGTTACCTTAATATTTCATTGTTGTGGTAATTCTTCTTCTTTTTTCCTTTTCCTTTCTTTTGAGCAATTGTCTCATAAGACTATACACTGCTCATATCTTATGATGTAAATATGTCTTGCCTGCTCAGTATTTGGGATAAGAATCTGGGGAAGTTCATTAAGCATTAAAAAACCCACTCTTTTGGATCTAGGAAATCATTTCTTTAGTAATTTCAGTGTGAAGTTCATAGTTTCGATTTTTCCATTGCAATTTTGATTCAGGGAAAATCTCTGAAGAGGCACGCCCCCCTGATGGTGGTTCCAAATCCAAAGATAAAGGGAGTAAGTACTAGTATCTGTGACTTAGTTTTACCCAAAGAAAAAATTGTTTATATGACCTTAATGGGGAGTCAATTGAATCTAAATTATCTAATGTGTAATTCATTATCAAGCATTGTCATTTATATTGCATTTATCAACCCCCACGCCCTTTTTGGTATGCAATCATGTGGATTGATTTGATATACCAACCATTCAATAGCTGTTAAATGGCCTGGCTTAGAGTTGTTAAATGGGATGGGATGTCCCAGTAGCCCATGGTATAACCCATGAATTTTGTGAGTTCATTCCATCTTGTCTCATTTATTTTCTTGTGGGTTGTGATGATAATGAGATGGTATATGATGGATATCCCATTTGTCTCAAATAGGCTTAATTGGGACAAGAAAATTACAACAATAATGAAAAAAGAAAATAATTATTTATAATAATTACGAGCCCATTAGGATAACTATAAATGAGATGAGATTAGATATAAATGGGATGGGACAACTTGAACTCATTAGGGACATTAAATAAGACATGAGATGAGATGTGACAACTTTAACCTTGAACCCATTTGACATCTCTAGCCTGGCTCAAGTATTGGCCTGAAGTCTGAAGATTTAGGTTGTTTTGAAGGTCAATTATTTATTTACTGTTGGTTGTTACTGCTTGCTTTTTTTGATAAAAGAGAGAATCGTTATTTCTTGATAACATAATAAAATCAATAAAATTGTCTTATCTCCTGAAAGCTTAAGCTTCAAGGAAAAATGGAAAGTTTTGTGTTTTCTAAGCCTTTTGTCATTTGACTAACTGTTTTATATTTGCAGAAAGTCCTCTTGAAAATGGGGTCTTTGAGGATCAGAATCACTTTGCCAAAGCCAACCTTTCGTCTAGTGGAGTTCATGACGATTATTCTATTCAGAAAGAGGATTCATTTATGACACTGAGTGGGCACAGAGCTGGGGAGGCTGCTATTGTGTATGAGCATGGTGCAGATGTTGAGACACTTATGCCAAAGCTCCGGCGTTCTGACTACTATACAGAGCCACGAATCCAAGAACTGGCAGCCAAGGAAAGGGCTGAACCAGGGTTCTGTCGATATGTCAAGGACTTCGTGATTGGGAGACATGGTTATGGAAGCATCAAATTCTTTGGTGAGACGGATGTAAGGCGGCTTGATCTGGAGTCCCTTGTTCAGTTTAACAATAGAGAGGTTATTGTGTATATGGATGATAGTAAGAAACCGCCGGTCGGTCAAGGCCTTAATAAGCCTGCTGAGGTTACACTTCTTAACATCAAATGCTTTGATAAGAAGACTGGCCGACAGTGTACAGAAGGGCCAAAGATTGAAAAATACAAGGAGATACTTAAGAAAAAGGCAGAGGAACAAGATGCTGAATTTGTTTCCTATGATCCTGTTAAAGGGGAATGGAAGTTTAGGGTCGACCACTTCAGTGAGTACAAGCTGGTTGATGAAGAAGATGATTGTTAAGTGGTGGTGCTACGTAAGGTATCTGACATAAAATAGTATCTTGTATGCTTTTTGGGAACTTTTTTTTTTTTTTTTTGTATCATTGTGTGTTCTTCATTGACTAGAGTTTTATGTATAGAAACAAAAAAGAAAAAAAAAAGTAGAAGAATAAAGTTTTTATTGTAGAAGAGAACTGACTTGATGTGTATAGAACTCAGGGAGGTTTGGATATTTTTTAAGTACTTGTTCTGTACATCACAATGGTTGTGTTTTGGGTTGTAAGTTTTTACCATGTATTAAAAAATAAGCTCAAGTATCAATTGTGTTTGACTTTTGTTGGTTCAACCAATTTTGTCTCCAAACGTACGCTTGGATCAATTTGGTCCCAATCATTTCTGATTGAACTGGACGAAGTGCATTCGAAGTTAACTTTTTTTTTTTTACAAGTAAAGCACTTTAATCATTTTATTTTTTGAGTGATTCATTTTAAGTCACTTTATTCTTAAAAATAAATAAATTTACTTCATTTGAATTAGAAAAAAATATTTACATGATAAAAGGTTGAAAATCAACTATTCCCTTGCGCAGAAACTAGGGAAAAAATATAATATTTAGTTGAATACTTGAACACGTTAAAGTTCCGTACAAAGACCTTAACTACGTCCATAATATTACAGCATCTTCACTAAAAAAACCTCATAGCAACTACTGCAGTCGTAAGCAAGTATATAGAAACCAAGGAATGACAAAAGGGTAAAAGTCCCTCCACTCTCCGAAGTTTTAAGATTGACATAGACAACTTTGGAACTCAATCATGCTAGAACTCAAAACAATATCTGCGTCTTAAACATTATTTTGATCATCAAATTTGATTTCACCTTAATGATACAAGACATAATGATTAATATGTGAGATAAGTGTTGGTATCAATTGCCTTGTGAGGCCCATAAACAAAGTGGGCAGTCCCAAAACCTCCAAACCCCAAAAAATATGTCAAATTAACTTATGAGAATCGGGATAGGATATTAGGACTTATCTAGCCAATGTTAGTATTATGCATTAGGATCATAAGAAGCAAAATAACAGGTACAACCAAGTAAAGGCTTATCTGGTTTTCTTTCTTCCCTTTTTGGAAGGCTTTCCAGTTTTCAGCTTCAAATCTGATGGCATTTTTGATAGCTCAACTATTGCATCTTTGGGAGTACAAGTACGAATTTCTTATTGGAACCCACATTGTTGCAGAGCAGCTTCAGCATTTTTCTTCCCCTCATCCACTTGAACAATAGCTTCAGGTGTGTTTTGCTACTCAGTCTACCAATACCAGATTCCTATGAGAAGAAAAGGGGAAAAATTAGAAAGCTTGAACTTTGACGTCAAGGGATGGGGAGGGTAGATGTAGCAAGCTTCTTGTTTTTTCGAAATTTCATTGGCATGTACATGATTTTATTTTCTTACTGGTGGCAGAAGATTAATAGTTAGACACAGAAAAGTAAAGGTACAACCATCGAAGATGAGACTGCCATTACCACCATTAAAACAAATACCAGTGGCTCTGGAAGCACCAAACTCGCCTACGATCATGCTCTTCACTACCGTCGGATACTCTACCGTTGAATTTAGCTAATGGTGTTTGAGGCAGGAGGTTGTTGGTCCCTGCAGCTGTCGGAAATTGGGAATGAATTTGAATAAAAAGAAAGAGAAAAAAATGCAAAAGTTTTATCTCTTAAAAAACTTCCTCACATTGCTATTATATATATTTTGGAGGTATTAATATAAGAAAAAATTGAATTAATTACCTCTAATGTATGCATATTGTAGTTTTCGTTCATTTTAACGAAAATAGTTTTACGACTTCGTTTTGGATGCTATATTTTACGTTTGTACTCTTAATTATTAGATTTCTTTATGCCTCTTGTTGAAACAAGAATTGCATATATGCTTTTCTTATTATCCCCCTTATACGCTTCCTGTATCCTTTGACATCGATAATTTTTGTCTTTAAATTCCTAATTTTTCACTCTCTTGGTACTGACACCATTAAAGAAGATAATTTCTCTTCTTCATTTTTATCGTATAAGCTTTTGTGCCCACATTGTTTAGAATCTTCATCTACAAAAACAATTATCTGGTAGAATCAAACTATTCTTGAAGATGAAGATGAAAACAGAGCTTAATATATTGAACTGAAAGAAAAAAAAAAAAACTTAATAAAGTAGGAAAGAGTGGAGCAAATGAAGAATTGAAGATGAAGATGAAGTCATGTGAATGTACATGTTACATACAAATTTATTTTATATATAACCTGTACATTCACATGAAATGCATTGTACTATTTGTATGTTATTGCTGTTATCAAACTGAGGTTCCTTTTATTTATTTGCAATATCACCTAGATTTTGTTCTCAAGCTTTCGACTATGTCTGCAAAGAAGTATTTAGTTTAATTCCAATCATCCACTGGAAGAAGAAGAACAGCTTATGAAACTTGTACATTCACATTTTGTATGTACATGTTACATACACATTTATTTTGTATGTAACCTGTATATTCACTTTTGTATATACAAGTTACCTGTACATACGAACTGTTCTTACTGCAAAATGTGAATGTACAGGTTACATACAAATTTATTTTGTATGTAACCTGTACATTCACATGAAATGCATTGTATTGTTTGTATGTTATTATTGTTTTGAACAGCTTACAAAATGTGAATGTACATGTTACATACAAATTTTGAATGTACAGGTTACATACCAATTTACATACAAAATAAATTTGTATGTAACCTGTACATTTACATGACCTGTACATACAAAATGTGAATGTACATGTTACATACAAAATAAATGTGTATGTAACCTGTACATAGAAAATATGAATGTACAAGTTCCATAAGCTTCGAAGGAAACACAGAAATGACGAGGTTTTTACGAATACTCAGATAGAGAGATATTTTGATAAAAATCATATATATTATATAAATGAAACTCACCGTTTCAATCCAAAAAGTGCTATTTAGGTCCAAAAAGTTCTTTTATATAAATCTTTGCTATTTGAGCAATTCACTGGGAAAAATTTACTAGTGAGATTGGGCCAAGGGTGAGGTAAGATGACATTTTATTTTTTGATAAAAATTTATTTATTAAAATTAATTTTTCTAACAGTTTCGTTACCCAAATTATGACGGTTATTTTGTTACCATTCCATTTCGTTGAGACCGAGTCTCACGGAACCGTTGCCTTCGAACGTTGCACGTTCTTATCCGTTATCCCATGTCTTTGAGACCGAGTCTTACGGAACGTTCTCCACGACTGTTTCATGAACGTTGCACGTTCTCTGGTCTCGTTTTTGTGACTTCTTCAGCCTATAAATAGAACCCTTAACTCACAGTTCAAATCATCTCTCAACTCTCAACTCTCTCTAATTTTTCTTTCTCTCGCTCTAACTATTGAGCAGTACAAAAAGTTCCAGAAAACAAACAAAACAAAAACCCAGAAATAGTTTTCGGTATACAATATTAATATAATTCGAGCAACAAAATTATTTTATAGGGTGTAGCATTCCAGAGTTCATTAGTGTAGTGTAGCTCCGAGACAGAATTTTGCTGGACTGTTTTATCCTGGGGACGACGAGGCTGTGTTTGCTTGCACAATTTTGGGTAGAGCCGCGAAACGTCTTAAAGAGAGCGACCTAATCCGCGACTCAACCCAAACAGTATTATTTCAGTAATTTAATAACCTTGTTCCTATATATTTTTTACATGTTTGTTCCAACAGGAGCAAAAAGGCCAGAGTTCAAACATCAAACGAACCTTATATCACGCGCTAGTCACGTGCCCTCCTACAACTTTTTATTTATATATTATACCTTTACTACAAATTTTAAATAATTTTTAACCATAAAAATATTATATTTAAGATATACGTATAAATAATAAAAATAATATTTTTAAAATTTATAATAATAAAAATAACACTTTTTATATTTAAATTATATATTTTTATAATTAAAAAAATAATTTTTATATAAATTATTTTTAAACTTTTATCTAATTAAACGTCGCTTAAATTAAATTACAATAATTTAAATCTATTTAATATTAAATATGTTATACGTTGAATAATTTTATTATAATAAATTCTAAGCAATTTACTTTTAACAATTTACCTATATATTTCATTTACCTATATATTTCATTTAAGGTCAACTCTAGTAAGTTAAGATTGAATTCTAACAAAACATAATCGCTTATGTTTTAAATTTTTTAAAAAAGTAATATTATTCATATGTTATTAATCGGTAGTTTCTATATTTAAAGAAAACTTATTGATGTTAGAGTATTTTCAATTTTAATTTTATTAAATAATTAATTATTATAATACTTTTTTAAAAAAAATTTGTTATGATATTAATAAAATTATTTAAAAATAAAGTTATATTATTTAAATTATTATAAATTTTAAAGGATTAATTATGATAATTATTACGTATATTATAAATAATGGGTTAATTATGTTTTTTTTCTTTTTCTTTTCCAGAACGTATGGAGTTTGTAAGAAACATACCTACAAGTTTTAAAAGTTACATTTATACCCAAAAATATTATATAAAACAGTAAAACATATACAAATGAGTTAAACCATCCATTAAATAAACAAAATTGTTTGTTTGTTGTAAACCTCATTTTAGCGAGGGGTAATAAATTTTTGAATACAAATTTTTGGCGCCATTTATGTGATTAATATATATATATATAAATTAGAGAGGAAAACGAAACAGAAAACAAAGGGAAACAGAGCAAGGGAAATAATGTTGGTAGACATGTCAATGGAAATTGTTTACTATCATTATGGGATACCACATCATTAGTGACATCACCTTTTGATAGTAAACTTTACATTTAGCCAGTGATATATTTTATGCCTCCATTAAAGCTTGAATTCTCGACCATTTAGATATGAAGTACTCCTATTTACTATCTAGACCAGGCGTTGAGTGCAGAAGGTATGCTACAAAGATTATTAGGTAAATTTCTCTTTTAAATTTCAAGTTCATAAGCTTACCGATATGCTTTTAAATTTAATTTCTAATTTATGTTTGATTTTATACTTATTTTGGTATTTTATAAGATTTTAATAGCATTAAGATTTGTATTTGCAGCTATGTAGATTTTTCAAACGGATTGATTAGAAGTGTCAACCAGTAATAAATAATTAATGGTTTGTTGCATTCAATTAGATAAAACTAAAGTCACACTTCCACTCTGAGAGCAAATGAAGATTCTGCTGGCTGTAGTTTTTGTCACGGGTATTATGATTTTGAACTCAATAGAAATAGGAGTGGACTTATAGGAGCTCAAGATGGTCGCCACCAACTTCTCTGATTGTGTAACTGGCGTTAGTTGTATGAGATGTTTTCATTAAGCTGTTATTTAACATTTAGAGCATATTTATTAATATGTAAAAGAAATTGAATTATGAATAATAATTATTTTTTATTTGTTTACTTACGAAATAAGCCCTTAGGTAATCAAAGAAGAAATCTTTTGAATAAATTCGTACAACATTCACTTGAAATTTTTTTTGTAGTTTAAGTAGTAAGATTATTAATTTTTTTATTAATAACTCAAGTTTAAATTATACTCAAATGTATGGGTTTGTTTTTTTCTTTATTAATAAAAAAGAAGAAAATTTTAAATTTTTTTTAAAAATAATAAAAAAAGCCTTTAAGTAATCAAATTATGTTAAAAAAGTTATGTATTAAATTACATTAAATTTTTTAATTTTATTTTTCAAAATTAATCTCTTTAAAAATAATTAATTTTATATTTAAAAAATATTTTTCATAAAATAATCATTTTTATTCTAATTTTACAATAAAATAAATAAACACAAACAAAAATAATTTCATTTTAATTCATTTTATTTTAATTTTTTTTTTAAAATTATATCATAGATTAATAAAAGTACATTTAAAAGTTATTTAAGCGCGTAATGATCAGGCTCAATTTGAAATGTCTTTTTCAAACCATGCTATAAATTCCCACAACTTTATTTACACAAACTAAAAAAAAAAAAAAATTCAAATCAAACCAAAATTTATTAATGGAGCTATTCAATAAGTCGCAATTGATGAAGTATCAAATAAATTAAATATTATTATATTATAATTAATTTATACATTTAATAAAAATTTGTATAATATAATAAAATTAAATTAATTATATATTTTTTATTAAAATAATTTATATTTAAAATAATTTTTTATTATAAAATTTATTTAAATTAATATTTAATTATTTTTATATTTTTATTACATTTTTAAAAATAAAAAATATTAATTTAATTTAAAATAAAATAAAAATTAAGACATATAATTTTATAATTGAAAATTTAAACAGACTAAATTAATTGTTTAATCTGGTTTAAATCCACATCTTTGCTCATACAAAATTTATACATAATCGTATAAATTTTATAATGTATGATATAATCTAATTTTATAACTAAATACATAATTATATATAAATTATATAATTAAAATATTTAATATAATATAATAAACATGGCATAAATTTTTTTTAAATAATGAACACAATTTTCATCGCTTGTGATTTACTCTCCGGTTTGAAAATTTTGAATTAGATAGATGTAATGTTCGTGGCTTTGCGACATTTAGCTGACATAACTTTTCAAGTTAGCTACAATTTATTTTTAAAAAATAATTAAAAATAATATATTTAAAATTTCTAATTATAAAAATAACATTATAATAATATTTAATAAATTTAAATTATTATAATTTAATTTGAATGAACGTTCAATTTAATTTAAGATATTTTTTAATTATAAAAATATATAATTTGAATATAAAAAATATTATTTGTATTATTTTTTCTACACTATCATGCTTAAATACATGATTTATCTAAATAACTTTTCAATAAAATGAGGTGTTTATTTAATGGAAAAACTCATTTGTCTACATTTTACTATTTTATATAATATTTTAGATATAAATTTAATTTTTCGAAACTTTCGACATTCATTGTGGAAAAAAAAAAACGTAATTAGCCCTTTGAAAAATAATAATACGCGAAAAAAAAGCAAAGACGGAAGGTAATTAAACAGCGTGCTAATTTGTCGGGGACGATGGATTTGTGATAACCAAATGGCGGTACCGTCACCGGAAGTTAGGGCATGGAGGACGGCGTTTCTCACTCTGAGAGACGAAACCCTCACTAGCCCTGCTCGAACTCCAATACCTGAATTACTCGACCAACTCATTTTCTCTCAATCCCTCGATCTCCTCTCCGCCTCCCCCGGTATTCCTCCTCACGAGCTCGCTTCTGATTTGCTCTTTCTCATCCAGCTCGTTGTGGTCAATCATCATGGGGCTCTTCCTATGATCCCTACTTTTACTAATTTATCTCGCTTGGTAATATTCATACATTTTCCCTTTTGATTAGTTGTTTTAGACTATATTACTGCGATTTATGCTTATATTGTTTTATTGCAGATGCATGATATATGCGTTCGTGTTTCTCTTGAGCTTAGCTCGTCTTCCTGGATTATTGTTCTTGATTCTTTTGGCAACTTATTGGAATGTTTCATTCGTAGAGTTCCTTCTCAGACTGACACTCTCCCAAATGCTATTGAATGCTTAGTTACTTTAAGGTTTTCTCTCTTTATTGCAGTGTCTGTTAGTTTACTGATTGTATTTTTCACCTTTTTTTTGTCATTTGATAAAGAGGTAGTTATATTTTCTCATTTTGTTTTCTTTGTTAGACGTATTGTCAGTGTTTATCAAAGGAAATGTTTGCCATCAGATGATATTCTGTTAGTGAAATTTCTTCTTCGCGTCATCTCAAGCTGCGTTGCCGAGCTCATTAGCTCTTCTCGGTCTGTTAGCCAAAGATTTGGTGTGGAAATCGGAAAGAGAATACCTCAAAACAGTAGTTTGTGGGAAGTTCAAGCTATTGCCTTTACTATGCTTGGGGACACCATCTCTAGAGTTGGACCCTCATTTTCAGCCGATATATGGCAATCAACAATTCAGGTTCAAGTTTCTTTCCCCTATGTTACTATGTAGGGTTGCATGAGTAGAAATAATGTTTAAGTTTGTGCACGTAACTGTGCGTGTATTTTTTGGCACTGATATTAGCTTGTTATGAACTAGGTTTTCAGGAAAGTGATGGATCTGTTGGCAACAATGAGCATTCTTGTGGAAGACAATGTTATGTGCAGGTAGCTTCCTTTCAAATTAGAATGATCACAACAGATGGCTATTCATAGGTGCTTCATGCTTGGGTCACAAAAGTTAATATAATGAAAAAAAATTCATCCTTATAAACTATTGGTACTCATTACAGGTTCTATGCCCCTCTTCTTAATTGTCTTCACTTGGTTCTCATGAATCCTAATGGTTCTCTATCTGGTCATGTAAGTATTACAATTGTTTTTTCCTTGGTTAATATCAAGTCATAGAAACAAGTGCAAATATTACGTTTTATTCCTTCTTATATGTGGGTAAATTTTCAGGTGTCAAGTTTTGTTGCTGCTCTTAGAATGTTCTTTACCTACGGAGTTACTGGTGGAACCCAACTAAAATGTCCAGTTACTGGTGATAGGGAGAAAGAAATTTGTTCAAGGGGTGTTAAATCACTTATGGAAGATCCTAAAAGGACTGATAATGGTCCTTATAGACCTCCACACCTGCGTAGAAGGGGCAGCTCAAGTACAAAGCAGACTAGGGGTTCTCATGGTTTCTCAGATCATGAGTCTTCTGTAGACTTTTCGTCATCAGATTCAGATTACAGTGACAGTGATGGATCCACAAAAGACAACAGTAGTTTTCAGAAATCGAAGGTTAGGGTGGCTGCCATTGATTGCATACAGGTAATATACAACTTCAGTTTGGTTCTTGTCATTGTTCTTGTTACAACTATTCCTTTTGCCCCTAAGTTTCGTTTCAAATTTGCTCTTTTTGTAGATGTGTTACAGCAAGCTATAGATTGGGTCTGTCGTGCATTGTTTCACATTTTCACTTCATGAAATGCAGATTGAGACATTGAATTGGCTTACTAGCACGAAATACTGATAGTCCTTTATAGACCCGTCTCTTTCCATATAATGTTCCTTAAAGCTCTCATAATCTGAAAGTAATAATATAAGGATGTGTGCACTATTTTTCAGTGTCCTTTAGGATATGATATTTAACACTATCATGGCTCTTGGATCTTAGGTTAATTATGTTGGCCAGGAAATAGAGTTTTGTCAAAAATTACATTTATTTGTTGTTTCTGAAAATTCAATAGGAAAGGGAAACATGGGCTTACATATGATGAAAATTAATTTGTCCGTCGTCTAGCTTTTTGTAAGGTGGAAAACCTGAATCATTTAAATGAAGGGACCGTGCAAAATTTGGTACTTGTCCATTTGATGATTTGTTAGTGAAGTCACTAGTTTGAACTTTGATCTAATTAATTTCATGGTTTTTTGTTCATAAGATTGTTAGTGGTGAACGTTTTGCTCACAATCTTTTTCTTTTTCTAAATCTGTCTGGAAGGATCTTTGTCGGGCAGATTCTAAATCATTTACCAGTCAGTGGGTGCTTCTCTTACCAACCAGTGATGTACTGCAACCAAGGTTGAGCTCACTACTGACATTAGATCAAATAAATGCATATTTGTTGTTGTTTCAAAATTCCTTAATTTGTCAGTCTTATTTTTCCAACTAGTGCTTGCTTCTCAACTGTAGGAAGTTTGATGCAACCCTAATGACATGTTTGCTTTTTGATCCATATTTAAAGGTATTATCAGTGATACTCTGAATACTTTTGTGCTGATGGGTTATATTGGCTTATTTTATGTTACTAGGGCACATAGTAATATGATTTGCCTTTAGTGGTGCTCCTATCTGACACATGCTCTTGATGGTGCCTAGGCACGGATTGCATCTGCTTCAACTCTAGCTTTCATGTTGGATGGCTCTTCTTCAATTTTTCTGCAGGTAGCAGAATACAAGGAGTCTTCTAAATGTGGATCTTTCACTGCACTGTCAAGTTCCTTAGGACATATATTGATGCAGCTTCATACAGGTTTAAAAGAGTCTGCAGTAAGAGTTCATTCATGTTGGCACATTTCACATATCTTTACATTCCTCTATATAGCATCTTCTTTACTTATCTGGTGCAGGTATTCTTTACTTGATTCATCATGAAACTCATGGTAGACTGCTGGTGTCCTCATTCAAGATTCTCATGCTGTTGATATCATCTACACCGTAGGAATCTCTTTCCTTTGTTATTCTTAAATTTTTAAAACATATTCTTGCTTTCCATGATGATATTTTCAGTCCTATTTTGGCTAAATTGCTTTTAGTTATTGCTTTTGTATTTTCCAAATCATCCTCTGTTAATAAAAACAAGATAACTCTAAATTGTCGCTCAACTATTGAAAATAAATTCGATATAAAGTGTAGTTATTTATTAACAATGACCTGATCAGCAAGTTCTCTCATATTGACATTAGCTTGTGATGCTATTGAAATTCTGTGATATATTTTCATGGTTGTGATTTCTAGCATGTTTGTGGAATTATTTCTTAATTTTAGATGTTCATGTAATGTAGCTGCTGTAATTGGAAAGCTGTGTTACTCTGAAACACTGAAGGATTCTGGTTGTTCTTGTATAATGCTTAGCCTGCTATCATTTTTTGTAGTGTGTAAATTTTTGCTTTGTTCTACAGATATTCAAGAATGCCAGTAGAACTTTTACCAACAGTTATAGCATCAATGCAAGAAAGGATAGGAGAAGGTTTTCCATTCAAAAATGATCAGACAGGTCTACTGGTAGTTAATTCTTCCTTGTTTTGCTTTCCTGTTACAAGATGCAAAAGTAAAACTTTGTTTCATGTTTATTCTTCCTCATTCTGATGCCTTTATAATTTATACCTCATTTAACAGGCTACTTCTCTTAGTTGCTTAACCGTTGCTCTAACTGCCTCACCAGCTTCACTTCAAGTTAAAGAAATGCTTCTTAGGGAGATATCCTCCGGTGAGCTCCTATCAGAACTTTTAAGTATTATAATGCATCTTGGAAATTATTTTGCATCATGTATGTTATGTTATATAAATTGTGTCCCAGTCTAGTTCCTAGACATTTTTCTTTTGACAAAAAAAAAAAAAAAGTGCTAGATCTTTTTAGTTTTTTTCCTTGGGCCAAACCACAAAATGAAGACAAAGACTTGGATAATTTTATTTCTCTTTATAATTAATAACAAAAACACATTAAAATCTTTGATTTTGCAAAAATAGTACTCTCTATCGTCTTTATTTGTGGAAAAACTCAGCATCCTCCTTTATTTGCAATTCATGATTTATTTCACTACATCTGAGAAAGTTGAAACATCAAATTAAGCTTAGAAACCAATTACAGGGATGAAGTTTGGTTCTTGTCATTGTTCTTGTTACAACTATTCCTTTTGCCCCTAAGTTTCGTTTCAAATTTGCTCTTTTTGTAGATGTGTTACAGCAAGCTATAGATTGGGCTGTCGTGCATTGTTTCACATTTTCACTTCATGAAATGCAGATTGAGACATTGAATTGGCTTACTAGCACGAAATACTGATAGTCCTTTATAGACCCGTCTCTTTCCATATAATGTTCCTTAAAGCTCTCATAATCTGAAAGTAATAATATAAGGATGTGTGCACTATTTTTCAGTGTCCTTTAGGATATGATATTTAACACTATCATGGCTCTTGGATCTTAGGTTAATTATGTTGGCCAGGAAATAGAGTTTTTTCAAAAATTACATTTATTTGTTGTTTCTGAAAATTCAATAGGAAAGGGAAACATGGGCTTACATATGATGAAAATTAATTTGTCCGTCGTCTAGCTTTTTGTAAGGTGGAAAACCTGAATCATTTAAATGAAGGGACCGTGCAAAATTTGGTAGTTGTCCATTTGATGATTTGTTAGTGAAGTCACTAGTTTGAACTTTGATCTAATTAATTTCATGGTTTCTTGTTCATAAGATTGTTAGTGGTGAACGTTTTGCTCACAATCTTTTTCTTTTTCTAAATCTGTCTGGAAGGATCTTTGTCGGGCAGATTCTAAATCATTTACCAGTCAGTGGGTGCTTCTCTTACCAACCAGTGATGTACTGCAACCAAGGTTGAGCTCACTACTGACATTAGATCAAATAAATGCATATTTGTTGTTGTTTCAAAATTCCTTAATTTGTCAGTCTTATTTTTCCAACTAGTGCTTGCTTCTCAACTGTAGGAAGTTTGATGCAACCCTAATGACATGTTTGCTTTTTGATCCATATTTAAAGGTATTATCAGTGATACTCTGAATACTTTTGTGCTGATGGGTTATATTGGCTTATTTTATGTTACTAGGGCACATAGTAATATGATTTGCCTTTAGTGGTGCTCCTATCTGACACATGCTCTTGATGGTGCCTAGGCACGGATTGCATCTGCTTCAACTCTAGCTTTCATGTTGGATGGCTCTTCTTCAATTTTTCTGCAGGTAGCAGAATACAAGGAGTCTTCTAAATGTGGATCTTTCACTGCACTGTCAAGTTCCTTAGGACATATATTGATGCAGCTTCATACAGGTTTAAAAGAGTCTGCAGTAAGAGTTCATTCATGTTGGCACATTTCACATATCTTTACATTCCTCTATATAGCATCTTCTTTACTTATCTGGTGCAGGTATTCTTTACTTGATTCATCATGAAACTCATGGTAGACTGCTGGTGTCCTCATTCAAGATTCTCATGCTGTTGATATCATCTACACCGTAGGAATCTCTTTCCTTTGTTATTCTTAAATTTTTAAAACATATTCTTGCTTTCCATGATGATATTTTCAGTCCTATTTTGGCTAAATTGCTTTTAGTTATTGCTTTTGGATTTTCCAAATCATCCTCTGTTAATAAAAACAAGAAAACTCTAAATTGTCTCTCAACTATTGAAAATAAATTCGATATAAAGTGTAGTTATTTATTAACAATGACCTGATCAGCAAGTTCTCTCATATTGACATTAGCTTGTGATGCTATTGAAATTCTGTGATATATTTTCATGGTTGTGATTTCTAGCATGTTTGTGGAATTATTTCTTAATTTTAGATGTTCATGTAATGTAGCTGCTGTAATTGGAAAGCTGTGTTACTCTGAAACACTGAAGGATTCTGGTTGTTCTTGTATAATGCTTAGCCTGCTATCATTTTTTGTAGTGTGTAAATTTTTGCTTTGTTCTACAGATATTCAAGAATGCCAGTAGAACTTTTACCAACAGTTATAGCATCAATGCAAGAAAGGATAGGAGAAGGTTTTCCATTCAAAAATGATCAGACAGGTCTACTGGTAGTTAATTCTTCCTTGTTTTGCTTTCCTGTTACAAGATGCAAAAGTAAAACTTTGTTTCATGTTTATTCTTCCTCATTCTGATGCCTTTATAATTTATACCTCATTTAACAGGCTACTTCTCTTAGTTGCTTAACCGTTGCTCTAACTGCCTCACCAGCTTCACTTCAAGTTAAAGAAATGCTTCTTAGGGAGATATCCTCCGGTGAGCTCCTATCAGAACTTTTAAGTATTATAATGCATCTTGGAAATTATTTTGCATCATGTATGTTATGTTATATAAATTGTGTCCCAGTCTAGTTCCTAGACATTTTTCTTTTGACAAAAAAAAAAAAAAGTGCTAGATCTTTTTAGTTTTTTTCCTTGGGCAAAACCACAAAATGAAGACAAAGACTTGGATAATTTTATTTCTCTTTATAATTAATAACAAAAACACATTAAAATCTTTGATTTTGCAAAAATAGTACTCTCTATCGTCTTTATTTGTGGAAAAACTCAGCATCCTCCTTTATTTGCAATTCATGATTTATTTCACTACATCTGAGAAAGTTGAAACATCAAATTAAGCTTAGAAACCAATTACAGGGATGAAGTCTCTTGAATAAAATTAAGTTTATACAAGAATGGTTGGTTGGTGCATGCACTATAGGTGGTTCTCATTTCCATTTATATTTTTTGCTAATGCTATTTTCCAATTTTTAAATGCACTTTAATTACCTAACCTTTCACCTTGTCTTAAGAAAACTTTAGCTTTGTTGAAACAAAAATTGTGTCCAGAAATTTGGCTTAAATGACTACAGTTTGAGTCAAGATAGTTGATTGCATGACATATTGTTGCAACAATTGAATAATAAGCTTGTAGTGCCTGTGCATTGGTTCTGATTTATGAAATTCTGTCCCTTGGAGGTCGAGGTAGATGAATCCTTGCTTCCAATAGTACTATCATTTTTTTTATTAACAAAATCGGACAGACATATGATATTTTTGTTTTCATATTATGGCTGTCTTTGGAATCTGGATTTTACAATTGAAATGGGTCAGAAATTTGTTTTTGCATGGTTGATATATGTGCGTGATTTCAAGTGTTTCTTAAGTTTATAAGAAGAGTTATCCTCACAAATTATTAGTTCTTTCGCCTGAAAAGTCAAAGCTCCAAATGCTGCCATCCCCCTTCTTTGGCCTTAACTTTCTGACACAACTGACCCATCAAACAAGTAGCCTAGTTGTAAAGGTGGTGCCCCATATCCTTTTGGATGTAGGTTCGAATCCCCCTCCCCATAGTTTAGAGTAGCTAGTGAGTGTGTATCCCAAAGTGGATCGTATTGTTGAACAAAAAAAATTTATGACTCAACTGAATGATTGCTGGATGCTTTATTTGATTTGTCATATTTGTTAATTGTTGAACTTAGGAAGTTCACTAATTTCATTTTCAGGTTGTCTTGATGCTGGAAAGAAATCAGGAGTTATTTTTACTTTATTTCAGTATTCAGAACAAGTAAGCAACCCGGCAGTATGCTTTGAGGCTCTCCAGGTATTATTATGACTTGTGAGAAAATTATGATATTTAATGTAGGTTTCTGACTCTTATTTCAAGAATGCAGGCAATGATTGACTTGTTTATTATGATTTCTACCATAATATGATATCCTCTGGCCACTTTTTCTTTGACAGAATTTTTCCATATTTACATTCAGATGGTTATTGTTAAAGCAACTAGCCACATAATGCTTTAAATTACGTTGTTGACAGCATAAGACACATTCAGGCACTGTTTTGTTAGGTTTCTTACGTCTTGTTTGATACGATTTTGATTTTTGATTTTTTTAAGTGACTTTTTAATCAAGTATGTTTGGTAATGATTTATGATTTTATATTTTTAAGTAATTACTACCAAAATATGGTGCGATTCATAATTCTTTAAAAAGAAGATTTTAAAACTATATTTGTGATTTCTAATTTTTTTTATTTTGACCAAACATTTTTTTTTAGAGAGTAAATCAAGTCTTATAACTTTTATATTTATAAATATTGTAAGAAAATGATTAAATATTTGTAAAAAAATAACCAAATTTTTTATTTTATTTTAAAGTACTTTGAAAAAAAAAAAAATCAAAAAATAGAAGTATTACCAAACAATTTGGAAATGATTTTTGATTTTTTTTCTTGAAAATCACTAAGTTTCTTTATCAAACACATTGATAATTATTTTTATAAAAAAATTAGAAACTACAAAATTAATTATTTAATTATAAATTAGAATTGCTATCTAACATGGCTTTAATGTGCCTTGATCCTTCAACAAGATTTTGATGTGAGTTTTGCATGATATTTGTCACAATGTACAGCAGTATTTCTATGCACAGTTTTTTTTTATCTTTTTTTCGCTCAGAACTTTCTTTTTGTCTTTTGCTACTAGCTTTCACCGGTCATAGTTAAGGGAAGAGAAGAGTGACATAGAATTGTGTCATATGACCTAATGTTATGGGTTGGATGTTGCAATATACAAAATCCATTGAAGGCTAAAAGCTTTAACAAAGAAGTTGTAAGGTTGTAGTTGTGTACCAAAGTACGTCTTTCGCATTGCTTAACTGTAAAGAGTTTTGATTAAAAGCTTTGACGAAGTAATTGACTGGTGGTTGATTTATTTTGATTCAAGTATACTCTTAAAATAGAGAGAAGTGAATAGCAGATCTTTAGAGTACCTGCTTGAGTTTTCTTCATCTTATAGCAGTAGAGAGACATTAACTTAATTAATTATTTACAGGCCCTCAGAGCTGTGTCACACAACCACCCAAGCATAATGATTTCCTGTTGGGAAAAAGTTTCTGCTGTAGTTTATGGCTTTCTTAGGGCAGCCGCTCCGGAGGTTCCTACAAGACCATGGAAGGGGCATGCGGGAAATACAGTTGGATTTATTGGGGAAAAAGTCATAACAGCTGCTATAAAGGTAGCACATCCTTCCTTAATTTTCTTTTATGTATCATGGAAGAGACTTATTTTAAACCTGAAGGCACACAAATCTGTATGTGGAAGGCAAATGTTTTTAACTAGGAGAGTGTTATATGTAGTATAATAATATGGCTAGCGGTATAGCAAGTTGGAATAAGTAAACAACTTATTGAAGTCTATACTTGATATTTTACAAGTTACATGATTATTATCTTAAAGAAGCATTTAAGAACACAAATAAACATTCTCTATACTTTATTTAATTTATTTACTACGACTATGGCTTCTAAGTGTACATACGTCAACTGTAGAGATTGAGGGGAGTTGATGAAGAGAGGCAAGTAAGAAAAGGGTAAAAAGGAATTTAAAAAGAAAAATGATATTGAAGGTATTAAGAGAAAAGTATTAGGGTCAGTATAGGATAGTTCAGAGAAGACAGGGGAGAGAGAAGGCAAAAAGAGGTGGAGATGACTCCACAATTATATGCAATAATTCAGGTTGAAAGAAGTCATAGACTTGGGCAAACTTTGAAACGGATAAGGGGAAACCAAGTAGGAAGTCCTCAATTTGTGCAATGTCTTGGTTGCTTAAAAATATAAACATAAAAGAACCTAGGAAAACCCTAGTAAAATATGTAATTTCTCCAACATAACACCCTAAATTGCAATACTTACACCCTTAAATTTTGTCTTGTTCTGCTTGCTTATCTCTTTCTGGTGAAAAAAAAAATGCAATTCCTAAAAAAAGAAGAAAAAATTTACATCTGTTGCTCACTTCTCTTTTCCCCTTAGGTTTAAAAAGATCTTATATATGGACTACACCATTTCTAAATCAGATGGCCTATTTTACTTCTTGACATAATATTTAGGCCTTCTCTAATTTTGTCAATATTACTATTATGCCCAAGCAAACAAAGGCTGCTTGTGAATAAATAATTTTTATTTATGCGGATGCTAAGGGGGTATTCAAATGTATCAAATATGTTTACCAAAAAATTCCAGTTATAGAAATATTCCTGTTGTTTCAACTGTAGTATTGTACATGATGCTCACTTTTATACAACCTCTGTAGACTGTAGTGGTCTAGTGATGTTGCTTGTAATTTAAATTTGGTAATTGTTATGGACACATACAGCATGCAGTCAGTTATCAACGTAATCTGATTACTCTCATGATTCATATGATTAAATGTCATAATTTTCAGGTTCTGGATGAATGTCTTCGTGCAATATCCGGATTTAAAGGAACTGAGGATCTATTAGATGATAAATTACAAGATGCACCATTTACTTCTGATTTTTTAAGGACGAAGAAAGTTTCATCAGCTCCTCAATATGAACAAGGGAGCTCTGAAAATGCTATAGATGATGAATATAGTGCATGTCAGTCTGGAATCGCGGAGTGGTCTGAAGCAATTGAAAAGCACATGCCGCTAGTTCTGCAGCATACTTCGTCAATGGTTGGTAACCTTGACACTTGGCATATCCTCTTATATTTGTTAATTAAAGAAGAAAAAATCAATCATGTTCTGTGATTGTAAATTATTTGTTAGTGGGGAAAACAGAGCTTGGATTCAAAGCAATTACTAATTAGGTGATGATTCTGTTCCATAGGTACTGTCTCTATGAAATGAAAAATATTTTTTAGGATTAAATTTGGTTCCTTGGCGAGCTATCCTTCAAAACTGTGGCTAATCCATTTCTTGAGAAACCCACAGAAGTCTAGGCTTTGTGACTTATTAGGATTTTGGATGGTATATTTGACGGAGTTCCCTGTCATTTCTTCACATTCCATAGGCTTTGGTTATAATTTGTCTGAATTTCTGCTACTATGCACAATCTAAGTGGCTGCAGTGAAAATTTCTTCCTGAATCTGTTTAAGTGCTAGCTCAGATTGCTCAGGTATCACTTGCGAAACTAGCCTGCACCATTCTTGTAGTGGATTACTTCTCCACTGATTCTACTAGTTTACATATGAATAAAATAAATATGTTTCTTAATGCTTGGGCCTCAGATTTGAGAAAAATGAAAGTGGTGATGGTTCTCTTTCTCTACTTTGATTGTGATATACGCCGTGAAGACTGAAAGAATACTTGCTATTTTCATGTGAAAAAATAGTCTAAATCTCTTGGAGCTTTATGGCTTATCAGCCATTACTCAAATTATCTAGGATGCAGCACAAATTGTAATAGTGTATTGCTGTGGATTGTGTATCTCAGACCATCTTCTCATGATTGAACCACAAAACCTCTACCTGAGCTCACCAAAAGCTGAACAATGAAGATGTAAATCCTTCTATATTTTGTAACTGTACCTAACGAGGGTTATGTCTGCAAATTTATATATCAGTGTACAAATACTTAAAAGAATCTTTAAAGTATCAGTATTTCGAATAACTCTGAAACACATCCCTTTTCTGCTTGAAGGTTAGAGCTGCATCAGTTACCTGTTTTGCTGGTATAACTTCTCCTGTGTTTTCATCTCTGCTGAAGGAGAAACAGGACTTCATTCTTTGTTCTTTAGTAAGTTGGCTAACCTGAACTTGTTAATGCATATATTTTGGCATACATGATTTTTCTTTTTGTCCATAATATGAATAAAAGTTAATGCAATAACAAAATTTGTGTAGATTTATGCTGCCAAACATGACGAGGTTTCTTCAGTTAGATCAGCTGCTTGTCGGGCCATTGGTGTCATTTCATGTTTTCCTCAAGTTGGTCAAAGGTGATTTGAGTTTCAGTTGATTGATTCAAGATTTACAGAGCTGAAATCATGCATAATAACTTTATTAAAAACTTAAATTGTATAGTGCAGAGATCCTTAACAAGTTTATCCCTGCTGTGGAGATTAATACCCGTGATTCTTTAGCTGCAGTATGTTGCTTTCATTTTCACTTAGTTGTGCTATAGAATAAATAATACTTGTTAAAATAGATAATTTAGCAGGCAACATTTTTTATAATTTTATTCTCCCAGGTGCGAATAACTGCCTCATGGGCTTTGGCAAACATATGTGATTCAGTTCGTCACTGTATTGATGATTTTCCGACAACGGGATCTATTGGTGGGTACACCTTTGACCTTTCTAGGTTTATTTTTGTCTAAGAAATTCTAGAGATTAATTGTTTTTATATCTTGACGTAGGCTACAATTCGGACTCTCAACTGGCACTATTAACTGAGTGTGCTCTGCGTCTGTCAAAGGATGGAGACAAGGTGAATATATATATATTTCCCCCTCCTCCTCTTGTTTGCATCTCTCTATTTTTTTCTTTCTTTTTCTTTTTCTTTTTTCCTCTTTACCTATTTACTTGACCAATCTTCCAGTGCCCCTTTCTCTTAATATGTTTGCTTCAAACATTACATTGGTGGTTAACAACCTCAGACCTTCTCACCTATCCTAACCAAGTGCATCTTTTATTTTGTTTTGTCTCTTCAATAAGTGGATATGATGGGTTTTTCTTCCCTTTAATACATTTTCCTGTTCCAATGAATTGAAGAATGAAAAGTGCCAAGCTCATAGTAGCTGGATAGATCTCTTCTGGGGCACATATGCATGCTAGTATAAGTGCCAACACATAACAGCATAACTTTGTATTTATGTACTCACTACTCGCATAACAGCATAAATTTGAAACATCAAAGTGATTTTAGCAACTTCATGGTTTAGAAAACAAAAAATCCCCCCCCTCCACACAATCGTCTTAGATTAAAGTGTTCTATGAGATTCTTGGTGCTGAGGCTCAAATTTTTGCTGCCAATGATTTGGAGCCCTAATGGGACGGTTTCCTTTCTGCTTGTTAAAGCTATATATTTCTTAAATTCTTTTTTTTTTACCTATCATCAGATAAAATCAAATGCTGTGAGGGCTCTTGGGAACCTCTCAAGATTTGTCAGACTTAATAAAATATCTGCTAGCGAAAATAAAACGAAGAATACTGGTTTACCTTCGGAAACAAACAGCTCCAAGGAGACGTCATCAAGTGGTGATCTAGAACCTTAATCACATGTGTTCATCAAATAAACACCAATCAGATTGTTTGGTTGATTCACGATGGTTTGAGAGAACAGTGCAAATGCTAATTTCATGTGTGACCACTGGAAATGTTAAGGTATCATAATCCATATTTCCAAATCATGAGAAGTTTATTGGCACAATTTGGCGGGTTGGCTGGGTAAGCTCAAATTGTTATTGTCACATATTTTTTCTCTAAATTGAGGATGTGGTCTGTAGGTCCAGTGGAATGTTTGTCACGCCTTCAGCAATGTATTTCTAAATGAGACGTTAAGACTGCAAGATATGGATTGGTATGAATGGAACAGATCTTGTATGTCTGCGTTTTAAAACTGCTATTATGTGCCTATGTAGCTATGATTGCTTATTTACAAGAAATCAAAGTAGTTGCATGATGCCAGCTGATCGCTACTCGATGCGATGGTTAAAAACTAATATTGTCCATGTTATCAAATTTTCTCTGTTTTCTCTCCCTTCTCCTTCGTATTTGTGTCTATTCTTTCCCTTAGAATTTTGTGCTATGGTCATGCTTAATCTGTTTAGCATGCAATTACTTCCACTTCTAATGTATTTGGCAGAGCTTGCTCTATAGGCATGACATGTCCTTAATCTGAAACTCTGTTTTATTTGGGCAGGGCTCCATCTGTTTTTAGCATTCTTTTACTGCTATTGCGAGATTCTTCAAACTTTAAGATCAGGATACAAGCTGCTGTAGCTTTGGCCATGCCAACATCGATACTTGGTGAGTATAGGCTTTACTTGCTATTCTGTTGCAACCAAACAAAAGTTTCTAGTTGTTTTTTTTACTTTGTTAAATATTGTATCTCGTATTTATTTATTTTTATTTTTGGCAGAATATGGAAAATCCTTCTCTGATGTTGTTCAGGGTCTAGAGCATATCATAGAGAACCTGGGTCTATACCAAGTTTCAGCACCATCTAGTCTTAAGTATAGAATTTCACTTGAGAAGCAGGTCAAGAATCTGAACCTTAAGCATTTAAATAGAAATGAAACCTTTGGCCATAAATTTTACGGAAATAAAATGGGAAATATTTACTTATAACCATTTGCCCATCATAAGAGCTTCATTGTGAGGATGCTAACTCGGACCATTGAGATTTAGTAACATGCTTGTGATTATTACTTTACACACGAAAAAAAGGAAAAAGCATATATATATATATATATATATATTTATATTTTGTTGTTGTTGTTGTTACTATAGGATTATTTGACTGAATCTCTCTTGTAATTCAGCTCACCTCAACCATGTTGCATGTTCTTAGTTTTGCTTCAAGCACTGATCATGGACCTCTGAAAGACTTTCTTATCAAAGTAAGTATCTGCTTGTGAAATTCTGCAAAGAAAGTTGTATTTCTGCCGGAAATCTAATTGGAGTTTGTGATTATTTTTTTTGTATATGGTTGAACGAATCAAATAATATTTTTATCCAAAATCATAAAAATATATTAGCATAGTTGTTAAAACCTGCATAATTTTTAGAAAAGAGCAAACAAAAACCACTATGGAGAATTACATTTTTTAAGGTTCTGCTGAAATTACATTGAGACCACAAAATTCTTGAATGTTGTTATCTCTTTCCAAGTTTTGGAAACTTTGTTTCCCTAATTTTCAGGAATATGAAAAAAAGTCAAATTATCTACAAAACATGCTTTGATCAATTTGCTTCAAAGTCCAAAGACCAACACTGTGTAAAGTGTTAAAGCGAGTTAATGCTAATTGGTTTAGCTATTAATCAAATTAAAACTAAAGTTTTGTTTTACAAAATTGTGGCTCACCAATACCCTAAATATTTTTTGTCTGATTATTGTTAGAAGTTGTTAATCACAAACTCTCCTAAAAGCTTAAGCTGGTAGGAATTAAACAACTGGGGTTGTTAGGCCTTGAATACAGGACCTGTAGCTTTGATATCATGTTAGAAGTTGTTGATCACCAAATTGTTAAATGGGTTGGGTCTTACTCCCAAAAGTTAGCTTAAAGGAGGGGTATCCAACCACATATAAATATCATAACAATCAAGCAAATTGGCAATGTGAGACACAAATGCAAATGTCAATGAAATACCCACCCTCACGCGCAGCGTGGGCTTGGATCTAATTCCCATATTGTCTGCAAATTAACAATCTGCTCTGATACCATGTTAAATGGGCTGGGCCTTACTCTGAAAAGCTAGCTCAAAAGAGGAGGGTATTCAATCACATATAAACATTATAACAGCCAAGCAAATTGGCAATGTGGAACACAAATGCAAATGCAAATTCAATAATTATGACATTAAATAATATTTTTTGCATGCATTACTCATCTTCTTTATGGCTAATTTCTCTTAATCTGTTTCCTTTAGACTTAAAGCTAGCTTTGTTCTATTTATATCCATTTAGAAAGCTGCTTTTCTTGAGGAGTGGTTCAAAGGGCTATGCTTGTCATTAGCTACTGGAAGTACTGAACCTGAAGTTGAGAATAACATTTCCACTGAAAACCAAAAGAAAGAGATGGTATGCAAAGCACTAAGGTCGTTAGTTGAACTGTTCAAATGCAGAAACCATCCTGCAATTGCCCATAAATTTGAGAATTTGGAGGACAGCATTAGGTAGATTTTTGTTCATATGATATAGTTTCTCTTGCGCTGCACAGTTTCATGATTTTCTTTTCATGAGCCATGGGGTGAGATCATTTCTCTTTAATGATGATTGGAGGTAGTCTTGGACATAGGCTGAGGTTCATCATGTTGGGATCTTGAAGACTGTACAACCATGCTTACAGAGCCTTTCTTCTCTGGGGTTGGAGCGTTGTTTACTGTTTGGTGGTGTTGCTGATCTTCCAGTGCCCTATAGCATTTCATGCTCGATACTTTAGGTGAAAGTTCTAAGCTTCAGTCTCTACCACCTGACTCTACCCAGCGATCGGCAATTTGCATACCATGTCTTTAAAATTTTTTCTGTACCATACTTTCTACATTATTTTTTGTGTGTCAACTTTCTACACTGATAGATTTAGTAAACAACAATGTTTTTTATTTCAATCCACATGATACAATCTAATTGAGCCATTGTTAATAAAGGTCTCACAATTACTTCATTATCTTGTATTTTCAATTTTACTTTCAATCAATTGACACGTCACTTGATGCATATAGCACTATTCTTTAGTAAGAAAATATGAGGAACATGACTGTAACAAGTGGGAAATCCAAGGCTGCTTAGTGCAGGTAATTATTGGATGTTGAGCGGCAGAGTGTTTCTTCGTGTACCCAAGCGAGAAATTTTTCATTAGTGGTGGATTATTGGTGGTGTTATTCGAAGATCAATGAAATTCTTTGTTTATGTTCATGTTTTCTTGGAATGTGTTACTCTACTCTGCACACAAACGATTAATTTCTTTAGCCAGCAAAAGAGGAGCATGCCGATGGTAAATGTGACTCTCCATTAGTTTCTTATTTTTTAAAATGTATATTTTAGTCATTTTTTTTTTTAAGTAGTGCATCTTAGATCCTCTAATTTTTTAAAATGTACATTTAAGTTTAATTTTTTAGAGCATTATTTTCATGTGATTTTTTAGAAGGATAATTGTAGAGTTAAAATTTTTTTTTTTACTAAAATAATTTTAAAAAATAAATCAGTTTTTGAAAGGAAAAAAAATTAAATTTTTTTTAATTTTTAATTTGGTCAGTTTTTTATTTATTTTTAAAAAAAAATTAGCAGAAAAAAATTAAAAATTTTAAATTATCTTATTAAAAAGTCATATAAGAGCTATGTTACAAGAAATTGTTTTTTTTTTTTTTTGAAAAATTAAATTTAAATATGCCTTTTAAAAAGTTAAGGGACTTAAAATTATACTATTTGAAAATAAAAAGGAAAAAAGTAAAATATCAAATCCATTAAAATGTTGCTTGTTCAGTTAATCCCATGCATTGGATAAAGTCCTGGAATATTGGAAGTGCCTGTAATAGAATTGTGAAGCAGCAAGGGCACCAAAAAGTAATACAACTAAGAAAAAATAGCACCGAATAAAAATTGCATACAATCAACTTTGACTGCTGCTGCTTACTATTATTATCATAATTGTAATAACATAGTGTTACATTAATTAATTTTAATTCTATTAAAATATATATATTTTTATTTAATTATAACCAAGAACAGCAATTCTTAAAAATGAGGGAGTCTAATTTTTTTGAAAAACTTATCCTTATATTTTAATGTATTAATATTAGTTATAATTTTAAGATATATTATTATATTAAATAAATAATTTAAAAATGATAATGAAATAAGAATTAAATCTGATGAGGACTTCAAATATTATTTTACTTTTATAATTATTTAAAATTATAAAAAATTTTAATTTAATTTTTTAAAATATTTTATAAAAATTAATTAAAAAAATTTAAATAAATAAAATAGTACACAAATTATGTATTTTTTTTTACTAATATTATTAATTGGCGTAAAAACCTGAAAATGATACTCGGTAACTGGTATACTTGTGTCCAAGATGTGACTGACTGACTGAGTGTACTTTGTTAATAAAATATGGAAAAAATGTCATAAATTTTTTTATAAAAAGTTATTTACGTTGTTTTTAATATTATAAATAATATTATTTAATCTCTTAATTATATAAAAAAAATTATAATTTTTTAATTAAAATATTTTTTTTAAGTAATTAAACACAATTAAAATACGAATTTTTAATAATAGTAAAGTTACAATTAATATAATTTTTTTACAAAAAAATATTTAAAATATTTGTTAATTACTACGATTCTATTTTAATGTTTTAAAGTTTTTTAATTTTTATTAAGAATTAAAATATATATTTAAATAATTTTTTGTTTGAATATTGTTATTATTGATTTTTTTCTTAAACAATTTCATATAAAATTTTATTTTTATCATTGTTAAAAATTCATATTTTAATCGTATTTTAATTACTTAATAGAAAATAATAATACTTAATTTTTTTTAATAAAATAATATAAATTGTTCTTTAATTAATCTATTTTATAAAATTAAAAAATTAAATAATATTATTTTTAATCTAAAAAATTAAACAATATAAATAACTTAATCTAATAAATTTATGTATGATTCTATAACGGTGAAGTCCGCCAATAATCTCATATAATCTCATAATTTTGGATAAATTAGTATGTTAGATGGGTGTATTTTTATTAGATGCCTTTTAAAAGGTACTTTTTTTTTTCGATCGTTATAATTCACTTGTATACTCACTAATTATTGTAAAGTACGTCGAAGAGAATTCAAACCCACGTAGAAGAGAGAGAGATAGAAAATTGAAACCCACGCGATATAAAACACTATTTCTATTGAACGGGTGTTAATTTATGTGACTTAGTCTACATTGATCTAGCCTAAATTAGTTTAATTTTTTTTTTCTAAGAAAACTAACTTAATTTAAATTAATTTAATTTTAATTTAATTTGATTTAACAAAAGTGAATTCGAACTCAAACAAAATACAAACGAGTTAACTCAAATATATATATATATATATTATATGTTAATATGATTTTTTTATTAAAAAATATGTTTAATAATGAAGTCAATTTTTAAATTAATTAGGCAAGAAGTAAATACCATCAAATCTCACACATATAAAAGTTATAAGCTGTCATGCCCTCATGAAAACTCACATTTAGAATAAAGAGCTCTCAAATTTAAATAAAATTTATTCTAGTTATTAAACAAAATAAATAGAGATGGGTAGATTAAATAAATATACTTACTAAAAATGAAGAATTAAAGTAAATTAAAATGTCACACGATGACATAACTTTTTTTTATATACACAAGAATAAAACTTTGACTATTATATAATACATAATTCTCAAAACAATAAACAAATAAAAAAGAGAATAGCATAACACATGTTGATAAAATATTTAAAATTTTTACTTCTAAAACTAATACTTAATTGATTTAAAAATAGAAATTTTATAATACTAATTAGAATTAAATATGAATATTAAATTTTTGTTTGAAGAGTTAGGTAGATTTAAACGTTAAATGCATTAATATCAAATAATGTAGCATAATATTGTGACGAAATAAATAAATTATAACTATTTAATCATTATCAGCTTATTTTTCAAAAGAAAATGGAAGAAAAATAATTAATATATTATAAAAGAGAAGTACTGAAAGACATGAAAAATTATTTTAATTTTAATATAATTTTTTTTTCTTTTTTTTTAATTTTTATTTAAAATTTAATTTAATTTCGGGTTAATAGGTTAACCCTAATCCAAAAAAAATTTTAATCGAGATGGGTCGAAAGAAGCTTAAATTTAAATTAATTTATATTTAATTTAAATTTGATTCGTACAATTAAATTATGATACAAATTATTACCTCTATTTTTACATGAGATGATGGACAAAGTATATTTTATAAAATAAAGTAATTGCCATAATATGAGACTGCTGCTGGTACCCTTCTTTCCAGTATTCAAACACTAAATAAAGGCTTATTTCTTCTTTTTATTATCTTATTAAATTATACATTTTTTTTTTATAACATTTGGTTTTGTTAAGACTAAGCAAGCCTAACAAACAAAATCAAAAATGGTTTATTTAATGAATTCATGGTATTCCGTTTCATGGTACGACAAACAACTATTTACAATTTTGTGATTTAAAAAAAATATTATTTTTCTGAGTTACGAAATGAACACATTATCTAAGTTGAAAGTAATTGAGACGCTCAATTAGTATATAATTGGAATGGGCACGGGACCGTGATTTTTGTTTTATTTGTTTCTGAAATTCAATAAAGAATTGTGTATTCAAAATTATTCAAAAATTGTTTCAATTTAAAGGCGAGTATAACTGCGGGAGGATCAGATGGAGATAGATAAAAAAAAAAAAACCACTATATACTCAATTTTTTTAATTAAAAAAAATTAATTAATCATAATTTTTAATAAATATTAGTGTTTAAATTAATAAATAGTTTTAATATATAAATATATTTATATATGTTATAATTTAAATAATTTTTAATATATATTTAAATTAAATTAAATTAAAAAAATATTCGGGATACAAGTGGATATGGTTTTACGTACAACCATTTATGCCCTATCCTTAAAAAGTTATGCCTGGGTATTCCCGAAATCGTATCTATTCACGAAAATAACTAGTAAAAATCGATTCGTCGAATCAAATATTCGAATCCGTGGATAAAATGCCCATTTCTAACAATTAATATATAATAAATAAATTATTATTAATTTAGGTGCATTTAATTACAATTTTAGTGATTTTTATAGATTTTAAAAGTTTCGGAGTGGTAATTTAATTTTTTTAAAAACTTAGAAAAGTTTAGTTGTATTTTAAGATTTTTTAAAAATTTATAAAAGCTTATATAAATTTAGTTGTATTAATTACTACTTTTTAAAAGTTTATAAAAATACTAAGAAATTCAAAATATCAATAACTTTTAAAAACTTCACTTAATTAGAGACTTTTAAAAAATTTAAACATTTTTTTCATCTAGTGCATAAATGATTAAATTATTCAACTGATTTTATTTTTAAAAGCTTATATAAGTTTAGTTGTATTAATAACTACTTTTTAAAAGTTTATAAAAATATTAAGATATTCAAAATATCAATAACTTTTAAAAACTTCACTTAATTAGGGACTTTTAAAAAATTTAAACATTTTGTCTTCATGTACATAAATGATTAAATTATTCAACTAATTTCATTTTTAAAAGCATATATAAGTTTAGTTGTATTAATTATTATTTTTTAAAAATTTATAAAAATATTAAGATATTCAAAATATCAATAACTTTTAAAAACTTCACTTAATTAAAGATTTTTAAAAAATTTAAATATTTTTTTTCTAATATATAAATAATTAAATTATTTAACTTTTTTTTCTTCTTCTTCTTCTTTTTCTTCTCACTCTTGATATACCAATTGAATTAAAATTTTATTAATTGAAATTAATTAAAATGATATACTAATCATAAATAATATTGCATTGAATTTTTCTTGTTAAAAGTAAATTTTGTAAAAGAATGAGGAGACAACACTATTGTCTCCTCATCCGCATCTGGAATGATCCATGGGTCCCTGGTATTCCTAGCTTTTGCCCTCAATCTTCTAGGAGTGCAGATGTCACTTGGGTGAATGATTTACTTCTTTCGGGGTCAGGAGGTTGGGATGTTCATAAAGTTAATCAATTATTCTCACCTACAGAGGCAAGATGCATTTTGGAAACCCCTATTTTGGGTTTTGGGTCGAGTGATCGTTTATGTTGGCATTTTGAACCTAATGGATGGTACTCAGTCAGTTCTGGGTACCCACTTGCATGTGAAGTCTTGGGACGTCCCTTGTCTAATGCTTCTACAATAAATAGATTGAACCGGTTGGTATGGAAATCAGTTTGGAAAATTAAAGTGCCATTTAAGGTGCGACATTTCATTTGGAGATGTTTGCATGGGGCACTGGCTGTACGTCACTTGCTTCTTCAACTTCACTGCCCTATTGAGGACTCTTCTTGTCCACTTTGCGCCCTTACAGAGGAAACGGTTAACCATTTATTAGTAGGGTGTTCTCGAGTGCAACAAGTTCTCTCCACCATATGCTCTTCTTTTCCTTTTCATCAATATGGTCATAGATCTTTCTTAGAGTTCTATCGAGATCTATTCAAATGGACAAGACTTCGTACTAATGGAGCTGAGTTGTTGGCTAAGGTGGTACTTGGTTTATGGAGCATATGGAAAAGTCGAAATAATTTAATCTTTAATCATAAGGTTTTTGACCCGGGAGGTGTTCTTGCAGTTGTTGGATACTATTGGCGTTTGGTTACCAAAGCTTTTAGCTAACATGGTGGCCGACTTGACCGTAAACTTGTTAGTGGCTATTGTGTGCTAGTAATATTTACAAAATTTATTTACTTATTATCTTTGTGAGCAATCTTGATATTTGTACTATTTGTACTGTTAAACTGCCTAGTGGCCTTTTTAATAAATCAGTACCGTATCGTTTGAACAAAAAAAAAATGTTCTTTATTTTTTCTTTTTCATTTGTTTTTTTAAAAAATTATAAATTCTATTAATTAACTAAAATTTAATTTAATTTATTTTTTTAATTTTATAACCTTTTCCTTTACATACCACTTTGTTTATTTTAAGAAAAATTTAACAAAAAACTTAATGGATAGATGAATGGTGTATTATTTTTAAAAGTTAATAGAATTTTAAAATACATGTAAATAGAAGAATATTATCTTCATATAGCATGATTTTTATTTCAATTACATTTTTTTAACCAAACTAACGTAAATTCATAGCTTTATACATATAAATATCAAATTATCATTTCTACGTAAATTCAATAAAATGAAAATAAAATTAGATCTTACAAGATATTTGACAATCCAATGGGATTCCAACAAACATCGAAATTTTGGGGACTTTCACAGGTGACCCATCGTGTCTAACTTGTATCTTTATAAGTAACATATTATATTTATCTATATTTTTATAACATATTATATCTAATTATATATTTGTATGTACTTGTTATATCTATCTTTACAAATTGGTCGATTCAATTTTACTCTGAATTTTATAAATCAAATTCTATTTTTGTATGTAGTATATTATATCTACTATTATATTTAGATGTAATATGTTACATTTTTTTCTGGCAGAATTGTTGGAGTTTCAATGAGAATGTAATATTTTTAGCGAGGTTGCCAGTTGTAGTATTCGGAGCTCCGACGAGATCTTTGGCATGACTCTTAGAGCTTAGGTGAAGTGCCTGGAGATTCGAAGAAATCGCCGAAAATGTGGTGGAATTTTATAATAATTATATTTTATTAAAGTTATAAAACGATAGTTTATTGGTCTATTTGTTGAATAATTTAATATAAAATTATAAATTTTGAAATAAATTGTTGTTAGTTAGGAAAAATTGATCAATTTATAAAAAATAATACTATTTAGGCCAAGAGCTGTGTAAATAAAGATATAAAATGTGTTGTCTCATCTCATCTCATGTTTTATATAGTGTCTTTAATATGCTTATGATATAATATTGTCTTATTTAATTAAAATATCACTTTAAACATAAGTTATATCATTTTTTTATTATTAAACTCATTTACTAAATAATCATGTATCATATTTTATATTATTTTTAGTATTTTTATTTGTCTCATTTAAACTCACAAGAATAAATGAGAAATCTCAATCGATATTGTCTTATTACCACCTCATCTTATAAAAAATTTGATGAGATGAGATAAAATGATATGAGTTTTATAAATTAATGTTTGTACCATGAGTCTCATTAACATCTCATTTCAATTTATACCTCTACATATAAAGATAATAAATTAAAATATAATTCTAGCTAAAACTAGTGACCAATCCAATACCCCACTTAAATGAAAATATATATTTTGTCATAACAAATAAAACATTTTTATCACGATGGATAATCTATATGACACTAATGGGCACTAAAACTATTTAAGTGAATAAAGTTTTGGCCATTGATTAAATTTGAACAAATAAATTTATAACACATATGTGGTATTTAATGGGGCAGTGATGTTTCAAGCATTTTCCACTACTTAACATAATTTGAACAATTGATTAAAGTTTTGGCCTTTGATTAAATTTGAACAATTAAATTTATAAAACATAAGTGGTATTTAATGGGGTAGTGATGCTTCAAGCATTTTCCAATGCTTAACATAATTTAATTAATTTTTATTAATAAAAGTGATAAATTGTGCTAAAAAGTTGTGTTTGTATCGTGTTATTGTCATTTTTAGCATTAATAGTATCGTGTTAACATATTAATTGATACATAAAAAAAATTAATTTAAATTTCTTTATGTTCTCTACATATAATAGTAAAAAATAACAAAAAAATAAAAAAAAAATAAAAAATTATTGATTATTTATAAATAAATTTCTTATATTTATTGTGTTAAAAATACCCCTTATTATTAATAAATATTTTTTATAATTACTTTATAATTTTAATTAATTAATTTTATATATAATTAATAACTAATATTTTTATCTTAATATTTAAAAAAGAATCTCTATTTTAATAAAAAGGAGGGCTTGAGTGATTAGAGATTGATATTTTATTCGCGAATTTAGGTATTTGTAAATATTTAATTCGATGGATCAATGAATATTCATTATTTTCGAAGACGGAGACAATTTCGTATAATACCTAAATACAAATTATAGAAAATTATTATATATAAAAATTTACTCACTCATATCTAATATATATATATTTTTAATTTAATTTAAATATTTATAAAATTTATCATTGCTTTTTGAGAGTCTCAGACCTAAGAATGTGTGCCACTATTCCTGTTTATAGCCACAGAGTCACTTTATTTATTTATTTATTTATTAATTATAACATATAAATATATTTATTTATTAAAATCGAGTATGGAGCAATTTTTTGTGTGTCCATTTTCGCTCGATTCACGCCCGATTATAAGCATATTTAAATTAGAGTAATTTTTAAATAATTTTAAATATATAATTATTTATTTAATTTTAAGAACAAATATTACAAAAATCGTATCCGCTTTTCCCCGTACCCAACTCGTGATGTGAACGGTTTCACCGTTCCAGTATTTCAGTATAATTTACAAGCTTTTTATTTTTCTGGACGAAAATTATTAATTTACTAGATTCATAGTGTATTTGTGTATGTTACTGTTCATATGTTTTTTGTTTCCCAGAAGAACACTGAAAATGTAATTACAAAATTAACAAATAAAGTTAAGCATCTCTACCATGTACCTACCATCTGAGATCAACCTTGGAGGGGTTTTTGTCTAAAATAGGCAAAATCTGTAAGATAGTTTAAAAATGGGCAAAATTGTGTTAAAATTTAAAAATGGGCAAAATTTTATTTACTCTCCCAGTAGCCAGTTTTCTTTCTTCTTCTCCCTCCTTTCTTTCTTCTTCTTCCCTAGTTTTGGAGAACGTTACTTGTCAATTGCACTTTTTGATTCCATCAGACATGAGGCAGAAAACATGACTTTTGACTGATGGGTCGCCAAATTTGTTCCACTGTCACTTTTCCTTTGAGTCATTGAGAAGAGCTTCAATTGAGTTGAATGAGACAGTGAGGACATAGGGAAAGCACTATAATATTCCCACTTTATCATAAACTAATTTGTATGCGCAAAACAAATTATGTGTGAAGAAAGTATTGAAAATAAATTCTGGCTTAATATATTATGGAACTCTTTAAGTGCACGAAAAGTTTGGTGCAGCGGCGTTTAATTGAACAAAGAAAAATAAATATTTTTTACCACAAGCGTAATAGACAGATGACAGGTTCAAATTTTAATAATCGCCAACAAATAATAGATAAAGATTAGACAAAGTTGGGGGTGGAAATGAGAATATATAGTTCACCAAAACTGATCCTAGAATCCAACTTATTCCTGATCATCTACTAAATATACTACCTGAGCGAAACTCAAAACATTCCTTACATAGACAGATAAATACATACATACATACACATGAGACTGGGAATGATATTATCTCTGTTTCTGTTCTCGATAGATCACATTGAAATTTTGTGTCATTGAATTTTTTTTTATAACCATGTGTATTTTCATGAGATATACCATGAGATATACCAGATATACCTTGAGATATACCAGATATACCTTGAGATATACCAGATATACCAGATATACCATGAGATATACCAGATATACCAGATATACCATGAGATATACCAGATATACCATGAGATATACCAGATATACCAGATATACCATGAGATATACCAGATATACCTTGAGATATACCAGATATACCTTGAGATATACCAGATATACCATGAGATATACCAGATATACCAGATATACCAGATATACCATGAGATATACCAGATATACCTTGAGATATACCAGATATACCATGAGATATACCAGATATACCATGAGATATACCAGATATACCTTGAGATATACCAGATATACCATGAGATATACCAGATATACCAGATATACCATGAGATATACCAGATATACCTTGAGATATACCAGATATACCATGAGATATACCAGATATACCATGAGATATACCAGATATACCTTGAGATATACCTTGAGATATACCAGATATACCATGAGATATACCAGATATACCTTGAGATATACCAGATATACCATGAGATATACCAGATATACCAGATATACCTTGAGATATACCAGATATACCCTGAGATATACCATATATACCTTGAGATATACCAGATATACCAGATATACCCTGAGATATACCAGATATACCGTGAGATATACCAGATATACCGTGAGATATACCAGATATACCTTGAGATATACCAGATATACCCTGAGATATACCAGATATACCGTGAGATATACCAGATATACCTTGAGATATACCAGATATACCCTGAGATATACCAGATATACCCTAAGATATACCAGATATACCGTGAGATATACCAGATATATGTTGAGATATACCAGATATATGTTGAGATATATCAGATATACCCTGAGATATACCATGAGATATACCAGATATATCCTGAGATATACCAGATATACTTGTTTGATATACCACACTATTCATCTTCTTCTTCAACAATGAGATAATGCAGAGCTTCACAATGAGATAGTAATGGTGGAGTGTTTTGTGCATCCTCACTATTCATCTTCTTCCTCAACAAAATTTGTGGAGGATTCGATAATAGAGAGTGGAGTGAGAGAGTAATGCTCAGAGTCGTGCAAACGTTTGGAACTGTTCAAATTCTTCCAAACGGTTTACAAATAAGTTATCGGCTAATAAATGAGGTTTTAGGTGGACGGTTAAAAAAAGCCCATTTTTAAAAAATAACATAACTCTGTCCTTTTTTAAACTATCTTACAGATTTTGCCTATTTTAGACAAAAACCCACCTTGGAGTGATTTGATCAGGTTTTGAGGTTCTCTGTCTTTATGATTCTGAAGACTTAACCTTTTTTCTTTGCGGAAAGCTTGAATCGAACAATCACAAATCCATCAATTAATCGGAGGACCGAAGAGCGAGAGGCAAAAGAAGAGACGACCAGTGAGATTGAGATGGGGGATGGGAATAAGATAGAAGAAGAAGTTGGGAGAGTTTTGGAAGAAGCCAAGGACCTTCAAGACTCAGCCTCCAATTTTATCAACAAAACCGTCACCGAAGAGCAATCTCTTCGCCACCGAGCCCAATCTCTCGAGTCCTCTATTCGCCGTTTTCGTTCCTCCATTGATTCCCTCCTCTCTTCCAAGCAGTTGGGTCCCAAACTCGCAGACAAGGCATGTTCGTTACCCAATTATCTTTTTTGCTGTTTTTGCTCTTGCATGTCTATGCTATATGTATTTGCATCAAATTTCCCTCCACCCATCACTTGGTTCTTTGTTAGATTAGTCAAGTCGTGTGTTTTTCACTAAAATTATTTGTTTCAGAGATTCCCTTTCGGTGAATCCGCTTAAATTTATATTACATTTACAGCTTGAAGAAGACTTACAGAGGGCAAGATGTGTACTCACAGATGGAGACGCCACTTCCTTTCTTCCTACTAAAGCTCAAGGTGTTCTTTTGTTCATTCATTGTTAGATTTTCTGTTTACTTGATCGATTCTAAAGCAACCCATCAAGTTTTCATCGTACTAACTTTTGTCAGCTACTCCCTGTCTCGATGCTCAGGCCGGTTCCTGAGGATGTTTCTTGGTCCTATCAATGTGCGTGCTACTCAAAAAGACGTTCAACTGAAAGTTAAAGAGGAATATAACAGTTATAGAGTATGATTCTTTTCTTTGTGCATCTTCCATTTTACGAGTTTCTACGCTCTTCCATAGTTTTGCATCTCATGAAGCATGCATTTCCCCTTGTCGATGTATTTTTAAAAGTCCTTTTCTCTTTGCCTAAGTTGCTATGCTTTAAATTTTTGGGCCTAATTTGTCATTCCTGTTGCCTATAAGCTAAGTTATATTGACTCTTGACTTTTGACTCTTCATGGAAAATGAATTACCTGTCCAAGACTTGACACACTCTCCAAATTGGTTTATAGAAAATTGATTAAAACAGTGTCAACACCCAGATATGTATCCAACACTCCAGTCCTATAAAAGAGTCCATGTAACATATAGCTTATAACTGATTGTCTTATTGAGTCATAAGGTCCCTCCAACAAAAACAACCAACATTTCTTTGAAGATGGGTGGGACTCTTCTGTTTTTGTTTGATGAAAATAATTCTTTCTACAAATCAGCATCTTTTATGACACTGAGTTGTGCAATGTTGGGTGATGCAAAGCACATCTATAATCCCAGCATCAAGAAGGATAGTAATGCATTTATTTTTTTCTCTTGCTTCTCCATAGTGTTTTAAAAGAGTTTATTCAGTCAAGCAGAATCCAAATCCTGATCGTGCTCTTCTGCCTTTGTTATTAATTACCTTGCATTTTTTTATATACCTAAAACAACAGCTTGTAATGGTTAATTACTTTATTCATTATCATTCTGAGCAGGATAGAACTGCGCTTCTGTTTCTTTTCTTCCCAGCAACTCTTCTTATCTTGAGATCTTGGATTTGGGATGGCTGCTTGCCAGCTTTCCCTGTACAGCTGTACCAGGTATATACCAATTAGTTTTTGCATTCTAACTTAAATTTTCTGTCTTTGGCCTTTTAATTTTTTTTTTCTTTTTGAGTTGACATTTACTGTTTGCTTGATCAGGCATGGCTGTTATTCCTGTATACAGGTCTTGCTTTGCGAGAAAACATACTCAGAGTTAATGGTAGTGACATTCGTCCATGGTAAAGGCATTCCCTCCAACATGGCTCGTTTTTGCTGAATACTGAACATATTTTTATATTATATCCAATGCAATATCAGTTTTAGATGGTCTCAGTTGCCTCCCTCTCGAAGGTCATTGAATTGATTGAAACATTAATATATGTTAAATATTGCATAGTATGAAAATTTATTAAGAATCAGTGATTAATGGATGGTAGATTGAATGATAATCATAAATTTAGAAAGTGTGGCTTGGTAAGTAGCTTTTGTTGCCTGTTAGCATTGAAGGCTCAATACTTTCCTGGGTGCACAATCAAATATGTTTTGTGCTTTGTGCATGTTTACATGCAGTTTATGCCTTAATCTAATTTAACTTTACTTCACTTTCCCTATTCAGGGATGAGAATGTAAGAGGAGATAGTTTTGGTTCAAATTCATTTGGGAAAACAGATCCGGATCCTATATATCATAATCAAAGCTGGAAATTGGTTTATGGTCCTAAATCCTGCTTAAATGCGAACATAAAACTAGACTATTTTTCTAATTTTTTTTAGGCATTAGGTCCTGCATGAAGAGTTTTGTTTTTGTTCTAGTGGCATCATGGTACCACTGATAGGATCTCAAATTCTTAATTAACTGGCATGATGAGACATTAGTTGCCCCTTGTGCTGATTAGAACTTTTTTATTGAAATTTTTTTCGTAGTCTTTTGGAGATACCATCGTGCTTTTGTTGTGGCTCATTGAAAAAATCTTGTGTCTGCATTTTGTTACGAAGTTTTATCGGAATCATATCATTTGAATATAACTTTCGTGATTCAAAATTGAAGAGCCAATATAGGAGTTTGAGTGAATTGAGATACATTCCTAGCACATTTCTCTGTCATAACTCTATGTGTAGTTGTGTTGTAGTCGTGTGGCTGGAAGCCTGCTCACATGTCTTGCATCCATCTGTCTCCCCTTCTACCAGAAAATATTTTTCTAGTATTTCTTTAGTTTTGCTTGGCATTGTTCCAGTGTTTTTAATCATATTTTTTCCTAGTTTTTTTTTTTTTTTTTCAGATAACATTTTAATGTTCTATTATAAAAGCTTGAGTTGATAGACTGAACCTTTTTTTGAGATCAGTACCTATGTTGCCTTGTTGTGATCTTCTTTCTCGTTACTTTCCAGATAGTATGATTCCTTTCTTTCTTCTCTCAAGCTTTCAGAATTTTGTTAAGAAGCTAAATTTGGGCAATGTTGTAGTTCGTACTTCCTATATTTTTTACTTATTTTCACGAGCTGATTGATAATACTATAGTCCAGAATATAGAACTTGTGGTTGCGAGATCCCTTTTTTCTCTCTCCCCTCCCCACTTAGCCCAGTGAAATAAGAAAATAAGTTTGCTCTGTCTGTAGTGGATTGGCTCTTGGCACAAAATATATCTTGCTGAACTCAAAATGGTTGATGACTTAATCTTGAGTTACTACTACTGATATTTCTCCTAAATCTAAATTAATAATAGTAAGATGTTCTTGTCAAAATGATCATACATGAAACTTTCTTTTTATGTTTAATATGCTTTTTTACATTGCACAATCTTGATCTTTAGGTGGATATACCATCACTATTGTGCCATGGTTATGGCTCTAGTTAGTCTCACATGGGAGATTAAGGGCCAACCAAACTGCTCTCAGAAGCAGGTCATTTCTATTTCCTTAATTTTTATGGGCTCGACATGTAGGATTTTGAGTTTGAATCACCTTTTTTTTGGCAGAGAGGAGTTCAGCTTTTCTTACAGTGGGCAATGATGCAAGGAGTTGCTATGCTATTACAAAATAGATATCAACGTCAGAGACTTTATACTCGCATTGCAATGGGAAAGGTCCTCTTTCAAAATTACCGTGCTTACTAATATTCTGCTTAACTACTTCATTTTGTGTCTAATGCATTCTCGTAATATAAAAACATAAAAAAAAGCTCTTTTTGTTCCTGAGAAATGTCTCCTACTATAAAAATAGGTTTTAGCATGATATATACAAGTGTTTATAGGATATATATTGTTACTATTATGTAATGTATCTTTGTTATTTTTAGGCCAAGAGAATGGACGTTGTTTGGGGAGAAACAGCCGGTGTAGATGGTCAGTTATGGGTGCTTTGTCCGCTACTTTTTATTTTGCAGGTAAATGGAAAATCTTAACTATCTTGTTGAATATTTAGGAATGGTGCAGCTATATCCTTGATTTGCATCATTATTTGTATAGTATATGCAATTCCATTATGCTGATATTAATATTTGTCTGGTTACATTGATCTAGAGATATTTATTTAAGACAATTTCTCATAACTTGCATATACTTTGCTGATATGAAACAAGTTAAAGTATGAAATAGGCAACCTCTTTGTTTGCCTGTCTTCATAATGAGACTAAATCCAGTACTTACTAGCCAAACTTTGGAAATTTGTTCATTGTCTTCATTACTTTATAGCCTTACTATATTTCTGTTTGAAATAAATGCGTACACTAAAAAATACACTCGAGGATACACTTGTCATTGGCAAGGCTCAAATCCACGTCGTTTAAGTGCCCCTAAGGAGCAACTATCGTTGCACTATATGGCAGTTGATTATAGTAGTGCTATATTTCAAATACTATTATTGTTCATGCTGCGCATGATTTCTTTAATTTTTATGATGCGTCACCTGTAAATTGTCTGTTCGTTCTTTGCATTTCAAAAGCAAATAGTCTGACCAGATGTCACAAGTTCCGAACTCGTATCAGCATCCTCGACTGGGAAAACAATAAAAAAAAAATTGCATTTTTTTTCTTGTCATTGTGTCTTTGCCTGCTTTTTTGTTGTTAAAAGTCATAAAGAAAAGGTGTTGGTTTTCTGCTAAATCTGGATTCTTCTCTTAAACATTTGTTGAAATATGCAGAAATGCAAATTGAGTGATGGATAATATTGTTCGTGCTTTTATTGGTTTTAGGGTTTTGAAGCATATGTTGGATTACTGTTGCTAAGAACGGCATTAGATGGGGTTACTTCTGAATGGCAGGTAACTTGTACTAATCTATCTATGTTAATCACTCTACAGTTTATCCAATAAAAGTTATAAATTGAAAGAAAAACCTCCAAATATTTGATAGGAATTACGCAAATCGTTTCTGGCAGGTCATCTTTTGCGGGGTCCTTTTGGTTGTGATGGCAATTGGCAATTTTCTGAACACTATACAGACACTCATGACAAAATCAAGGTTCAAGGCAAAGATGAAAAGAAGTAAGAGCAAGCAAGAATTATAACTAATAGTACTCCTAATTGTTGGCATTGATCTGATCTGATAGATAGGATCTCAGTTTTGGAATGTTTTCTTGAGGTGTTTCCCACATGTTCGAAGGCCTAGGCGGTTGATGTCTTTCCAAAACTATCATTCCCACCATAAATATGTAATGTTGCGATTGAAATTGGTCTCACAATAGCACAAGTTGGACATAGGTAGTCGTATCCTGATGATATGTGGTACTTGGTCATACAGATTTTGCAGAGAAATGTCCAACCTAGCTCAAACCTGCTTGATAATAATAGTTCGTATCTCATTCTTTCCTTTAGAAATCGAGTTCTTGTTGAAATTGTTATCATCTACGGTTATTTTTTTTTAAATCTTATCGCCCAAGATATTAGCAAAAACAATAAAATGAATAACCAATATTGTCTATGTCTCTTACTCAGCTGAGTTTCTGAGATCCTTGAGAAGTGTGTGTAAGCTAAATTGTTGAAACATTGACGAAAATTAGTGCTTATTAAGTGGGATTAATTATTTTTATTATGTGTTGAGGGGGGAATTAATATAGGTACATATTTATAGCGCAATAATAGAGAAATTTTTTTGGTTTTTGTTTTATTCGATAAAAACCTTGAGGAGAGGGAATGTGATTGGTGGGATTCGATCAAGTTTAGTTTATGACGGTGATTACTACTGAAGATACAATAAAGAAGTGCAAAATTCCTGTTCTTTGATGGAAAAATGCCTGGCTTACATTGATTAAAAGTAAAGAATTTATGTGCCCTTGTTCTATAACGAATGTTTGATCTCTACTGTTCAAATGTTGCAAAAAAAAAAAAAAAGTGGAAAAAAGCCAGATGAATGTGTCTGAAATGCTGGGGCAGTAGCCAGGTGTCTATATAACCATCGATAATTGGTTGGTCCATTTTTCTTTTTGATTAAAAGTAATTTTAAATGATTTAAAGTACTTTTAAAAATACTTTACAATTTACATAAAAGTGACTTTAAAAGCATAAATGCACATAAAATAAATATATTAAGTTTTTTTTTTTTTTTTAAAAATTAATTCCTTAAATTTTGAAATATTTTTAACTTGTTTATACATTTTTCCTAAAAAAATTAAAAAAAAAAAAAAAAAAAAATATTTAAAAGTAAGGTCTTTAATATTTTTATTTAATCTTCCTACCTCAAATCTTTCTTAAAATTTAAAATAAAATATAAAATATAAGAAATGTCATTATTATAAAGCTGTTTAAAATTATTTTACTTATTATTCAAATATATATATATATATAATATATATATATATATATATATATATATATATATATATTAGGAAATACAAAGTTTGAATAATAATGTTTATACTTATATTCTACCATAATCATTCTAAATATATAAATTATTAATATAATTCAGTTTAGTTGGCTCTATATTTGGGCTCATTAATATGAGAGTACAAGTTTGAGCCTTATTTTTAGCTTAATTTAGGATTAATCTTTACATTTATTGAGTGATAGCGCTCTTATCATGTCTCCGCTTGCAATCATGGAAGGAAAGCCAAAGCTTATCAGTGAAAAATTATACTGCAATGTCGATGATATGAGATAATATAGACTACTATTTACTCAAGTGAGTTTTTTTTTTTTAGTTTGTTAAAATATAAAAAATAAATATACAAATTGTAGTGATACATAACATAATTCTAAAATTTTAGTTTCCGATCAATTTTCCTTGGGTATGAAGCTTGTCTTAGGGGTTCACCAATCAATAAGGTTACCAAACCATTTCAATGTAGACACAAATCATAGATTTGGCTTATTTCCCCTTCGAATTCTAGTAAGTTAAACTGATACAAGTACTTTTTATTCCTTAAGAAAACTAATAGAAATTAGATTAAGAAGAAATTAGACAATAAAATCAACACGGAATTAATATAAGTTAATTGCATGTAATAATCTCTTATGAATAAAATTTTATTTTTAACTCATCTTACGCGATTCACGTGTATTATTTTTCAAAATATAATGTAATTTTAGAAGAGATAAAAAATAAAATAATATAAATAATTAAGTCATATATGAATTTGACTAAATAATATATAAAATTTAAAATACACAGTACCAAAACATTTATCAAAATTAATGCAATTAACTTCCGTGATTCATGTTATAATACAAACATGACATGATACAAATAGAGTTTCTTGGCATTATAAAATAAACATGTTTGCTAAAATTAATATAGTTTTTACAATTTTAAAAAATACACAAAACAGGATAGATTTACTCTAATGAATCCCGTTCCCACTTTCCTCCCTCTTTTTACCAATGTCAATATCATCACCAATTCCCTTCTATGAACACACAAATTAAGCTGTCTTATTCATTTAAAATTGAATCGATGCACTTGATCTTCCACAGACCACGTACATTCTAGAAATTAAAGAGTGGAGAGTATTAGAAAACATGTAATTGTCGTGCAAGTCAATACCAAAAGATCAAAAACTAAGAAAAGCTAATATATATTAGTTTGCAGGTGGGTCTCCCCTAAACCGCCCTTATTAATTTTCCATTATCTGGTTGTATTGTCGATCAAGATATGTTTTTATAAAATTATCGAATGGAACCCTCGTGTTATATATATATATATATTTTTTTTAAATTAAATAAAAAACTAGAAGTTTCTTGATAATAATACCCAAAAAAGGCATACGTGGTTGGCATCAATTGGTCAATTGACTATGACGTGGTCAGCCGTAATTTGTCCTAATGTGATTCCGATACTCGTGGAGATGTTTCATGTCAATGCAATTCATATTTTGTACACTAATTGGGCAAGTTATAAATTACTTCTTTGATTTTTTGGCCAGGTTTCATCAATTTAAAATACATCTATTGCACGGTTAGATTTAATACTTTACTATATTGTTCTAATTTAAAATTGAAAAAAAAAAAATGTTTTAATGCTTAATAGAGGATACAAGTAATATACTTAATGGTAAAAGAATGCATCTTTTTCAATAAATTCTTCATTTGTACTAAATAGAGAGAGTAGTCCTATTTTTTTTTTTTTTTTTTTTTATTTTAATAAACTATATTATTTTTATATAACTCAAATTTATACACTAGTAATTAAAAACGAAAGCATCCCTATATTAACCCAAAAGGTCTGTTGTGTTGAAACTTGGGTTACAATATTAACCCAAAAGTATTAGCATCACGATTTTCCATATAATAACACTGAAATAAAATTAATTAGTAAAATATTGTGAATAATTTATTTTTTAATAATAATAAAAGTGACTATAACGATATAATTATACACAAACTTATAACTTTATTAAAATAAGTATATTGGCTTAGTCAATTGGCCTTTAAATGCACATAATAATAAGGGAAATAGGCTCTTATGATCCCTTATTACTGTTTTCATTCTCAATTAGACCCCCCACTTGCACAAAATATATAATTCCATTTTTACCCTTTCTACATGAAATTATCTTATTACTGTATTTATCTCATTTTTTTTCGTTTCTTCTCAACAAGAGCGACAGAAGAGAGCATTTCGCCTCGCCCCAAAGAACAAGGAGGTGCTCCACTGGAATTCGGAGTCCCCATTTCCGATATTATCAAAACCCATGTCTAAGCTCTCAGCCAAGACTCTCCTTCTCATGGTGTCCTCCTCCTCTCTCCTCCACATCGATCTCCTCTTCTTTGATGGCGAAACAGGAGGCATCTGGTCCGACAGCGATGCAGAGCTCCGGCGGCGACGACGAGGAAGGGCCTTGAGAATTGGGATAATGCGATTACTGGCGCCGGAGGTCAGTTGCTCCATCTCTGCAGCCGTCGCGGTCATGGCTGGAGACGGACACTCTGCACCGTTACGGTACTCAGGCGCTTCACGGAATCTGGGCAACCCATCAAAGACGTCGTTCCCTCTTGTCCGATACAACCGACCACCTTGGCAAAACAGTGGAGAAACAATAATTTATTTTTATAAATTATGCGGTCTGCCTAATTGCTTTCAAGCTGATTTATTTGTTTAAATTTGATTATATTTCTGGATTCCAAGCTTTTGGATTTCAGAGAGTTCATTCAATTTTATTGTGGCTTGAATTGTGGTACTAGAATAGCGTGAATGTGGTGTACTGGAGCTAGTATAACAAATTTGATCGGTTGGACATTCGTCCAACTGAGCTCTGGCGAGTGAAATAAGCTCGCTGGTTTTTAGTTGGACGTACGTCCAACTCTATTGAAAAAATGTCCAACTCTGTTGAAATAAGTTCGCTGGTTTTTAGTTGGACATACATCCAACTCTGTAGTTTTTAGTTGGACATGCGTCCAACTGAACTCCGGCGAGTGGGGTCATCGGCCAATCAAAATTCGATCAGTTGGACATACGTCCAACTCAGTTGGACATACGTCCAACTAAGCTCCGGCGAGTGGGGTCGCCGTCCAATCAAAATATGATCAGTTGGACAGTCGTCCAACTGAGCTCCGGCGAGTGGACATATGTGTCCTCTAAAATGTACTCCTCTGGTTTTCAGTTGGACACATGTCCAACTCTGTTGAAGTGAGTTGGACATACGTCCAACTGAGGGGTTATTCTGGGCAGTCTAGTTGGACATGTGTCCAACTCGGCTCCGGCGAGTGGGGTCGCCGGCCGGTCAAAATTTCATCAGTTGGACAGTCGTCCAACTGAGCTCCGGCGAGTGGACATATGTGTCCTCTAAAATATACTCCTCTGGTTTTCAGTTGGACACATGTCCAACTCTGTTGAGGTGAGTTGGACAGTCGTCCAACTGAGGGGTTATTAAGGGCATTTTTGTCATAATATGTAAAAAAATCAAGTGAAGGGGGTCATATCAGATTTTTAATAAATAGGGGGTCATGACAGCATATAACCCTAATAATAATAATGGTAGGAAAGTAATTTATTTTTCTTTACCTAATCCAAAAAAAAAAAAAGGAAAATTGTGTGACTTTCCATTCCGATAAAGTTCTTCCATTTTCCAACTATTAGACCGAAGGCACAACAAACCCAAAAGAACACACGGGTAGGAATCAGCGTGTGACGAGCTAGAATAATTATGCTAATAACCATAATTATTTCGTACTAATTTCATGTAAAATTAGACGATAATTGTTGATTATGAGTAGGTAATAATTTTTTTATCATTTAACTATGCTTATTATTTTTTAATATTTATTTAAAAATATATTTAATATAAAAAAATTAAAATATTAACATAATAATATTTACTCTACTATATTATTTAAAATATTAAAATGAATTTTCATTCCTTAACTATTTATTATGCATTTTAAAGTAAAATAAAAAAAAGTGTCGAAGGATAAATAAAATCTAATCTAATTATTTTGAGTATTGTGTATTTTAATATTAAAAATATTTTTTCATATAATTATATATATAAAATAAATATTATTAGTATATATTAATTATAATTTTAATATTATAATAAAATGTCTAATCAAAATTATAATTATTTTAAAAAAAATCATCAAATTTTTACGAATAATTATAATTTGAATTATCTGCTGTTATGCCCATCCTACACGCGGGCATATTCGAATATATCAACATTGGATAAACATAATTTGATGCTAATCTCTAGAGAATCGTGACATCGCTGAGATTCAAGTTCAAGCCACTTCTATGTCCAGAAAATATGATAGGTATCCATTCATTCTTTTTAAAATAATTTTTTTTAAATTATTGTAAATATATATTTTTTTAAAATATAAATATTTAATAAATAATAAGAATAAAAAATAATATAATTAATAAAAAATATATACTAAAAACAACGAATAACACGTTCTGGGTAGTACATGCCACGCGGCCAGTCTACTGAAAAAGATGGTGTCGGTATGAATTGGACCCATTTGATCCTTTATGAGCTGTGACAAAATCTGCCACTCTTGTGTAGGCCCTGGGCCATTAATATATTGAAAAATTTTATTTATAATAAATTTATTACAAATTATAAATAATATAATATAATATTTTTGATAAATATATTTGAACTTATATATTTTATTTAATAAAAATTTATGATATTATTTATAATTATGATGTATAAAAATGCTATAATATATTACATTTCTTTTCTAATTATATCTTAAATATATTTTAATTATAATTAAAATTGTATTTTTAATTGAATTATTTATGTAAATTTATTTATAATTATAAATAGAATTGTAATATATTATTTGAATTTTATATTAAATTTAAAAATTATTGACTATTAATTATTAAAAAGGATGAATAAAATAATGATTAAACTATCTTGAAAAGTGAAAGAAACTTCCCAGCAGAAGGAAAAAGTGAAAGTAACTTTAAAAAATAAAAAAAGTTTTGAAAATAAATGAAGTACGCGGACAGCTGTCCTCTCTTAGTCTCTTCTCTTAAATTCTTTCGAAAATAATTTATTTGTAACGCGTTTTGAATTACATCATCATCAGCCCACCGTAAAAATCGTCATCTATTTTAACCGAGCCCGCATATATATTGGGCTATTTTTGTCGAGATGATATATATTAATTGCAGGGTTTCAATCTTATTGTATTTGTATGTTGTGTTGGTGTTATATAATTTTCTCATGTATTGATTATTTTATAGGGTGAAGGCTGTTTAGGTCTTTTTATTTTAATAAAAGAAATACAAAAATTTAGCTGTTATTGAGTGAGCATATAATTGTTGAAACAATTACGTAAATAACTGATAGGAACGAGGTTACTAATTTACTGAAATAACACTGTTTGGGTTGAGTCGCAGACTAGGTCGCTCTCTTTAAAACTTTTCGCGGCTCTGCCCAAAATTGTGCAAGCAAACACAGCCTCGTAGTCTCCAGGATAAAACAGCCCAACAAAATTCTGTCTCGGAGTTACACTGCACTGATGAACTCCGGAATGCTACACCCTGTAAAATAATTTTGTTGCTCGAAAAACTAAAAAATTATATTTAATGTATACTGGATGGTATTTCTAGTTTTTCTTTTCTGGAATTTTTGTGATGCTCAATAGTTAGAACGAGAGAGAGAAATGTGAGAGAAGAGTTGAGAGCTGAGGGATGTTTTGGAATGAGAGCTGATGGCTCTATTTATAGGTGAGGGAGTCACGAAAATAACGGACCCAAAACGGTCGTGCAACGTTCAGAAACGATCGTGTGGAACGTTCCGTAAGACTTGGTCCGGAACGGTCACGACGTGGGGTAACGAATTCCGTGAGACTCGGTCTCAACAGAACGGAACGTTAAAAAAAAAATAACGGTCACATTTGGGTAACGGAACTGAAAAAATTAATTTTAATAAATAAAATGCCACCTCACCTCACTCACTCAGTGCGGCCGGTCAGACGGGCGCCGCGCGCGTGTGTGGTGAACCCACAATTGTCTAGGTCCTCCCCCCTTCCACAAAATTGGGTGCCCCTTGGGGCCAAATCCTACTAGCATATTCTTTTCTATATATATGCTTCTAAGGAGAAGTAAAAAAACAATGTGGGACTTAAGATTTTTTTAGTTTATGCATTTTTTCTCTTTTCTCTTTTTTTATTCAAATTCTTCCAACAATAAGTTTTGTTAGTTTCAAAAAATAACACAAAAATCCTCAATGTGACATTTTTTTTAAGGATATTTTTACCTTTTTATTAAATTAAACTCCATCAGTTTTTCCAAAGTTAACTGACGTTAACTTTTTTTTCTTCTTTTTTCTTGATGTCCCACTTCACGTTAGCTTCTTTTTTTTTTTTCCCTCCCTACCATTTATTGGATTTGGATCTTGTGCTTGAATGCTATATTTGGCAAGAATATTGAGATCGAATTTACTAAATGAAGTTCAGTTTTTTATGTTGATGGTTGGAATTTGTTCTAGATTTGCTAAAAAGGTCAGAATACTTGATTCTTGTTTTGTTCTATTTTTTTGGTTTTAGATTTGAATCAAAGCCATGGGAGGCCATATGAGCAAGAGGACCCTTGAAGCAGTCTCTAGTTTAAGTCTCAACACCAATTTACAATACACAACTGAGTTGTGTTCATATGAAGCTTCTTGCAATCATTTGATACCACCAGCCAATTACTTATTCATGTTGCACTTCAACAATTTGAAGAAGAAAGTGAGATGGGTTTGAATCAGTATGTGAAAACTTTGGAGGAATTAAAGAATTTCAAAGCATCTGGGCACCCAAAGAATTCTTCCAAAAATTTTCAATCCGTTTATAGGCAACAGAAACTAATGCTTGAGAAGTTACAATTTAGGAAGAACTAACTTGACAAAAACCTCAAAGGCGTTCATGCTTGGAGGAAAGTCTCAAGCATTATATTTTTAGTTACATTTGCTGCTGTCTTAAGAAGAATGGAAAAATAAATAATAATAAAAAAGGTTAACGTGAAGTCGGAGATTAACAAGAAGAAGAAAAAAGAAAAAGTTAACGTTAGTTAACTTGGTGGACCGATGGAGTTTAATTTGACGAAATGGCAAAATTATTCCTAAAAACATGGTCACATGCATATCATGTGACTACCTTCATCTAACTAAGAATTTTTGTGCTATTTTTTTTAACCTTGCAATACTTATATAATAACGACAAGACTTTTATGTTACTTTTATTAAAATAAGATGAACTTATTTTATAATTGTGTTATAGTGTTTTTGTCAGTATTCTCACGTTCGATATATTGGTTGAACCAGAGACGGACCTACTGTTTGGCTACACCGGGCTTGAGCCGGGTAGCTTTTTGAGATTTTTTTTTTTTTTTAAATTTAATAAATATTACTAGTATTTTGTAAAGTACAATATATTATTTATCACAAAAATTTTATAAATAAACTTAAACTAATACACCATTTTTTGGTCTTATATTTTCTGCAACTCTGCTCCTTTTCTGTTATATAATTATGTTCTATGGTCTATTGCTTGCTGCTCAATCAAGTTAAAGTTTGGTATTTTTTTTAAAATCTATTAAAATTATCTATATAATTTTTTAAAAAATATTATATATTCAAAATATTTATACTTAAACTTACAACTAAATTAATAAATGTATGTTATATCTTTTAAAAATTGTAACTTTTAAACTTTTATCGATAAATATTGTATAATTATTAATTTGAGTGGCTATGTAAGTATAAATTTGTATATATTTAGCACTCTTATTTTTTCATAACAGTTGACTATTATTTCTTTAAATTTGTTGAACCTTATATGATAATTGATAAATTTTATGAAGTGCCGTCGAAACAACTTAAATAAATTTTTTGTTTGTTTTTTAAGTTTATATTTTTTTTTGTTTGCCTTTTAAGTTTATATATATTTTTTAAATTTTAATTATAAATTTTAATATTATAAATAATTTTTTTTTAATATATATTAGTCCTGTTAGAAATTTTTTTTTGGGTCCGTCCCTGGGTTGAACCCTTTTGTTTTCTGTCTTTTCAAAATCCAAAAACTATTTTACGTGACCTGTGAACATAAGCATGACAAATACACAACAACTTTAAATTCAAAGTTAACGTATGATTTACTAACACATCTCAGTTGCTGATCCAAGAAAAGCACTTATTTTTTACATGAAACAGCATTAGATGCTTTGTCAAGTCAAAAACAAGAATAGCATTCACATGGAGACTTCCTCAGATAATCTTCCAACTGTCGAGGCAATTACTCAAATGCATATTCGTCGTGGATTGATCATTTCATTGATCTATTAACTTTTGGACTCTTCTTAACTCGTTTTTTAATCTTTGTTATTAAATGTAATCACAACTTAAACCACTTTTTTTTATCAATAAAAAACATTAAATTTGAATGAAAGTAAATTAGTCTTTGAGCCTGAGTTTATTACATAATAATAAAAATTTGCAATTTTAAACAAAGAAATAAGCGAATATTTAATTATTACTCACGTATTGTTCTTAATTCAAAATCTATATCCCTTCAACTTAATAGTGTTTCGGTAAAGTTGGTGCAGTATATTCTATTGAATGTTGGTTCAATCCTTTAATAATTTAAAATATTTAGGTGCGGTATGATTTATTTGATTTATTGAATGTAAAAATAATAAAAATAATAATTATAATAAAATTAAATATAAAAAATAATAATATTATTTTTATAATATTTATTTATGTAGTGAAATTAAAATAAAGATTATAAAATTATAAATAAATTAAAAATAAAAAATAAATTTTGTTTATTACTAAAAGAGATAGAATGAGAAAATAATCATAAATGATTATACAAATTGTAAGAAAAATGTAACATTATAGCGTATTTTTAAGGGCTGCAGGTGTAATGAAGATTACTGCTACTGTTGTAATCCCTTTATATTATATTGCAGAGTACAATTAAACTAAATATAATAATATTTTAAATAATTTTTATTATAATTACGATTATTATCAATCAAATATGTCGTTAGTGTATGATATTGTATTCCATTTTGGATTGCATTGTTTGAAAAAAAAAAAATTCAAATTCTTTGACTAAAGAATTCGTGTTCCAAAACTGAAGGCAATTAACAATGCAAACCAACATGAAAATTTTCCCAAGCACCGACTAGAAATTATTGTCTATTTATCAAAAGTCTGTCAAATAAATAAAGGAAAATATTACTTATCATTATTAGATTATATCATGACTTTATTAATACTTATATAAAAAAAAAAAATCAAATATATATTATTAAATTTTATATTATAATTATTACTTAATAACTATTTTACATATAAATTAAGATAAAATTATGAGTCATTTTAAATAATATTATCCAGTATTACTCATAAATAAATGTCTAATAATATATGAATATTATCATGTTTTATATAATAAATACTCACCTTTTTAACCTATTTTATATAGGTATTTATTATATATTGATAATGGACTAGCACATGAGGCTTCACACTAAAAATAATATAGTTAAACTACATGTATTTTATTTGTGGGTAACATACTGAATATTAAATACGATTTCTTTGTAACAAAACAAAATAGAAACGATAGTCATATTTAATGTTCTAGCTTTTTTATTATCCCGAAAATAATTTATCCTGATTCATCAAAATTTCTATAAACAGAACAAAGCAAAAGTTTAATATAAATTTACAACAATTTTCCTCCAATTTATGTGCATACATGTTAAGTTTATTTTCTTTCCCATATGTAACAAAGTCTAATGAAAAAGAAGTTAAAATTCTCCTACGTTAAGTAAACGTCTTTCTCAGTAATGAAGCCAAAGCCTCATTCAGAAGGGGGAAAAGTCGGAAACAGTCAAGAAAACAAAATACAAGTAAAATAAGTGACTGAAATTTTGTTTGCTAAAAAAAAATGTGTGAGACTGAAATTTTGATCCATCAAATCTTAAAAAAAAAAAAAAAACTGATTAAAATAATCTAAAAAAAAAATATTCAGAAAAGAAAAAAATAAAAAAGAAAAAAGAGTAACAATTTTTAACATGATACAATAACATAACATGATAAGAACATAACATAATATAAATAAATTTTTTAAATATAATTTATTATTAATTTTTTCATAGATTTATACGTCTTATTATTATTATATATACAACAGGAAAAATTTGATGTCAATTTTTTATATATATTAAATAACACGTTAATATAACATAATTAATACTATACAATAACATATATAAATATGATGTTTTTTGACACGATTTGCCACGGAAGGACTGAAATTAGGGGTATATTCGTAAATAGATTTGATAAAAGAAGTGGCCGATAATCAGCCTATAAATAAGAGGTAGCACTTAATTGGTCGTACTTGGGATAAAACCGTAAAAGCGTAAAGTATCATTACCTTTCAACTTTATCATCTGCAAAGTGAATTAACCAAATTGTATGAGTTATAAATACCTCCAACGCCTCACTACTCTGCACTTTCAGCTATCTACTTAATTCTGCTAACTACACTTTACCTTCTCAATCACCTTCAATTTCTCTTCTTCTTCATTCGTTCAAGACACCAAAACATGACAAACCCGTCATGTATTATATCTACACAAGATCAGGATAACGGTGACGATGATATTGATTGTTGGGACGATCGTCATCTTCAACCCCATCCACTTAACGTCTCTCGTCTCTCCGTTTGTTCAGGCAGTTCTATATATGGTGGAGCTGAGGATGATAATTATTATGGTGATGGAAATTGTAGTTACCAAGCCATTGAAGAAGATTTGTCACGATTGTCCATGGAAAGCTTTGATGGAGATGTAGATGAAGAATTTTCCGATCAAGAAAAACGAACCAAAGGTCTACCATCTGAGCTATTATTTTCAGACTCCGACAAAGAAGCCGGGTGTTACTCTTTGCCGGCGACACCTCCGAGACGACGGAGGACTCAAACTGATCATCACTCAGTGTTTCTTAGTCTTGCAAGAGCCAAAGAGTATGCAAGTGACAATGAAGTTCATAAGGGAATAGTAAAGACGAGTAGTGAGTATTTAAGGAAGAAAAGGAGGAGAAGGAGGAGGAGAATTGAGATGGAGAGATTAGTATCAGAGAGAGATAAGAAAGAGATAGAGATGGATCAGATGGGGAGTGGTCTTAGTAAGTGTCATAGTTTTAGTGGGGAGAGTGAAGGAACTGGAAGTACTAGTACTTGTGGTGCTGGGTTGGTGGTGATAACTAGGCCTAAAGGAGGAAGAAGAGCTTTGTGTATGGACTTGGATGAAGTCAAGGCTTGTAGAGACTTGGGGTTTGAGTTAGAACATGAAAGAATGTTAGAGATGCCTAGTGCTAGTCGTGTCTCTTTATCTGCTACATCTAACTTTGATACTGCTAGTAGTGGAGGCAATTCTCCTATTGCAAATTGGCGTATCTCCAGCCCTGGTAATTGCTTCATTTCTTTGTTTACCTCTGTTTTTCTCTTGTCATATGAGATCAAGTTATGAAGTTTAGTACTCTCCTAGTTTGTACGTACATATTAGAAGTTATTGAAAAACTAACTCTTCTAAAAGCTTGAACTGTTAAGAGAAGGGCCAACTATATTTTTATACATTTATCATTATCTTATAAGTATTGATTCTATGCATCATGTAGGCCAAAATACTTGCAACTTAATAATTAGGGTTGCTAGACCTTGAATACAATATATCTAACTTTGATACCATGTTAGAAGTTGTTGGAAAATCAACTCTCTCAAAAATTTAAGCTGTTAGAAGGAGAAACAACTATATTTTTATACATTCATCAATACATACCCATTAGCTTGCCATTTCCAAAAGCTCTAACGAAAATAGCACATGTATCTTCCACACAAATTTGTCACAAACATAACTAGCACATTCTCGTACGTTAAAATCCTGCAATCTAATGTTATTATGTCACTTCATTTGTGATCAATAGATTTTTCCTAATAAAAATAGCAAGTAAGAAACTGATTGTATAGTTAAATTTCCTACCTTTTCTAAATTGAGTACTAAATTTGTGCTTCTCTAGGTGATGATCCACGGGACGTCAAGTCTCGACTCAAGGTCTGGGCACAGGCGGTTGCTCTGGCATCTACATCACGGCATGGCTGCTGAATTATATCATTATAGCCATATTTCTCAAGATTTTCAAGAGAGAGAGAGAGAGAGAGAAAGATTCTGTGTCCATTTTTTCTTTTTGCCACCTTAAAGCTCATTTGGTTTGGTTTTGTGCCTGTGAATGAGTGTTATTATTTTTTTTCTGGTTTAAGTTACTCATGGATGCATAGTAGCTTTCATGTGTAAATCTTTTTTTTTTGTTTCCACATTTGTAAATATTACATATGGAGAACTGAGGGTCAGAGTCGTGAAGAACCCAAACATTTCAATGTAGTTATTATATTAAGGTGTAGCTGGGTGCAGTCTCTATCTGCCCACTGTGGTGTTGTTTTGTAATCACAAGATTGACATCAACAGTTTATAAAAAGGGACTGAAGCTATGCACTTCTTAACAGGGAACCAAAACATTTCTTGGTAAGAAACAATGCAATAGAGTATATCCCTGGTTTAGAAGAGAAACAGAGTAACTAACCAATGAAAACTCTGATTTGCGGGGATTGGGAAATAAATCATATACCATAAACCTATATTTTCCTGTCTTTATTGAAGGAAATTTTTAGAATAGAAATTGGAGACAAGAAAATCCATGAACTTTGTCTCAAATGGAATATAGAATTAGTTCTTAGAGGAAAATTTAAACAGATTATGAATGGGAATATTTATAAGCATCAAGAGGACACTAAAATGTTAGACCAAAAAAAGAAAACGAAAAAAGAGGACACTAAAATGTAGAAAGGTAAAGATCAACCTTGTGGACTGAGAGTATGTCGTTGTAGACAATTCATCGATTTCATCTTTTCTGCAGAGTAAAATATCATATTCAGTGTCGTGCAATCAAAAATGGAGAAGAGAAACTTGGTACACGCATGAGGATGACTTTTGGAAGGCTCTGTGACTCTACATTGGAGGTTTTAGGTCATCAATACTTCCCATAGTCCCAAAACAGGGTCAGGGACAAAAATTACAGGAGGGATCACGCAGTATATATGCATCAAAAAAAAGTTAAAAGGGCTATGGGAATATATGCAAAAGTTAAGGGACAAACAATTGCAGGAGGGATCATCAGTGCCTCATACTTATGGGAGTCATTGAAAATTGCTCTGTTCTTGTTTTAGGGTTCAAGAAATTACTTGAGTGGAAACAGGAAAGTCACAATGGTTAGCTAAATTTGCTTAGTGCACTAGTTATAGCCTCATTCATTAATTTATCCTACATCAAGGCTTAAGCTCAAGTTTAATGGAGAAAACAGAGTACTATGGGAAAAAGAATTCAGGATTACTCAAACAAATTATAATTAATAGTTATGCTTATCATTAGGAAGTTTCTGTTTCTGCTAAAAAAATGTGAATAGTTCATATCGAAAAATAGATAATTGAGGACGAAGCAGCAGCCAGCAGCATAGGGGGAAATGGATGAGTTCACTCACTGGAAGACAAGGTTGTGGCACGTATTATCACAGGGATATGGACAGTCTATAGCTTTAACTAGTGTCCTATCAAAGTACCAGTCTCCAACAGATACTGCAACTGCCTACATATGTAAACAAAACTAAATTGATTAATACAGAATTCAAGAGACAGTATTCATCATAAGAGACTACAAAGGAAAGGGGCAAACTAACACATCTTGCATTTTGGCATGTAAATCTTCATCAATGCAAAGCTTTTATTAGAGGTATTTTGGCTTCTTTCCATACACCTTTTCAACTAAATTAACTTTTCAAGGATAAGCATACTACTTCTGCAAGCCTTGGTATTAATTGTTGCATCTTGAATTTGAGGAACAAATTGAGACAAGAGTGATCCTTAAGCCATATTGGTGGATCAACCCTACTATTATTTATCATGCTACAGTTTTGGTTTCTGATACATTAATCATTTCCAATCATTTATTTGGTTGGTAATTGATGACCATAACAGTAGGCTTGCAATATTCAGTACAATTTGATATCTTTCCTTTCTGAGTGAGACCCTAGGCCACTACAGAATGATATCAGAGTCAAACCAACTCATAAGTTGTGTGGCTTATACCACTACATTGAGGAATTTTTTGCTCACTGCCTTCATGAACCTTAGAACGTAACGGAACTACTATCACACTTTCTTTTATACATTACTTATCAAATAAAGCAAATACAATATGCTTATTTAATATCATTTAATTTAGGGTCTAATTTCAAGTTAAATTTGGGAACTAAAGAGGAAACTTGTATGTCAATATTTTCACCATTCTGGAATCTGAGAAACAGAGTGAGAAATTAAAAGTATCCTATAAAGAAATAATATGATGCTTCTCGGTGAGACGAAAAGAGCGTACCTTGTTTTCAAGAAGAGGAGAATCATCAGCAAACCATGTATCTTGTCTCTCTGACTGGCAGTGGGCAAAGCAGGAATTTATGAAGAGACCATTTTGACTGGACACAGAGAAATCTCTTATAGTATGAAGCATTTGATTCCTGAAGTCTGCCTCATAGCAAAAAGTAAAGAAGTATCATACACGTGCAGGTTCAAGTTAAAAGGAACATTGCATAACAGAAAACAAACAGAAATCACCTTGGATAAACTCAATCTGAGATGAGTTACAGTGGGCATAATTTGATTTGCAATCACTCCACGAGCCATGAGGATCAGCTGAATGAGGGACTAAACTCGATTGGAGCTGATGTAAACAAAATTGAGGACTTCAATTCAATTTATCAAATAGATGTATAGGTCTAAAATGTGGATACGCTTCAGAAATTAAGAATCTAATGGAAATAGATAGAGTTGCAGGGAAGGATTCATTCACAAGATCTATAGTAAACACAAAAGAAAGTACATTTTAAGAAAATACCACTTTAAACATTTTAGGAAGGCTTTAGCTATCAATATTCCTAGGTGCTAGAATCAATCATCCCAAAACATACTATCTGCACACAATGACGGACCTGGACGGTGGCTGTACCAGGCTTGAGCCCGGACAGTTTTTTTGAATTTTTTTGAATTAATATTAATAATATAAATATAATTTAATATGTTATATTAATTAAAATCTTAATCATAAATTATTAATTTTCATTATACTGTTGTCGCTGTTTTTATTGCTCTCTTGTCCACTCTTATTGATTATTGCTTTATTTTTTATCTCTACAACGCTGCACATCTAGTATATGTTTTTTTTAAAGCAAAATTATTATAGTCGTCTTCTTTAAAAATATTAAATACTTAAAATATTTATATTTTAATTTATACTCATATTAATAATTATGTATTATATATTCCTAAAAATTATAGTTTTTAAACTTTTGATCGATAAATATTATATAATTATTAATTTAAGTGCTTATTTAAGTATAAATTTATATGTATTTAACACTCATTTTTTTCATAACAATTCACTATTATTTCATTAAATATGTTGTTTTTTCATTCTTTAAATTATTAATTAGAGTTCTTTATTTCAAAATATATATTATCTCATTGTAATATTATAACATGAAATTTATTTTAAATTTTTATACTTATCAATTACTATTAATAGGTGAAAAAATGATTAGGCATATAACTTATTTATTGATTATTTAGTTATTTTAATTTTGTTTGTTTGTTGTTAGGTGTTTGTAATTTTTAATTTATATACTTTAATTTACATTAAATATTTTTATCGTAAGTTATAATAGATAAATCTCACCAATGTTTTAAATCATTAAAACTTTGCATTCATTTTTTAGAAAAATAAATGATCAACACTTAACCAAAAATACTTCTAAGTTTAATATATATCAGCCCTCCTAGAAAAATATTTCTGGGTACGTCCCTGTCTGCACAGTAAATACAACCTCCTTACAGAGACATCACCAGCAAAGGCTTCTTCATTCCATTTATAGATGATTGGGTGAAATATAATTTCCACTCAAAAAGAGAAGGTAAACAAAGCAAAGGCTTCTTCATTCCATTTATATATGATTGGGTGAAATATAATTTCCAAGAAAAAGAGAAGGTAAACAAAGGAATCTTACCTGCCATGCATCATAGGCTGCGTTGAGAAGAAACAACGGAGTCTTTACATTTGCAATCAAATTCTGAGGGAAGAAACACTGAGAAAGAAATATATGCTCAAATTGTCTAAACTTTAAACATGAAAGTTTCATGATAATAATAAAAAAAGATAGAAATTACTGAAGTTGGATCCAGGTGATTGAGACATGTCTTTGGTAAATTATTTTGTACTCCCTGAAAGTCATAAAAAAACCCCATGATTTATATTATATAACTACATGGAAGCCAATGAGTATCTACATCAATAAGTTGAAGGAGATAGAATGAAAAAATAAACACAAGACGCATGTGTGGTTGGGATCTTGGCTGAATGTATCCAAGACCATGAATGTCAAAAATCATTGTTCAAAGATGGTAATTGAAGCTACGAATGTCACATCAAAGAACTGCAGCAACAAAATCAAATGATGTCTTTATTGCTCATTTTGTTACAGTAACTGAATATCCGATCATGAAGGTCGGAAATTAAAAAGTCCAGTCTTAATTGGTCTTCATAAAAAAGGAGCACCTTAGGAACTGAACTTTCTACTTTAGAATATACTTTTAGTCAAGATGAAAGTGGAAAGAATTGAAGTTAGTACCTGCAAACTGACAACATCTTCAAATAAATTCCTTAGGGTGTGCTTACCAGCTACATCAACCCTGCAAAGTAAAACAAACTGTCAACAAACAAGAAGTTTTTGAATTAAATATTGCAATCTAATAGAAGCCATAAGAGTGAGCACATTACGAATCAAGGAACAATCCAGCATCACTTAAACATTTCACTTTGGTAGTTTCAGGAAACAAGTCTCGGAACTCATCACAGTGTAATATAGAAGCTAGACCACCAGCAGAACATCCAGAAAGAAGAGTCTGAAGAATAGTCATTCAGACAATATCAGAGAAATATATAAACTGGACAGTGGGAAACAATAGTCATGCTAAATGCAAACCTGGTCAGCATTACGCATTCCCTTGGACAGTAGCTCTTCCATAGCAGCTAACCATATGCGTTGTCCTCGAAAATAAAGAGTTGCAGCCTGAAAGAGGAACCAGTACATGAAGCAATTTGTTCACTAAATCTCAAATTTACCGCCCAAACTTTGCCCAAACCCTTTCCTATCCTGAGAACAAAAAGAGCTTTTGAGTTCTCATGCTCTTAATAATCAAAGGAGAACAGAATCATTCAAAACCATGGTCTCCATTTAACCAACTAAAAAGACCAAAGGCTAGCAGAATCACAGAACTATTACTCCATCCGGCACACTCAGACTTGAAAATAAATATTTTACTCATAACACTGAGTCCCCCAAACTATTTAACACCTTCAATGAACCATGATAAACACAACAAATTCTAGTGTTACTGTAAATTGCAAGTATTTCCACCTACCTCATTCTGACTGTCCCCACTGAATGATGCACCATCACAGTAACGTAGCTTGACCCTATTCCAGTTAAAGAAATCTGCAAGCATCAGTACCTCGTCAAGAATACATTATGGCTTGGAGAAAGTACTATACCAGGCAAAGAAGCACTATAAATAGTAAGTTCATTTGTCTTAATCAAACATACATATAATATGCAGGAAACTTTACCAGGGTTTTCTTCAGCTTTATCACTTAAAATCCCTGTGAAAGGCAACTCTTTTTCCATAAGATTTGATGATCCACGGCGAGTAGTTTTGCGATAAACACAGTTTTTAATGGTATCACACCACCCTCCTCCCTACAAAAGATAGTAAAACCACTGATGTCAGCTAAAAGGAACTTTGAAGATAAAACAGGACCAATAATTGACGAGTTGCAATAATTAGTAACAACTTGTTTCACAATAAAATATTCAATTTAATAAATTTTAGTCATGGATATATAAAACATATTTCATCTGAATCCATTAGGAAAATGCTTGAACTTCTAGATACGAACCTCCAACTGAATGAGCCAGCTATTCGCACCCAATCCATAGCCACGGTGAAGATGGTAACCGGGAAGCGTTCCATCCAAACAGACTGTTGCATTGTAAAATAAAACAATAAGGGAATTCAACAGGCAGCTAAATAAAAAGACCTTAAGTTCCAGACTGCATTTGCATATTAGAAAATGACGCAAAAATAAAAAAAGAAAAGGAAAAGGCAAAATGAACACATGAAACGCATGGCTACTTTCTCAGGCAAAATGCACCCAAAAAAATTATGAGAAAGCAATTAAGAAATTGATAGAAAAACACGCGACTGTATGTGTCCCAACCCACCAAATATGAGCACGATCTTTTAAGTTCCTTGTGGATCATTGCGCATTCTTTGTTTTGACGGGAAAAGATAGTTACGCATAGAATCCTCAAAACAAATTAGGAATCAGAAAAAACAAGAAAAAGGAACAACATGCATGGTTGTTGCTTCGCAAGCATCCAAAGGAAAACCAGTGTGTTGGAACAAAGAGACGACAAGCAAGGTGCTTAATTACTGCAAATTAGGGAAATTTTCAATAATCAAGTTCAAGAGCTCGGCTAAGAGAACCAATTTCAGTGGCAAATTTCAAATATGCAAGCTAAAAAGTGAAATTCAAGATATACATTCAAGATTGAATTCATTCAACAAGAAGAAACATAATGAAAATTAATAGGGAAGAAAAAGGAAGATCAACGAATCTAAGAAGAGAAAGTGATAGAAACAAAATACCAGCTCCTCTGGAAGCAGCATTCTGAATGAGAGTGAGGCCAACAAGCAGAGGTTCTGGAAGTGAAGAGGAACTAACCGCGTCACTCTCCAGCACTGCAAACACAGATTGACCATTATAGGATCTGTTCAGAGCATATCTGTACGACCTCTCCGCCTCCACAGTAGTCATTGCTTCGAGCATTACCAGGATGATCAGTAGTCTTAACTTCACATTCATAGCATCGCCATAGTTACTCAGCTGCTGCTGCTGCTGCTTCTTCATCGTTAGTATTCCTTCCTATGATTCCTCTTTCTCGCCTTTTTTTTTTTTTCCTTTTTCTTCCTAAAGTAACCTTTTCTCCCACAAAACAGTGAGTGTACGGGGAAAGTGAAACCCAAGAAAAGTTTCAATTTTCAAATGTATTATTGCTGGCCAGTCGAGTACAGTCCATATGTTCAAGTTCAACATGTTATTTCGTGAATTATTAACTTTTACTAGTTATGTCGGCATCACGCGGACCTTACGATATTTACTAATTATTATTTTCAAAACAATAAATATTATTTTTAAAATAAAATGTTTATATTTTAAGTTTTTTTTTTAGTTAAAAATAAAATGACTGCAATTCAAGTACACATTGTATAATTTATATACGATTATGCATTTAATTATAAAATTAGACATTATCATACAATATAAAAATAATACGGTTAAGTATAAATTTTATACGACCAAAAAATGTGAGTATAACTTAATCTGTCTGAATTTTTAATTACAAAATTATATGTCTTAATTTTTTTTTTAATCTTAAATTAAAAATAATATATATTTTTAAAAATATTATAAAAATATAAAAATAAATTAAATATTAATTTAAATAAATTTTATAATAGAAAATTATTTAAATATAAATTATTTTAGTAAAATATATATAATTAATTTAATCCAATTATATTATACAATTTTGATCAAATACTATACAAATTAATTATAATACAATTTCCTCCTATACAATTACATTTAACATAACATAAAACTTTCTTTTCACACATATATAGAGAGAGAACTAGGTTCATTAAAAATCAACCATACAATTTTAAAAATATAAACTTTATTGTATTGCTCGGACAATAGGATTGGTTCATATTATAAGTGGATCATTTCACGAATAATTTAATATCAACACTCTTTATTTAATGCATGTAATGCATATAATACATATTACTCTTCATGAAATTTGTAATTTGAGTTTGAAAGAGGCAATTTATTGTTTTAGTAATTGTAAATGCCAATCTGGGTTTGAGAAGAAGAAGAAAAAAAGATTTTTTTTTAAATGTTAAGAAGCTACTCTTTCCTATTCAATTTGTGCCTATGACTTAAGCGGACAGTTAATTCAATTTGGAATTACTTATCCTCTTTGCATAAGCTGGTCTAACGAACTCAATATCTAAATCTGACTGACCAATATTGCATAAAAAATTGTTCTGAATTCTAACTGGGTTGGGTCTCGTTCGTCTTTGATTTGGTAGTTAGTTATAACTAATTGCAAGGCAAAGCAATCGACCTATTTCAATACACCACGAATGTATGTCTACTGAGGAGCTTTTAAGTCTGCGTAATGCTTATAATCGATGAGCAACTGGGCATAATAGCCGATGAGGGGAGCAGTTTTTACAACTGTAGCACTTTAGTAGTTTTTAATTGAAGCGATTTAACTTTACAAAAATTTACACTTAATTTTTTTTTATATTAAACTTCACATTTTAGGCTAAAGTATGGTATTAAAGTACATATTTTTCAAAGTTAATATGACTAAATACTCATTTGTTCAAATTGCCCTTCTCCCATTGATAACCAACCTATCTGCCCCCAGATCAAACAAAGCCTCTTTTGTTTTATAGGTCCAAATTAGTTAGGATCGATGTTAAAAGTATAAAAACAAATTTGTGTTGGGTTGTTTTAAAGTTTTGAATTAAATTATTAATTAAATATAAATCTTATTCATTTATTTAACATGAATATAAAGTCAAAATAACTATGTAACAAGTATGAATAAGTTTGTTTAATATTTTATAAACTACATTTTATAAATTTACTTCAATTCTTAATTTAATTTGATTAACATTTTAAATAAACTGAGCCAAACAAAATTGTGCTCATGCATGCACTCTCATGAAAATAGATATATTCATTGATCTGACACCACGTTTGATTTACAATATTTTATATATTAAATATAATTATATTAAATTAAACTATATTAAATTGTATTATAATTAATATGTAGAATATTTAATAACAAATTATATAATATAATTTAATAAAATTAATTTAAATATTTTACCAAAATAATTTATATTTAAAATATTTTTTTGTTATAAAATTCATTTAAATTAATATTTAATTCATTTTATGTTTTTATTACAATTTTAAAAAATAAAAATAAATTTTTTTTTTAATTTGAGATAAAATAAAAAATTTAGACACGTACTTTTATAATTAAAAATTTAAACATATTAGGTTAACACATTCCTGATTTATTATATTTTTATATTATATGATACGATCTAATTTTACAGCAAAATGTATAACTATACATAAATTATGCAATTAGAGTCTTTAATATTGCATAACAAGTTCTTAGTGCATTACCAAAATGATGTGTGTAACAAAGATTTTTTTTTTTTTGCTAATGTAAAAAATTACTTATTTTTTAATAAATTTATATTTTTTTTCATATATAATCATTACATGTTCAATAATATTCTGTATAAGTATAGAAAAAAAAAAAAAGCGAACATAAAAAATATTACATTTACATATAAATTTTTTATAAAAAATTAAAATAATACATTTAATGTGAATATGGTGCCAAGGTATGACCTCATATAATAGGGGCCTGAAACTTTACTTTGGATTTTTTTTTTATCAAAAAAAAAAACTTACTATTTAGCATTTTTATGCGTATCTAAGCACAAGATGGCAATTCAGACGGTACAAACAAAGACTTGAGGGAAAAAGATAGGAATGGCTTTGTTGAAAATGAACAGAGTAATTTTTTTTAAATAACATTACACAACTCTAAAACTCCTAATTTTTGGTTTGGCCGCCTCACAAGGAGACTTTGGTGGCACTGCTACGGCAATAAAAATATGAACAAGTATTTGTTCATTGAATAAATTTGATTGATTTATTTCTTTATCCTGCAATAGGGAATTGTATAAAATCTTGTGTTAGCATGTCCTCCTGGAAAGAATTCCAAACACCAAATGACCAAATAGTGGTCCCCTAACTTACAGTTCACATATTCCCCTATTGAACCACAATGAGAGAGGAATTTCACATTATTGGTGCCCTAAATCTAGCTTAATTCCAACTTATACAATCCCCCAAATCCAAACTGGAGTAGGCTTAAACACTAATGTCAGCTGCTTAGGATGCAGAAATTGCCTTCAAGAATTATTTCATTTCAAAATCAATGAATGATTAAATGAGAAAACAATAATTCATAATCCTATGAAGACATTCATCCACTTGACAACATCTCACCTTCTTCTCCAAACTGATAACGATCATAGACTTCCAGTAACAGTTCCCTACATGGTACAACAGCCCCGAGCTTGATGCAAGCCAAAAATGCACCTGACAGCTTTCGATGCAGACTGTAGGCCTCATCTGGGGGTGGTGTAAGCCTGTGCCTAAGCATTGTTGCTCCAAGGTTAGAAATGCTTTGTGTTATATTGGTCGAGCGAAAGTCATATCCGCCAGGTTTCGAGAATGGAAGTCCAACAACAAAGCCAGCTTGGACATGAGCCTCTAACATTATTTCTGACTCGGTTCCTGTGAGGAATCCAAGTCTGCGTGACATCTCAATAACTGTGTCTCTATCACCATTTGCACATGCAACAACCTGAACAGGTGCACATTCAAAGATGCTTGCAACTTAGTATAAAAGAGGTTTGTCCTTAATGTGAAACATCATGGATCAATTCCAACAAAAGGTTACAAGATTTCAAGACAGAAATAGCTAGTTAAAAATGAAAGAAAACCTTTAAAGTAAGCATTTAGATCTTCCATTAAACACAAACTTCGAGGCATATCTTCCAGAGAGTGATAAGCTTGCATATCTTTGGTCATATATAACTTTTTTTTTTTGCACGATTTGGTCATATATAACTTGAATTTAGAAAGATTTAATATCTAGGTTCCCCGCCCCAACAACAAAAGTAACTACAATGTGGTACATTTAGTTTCAATTATTGTATTATTAGGCATGCAATTTTAATTTTGAGAGAGAGAAAAATCTAAAACAACCTAAAAAAAGATAAAAAGCTTGATCAGGCATATGCCAAGTCAATTAAGAACATAAAATTATCAATAATTATAAAGAAAAAGAACAAAAAATTATGAGTTATCAAAAAGTCACTTATATAAAGGAGCCAGAGTTACCATTCTTAAATAGTCATCAACAAAACTTTTACGATAATCCCGTGCTGCTCCGAAGTCGATGAGGTTGATTAATTTTTTGTCCTCGTTATACAAGAAATTACCCCAATTTGGATCAGTCTGCATAGATGTTAAAAGTAAAGCAAGTTAAACAGCAAACCAATCAACTACATAACATATTAAAACTGCCAGGTCTGATGTTATCACTTAAGTACAATAGATGCCCTTACTACTTAAAGTAACTCAAAATAGTAATAAATTGCAAATGAGTGCTTAGAAGAATTCCAGGGAAGCTTGACAGAAAAGAAAGCAAAGCCAGAAAGAAGAAACCACAACAGTCAGTGCTACGACAGTACTTGCCTGCATGAAACGGAAAACAAACAACTCCATCATAGTCAGTTCTAGTAGTTTCTTCCCAACATAATTACGAATTTCTTGGCTCAAGAACGCCACTTTATCAATAGGAATTCCTGTCACAAGAAAAGTCAATTTTACCATGAATGTAAAGTAATGAAGTTTTGCATTATACATAAAATGTGGCATGGAATTGGGTCTTTAATGATGATTGTGACATCATAGCAACAACCACCACCAAAAAAAAAAAAAAAAAGAGGAGAAAAGTTAAAGAGCCTCTCTTAAAAAGAGTACTTGAGCACTTTTACATATTTCTTTTTAGTGGAACAGGGATATGAGTTAAACCAGTACCGCATATATAATGCTACCATTTTGAAAGCAATTATAAAGTCTTCTAGCCCTGATTAACAAGTTGCATAATTTATGCAGTACTATAAATAATAACATGCACTCACCGTGAACAAGTTCAGTCGTTAGGATTCTTTTACTTGAAAGATCATCCACAACAAATGGCACATAAAAACCTTGCGTATTTAACAGCAGGTCATGGAATCGTTTCTGGTTCATTGCCTCCAACTCATAATCACATTCACGAGATAATTCTTCTTTTGCTACCTAAAATGAAGCAAGAAGAAATAATCATAAGTAAAATGAAGCAAGAAGAGAAATAATCATAAGTAAAAAAGCATTTTAACATTTCATGATTTTTTTTTTTCATCTTCTATCTTTGTGAGTTCACTTCAATCTATCCGTGACTGTTTTCAAGTTTTAAAAACCAACGTGAAATTGTTCCTCTATTTAAGTGAAATGAAGGAAATTATCAATTTATCATTTTAGCTTTGCATGTGAGCCAAAGGTGGAGCAGGTAAGCACCCAGATATCTTAGCTGATTAAAAAAGATAATAGACTCAATACTCTAATGACATGAGGGGGTCGTTAGAAAACAATATATTGATGAAACCATGTAATTTAGGAGACACTAGTCAAACAAAAAAGAATAGGAATTAATGTGAATACCTTCATAGCTTGGTCAAGAAACAGCCCTTTTGGAATTAAGTTTGTATAATCTAAAAGACGCTTCACGTTCTCAATATCACTTCCAATGCTATCAGCAACACCAGGGTACTGAATCTTTATTGCAACGTCTACACCATCCTTCATGACAGCCCTGTGCACCTAAAATTGTATTACAATGGTCTGTAAAATAGTCTAAACTATATAACAATATGAAAAAATAAAATGGTGCCAAAATAATAATACTACAACCTTCAAAGAGAAAATGGTAGCTGTGTAGCCTCACCTGACCTATACTTGCAGCAGCTATTGGTTCATAATCAAAACTTTTCAACTTTGATGACCAGTCAGCACCCAATTCAACATCCAAAACTTGATTGAGCTGACTTCTTGGCATCGCATCAGCACCTTGACGAACAATTTCCAAGGCAGCCAATATCTACATTAAAGCCAAATATTTCATAAACGAATCAAAAGATAGAGTAACTGAAAAGTATAGCATTGAAAAGAAAAAGAAGAAGTGTGTTTAGCTTTTTAACATCCAACACTTCACTATCAGTTACCTAGTCCCAACATAATTTCATTCAGTTATATGAAACATAGCTGCAGCACAATCTTCTTTAGGTGATCTAGCCCAGTGTGGAACTTAAGTATAGTAACTAGTTTTTGGTAGCAACCAATTAACTTTTCAACAACACCCTAAACCCTAGCCAAGATATATTTGTATAACAACACACTTCGCTGATGGCTTTAAAGTAGGGGCTTATTAAGTTATATCCACAAAAGCATGTTCATGAATTTTGGGGCCATCTAAGGATCTAGCAGTAAAAGAGAATAAAGTTCACAATTTTACATGATCTTAAGTAGAAATATTAAATGGAATGAGCTTCAAATTATAGGTATTCTGCAACTAAAAATCATAAGTAAGAATAGTTCTCAAAATCATGAGTCTAGCAAAGGTATCACCCACCCATGGTAAAGTAAAAGAGTTACCGGGGCAGGCACAAGTGACTCGTCCTGTATACTCAACATCTGTCCTAGTTTGAGTGCAGCTCCACGCATTCTACATAGTGCATTAGCCAAACGCTCAGCATTTTTCTCAGACAGAAATGGGGAAATAGCAGATTGCTTCTCTTGTGAGTTCTGGGCACCATATACGAGCCTCTTGGTAGATTCTTGAAGAGTTCCCCAAGCAAGACCAGCTCCTAGCCCTGCGAACCTTTAGAATGTATAATTCAATTAAGCATAAGCACAAACATGATTGTTAACAAACAAAATGAGCAAATAGCAAATTATAAACTTATGAATTATAATCTCCTAGATTCATCGAAAACAACTAGAGGTAAGAAATTCCATGTAATGATGATTACCCGAGTGCTCTGGAGAAGGGGGTTGAAGGAACTCGTCTCTCCCTTGGCTTCCGTCTCTTTGTCAAAACAGGTGGAGGCAATGGTTGCGACGAATATGAAGCAGGTGGCGCGACCATATCAGCCGCAGCTTCACCGCTCCCAACCGAATGAGAATTATGTTGAGAATCAGATTCTAATGTTGTTGTCGTAGGTGTCACTTTCGGCGCCGCCAACGTTGATGTCGTTGGGGCGTCAATGGGATAGATGTTCTGAGTATTAACATCATCACCATGCGGTTGTGAGTGTTGCTGCTTTAATGAAGAAACGAAGCGGTCCTCAGAATGGGAATCGAAGGTAGAATAGACAGAACGGGTAGGGTTTTGGAATGAACGCAGTTTGCCGCTGGTGAGGCCAGAAAAGTCGGTGGCGGAAACCAAAGCTTTCTTTAATAGGGTTTGGAAATCGTCAATATAACTAGCACGAGAGCGTTTGGAGAATTCTTTGGCAATGAGAGAGAGGCCATCGATAAGTCTACTAAGATCCTTCGCCTTCATGGCAATAATGGAGATCAAATTTGATTAGCAACCAATTAGAGTTGTTTCAAAGAACAATACGATTTTTATTCTATTTATTTCGAATTGTGATCTTGTTCCTAATATCTATTTTGTGAATTGTGGTAGGCTATACATTTGAGGATTTGGATGCAAAAGCGGGCTTGTGTCTGAAAAACATGAAGGTAGAAGATTTGGAGGGAGAGACCTTCGCAGAACAGGCGAGTGGTCAACGTTAGCACCACGTCAGTGAGTTTATACAGTGGTCGTTGGGGTTGGGGTTAGGGCGTGGAAATCTAGCCGTCGTTTTTTTTAAATAAAATTATCAAAAATAATAAATTTAAAATCTATAATAATAAAAATATAAAATTAAATAATATTAAACGATATTTAATTATATGATGTTAAAAAAAAATTATTAATTATTTTTTAATTATAAAAATATATGATTTTAACATATAAATATTATTTTTTTTATTATAAATTTTAAAAATATTATTTCTATTATTTTTTTATTTTTTCTTTTAAGACAGTGTATTAATTTCATTCTTATATCTTATTTTATGATATATTTTTTTATAGTATAGTATAGTAATATAAAGATAATAAGAATAATAAATTAAATTAACATGAGAGAGAAAAAAAGGTAAAAATATAAAAAATAAGGGTTAAAAAAAATTGAATTTATTTCTTTTATGAAATGTATTTGTTCTCTCTGTATAACTACTATATAAAAAAAATTCATTTGTTTAAAGAAAGTGTTACATACAAAAATTATATATATCACTTGATGATATTTTTTTAAAATTAAAAATAATATTAAATATATAAATAAAATTAATAATTATAATTTATAGAGATATATAATATATTGTATTTAAAAAAAATTTGAATTTTTTATAAATTTAATGATATAAATAAGACTGGAAAAAAATTGATAATTTAAATTAAACAAATTTAATAATTTAATAATATTTTTGTGCATTTACCTTTTTAAATGAGAAAATTGAATGTTCACGCACTTTTTATTTAAGTTTGAATTGTCTGTCTTTACTTTTTATAATAAACTTAGTTTAATTTTTTTTACTTCAATTTTTTTCTTATAATTCTTTTTCTTTCTAGCTATTCAATATTCGAAATTAATGAAAATATGTAGCTAATTGATAATTAGAAAAATAAAATTATTTAATATAAAATAATATTATTTAAAATAATTTTTTATTGAAATGATAAAAAAATAATTTAAAAAAAATATATCCAACTCTTTTTTTCTCTTTAAAATAAATTTTTATATGAGCAAAAAGAATAAAAAGTCTACTAACTATACTTAAAATGTATAAAGAGCATGTGAATAAAGTTACGACAATTTCAAACTTTAGACTAGTAATATTATTTTTAATAATTATTAAATTTATAATATTTTACTTAAAAATTAATAAATTTTTGTGCATTTTTATTATAATTAGTGAGTTTTTTGTATTCTATTTTCTTTTTATATTATAAAAAAAAAATTGTAATTTTTTTAAATTAGGAAAATATTCATTGAAAAAAAAAATCAATCAAGTTAATTATTTGAGTGATTTTAAATCTACTAATAATGTGAAATACTGGTAAATGAAGATTAACAAAGTAATATAAATAAAAAAAATTACGAGTGGTGATATAAATGAAACAAATGCAATAATTAGTCGTTATTTTGTAGGTTTACTCTTTTAAAAAATACCTAGTACATAGCCCGTAGAGGAGAGTTAAGAGACGGTGCGTTTTATACCTTTCGAAATTCGAACGACCTAGTAGTTTACGAAGAATAGAAGATAGAGGGCAAAGGCGGAGGAGGGTTAGTTGATATAATTCTGTCCTTGTACTGTCAAATTCGTTGTTCTCGTACAACTTCAAGAAGGATTTTAAACAAAAGGAACATAAATTCTTCGCAGATTTACGAATTCAAACGATTCGTGCTTCGTTTTTTAAGACGAAAAAGAAGGGGTGGAATGGAACAGCAGCAACCCAAGAAGAAGAATTTCAGAAAACGAAGTCATTCGTCAGCTTCCGATGCAGATGACAATAAGTTAGAGGATGAACAAGAAGATGAACTTGAAAGGAGGTTTGTTGTTTCTCGCTTTTGTTAAAAGTTAGATTTTAACCCCTTTAATTATTTCAATTTATTTTAATTTAATGTATGTGTATAAATATGAAAATGCAATTATAGGATGGCATTGGAAGAGGTGAAATTACTGCAAAAACAGAGAGAGAGGAGGTCAGGAATACCAGCAATAAGTAATGGTTCGGTACAGACAGTAATTGGAATTAGTAGTAATAATGGTAATTCAAGTTACTCTAAGAATAAGAAGAAAACTAGTGTAAACAATAGCTCCATGAATGGCGAAGCTGGTGATGCTGATAAGGACGATCTTGTTCTCCAAGATACTTTTGCTCAGGAAACTGCGGTTATGGTTGAAGACCCCAATATGTAAATACCCTTTTCTTCCTTATTCTAGTTTTCACTCTTTCTCTGTGTACAAAAGGAAGTTATATACTTAAATTTAGTGTTATTCATGATTCTATTTATTGATTTATTTGAAAGTTTGAAAATTTAGGCCTTGTTAACGTCATGATTTAATTTATGGTGTGGATCAGTTTGTGAAAATACTACAAAGTTTTCAATTTTGTTATCAGACAGATCTAAACCTTGTTATTTTTCTTCATTATCTTAGTGAAATTGAGATGGATGGAGGAGTTGTTTTTGTTATTTTGGGAGAAATTGCACCTTAGTCCTTTACTTATCAACAGTTCCAATTTGATACAATACATATGTAAAATTTGTAAAAGGGTGCCCTTCAGTCCAAGTAAGAAAGGTTTACTTTAGTTATTTAAGACTAAATTGAACATTTTGACATAAATATGGGACTAATTTGTTCTCAGTACCTAGAAGTGTGGGACTACCAGTGCCCTTTTCCCACTTTTATAATTTTATGTTGTGAAGTTTATTAAAGATTATTCTCTTAAAACTTCTCAATCTTTTATGTTTTCCTCTTTCCAATAGGTTAAAATATGTTGAACAAGAACTAGCAAAGAAAAGGGGCAAGACAATTGATGAAACCAATCAAGTTGAGAACGAGTTGAAGCGTGCAGAAGATGAACTATATAAAATCCCAGAGCATCTTAAAGTGAGTGTATGATCCTCTGTAGCATGTATTGACAGATGTTTACACCCTTGTATACTAAGATATTGCTTAATCATCTGTGCCAAATTGGGATGGCCATCCATGCATCCCATTCACTTTTATAGCGTTCTTGTACATTAACGAATTTCAATTGGAATCTTTCTTTACAGGTGAAGAGGCGGAATGCAATAGAGAGCTCTACTCAATGGACTACTGGGATTGCTGAGATTCAGCTGCCCATTGAGTAAGCCCTTTCAAAATTTTCTGGTGTAGTTTGAATAAATACTTTTGAAATATCTGGGAGTTTGTTCTAGCTCTAGTTTCTTCCTTTCTTTCTTTAGAAGGGAGGCCCAATGTCCTCAAGGTGTTGTGTGTATGTTGGCTGAATCCACTGGCTGTTCGGAGGACATCATTCATATAACATCATTAAGGAAAAATGACTAGGAAAATAGGAATAATAAAATGGTGTAATGACCTTTTTCATATCCGTGCTGTGTTTTTTCTTTTGATCTTTTTTGGCATGCCATTTTCTTTCTAATTGTTGTAGATACAAGTTGAAAAATATCGAGGAAACTGAAGCTGCCAAGAAGCTTCTACAGGAGAAGCGACTTACTGGTCGAACAAAATCAGATTATAGCATCCCTGCAAGTTACAGTGCAGATTACTTCCAGCGTGGAAGAGATTATGCCGAAAAACTTAGAAGAGGTGGTTTATCTTCTTTATTTGGTTTGCCTATTTGATTACGTAGATACCTTCTTATGGATGACTTACATGGGGGATTCCAGGTTATATCAGTTGTGATTGCCTTGGTTCAATAATGTCATTGTTTAGTTTTTATTAATTAACAGTGATTAGTTGTGGTCAATTTGAATCTTTCAGAACACCCAGAGCTCTACAAAGACAGAGGTTCACAAGATGAAGGTAATGGGCCACGACAAAAGGAGGCTGGAACGGATGCAGGTGCAGCAGGACAAAGACAAGCTGCAACAGATGAAATCATGCTCGATCGGTTCCGCAAACGAGAACGTAACCGTGCAATGAGGAGATAAGATGCACTTGTAGCTTCCAATGTGGGAACTAGTAATCATGTCCTTGAAAATGTGACGGTGATATGGTTGAGTAACTGGCTACAGACTTATGTCATAAAAGAAACAGTCTCCCCCAACCCAAATCCATTCATGTTGGATCTGCAAAAACTTGTAAACTTAACTAGAAAAGATTGCCTTTAATATATATTTTTTTCTTTAAATTTTCGTAGTTGTGGTTGAAAAGTTGCATCAGGGTTGGGTTATCCACTCATGTAGCAGAATAGTTGCTTAACTTATATTATTAGCATTCTATATTCAAGTGGTCAAGATGCTTCATATTTGTTGCTTTGTTAATGCGTAGTTTGTTTTCTCTCTAGCCTTCAATCTCCATCTTTTGCAGCTTGTGTTGTTTTATTTTATGGACGATAATATACTAGAAAATAGAAATCCTGGAACTTCAATGAGCGCGCAAGTTCAAAACTATTCTTAGACAAACTAGGCATGTGTCATGCGTCTTTTTAGGGTACTTTTTGGTTGCTAGCTTCGAAAATTGGCCAAACTGCTATGCCCATAACGATTTTTGTTTTCTGCTACGAGAGATAACGAACTTGAGGGAAAATAATTCATCATTTTGCAGTAACTATTGACTGCAAAGAGGAAAAAAAAAAGAATTCGAAAATTGCCCAAGGATTACAAGAGTTTGTGTAACACGTGATATGATATGTGTATATATATCATAATCTAGCATATGATATATCAAAAGATATGCGTATTTTACAATATAACATCTCTTAGCTGGCATGATTATATAATTCAGTTACAAGAGTGTAAACCAAGTGAAAAATGTTATATTGTGAAATAAGGATATATGCGCCCGTTTGAAACTTTTTTTATTGAAAATATTTTCAAATAGATAAAAGCACTTTTAAGATTATTTGACAATTTTTATGTAATGTTCTTTCAAAAATTTGAAAAATATTATTTGAAAATAAGCAATAAATAGCTGTAAAAAAAAAAAAAGATAAAGCAAGTAATACTAACTATTGATAGAAATAGTTTTGAATGCTTGCTTCCATCCTAAAATAGTTATCAAAATGTTACTTAAATAAATTTTAACATTTTCATCTTAAATACCTAAATGCTTATCTTAAAAGCATTTTTAACCAAACAACTTTATTTTAAATTGAAAGTTTTTAGTTAAGGATCAAATATACCTAGATGAGGTGAATAGGTTATTTTAAATTTTAAAAGATATTAATTATGTAACCTAATCACGACGGCCAGACATGCAATCGCGTGTAAAAATAAAATGCGGAATAAAGAATAACACATGAGATTTTTAGGTGGAAACAACCTAGGCCACTCCAATGACCTAAGAGGAAAACCACCGGTCCACCGGATCATCTAACTATCCACTATGAAAATCAATGTTCAATTACAACCATAGGTCCTAGAACTACCCTTCACAGATAGATCCCCCTTTCTGTAATTTACTTACAAGTCGTCGCTCCTTTCATAGCCTCTACAAGCTAGGTGTCTGGATTCGGACCAACGTTCCGATCTACTTGAGTCCCACAAGATCAATCGAACCCGTCAACTTCGGTAATTTCGAGTCACACGAAATACCGAACACGTCACCTGAAACGTTAGCACAAATAGCACCAGTGCAAAGTGTGTCCTAGAGCGGATTCAAAACAATGAAAAACCCTACCTAGCAGATTCAACAGCATACGATGTAAAAACAAATCAGCTAGTAAACTCTAGAACTATCATGCAATTCTAAATATCATGAAAGACAATTAGACATGTGAATTATTCAAACATAACCACACAGTATGTTTGAACAATTAAAATAAGAAAGTGCCTAAGCTTAAAGATGAAGAGAATAAGATTTTTCGTTGAAAGCTTTAACAGATGTAGAAAATATTATTTCGGTGTGGGTTAATATTTTGCACAAACAAGTGTTGCTGATATAGAGTCCAGTTTGACTTGAAAGAGGATTAATAATAGAGTACAACTATACTCATATCAGGATTTAGCTTTGACAACAATTCTACTCATGTTAGAATTTTGCTTTCACAACAATTTTACTCATGTTAGGATTTTGCTTTCACAACAATTCTACTTAAACAAGGACTCTACTTTCACAACAATTCTATTCATACTAAGTGTAGTGCTCAATTGTGTGAGGATGTATGCATGAGAGGATGTTTTACCTTTCATATGAGCATTGCAAGCTTGGTGACTCCATCATCATGTATCATTTGATTGAACGGTGAACACTTATGCTAGATTACAATTAAACATTTTGTCCACGAAAATTGCCAATACAAATAAACCTTACATAAATCACTTTTAAAATAATCACATTTAAACAGATCCTATATCTGTTATAGATGGTAAAATTAGGATAATAATATTATCTTTGTTATGGCCACTATAAAATTATATGAATTTACTATTACATTTCTACGATTAATTATATATTGATGCCATTTTTATTGTTAAAGTTGTCATTAAAAAAATAGTTATGACAATATAGCTATCCTAAAATTATTATAATTCCGAGCTTACGGTGAGTTTGCCAAAGATATTGATAGGAAGTAGACTTCAAATTTTATGCATATTTGCTTAGGGCTTCATTGCACAAATGCTGAGCCGCTACTAACAATCTCAATACATGGTCTATAAATTTGAGCTTGTGTGGCAGGCTTCATTGCAAAATGCTGAGCCGAAGTGCCAAACCTATCAAGGTTATAATACTTACATTAAGGAGACTGAAAGAAAAAAAGAAAAAACATACATTTTATGGTACAATATTATATGAAGTTAAGTCTAGGACCAAAAACAAACACTAGACTAGACTTGTAGCATCTTAGAATTGGATATTGGTCTTGAAGGACTGCCCAAATCTCCAATTAGAAGGCACCACGTTGAGAGCTGCCTTAGTCTTTCCATTGCTGGTTCGGACTTTAAAGGAGAGAGACTGGCCATTCAGATAGCTTAGGCTCTGCCAATTGGAACCCCAGTTTCTTGACATTGCTTCCCATCTGTTATTTTTGGACCCTTTTACCCAAACATTAGCGATTTCTCCTGCTCCCCCAACGTTGGATATGAGCACTAGTTCAAAGTAATCTCTCCCATTAATGGTGAATCTAATGCCTCCAGCTCTCTTGCACCCAACTCTGATACAAAAACCAATATTTGGATTTAAGGCAACAAGTTATTAAAGGAGTTTTGGCCCTAAATCACGAGTTTTTAGAAATTTAGCTGAAATTTTTTCAAACTTGTGAAACCTTAACACAACAAAAATCTGCAATTTTGTAACAAGTTTTGCTCAATCTAAAAAAACTACTATTTGGGCTAAAGAGAGAGATTGCTATGATTAAACTTTTCACATTCTACACTTTGTGGACCCTTATTTTTTTACCTTATGATTTGGTCCTCTTAACTAATTTTCACCCTTTGATCTCTTATTTTTTTCCTCACAATGTAGTTCCTTTATTTATTATTATTATTTTTTTTTTACACTTTGGTTCTCTTACTCTTCTTCTTCTTCTTTTTTTTATACTTTTGAAATTTAATTTCAAGCTGTCTCAAATTTTAGACTAAATGTGTTAAAATTAAATAGTAAAGCACTAAATTATAAGAAAAAAGTGTGAGAGCCAAAGTCATGGGAAAAAAATGGACCAAAAAAATAATAAGAGAACCAAAAATAATAGTAAAATGTGTAAAAATTTTGGGACAATTGAGCCTAATTAAAATATTTACTTGTAGTTATATACCTCCTGTAGAAAACAGGTACGATTCCAGCCCTGTATTTGGCAATGGTCTCGAAGGCCGGTTGAGACATGTCAAAATGAGGCCGAGGAGGATTACACCAACCACCGTTGTCATTAGGAAGAGCATAGTTTGGTGGACAAAAGTTTGTGGCAGTAATTGTGATTTGAGTTCCCCTGAGGCACCATTGGGGCACTTGGGTTGCATCACACACTATTTCATAACACCCACCACATGATTTTCCATCGTTGAACAAAGCTGTGCTCAAAGCTGCCGTCTTTATTCCATAGCCATCAGTGTAAAGATTACCATAACCACATGCACCCCCTATATGCATTAAAGTCATTTACGATCAACGATAACCATATTAGATCGCGCTTTGTTTGTTTCGAGACCATGTAAATGTAATATTTCTTAGAATAAAAATATGCTTATAAGCCAAATAGGGAAAATTTTGGCAAAAGAGTTTTAAGAGAAAAGCACAAATTAATTTTGTGACTGTTTTTGACTGAAATTACTTTTTAATAGAAGCCCAAGCAAACAGATCATTATACTGTACATGGTAAGTAGAAGACTTACCCATTGTTCCTGAAGCATCGCTTCCACCGTAGAAAGTTACATGGGCTTTTATCCAACCAGCTGCTGATGTTGATCTAAGCTTAGTAGCAAACAGCACAAGAAGTATAAAGCTGTTTAATGCATAGACCTTTTCCATTCTCTCTTACTTAACAACTACGTACACACAAATAAAATGATAAAATGTTCTTTGATTGATTGATTCTGAGGAAGATGGCAGATTTAATGCTAATTTATAAGCGTTGGCTAAGATTGTAAAGCTTGCATGTGTTAATTTTTTAATAAAATTGAATATAAAATTTGGTAAGTTAAGTTAGTTGGATGATATTTTATCCATTTACTTGCAGTTTTTGTTATAAATATTCCGTGGTACGTTGAGAGTACTACTGGGGTGCAGAGTACAAGTTGCCGAGAATACCGTTGACTTATAGTTTAATTATTACAATAATATTGATCGAATATGAGCTTTGACGTCTTTAAATTAAAATGTAAATGTTTTTTTTTTTTTGGGTCAAGAGATAAGAGAGAGAAAAAATGTACATGTTTTTTAATTTCAAATGATAAACACCTAAAATGAGTATGTGAGGTTAAGAACCTTCCATATTTAGTTAATAGCATCACAATCTTATTAATTGAAATAAGCGTAATTTAATATAGTTTAAACTTGTAATTTAAAAAGGTGCAGGGAGCTAGGAGTATCTCACATTCAATATGTGTTAAGTATAAAGAGTTGCCAAATTTTGTTATTTATTTTACTTTTTTTAATATAAAGTGGTATGAATAGGGATGTAAATTTAGCTTGGTTCGATAAAAATTCAAATGATTCTATTTGAATTGACTCGATTTGAAACTCGATTAGGTCCTAATAAGTTCGACCCGATCTATTGAAATAATTTTAGTGTAGGACTTATGGCCAAATATTTATATTATAAGCCCGACCTGAAGTATCAATTAAGTTTAAATTTTATAAAATATATATATACTTGATTATGATATGTCATTATTTATAATTTATTTTATCATTTAAACTCGAACATTAACTTAAATTAATTTAATATTTAAAAAAGTCAGGTCTAAATTTGCCTGAATATTTTAAGACTAGATTTTAGAATTGCATTTAATTTAAAAAGTTCAATCCAATCCAACTAAAAAATATAAGTGACCCCATAATACCTGACCCAAGTTCTACCTGAACTTAGGGGTGGCAATTTCTAACACGACACGATAGTACGATCCGAACACGACACGACACGACACAAATTTTTTTTAATAAGAATTGATCAATAATTTTTTTTTATGTTTTTAAAGGTTTTGTTATTTCTTACTATTACAAATAAGTAACACAAAAAAAATTTAAGTAAATTTTTTAATTTGCCAATCAACACGAATAACACGAACAAACACGACATGAACACGACTAATACGACACGATTGACACCCCCACCTGAACCCAAAGTTTCGGGCTAGCTTGGCACACCCGTATTTACATCCTTAGGTATGAACATGTTACTTAGAAATTTCTATAACATAGTTTTTTTTTTTTAATAATTATACTAGTCACACGTCATATTTCAACCCAAATTTTCTACATAACTAAATAGAATTCATGTTGTTATCCACAACTTGCTAGATTATTAGGATTGAGTTTGAGGAAATGAGTTGATAACTAAATTGGATATATGTAGGTAAAAACTCTAAAATGAAGCGTGTGGAAGAAGGAATCACATAACCACAAGTACAACGACTTGAGCGTTCATGTTCGGCTAATATAATTTTACATATATGATAGAAGATTCTAACAAAAACTAAAAGTCAAAGTAGGAAAAGATATATAAGATTGGTTTTGCTATTGATTTTGTTCAAGAACATGCAATCGTTTTTTTTATGCAAAAGCAACTGCTGAATCTTGTTAATAAAGAAATTGAATTTTAAAAAGGATAATATGATTAAGGTACGTATAAGTCAGCTTTGAACTTTGTGCAATCATGAACAGAATGTCCATATAATATGGCATGTCTCAAGGTACTTTGCAACCAATTGGCCACATGGTTGATGCCGCCGCTGCTGGCGAGCTTGCAAGTAGCTACCAAGCATCACGCGTCACATTGTAGAATAAAACCACAGACCAAACGTTTGATTATTATCCAACTGTTAGTAAACTACATTATAAGTTATAATCACTTGTCAATTGCCTTGACTAATGGAATTTCTTTCAGGCTTTCAAATTGAGCTTTTGGTGGATGAAAACTTAATCATTATGTCTTAACTTATTGAAGTTCAGAGGGTACATTCTTATATTTTTCTCTCCCCCTCCCCCTAAAATTCTTTTAACTTGTTTGTTTATGGAGTTTTAATGATCAAACTCACCTATTAGCGCTGCTATAATATAACATTGGATAAACAATAATTGAACTTTGTGTATAAACTAAAATGAATCAAAATACAAAATTAATATAAATTGTAAATTAAAATAAAATATGCACAATCAATAAAAAAAATAAAGGAAGGATTGATGCCCGTGTATCATATTGTGTGCTTAATATAATTTTTTTCGCTTAAAAATTTCAACAAAAATGTTGGTTTAAAAAAAAAAAAAAAAAAAAAAAAAACTAAACTAAACTGTTTCAATGATTAAATTCAGTCAATCATTATCACAAAAATCACCTTTCAATATAAAACCAAAAAAAAAATTCCAACAAAAAGGCTCGTTTTGGCCCGTAATGTTAGTATGGATAAATAATTACATCTGGGTAATCGAGCAAAGAAACAAAAGCGGTAGGATTGTTGATATCTAATTTAAGCAGCCGGAATATATTTATGATATTTTTTTTTTAACTTTTGTTGATTAAAAATCGTTAACTTTTGTATAACATTAAAAGAAGTCAAACAAAGACTTGCATATATTTTACAGTTCAGTTAGGGATAGATTTAACCGATTGTGAGATGTATAAATAAGGGATCATATTGTCTCTTCTCTCTCTAATATATCAAATTTCAAACTCTCTCAATGTCATTTAGGGTTTAGAGTTTTTTGGTTCCATTAGCCAACGACAGGGGTCTCCCCGAGGCATCTGGTCGTCCCTTCCATCTAGTTGTTGTTCTCCGTTTGGTTTAATGCTTCTCGTGCCATTTTCGCGTGGTGGAGGTGGTTTTCCGCATCGTTTGTCATGTGTGTTGAAAATGTGGCTCTAATTGAGCCAATATTGTTGAACAATTAATAGCACACCATGGAAGTCAAGAGTTGGTAGCAATGGTTGGTGGAGAGTTGGTGGCAATGGTTGGTGGAGAGTTGGTGACAAGAGTTGGTGCAACCAATCCTTGAAAATTTACACACAAATTTTCCTATAAATAGAGAAGGAAACCAAGCCATAAAATCATCCCTAGCAATTCATAACAAGAGTTGCATTTGAGAGAAAGAGAGAGCAAAATTAGGAAGTTCATTTTGGTAGCTTCAAAGTGTTGGAAATAACACATTTGGTAGTTGCTCCTCTTTTGTTTGTTAGAGAAAAATCTCTAAATTTGGTATATAGGGATCTTGGGGTATTTGAGAGTTTGTACCCACTTTGTAAACACCATTTGAATAGTGAATTATTCTCCTCGTCTTTGCCCGTGGATTAGGCCTTACGCCGAACCACGTAAAATTTGTGTGTCCACTTTGTTATTTAATTTCTCTACGTTTGGTTACCGCAGTTGTTTGTTACTCAATTGAGTGCTTACTATTTAAGAAAGTTCTGTCTAAGGAGATTGGAATTTAAGTGGCTCCGGTGTGACCCTCCAATCTTTCCTGGGAGCTTTCTTATAATAGTGGTATTCAAGTAGGTTCCGCACAACAAGTGGTATCAGAGCCGATTCGATCCATATTCGGCAAATTGTGTTGTTGCGGATTTTGTGAGTAAAAAATGAGCATGTCGGAGTTTTCAGAAATTGTGGCGCCAACATCAGCACCAGTTAGAACTACGGTGACAAATGCAAAATTCGAGGTAGAGAAATTTGATGGAACCAATAATTTTGGTATGTGGCAATGTGAGGTACTTGATGTATTGTACCAACAAGAGTTGGATCATGCTCTTGAGGATAAACCTGAAGACATGGATGAGAAAGATTGGGCAAAACTCAATCGTCAGGCATGTGGTACTATTAGGCTGTGTCTCGCCAAAGATCAAAAATATTTTGTCATGAAGGAGACGTCAGCAAAGAAGTTATGGAAGACATTGGAGGATAAATATATGTCGAAAAGACCACTTAATCGTCTTTTCTTGAAGAAGAAACTCTATAGGTTTACGTACACACCTGGTACGTCATTGAATGATCATGTTAACTCATTCAATAAGTTGTTGGCTGATTTGTTCAATTTGGACGAGCATTTTGGTGATGAAGATAAGGCCTTAATGCTGTTGAACTCGCTTCCGGATGATTATGAACATCTCAGTATCACTTTGCTGCATGGGAAAGAGCAAGTTTCATTTGATGAAATTTGCACAGCCTTGCATAGCTATGAAACCATGAAGAATGATAAAATGGATCATAGAGATGCAAAGACAGAAGTATTGGCAGCAAGAAGTCGTTATTTGAGCCATGGACCTGGAAAGAATGGCAAGTCACAGTCAGAAGCAAGACTTGCCAAAGATGAATGTGCCTTTTGTCGTGAGAATGGGCATTGGAAAAATAATTGTCCTAAGTTGCAAAAGAAAAATAAGGGCAAGGAAATTTTCAATGCTTGTGCAATTGATCAAGGAGATGATGAGTCAGATTATTCCTTGGTTGGCATGTCTTTGACATGTCATGTTGATGAGTGGATTTTGGATTCGGGTTGCACCTACCATATGTGTCCCAATAGGGAATGGTTTTCAAGCTTCAAAGAGCTTGATGTTGGAGTTGTTTACATGGGTAATGATAATACCTGTAAAACAACAGGGATAGGTACAATCCATTTAGAAACTCATGATGGATCAACCAAAATCTTGACAAATGTTCGGTATGTACCGAGTTTGAAGAAGAATCTCATATCATTGGGAGCCCTAGAATCAAAAGGTCTCACAGTTACTATGAGAGGTGGAGTCTTGAAGGTTGTATTAGGCGCACTTGTGATGATCAAAGGCACTAGAAGAAACAACTTGTACTATCTACAAGGAAGTACACTTGTTGGTGGAGCAGCTACTGTTTCTATTGAAGATTCAGAAGCAACAAGGTTATGGCATATGTGTGTTGGACATACTGGTGAAAGTATGTCATTGTGAAGAAATTGTTCGACACTTTACGATGAAAAATACTCCACAATAGAAATGGATGGCAGAATGCATAAACCAAATGATATTGGAGAAAATTTGGTGTTTGTTGTTCAATGCTGGGTTGGGCAAGATAATTTGGGCTGAGGTTATTAAATATGCATGTCATTTCATTAGTTGTTTGTCATCGACTAAACTCGAAGACAAAATTCCTTTGGAGGTACGGTCTTAAAAGGATAAGCAGGCCAATGGTACTTCGCAATAGGTGGAGTTAAAAAGTGTCAGTTGACCCAGTTGAAGTTGTAGAGAAAGACAATAGCTTTCTAACAACACAAGATGATGGAGAGGTTTTAACCCAAGAACCTCAACAGCAATAAGATTCATTTGTAATTGGAAAGATGAAAGGACAAATTCGTCAATTTGGTTGGCTCTTGTAGTTGTAATTTTGGAGCATATGCACTTTCAAAATGCATTATGGTATTTTGGTCACTTATGAAGAGGCCATTAGCAATGTTGAATGCAAAAGTGGAAATGTGCAATGGAGGAGGAGATGCAATCTCTTCAAAGGAATGAATGGAAGTTAGCTCAGCTTCCTAAAGGCAACAGAGCAGTTGGATGCAAATGAATATTTGTGAAGAAATATGGATTTTCTAAAAATAGTGTTGTTCGTATCAAGGTGTTGTTGGTAGCAAAGAGTTATGCTCAAAAATGGGGCATTGACTATAGTTGTGCTTTCTCCAATTGTAAAGCATGCTATTGTTCGAGTGTTGTTGGCCTTGGATACGAAATTTGGATTTGGATTTAGTTCAAGTTGGTGTAAAAACAAAGTTTTTACGTTGTGATTTGGAAGAGAAAATCGTAAGGACTCAGCCATATGTATTTGGAGTTGCTGTAAAGAAAATTGGGTTGGTGTTTCGGCATGATAAAAAAATGGTGGTTGATGATGGCGATTCAAACCACGTTTGTGATATTGGGGCAAATATCTGGAGAATAATTATTTGAAGTTACTAGCTCAATTTGATCCAAGGTGGAGATTGTTGAAAATGTGGCTCTAATTGAGCCAATATTGTTGAACAATTAATAGCACACCATGGAAGTCAAGAGTTGGTGAAGAGTTGGTAGCAATGGTTGGTGGAGAGTTGGTGGCAATGGTTGGTGGAGAGTTGGTGACAAGAGTTGGTGCAACCAATCCTTGAAAATTTACACACAAATTTTCCTATAAATAGAGAAGGAAACCAAGCCATAAAATCATCCCTAGCAATTCATAACAAGAGTTGCATTTGAGAGAAAGAGAGAGCAAAATTAGGAAGTTCATTTTGGTAGCTTCAAAGTGTTGGAAATAACACATTTGGTAGTTGCTCCTCTTTTGTTTGTTAGAGAAAAATCTCTAAATTTGGTATATAGGGATCTTGGGGTATTTGAGAGTTTGTACCCACTTTGTAAACACCATTTGAATAGTGAATTATTCTCCTCGTCTTTGCCCGTGGATTAGGCCTTACGCCGAACCACGTAAAATTTGTGTGTCCACTTTGTTATTTAATTTCTCTACGTTTGGTTACCGCAGTTATTTGTTACTCAATTGAGTGCTTACTATTTAAGAAAGTTCTGTCTAAGGAGATTGGAATTTAAGTGGCTCCGGTGTGACCCTCCAATCTTTCCTGGGAGCTTTCTTATAATAGTGGTATTCAAGTAGGTTCCGCACAACAATGTGGTCTAATTCAATCGCTGTCGTTTGGTGATTGTAGATCTAGTAAGGTCTGGTGACTTGTCATGCCTAGTAGCTACTCTGTCGGTCCCAGTTGTAGTCGTTGTACCGTACCTAGTGGCTATTGCTTTGCTCCGTTGGGTTGTGCCATTCACAAGCTAGCTTCCCCTTGCTTGGTTTTAGATTTTTCATTTTAATCGACTTTATTTTATGTTTATTTTTGGTTGATTTTATAACTGTCACTAAGTATCTCTGTTAAGTCGGGGTAATTAGTCGGTGATTTTCAACTTTTGGAGTGCGTTCTTGTGTGTTTCTTTGTGTGCCTTGTGCATTCTTGTTTTCATTAGGGAGTGAGTACCTAGAAGGTTTCCTAGTCTGATTGAATTGTTTGAGAGAGATTACCTTACTTTCATGGATCTCAAAAGGATTTTATGGTAATTTTTGACTGTTTATTTTCGTTTTGAAATTATTTCTATTCTTCCACTTACTTGAGATTTGTTATGTTGTTCGTGCATCGTGCTTTTGGTTGTTGTGTATGGTTGGTACATCATTTTTAGATACTTTTCACTCACATAATACCCTCGTAGATCTCGTATATAATGTGAAAGAAGGAATACATGTAACAAATATCATAGATTTTTCCTTCTTTTTTTTCTTTCTAACGTCATAGATTTTTCCCATAAGAAAAGACTTTAGAGTTAAGAAAAAAAATGACAAGAATTACACTACAGTTTTGTAACTATTAAGTTTTTGCATTTATTTTTTTATAATTAATTTTGTTTTCAATTTTTACATTATTAAAAATGAGATTCTATTTTTTAATATATTTTGAACTTTAAAAAAAATTCAAATCATATATATTTTTTTAGATTTTAAAACTTCCACGATTACATTTCATATCATCATATTCTAAAACCTCACTTTCACGAAGAAAAATACCACTTTTTTCTATACCATTGAAGGAAAAAAAAAAGTAGTGTTTTATTTTCATTTTATAGAAAACCTAAAACATGATAAAACTAGTTTCTTTTTTTTTGGTTAATAAAATAATTAGAAAAAAGAACACAATACTAAAAATATAACTCATTATAAAAAGAGTCTTTGTAAATGAAGTAAGTGATTTGTCTAATGGTTAATGTAAAAGTCATCTCTAAAACCCATACCGAATCTCCTATTTTAATCGCACCCAGTCCCTCTTTCAAGTTTCAACCCTACCATATACGTTTGATTAAAAAGTACAACAAAATATGGGTATATTTCTTTTTGAATTGAAAGATACAGTTGACTAATATGAAAATAAAACTAGTAAAAATATAATCATTTTCGTTCTCTCGTAGACCCACAATTTTTGGAATAAAACATGGAACAGGAGACCCAATCACTCTCATTAATAATGACCTTGATTATAACCTATTCTGAAGCATGCCGGTCAGATGCATTTATTAGGGGTGGGCGTAGGTCCAGTAGGTCGGCTTTTAAGTCATTTTACAAGCCGACCTTATCTTGGCGGTTTTAAAAAATGTAAAACCTTAGCCGACCTATAATCCCTAAAAAACCAACCTTCAAACCGACCTACAATGTCGGTTTGAGAGAGGTTGGCTTGGCGGTTTTAGACCTATATTTTACTTGAAAATGATTAGTTATTACCATAATTAAAAATACAATAAAAATACAAGAGTAACAAAGTGTGCGCTGCACACTGTAACACTATGCAGTTTCATCTTATACAGCCATGCATTCTATAAAAGTGAACTACTAGATATTTAACTCATGTCATAACGATAAACACTAAATCTCACCTTCCCTTTTATCAGCCAGTTTAGACATGGTCACATGGATAATTAGCATGCTTTGGTACAGTAGAAATCAGAGAGAATGGAAATTTTTTTTGGGAATGACCCAATATGACAGACAATTGGGAAAAATTGAAAAAGAGATAATTGTACAAAATTGTCAATGTATTTGATAAGAAATGAATTGTAGTAGGTTTGTTTGTACCTTATCACCCAAAAACTCAAATTGAACTCAAAAAGGAAAATAACAAATGAAGATAACACTTAACACGTGAACTGGATGTTATGCAGAAAAAAAATGAGATGCGTATAGACTTGGAATTACAAGAGCAACGCAGATAGGATGCACCGATGCAGTAGAATAAATATTACAGTAGTAGGCCAATAAAGATGTAGCCACCAAATCAATTTGTCTTGACACATTTAGGCAAATGATAAATTCAACATATAAATTCACAAAGTTTAAAAATTATTAATGATTTAATAGAGAAACTCACCTCTGTTCTATAAGCACAATTACCAAATTCAACTTAACTGGGCTTGGATCTTTGTTGTATGCAACTATCACCTGATTGATTGCCAAACATTTGAATAAGAAAAATTGCCAATCTCAGAACATAATGGAAAAAAAAATCATGGCTAAATAATAATATGGAACGAACATATCAAACAATTTTTTTTTGACAAACTAATTAATCTTAGAATAGTATAGAACGAAATAATAATAATAATAATAATAATAATAATAATAATAATAATTGGAATGGAAGGGAGGCGACAAATTGACAAATAAAAATGAAAAATAAGAAAAGATAATAACATTACAGGCTTGCATTGTTAAGGAGTAAGGACCACGCAGTAGAGAGTCTAGAGACCGAGTGGCTGACTAGTCTAGGTGCGTTTTGTTGGTTTATTGAAATACAAATCACAATATTCCATTTCCAACTGTCTTCCTCAGTGAACTCGCTCAACACAGATCTGGAACTCGCTCGGACTGAAGAGTGAAGATGGAAGGTCGCTCGACGGGGGAAAGAATTAGGGCAGCAATTGGATTTGGTCCTTTGGAGGCGCTCGACTTGAATAGATAATTTAGGGATTCTGTGGCTTTTGGCCTTTTGCGTTTATTAGATAAACGAATATTTTATTTAATTTATTTTTATAACATATTATATAATATATAAAAAAAATTATATATATATATATAGGTCGGTTCGGTTGTGTCGGTTTTAAATTTCAACAGACCTCCAACCGAACCGACCCTGTCGGTTTTGTTAAAAAATGGACCTATCAGACCAACCTATTTCAAAAAAATACATATATAAGTCCGGTTTGGACCTGGACCAAGGTTGATCGGTCGGTTTAACAAAAAATTTGCCCACCCCTAGCATTTATCAATAGGTCTGACTAGTGCATAGTATAATACCGTTATAGCATCTGAAATAAGAGGTGTTCTTCATTATTTTTATTTTTAGAATATACTTTCTATTAATCACATCGTTGGCTCTTCGTATCATGCTTTGATTTTATTTTATTAATTAATAATTTAGTTTAGGTATCGTTAAACTTCAATGTAAACTTATTGATCCTTCGCTAGTCCTGAAACTACACTATCCCTCGTATGTCATTTGCAATATCATGGAAGATATAGAATACTCTAGAATTTAATGTTGTCAAATAAGTAACTCAGCTTATTTAAAATTGATTCAATAAGCTTTTAAAATTCAAGCTCACATAGATTATCAAGAGCTTAAAAAAATTGGTAAAAAGTCAGGATGAACCCAATAATTTTTTTCGAAGTAGGCTAATATATATTTTAAAAAAGATTAAGAAAGGTTTTCGTAATTTAAGAAATTTTAAGCTTTTCTCGACCTTAATTTATTTATAATATCAAAATTTATAGTTAATATTAAAAAATATATATATCTTTAAAACATAAACAAAAAATTTTATTTAAGTCTAATGATATTTTAGGACATAAAATTTAACAATTATCAAATTAAATTTAACAAAGCATCAAACAATGGTAAATTATTATGAAGAAAGAGAACTATTAAATATATACAAATTTATACTTACAATGTCATTCAAATTAATAATTATACCACAAGTATGGATAAAAAGTCTAAAAGTTATAGTTTTTAGAAGTATATATAACATATATTTATTGATTTGAGCATAAATTTAAATATTTAGTTTTAAAAAAAATATAGATAACTTTAATAATTTTTTTTTTTTTAAATACTAGATTTTAACTTGATGAGAAGGAGCTGAGTTTTATAAAGTATAAACTATAAAGTAGTTTATTTGTTTGAATTTATTTATAAGATTTTGGTTATAAATAATATATTAAACTTTAAAAAATACTAATAATATATATATATATATATTTAGAAGGCTACTCGAGCTCAAGCTTGATAGAGCCCATAACATGGGTTAACCTCTGTAAAAAGTGTTAGTATCCTCTAGCTTACATAAGTGAAGTGCATAATTTTTGTAACTTCTTAGAGAATCACATAATTCTTGTTATTTTCATAAAATTAACACTAAAGTCCTATTTTGACTGTTAACTAAAAAATTAAGCTATTTTTTGTTATGTGCTAGTCATATAAGAAAATTTATAAGATTATTTCTAATTATTTATTATCATCTAAATAATCGCAATAAATTTTTATTCTAAAAATACCTTTAAAAATATAGTAACATGACTAACAAATGACAAAATCTCACACAATTTCTTACTTGATTGTTAATTTTATGAAAAAACATGACTTATGGAATTAATTTTATGAAAACAACATGACTTATGTGGTAAAAAAAAGAAGCTACGAGACTTGTACGCTTCACTTATGCAAACTATAAGACCCCTGGTGCCCTTCACCTTTAATAAAATGTGATAACATTTTTATAATTATAATAATATCATTACGAAAAATTACAAATAAAAAAAACTAATTTTTTTTTGCTTTACAAAAATGTAATCAAAGGAATATATAACTAATATTTTTATTATTAAAAAAATGATAAATACTTTTTATTTATTTTATATGTTTTGTTTTATGCAGCTCAAACTTATTTGACACTTCTATAGCCAATACTACACAAAACCAGACCTCTCCAAATTACTTTTGCTTGAGGAATCACCATTCCAAGATCTCCCACAGGCCATAGCTAAGATTCGGAATCATATATAAAGATGCCATTTCTTAGGAAGGCATTTTTATTATTTCGTTCATCATTCTCCCTAATGCCAAACTAAGGGTAGTAATGCACCTAATACTAGTTCCTTAATTCCTTTTTATGTTAATGTATTACATAGAATCAATGAAGCATGGATAATATAGTACGCCATCAAACGGCAGCATTTGAATTGCCACAAAATCAAACAAATAGTTCATTTGTTATTTGAACTCAAATCCAGCTTAATCCTCAGTTAAATGGTATTTTATAAACCGAATGGGGTGACAGACATACAAATAAAAAGAACATCAAAATGCTAAAACAATATAATAGAGGATAGAATGACATTTATCCAATTAATTTCTCCAGAACCAAATCATGGTATTGAAAATTTTACTTTCAGCATATAATTAGATTGTGATTTGGTTTCCAAGGATCAAGCTTTGACACTCAAGAACTGTGCTAATGATTTAGGCCAGGTTTTTCCAAAAGCAGCCGGCTTCGATTAGACATTTTGCTCTTGGCTTAACTGCCTATACTCAGGAGTGACTACTGAGATTTTTGAAGCAATTTGGGTCTATTGTACAAATTGTATATAAAAAAAAATGTAGTGTCATTGAACGTGCAATTTGGAACTAAATTTACCTCAGCCACTTGGGAGAACCAAGTGGGGAGGTGCCTGCCTTCTTTTTGTCTTATATAAGAGCCTCCAGCATAAAAAATGCATCAGTGATCCCAGGTTTCAATCATAATAGAAAGAGAGTTTTTGCACTATGACAAGTCTCCTGATTATTTGGTGCCATTAAGAGCCGATAGAAGCAAACATCCTTTCATTTATGAAAAACCATGGGCTTTGATGCATCAGGGCTAAACTTTTGCTTACTGGTAGTCTGGTAGATATGTCAAATGTGCATGGTTAATAGTGTCTAAGCTAACAAACTATCAAATTTTCTTTAGTCATACGCTTCACAAGGCAAACTACCTAAAGTTTTCTACAGTCTAGACAAGTACATCAGCATTTTGAAGTAGGTGCCGAGCATTCTGCAGAAGAGCATTCACATTCTCATTTGAAGAATCAAGCAACCTCAGTTCCTTGATTTCTTCTTGCCATAGCTCAATTCGTTCCTTATGTATCCTGCATGTATAATCTCAGAAATTAAGACATGAAAAATTACTATTAGCTCTAATGTTTAAAATCACTTATCACTACTAGCTCACAAGATCAGTTTCTCTTCAAATTCATTACTGAGTTCCTTAAACATTGTCTTCCCTGACTCCAACAGCTCAGATACCTAAAGCAATGGACAAATAGAAGCTTATACACATGAGCAGAAATTGCGCTTCACAGTTGCAATATTTCCATTGAATTAAACATGTACAAGAACTAAGTTCAAAATATTTTTATTTTGTCTTCGGTCGATAATAGCACAAAGTAACTACAGTTCATATATATTTACCATCTGTGTGAATTGTTCAATCTTCTCTAGGATATGAGAGATATTAAGTTCCATCTCTTCAGATCCAGCAATGTTCATCTCGGATTCAGATTTTTCAACAATCTCTAGATCAGCTTCACGTCCTTCCTCCTCTTCAATCTGTCAAATAGTGAAATCAATAAAAACTCAAGAAACTCAACATTCTTCATCAAATTTGGGAATAAATTACACAAGTTGAGAAAGCTTCAAGGTGAACATACTGCTTCCTTCAGGCGCTTTCTCATCCCGTCAGCTCCTTCCATACTAAGCTGTGGGGCTAACAATCCAATTTCAAAACAAGAGTTTCAAATGTTGTGTATGTTAATTAAGATAAAGATAAAGAAGATGAATTCAAGCAGGATAATGCAAGCACAAATATATAGAGACTGGAAGAGTTTAGAGAAACATTACCCAGAAGATACCAAAGATGCCAGCAATATTTCATTAAAAAATAAGAGACTCAAATGTAACTGTCGCATTGTTTAAAATACAATTAGAAAAGAAAAATAAAAGGAGTCGAAATGGATAGCAAATCTTTTGATTTAATCAACATTCTTTTTCTTTTGGAATCTGATTATAACACGTAAGAGATAGCTAAATTGACATTGGAACATCGTTATCTATAATTCCATAGCTTTAAAGGAGATCGACAATGTTTCTTTAGTCATCGAGAATTCGAGATACTTGTAAGAAATATTTACAACTAAAAGCGAAAACGGCTTAAGATTTTTTACCTAGCAGAATTCAGTTAGAACTCGATCTGAAGCTGATAGAGGAATTCGACTACTCGTATTAGAGCCACAAGAATAAAAAATAACGATGAATTGCAAGCGCCTTGATTTCAAAAGTAGTGGCCTTCGGTGTTGGACATTTGGAATTCGCATAGGAACGGGAGTTTTATAGAATGGTACGGCGCGGGAACTTACAGTGGGCATGCAACCAAAGAATTAGGCAGTTATTTTCCGATACTCTAGTTTATTGAAATTTAAGATTAATATAAATATTTTTTTAAAATTACAAATATTCACAAATAAAGAAGAGATAAGAGATAAAGTAACTTGATTGAAAATATACTTTAAGAGCAATAAATAATACATTTAAATTGTACTCTCTAAAAAATAGCTTGGCTTAATCAATATAATGAATAAAACAAGCAATTTTAATTCGTGCAAATTCAATTAATTTAAGCTGGTTTAAATTAAATCCAGCTCAAATTGATTTAATTTTAGTTCGAATCGAATTTAATTTAAGTCAGTAAAGATAAGTTCGAATCTAAATTCAAACCAAACACAAACGAACTAGCTTAAATTAATCCAAATTGCTAATAAACTATCTATATATACTATTAGACACAAATACTTGAAAAGAAAAAAAAAAAAAAGAATTCAAGTAATTTAAAATATCACACGATAATACGACTTTGACTATTACATGATAAATTATTCTCAATACAATAGATTAATTGAAAAGATAATAATACAACACATGATGATAAAAGATTCGAAGTTTTACTACAAATGCTAATGCCTAATAAGTTTAAAGATATAAACTTCATAATACTAATTAGAATTAAAGATGAGTATATATATATTTGTTTAAATAAATGAGTAGATTTGAATGCTAAATGCATTAATGTCAAACAATGTAACATAATAATATAGTAAAATCTATAAACTACAACTATTTATTCATTATTTGTTTATTTTTCAAAGAAAAAAAACTAAAAGAGATAAAATATATTTTAATTTAACATAGTATTTTATTTATTTATTTTTATTTAAAATTATATTTTAATTTATTTCGGGCTACCTCAATTTTTTTTGAAATATTTGAGCTGGTTTAAAATTGACCCAAATTTAATTCAATTCGTATTTAATTTAAATTATTTGATTGAAATTTAATTCGATCAATTAAATTATGACATAAAATTTTACCCCTAAGTTACTACGAATGAGTTGATAACTTAAATAGTGATAGGTCTTTAATATTAAAATACATAATTTTATTTATAATTAAATTAATTTTATAAAATTATCATTGTTTTTTTCCCAATTGTAAAAATTATTTTTTACGATATATATTTAGACATTAAAGCTTTGTTATTTTAGTCCTTAACTTCTCTTTTTTTTTTTCCCTAAAAAGCACCCCCTTTTTTTTATAAATTGATAAATTTTTCATAATTATCAATAATTTATTTCAAAACTTACAATTTTATATTAAACTATTCAATAAATATACTAAAATACTCTCATTTTATAATTTTAATAAAATGAGATCATTATAAGACCCCCACCATATTTCTAGAAACCTTTCTGAAGCTCTGACCATTTCATCAGAGTTCTGACAACTCTGTCATCGATCTTGTTGGAGCTCTAGCGATCATTATTGACAAATTTATAGAAGATACATGTAATATGTTATATCCTCACTAGAACTCCAGTGACCCTACTAAATATAAATGTAACATATTATATTTAAAAATATATGTAACATGTTACGTACAAAATTAAATTTAGATTTATAAATTGCAGAGTAAAACTAAATCGATCAACTTGTAGAAGCAGATATTACATGTTATATACAAATATATAAGTGAATGTAGCAACAAGTTATTAAAATAAAAGTGGATGTAACCGAATGGATCGTCGGTGAAGATTGTCAGAACTTTAGTGGGTTGTCGGCAACTATCACAGGAGTTCTTATGTGTTATTAGTGATGACCGTAAAGATTTTGTAGGATCTAATTTTATTATTTTATTGAATTATATAGCAAGAATATTTTAATATTTATACGTATGAAATTATGAATTTTGAATTAAGTTTTTGCTAGTTTAAAAAAAAGATGTGATTTGAATAAAGATTATGCTACACGAAGACAATATTTCTCCCCTAGGAATACGATGGTTGGTAGGAATGAGCACGGGGACGGGTCGGGACGATTTTTGTCATATCTGTCCCCAAAATCAAACAAGGAATCATATATCAGAAATCGTCTGAAAATTGCTCTAATTAAGGAATGGGAATAACTGGGCGAAGACAGGTACAAAAAAAAAATCACTTCATACTCAATTTTTTTAAATAAAAAATTAATTGATCATAATTTTTAATAAATATTAGTGTTTTAATTAATAAATAATTTTAATAGATAAATATATTTATATATGTTATAATTTAAATAATTTTTTATATATATTTAAATTAAATTAAAAAAATATTTTGAATACGGTTTTACATATAATTGTTCTCACTCCATCCCAAAAAATTTATACTCGAATATTTTTTAAAATTGTACTTGCTTTAAAAAAAAAAAAAAATAATCGATCTATGAGATCAAATATTTACAAATATTCAAGATAAAATGTCCATCTCTAATGGCTGGCCAATTGGGCTTCTTAAGTGGCATGACGAAAATTTTCCTTTTCAAAAGCGACAGTGGATTTGTTATTTATAAAGGGTAAAAATAAATGGAAAACCCAACGAAGGAAAAAAGTTCGATGTTGGAACAAAATATATTAGTGTATTCATGTAATATTAGGACATTTTATTAGTGTATTCATTTGTTAGGGCATTGGCCGTTAGTCAATTAAAAATAACGTCATTTAAACTTATGAAAATAAGCTGTATATATATATATATATATATATTAGAGTATTCATTTGTTAGGGCATTTGCCGTTAGTCAATTATATATATATATATATATATATATATATATATAATAAAATAATCTTTTATATTATTTTTTTGAATGTTCATTTATTTAAACATTGTTTTAATTATTTCGTTGTCATTGAAACTTATTCAATATTAAACATTTAATATATAAGTTCAATATTATAAGAATGCTAGCTTTGTTATTATAAATTTTAGGAGTGTTATTTTTGGTAATTTTTTTAACATTTATTTTCACTAATTTTATTATAATGTAAATACTTACATTTGTATTTTTATACTCACCTTACAATAAGAACAATAAAAATGATTAAATTAGCATATTTTCCTTAATCTTCTTATTTAAGAAAAATATTACAAATTATATTATTTTAATAATTTTTTTGTTGAAATATTTTATTCTCAAATGATTAAACCCAAGTTAGCAAAATTTAATCTAAAATTATTTAAATAAAATTTTGTATTTTTTAAAAAATTAAAAAATATTAAATATTAAAATAAAAGAGTAGCAATCAACATATATTAAAATAATTAAAAATAATATTTTAATAAAAAATTACTAAAACAATGTAACTTATATAAAATTAGCCACTTTTTAAAATAATGAGACTATGACATTGATAATTTAATCTACCGGGCCTTATACTTCAATTATAAATATTTATTTATATTATTCAGCATTAAAAAAAAAAATTGCAATACATTCCGAGGGTTTCGGTACTATTTTGGTCCTTTCATTAATAAAAAGTATTTATTTGTATCCTTATTTTTAAAGTGGTATTTTTTTAGTCCTCATATTTAATTAAAAAATTGATCTAATTTTAAATATTAAATATAATTTTACAGTAGCTAGTTTATATTTTTAGATATTCTATATAGCATTTTTTGTAAATGCAATAAAAAATGTAAAAAATGCAAAACAATTTATGTAAAATATAAAATTTATAAAAATAGTTGACAAAAATATAAAATAAAAAAAAATTATTGTACTATTATTTTATTTTAACATTATAAAATTATTTTGGAACAATACCATATATTTATTTTATATTTTTTGGTCAACTATTTTTGTAAATTTAGTATTTTATAAAATTTCTCTATATTTGTTTGATACTTTTTGTATTGCATTTTTTTTTTTTTTATCTAAACACAATATTTACAAAAAATACGATACAAAATATCTAAAAAATAAATAAATCAACTATTATCAAATTACATTCATTGAATCAATTAAGTACTTATATTAAATAAGAAACCAAAACTATACCATTTTTTTTTTTAAATAAAGGTATAAATGAATACCTTTTTGTTAAATATGAACCTACCAAACCCCATTCCAAATATCAGATGCCCAATCTAGAACTTGCATGTTCATCCCAAACATTGTTGCCTCCTTTTTTGTTATTTTATTTTTTTGGGATGAGGACATTATCCAATTTATAATCATTTTTTATTCGTTCATGTTTTATTTTTGAGAAGATATTCCTTCATGTTAAAAAAGATAAGAATCATCCCACTAGCCAAACCAAAATCCAAAAAAAAAAAAAAAAAAAAACAATTCACAAGGTCTTGTAACAACAATAAGATCCTGCTTGTGCAAACCATCAAGTCAACTGCATTAGCTACAAAATCCCACAAGGACTACTACTAAGAGTTCAAAAAAGGGAGTGAAAAATATCGAAGATAAATCTCAAATGCTTTAAAGGCAATTGCATTAGCAATTGAGTTAACTGCCTTTAGCATGCAGCCCCTCTTCTACCTGTGGGGCATACACTCGGAAGTTGCAGGGGACAATATAGTCCATAGAGAAGGTACAAACAAAAGATAGATGCTATATGACTATATGCAACTGGCCTCATAAGCTGTACATACATTTAGTTTACATGAGTACTACTTATGTGCCGCAATCATTTATCTATCCTGAGATTGTTACATAAATGTCCGAGCTCTGGTCTTGCATCCATCCACGAAGTGAATGTCATGTCTAATGCAGAAGTGCTATAGAGGTAGGACCTGAACGTTATGAGGAAAAAGTATCGCCTGTGTATTCACAGAAAGAAATAATCATTAATTTAAATAATCCGTCCTTATAAAATTTTATTCTTTATGGGTATATGTTAACATAAAGTAACGGCTCATGCATTCAGTGCAAATGTGACAGACAAGAAAAAAGAAATTTCATGCATGATTTTGAATGGCAAGAAGATCACTAAAAAAGAATGTCATTAACCCCAAAAGCCACGCAAAGATTAACACCACTGGTGGAGCCAGTAAACATTCAGTACTTGAGAGTATGCATAAACACATGCAGCTAGTAGCCAATTTTAAGACCATCTAGGGTAACGTCAACAACCAGAATACCGCAGTAGTTTAATCTCATGAACTGGCAATTAATTGAAATGTTCAGTGCTCTTAAGCACTCAGCTCAACTAAATCAAGTGAAATGGAAACATAAAAAATGATTCAAATGCCTTGATGAAATTCTTGGAATACAAGCATCACCTTAAAGCCTTAAGGCCCATATCCATGAGGTATGCTTGCTGCTCATCATCAACAGCAGAAAACTTTTTGAGTTGCTTACTATAATAAAGAATATCCTCTCTTAGGTGCCCTGCTCCAGCACACCTGTCAAATATAAGAACAAAGTATCTTAATAAGAAAAATCAGATGGTTATAGTAAAGGGATGAATTCTCTGAAACACATGGAGAGTAGTAAGTTAGTAACACAGAAATAAGCTCCTAATGGGATGTCTTTTAAAAGGAATACCTTTCAATGACAAGGTCAACATCTGCTTTGCTTTTCGGACCATACGGGAGAACTCTTGTAAGGTTTAGTATGTTACGGTAATCACCCATCTTGAGAGCTTCGTCATTAGAAAACTGATCAGGTGAATCCTCCTCTTTAGGCAAAAATGAGTTATTTGTACGAGCCAACAATTGCGAAATATCTGGTGCAAAGTTTCCCACTGCACCAAGTTTAGCACAAAGGATTGCCATTGCATATGACACTCCTCCAAATCCTGTATGAGATACGAATAAGTAACACCCTGCAGATCTACAGATAAAAGTGTTCAGGTTTGAATTGAGGAAAAAACAAATAATTTTCAATGAATATCCGAGAAGCTGACCAAATTATCAACAAATATTATGAATTGGTCATAGCCAACTCAGCATAAAATTATCATATGGTTAGTTCCTTGTTGCCAAGAGAACAATACTGCAAATTTCCACAATCCTAACACACACTTCTATATATAGCACTGCATCTAACAATTTAAGAGCCAAGGTATATCACAAACTAAAATGCAATGCTTTGGTGCTTACTCATCCATACAGTACTGAATTGCATCAACATCAGAAGCTAAAGCTTCTCTCTCTCTTGTCAACGGGATCCTCCTATATATGGTATTATAACCATGGTCTTTCAGAGAAACATATACTTCGGCAGGCGTCTCCACATCATCTGCAAAAATGTTTTCCCAGTATCCTATGACACTTGACTGATTTAAATCTGGGTTATACTCTTCACGATGTAATAGAATTCGACCACCAGACTGCCTAACCTCAGACAAAATATCTTCTTTTAGTCGTGCTTCCATGTGTTCCACCTACATAAAGTTGCAAGAAATTAACTTCCAAAAATTAACTAGCTTAATACATGGCCTTCAATTACAATACAGAACGTTTTTTCCCTTAAGAAAATACATCACATAATTTGAACACACACCAGTGGACCAGTGATTCCAACATGCTTGAGGGTATCAACAGGTTTGTTTAGCTCTCTAAGGACAAATGGAGTTCCATTAATATATACTACAGCCGCTTCTCTCAGATCAGTTACAATTACTTTCTGAGCAACAGTTCCTTCCACTTTGGGCTTCGCCCCTAAATATGCCACCATCTTTTTGGCACCAGCAATTGTTGGAGTTGCCATACTGTACACAGAGTATCCATCCACCTGAAAAAAATGGGAGCTCAAGGCTTGAAAACAAGAAAACTATTCACAGTATAGTTATATCTTGCATTATCATGCTAGGCCTGGTATAAGTATTATATTAAGGGGATTAATTTTTTATTTATTTTTGTGAACGTTGTAGATTATGTTATTATTTAGTTGTAATTTTTCATTAATTATCCTCAAAAAGTAAGAGCTTATGCCTCATTCTACCTTGAGGTTTACGCCTCGCCTCAACAAAGGAAACCGCCTCGAGGCTTAATTGTGCCTTTTGGAACCTTGCCATCAACCACATTTAGAGTATTTACAAATTTTAATATGCAGTTGTACCTTGTACACATGTGGAGCACCATCTATTTGTATGTGGCTCGAAGTTTTCTGACCAGGGAAAAAGTACATTTTAAGTATAGACCCTTTCCCTAAAACAGAACCATTACGAGCCTTAACGATGGCCTCCATCACAGCATCTCCATGTTTAGATTCTTCTGGTGCTCTCAACCCTTCCTGAATTCCAAAAAACACAACCATAATATCCATACCAATAAATAAATAAAACACTGCCGCAGTACATTTATGTCGAAAGACGCTTAAATAATCTTCACTAGCCTAGACAGAAGAAAGAAAAATGTAAAGACCGTAAATCAAATGACTTACAGGTATAGACAAAAATCGCCCAGGCCTTAATCTTATGCTCCATTTCATTCTTCGAACCTCCGGCCTCAGATGCAACCAATCCTTAAATGTCATCCTCAATTGACCTTGTCCACAAAACCCATCGAATGCATCACTTCCCAAATATGCTGAGAAAGCAATTAAACGGAAGTATCGCTCCAAGTACTCTGCCCCACGGTTCAGTGCTAACCTTCTTACCCTAGGTTCAACATGTTGTTGATTGAATACCTTTCTGTACCGCAGAACGGCTTGACGAATGTTCTGCAGAGCGGCACATCTATCTATTATAGCATCTAAGGCTTCCCGACATTCAACTCCATTATCAAACAATCTTGTTATTTTCCACAAGAGCAAGATGTCATTTATGCCAAACTTTTTGCCTTGCTCACTTTGACTTCTTTCTTTTCCAAACATGGACCTTGATGCAGCAACATTTTCTCCATTTTCTTCATCACTAGATGTATCACCATCTACTTCTTCATGGATCGTACTGTTTTGCAGAAGTTTAATGGGTCTCCCATAGTCAATTCTAAGTTTCAAAAGGCAAGCAATCACAGTACCAGTGGTTGTCCTCCCACTGCCCATCTGCAATATCAAAGACATTTAGGAGGACCAGACTAAAGAAAAGCATTGTAGACAGTCCAACAAACTTGATAAAAATGAATAAAGCAGCAGGAAAATGAAAAAATTAACCTGGCAATTGAAAACAAATGCAGCGTCTTTGGAAGCAGAAGCTATATTCATAGCAATTAGGTCCAAGTCAGAACTTTGGGGAGCTTTACCATCAGTTATAGGAACACGTGCATACTTAATTGGAAAATCATCAGCTTCTAAGTTTTTAAAAACCTCAAGCGGAGTCTGAATAGAATCACAATTTACATGTTCCCAAACATCAAATATTTGCCCATCATTTGTTTCATGAATGACCATTATCGCACCCCCATAACGTTCAGCTTCTCGCAGGATGTCATCCTTCAGCCGAGATTCCATTCCCTCCACTCGCTCACAATCAATGCCCTAAAAATACTTTTATGTTTAATTTCACCAACAGCAGCTACAATTGGGAAAGAAAAAAGTTTCCACACTACACGATAAAAGAAACAATATCTGAAACTCTACCATAGAACTACGTGAAAGATAACCTTTGTGCATTTAAATTTAAAGAAATTTGTGTGAACTTTATAGGAAAAATCTTTTCCATCAAAGCAACACATTGCTGCTACCTTCACTACTTTATGTAGGCCAAGAGTTTCTAAAGTATATTTCAGAATTATTAATAATTTGAGTCAGACTTTTGACCATGCAAATTTCAATCAGCCACTTCAAAGTTTTATGTTGATAAATTTCAATCAAGAGGCAATCACACATTGCTGCTACCTTCACTACTTTATGTAGGCCAAGAGTTTCTAAAGTATATTTCAGAATTATTAATAATTTGAGTCAGACTTTTGACCATGCAAATTTCAATCAGCCACTTCAAAGTTTTATGTTGATAAATAACAACCAAGAGGCAATCACACCAATGCTTGTTAACCATCATCCCTGAAGGCCTGAACTTATGGATGTCCTACATGACACAATTTTCATCATATACACCAAACGCAGTTATGTATGGTTCAAATATGATGCTCAATAACAATAAGAAAGCTCTATGATATGAAGCTTAAGAATATACCGTGTATTCAAGCATGTTCTTGTATGGCCTTTCAACCTCACGAAGCACAAATGGTTTCCCATTAATGTAAATAACAGGTTCCTCTCTCATATTGTGCCAAAGAATTGGACGAGCACCATTAGAGATGCCAATCCTTTGCATGACAGACCGTATACCATCTACAGTAGGATTTGCTACTCCATAAACTGGAAAGCCTGGAATTTCTCTGAAATTGGGGGCCCCCTCCACTCTGTCAGGTAAATTTTGATTTTGACAGCCTGGACAGTGATCACTTTTTAGAACAGTTTGGCTACCCAAAACCTCACCACTTCTCATGGCAGCAACTACACCCATCTCAGAAGGGTGGCCATCAATTGATTCAGCAATCTTCATCAGAGATGGCTTAGAACTTGAATATCCTAATGCACCCATAGGATTTCTCCTCAGTAACCTACATAAAGACCCACTCACTGAACGCTTAATATTAAATCCAGTTATTTTCAAGTATACCAAAAGAAAAGCAACACACCTTGAGTGCATTATGTATTAAAAAAAAAATTGAATGCAATTCAATCATTATCCATGCAACTGTGGCGTGATGTGGAAAATAAAATAATTTATGAAAATAAGGGCAGCATGATGAAAAAATCCAATGTCATAACACAAAAATTAGTAACATCTTTGATTTCCCAAGATTTATATATTTTGCAGACACCTCAAAAAAAAGGGTGCAAAAATCCAGATACACCCATGGCAAAGTTATGCAGAGGACCTTTCATAAACTCACAGCTGCATTGCAACTAGTCAGTGCTTATTTAATACGTCACAGACAACTAGTTAGGAATGTTATTCCATTCTGTTTAATCTTCAGCAAAAGGTATGTTTCCACATCCCAAAAAGTTAACTGATTTAAATGATTTATATTCTTGAACACATGTACGAATAACAAATACCAGTGAATACCACTACACACTATGGTAAATGGCAGAAGGCAACAAACAAGTCGGTGAAACCACAACGACAACATGAAGGATAAAATAATTCTCTTTTACTTTTACTTACCGGTGCATAATGCTATACAGTTCGGGCCTTGCTCTCATCCAGTCGGCAAAACCAGTGTGACCACATGAATCAGGTTGGAGAGCTGACTTCTCTGAATGAATGTACACAGCAAAGCATATGAGAAAGTAGTATCTTTCCAAGTACTCCACAAAAAACGAAAGCAATGCCTCCCTTTTCATCTCATCTGACTGGCGTAGGATACTGTTGCGATAAGTAGCAATTGCTTCCCTCAAGTTCTGTAATTTGATTCAGAGAAATAGATTTCCAAAATTCAAAATTATTCATATAACATAAAAATCCATCTTAAGAAACAATGAGTTGGCGGACACAAACATACATACAAACATATAAATTCACACACACACAAACATTATAATTTCATCACAAACATAGACAGGGCAAGGATGAAGCATATACCATGCTAAAAGGAAATAATAATAGGCAATCTTATGGAAGATTAGAAGGAAAGTTGGAATCTGAACTTAGCTCATAACGGATAGGAATATTGAGCTATACACCTATACCTGCATGGAAGCACATTTATCAATAACTTTATCGACTTGTCTTTTGCCTTCAACGCCACCCTGTAGACATAGCAGCAATTGATAACATGAGCACTATTCAATATAAATAAAAGCCAATTGGTGGCTATATAAAGTGGACAAGTACCTCTAGTACCCTGATCAAGCTTCTTATGACTGTATATTCTCCTCTACGAATTGCATCTTCTGAATTAGGCAGATTGTCAGCAACATTAGCACCAGCCTCCGAAATTCTCCCAATTGAGTTGGATCTTGGAATGCCTAATAATGTAAAGAAATACTACATTAAAAACACACTACTCGATCAACTGTGAAGCAAAGCCAAAAAAGATTTTGAAAAGAGAAAATAACACACAATTTTTCAGAACAAGATAGCAAGTCTGATATTCCATTAAGCACCTTACTCATTCTTTCCAACAGGAAAGCCTAACCTCTAGCAATTTTTGGCTCAGCCAGATTAGTTGCTCACAACCATTACTAGAATTACCTGTTACCATAATAACTAAAATAAAACATATGTTGATTTTGCTTTAAAATCTGCAACTAAAATGCTAGCACTCCAACTAGTAACCGACAATCAAAAGGAAAAATCCCTTGTGTAATGGTCTACAGGCAACTATGTGAATGAATGATGATCACATAGTTAGATAACAAAGTTAAGAAAGTAACAACTAACAAGAGTACCAGAAGAGCCTGTCCGGTTGAGGTAAACCAGAGTTGCAATCACCATCCCAGTTGTAGTTCGCCCTCGTCCCATTTGACAGTTAAAAATTATTTCTTTGTTTATGTCAGCCTGAGAAATTTTACGAACCTAAGAACATAAAAAAGGAAAATTTGAATTAGATAAGTAGCCAAGAGTCAAATTCAAAAACTTTACAGTGGTACCACAAGAAAGACCGAAAATGCAGTAGTTTTCATGAGCAAATGATATTGCACATATAAAGAAAAATCTTTTTTTTCCTCCCATCCAATTGAGAACTAAAATCCTCGAATAGTTTGGTAAACAGATAACACTATTGCATCCTTGAACCAAGTATTATAAGCTTTAATCCTCATGATCCTCAATACAAGTGAAAATGAAATGAAAGTTCTTGAAATGATCCTTTGCTAACAGGATACTCAAGATGCTCAAAACAGCAAAAACTCATATTTCCACAAAGATCAAAGCAAGCACAGACGAAAAGTCATTCAAAATGTTTTTATTTACCGAAACAAACTATAATTGGCATCAAGAGAAATAATTCAAGGAAAGAACCAGAAAGCAACTAGAAATCCTATATTAAAAATATTAACAATTTTTCACTTCCTTTTTATTCAATAGTTCTAATGTCATAACTAATATCATCAAATATAATTACCATTCAAACAAGCAAGTCATCCATCTAAAATGACAATCAAACTGAACATTCGCCATTCTAACTGAAACATAATATGTAATCATGATTGAGTTAAGCAAACTTTCAAAAGTTACACCCAGGACCAGGAATGGGTTGTCTTGCTTAATTTGCCCCAAATTAAATGAAAACTTTAATATAGAAGTCTCTAGAAAGTTGTACATTACTTCTTAATACGATTTTCAACAAGTGTTTTTCCCCCTTGGTAGTCATAGGTAGCATAAGTTTCATTATCTAATTGAACCTACTATCAAGTACCACATTTCTATTATTATTTTTCTTTTTTTGTAAATAAGTGTCAGACATCATTTTTTCCAAAAACTCAAGCTTGCAGGAGGTGGACTTAACAATTCATTTATGTTATTTAACACTCAAGTGTGGGCTTTTTTTTTTTTGCAACGACCCATCATTTGAATTTTCCTCAAGAGTGGGTTTCCTTTTTTTTTTTGCAAGGCTCATCAACTTACGAATTTATGGGTTGTCATAGGAGTTTAACCCATGACCTTGTTACTTTAATACCATATTAAAATTTGGTTGAAAAAACAACTCTAGGATTGGTTTTCTAATAAACTCTAATAGTTCAAGAGGTGGTGGGGGCAAGAGGGGATAACCTCGTATAATTATGGGGAAACATAAATGCAAACTGAGAAGTGTTGTGAAGGTAAATATTATATACAGCTTAACATTAAGCTATTAAACGAACCAAAATATCAAAATCCAGCTCCTTAGGTGATTTTTCATCAGTTACAGGAACACGCTCATAATCAACTAGGTATCCTTCTAGTTGCAGCTCCTCATACACCTATGTACAAGGGGAAGAAAATTTTAGGCATTTATGATGGATTGTTGATAAATAATTGAAATGATTTTGCTTTTATTCTCCTCTGGCTCTAGGGAAAGGTCCTGTAAAGAAAGATACCTCCAGTGGTGTCTTTACAAAATCACAAGATACCGGTTCCCATTGTTCCACCATCTGACCATCTGGCAGCTCATCAGTGACAAGGATCTTATTTCCATATCTGCTATCTCAGATGTGCAAATAAAAATTGCAATCATATAAAGCAAGTGAAGTAATATGTGAAGACAACAATACTTTATTTGCAAAAGACTAAAAGCTAGGTAATACTGTCATACAGAGCAACCAAAAAAGATACCTTGCAGCTTCTATCAGGATATCTTCTTTCAATTGAGCTTCCATTTGTTCAACCCTATCCCTATTGATTCCCTAATTATGTACAAATTGCCACCACAATCAGTCTATTGAAACTAACTTCAGTCAGTTGCAATAGTAGGACTATTACAAACATACCGTATATTCGAGGTTGGAAAATGGCCGCTCCACATCACGCAAAACAAAAGGACGGCCATTGATGTACACCACCTATTTGACAAAAGAAAAGAAACAATTATATGTTAAAATGCATAACCTTAATAATTATAAAAATGGTCAATCTGATTTTCACATCAATTTCAATTAGCAAAACACATTGTACTAGAGATTTACCGGTAACTATGCTTAAAAATCATTATGCTGTTTTCAAATAAAATCTAAGTGTTGTCTATATGATCCATTTGGTTAGCTATCCAAATTATTCATACTTCATGCTTACTATGTGACACCAAACTAAATTACACACTCAAATGGGACAATAAACAAGACAAAATTTATCAATTTATAAACTTTTTCTTCTATGAACCAGGAAAGATGACCATCATCACTCATTAGAAACAAATTCTAACGTTTTTCAGTTCAATCATGAGATAAAGAAAACTAATCATTGTAAAGTATGTACCATGATTTTCCGGTACCACATTTCAAGGGATACATACTCAAGGTCCCTACCAGCAAACTTTTCCTTTGCTAAACTAAAAGAAAAATCTCCACATCAAAATGTAGGGCGATATTTGGCCAAAAAGTAATGTAGCATATTGCTCTGTTTGAAAAAAAAAAAAGTATCTATTTTAGAAAAACTTCTTTGTTGGGTGTTGGTATCTTTTACTCCTATCATGACTTTAACCAAGTCAGTACTTATTTTGGTCAACATCCAGCAGAAAAGACATCTTTCTGCAGTTTGCTGGACTCTTGATAAGGCAATAAGAAAGTAAACATTGCCGTTACCTTATCAAAGCCGTGGAAGAGTGACGAGTGTCAAACCAGCTATCCAGACCAATAAGGTAATAATTAACTACATTTTATTAAAATTTATTTCATCCTAGAGCATATCAGAGTTTAACAGGTGGAACTAGTATTTAGGTTTGTCAGAGGCATTTGTACTCCGTTACTTTGTTTTCTTCTATTTCTCTATTCTTCTTCTTTTTCCCTTTTTCCTTTCTGCCACCATACATTTAAGAATTCCAATCTTGCATGTGCACTTCTAACAAACATTTAACTTTAAAACTCAAGATCTCATGATTTTTGATACCTTTGTCCCTTCAATAGCCTAATAAAAGAAAGGCACTAAAATCTGATTCATTTCTCTACATGCACCCGTTAGCAGTACAAAAAAAAAAATTCCTTTTTCTTCATAACTTGCCCATGACAAAAAACTTTTTCTTGTCATAAGCCTTCACGTCACCATCCTTAAACAATTGAATAGCTACAGCCCAAAACGTCTAACAACCCATTATGCATCAACAACAATTCTTTTCAACCACAAGGTGAACCAGAAACCCTAAATTTTGAAGCATTTTTTTAAGTCAGATTCATGTTTTCTCTTAAGTTTGATTAAGATCCTATAAGACTCACTAGGCAGTAAAAATGTGGTCCATAATTGTTGCCTTACACCATACTAAGGCCATTTTTTCAGAGTCCAGCATTCCGTCCAGGAAAGCTGAAGGGATAAATCCTGCAGAATCCAATGGTTGACGTAGTAGTCAACATCGGTGCTATGATTTAATCATGCACGAAACAATACAAATTAAATGTTTAAAGTTACTGAGTTATCACCATTATGATTTAAGTGCTCCACAAAATGATGTTAAAACTCAATAATACAGCTATCACAACATTTTTGCAGCCATATATAGTTATATTATATAAATTTAACAGAGTTTCCTACAATAACTTCATCTTACTAGAACTGGTTTATACATGGAAATATCAAGATCATTTTAAAATATATATATATATATATATATAAATAAAAATAAAATAAAAAAAAGGATGCATCAATAACGAAGATGAGCAGAGCATAGATTAAAATTGAATTTACCGGTTCCTCACGGAGGTTAATCCAAAGAACTTGAGCTGCCTTCCCCTCCTTTTTCAAAGCCCCAATATGGTTAAGAACATTCCTAATCCCCTCAATTTTTGGAATTGCAACACCATGAACATGCAACAAACCGGCCTATTAACACAAAAGATAAAACAAAAAGAATTCATAAATTAAACCATGAAATAGAAATAAATACAGAAAATGGCAAGCAAAATGGGCATAGTGAAACAACAATGAGGAAAAACCTGACGATAGTTGGGAGCACCATCGATCTGTGGTGACAAGCGTTTGTTCTGGCAACCAGGAAAATGGTCGCTCTTGAGAATGGTCTTCTTACCCAGTACTGATCCTCCTCTTAGCTTCATAACTTGCTCTGGCTCCTTTGGTATCGAAGACATGGCTCATTAGACTGTAAAAGCTCACACAAACCACGAATAAGTTGTTTAATCAATTTGCCGTTAACGATTCTGAAATTCAACTTCTCTACAACTTGAATGCGATTTTATAACGAGAGTAAAAAGGAAATGAACACCTAAGTTAAGTTCAACAGAGCGCAGGTAAAAAAGAGAAGATAGGTCTCTTCTCTGACGCCAATTCAACAAACAAACAAAAAAGGCAATTAAAAGACCTAGAAACTAAAAGGAGAAAAAATTTTGAACAAGCCGCCAGCTCACTGCTAATGGAAGAACGAAACAGGACGATGTTACAAATCAATAAATTGAAGGTTGCGTTTGCCGTTTGCCTTTCATATAGTTTATTTTAAGGGTGTTTGAGGTTCGATTCGGTCCGGTATTATTCGATTTGAAAAAAAAAAAAAAAAACAACTGGCAAAGTTAGATCGACCTAATTAAGTAATAGAAAATGGACATTATACAGTCTAATTCAATTAACATGAATCATTTGTGCATCAATGGTAGACAAAATATATTTAATTACATTGAGTATGTCATATCATCCAAATGATTTGGGTTGACTATATATTTAGACAACTTTTAAGCTTATTTATTTTTAACTCAATTTTTTAATTAATTTTATTTTTAATTTTTTCAATAATATTAAAAGACATAAAAATGATATAAAATAATTAAAAATAAAATTTTATATATAAAAATATATTATATGCTATATAATTCAATTAATGTAGTAAGGTTTAATGTAGCAAGGACTTTTTATATAAAAATAAACTATTAAAAGGTGTTTTATTTATATAACAAAAATATATTTACTGTTAAACTCTATACGTTTTATATAATATTTATGTCTCGAGTCACACCTTACTCATAAATATATTTTATTTATATGAAACAAAGATATTTATTCATAATTTAAATTTAAACATATAATATTTTTGAGTCACACCTCACTCATGAATAATAACTAATTTAAATATAATTTTTATTTTTATATAAACAAAAATATTTTAAAAATTATTACATTTTTTTAAACATTATATAATAATAAAAAGTCTTAATTTTATTATTTATTTTAAAAACCAAACATAAAAAAATTATCAAATAAATTAAGGGTGTCCAAATTGTTATTTCACAATTATTTTTTATTAATGACAATTTTATTCAATAATAATGACATTAAAATATAATTAATTATATAATTTAAAAAATTATTTCATATATTTTTGTTGTGATATTAACAAAAATAATTATGTCAATAGCATTACTCTAAATTAATTGCAATTTTATATTATTTTTCTTAAAATTACCAATTAAAAATTATGAAAATACAAATGAAGATATTTTTATGAAACTATAGAAATTCGAACTAAAATATTTTATAAATATATCAAAACTTTTCCACTTTATTAAATACATAAATACACTTGATTATTACTTTCAGATAATTACTAATTACAAAATTAATTATTTAGTTAAAAATAAAACCATTACCATTATTGCACAAGAGCCTTCTACTTCAACACATTATTTTTTAAAAATTTCCCACTGACAACAAATAGTAGGAAAACAAAAGTACTAGTTTAACAGAGTAATCATTACAGTTGTTTCTATAATGTACAAATGGTAATGCAATTAAAATTGTTGTTCTTGCTATCTTCGTGTAGGTGCAAATCACAACCTAAGTTTGAGAACATTCATAATTTAATGCCCTAAATAAAATTATGTTGAGACTAATTATTTGTACAATATGATATATGAGACTGCCATAAAATAATATTCGCCTCCTTGTCTTACACACTATCATGTTACAAAGGCCTGTTCTGTATCATTGAAACTCTTAAATTGAAGCGATATATCCACTTTCAACCTCTCTAATAAGATTTTTGGATGAGGGCAAACCAGCAACCACGCCATGCTCGATCCCGCATTCATTTGTTCCTCTCCGTATCCTGAAGTAACCATCCTGCCATTATCAAGAAAATATGTTACAATGCAGACAATGTAAACAGAGACTAAAAACTTGTCCCTTCCTACTGAGACGCCAAGAGCAATGCATTTGAAACATACTTCGCCCCAACTTTTATTCCACTGATTCGCAAGAAGCTGCCAAAAAAGGAAAAAGAAGGGAAGATATGTTAATATGTATAATTTCAAAACAATTGTTCTTAGAAACCTCAACGTATATATAACTAGGAGAAGATCACATACCCAGTAGTCCTCTCCAGAATCAGTAGTCCCCCACCCAATTAACTTAACTGCATGGCCTCCCATTACACTACCCGTAATGTGCTTGTAGACTCCTGATTTATAGTGAGCAAAATCCTACAAAATCACAACATAAGGAATGCTTTTATTTTTTATTTAACTAAAGTTCGTCGATTCAGAATTATGCAAAACAATAGTATAGTATTTACCTCATATACAGTAAATGCAACCTCAACTGGTCCATTTTTATAAACTTCTGCCATAATGCTGTGAAGATCAGATCTTATTCTATATGCATTGGCAGCATAGTGCTTTGAATCTCTCCAGAGCTGGTTCTTATCAGCACACTTTCTCACACACTTTGGAGTCGGAAATTCCGGCTCACAACCCGGGTGGGAACATCCAGTATCATCAAAATATGGGTCACACTGGAGAGGTTTAAAAAAAATAAAAATGAATACATAAAAGTTGCACAAAGTGGCAATGTACGCAATGGAAGGAAGAATGCTGTTTTACAGGAAATTAAGAAAGAATTATAGAAATGTACTCTTCTAATAAATGAACTGAACTTGAAGCAAGAAAGAGCTAAGAAGCAGGAAAAAAGCTAGAAAGTACATAACCTTTCACAGTCTTTTACTAAAACAGAAGAACGAGTCATGTAATTACTTTAAATTATATAGAGTGTGACCATTAATGTGAAAACTGAAAACTTGCAGTTCTACTATGAGTATTACTAAAGCTAAAACTAATTTTCGGAATAAAGCTCAGTCACTCTTGTGCTGCAATAAAGTTGCAGTTATAATATGATTGTGAGGACCCTGACAACCTTTAAGATTTCACATTTGCACCATAGCTGGGATGAAGAGCGAAGATAGCAGCAGTGATATAGAAAATATGCCATGATACTTTGCTTTTACTGAGATGTCGGTAAGGCCTAAGATATGCTCTTTTAAAACAATGATATGAAAAAAATAACATTATTGCCCTCCTATTTCTCAATAAGAAAAGGAAAAAAAAAAAAGATAAATGAAGGGATAGAGAGGGAGGATGAAAAGGTTCTGGATCCATATTATAGGCAGAAATGAAGATGCTTACTTCTTCAGTGACAACACCATGATGGACAAAGTACCGCCATGCAAAAATGGGATAGCCCCCATTACAACCACTTCCACACAGAAATCCACAGCATGCCACAAGATCATTTGCAGACAGAGATATGTTCTGAAATAAAATACGCAGAGAATGAAATTTCAGATATATATAATGGAAAAGAGAGTGAAAGTCCACGAAAGTTCTTGACTTTCCAGATTCAGATACCTGGTCAAAATGGATGCAAAAACGATCTGATAGGGACTCAACCGCCCCAAAAGCCCAGCAAGAACCACAGTGACCCTATATACACAAAAACAGGAAATCATGCTACTTTTTAAAAGATTCAGAACTCAAGTCTATTATAAAGTATCAGATTTGAAAGAAAGAAAAAAACCATGAAAAAAATACCTGGTCTTCAGTGATAAAATTGATCCAGCAATTGACACAACATCATAAATAATAGGAAAAGTCAGCGCTTTCATTTCTCCTCTGTTTAAAAAGAAATCATAGAACCAGAATATATGAAAAGTAGAAAGAAAGTAACCTAGAATTCTTTCAATTGTGCTACATTGTGGCCAAGCACTTCTGGCATCAAATTGCTTTGGCAATTTCAAGGATTTTGGATGAGTTACAGCAGGAATACCCTCCAAAAGATGTTCAGGCAGTGGTTTTACTCCAAGAAGGTGCTTAAATTGACCAACCTACCAATAAAAAGAGAATTATCAGCAAGAATATGCATTTAAACAAAACAATTATTACAGATAAGAAACATTACAGAGCACCATAAACTGATAAAAGAGCAAAGGAACCAGCCAAAGACTTACAGTATAATTGGAGAATCGAGGATTTACTGCAGCTTTCCATCCAGCATTGGGATTTTCATTAACCTTTTTAATAATTGAATCCTGCACAGTCATGGTTGTAAGCCAAAAGAATAAACATACATGCCTAATCGAATAGGGCTTGAAAAGTGTACATAATATGCACAAGTCGTGTTCTTGTTAGCTCTTTCATGACAAAGAAGATGCTAGTTTTTCACTTAATGAAAAGGAAATACCTGCAGGATGTGAGAACTAAGCTTAACATTGTTTACTGGTTCCTCTGCAATACACTACAGACAACATGGAAGAAAATAATTCAGAAAAATAATTCTCACGCTGAGAACATCGGAAAAATAAGAAGATCTGATCTGATAAAACAAAAGGAAGGTACAATGCTAGAGATTCTCCTTCATATAGAAACTATCAGCTACAATTAGCTGAGTTGGTATTCCAAATAGGGAGAGAATGTGAGCAGCACTATATATCACAAATTTTCAATAGACAAGTAATGTGGCAATCTTTTACGGGATGCATTATGTGGGTACAACTGTAATTACCTACGACACAATGTCATCGTTTCTGATGTGATGGATATAGTTTTCTAGATAATAATGAATTGATACAAATAAAACTAGAAAGCACAAATTTTAACAGTAGACCATTGAAAATGACTAAGGTCCATTTGAAACTTCTTCTCATGTCGCCTATAGCCTTCACCAAAAAAAGATCCTCAAGGACTCTAAGCATGCCAGAATAATCTGAATTTTTAGTGAATACAGGAGCAAAAGCTATCAGTAGGTTCTACAATATGAACTTATTTCTTGTTTTAATCATAGAAAGAAAAAAAAAGTATAACTTTACAATGATATAGTACTGAGACAAGTTCCAAAGCCCTTCAGTAATCAATAATATATTCATTCATGAAGATCATTAGTCTGTGAGCACACGTGAAGAAACATACAAAAATAACAACTTAAAGGTTGAAAGTATCAATCAATCATCTAAATTGTTCTTATAAGATGAAATCAAGCTTACAAATTTTGGATTTTTAATTCCTAAAAAAGAGGCCTATGGATCAGGCATATTAAAGCCTAAGAATAGTTACAGAAACGGATTAAGACGGAGATAAACACAAAGAAGAAAGATAAATGAAAGAAACCTGAGGGATAAAGGCGGAGAAAGCCACTAGAAGTATCGGAGAGATTGCCAAACAGAGCCGGTGAGTAGAAGCCATAAGCGTCCTTCGAATACCAAAAAAAAGAGAGAAGAAAATGAAGATTCTTGCGTAATCGATAGCAGATATTTATGGATCAGTGTTAATAAAGATGGGAAGTTGGTTGGTTTTGGGAGAAAGGAAGGTACAATGCGTTGAAAAGAAACGCCAAGTTGATGCATAATTTATTAATTTTGACTGAAGGAATGGATACGGAGAGGTCTCTATGGCCCTCCCATGATAGGAGTCCCATTCCAACTTCCAAGCACTTTAATTGGTGTGTGTCACCCGCACACGTACACAACCTTTTGCAAGTAAAACACTCACATTTTTTATTTTATTTTATTTTATTTTATGTAAGAAAAAACTTACATTTACTAACTATTTGACTATAAATTATACATTTTTTATATATAATAAAGTGGAAATATTTAATTTAAAAAAAAACTAAAAATATTATATGATTTAAAATCCATCTCAAAATTACAATTAAAAAATTAAAATCAATCATCAATTGTATTATGCGATTACAAATGAATGTTCTTGAACTTTTTATATTCGCTTTACGTTATTCTTCATCTTAATACTTTATTAAATCAATTGATACCATAATTTTCTAAAAAATAATAAGTAAAAATATTTAATCGTACTTGTGATCAAAAAATATAATAAATTTTTCATATATAAATAATTATTTATAATTGTTGTAATTTCTTTATTATATTGATCTTTATTATCATGATTGGGGCTTCATTCCCTAGGATCATTTTCTGGGTCTTCCATCAAAATTGAGATCAAAAAGGGATTATCAGTTAGAGATGTCAAATAGGTCGGTATGACACGACCTACCAAATATTAAGCACGGCACATTAGTTAAAAAGAGTAGTATGGTATGGCCTATGGCCCATGGCTTATAACGGGTTAAATCGGGCCGACACGACATACGAAGTCTTATTATTTTAAAATTAATTTTAAAAAAATACCAATAAATAAATAATTAAATAATCTAATGAATTTCTAACAATCTTTTAAATGAGAGGTTGAAAGTTCGACTTTCACTTTTAATTTTTTAAAGCATTATTAATAATTTTTAACTAAATAATTAAATAAATATATAATAAAAATGAAATAAAAGGGTTATGAGCCGTGTCGGCCCATTAAGCACAGTTTAACGGGCCGGGCTGGGCACAGCACGCTAAGGCCCACGAGTCAAGAATGAAGGCACGACACGACCTATATAAGAGTCAAAGGTCGGTACGACACACTAACTAATAGACCACAAGCCAGCACGGCACACTAATTTAATGGGCTTGATTGGCCCTACCTATCCTTTTTTTGACACTTCTATTTTCGGCTATAACAACTCAAGTTTATACAAGAGAAAGGCTTTTTCATGTCAAATAAATATATAAAAAATATAATTAATAAATATATATTTTAATAATAATGAATAAATTTTCAAGGCAACAAAATAGTTCACTTATTTAAGATTAATGATTACAATGACAAAACACAACACTTGAGTTAATCCTATAAATAATTATAAAAGTAGCTTTAAAAATAAAAATTTACAAAATATAAAAAATACTGTAAAAAACATTGATTATTTATTTTTGTTGGTCATTTTATTAAAGCATATAGGTTATATTTTAAACTCTGAAATAGTGATCCGCTGCAACATTTTACTAAAATTGTGATGCAATTTTTTATGATCTCTATATGTGATTAAAAGTATTCATCACAGTTACTTATGCTTAACTTAGTAATAATGTTATTATAAAAAAAAAAATAGTAATAATTTGGTCGAAGGATTATCACAAAATTAATTTAAGTAAAAAAAAAAGGTGTACTTAGGATCATTAATTTTTTATAAATTTAACATATTAATTATATATATATATTAATCATTTAATTATTATAATTATTAATATTTTAATTATTTTAAATTAATTTTTTTTATTCACTTTATTTTTTAATTTTTTAAACTCTTTTTGAGATACTTTCCTCTTAAAATAAATATAAGGCTTGTATTAATAAGATTTAATTTATATATTTTTTTAAAGTATTTAAAGAAATTAAAATTTATAAAATATGATTAAAGTGTTCATATTTTAATAGTTAAATAAATAATATATATTAATTTTTTAAAAAATAATTAATATATTTAATTTATAAATAATAAAGTGAATAAAAAGTGAAAATACCCTTAATTGTAGCTATTAAAAAAAAATTACTGGTGACATCATTTTATATTTATTTTAATTTGATATATAATATATATACTTTTCCTTTCCTCAACGGAGGAGAACGGTAGTAAGAGATCGTCTTTCTGTTTCAAAATTTCCCCCTCCACTGCAAATCGTGAAAGTAAAACAAAGACCCGGGGAGAGAGGCAAAGAAGTAAGAACATGGAATTGGAAAATTCGAGGTCGGTGAGAGAATTGATTATAAAGGAAGTTCCCGATTGGGACGACGAAGTGGCGACAAGGGCTCGTTTCAAGGCATTTAGTGGGCAAAGACCCGATTGGGAACCCGTTTATCTCTTTTGGCGGAATTTGATTCTTTCAATTGCGCGCCATTTGGGTATTCTTTTTCTCAGGCCATCTCAGCTTAAGAACGATTGGTTTAATCGTGGAGGGTTGAGCCCTTTATGTCTTGACCATGTTTTGGTGAGTCCCTTTTTGCTAATGTTATCACTTTCTTCTAGTTCTTTTTTTAGTCTCCTTCTACTTAAAAAGAAATTATTTGAAATTATTATTTTTTTAATTTATTTTATCAGCAATTGATGTATAATGAAGGTGAAATTGTACGAAGTGCTGATGTTGTGGATCCTACGACGGGACGTCTCTATCAGATTCTGAGGAAAGTGAGAAGTTTGGTGGTTAAACCCATGTCTCCTTCTTCAGTTATCTCCGATGAACTGTTCATTCTTATGCCAGTTCTAAAGGTATTTGTGTAACTTCGAAACTTCCTCTTTTGTTCAAGTCCCAAACTTCAGTTTTATCTTATTTGTTCTTTGCGAGATCGCTTCAATACGTCATATATTTTTCCTCTACTGAAATTGCCACATTTTGCGTTCATTTATGTTAAAAAAAAATTGCAGCATTTGCACTATTAGTGTGATTTGGTGAAAATAAATTTATTTTTCGTTCTATTTTCAACATATTGTGTTTACGACTTGATCTCCAAAAAAAAAAAGAGGCTTAAAAAATTTGAAATAGTTTTGATGTTATGCCGAAGTGAAACGCTGGAATAAATTGCATATTCAAAACTTATATGCACATTTTTGGGTATTTGGTTTATAGGATAAAGCCGACCAAGTCCTCAAAATTCTTTCTGAAGGTCACTGGACTTCTTCCTGCATCATCACAATGAGAAATTTTCATGACATTTGTGGAGGTGTAGATGATGCATTTGCAGTCTTGAGTTACTTAACAGGACAGGGGAAAGCTAGATATCTCTCAGTTAACATTGGAGAGCTTATGCAGGTAATAAATATTGTTAATGTTTATTATCTGATCACTATTGTTAATGTTTATTATCTGATCACTATCTCTTCTTCGAGAATTGGCATTGGTTCCTTTCATTTTTGAAACTGAAGCAGTCACAAGTTGATCCTGTCAACATGAACAATTACTCGATGTTACTGAGAAATGTGGGAAAGTTGTAGAGTACAATAACTCTGGATATCATTAAAACGTATCATACTATAACATTCTGTTGAAGAAACCATCCCGTAGTGAAATTAAATAGTGGATAGAGGGCTTGGCTTCCAGTCAGTAGACTTTTTGTAGCTAACCTAAGTCTCCTAGTAAGGTCTAAATTAATCTTAATGCAGAAACTTTTTATCTTGTTTACCAAAAGACGTTTCATATCTCAAGCTGCCTTTATCTCAAGCTTTCAAAATTTTTGGGGTTTGCAGGGGGTAAAGGTTTCCCTTTCAGCTTCTACAGTTTCTAGGATTTCAAGTCTAGATTGTAATGTTCTGCATCTAATTTGGACTACGGAAAAGCTTCAGCAGCAACTTAATGTGATCGACCAACGTTGTGAAAGGTAATTTTTATCTCTCTTGAGCATGACATATGTGCTAGACTTTCGAAGTTTCTCGGTCTTTTGCTTAATAATATCCCTTCCACATTTCGGGGCATATTCATTACAAAAATGTGCCGGACATTCTTGGTTTAGGCCCTTTTGAATTCCAAGAAATCCATAGACTTCGCCCAATTTAGATAAAGATGCCAATGATACTGATAAGGAGCAATGCTTTTTAACTGCTGAAAGCTGTTTGACATGTTTTTCAGTGTTTTTTTTAATTTTGCACTATCAGGACATCCCTTTGTGTAGATTATCACTGCCCCTTTTTACATGCCTAGGTCAATGCCCTTATAGACGTGGGATTGTTCCACTGTTTTTAATAATCCTATCTGGTTGATGGTTCTGAGTGCATCCTTTGTGCAGGGCAAGAAAACTGGCATCAACTTCCCTGAAGTCTGGAAACAAGAATATCGCATTGAGGCATTTAAGGGCATTAAAGTTGGCTAATGACAGCAGAGAAAAATGTGCAACCCTCTTTAACAGAGTGGAGGAAGTTCTCAATGTAATTGCAAATGCTGAATCTACAAAGAAGGTAACTTTGACATTAAAGAGTCCCATCTGTGTTGGTTTAGGTGCACGAAAAAGAGTTTTCTATGGTTAAACACTGTAACTGGAATATATATCAATAATTCTATGACTAGTGGTTTTCCTCAGCTGTTATGTCTTTTTAAATCATAAAAAACTAGGTTTCATATGTAGGGAGTGATTATTTGGGTTTTGTTGATTGAATAATGATTTTTTTTAAATGAGCTGATACACTTCGGTTTTTGGCAGGTTTCCGAAGCCATCCAAATTGGAGCACAAGCAATAAAGGATAATAGGATTAATGTTGAAGAAGTTCAAAATACTTTGCAAGAACTGGAGGACAGCATTGATTCACAGAAACAAGTAGAAAATGCTCTAGGTAATTTCTTATGTCCTTAGTTAAATACCTTTTTTGTCATGTTTAATTTGTCAGGGTATGAGACCTTATTAGCGTTTATATAAACATCTTGTTGCGATTATATCTAAGTTGTCTCCTCTTTATATGCTAGAATCAATCTCGTCGGGTGTCGAAGAAGAAGATATTGAAGAGGAGTTCAGGAAATTAAAGTTGGCAATTGGAAGTGATGACATAGATCAACCTCTTCCGGAAACTGAGGTGAAAAAAGTTGCTGGAGAGACCGATGATATGATGTCTGCGGACTCATTAGTTTCCTCACTGTCAAGCCTTAAGCTCGAGGAAGGATCAATTAGGACACACGTAACTCAGAACCCTGTAGTGAACAAATCAAAGAGTCCGGAACTTGAAGCTGCTTAGCCTATATTTCATCAATATCAGGTATGGCATTGCTCTCTGTTTGCAGTGCCGGTGATGTCAACCACTGTTATACCCTTTTTATCTGGAGGTGAAATGTCAGTAATTGATTGGTTCTTATAAATTTATGCATGTAACCCCAATATGCTTTTTGTATATAATTCACTATGGGTTATACATACTCTCAAATTGTGAAACAGATGCTATCTTGTATCAAAATCAGTGCACTGCATTGCTCCATCCAAATTCTCTTTTCTTTTCTTTTTTTATTAACCAAATTCTATTTGTTGAATCACTAATGTTTAATAGGAATTGAGATCTTCAAATCATAAAAAGTTGAGATTGCTGCTTCAAAAACCACATAGTTTCCATGAAAACAATGCACCAAAAAAAAAGGAGTTCCATTTGTGTAATTCCAACCGAAGAGACAGAAGTCTAATGCTAGTATATCCAAGCTTTTCTCTGCAGGATGTGGTTCACTTGTCTGGTTTTAAGTCACAGGTTTGAGCTAGCTCATGTGCTTACTTTGTTGCCTGAGGCAAAGGCCAAGAAGTCGTGGGAACAAACAAATAGCCTAGAGTTAAAATAGGGTTTGATACTCTACTAGTTTCGTATCTTTTTAAAAGGTACAGTTTAGTTTATTTTCTTTCAAATAATGCATTCTAGGTTTCCTAATTTTTAAAAGTTACACTTAAGTTTAATTTCTTAAAAAAAATTGTCAATTTTTTATCACATGATTTTTATGTGACTTTTTAAAGGAAAAAAATGTATATATATATATTTTAAATATGGTTAGTTTTTTATTTTTTTTTCTGTCAAATAATTTGATTTTTAATTTATTTTTTAAAAGCCATGAGAATTATGTGCTAAAAAATTGAATTTTTTATTTTTATTTTTATTTTTAGAAATTAAATTTAAGTGTACCTTTCTAAAAGTTAGGAATGGGTACGAGGACGATTTTTGCTATATCCGTTTCCGAAATCGAACATATAATTGTATATTTGAAACTTTTCAAAATTGCTCTAATTCAAGGACATGTATAATTGATTAGGGATAAACAAAAACGGATACAAAAAATAACCACTAAAAATTTGATTTAATAATATATATTAAAATTAAAACAAATATATTGATAATTTTAGGTATTAAATATATTAATAATAAGTATTTTTTAATATTTATTAAAATTAAATTAAAATATATTAATAATTTCGAGTACGAGTGGGTACGAGTTTAGGTCAAATTGTTCTCTCCTTGAAATTCGATAATTTACACCCGAAAATCTCTAAAATCGTCTCTGTTTTTTAAAGTGGTCGGGTATTAACCAATTCATTGAATTATATATCTGCAGATGCCTAAAATTGCGAATAAAATGTCCATTTTTATGTACCACTTAAAAAAAAAATGGATTAAAATATATCTTTTGTAAATGTAAGAAATTTGTGGGGAGGGTACCAAACTCATTAAGAATAAATTATACTATAAATTATTTGTAACTTTGTTGGTTAAATCTATTACTCTTTAAGAGGGAGAACGATCAAATGCTACTAATAAATTGAAAATTCTAAGACTCAATCGCTGCTATTGTATTGGTCATCCCGCCTCCTCAATATCTACCGTTCTCTTAGTAGTAGGTTGAGTTTACTCTTTCATAGTTTCATTGTCATTATTTTTTTTTAATTGTTATTTATAATATTTTATTTGTATTGGGCATGCATGGCTTTATTTGTATTCTGCTGGAGGGTGAGCAGTACGCCCACCATGTTACCCTTCACGCAAGAGTAGATGAAATCAGCCATTGAGAAATTATCACTCATCATAAATATCCATGTATTTCTATTATAAATAATAATAATAATAATAATAAATAAATATATTTTAAATATACACAAATTTATAGATATTTTGGCACACACATTATATTAGGTATTAAATAAAAATAAAAATTATTTTTTAAAATTTTAAAATAATATAATATAAATAAATGAACGAAAAAATAAATAAATTTATGTAATTAATATTTTTTCATCTTAAAATATTAAAATTATCAAGTTACATTATATAACCATAATAATTAATTCATACAAAATTTTTTAAAAAGATAAATAATAAAATATATAAAATTACATATTTTCTCCATCTCCTTTTTATTGTTACATCCTTCTCTCCCAACTTACTATACAAACCAAAACTATTTAAGTGTGTAAATTTTTAGCATTAAACTTTCATTAAAATATAAGAAGTTGTTGTATTTATGACACATGTAATATTGGATGTTATTAAATAACGTGTATTTAATTAAACTTTTGAGAGGCTTTTAAAGAGTTGTAAACTTATAATTTTTTATGAATTGTTTTTAAAAAAAATTGGTAGATTTTTAACACAATTTTATAGATTATAACAAATTTTATTCAAGATAAAAATAAAAATTCTTAAATTTTTTTAGAAATATTTGGAGTGTAGAATAAAATGAGTAAAAAAAGATTTATTATAGTTTTAACTAAAAATATATCAAATTCATAAATTTTTAAAATCTTTTAAATGAATGACTTTTTTTAATAATTATATAAAATTATAATTTAATAATTTTTTTAAAGATTTTTAATCTTAATTTAATATATCTAAATTTTATAGAATTTCAAATAATTATATTAAATTTTAATAGATTATATCTATAGTTTAAAACATTATAGAAAAAATTATTAAAAATTTAATTGAATATATTATGTGTCATAAAAGTTTTTTACATGTTTAATTTTTAACATGCTTAATTTTTAAGAAAAATTATTTAGAATAATATTTTTAAAATTTATAATAAAAAATTACATTATTTTTTTTAATTTAAAAAATATAAATTAATATTAAATTAATATTATGAGTGTTATTTTTATTGTTATGAATTTTAAAATATTATATTTATTATTATTATTTCTAAAATAGAAATACAATACCGTAAGTAAACAGCTCAAAAGTGCGGCTGCAGCTAGATAACGTGTGGTATGCAAGTAGGCCCGCGATCCAAACCAACAAGCAACTGACGCATCCCATTTTCTGCCGTAGTTGCTATGTTGGATAACAAAATTCACTTGTTAAATCCTCCCTCTTTCTCCCTCAGTTCCACGGTCAAATCGCCATGACCGCCACAACACTCGTAAATCGCCCTCCCTTTTTACCAACTCACTCTCCTTTAAGCTCGACCGCCTACTCTTTCATTTTACGCACTTCCTCTCTTACCTTTAGACCAACCAAATCCACTCGCTCTAACATGTCCACCACATTTAGACTCCGATGCTCCGTTGCCGGCGAGTCTGCCATTTCTCCGTCTTCTGTATCCGCCAAAGACGTTGGACCATCTTCCTCCGTGGATGTTGTGGTTGTCGGTGGTGGCATCAGCGGCCTTTGCATTGGTCAGGCCCTTGTCACTAAGCACTCCAATGTCGCCCCAAATGTCATTGTCACGGAGGCTAGAGATCGAGCTGGAGGAAACATCATCACTGTTGAGAGAGATGGATATTTGTGGGAAGAAGGTCCCAATAGTTTTCAGCCCTCGGATCCCATGCTCACCATGGTGGTATGTTTTATTGGACTCTTTATCTTATTGAGTAGGGTTTTTTTTCTTTTCTTTCTCTCTCCCCTTTATTATTATTAATTAGTTGGTTTTATAATAACTCTGAATGTTTTAGCTCAATTAGGTTCTAATGTGAAGCCTCTTGTATGGTTGTCTGAGGACCATCAATTTTGATGATCATCTAGTATTCTTGGAGAATTTGTACCAGTTTGTATAATTGATCAAATCTATCTTTAATGTAAATTATGCAAATTATTTATCTGACTGTACCTTGGGTTTTTGTGGAGTAATTTCTTCATTTTTGACACGTGACTTAGCTGCAATTGAATGGGAAGGCGAGTTATCTGGAATGAGTTGGTGTGTGTTACAGTTTACAACTTGGCTTGAACTTGTCATTTCTTTTGAACCTTCAGGTGGATAGCGGACTAAAGGATGACTTAGTGTTGGGGGATCCTAATTCACCTCGTTTTGTACTTTGGAATGGAAAATTGAAACCAGTACCTTCAAAGCCAACTGACCTGCCTTTCTTTGACTTGATGAGCATTGGTGGAAAACTCAGGGCTGGTTTTGGTGCCTTTGGAATTCGGCCTCCTCCTCCAGTTTGTCTCTTTAACCCCCCTTTCTTAAGTCTGTAATATTATTATGCTCTTGCATATACTTAGTTGACACGTGTAGTCTTGCATTGTATTTCTCATTTCTCAAAATATTGACAAAGGTGACAGGGTCATGAGGAATCAGTTGAAGAGTTTGTGCGCCGTAATCTTGGTGATGAGGTCTTTGAACGCTTGATAGAGCCTTTTTGCTCAGGTGAGTTTTAGTATTAGCAAGCTCGTTTCTCGGAATGCAATCTTTTCTGCCCACATACATAATCAATTATGATGATTTATACGTGCTAATGAATGCTAAGACCATCTTTGGCAGTGAAATGTTTATTGCAATGGTCTTGAATCTTGTAATATCATGTTTTTCTAGTTTATCCAACTATTTTGTCATAGAAAGCAGACATTTTCTTTCCTTGTTGATAGACTGATAGTTACATGCCAATGCTGCTAAAGTTATCAAGAATTCAGAAGCATCAAATGCAGTTGTCAGGAAATTTATAATACCATGTCGTTCTAGCTCTTATTCTTTCAATCTTCTTACTGAAGAAGGAAGTAGAAAACTGATTGATTAATATAATCCCTTTTTATTTCAAAAGTATTGGCAAAATAGTTGGTTAATGAACTTTTTAGTTTTATGTTGTTCTTGTGCTTTCCACTATCCTGTGGGAGGCAGGGGGCTAGTTGAACCACTTAAGAAGCAACTATTATCATAATCCTTTGTCATAATATATATTATAAACAGTTCCTGAATGTTATTGGTGTCAAAAAGAGGAAAGTTGTAGCCATTGCACAAAGAATGGTGCTGATTTTACATGCAAACTTTTCTTATCTAGATTTGAATCTTTCCTGAGTGTCCATAGTGACAGATTTCAACTAGCTTCAGTGCTGTATCTGTATACTTTTTGAAGTATTATCTTTAGCTTAGATATCTATTGAACTCTGTATCTTCACATAATTTTCTTATTGGATATGCATGTAATTTCTTATTCGTACTGGATGAGTATTTCTGTATTATTACCAACCGGAAATTTGTCACATTCAGGTGTTTACGCTGGTGATCCTTCAAAATTAAGTATGAAAGCAGCTTTTGGGAAAGTTTGGACGCTGGAACAAAATGGAGGTAGTATCATTGGTGGCACTTTTAAAGCAATCCAGGAGAGAAACCGTGCTCCCAAAGCACCTCGAGATCCGTAATAATATTTTCAGCACTAACTTCCATTTAGATTTTTCTTTCCTTAAACCACTACCAATGTCTTAATTTTGGTTGTTATCTAGGCGTCTACCAAAGCCCAAGGGCCAAACAGTTGGTTCTTTTAGGAAGGGACTTTCTATGTTGCCTGATGCAATTTCTACAAGGTACTTCTTAAAACAATATATGTTTCTTGTAGGATGGTTAACCATCAACCGGCATATATTTACCATTTATTTAATGTATTTGTATGAATTCTCGCATGGCAATCTTAATGAGTTTTTATTTATTTATTTGCAGGTTGGGTAGCAAAGTTAAGTTATCTTGGAAGCTTTCTAGTATCAGTAAGTTGGAAAATGGTGGATATAAGTTGACATATGAAACACCCGAAGGTTTGGTTTCGCTGCAAAGTAAAAGTGTTATCATGACCATTCCCTCTCATGTCTCAAGTAGCTTGCTTTGCCCTTTATCTGTAAGTAATTCTTAGGATCTTACTGCTATCAGTCAATGCCCTTGGTAAATGTAGCATTTGAAAGAATTTTTCCTTTAACTATTGAATTTTATATGTGTATGTGTGTGTAAGATCTAGTTCCTTTCTAGTACTTTTGAAATGACTCGATGATAGTTGAAGTCTGTTATCTATGTTCAAGTAATTTACTTCCTCTTGTTCATATTTTTGCAGGCTACTGCCGCAGATTCACTATCAAAATTTTACTACCCACCAGTTGCAGCAGTGTCTATTTCATATCCAAAAGATGCTATCAAGACAGAGTGCTTGATAGACGGTGAACTTAAGGGTTTTGGCCAATTGCATCCACGTAGCCAAGGAGTGGAAACATTAGGTAGAACTGCGTTTCCATAGGAATTCAATGGTCTTGGTCCAAGTGAGGTGTAACATTAGCAATAGATCTTTTGTTATAAATTTGACTGTTGTTTAACTTTTTTTTTTTTTTGCAGGAACTATCTACAGCTCATCACTCTTTCCTAACAGAGCACCACCTGGAAGGATACTGCTTTTAAATTACATCGGTGGGGCCACTAATCCTGGAATTTTGTCCAAGGTGAGAAGGTTATAAAGGGGTGCTCCATGTGTGAAAAAATGCAAATTCATATATTTTAAGGGCACTTTGATTGTCATGATGGTGATGTGTTTGTGATTGGAGGGGAGGGTGGGGTGGGGTGGGGGTGGAGGTGGGGGAGGAGGTGGGGGAGGAGGAGAAGAATGGAAAGTGAAGACATGCCTATAATTTGCTTATTATCTTAGGAACAACAACTTTAGAGATATCACATAAGTACTGTTTTTCATTGCTCGTCTTTTGTCTTAATGAGTTATTTTCCCCTTTTCCCTCTCTGTTTGTAAATTGTTGGCTATAGTATACATGGTAAGATATGACATTATTAGCATGTATTCTTTAAATATCACATAATGGGTGTAAGTTTCAGTGCTTTAATTTAATACTTCACTGATTTCTGCATAAAGTTGCTCTATTTTGTTGTTGTTGAATGAACTGACTTCAGTGACTTGTTTCACATCTGCGGTAATAACCAATTGTGAAGTGTTTTGTTATTGCTGTAAATATACTTGACTGCATAAACTCTCCAAATATCTTCTAATTTTTTGAAATACCATTTATGTATTGGCAGACAGAGAGTCAATTGGTTGCAGCAGTTGATCGAGATTTGAGAAAAATTCTCATAAACCCTAGTGCAAAGGACCCACTTGTATTGGGTGTGAGAGTGTGGCCACAAGCTATCCCTCAATTCTTGATTGGTCATTTTGATGTCCTTGATGCTGCAAAAACTGCTCTTGCAGATTCTGGGTTGCAAGGATTATTTCTGGGTGGCAACTATGTATCAGGCGTGGCCTTGGGCCGATGTGTGGAGGGTGCATATGACATTGCAGCTGAAGTGGCTGATTTTCTGAGCCAGTATGCATACAAATAGTTCTGTTATATGACAAGATCACCGAAACTGATGGAACTCTGCATCCACTAATACCTTCCACTCGTTTTCTGGATATCCTCTACAGCTACTGTTTTTCATCTAGTTTGGTATTTTGTTTAAGATCTTTTAATTATTCGTGCTATCTTGAATAACTTTCTGAAATGCCAATTAGCTGTTGATTACTTGGCTAATACTGGAAAATTTTATCAGACTATATGATTAGGTGAAGTATGTCTATTAACACGGAAAAGTGTAATAATATGCCTATTAAATTGTGGTACATTGAGAAGGGTACAACCTTCTAATGGGTAAGGAACAATCTTGATATACTATATTGCTATGTTTATAGTCAACCAAACACACGATGACATTATTAACTCATAATTTTTTTATTTACCATTTCTATTCAATATCAGTTACGCATAACAAAGTGTAGACATATCGAAATTGAAGTCTAGAAAGTTAGTAATCTAACACGACCAAAGGGAAAGAAAATTATATGAGCTAGGTGCATAAATATTTGTTGTATTTTGATAATTTTAAGAATATATCATTAATAATTATAAAAATTGGGGCTCTCTGTATAAGTAAATGTATTTATGTAATGAAATTAATGGAGGAGAGTCATTTGACTTACGTTAAATTTCCCAAACAAAGTACTATGCTCTCGGAAAAGGATTTTAAGCTTTCATTAAGAAGCGTTGCCTGGTATTATGGCCATTTGCTGCAAACCAAATAAATTTGGGTAAATAATTTTTTTTTTTTTTTTTTGCTTCTAGCCAGGCAATTTCATTGCCTAAGGGCTTGGTTTTAATCGAGAAAGCAAGGAATTGCTTGAAGCTACTTCTTCTTCCAAGTGATTTAAAGACCATTTCATTAATTTAGCTTCATTTAATTCTCTAGGAATCCATCTGACTGATATTTGGGTAAATAATTTTTAACTATCAAACTTTAAAATTTGTTTCAAAAACACCAACAAACTTAAAACGGTTACAAAGAAAATGTACACTAAACTAACGGTTTTTACATTAATACCATATCTGTTAGTTTCATTACAAATCTGACCAAAAAAAAAAATAGTTATGAGAAACCCACAACTATTAAGTCTAATATTTTTTTTTTCCTTCTCAATTTTGTAATGAAGATAACCGAAATGGCATTATTGTAACAAACTTTAAATTTAATATTATTTTTGTAACATTTTCAATAGTTCGGTTGTATGTGTTATTAAGATGCTAGATTAGTTATTGATTTATTTTATAAGCCGACCTTTATCTTAATAGTTATGAAAATTTTAAAATTTTAGCCCATTTATGACTCAAAAAAATAACATTGAAGCCAATTTACAATTTAGTTTTGAGAGTGGTTTATCTTGTTTTACCTATAACCATAATATAATATAAATGCCTTCTTGGATTAAAACATAGAAAATATACTATAAAAATTTATGGATAAAAAAAAGAAAAACAAAGTAAACAAATATGTTTATTGTCATAAAAAAATTATTATTCATTAAAAACTTTCCTAAAGTTTCACATTCTATGCAAGAGTTAATACATTCCATAAAACGTGGTTAATAGCTGGCAAAATACTTTCAACATCATTCACTAGGATTACCAACTACATCAAAAATAAGATTACCATGTAAATAAAAGAAAGAAAAATAAGTTAAACATGAAAATAAAACTCCAATTAAGATTCTATCTCTAGTTTAAAATAATATAATTTACAGGCATCATTATAAATATTAACTTCACTTTAAAGAATACTTTATGGTAAGTCAAGGGTATTTTGGTGAAAGACTTTTTAATTAATACTTACGTGAAATATCAAAATTAGATATTTTTTAAATAATATTTTAAATCATCTTTTAATTATATATTTTTTTTACTTTTAGGTACAATTTAGATAAAATATTAATATTAATATTAATATAATTATAATTTAATAATATTAGAAATTATAATATACAAATATAGAAACAAATAAAAAAATATTAAAAAAAAAAAATCAGTGTATTAAAAGTATATAGATTGAAACCTACTTGTACCAACTAACTTCTACAAGAAAAATTATAGTTTCGATTTGATCATAGATTGAATTGGTTGATTGATTTAAAAAAAAAAAAAATGCCCACCCCTATGTGTTACAACAAAGGTTAATGTTTAAAAAAAAATATTTAACTGAATTGGTTAATTTTTTTTTTTTTTAGAATTTGTTTTATTTATGTGGTAGTTAACCTTCTAGTTATGCACGTCCTCTACTCTCTGCTGGTCCAAATAGTGTTGACTGTTAAGTAATATCTAAAGCTAGTAACTGGCGTCTACATTCTTCAAAACCATTTTGGCATTTTATGAAAAGCTGCCCCTACTCGCAATCTTGTTAGGCGGCCATTTGTCTGCTAAAAAACCATCCCAACATCCTAGCCATGAGCTTGAAAAAGCCTGGAAAATGCTTGATGTTCGAGCCCCTAAATGGTGGGTGTCATTTGCTGTGCTAGCCTATAAGTGCCCACTGCCCAGACATCAATATATATATATATATATATATATTTTATCAATTTAAAAAAAAGAAAAAAAAAACATAGGCTTCAATTCTCAATTAAACAAAAGTGAACAGCTTGTGACAGCGGGCCAATATATACAGCGACAATAGAGAAGGGCCAGAACAGCAAACCCTAAAGATGTGTGATGAGAGCATTGTGAGATAGTGACATGGGTTAAGTACTTAAGTCAAAAGCAATCTTGATTTTGACTAATGAAGAATAATAAGATCTGTTTTCCATAGAATAGAAACAGAAACAGCACAGCTCGGATGAAAAGCCAAAAGAAAACAAATTGTTGTTCAAAATAGACTGGTGGAGTCTTGTTGAGAAATTAGAAGGGTAGGGCGGCTTTAAAAGTTTCAACGCAAAGTCATGTATTGGGGACCAGAAAACAGAGGATGGCTCATTGAAGCAACGTTATGGTAGGGGTGATAGGGAACATCTACTTTCTCTTTTCCTCTTGTTTGTACGATTCTCTCATTTAAGTTGAGGTGCAATGGCGTTTCTTTAGGTCTAAGCAACATGTTCTTGTTTCCTTTGTCATATTTAAAGATTTAAATTCATGCACGGCCGGAGAGCAAAAGCAAAATAATTCGAGTTTATATATATATTAAAAATTAGCAAAATACAAAAGCCTTCTAAAATAAGGTCAGACTTGTAAATATAATGCCACAAAGTGGTTGAATATATAAATATTTTATAAAACTTAAACTAATCTGATTTCAAGTTAGATAAAGATTGAATCATGTTGAATAATTTGTGGAATTAAATTTCTATAAACTTTAAATATAGAGAATACTATGCACGTGATCTTGCACATGTGTGTGAGAAATGATGAGCGGATAATCAATTAAGAATTTAAAAAAGAGAGTGATATATGTATAAGTTGTAGTAACGTATTAATTTTTAATCGAATATAAAGTTAAGAATTATAATAGATTGATTAAATTATATGATGTAGATATAATATGCATCAAATTATAATAAGATAAAAGAGATATTACAGTAAAAGAGTTATTCATTTTAAAATTATACTTTTGTCTTTTTCTTTGTTTCCCATTTTCTTGTGTTCCAAAATTAAATTGATGAAGTGTCTCCATTAAAGGAGTTAGATTTTTAGTACACTGTGATCTGCAGGTTATAACTGCCAAAATTTTGAGTATTTATGGTGGTAAAAGGTAAAAACTCAAAAGAAATTATCTATATCAACGTGTCCAGTTCTTTAAACAACTTTTCACTATTTCTTTCTGCTATAAAGTGTAAACAATCAATTTCACTCTTTTATATTCTCTCCCTAGAGAAAATTTATTCCATTATTGCAATTTATAGCATCGTTGCCTTGAATATCAATCCATTTTGGTGAAGTAATGCTTTTTAGTTAACTAAAAGAAAATTTCTAATTGCACTGAAGTTTACTTTTAATTTTAATTATGTTATACTTCCGATTAATAAATATTTTTAGAAAAAATAACAAAATTAACATTTCTTATAATAACAAAACTAGCACCCACTTGTGTTCAAATTTATATTTTCACAATTAAAAAAATGATTAATATGACATTTTTCTTTGAACACTCATTCAATTAGAATTAAACGATGATAATTTAGACTCGTTTAATATTTCACATTTAAATTGAACGTTCAATATTATTGAGGGTGCTAGTTTTTTGTTATTTTTGGTAAATTCTCATATATTTTTTTTGAAAATTTAAAATAACTTTTTTTTTTTTTTTTTAATGTCAAACACAGTTAGAAGAAATAGAGAAATAAGTGAAGAAATAAATAGATGAATAAATAAGAACATATAAAAGACAACAAATATTGTAGCAAATTACAAAAGATGATAGTGGATATTCATTAAAAAAAAAAAGGGAACATTTGTTAGTCAATTAACTATTGAATTTAAAGCACTTAAATTTATTAATTTTTTTATGACAATTTTAATCCACCAACTTTAAAAATGTGACATCACAAGTCTAATTGGTCAATTTTTATGTTTTTAGGAAAATTTTTTTTAACATAAATAATTGTTAAGAAAGTTTTTAAAATAAAAATTAAAAAAAATGAGAAAACATAAAAATTGATAATTTAAAACTGTGCTGTCACTTTTTTAAAATTGAATAAATTATATTTTCACAAATTTTTGTTGTTGTTAAATTTAAGTGATTCATTCCAAAAAAAAAAAAAATCTAGTAGAACCGGCCAATTACCTACTAAAAAAATATACTGCATACTGGAATCAATAATATTATAGCAAATATTAAGTGTTACCTTTTATCATAAATATTACTTACAAAACATATTATTAATTAGGATTAAGGGTGTTTATCTGTTCGAAATCATTAAATTTAAATCAATTTAGTACAATTAAATGTCAATATTATTTATTTTTAATTTAATTTAATTTAATTAATTAGTTCGTATTTAACTAATTGATCGAATGATATAATATCTTTTTACACCTTAGGAGTTAGAAATAAAATGATCATCCCCTTAGAGCAGTTAATACATCTCAATCATACAAAATACAAAAATTGAGTACACTCACCACACATAATATATATTATGAGATCACCTATAAATATTGTTATGTTAAAGGGAATACATACAATTATTACAATTAATGAAACTGTTCTCATCTCGTACCAGCAAAGCTATATACGATAACCGAAACAAGAGCCAATTAGTTTTTCCAAGGATGTTCTGATGTGTTTCGTACGTGTCAAAGTATCACCCACTGTTTGCACGTCGTCGATCACTTTGTTGCTGAGATGACGAATTTTTAATTTGAGAAGAAATGCTGGCAACTACTATCAAGAATCATAGCCGAAGCAGCTTAAAAAATTGTACTATTAACAATGCTCTTAATTTCATTATGGGACTCCACACTCCAACGCTGGCCTAAGCCTCTCTCGTGCGCAACACGATGATTACATGAATTGTTTTCTTTCTTCATAGCAAGCCCAATTTATTATAAGAGATTCAAGAACTCTTATAAAAAAAAATGTTAGTTTTTTTAAATAACAGGCTCCTATCACTTCATATAGCTCGTCAAATAATCAGTTATTATGTTATAAAAATAAATGTGAGAAAAGAAAAAAAGGAAAATTGGACTCTTTTTTACTCTCCTTAATTTATAATTATAAATTTTTATTTGTCTGAATTAACATTAATTTAAAATTAATATATAAATTTTCAAACTCATGGCTTTTCAAACGTAGGATATTTCCTTTTTAACACCTTGATCACTGCACCTTACATGTACATTATGTGTGTCTTGCCCGACAAGTGGCATGTGCTTGCATGTTGGGGATTCGACCATTCTCCTTCTAAGCACAGATAATGTTATGAATATATAATAGTAAGCTAATTATCAATAGATTTGTAACTAAATGACTTATAATTTATTTAAATATATAAAATTTTTAAGATTTAAATTTTAATTATAAGTGTATAAATTGTTAAAAAATTAATTATTCAAAAAAAAAAAAAATCAACAATCATTTTATACATATAATTATTAAAAATAAAAATAATAAATTAAATATGTTTAAATTATTAATTATTTTGTACATAGTTAGAATCATTATATTCTGCACGACGATGGATTGCATGAATCGCCAAGTTTTTTTCCAAAATATTTTAATTTTCTTAAGGAAAAAGACAGTTTATTTTTTTAAGAATAAAATAGACTTTTACAAATATTTATAGGGATAAATAAAGAAATAATTAATGAACCTTTCTAACTTAATGTAAGAATATTATCAATTCAAATAGTTAGATTTATCTAAAATAATCTTATACATCAAAATTTATATAAAAAAATATATATTAATTTGAGTATTAACGATATATGAAACATACATGATTAATATACGTATACTTGAACTTGAACGTAATAGACATCTTATATATTTACATTAGAACTTTCCTTAATAACTTTACGCCAATTGTGTGTGTGTGTGAGATCCCTTCACCAAACTTTAACCACCATTTCACTTTTTCAATACAGACATATGTTGGTAATTTACTCAATTAGTGTCAAAAACTTTATAAAGTTTTCTATAGTAATAAGAATAATATTCGTTGGTTGCATAAAAAGGAATTAGGTCGGGACTTGTTGATAAAAATAAAGTTGATATTTGAAGATCGATATTGCGTGAACAGAAGTGTGTTGCTTTTTGCTTTTAATAATTCCGAGGACATTCGATTATTAATTTTGTTTGATTGATGCACAAGATTGCTTCTAGTTTACCACCAACTAAATCTATGGGAAAGTGTAAAAGAAACCATGTAGTGGGTGTCTCTAAAACCAATTTACCTCGAAATTTTCACATGAATCACATTCTAAATTTAATCAAAATAAATTATTCGTTACTCTATACATATATATTAATTAATTATAGTTACTTTAAAAACATACTTTACATATAAAAGTCATGAAAAATAATTCAGTTAATGTAATAATATCGACCACAATTAATTTGTTATCATCACAGTAATTATATATGAAATATATATTTTATCATATTATTAAATATATTTTAATGTTATTATTATTAAATTAAATAATTATTAATAAATTATTATTGTGACAATATTACAATTTTTTATTTAAGGATGTGATGCCATTTTAATAATTTTGTTTATAATTTTGCGGTCAATTTGTCATTTTGCTAGTAAATGTGTCATTTAGATATGAAAAATGGGTTATAAAAAGACAATTGTTATTTTAACACCAATATTTTAATATATTTTATCATTTCAGCAGATTTTTGGATTCATCAGAGGACTATTTTAGTAATTTGATGTATTTTTCTCCAAACCCAACAATCTAAACCTATCTATATTTTTTTCCCGCCATTTTTTAAAAACACATACAAGACCTCCCACACTTTTTCTATCTCTCGTCCTCGTTCTATCTGTTTGCAATAAGTCTGTATTTATTTAAGTGTATGGTGGGTGGGGAACTCAAATATAGTGGCAGTTATAGGGCTTAAGTAATTTGGGTATATGGTGGGTGGCAAAACCTGAATAAAAGTGGCAAATTTAGGGCTCTTGTATACTGAGGGCTTTTTTTTTTTAATGACATTTAAATTTTTACTTTTAACCTTTAAGAAATGCACAATTTTTTCACATGATAGACTTAAATTCCAATTTAATAATAAAATATTAAAATTAGTCATTCATTAGCACATTTTTAATAAAATAAATAATTAAATGACTTTTTTTTTTTAAAACAATTAATAGAACTAAACTACACTAATTAAAAACAAATAAACTAAAGAAAAATTACCAAAAATAGCACTTCTAAAATTTATAGTAACAAAACTAACACTTCAATAATATTGAACGTTCAATATTAAACAAGTCTAAATTATCGCTGTTCAATTTTAATTGGATAGATGTTCAAAGAAAAATGACATATTAGTCATTTTTTTAATTGTGAAAATATAAATTTGAACACAAAATGTGCTAGTTTTGTTATTAAAAATTTTAAGGGAAGTTAGTTTTATTATTCTCCCTAAATTAAGTCACATATAAAATTTAATTAATCGACTATTATGAAAAATTTTCCTTTAATTAATTATGACTATACAGATTATCAGGGGCAGACTCATTTTAAGAAAAGTTATATATAGTCCCGTAAAACATTTTGACAAAAAATTGAATACTATTAATCTCAACTGAGGTATTTATAACATAATATTTATTAGGATGAATAATGAACCTAGTACGCCACTTTTATTGACTTGATCGAGCTAGATTTGAAGTCTTAATTGGACTAATTTAATATCATAATTTATTCAATTTAACTAATTTAATATCCTAAAAATATTTAAACTTATTAAATTGAACCAGTTATGATCTTAATTGGGTAAGGTGAAAAGTACGAAATATTAAATTAGTAAAAAGAAAAATGTTCAAATTCTAAAATGTAATGAAATTTTAGCTTTGAGTTTTTTTTTTTTAAAGTAAAATACTTCACATTTTTTTAATTTGTAAGTTTTTATTATTTTAAATATGCTCTTATTTTTTCAATTAAACATATGAATACATAATTTAAATTGTTAAGCTATTGGGATTCAAACTATTAATGTAAGATTTATGAAATTTTATCATATTTTTAAGTTTAGTTCTTAATGTAAGTAGAAATAATGATAGTGCATATAACTTGTAATTATGATAGTTAAGAATGAGTATTAAATAACATAAGTATTTATGATCAATTTAGTTTCATATTATCGTAATTATTTTGGTAAAAAAAATTAAATAAAAAATTAATTTTATTTATAAAGTTTAGTGTTGGAGGATTTTTAAAGTTTAGAAGGTAAAGGTAAATGCTGATTTGGACCAATGGATGAATTGGCGTTACAATTACAATTACATATGTCATCTATAAAATTCTTACAAAATTAATTAATAATAGATAAATAATATAGATATAAAAAAAAAATATAGGCTACACACGTCTCACTAATAGTAAGCTTAATCAATTGATCGTAGTTATCTTTTAACAATAAAAAACTTTGACCAACTCGACCAATAGATCGTGGTTGACATCAACTATAAGAAAAATGGACCAATTGACCATGGTCGATGTCCAGACATTTAGCATCAAATTACTAATTACAATCACAATGAGTAATTTTATTTATTATCATCAATGTTGTAAATGTAGAAATTTTAAATATCTAGTGCCCAAAAACAAGAGGCTAAATATTTTGACTAATTTAAAAAATTCCTAGATGCGCACCGCACCGCACCGCACATTGTATACAAAGCAAACCATAATTTATGGGTGTGGTATTCTTACAATTTATTAATAATAAATTTATTTAAAAATAATTAAATTCACTATAATATAATTAATAATAAAAATAAAAATAATAATATATAATTAATATAATTTTACTATAATAATAAAAATAATTGTGACAATAATATTATCCTAATTTTTTAAAGAAATTATTCATTTATTCTAGAATAATAGATGATGTATATTTTATGCTTATTAATACAACTATTTTTTTATAAACATAATTATTTAATATTTAATAAGAAAAAAAATATATAATTAATGAGAATATAATAAAAAAATAATAAATAACACTTAGATTTATGATATGAAATAATCAAATCTTAATAAATTGAAATTTCATGATGAAAATTAGAAAAAGTAGAGTCTTTGACACGTGTAATGGTTAGCTGGGCAGACAACAATTCAGGCGGACCAGCAAAAAACTAAAAATGCCTCCTCTACTCCAAACATATTCATACCTTTAACACTTTTCTAAGTTTTTCTACTTAATTTTATTTCAATTTTCTCTCTTATTTATTTAAACACAAAGGGGTTGGCGGCTTTCTTATTCTTTGTTGTTGTTTCGTAATTTTATTCTCATCTTTGTCTCTTCTTAAAGCAATGGACAGAGCTTCTAGTGCTAGTTCTTCATCATCTTCAATTGATAGTAACAACTACTCAACCTCCTCTTTCTCTCATTTAAAAAGAGATCTCACCACAGATCTTAGGCTTGGACTCAGTATTTCTCATCAAACACAATCTTAATAACACAAGGTAGAATTTTTAACCCAAATGAGATATTAATAAGGTTTTAATATTCTTGTATACATTTAACTTATATAATTATGAACTATCTTTTAACTTTGTAATAATTAGGAAGTCTCTTCCATTAATGGATGAAACTGTGGCTGAAGCAAATGAGAGCAATGAGAACGTTACGCTCTATGTTAAGGTATACATGGAAGGCCATCCTATTGGAAGAAAGATTGACGTTTTAGCTCATGATGGGTATGAAGATTTCATTGCCACTCTTGACCATATGTTCAACACCAACATTCTTTGTAAGTACTTGTCTTTGGTTTTTTTTTTTTTTTACGAACAAATATTACTAATGTAAAAAATGAACAAGTATGCTATTAGATCTTATTTATCTTGTACTTTAAATAGACTCAATGAATTAAGCTACAATTTTGATTTCTGATTTTAAGGTTCTGGTTGATTAGTATTTGTGTTATTATATTTTTTTAGTCCTTGTTAAGATAAATGTGTTAACCTTCTTTCAGAATAGAAATTAATTTTTATTTAAATGTTTTATTATTGTGTTAGCAAGTCGAAAATTAGCTTGTAGTTTTAATGATCAAAGTAAATTAATTTTTAAAAGAAAGAGAATTGAAAAATATATATATATGATATGAATTTGCAGGGGGAGCAGAGGTAGATGCAGGGCATTGTGATGATTTTCATGTGTTGACATATGAAGATGAAGAAGGGGATTGGATGATGGTTGGGGATGTTCCATGGGAGTAAGTGATCTTTAATTTTTTTAGTTACATGTAATAACTTTTTCACACGTGAAGTTTTACTTTTCATGCGGTGTAAATATGTTTTTTATAATGTGAAAAATATTTATTTAATGATATTTAAAAGTATCGTATATATATGTTTTTTATGACGTAAAAAATATTTTTTAAGAAATTAAACGTGAAATTAATTAAATAAATTAATCATATAAAAATTTATTTTTTTTTTTCAAAATATGTGAACTTTTTATATGCTTGTTTTTATATTAAATTATATTCCTGTCATATTTGGTTCTGGGAATATAATTTAATGTAATTGAAATTTAATTTTTTTCTTCCTTTGATTTGAGTTTTAAGGGAAAAATAAAAGGAATCAATTACACCACAATTTGGTGTTAGATTCTTTTCATCCACCACCAATGAAATGCGTTAGAATGTATATATATATTTATATTTTTTTTTTCAACCATATTTATTGATTTGAAACATAATAATTTCCCCCCTTCCCCCCTATTTTTATGCCTATTAATTATGATAAAAAAATATGTTTTTAATTTTACCTGTATTTTGATTCCACCTTCAAAGATCAAACCAAACATTTTTTTTTTTTTTTTTTATAAATAACCTAGTTATTCAAATAATTTTATTTTTAATTCCTTCAGTGAAAAAAACATAAAATGAACATACGTTCTTTTTCTTAAGGGGATTAAAAAGGAAACTTTATACATGAAAGTAGGTTATGTCATGCAATTAAATCTAATTTTATTAAATTTTAATTCCATTGCATAATATAATTCTTATTATGTTTTTACTGGTGAACAAATTGTTTTATAACTAATCCTTGTTATTTTCTGCTTTTAATTAATTTTAGTTTTATTTTACGCAGGATGTTTTTGTCCACTGTGAGGAGATTGAAGATCTCAAGAGCATTCCCCTGCTGATTTTTGACATCACTCTCTTTCTAGTTTTTCCAAAATTTTGCCTTGTGATTAAGTTAGCGGCGAGTATATATCTATACATTAGAATCTTAGATTAACTTTATTGCTCTGTCTTCAGTTTTGTGTAAAATATTTTTATATCAAAACATTAAAAAACATGTTTTTAAGGATTGTCACAAAAATTTGCATATTGAATTTGGTTAATAAGATTGGATGTGTTGCGTGGTTTGATAGTAAAATTAACTTTCTTCAATTTTAAGTTATGGAACTATGACTCTTTGTTGATAAGATAAAATTACTTTCTTCTCTCCTAAAATACAAAAAAATTTACCTTGCAAAAATAATGAAAAATAAAATAAAATAAAAAATATATATAAAGAATGAGAAAAGTATAAGAGAAGTGATAGGTATCACAAATTATGTGTTGAGATTTGATTGATTCTTACACATAGGAGCTCGTATAATTTTATTTATTTATTAATATTAAAATTTTAAGAAGCCAATTACAAATCGATATATCATTTGAAATTATCATAAATTTGTGATATAAAATGTTTCTCATTTATTAAACATATGAATCTTGCATGGTGTATTCATAAGTTCAATTATTTATTTAAATGTGTAGATTAGTTTAATATCTAAAAACATATGAATTTTTTTATCACGAGATATTTGAGAGAAAATAAAATTAAAAATTTAGCTAGATAAGCAGCTTTCCTTCTATCTAATACTAATTGTATATATTTCTATAGGAGGAATATGGGATAATAATAAATTTTTTTTAATAAATTTTAAAAGTGTTATATTTGTTTAAAAAAGAGTGATTGGGTATGAGTAAGAAGCATTAAATAGGAGGAAAATTGTATCTTAAATCTTATTTAATATTCATGTAATCAAATATATTTTTTATTTTAAAGATAAATTATGCTAATGTTATTAAATTTATGTATTCTAGCCTAATTACCCTAAATAAGATTAAATTTTTTTTAGGACAAAAAATAAGTCTCTTCGAAAAAAAGGTCTAGTAAGGCCAATATTTTTTTATTTATTAGAATAACACTTTTAATTTAAGGTATTAAAGTAAGTTAGTATCAGAGGTTATTTATATACATTTTTATCGGCCTCATTCTTATAATTTTATACATGTAGTCCAACTAATATTACAATCTTCTTCAATTAAATAAGATTAAATTTGAGGTCTTTATATAAATATTTTGTAGTTAACTTGGCAATAAGATTTATTCTTTATCATTTTAAAATGGGTTTGAATTATACGAAATAGCTTGATATAAAAATATCATTAAATAGATTAGCAAATTCTCAAACACGATTACATTACTCTGTTCTTGTATGCGCACTGATAAAAGCATATTTGGTCTATTGTAATAGAATGGTAATTTAGTATAATAGAATAGTAATATAATATAATTTTACAATTTTACTCATGTTTAATTTTTTAAAATTTAATCTTTTTTATTCCAAATTTCAAATAAAACAAAATAATAATAATAATAATAATTTAATTTAATTTAATTCAATTTTATTTTATTAATATTATCCCTCACATTACATTGATATTTCAAAAATTAACGTGAAGGAATTAGGAATGCCAAGCCAAGTTCAAGGATTTATTGCTTCCGCTTAGCAACTTTATCTGCTCAAATTTTTTTTTTCTTTTTTCCCTTTTTTTCGCGGAACGACTGTGTTTTAGGTACAAGTTTTTACCTTTTTGTCTTTCTAGCTTTCTTTTGTCTTTATTATTCCAAAAGAAATGCTCATATTTTGGGTGGACTTGGTATTATCAAAAGTATTTTAAATTTATCATATTTTTAATATGTAGTTTAAATTTAATACTTATATTTTTTAAATAATTCTAATTTAGATCTTTTTAAGATTTATGGTAAATTTTTTACTATTTATTAAATTAGATAAGAATATATTCGTCATCTCATCCCTTTATTTTAAATCAATTAATTTGTTTTTATTTCTCAGAGAAACAAAAGAAGACCAAGGAGTGGCTGTTAGAAGAATTGTGTCCCACATTGATAAAATATAGTACTATGAAAGAGTTTATAAGAAAGATGAGTATCTCTACTCATTGGGTTAACCTTTTGAGATTAGAGTACTCATGGTTCTTATAAACTTCTACATGGTATCAGAGCTTCAGTCGTCAACGGGCCAAATGCTTTGGGCTTCACCTCGAAAAAAAAAAAAAAAAAGAATGGGCCTTGTGAAAGAAAAAAAAAACAAGTGACCCAAATAGAATATAATATAGTAAATAGATTTAAAAATACAAAGTGATGGGCTTTGCAAGAGACAAAAGACCCACAAATTGAATGAAAGAATTTATAAGAAAGATGAGTATAATGAGTTTATAAAAAAAATGAATGGGCCTTGTAAAAAAAAAAAAAAAAACAAGTGACCCAAATAGAATATAATGTAGTAAATAGGTTAAAAATACAAAGTGATGGGCTTTGCAAGAGACAAAGACCCACACTTTGAGGGGGGATGTTAGAAGAATTGTGTCCCACATTGATAAAATATAGTACTATGAAAGAGTTTATAAGAAAGATGAGTATCTCTACTCATTAGGTTAACCTTTTGAGATTAGAGTACTCATGGTTCTTATAAACTTCTACAGTGGCAGCGTTAGGACATTTGCGTTTAACAAGGGAAAAGAAAAATGCACGATCTACATCTTCTACCTAGGGTGTTACTTGGAGTTAGGAAAAAATTTGAAGGGGGATTAATTTTTTTTTTTATACAAAATAAAAAATTAGTAAGAGTTATAATAAATTATACTCAATTCAACATTAAATTTTTTCATGTTATATTATAATAGAGACATAGAGTTAACACATTATAATTAACTTATAAAGAAAATCAAACAAAAATATAATAAGTTAATAAATATTATTATCATTCATGAATAAAATAAATTTATTAACTAAAAAATCTAAGCAAATAAAAAGCTCAATCAGATACATTAAGATTTATAGACATTAAAACTAAAATAATCATATAAAAATGTAAAAAGTAAAATATGATTTATTATTTTAAGCTTGAGACTATTTTTAAAAATATATATTTATAAACAATATAAGAATGACTAATAATAATAAAAATAATAAAAATTTTATATAAAAAATTTCAAATAAATTCTAAAAGATTATTAAAATAAAATATCAAATAATATAATATTAAATAAAGTTAAAATTTGGATTGAAATAAAATATAATAAACATAAACTTAAAAAACTATAATATGAAGCTTACCATATACTTATTTTTTTAATTTTATTTTTATAATGTTGAGTTTAAAAATATTTAAATATTATTTGAATTTTTATATTTAGGAAGAATTTTTTGTAATATACTACTCTAATTTTATTTTTGTTACTAATAGTTACCAAATACAAAGAAAAAAAATATATATATATTTAACCACTTTATTTACAATTTATGTCATTTTTATCGACATATTTGTTAAATATTGTTAATATATACTAAAATATGTACATAAAAATTAGACACATATATTACTATAAATGAAATATTTATTTAATGCTAAAAATATACACCTAATTAATTTTTTTTGTAAAAAAGTTGTCCTAGCTTCTACATCCGCCCCTGCATGCAATCCAAAGAGAGATTAAGCAAGCCTCACATTGCAATAAAAAATTGAATGTGTGATAAAGCTCCTTGGATGAACATAATAAACTTTACCAGTATGAAACCATCTATCAACCAGCACATCTTTAGTTCGATCTTCCCTCTTGTGGTAACCAGAAAACAAGATACTTCCTCTCAGGCAAATCTGTCCACGCGGAACACTAGAAAGTGCATCATATCCCATTTCTGGCACAGACTCAAGCCTTGCTTCAATAGTTATAATAGGGACTTCAACAGTTTCTATCATAGAATGAACATTGGCTATGGATGACAAACACCCACTACAGCTTTCAGTCAAACCTGTCATGTAAAACAATATAAATGTACAAGTTAGTGAAAGGAAAAGGAAAAAAAGTACTCATTTGATTGGTTATGAAAGAAGTGTAAAAGTACTCATTCGATCATTCATTTTGAGCTGCAGTTTCTCAACAATCTCCGAAGGAATGTTTTTTATGTTTTCTCAGTTAAATAAAAAGATAGTTGCATTTTATAGTGAAGAAGATAAAGGTCAATATCAAAATTATTTATCATTTTTTTTATGTAGGATAACTACTTATCTCTTTTTTGACCCAAAAAAGAAATCCAAAGTTATTTAGATATTATATATATAATTTTACATAAAATATATTTACCATACCATATCCTTGTCAGGGTGGTTCGTCCTTTAAGTCAATGAGGCGGTCGCCTTAGGCCCCCTAATTAAATAGGGCCCCATTTTTTTTAATACGTATTTTATATTTAAAAAATTAATTTTAATAAATATTATGTAAATAATTTAATATTATTTTACATATTATTAATACATAATAAAAAAAATTAGTTAGATAATACCAAAAAAAAAAAAATAATTAAAAAAAGAAAAGTAACAAATGTAAAATATTTTTCTGTTATACTTGATTGCACCCCTGATATTAGTCACCAAGAGCAGATGTCTCTTGTATTAAGATGTGTTGATATTTCAGCAAATCCAGTTGTGATTGAAGAGTATTTCGTAGAGTTTTTAAAGGTTAATGATACAACCAAAGAAGGCCTTTTTGATGTGCTTATTGATGCAATGAAAAGTCTTAATCTTGATGTGAATAACATTAGAGGGTAAGGTTATGACAATGGTTCAAATATGAAAGGGAAAACACCAAGGTTATGACAATGGTTCAAATATGAAAGGGAAAACACCAAGGTGTACAAAAAAGGTTATTGGATATCAATTCTAGAGCATTCTATACACCTTGTGGTTGTCACAATATCAATTTATTGCTTTGTGATATGGCAAATTCATGCCCAAGTGCTATCACATTCTTTGGGGTGATACAACGCATATATTCATTATTCTCTTCTTCTACAAAGAGATGGAAAGTTTTGCAAGATCATATTTCAGGTTTGACTCTAAAGCCATTATCACAAACACGTTGGAAAAGTCGTGTCGAAAGTGTTAGAGTGATAAAATTTCAAGCTCCACAGGTAAGAGATGCTTTATTTTATTTAGCAGAAAATTGTGACGACCCGAAAACAAAAAGTGAAGCTTTTTCTTTAGCAACATATGAAATTGAAAATTTTGAATTTTTGCTAGGCATGACTATTTGGTATGACATATTACATGCAGTTAACTCAGTTAGCAAATATTTACAATATGAAAATATGCATATTGCTTTTGCAATAGTTTGTATCAAATGTCTTATTTCTTTCTTTGAAAAATATAGAAATAATGGATTTGAATCTGCTATAAATTTTACTAAAGATGTTGCAGCTGAAATGAATATAGAAGCAATATTTCGTGAAAGACGTGAGATTCGTAGAAATAAAAAATTTGATAAGAACGTCAACAATGAGGTAAGAATATCTGCTGAAGAATCTTTTAGAGTTAACTATTTTTTATATATAGTAGATAAAGCTATTTCTTCTTTTTACAATAGATTCAAGCAATTTCAAATTTATGAAGAAATTTTTGATTTTTTGTATGATTTAGAAAAATTAAGTTTATTAGGTGATGATGATTTGAAAAAAAGTTGTTACAATCTTGAATTGTTTTTGAAACACGATCAAATTTCTGATATTGATGGTTTAGATTTATTTTTAGAATTAAAAGTTTTGAAGGAAGTTATGCCAAAAGAAATAAGTGCACCAATTGAGGTGTTAAGTTTTCTCAAAAAGTTAAATTCTTTTCCTAATACATGGATTGCATATAGAATATTATTGACTATTCCTGTTACAGTTGCTTCTGCTGAAAGAAGTTTTTCAAAATTAAAATTAATTAAGTCTTATTTGCGTTCGACAATGTCACAAGAAAGATTAAATGGATTAGCTATTTTATCAATTGAAAAAAATTTGCTTTCAAAACTAGATTATAAAAGTTTAATTGATAATTTTTCTTCTCAAAAGGCTAGAAAAATAAAATTTTAAAGCACATACTTATTGGAGTTAAAGTCAGAAGATTGAAGTGTGAAAAGAAAATTGCAATGCGTTGACTTCAAGATGATCAAAGTAAGTGCTTTATTATTTTAAGCTTGAGACTATTTTTAAAAATATATATTTATAAACAATATAAGAATGACTAATAATAATAAAAATAATAAAAATTTTATATAAAAAATTTCAAATAAATTCTAAAAGATTATTAAAATAAAATATCAAATAATATAATATTAAATAAAGTTAAAATTTGGATTGAAATAAAATATAATAAACATAAACTTAAAAAACTATAATATGAAGCTTACCATATACTTATTTTTTTAATTTTATTTTTATAATGTTGAGTTTAAAAATATTTAAATATTATTTGAATTTTTATATTTAGGAAGAATTTTTTGTAATATACTACTCTAATTTTATTTTTGTTACTAATAGTTACCAAATACAAAGAAAAAAAATATATATATATTTAACCACTTTATTTACAATTTATGTCATTTTTATCGACATATTTGTTAAATATTGTTAATATATACTAAAATATGTACATAAAAATTAGACACATATATTACTATAAATGAAATATTTATTTAATGCTAAAAATATACACCTAATTAATTTTTTTTGTAAAAAAGTTGTCCTAGCTTCTACATCCGCCCCTGCATGCAATCCAAAGAGAGATTAAGCAAGCCTCACATTGCAATAAAAAATTGAATGTGTGATAAAGCTCCTTGGATGAACATAATAAACTTTACCAGTATGAAACCATCTATCAACCAGCACATCTTTAGTTCGATCTTCCCTCTTGTGGTAACCAGAAAACAAGATACTTCCTCTCAGGCAAATCTGTCCACGCGGAACACTAGAAAGTGCATCATATCCCATTTCTGGCACAGACTCAAGCCTTGCTTCAATAGTTATAATAGGGACTTCAACAGTTTCTATCATAGAATGAACATTGGCTATGGATGACAAACACCCACTACAGCTTTCAGTCAAACCTGTCATGTAAAACAATATAAATGTACAAGTTAGTGAAAGGAAAAGGAAAAAAAGTACTCATTTGATTGGTTATGAAAGAAGTGTAAAAGTACTCATTCGATCATTCATTTTGAGCTGCAGTTTCTCAACAATCTCCGAAGGAATGTTTTTTATGTTTTCTCAGTTAAATAAAAAGATAGTTGCATTTTATAGTGAAGAAGATAAAGGTCAATATCAAAATTATTTATCATTTTTTTTATGTAGGATAACTACTTATCTCTTTTTTGACCCAAAAAAGAAATCCAAAGTTATTTAGATATTATATATATAATTTTACATAAAATATATTTACCATACCATATCCTTGTCAGGGTGGTTCGTCCTTTAAGTCAATGAGGCGGTCGCCTTAGGCCCCCTAATTAAATAGGGCCCCATTTTTTTTAATACGTATTTTATATTTAAAAAATTAATTTTAATAAATATTATGTAAATAATTTAATATTATTTTACATATTATTAATACATAATAAAAAAAATTAGTTAGATAATACCAAAAAAAAAAAAATAATTAAAAAAAGAAAAGTAACAAATGTAAAATATTTTTCTGTTATACTTGATTGCACCCCTGATATTAGTCACCAAGAGCAGATGTCTCTTGTATTAAGATGTGTTGATATTTCAGCAAATCCAGTTGTGATTGAAGAGTATTTCGTAGAGTTTTTAAAGGTTAATGATACAACCAAAGAAGGCCTTTTTGATGTGCTTATTGATGCAATGAAAAGTCTTAATCTTGATGTGAATAACATTAGAGGGTAAGGTTATGACAATGGTTCAAATATGAAAGGGAAAACACCAAGGTTATGACAATGGTTCAAATATGAAAGGGAAAACACCAAGGTGTACAAAAAAGGTTATTGGATATCAATTCTAGAGCATTCTATACACCTTGTGGTTGTCACAATATCAATTTATTGCTTTGTGATATGGCAAATTCATGCCCAAGTGCTATCACATTCTTTGGGGTGATACAACGCATATATTCATTATTCTCTTCTTCTACAAAGAGATGGAAAGTTTTGCAAGATCATATTTCAGGTTTGACTCTAAAGCCATTATCACAAACACGTTGGAAAAGTCGTGTCGAAAGTGTTAGAGTGATAAAATTTCAAGCTCCACAGGTAAGAGATGCTTTATTTTATTTAGCAGAAAATTGTGACGACCCGAAAACAAAAAGTGAAGCTTTTTCTTTAGCAACATATGAAATTGAAAATTTTGAATTTTTGCTAGGCATGACTATTTGGTATGACATATTACATGCAGTTAACTCAGTTAGCAAATATTTACAATATGAAAATATGCATATTGCTTTTGCAATAGTTTGTATCAAATGTCTTATTTCTTTCTTTGAAAAATATAGAAATAATGGATTTGAATCTGCTATAAATTTTACTAAAGATGTTGCAGCTGAAATGAATATAGAAGCAATATTTCGTGAAAGACGTGAGATTCGTAGAAATAAAAAATTTGATAAGAACGTCAACAATGAGGTAAGAATATCTGCTGAAGAATCTTTTAGAGTTAACTATTTTTTATATATAGTAGATAAAGCTATTTCTTCTTTTTACAATAGATTCAAGCAATTTCAAATTTATGAAGAAATTTTTGATTTTTTGTATGATTTAGAAAAATTAAGTTTATTAGGTGATGATGATTTGAAAAAAAGTTGTTACAATCTTGAATTGTTTTTGAAACACGATCAAATTTCTGATATTGATGGTTTAGATTTATTTTTAGAATTAAAAGTTTTGAAGGAAGTTATGCCAAAAGAAATAAGTGCACCAATTGAGGTGTTAAGTTTTCTCAAAAAGTTAAATTCTTTTCCTAATACATGGATTGCATATAGAATATTATTGACTATTCCTGTTACAGTTGCTTCTGCTGAAAGAAGTTTTTCAAAATTAAAATTAATTAAGTCTTATTTGCGTTCGACAATGTCACAAGAAAGATTAAATGGATTAGCTATTTTATCAATTGAAAAAAATTTGCTTTCAAAACTAGATTATAAAAGTTTAATTGATAATTTTTCTTCTCAAAAGGCTAGAAAAATAAAATTTTAAAGCACATACTTATTGGAGTTAAAGTCAGAAGATTGAAGTGTGAAAAGAAAATTGCAATGCGTTGACTTCAAGATGATCAAAGTAAGTGCTTTATTATTTTCCTATTTTTTTCATAATAGTGTTTGAAAGTTTAATTAGTGATGATAAAATTAAATATATATTTGCTATTTGTACGTGTTTAAATAGATTATTAAAAATAAAAAAATATATTTATATTTAAAATTATTTTAAAAAATATAATTAAGGGCCTATTTTTATACTTCGCCTTAGGCCACAAAAATTCTTGAGCCGCCCCTGATCATTGTGACAAAGTTGAGTAAGTAGTGTGTTAGAGACAATACTACAGCATCAGTATCTGATTCTAAGCTGGCTTTGACGTAGGCTTCTCATAAGACACAAAGCTGAGGCGCTGGTGATCATGCAGTAGGCTCCAAGCAAAGCTTACATGGCTTGCTTTAATTGAGTTAGTTAGAAACGGTTATAAGATTTGTTTTGTTGTATATATATAAAAAGGAAGCAAATGTAAAACAAAAATAGCGTGATTGTTAAAAGAAATATAATAATTCTCATATTTTGTTTTCTACTGTTCATCGTCTTCTTCGTCTATTTCGCAAAACTTCAATATGGTATCAGAGCATTCTAGCTCAGTGAGCTTATGATTAGTATTTTGATCCTGTCGATATGAGTAACTCAAATGAAACTGTTCGTGAAACTGCACCAGAAGCACCTACTGTAATTCAATTGGATCGCACGATTTTTTATTTTCATAATATTGTTGTAACAATAAAATTAGATGATAACAATTTTACGATTTGGAAGCATCAAATTCTCAAGATTCTTAATAGTCTTGAGTTAGAGAGTTATGTTCTTGAAGACGCACCTCAAAAGATCTTAAATGGTCAGATCAATCCAAAGTACAAGCACTGGAAGAAGCAAGATCAGATGCTTGGTTGTTGGCTAATGAGTTGTATGACTAATGATATACTCAAACAGGTATCTGGTTTTGATACGTCTAGAGAAGCTTGGTTAATTCTTGAAAAGAATTTCGCGTCTCGTTCTTGTGCAAGAGTAATTCAACTTAAAGAAGAATTACAGAATTTAAGAAAAGGAGGACTCTCCATTGCAGAGTATGTTTTAAAGATTAAAGTTCTTTCTGATGAACTGAGTGCTGCAGGTTGTGGTGTGAGTGAAGAAGAAAAACTGATGTATGTTCTTGGGGGTCTTGATGAGAATTTTGACAATGTATTTTCCACCATTACAGAAAAAATGCTTAGTGAGAAAGTTACAATTGATGATGCAAAGGCACTTCTGCTTAGTCACGAAAGTCGAATCGAGAGACGAAGAGCAATTTCAACTTCACTTTTGCCTACTGTTAATCTGAGTATTTCCAATCCGAATGTTAGCTCTAAACCAAATGATCAAAATCTGGAACAAACAAGTCCTGTGGTTCACACTATGAATCGTGGAAGTAATTTCAATAATCAAAATCAACAACAGCACATGTATGGCTTCTTTAATAATTCAGGACATGGAAGAGGTAGAGGAAGGTTTGGAAATAAGCCTCAGTGTCAACTCTGTGGGAAATTTGGGCACATAGTCTCCAATTGTTGGTTTAGATTTGACAAAAACTTTGTACCTACTTCAAGTCATTATGGTGTTCAACAGGCTTCTCACTCTTTTCCATCTTCTTCTCCTTCTTCTCCGAATTTTCAAAAATTTGTACCACCCAGTTCTAATCCACATATGCATGCTCTTTACACTACCTCTACATCACCTTTTTCTTCATCATCTGTACCTCCTGGTATGATTCCAACTCCTTGGCCCAATTATTATGTGCCTTCTGCGCCTCAGTTTCAATATCATGTAACACCTCAGTCTCAATATTCTGCTGTGCCTTCTTCATTGCCATCTCCTCCTATATGGCATCCTGATTCAGGTGCTACTCATCATGTTACATCAGATCCAAGCAATCTTGCTCTATCACATGATTTTGGTGGCTCGGACAAATTGCTTATAGGTGATGGTAAGGGCCTTTCTATAGCTAATATCGGCTCTAATTCCTTTATCTCTCAGAATAATACTCATAGATAATTAGACTTACACAATATTCTTCTTGTTCCTCAAATTACAAAAAATCTTCTCAGTGTAGCCAAATTTGCACAAGATAACAAAGTTTTCTTTGAATTTCACCCATTCTTTTGTTGTGTTAAGGATCAGGCGACAGGGGAGGTACTGCTTAAAGGCACTATTAAAGATGGGCTGTATGAATTCAATCTTAATCTGAGTCAGCCTAATCCCTGCACACGTATTTCTTCAGCAATTCCTGTGGCTCTTACTGGTGCATTGGCTGATCCACTTTTGTGGCATAAACGGCTTGGCCATGCCTCTTTTCCAGTTGTCAAGAAAGTTCTTAGACAAAGTAATATTTCTTTTTCTGATAGTAGTTCTGATGTAAATCTTGTTTGTCAAGCTTGTCATCTTAGCAAACATCACAAGCTTCCTTATTCTGTGTCTTCTCATGTTGTTTCTCAACCATTACAGATTGTTCACTCAGATGTTTGGGTTTCACCCACTTCTTCTGTAAATGGTTACAACTATTATGTTCATTTTACTGATGCTTATACTAAGTATACTTGGATTTACTTTCTAAAAGCAAAATCTGGTGTTACACAAGCTTTTGTCCAATTTAAAACTCAGGCTGAGCTGCAAACAGGTTGTAAGATTAAATCCTTTCAATCTGATTGGGGTGGAGAGTTTCAAGCTCTTACATCTCTTTTGGTGCAGTTTGGCATCACTCATCGCACCTCCTGTCCGCATGCTCATGAGCAGAACGAGCTTGCTGAACGTAAGCACCGTCATATTGTTGAGCTGGGACTTGCCATGCTTCATCAAGCCTCACTACCAATGTCTTATTGGGATGAAGCTTTCTTTACCAGTGTTTATATTATCAATCGATTACCTACTGTCATTCTAAATGATAAAAGCCCTTTAGAGTCTCTTTTTGCTGTCAAACCTGACTATTCTATGCTTAAAATCTTTGGCTGCCTTTGTTTCCCATGTCTCAGATCATTCAATTCTCACAAACTCGAACCTCGGTCCACTCCTTGTACTTTTTTAGGATATAGCCCTAGACACAAAGGATATAAATGTCTTTCTAATACTGGCCGAATGTATATTAGCAGGGATGTTCTCTTTTTTGAAGATCAGTTTCCTTTTTCTCAGAATAAAGTTGATGTGGCTCCATCAGTTTCTCATCACTTTCATACTGTCTTGCCTGTTTGTCATAAGTCTAAAACTCTGTCTACTACTCCAGCTTTTGTTGAGCCTACAGTTTCATCTTTTTGTGCTACTCCTCAACCTACTGATCCTTTGTCTGATCTGTCACCATCATATGAACACTCTAATCACTCTTCTGCACAGCCTTCTGTGCCTTCCCCACTGCTTCCTCTTGTCTCATCTGATAACTCTCATTTTCTTGTTAATAATTCCCCATCTCCTCTCTCTTTCTCTTCCTCTCCATCTTCCCAGTCTTTACCTCCACCAGTACAAGACAAATCAAAAGCTTCTTCTTCTTCTAAGTCTGTTGAACCACCTGCTCGGAGTAAGTCTTTAGTTTCTGTTGATGTTCATCCCATGACTACTCGTTCTAAAAATGGTATTTTTAAACCCAAGGCTTACATTTCATCTGCTGTTGATTTCTCTTTGCTTGAGCCTACAACTGTCAAGCAAGCAATGACTGATCCTGATTGGAAGGCTTCTATGCAGCTGGAATTTGATGCTCTTCTTAAGAACAATACGTGGACTTTGGTTCCTCCACCTCCAAATAAGAATGTCATTGGTACTAAATGGGTTTTTCAGATCAAAAGATTACCTAGTGGTGCAATTGACAAAAAGAAGTCAAGACTTGTTGCTAAAGGCTTTGCTCAAAAGCATGGGCTTGATTTTTTAGAGACATTTAGCCCTGTTGTTAAGCAGGTCACTGTTAGAGTAATTCTTACATTGGCCTTGTCTTATGGTTGAAAACTGCATCAACTTGATATCAACAATGCCTTCTTGAATGGAGCACTTCAAGAGGAGGTTTATATGAGCCAACCTAAGGGGTTTGAAGATTCTCAGTTTCCTCACTTTGTGTGCCGATTGAATAAAGCTATCTATGGTTTGCGCCAAGCTCCTCGAGCTTGGTTTACTACCTTGAGTTCCTTTCTGTTTACTTTGGGGTTTGTTCAATCCAAAGCTGATCATTCCTTATTTTTTATCAACAATTCTACCAATGTTGTTTATCTTCTCGTCTACGTGGACGATATTATTATCACTGGTAATTGTGAGAAGTTTGTTAAAACGTTAATTACTACTCTCAACAACCAGTTTGCATTGAAATATCTTGGTCTTCTCAGTTACTTTCTCGGCATAGAAGTTAACACTCTTGGTAATGGAGATGTTATGCTTACACAAATGAAGTATGTCAGAGAGCTTCTTCATAAAGCTCACATGGATGATTCCAAATCTGTTGCTACACCTATGCAGGCTTATACAACCTTGTCTGCTAAAGATGGTGATCTCTTTGATAACCCCACATTTTATAGAAGCATTGTTGGTGCTTTGCAATATGTTACCATTACACGTCCTGATCTTACGTTTGCTGTTAACAAAGTGTCTCAATTTATGAGTAGCCCAAGGCAGTGTCATTGGTTTGCTGTTAAGCGCATTCTGCGTTATTTGAAAGGCACACTGTCTTATGGTCTGGTGTTCAAACCCTCTTCTCACTTGCTTTTACAAGGTTTTGCTGATACGGATTGGGGTTCTGATCCGGATGATTGCCGATCTACCTCTGGTGTTATCTTGTATTTGGGAGCTAATCCGATCACCTGGTCTTCTCGGAAGCAAGGTTCTGTGTCTCGCAGTAGTACAGAAGCTGAATATCGATCTCTGGCTAATGCAACTGCTGATCTTGCTTGGGTACGATCTTTGTTGTTGGAATTGTGTGTTCCTTTGTCTGGTTTACCTGTGGTATGGTGTGATAATCTCAGCACTGTTGCCTTAGCTGCTAATCTTGTTCTTCATTCCAAAATTAAACATGTTGAGCTTGATATTCATTTTGTTCGGGAACGTGTATTAGGCAGGCAGCTTGTTGTCAATCATATTCCTTCAACTGAGCAGCCGGCTGATTTGTTTACAAAACCTTTACCTGCTTCACAGTTTCATTATTTTCGAAGCAAACTCAGTGTTATGGTTCAACCACTGAGTTTGAGGGGCGGTGTTAGAGACAATACTACAGCATCAGTATCTGATTCTAAGCTGGCTTTGACGTAGGCTTCTCATAAGACACAAAGCTGAGGCGCTGGTGACGGCGCTGGTGATCATGCAGTAGGCTCCAAGCAAAGCTTACATGGCTTGACGTAGGCTTCTCATAAGACACAAAGCTGAGGCGCTGGTGACGGCGCTGGTGATCATGCAGTAGGCTCCAAGCAAAGCTTACATGGCTTGCTTTAATTGAGTTAGTTAGAAACGGTTATAAAATTTGTTTTGTTGTATATGTATAAAAAGGAAGCAAATGTAAAACAAAAATAGCGTGATTGTTAAAAGAAATATAATAATTCTCATATTTTGTTTTCTACTGTTCATCGTCTTCTTCGTCTGTTTCGCAAAACTTCAATATAGTGACCCTCAAAAATTCCTCCACATGCCTAGGCAAAGGTGATAACAAGATACGTACTCGTCCACCTAAAGCTTGTTTTATCTGCACAAAATGCAAAGTTTAATATATGAAGTAATATTTGGGAATAAATGAAACAAGAGAAGGATTAAAGACTGACCTTAGAAAAAACAAGCTTGTCCAAAAAAGGAGATGCTTTGTCTTGTGGGAGACCCTTCTCCAGACGTGCAAACTTGCTGTCATAAGATTTTCCTTAGTTGTTAAAAAAAAAAAAATGAGAGCGGGTTTGGTGTTAAACATACTAGTTGTATACACATTGGAACAGTGTAAATTTTTTTACCAGAATTTTGTATTGTCTATAAATAAAGTAATTTTGTAACTCTCCCACGATAATAAACATGAGTAATTTCATGAGATATGGTTCTTATTTCTTCCATTGATTACTTGAAGACATTCCTTAAACTTAATAAAGAAGAAGAAAGTAACTGAAGAAATATGAAGTAAATATATTTTTTGAATATGAAAAATCATTTTATTAAAAAAAAAATGGCAGAAAAAAACCCTCATATCATTATTTGAGACAGGAAGGTAAAAAATGATAGAAATAATATTACCCTAATATTAAAATCTTACTTTTATTGCTTAAAATCTAAAAACAGAATCATTTTAAAAATATAGGTACTAAATTGGAATCATTTGAAAAATATGGGTATTAAACTAAAACCACTTAAAAATATGATCAATTTGAAGTACTTTTAATAAAACTTGAGTACTATAAAGGTAGCAAGCCCCATTTTGGATCAACAATCAACTGTTCTATGTTTCACGTCCTTGCCATTAACTCACAAGAAAATGTTTCATAATTTGTGAAGGAAATAACAGATAATCCTTGTAAAACTTACAAAGTTCATAGTATTTGTGAGAAGAAAGCTTGGTGGTCCTAAGCTCGGAGAGCATATGTGAAGAATACTTCAAGGTATCTCGCAAATTATTCGTATCCTAATACAGTATCAATTCAAAAATAAACTTAAGGTTTCTACATATGTTTTTCACTTTCTTTTAGAGAAACAAACAAGGTCTTAAAATTTTGAGAAAATAATGGACATGATGATAGGTATGGATGTTCTATTGCTTTGCTTATCATTTTAATTATTGAAATTGATTATTTTTTTTTCCTCTATAATTATTTGCTGGTTTGAGTGATTTTGGTCCATAATCATGTTCTAGGGTATTTTTTTTCTTCTAATTTTTATTGATTATTTTCTCACTACATCATCTATGTCTCTTTCTTTCTTTCTTGATCTCCCCAGTTTGGTTGTTGGGAAAATATTCGAGAAAATAAGGACCATGTTATCAACTCTGTCTCTTTCTTCATCGTCGTCTAATCTCAAATAATGTTTCTCTCACCCCAGAACCTTTTAATGTTCTTGCCGCCTTAGCCAATAACTGTAGGTACTTTTCCGCATATGTGGTTACTCGTTTGATGTTTTCGTTGTGCACCACCGTGGCCAATTCTAATGACCATTAGACTACAACGAAACGACTGAATATACAGGAAGGGTAGAGACTTGGTTTTTGAGTTTTCTTGCTAAAATAATCTTATGATTGATTCATCAATGAACAAAAATTAGGTATGAGTCAAGTTAAGTTTGTATTTTTTCCTTTTTACTCATTTTCGTCCCTTACTAGATTCTGCAAATTTGTTTTTTTTTTTTATAAAAGGTTGTAGTTAGCAGTTTTCAGTGGGTGCATCGGGACATCCCAACTAGGTTGACACCTCCTTAGCACCTTGTTCATTAGACCGCTCACCACTAATATTATTAAAGCTTAATAAAATTAAATATACAAATAAATATTCTCAACAAAACCTGTAATTAGGTTTGTTGTTTTCATCTGAATAAATAAAAGAGCTAGCGAAAGATGGAGCATTCCACCACCAAGTCGCTGTAAATTTGTTGATAGGTATGATATTTTGCCTTTTCATCTTTCCACCTAGATTGGAATGTGATAATTGTTTGGCATGAATTATATTTTAAACAAGATTATGGAACCTAGTTCCTAAAGATTTTTTTTTTTTTTTTTTTAAGTTTTTGGTTCTTTAGTTTTACTCTGGTACGATAATTTAAAGTTATATGTATCAATAAAAATAAAAATAAGTTAAAGTGAAAAATAGAATTAATGTTATATTTTTTTTTACAGTTGTATATAACATGTTACATCCATTTTTATCGTTGTATATAATATGTTACATCCACTTTTGTAGTTATATGTAACATATTATATATACATTTATTGAATGTTACATACACGTTTACTGAATATTATATACACATCTTTTATTGTATATAATACGCTATATATATTTATATCGTTGTATGTAACACATTATATAGACCTCTATGATTATATATAACATATCACATACCTATCTAAAGAGGTCGTTTGAGCTTCAGTAAAATCACTAGAGCTTCGGTGATATCATTGGTAGCGTCACTGAAGTTCCAATCCATTTACCGATGGAGTCGCCGGAGTTGTAGAGTATTTCTTTATTAGCCCTAAAGGGCATTTTAATAATTTATATAATTTTTATAATTAAAGTTCACAATTTTGAATATAATTTTACTAATTTTAAAAAATGTTAACTTACAATCTAAATATAAGTTATTTAAGTCCAAAGCTTCAAGTTTAAGCTCCAGGTCAAAATGGGTAATGTGGGCGAAGCTTGATCCAACAAGGCCCAATAGGCCCAAAGTTGAAAGATACTAAAGCCTTAACCCGTTACCGCCAGATGGGATCTGAAGACCCAGACTAAAGACTAAAGACTAAAAGAAAGTGGAACTTTGGCCTCGAGTAGCGTTCAAAATTTCAATTTTGAAAACCAATACTCGACCGTTGGTCCCGTTAGAAACAAAAACGTGATTTACACATACTGAGCTCTCTCACGTACTGTGCTTTGGGATACAAATAATCCCACCAAAAGCTACTTTTCTTCATTGAAAGATTTCCCAGTTCCTCAGCTTCACCAATCACCACTCAGATATGAATATGATTACGAGACGCCATGGTTGGCAGCGTCCTCTCCATCCTTTGCAGGTCACAAAACCACCATTTCTATCTTTTTTGGTTCAAGTTAAACTTTTTTTAGTGTTTTTTGAGTTCTCATTGAAGAATTTCACTGTGGTCATGTTATAGAAATCTGTATTAACCATTTAATTTGTTTCCCATTTGTAATTGCAGATAATAGGAATGGAAATTTATCAGTTGGGTGTTTCTGATTACAAATTTAGCTGTTGGGTGTTAAATTAAACTCCTTTACTCTTTTGAATTCTTATCGAATAATTTCACCGGGGTCATGTTATGGAAATTGGCATAAACCTTCTAAGGAAATTCTAAAATACAGATTCTATGTTACATTCATTATCCATCTAAGGAAAATTCTAAAATACCGATTCTATGTTACATTTATTATCCACCATGTATTGTGGGGTGGGTATTAAATTCTTTTTTTTTTTCTTCCCAAAATTGATTTTTATTTTTTATTACTGAGATTAACTTGAAAGGCTCAAATTCTGTAAGTTAGAATGACCATTTGTGATATGTTTTACCATTTTGTATGAAATTGCAGATAGTAGGAATGGCAATTTACAGTTTCCTGGTGGTGTTCTTTTATACTTTCGAAGGGCTTTTACTTGGGAATAGATTCGCAGAAATAACTATCACCACTGTGTATACAATTGTGGTATTGTGTCATTAATTATACATCAAACTTATTTTTTCTCTGCTCACAGTCATTTGTTTCATTGAGTTATTAGTTAAAGTTGAAAGGAATATGAATTTTTGGGAGTCTTGTCTTTAATTTTTCAGGTTGCTGGGGTAATGTTTCTATTTACAAGGTGCACAGCTATTGATCCAACTGATAGAACTAGCTTCAAGAAGAAGAAAAAGCCCAAATGTAGGATAAATTATGGGTTTTTGCTTGGTCAAATTGTTCTCAGATTCTTCAGGAGAATAGAAAGGAAGATTCTTAGAACACTGATAAGGAGGAAGTATTTCGATCCATTGAAAATCGGCACAGATCATTTGGTTGATCCATTGCTTCCTTTTCCCTTTGCCCTTAGGGATGATGCTGTTACACCTAACCCAAAGGAGGATGACATTTCCTTCTGTTCCTTTTGTGACTGTGAAGTAAGCTTCAGTATTATTAGTTTTCATTATACATGCTTGAATAGAACAGCATGAAGTGATGTACAAGACTTAATTCTTTAACAGGTTAAGAAAAATAGCAAACATTGCAGAACATGCAACCGTTGTGTTGAAGGGTTTGATCACCATTGCAGGGTAATAATCTGAGATTTCTTCTCTTTTTTATCAGCTGCTAAATGTATATTATGACATTTAGGTTCATTTACTTGTGTATTAAAGTCTCTTGGATTTTTCGAGTGACACTTTAATTCTTACCTTAAGAACACTTTAGTCTCTTAATCCAAGCCTTTTAACCATAAGAATACTTTACAGTTACTTAAAACTTTTTTAAAACAAGTAGGCTAAACTGCTCATAAAAATAACTAGTGGATCTAAGTGTTCCAGTTGCAGTAGTTAGTAGACCTATGTAGCCACCCACTTTATAAAATAAGGACTAAAGTGTTCTTAAAAGGTAGCCACTAAAATGTCTATTGCTAAAATGGACTCCTAGGGTGATTTTCTTCTAACAAATGGGAAGTGCTATTTCTTATTGCTATGCATTAATGTGAATACAACTCTGTATACGTTTCTTTTTTGCAGTGGTTAAACAATTGTGTTGGGAAAAAGAACTATACGACGTTCTTTCTTCTGATGATTTTTGTTTTGTTAATGGTCAGTAGTTTTCAACCTTTTTCATTCAATATGGATTTGTTAATTTCTTATAACTAATAGGATTGTCTCGTCTGATTTATGCAATTGATTCTTGTCACCTATAATTTGTATTGGTACAGTTAATTGTTGAAGGAGGAAGTGCAATTGCCGTATTCATCAGATGCTTTGCAGATAAAAATGGAACAGAACAAGAGCTGAAGAGGAGGTTTTACATAGAGTTCCCAAGATGGCTTCTGGCTGTGATATCAGTTAAGTCTAGTCACACTCCTCAATTAGGTTTGTGATTGTTTACCATGATTTGAATACAAATGGCTCAAACTCATTGCTTGAAACTATTGCAACATTGCAGGTCTTGTTATTTTTTATTACTGCTTATGGTTCAGCAGCATTGGGACAACTGTTTTTCTTTCATGTGGTTCTATTGAGAAAGGTACTTTTGAGGCAGCATGAAGCTAGCTCTAATTACATTATAGAAATGGGTATTTAAGGCTCCATTTGGAAGTGTTTTTTTAGAAATGATTTGAAATCAAATGGTTTCACAAGAAGCATTCATGTATATGACATGAAATTGTTAAAAGTTGTTTTGAGTGCCATATTACTACTCACAGAAGCATGAATAACTTATCCTCAAAGCAATGCTACTCAAAATTTAGTAAGCACTTCGCTTAAAGATTGTCAATACATTAGAATTACTTTGGGTTATTTGAAAACACTTTGTAGAAGTAGTAAGTTCCAAAGCGACGCTAACTCTGATTTAATTGATTTTTTTGGTTTTTTATTTCTCACATTGTATACAATAATTGGTTGTTGGTGTAGGGAATGAGAACGTATGACTATATCCTAGCAATGAAAGAGGTGAACCAATCAATGGACCTACTTGATCCTTTGGATGATTCAGATTTTTCTTCGGACGAAAGCACTGATTTTGATTCACCCGAACAGCAGCCAAAGTCAAAATTTTTGTCACGGTTTATATGCCGAGGACAAGGGGTTAATCAGGTAAAAAAGAGAAAATAACCCTTTTATTCTTATAATTAGGGTGATTATTTTGACAAAGAACAGATAATCTGATAAGAAAACGATCCTTTGAGAATTTTCTAGTCATAATATATCATTAATTCTTGGTCTTAATATTCTCTAAGACAAATGCATACGTTGACAAATAAGATAACTCGAAAGAGACCTAACACAAACACAAACACATTAACAGACATGATTTGCGACCCCTAACTATATTCTTCCTTCTCACTAGATGGTTTATTTATTTTTAACTTCCAGAATCCAATAAGACTGTCTATAAGAATAGAAGGAGATCATCCTACGTCCAAGCCCTCCTCTCCATTGAACAAGAAAAAGAGCTTCCATGTAGGCATTGACCCATGGAAACTAATAAAGTTGAGCAAAGAGAAAGCTTTATTAGCAGCAGATAAAGCCAGAGAAAGGATAGGTGGACAGAAGCCAACAACATTTCAAAATGATCCACTACATCCATTACCATTGGAGACAAAATGTGGACCATTGATGAATGTTGATAGAAATGTGACCAATACAACAGGACTAAGCTTGACACCACTTGTTGCTAAAGCAAACTTCCCATTATCACCTGGAAGATTTTCAAGTCCAAGAAAGCGTTTTTCGAGTTCTCCTAAGAATAACAAGTACAGAAGCAATTTTGACTTGAAATTGACTGAGGTCTCTAGGGAGCTTGAGACTTACATTTCAAGGCAAGTTCTTTGTTCTGTTATAAAGGAAGATGGTGCTGTGCCTTCCCCAAGATAGAGCTTTTCTTTTCTTTAATTTAGTGATCTCAACCTTTGAGAGGAAAAACAAAACAAAATAAGATCTACTCTTCAGTGGTGTATTATTCTTTTTTATACCTTTACTTCACAGTAAATTGTTTTGAATTTGCTCAAGCAATTGATCTCTTTGTTGTAAAGGTTGCTCTTCAGTTGAGTGTTATTCTTTATATGCAACCGTATGTTGGTAAATATTTTAACCTTTAATTTTTATTTATTTTTTGTCAACAATCTTTGAAAAGTTGTAGACATATTTATAACATATATATGCAAATTTAACATATCTATTTAACTTTCCTTTTCACATGAAAAACTTTACTGACTTAAATTTTATGTTAAAAAAATCACTTATTCTCACTTATTTTGCTAAAATTTGACGTTAAATTTATCTCTAATCAAAAATATTATTTTAGTACAATTTTTACACCATTATTTTTCATCTTTAACTCATCATATTAAATATAATATTCTTTTTATTTTTATTTAAGTTCAATTGCATTATCTTTTTCTCATTATCCAACTCTTTACACTATTTTATCACTAAAAATATATATATTTTTTTATTTATTTTGAAAATATATATAAAAAAAAAATTAGCGTTTGAATTGTGCAAAATATAGTACAATTTCTTTGATCGTTCTATTTTAATACAAAATTATAGAATTAATTTTTAATACAAAAAATTATATTGTTTTAATATTTTAAAATCTTATCAAGGATGGCTAAACGAGGTGTTTTACGAAAATAAATTAGTTTACTGTGATGAAAAGAAGCTTCTCTAATTTTTTTTTACGACGCCATTGCTAGTTTTTTTTTTTTCGGTTCCTTTAATTTGAATTAGTTGTTTTGGGTTTTATTTAAGAAACTAGCAAAGGAATTTGTCTTTGTCCTGTGTATCTATGCTCTAATTGAATTCTAGAACTATTGCAGTTTTTCATCAAGCAAGTGGTGTACATAATCGACGTGCTGTAGAAAGCCTGAGAATATCAATCAATAATAATTAATTTAAGGTACAGATATGCCTAACAAGAAAAGTGCTTCTGATTCTAACGCTCTTATCAACCGTGATTCGACGTTTGGCTTTGTTTATCATGACAAAAAGTACGTGTCATCCTTCCTCACTTTGAATACAATGAATGAATCATTCTTTTTCTTCTTCTTATCGTTGTTTTCGCCCAAAAAAAAAGTCTAAGTTTGAGTTTTTATTTTTTTTTATGTTGAATTGTGCAGTATCTATGAAGGGGAGCGTTTCGCTTGTCTGCTCCAATCAATTAAAAACGTAGGTTATCATTTTTTGCTACTTAAATCCCTCTCCTTTTTCTTCCTTGACTGCATTCTCTAACATGCCACATTCACTCAACTCCACATAAACTGAGGGTCTGTTTGTTTTTTTTTTTCCTTCTAGTACCTATAAAAGCGATTCTGACAGGAAAAATAAAAATAAAAATAATGCTTCAAGACGAAAAATATGAAAAAATTTTGTCGCGGTTAATAAAGGACATTTGTGCCTCTTGATTATGTATTTATGCCTGCAACAACACAAGCAAACAGACCCCGATTTATTGTGGATGACTCTATAGCCAGAGCTGGATTTGGTATTGTCAGAGTTGAAGTGCATGTGTTTATAATTTATAGTTTTAATTTTAAATTTCTCTAACAAATTCATTGTTAGGTGTACAAATTAGAAATATAAATAGCAAATTGGCATATAGTTACGATAAGTTACTCCTTATTATAAATTAACATTTTAGGTTAGAATCTAGCCTAATAAATGGTATCTAGAGTTGGAGTCTAATTTGCATGTATGTGCATACAAGATAGATCTTAAAGTAAAAAGTAGATACCTATGTAAGCAGCACACGTGGCCTATATTTGAACAAATGGTGGGCTCTTATTGGATTGTGATGAAAACTTCGAGATGTTGTTATAGACTTATTTGAACCCTCGATGATTGATTAAGTTAGCGTGTATTTTTTAGATATTTCTTACAACTCGTGTGAACTTAATGGAATATAGATGTCCGTTTGTAGGGTGTACTAAAGTACTAGTCCTTGATATTTGGGTATGATTGGAATCTATGGAATAAATGTGTTCTCGTTTAAGGAAGATTGTTAGGTGTACAAACGAGTTTCATTAAAAAAAAAAATATAAAGTATAAATTGAATATATAATTGTTATGAACTACTTGTTAAATTTTTGGTTGGAACCAAGCCCAACGTTCTTGCTCTCAAAATAGACATTGCCTTTTTTATTGTTTGGGGTTTCTTAATAAATTCTTACACCATACGGGGACAACTTACCTGAAAATAATGGTTTAAGGTGTGCCAATCTTCTTTTCTTTCTATTAAGTTTTGGTCTAGTGAATTGTCAAAGTATTGCTGAATTGAATGCTTCTTTGTGATTTTTAACTTTGCAACAACAATTTGCTATTGGGGCAAATGAGGTTACTCGTATACTTGAACGCATGACCCCAAGTGGAGATGGGGTGAACTCAGCTCAACAGCCCTGTTCTGGCTGCAACCACAAAGCACCCTCGGTTCAGCTTCCGGTGGGTTTCTTATTTTAATTATAAGCCATGCTTTTGTTTAGGAAGCCTCCTTAATAGTTTTACTCCTACTTGTACTCATGCCCCATGGCATGGTTCTCATACTTTTTGCTTGTTCCTTTATCGTGTATTATTTTCTTAAGTAGCAGAATACGCTCAGTGGGTTTTAAAGTTGTTTGCTTTATTGTATTAGGTGTTTGTGAAAATCTCAAGACGAACTATGTTAATTTGAGGTTCATTGTTTTTCAAGAAACATGTTTTATAGCCCTTTATAATAATTAACCGGCCAGTTTTTGTCGGAAGTATATGGTTGTTGAGAATTGATGATTTTCATCTTGAGCGTATAGGTGGTTATGCTGGCTTCTGATTGCAATCCACGATGGCTCACAAAGCATATAAAAAGCTTAGCCTTGTCAAGGAACGTACCATTAAGGCAGGCTTCTTAAGATTAGGGGAACTTGTACAAATTAACACAGCAATTGCTTTAGGGGTAAAGTTAAGGATGTCGTGGTTTTCAGGATGACAATCTAATTTTTAATTGTGTGTATGTTGGTGTGTTTTGGATGTTTTTTCCTTATGTCAGTTTCTGTATTAGATAATCTCATTTCCTTAATGTAGACTAAAGGGAACTTGATTAATCAACTCATCCAGAAGATCCTTCTTGGAGATTTAGTAGATCTTGGAACTGAAGTATTTTTGTAGAACACAAAGGTTGGTGTTTAACTTAAGGCAACACCGCCATTTTTGTAGCGAATTTTAACCAATAGGAAGGTCAAATGAAAGCAGTAAAAGAAGTATTTGCTCGGGTTTTGGTTAGCACGTATCTCTGTGAGTATTTTGATTTTTAAATATAAAATTATATGTTTTTATATGTTTTTATTTTATCTTAAATTAATAATAATATTTTTATTATTATTTTTAAAATATAATAGATATATAAAAATGAATTAAATATTTATTTAAATAAATTTTATAATAAAAAAATATTTAAATATAAATTATTTTTGTAAAATATATATAACCAATTTAATCTGACTATATTATACAGCTTATCACGAAACAACTATATATATTAATTATAATACAATTTAATACAGTTCAGTCTCATACGATTATATTTAATTTATTTGATATAGTTCACTAAATATACTATGAGAGTTCGAGGCTCATAGGACTTAGATAAGATGTGATCGTGAGATACTGAAAATAAAAAATAAAACTTAAAAAAATTGAAAAAAGAAAAAAATTTGTTTTTTAAATGACGTGCTGTGGTTTTGAAGTATTCAATACAATGCTAACATAGTAACATTATTGTCCAAACAAACAAAAAGTACAATTTTGTTTTCTCTCTTCACATCTTTCAATCATTTATATTCCAATTTAATTGACGTGAACATGCCAATAGTTTTCTCTCATAACATGCCAACTGCCAACATGTATTTTAGAAATTGCAGCTAATATCTGTCTATTGTAATTCTTTTTGCTTAAAAAATTTGATACAGTTAAAATTTTTTGTTTTTGTTTTTTTTTTTGGCCTAATTTTAACTGTACAGGTTATAAGAGAAATTTTTAAGTTTATGTTGATCAATGTTCAAATAACAAATTTTCAACTCCAAAGCTCAACCCCATCACACCTATTTAGGGCACAGAATTGGGGGCATTTGGGCTGTTAATCCTAATTTGAACATTTATCGTCTAGTTGATAACCTCTCTAAAACGAAAATCCAGAAATAGAATCTCATCTCCATTGCAATTGTATACAGAATCATATGACAACTTTACAAACGGACAATAAACTTTGCCTACAACGCTAGGCAAATGAGTACCTGGTTTAATTGCTAAGCCCGTCCCTTCAACACTAGCCAAATGAGTATACTTCTGCCCCCTTTAGCCCTTGACGGTATACAAGAGTCGACTGTTTCAACTAGTGAGTTTTTTTCCTTCTTTCTTTCTTTTTGCTAAACTTTCAACTAGTGAGATTGACATTGAAAACTAATAGACTATAAGTCACTAAGTCAGTAACTTGTTCTGTGTTTAGCACAAAATATTTAAAACACCAATTTCTTGAGATCATTTCCAAAGAATAAAGAATGGGGAACCAGCCAAAAAAATTGTAATTTCATTTATAACTTTTGGGATAAAAACAGAAACAATGTAATGGTAAGCATTCACTCACCACTTTCCATCATGACTCACCTCATGTAAAATATGTCAGTTACACCTCGTTTTAACAGGGAAAATCCAAGAGAAAAGACTTCACAAAAAGAAGATGACTACAGGTCTTCAGCAGAAACAGTCGTACTAGGGCCCAACTTTGCTGAAACTACATTGAGATATACATCTCACACCGATAGTATATACCAATGACAAAAATACAATCATCATTAGCTAGGTTCTGGTGGCACCACTTTTAGGCTTCGCACCCAATCACAGTAGCTTGGATCATCAAAGTGGAGAAAACTGCTTTTTAGCTTTGTCCGCTGCTCCATTGTCAATGTTCGTAGCTGTGGGAATCTAGCTTCCTGCAAAACAAACATGGCAGTCAAGTATTTGTAATTAGCAATGGATTGAAATAAGAAGCCCTTACATAATCGAGCAAAAAGAGTCATTCTTGAAACTGTTCTCTCACCTGCTCATATGATGGATCCTTGTGGGCTGGTATTAGCCGAGAAATGAAGTATCTGGCCTGGGAGCTTCCCTCCTGTTAAAATGTAAAGCTGTAAATCAATTTGAACTAATGGGACTGACCGACAGAAAGATGCTTTGCTATAATAGAAAATCACGATGAAAAAACCTTAAATGAAAGAATGCGAGGCGCTGGAAATCGCAATTCTGTCAGCTCTTCAGCCAATGTCCTGCAAGCTGCCAAAGCAGCTGCACTTCTTCCTTCATCAGAAGCAAGTTCAGCACCCTGAGTCCACCATTTCCGAGCAAGCAAAACAAACAATTAATGAACAGAATAAAGGGAAACATTAAATTTAAAATTCTGAGCACAGAGGCATAATGAGGGTCAAATGTAAAATGGGTCAGACGTTAAAAAATAAATAAAGAAAAATATTAATATGTCAATGCCTTTATATGCCTGACAAACAGTATGGTCCTAACTTTACCATTAATGTTTCTTGCCTAAAATTGTTGTTACAATCAGATGACACCAAGGACTCCAAGGTAGAAGAGCCAAAACCCGTAACTCCCTGTTCCCTCAACATGACAACATCATATATAATTTAGGGTAAAAGGCTTTGTTGATCCCCAAACTAAGTCTTCATTGACAGAAAAGTCCTCAAACTAAAAAAAACCTAACACTTTGGTCCCTAATCTATTATATTTTAACAGATAAGTCCTAAATTACAATTTTGGAACTAAAGTGTGACTAATATGTCACACTTAGGTCCCCAAACTCGTTAATTTTTGGGACCTATTGTAATGAACAGCAATAAGTTTGGGACCTAAGTGTAATAAATAATAAATTTAGGACATAAGTGTAATAAATGGGACTTAAGTGTGACATTCAATAACTTTAGGAACCAACGCAGCCCTTTATCCCATAAATTACTTCTAGACCTAGTAAAAAAGTTTATTTTGCAGTGACATGCTTTGTAAAAGTACAAAGCATTTCCCCCCTCTATCCTATATCCGATTAAGTTTAATAAGCCAAAACAAGGGATGGAGAGAAGGGGAGCATTAGAAACATAAGCTATGCATATACAAAGACACAGAAGGACCAAGGTGCATACCAACCAAATAAAGACATCAGTACCATGGTCGAGAACAACTGCTGAATCAGACTGCATGGCAAGGTCATAAGCTGGTAGTTCCTCAAACGTTCCTCCTTCCCTGTGCATTAGACATCTAGGTGCAACCATTCGAAGTGAGAGGTCAAAGGATGCATTCAAGAACAAGTTCCGAAGTACAGACCTCTCATCTTCGTGTCCAACAACGCTTCCCAAAAGTGGGCCCCTTCTAAGATGGAATAGCAGCTCTGGTAACAAAGATATCTCCTTGGGGAACCGATAGAGCTTTGACTTTGGTGCTTGTGAACCAAACTTCAGAGCAATGTCTTTGACTCTTTCATCTATTGTGGCTCGCATGTCAATTGCATCAGAATGGTTCTTAGCTTGCAGGAGTGTCCTCTTGGCAATAAGAACTGCTGCCACCTCAACTTGAACACTCTCAAGATATGCTGAAACACTATCCACAGTTGGCAACCTTACTGTGATTACTCTTGATATCTCAGCCTGATACACATTTGAATACTGAATTACAAACTGGAAAAACACAGACTCAGTCTTAATATCGCCTTTGGTTTCCATGGATAGTGAAAAGCATTGTGTTTCTTCAACACTAAGAATTTGTATATAAAGAGAAGTATCATTTTTGAATGTTTCATGGTTGTCAACATGGGCCTCTTCACCAGGACCCACGACTTGCGTTATAAGAATATCATCAGAACAGCGTATTTCTAACAAACCATGGGAACCTGCAGCCCTGGTAGATGTTCTTTGCAAGTTTACACCAAAGGCTTCTCCAAAGTCATCATGAAGAACTAGAACACCTCCAGAAGCTTTTGCAAGAGGTTGGAGAACAGGAACTCTTACAGGGCACGTCCCTGCACATAGAATGTCAACAGCTGTATCGTGTCCATGAGCTTCTCGACCCAGATTTTCCATCCATTTGATTGATGTCTTTTCCAGGTAAGGATAATTAGGATGACTGAAGGAGTGAGGAACAGACCCAGGGCCAAAAGTATTAGGTCCACCGGCACACACAATAATCCTGCTATTGCCTCCAGACCTTTTGATTATCCCCCGAGACATCTCTGCTGATGGCCCTTGAATTATAGCAAGAGCAACCTCAACTGCTGTACCTAGGCACCGGTCTCTTGAAGCTTCTGGAACATTCAATTTGTAGGGCCTCAGTGATGAGAATATAGCATGTGCTACTGGCAGTGAAGCATGCATTGGCGACAAGTATACGCCAGTTCCATAAATCATCCCCTTCAACGATTCCTGAGTTGGAGACTTATCACCAGGAAGCACATCAGCAGATGCAGTTGATTCCTCTGAGAAATCATAAACTGATACTGTCCGACCAAACAAGATTATCCCAATTCTTGTTGTTGGGGGAAGTGAGTCAACAAAGGCATGCAAGGAACCCTGTAAATGCCGGAGGTGAGGCTCATCTAAACACTCATCTATTACAAGAACAATGGGTGCCGACATTCTTGAATCAGAAACTGGAATAAAGCCAGGTCTTCTGTTCCCAGTTTGGACATAGTCAACCATAGTAAATGATAACTCTGGAAAATTACGCAGATCATCCCTGCTGAGAGCTACATATTCTCCCTCACTTTGGTTCAGTTTCCCACAAATTACACACTGCCACTGGCCAGAGCCAAGTAAGATTTTACAATAGACATTTGCATAAGCTCCACAACCACTGCAGCGGTGTGGTTCACGTTGAATAATTTGAGGTCCAGGTGAGATTTCCCTGCCCGATGATATCAATGCCCCAAAACCCAAACTAGGTATGTTTGCTAGCTTCTTCTGTTTTAATACCTACATAACAAATCAATGGGAGAATAATTCAAAATAATGACCTAATTTGGGGGCAGAAGTACATACAACTTCACACATAATCATAATATATAACAGTAAAAAAAAACATGAAAACAATGTAAACGTCAAACCAAACAACAGAGATCACTTTGTGTGTAAAACACAGTACGCAAATGAATGCATTTGAATGTGTTTATACTGGTTATGAGAATTGTGAAATGAAAAGGAAGGGTGCTTTACCATCTTCCAAAATACACAATTGACTACAGGAATTGATGTCTGAACCCAGGAGAATAAAGGAAAATACCTTATTGGCAGAGAACAATATATATGGTGCTTCTCCAGTGTGCAATGCATCATCTGTAACATTGGTCACTTGGTACTGCAACTCAGCTGATCCATTTGAGAAATGAGGAGGGGAAGATGTCGGCAAAGATGAACCAGATGTAAAAGGAACCGGCTGGGGAGTTACTGGTGAGGCACGAAAAGGTACAGCAGCAGGCCTGACAGGCGAAGTAAAGACAGGAGGTCCTGGGGGAGTGCTCAAATGAGGGACAGGGCTGCCAGTTTTCATACCATTGGCAGGTGATGGTACATTTGACATTTTGGTAGAAGGTGAAGGAATCTGATCTTGATGAAACTTTGGTGTATGAAACCTTGGACCGCCAGGTGGAATTAGTGGTGGAGGTATATAACTTTCCTCAGGTTGAGGACTTGGTGTTTCTGGTAGTGAGGGATTGTTAGGACCAGAATACCCAGCAGAATGCTGTGCTGGACTGGCCATTGAATCCAAAATTTTATTACTGAAGAAACCTCAAAGACCAGAAACAAGGATCAATTAGTATGGAAAATGACAATCTATAACCAAAGCTACTATTAAAGAGAGCTTACAAACAAAAGGGATTGAAGGTGGCAACAAAACCCAGTGATGATAAATTGTATAATTTGAATAGAAACAATACAAGTGAGAAAAAATAGTTAGTAATAGTGAAGCTCCTGGATCTTATTATGCCTTGGGATCAGAGGCTGCTAAAGAGGGTGTCAGTCCCTATGCGATGGACCACAATTAAAAATCAGGCCTTAAATAATAAGTATTAATAAAAATTAATATTAAATTTTATTAAAAATAAGCATAAAAGCTACTCTAATCTATGTATAGATATAGATTGTGTTTACCAAAAGAATCAAACCTTTGACACTGCACTGGAGGGCAGTAGGCAATGTAAATATAAAGTAAATAAAAATACTAAACAGAAATATCAATATCACTATGATGATAAAAATACTACCAATCCCTCTCTTTAGAATAAATTACAACTCTACAATTGGTAATTAATTTTTAATTAATTATGATTATTAATTCTATAATTAAATTATTTCATGATATTTAACATTATTTAATATTACTGTTTTTTACCTTTGCATTTCAAGTTTTTGACAATTGCTTGAAAATGAAAATTAACAGGGAAATTAAGGCAAGAATTGAGAAAGTTCAAGTTTTCAGAAATTCACGAATTATTATTTTAAGCATTCAACAATTCAGAAAAGAAAATAAAAAACTGAAATGTATTGAAAAGTTCACAATAACACTTTAGAAAGGTTCAGATGCACATAAGGCATCATATCAGATAACTAAACTAGCTAATAGCATAGTATCATACAAGGGACGGGAATTTTAAGCATAAAGAATAAAACTGAAACCATTAAATCAAAACCTTCATGATGCGGCAGATCCCAGTTACAGACATCACCTAATACTAAAATTCAACCAAACAGAATATTGGAAACTACAATTTGATGGCCCAAATGTAACCACAATCTAAACGAAAATGAGGATTTTCTTTGATTTACAAGAATCATGAAACCTATCTTCAGAGAACGACGAAGAAATCATTGGAAACGACCATCTACCTTAACCCAATTTGAGAATCACAAGCTGAGAGAGGTATCTTACATATTACCGAAGAGGGAATGGACTGATGGGAAATGGAAAATCAAGAGAGTGGGATAGTGGACTGTGGAGACTATTGTCTTATAGAGTGGCGGAAATGGAGCTTAGCGAACATCAATAGTAGAAGATTATTGACCAGCGTCGTTGGTGCGGAAGAAGGAGACAACGACATTAGGGTGAGTGGAATCAAAATTATCGAATCGATTGGGGCTTTTTGGCTGGTTTCTCTTTTTTTTTTTGTCAGCGACGGGTCTCCCCCTTTTTTTCCTTCATATTTTTAACGCTTTTATTTTGGTCTATTAAGCAATTTTAAATTTTTTTAACCACATTTTATTTATATTATTTAACCTTTTAAACTATTCTTTTTAATTATTATTATTATTTTTACTCAGATAAAAGTATTTTATTAGTATCTCTTAAAAATACAAAAAAAAAACAATCATGAACAATATTATAAATCATAAGTAATCTAAAAATGATAACACAACGAGATTAATCTACGGCAATAACCTAGTAAAATAAATAAAAAATACTAATTTAACTTATATAATATACAAAACAATAAAAAAAAACCAAATACCAACATGTTTATTCTTAATAACAAGCTATGAAGTAAAAAAAAAAGCCCTAGGTTATGAAATGCATGATGTTGAAGCTCATTAATTTGCAAACTTTTGTGTATTTCATAATACCAAATAATTTACACTCAACCACTTACATAATGGCACAACCAACATTACGCCCGAATGATGTGTATATAAACAAAATATGTCCAAAAATTGTTGTATTTAAAACAAAGATAGCAACTCCCCCAAAGACGACAACTATGGCAATCAAATTAGAATCATACAATGGCAACGACATGAAATCATAACCAGACGACATCTACAAGCAATCAAATCAGTGTTGATGTTGTTAATGACATCTATGCCTAACGGCTCGAAACCAAAACCAGACAACATCAACGGGCAACTAAAGCAACGTTAACGCCATTAACAACATATATACTCAATGAATTGTCTGTCGTTAATGCCGGACAACAACAATCATTTTTTCACGAGAAACAAAAACAGATCAAACAAAACTAGATTGCAGAGGCAATCGACGGCTTGGCCAGTCGGCCAAACCTCTATAGCTGGCCAAAAGGGGCTAAAACCTATAGAGACAAGGGCGGAGCCATAAAAAAAAATTTAGAGGGGTTGAAATTTAATTTTTTAATATAAAGTAAAAAATTAGTAAGAATTATAGTAGATTATACTCAATTTAATATTGAATTTTTCATGTCATATTATAATAGAGACATAAAATTAAAGCTTAAAAAATATAGAGTTAATACATTATAATTAACTCATAATGAAAATTAAACAAAAATATAATAAGTTAATAAGTATTAGTATTATTCATAAATAAAATAAATTTGTAAACTTTCGTGTATTTCATAATACCAAATAATTCACACTCAACCACTTACATAATGGCACAACCAACATTATGCCTGAATGATGTGTATATAAACAAAATATGTCCAAAAATTGTTGTATTTAAAACAAAGATAGCAACTCCCCCAAAGACGACGGCTATGGCAATCAAATTAGAATCAGATAATGGCAATGACATGAAATCATAACCAGACGACATCTACGAGCAATCAAATCAGTGTTGATGTTGTTAACGACATTTATGCCCAACGGCTCGAAACCAAAGCCAGACAACATCAACGGGCAACTAAAGCAACGTTAACGCCATTAACAACATATATACTCAATGAATTGTCTGTCGTTAATGCCGGACAACAACAACCATTTTTTCCACATGAAACAAAACAGATCAAGCAAAACTAGATTGTAGAGGCAATCGACGGCTTGGCCAGTCGGCCAAACCTCTATAGCTGGCCAAAAGGGGCTAAAACCTATAGAGACAGGGGCAGAGCCATAAAAAAAAAATTAGAGGGGTTGAAATTTAATTTTTTTATATAAAGTAAAAAATTAGTAAGAGTTATAGTAGATTATACTCAATTTAATACTGAATTTTTCATGTCATATTATAATAGAGACATAAAATTAAAGCTTAAAAAATATAGAGTTAACACATTATAATTAACTCATAATGAAAATTAAACAAAAATATAATAAGTTAATAAGTATTAGTATTATTCATAAATAAAATAAAACTAAAAAATTTAAGCAAATAGCAAGTTCAATTAAACACACCAAAATTTATAGTTGTTAAAACTAAAATAAATATATAAAAATGTAAAAACTAAAATATGATTTAGAATTTTAAGCTTGAAACTATATTTAAAAATATATGTTTGTAAACAATATAAGATTGACTAATAATAATAAAAATAATAAATTTTTAATATAAAAAAATTTCAAATAAATTTTAAAAGATTACTAAAATAAAATGTTAAATAATATAATGATAGATAAAGTTAAAATTTGGGTTGAAATTAAATATGATAAATATAAACTTAAAAATTTTAATATGAAGTTTATCATATACTTATTTTTTTAATTTTATTTTTATAATTTTGAGTTTAAAGTTAAATATTTAAATTTTTTTTTAGATTATCACATTTAAGAAGAATTTTTACATAATATATTACTACAATTTATTTTTGTTACTAACAATTATCAAATATATGAAAAAAAAAATATTTAACCATTTTTATTTAAAATTAATACTATTTTTATTCACGTATTTGTTAAATATTGTTAATATATTTTAAAATATGTATATAAAAATTATATACAATATTATTAAATATTATTATTTAATACTAAAAATATACATATAATTAATTTTTTGTAAAAAAATTGTCAATAATTATAACCTCACTATCCTCGGCCCCTGTACATAGATAAGAGAGAAAATGAAATTTCAAAATTTAAGAGCGAGCCATTTTTTCCAAAAATATCACAAAATTAACTTTTCCTTGATAATCCTTTAATTTTAGAAGAAGAAAAAAAAAAAGCTAACTAAGAATAAAATAAATTATTTTAATAATTTTTTACTAAAATGTTATTTTAAAGATGTCAATCGATGATAAATTATATTATTTTAATATTTTATACTTTAAAAAATTATTAAAATAATATATTTTTATTCTTAATTAACTTACTTTTTAAAGTTAAATGATTAAGTGATACTACTTATAATTTAAAAGGTTAAATAATATAAATAATTAAATCAAATAAAAAAAATCTCTAGTCTTATTTTTTATAACATGATAACATATATTTCTCACATTATCACAATTTCTTTTTCATTTTCAAATATGTTTTCAATTTGTGGAGTCGTCCTCTAAAATTTAATGACTATGTAAACTTACTATTAAAAAAAAAAAAAAGATGACTATGTAAAGTTGTATATTCCTATGGTTAATCATGTTTTATGACCCTAATATATTAGATTGTTATAAATATATCCATAAAATTTCATTAATTTTAAATATATCTAAAATGTTATATAAAGTGTAATGATTATAGATAAAATAAAATTTTCATCCATTTCAAAAGGAACCAATTTCAAAATTTTGTTAAATTTACTTAACCAAAGAATTAGAATAAAAGAACTCAATTTTTTTTTAGAGGGAATTCACTTTGAGTAATAAAAGCTTGCGTCAAGAGGTGGGTAATTATTTGAATAAGAAAATAATAAAGGAAAGAAGACATAAAAACAAACAGAGAAAAATACACAGCAAAAGACAGGAAAATAGAGCTTGAAGCGTTGATAATGGAGGTCCTTTTTTGCCATCGTGGGAGACCCACACTATTAAGAATTTCTTGGAGTGACAAGAACCCAAGATGAAGATAATTTTCTTGCTTCAAATATCACAATATAATATGTTTTTTTGTTTAATTTGTTCTACTTGATTCTTGTTTTGTTGTAATTGATTATTATGGTGCCTCCACTAATTTGATATTCATTTTGATTAAGCAATCGTGAAGATGTGAATTTTTCAGATGATTCGATAAACTTCCATGTCAGAGGTGCTAAGAAATAATTCTTGGTCTGATGTATTCAATTAGAAAGCACGAAAAATCCAACATTTCAAATTTTTTTAACATAGACAATAGGTTTGATACACCTAGATTAAGTATAGTTATATTAGACTGAATTATATTATAATTAATTTGTATAATATTTGTTAAAAAATTGAATAATATAGTCATATTAAATTGATCATATATATTTTACTAAAATAATTTATATTTAAAATAATTTTTATTATAAAATTTATTTAAATTAATATTTAATTTATTTTTATTACATTTTTAAAAATAAAAAAAGTATTATTTTAATTTAAGATAAAAAAAAAAGTTAAGACATATAATTTTATAATTAAAAATATAGACAGACTTAGTTAATTATCGAGTACGATTTAGACGCATACATCTTAGTTGTACAAAATTTCTATATAATTATACTATTTTTATACTATATGATACGATCTAATTTCATAATTAAACGTTTAACTATATATAAATTATACAATCATAATATTTAATACAGTATAACAAATATGCGAATAAAGTTTGGTTTGGAATACTATACATAGTAGATTTAAAAATTTTAAATTTTATTTATCTATTTTAACAACATATATGGACAAAAAATTGACATAATTGTATAAATAATTTTTTTTTTAATTATATGGTATAAATGAGACAAAATGTTCAGTGGTACAAACGATACAAACCTAATAATTTTATTTATGCATACTTCTTCTTCTTCTTTTTTTAACACTTCTTTTTTATTAAATAATTGGTTAAATTGCAACAAAGTTCTTAATTTTTACTATATTCATGCACAAATTTTAAAATTTTAAAATATATGATTTTGTTCTTAGAAACATATAGATTTTAAATTTTTAAATCACATAGTTTAGCCCCAAACATTTAAAATTTACATATAGATATTAACTTTACTAATAAAATATATATATTTGTAATTCAAATTTTAGAAATTATGTGTGAAATTTTAAAAGTTTGAAATTAAATCATTGATTTAAAAGTTTGGAACTAAATCATTGATTTAAATGTTTGGAAATAAATTAAATTATTTAAAAAATATAATATATGTGTAAAATTTTTAAAAAATTATAGACTAAATCATTTGATTTAAAAATTTAGAAACTAAATTATGTTATAGAAAATATGTAACCTGTAAGGTTTATGAGTATTGGCAATTTTCGTGGACAAAATGTTTGATTATAATATAGCATAAACATTTACCGTTTAATCAGATGATACATGATGATTGAGTTACCAAGCTTGCAATGCCCATATGACAGGTAAAATATTCTCTCATGCATATATCCTCACACAATTAAGCACTACACTTAGTATGAATAAAATTGTTGTAAAAGTAGAATCCTTATATGAGTAGAATTGTTGTGAAAGTAGAATCTTTATATGAGTAGAATTATTGTTAATAGAATTGTTGTAAAAGTAGAGTCCTTGTTTGAGTAGAATTATTGTGAAAGCAAAATCCTAACATGAGTAGAATTGTTGTGAAAGCAAAATCCTAGTATGAATAGAATTGTTGTGAAAGTAGAATCCTTCTATGAGTAGAATTATTGTTAATAAAATTGTTGTGAAAGTAGAGTCATTGTTTGAATAGAATTGTTGTGAAAGCAAAATCCTAACATGAGTAGAATTATTATAAAAGCTAAATCCTTATATGAGTAGAGTTGTACTCTATTATTAATCATCTTTCAAGTTAAATTGGATTCTATATAAGCAATGCTTGTTTGTGCAAAATATTCACCACACCAAATATTATTTTCTACATCTGATTGAGTTTTATTTTAAAGAAAAATCTTTTTCTCTTCATCTATCAATCTTAGGCACTTTCTTATTTTAATTGCTCAAACATATTGTGTGGTTATGTTTGAATAATTCATATGCTTAATTGCTTTTCATGATATTGAGCTTTACATGATTGTTCTAGAGTTTGCTAGCTGATTTGGTTTTTACGTTATATGTTATTGAATCTGCTAGTTAAGGTTTTTCATTGTTGAATCTGCTCTATGACACACTTTGTACTTGTGTTATTTGTGCTAATGTTTCAGGAACTGAGGTGACGTGTTTAGTATTTCGTGTGACTCGAAATTACAAAATTTGACGGGTTCGATTGATCTTGTGGGACTCAAGTAGATCGGAATGTTGGGATCCAGATACCTAGCTTGTAGAGACTATGAAAGGAGTGACGGCTCGTAAGTAAATTACATGAGGGGATCTATCTGTGAAGGGTAGTCTAGGACCTGTGGTTGTAATTGAACAGTGATTTTCATAGTGGATAGTTAGGTGGTCCGGTGGACCGGTAGTTTTCCTCTTAAGTCATTGGAGTGGCCTAGGTTGTTTCCACCTAAAAATCTCGTGTGTTATTCTTTATTCCGCATTTTATTTTTACATGCGATTGCATGTCTGGCCGTTGTGATTAGGTTACATAATTAATATCTGTTAAAATTGAAAATAACCTATTCGCCCCCCTCTAGGTATATTTGATCTGTAACTAAAAACTTTCATAACCTATTTCTAAATATATTAAAATTTTGATGATGAATAATATAATTTAACCTTATTTTTTAAAAATAATATAGAGAAATTATTAAAAATAACACCCTTAAAATTTATAATAACAAAAATAGTACCTAATAATATTAAACAATTTTCAATTGGACAACGATTACATTAAATTGATTTAAATTATTATTACAATGTAATAATAATTTTTTAATTAATAAAATATATTTTTATTATTACAAATTAAAAAAAAATTTATTTTAATTATTTTGTCAATAATATATTACATACCCACACCACTATTTACAACTCAAATTCACTTACTCACGTGCTCATTACTCAACATTATTCAAAACGCTAGTTGTCAATTATCATTATCACTACTAAATAAAATGTAATGACTATATTACCTACAAAGAAACTGATTGAATAATAATGCACACCCGTAAAAATATTTTGGTCACCGGGTTCCATTTTTAAGACAAAAACCATAATCGGATGGTCTCGACTCACGACTCTACTGCTTCACATAATTTGTAAAAGGTGTCTTTAGTCTAAACGTTAGATTCATGTGGATTGTGGAAATCCATTGCGTGACATCAAATTCAATCGCAAGGACGCTTGTAGATGAGAAGCTGGAAACCCAACGCACAGGAGAAAGTGACAAGGAAACATAATTCATCGCATATTACTTAGCGAAGACATTTTTTCAAGGCATTAAGCCGGCAAAATGGCTGAAGAATTTGATCGTCCTGTTAGGCTTGTTAATTTTGTTTCCGAGGAACAGGTACTTTTTTTCCCGTTATGTTACCTGTAGTGTTTTGCGCTCTAGAATGAAAACCTAGGGTAGATTTTGAGATCGCTTGAAGTGAAATGATTATGATGGTTTGGTGGTGACTCAGTTGGATGAATCTAAGAGAGCAAGGGGTGAAAGGGTCGAAGATGGAACTGCCCAGAGGGATAGACCCCTTTACGAGGTTGGCTTCTGCATTCGCTTTTTAGTTTTCATTATCTGTGAAGTCAATCCAATGAATTATCACTCTTTGAATCTCCTATATTCCCTTGAAAAATGCAGATTTTGAAGGAGAATAAGGACAAGAAGGATGCAGAATTTAATGAAAGATTCAAGCATCGTTAGTCCATATTATGATCTATCTCTTTGTTTTCCAAATGCTTGTACTTCTCTTTTTCTGTTTTAGTTGGAGCATCAGCTGGTTTGCTAATCAGTACTTTGTATGCTGCAGGACCTCCCAAAGCTTTGGATGACGACGAGACTGAGTTCCTTGATAATTTAGAGCTTGTAAGTCTATGCTTTCAGCTTTAAATTCTTGTTTACCAATTTGTCTGTTAGGTATATATTTCAGCTTTAAATCCTTGTTTACCAGTGTTTTTGTGAGGTATATTCTTTCAGCTTTAAATCCTTGTTTACCAATCTGTCTGTTAGGTATAAATATGACCTTTCTTTTATGCCATTCGCATTTGGATACTCTGTAGAACTCCACACAATTCAGCTGCCTTCTGGCTCTTAAATCTGTTTTATGAGGTTTCACTTTTTAATCTTGAATTGTATTTATATTTCCAGCTCAAAGTTATTCATCCGAATCTTGAACCACAAACCTATATTGTTTTGACCCTCTCATAGTTTTTCTTATTAAAAAAAAACTCATAGTTCCTATTTGATTGCCATTTTCTTTACTTTCATACCTAGTATGCTGATTAATTTCTTTATCTCTTCTCTTCAGTCAAGGAGGGAATATGAAAAACAGGTGGAAGACGAGGAAGCACAGCAGCTTCGAACTTTCCAGGTGTATTTCTAATGAACTTTGTAATTTTGTTTACTTTTATGTGCTAACACTTGACATATAGAGCTCAACTTAACAAAGTCACTATAAAAGAATCTTCAGAATTATCTTAAGTTCATCCTACCAAAGTTACTATAATATGGAGTTTCTAATGTGAGAGTTACAATGTGACAGTACATTGAAAATGCTAATAGTTATTTGTACATTTTGCTTTCAATGTATGCTGTTTAAAAATTTTGATTTCAGCAAAGATTTAGTATATTCTCTTAGAGTTTAAAAGAGCAAAGCCTTTGCTATCATATGAACTTGCATGGGATATGTTATATACCTCCTGTTGATAAGAACCAAACTTCAAGCATCCGTCTAACTATAGGTTATTCTGGATCAGTAGCTCAGAAGACCTTTCAAGAAATAATCTTCTGGGCTGCATACATATGCTTACATTGGATGCCATGTTCTTGAAAGTCAATGTTGTACTTGGTTTCTCTGACCTTATGATGAGCTATGTGCTTTAGTTTCATCATGGATGTAGTTACGGGTGGACGTTACTTGGATTGGGTAAAAAAATGTTAACCGTTGGATTCAGGTTTATGAATTTTTTGGGCCAAAACTGCCCAACAAAAGTTTCAACAGAAACATTCCATTGAGGGTTGGATAGGTTGGGTTTGGGCTCTATTTCTATTATTAGTCTTAAATTTCCTGAAGCAAGGAATGAGTTTTATGACAACACCTCAGGTTCTAGATCATTTGTGGCCTTCAATCATGTATTTAAGCATTCTTCATTGAAACAAATCCATAAGTTCTTATACACACATCAAGCAAAGTTTTTTTCCCCCCCAAGTACATTCCAAAAAAAGAACCATTGACCGTCCTAATTTCTAAAAACAGGCTCACAAACCAACAAGTTTTCATAACAGGCCCCAACAAATAACAAATCCAACATGGATTCCTACGTAGAATCTGCTTGGGAAATTACCTAAAATTACAACCCTAAACTTATTACAAAAATAGCACCCTTACTTTCAATTGAGAAGGGTACGAGTGAGTATTAAGAGGTGCTATTCTTTTTGTTATATGTTTAGGGGTGTTAGTTTTGAGGTTTTTCCAATCTTCTTTGGCAGCATATGAATGCTTGCACTAGGTGTCTTTATTTATAAGAAGCAATACATTGATTCAATCTTTGATTTTTCTTTTGAAAGCTTATTCTTGGGATATGTTGTTCAGTTAGCAGTTGCAGCTCAGTCTACCGTTGTTCACGAGCTTAAGGATACTCATGCTCCTGCTCCTGCTCCTGTAGTCCAGGTTGGTTTCATAATTAATTTTCATTAATTTAATCTATCTTTTCCTTCCCTTTTCACTTCTTGAATGCATTAACCTGCTTGAAACATTCATAATGGGATCAGAACTGTATTTTTATCGAGGAGAATGCTGTCATTAGCCAAAAAACTTTTTGGAGTAGGATGTTGGTTGTACTGCTACTAACACCAGTTTTAAGAAGTCTGTGCATATTTGAGTGGCATGTCTGTGGGATGTGGGTGGGGTGAATGGTGTGTTCTTCCTCTTTATAATTGTTAGTAAATACAACTTTTTTCCACTTTGTAGGAGCAGAAGTCAGTTGGGAAGAAGAACCCTCCTGCCCGGCCTTTAGGAATGATTGTAAAAGTCAAGCCACAAGCCAAAAAAGCTAAGTTGGATCATGGAGGTGGTGAGGAGCCTTCAAAGACAAGGAAATCTCCTGATGTTGGTATAGAAAAGTCTTTGAATGGAATGGACGAACACAATGGTGTTACTAATAAACCAAGTGTGGTTAATATTGGACTTGTATCTTATAGTGATGAAAGTGAAGAAGATGATTAGAATTTTAAACCTTGGAAAAAGGTTAGCCTAAGTCCGCTACCTTAAACGTAAGAACACTTTAAACCCGTACTTGAGAGCATTACAAGTCAGTTACATTTATAAAAAGGGTAGTAGTAGTCTATTTTGTAAAAGTAATATAATTCTACAAATCTTTTTGAGGGTAGCACAAGTACGCTACTTTTATAAAATGGACTTTTGCTACTCTTCTTGTAAATGTAGCGTACTTGTGCTGCTCCTAAATATGGAATTAAAGTGAACTTTTATTAAAGGTAGAGGATTTTGGTGTTCCTTCATCCTTTGAAGCTTGGTGTCTACAACAAACTCCTAATATGTCTTTGGTTTATTTTTTTAATTATTCAAAATATGTGAAAAGAGGATTCTAGGTTGGATGAGGGCATGACAAATTCAATAAATATGGATTTTGGAATAAAGTGAAGTTAGTGAGGTAGCCAAGTTGTTGAGACTTAAGTAGCCAAGTTGAAAACAAATTGTAACATGGTCTGTGATTCTGTGAATGACCACAAAATGCTAGCCCCTCCATATCAACATGGATAGAGCCCTGAGTTTAGCGCATTTTAGTCATTGTTTTCAACTCGCTGGAGTACATTCTTGGAGAGAAACATAAGTCATTCAAAATTGAGTGAAATCAATGGGGTGTGTATTTTTTTTTTTTTTGGGATAAGAATTGGTGTGTCTATCTATTAAGGAGTAACAATTCCCTCGTCCCATGGAAGTATAGCCCCAATGTCCTGTTTAATTTGTGAATTACAAGGAAAATTATCAATTTAATTGACGTCTGAAATTAAGTTGCTTTGGATAATACTTCGGGAAAGGACTTCCATTAAAGTTTTTATGTAGTTAATTTTGCTAAATAGCAAATTGGGAAAGGCTTAGGTCTTTTAGAGCTCAATTTTTTCTTTTTCTTTGTATAATCTCTTTATATGCCTATTCATGTTAAAAAAAATTATATAAGTGAAATGCATGAATATTTTGGTGTGTCTTAAAATTTTATGAAGTTACTCATATAAAAAGTTTTTCGTCATTTCCTAGTATCATCTCTCTCTCGTCTTAAATTAAATACAACAAACGAGGTTTCGTATTCATGACTTGTGGTTGGTTAGTAAATTTATTACTAGCACAGAATTTTATTACTTATTTTGTAAGGATGGGACTGTAATCAAATGAAAATTAATGCGAATTATTTTGGAGCTTTGTGCCTAAAAGCTTATATTTAATTGTAAATTAATATTTTTATAATTAATAAAAATATTTTTAAAATTGTGAATTTTTATTACATTAAAATTATATAAATTATTAAAATATTTTTAGAGCTAATAAATAAATATATCGGAGTTTTTGTGACTTTCCTGAGTGATATCATCGGAGCTCCGACGATATTATTAAATATATATGTAACATGCTACATATAACGATAAATAGTAATTAGTATTGGATCTAAATAACAAACTTCATCACCAAGTGGCAAAGTAAATCTGCAATTGTAGAATGATGATTTCAGATTTAATTAATAGGATGCATTCCACATTTCCACCACAAGTGGAAGTGGAAACAAATACTTATAAACCAATATTAGGCATGGATACAAACATCCATGTCGTTGCCTTAAGGAGAGTAAAGCATTCTAAGACTAAAACAAAAAATCTCAAGCATCCTAAGACTAACCCAAAAAATACTCCGAAGTTAAAAAACGTTTACAAAAGCAAAATTAGGTTCCTATGTGATCTTAATAGCAAAACAAAAGGCATAATAACCATCTTTGCATATTTAGAAGTGCATGATGTAATATTTAAATTTAGAAATTATTGCAAGAGAAGAATATCTATTTAGGTAAAGTGACAGAAACCAAAGGAATATAGCTAACAAAAGAGTTATTGGAAGAATTGCTGAAAAAAGAAGATGATGCAGGTGGTAGTCGACCAGCGAAGCAAAAGTTGAGATCATCATCTTCATTGGTTTGCGAAGCCATGACCTGAGCCAGTCGTTGAGTAATAGTTAAATGTTTTGCGTTCGCTTGATCGTAGAGAATCCTGACTGCGATCTTGAGTTAGGTTGACCCAGCAACATTGAGGGTAAAAAAGTAAAATAATTTGCACAAAACGAGAAAGGAGTAAAAAAATGACAATGAGCCTAAAACTGTTCTATATCAAGTCAATATTTCATTATTTTGAGTATTGTGGTCTTGTGGAGTAGATCGGAGACAAGCATTCCGTGGATTTATTGCATGCTCTTGAAAATGAAATTCTAAACGTGATTACGTGCTAACAAAATATAAATATTTAAACTAGTCAAAGAAAAAAAAAAAAAAAGATTAAGATTATGATTTGGCAACCATTAATTACATATTGGAACTTGGCAAAATACTTGGACATATCCTAAATGAATAAATGGTAAACTAAAAAACTTGCTCTTGCAAACAAACATTCAAATATTTAACTTGACAAAATAGGAACATAAGGCCATTCTTTATCTACAGGAAGGACAAAACTCTTCTCTCTCTTTTTTCCTCCTTCCTTTTTCTGCATAAATCTCCTCCTATGAAAATATAAATATAAATATATATAATTATAAAATAATTTATATGAAAGAGAAGAAGAATAATAATATTACATAAATTTGTATCAATTTTTATAATATATTTGACACATGTCACTTTTATTTAAAATAAATAAATAATTTTTACGTTTTTCAAAATCGTTCTTACAAATGCCACAATAATAATGATTTTAATATAAAAATAAATGCAAATTTGCAGTAAGTTAGCATTTTTTCGGTTAGGAAGGTCCTAGTATTAAAAGCTATAAGATTAGTTTCATATTATCATGCAGTGTTTTAAAAAAAGTGCCCTAGAAGCACTTTAAAAAGCGAGCGTTAATGCGAAGCGCAGCCAAAATGCTTTGAGGCGCTGGTCCTGACATACGTACGAGTGATGATGAAAGCGAGTGATTACAAAGCGAGTGATTTTTCTCTCCAATTGAAGTACGCTAAAGACTTATTTTCTATTATATTTACATTTTAAATTTGATGCAAGAGACGGCTTCTCAAGCTTCAATAACATACAATGATTAAATCATTTCAGATTTTAATTTATATACCCATTTTTGGGAAGAGACTGTACATGCATTTCCTTATTATATTAGTTATTACACAATATAATTCACTTACATATTTATAATGTACCCATTTTGTGGTTCACTTTAGAATAATTTAAGTTTGCATTTGTTTCTTTTTTGTATTTATGCAGAAGTATTCAGTGTACTATGTTAAAAAAAACACTAAGGTTGAGTAAAGAATATACAATCATAATTAATATTTCATGTTCTTAATTAATTATATTATATTTAAGTAAGATACAGAAAGGCTTACGCCTCGTCTCATCAATATTAAAATACTTGGCTTTACGTTTTTGCCTTTTTAAAACACTGTTATCATGCAGTTGAAGTGCTCGTATGAAGAAGAGCAACTAAGGAGGCATAAAACCCATCTTTGATGTTAATCAAAGTCTCATGCCTTCCTTTTTCTACAATAACTCCATTCTTGACAACAGCTATTAAATCAGCATTTTTTATGGTGGAAAGCCTATGAGCCACCACCACTGTGGTTCTATCAATCATAACTCTGTCCAATGCATCTTGAACCACTCTCTCAGATTCAGCATCAAGGGCACTTGTTGCCTCGTCCAACAGCAATATCTTTGGACTCTTTACTATTGCTCGTGCTATAGCTATTCTTTGTTTTTGTCCTCCTGATAACTGCACTCCTCTTTCTCCCACTACTGTATCATACCCCTGCAATGCATTTTATCATCTCTTAGTAACATTCCTAGTCTTCAATTATATTTTTCTTAAATAAGCTGATCACATTCTACATATTTGGGGCTAGTTTGGATGTGATATATTTTTTACAACTAGTTTAAAATGAAGTGGTTTTATCAAAGAGAAGCATTTAAGTGTTCCACATAAAATTGGTACAAGTGGTTTTGAGTAATTACTTCTAGTAAAAGCACTTACAGTGTGCTTTTTAAAATTTCAAAAGTAGTTTTCATGGAAATTGCCAAATAACAATACAAGTGCTTTAATCCCTTTGAAGAAAGTACTTTCAATCTAAAGAAGAAGCAGTTACGAATCGGCACTTGGTCTAAGACACTATACTAGAAAGATGGTGGTAATATTATACCTGTTGTAAGCTACTGATGAATTTGTGGGCATTTGCCGACTCTGCTGCTGCTAAAATTTCAGCCTCAGTGGCATTTCCTCCTTTTCCATATGCAATGTTGGCACGGATGGTGTCATTAAATAAAGCGGGTTCTTGGCTCACAAGACCCATTTGCTGCCTCAACCACTTTAGCTGAAACCTTTGAACTTCAATCCCATCAAGTGTGATGTGACCTGAATCAGGATCATAAAATCTTTGCAACAATGCAATAACTGTGGATTTCCCACTTCCACTTTCTCCAACAAGAGCTACTGTCTGTAACAAATTCATACCCAATACAATTGTCAACTAAATTATATTCACTACTAATAAATGGTTCAAATAATAGTAACAAGGTTGTGTTCTTTTTGGGACAAAGTGCACTTTAGTCGTGCATTTATGTAGCTGTAAACAAATTTTTTACCCTGCCAGAATAAATAGTTAAACTGAGGTCTTGGAAAATCTGAATATCTGGTCTTGATGGATACTTGAAGCTGACATGACGAAGCTGAATTTCTCCCTTCAAACTGTCCAATGTCGTCCCAGATTCATCACTGGGGTCTATCTTTGACTTCCTGTCTATTAATGCAAATATGGATGCAGCTGCAGACTTGGCTTTGGTAGAATCAGAAGCAGAGGAGCTTGATTGAGAAATTCCTATAGCTGCCATATTCAAAGCATAGAACACCTGCATAACACATTCATACATATATATCTCATAATCAATACATTTACATAAAATGCTGCACTAATGACATGCTTGGTTTCTTTTACTTGGACATCTTTCAAACACAGTTTACTCATTGTGAAGAGTGAAGGATGATTAGCTAATTACCTGAAAAACATCCACAAATGTTGTTTTCCCATCATTGACAAGTCGAGCACCAGCATAAAAACTCGTTGCATACATTGAAAACAATAAGAATAAAGACACCCCAAACCCTATTCCGCTGATCAAACCCTGCCTTATACCTGACCTTATAGGTCCTTCACATTTCTTCTTGTAGAGTTCCATCACCTTCTCTTCAGCACAAAAAGAAGCAACTGTTCTTATGCTTCCAACTGCATCGTTAGCAACTTGGCTTGCTTCCTCATACATCATCTGTAATCATTTCATTTTACAAATTGTACAAGAATCAAGATAAGTGGCATTACGTTTCTCAACTTTTAGTTAATTTGCTTGTGCTTTAGTTAAAAGTGATTTTAGTCCAAAATTGTTTATGTAAGAAACACATAATTTGGGCTTCGTCAGGAAGCACAAAATGTGCACTTTTGCATATACTAAAAAACATAAACTAACATACCCTAAATTATTTAAATTGTTTCCTAAAAAATAAACTATTTTATTACTTTGACTTGACCATTAGTTCTAGAGCATACATACCTTAGCATCGTTGCTGAATCCTTTCATGAACTTGATTTGAACATATCCCTTGACACAAATCAAAGGAAGCAAGATAAGGATAATGAAAGCCAGTTGCCAACTTGCAACATAGGCGATGATCAAACCTACAACAACAGACGCAATGTTCTGAACCATTAGAGCTAATGCATCTCCAACCAAGGCTCGCACAATTGCGGCATCAGCTGAGAGCCTTGCACCGATAGCACCACTTGAATTCTTAGAGTCATCAAACCACTCCACTTCCATATTAACCACTTTCTCAAAACACATGTGTCTGATACGTTCTATTAACTTACAACCAGCTACAGCAAAGAAGTACCCCTTTGCTGGAATTACAAGAAATGATGCCAAACCAAAACTCATAAATATCAGTGCCCAAAATTCTGAATCCTTCTTCTGTTCATGAGGCGGCTCATAAAATGTCTTTATCACCCTGGAAACAAGTAAGCCAAAAATTGGAAATATAGTACCATTGATAGTTGCAGCTATAGTTCCAATAAGAAGTACTGGTATCTCTGGCTTGTTTAGAGCAGCAAGGCGGCGGAGAGAAACTTTTGGAGCTTCTTTTTGTGTAGGCACTTCTGGGTTTGGTAAAGTAGTATCATGGATGCTAAGTGTTGTGGGTAAACCAAAGACAGAATATGAGTGACGGCTACTGTTTCCTGCTGAAGATCCTCGACTTATGGATCTAGCTAGCGACATTCTATGACTTGAATGTCTAAACGAATCTGAAGTTATTTCTGATTTGTTTCGATCCCTTGTTGCATTTTCTGATTCCTTGTTGACTTCTTGCAACTGGATAAGCTGTGAGTAAGCTCCCTCAGGATCCTTAAGTAGTTCTAAGTGCGAGCCTGATCAATTCATATTGTGTTAGTATTCACTCAATTGGCAATAATGACAACAATTTTGAACATAATAATTATGGGTCCGTTTCAAATTGTTGTTTATCTTTTTGATTGAAAGTGCTTGGGCATTTAAAAATTTGAGAAGCACTATTTGTATTTTTAAGATAAGCAAGTAATACTTATATTTAGTAACAATTTTAAATGTATGCTCTTATCGCAAAATTATTACTTCAATTAAAATCACTTCTAATATTTTCACCCCAAATGCCTAAATACTTATTTTAAAACTATTTTTAACTGAACTACTTTATTTGAAATTGCTTATAGAGAAGCACAACCAAATAAGCCCTATGTCTAGCCAATATGACATGTAAAGGAAAATAGTTCTGGGGTGTTTTTCTTGCTTGAGGGCAAGTCAATATTTTTTTGTAATTTTAATGTCATTATATAAGACCTTGTAGTCTCTTTAATGAAAATTATTCATCTTTAATGAAAATTATTCCAGTTTGTCAACAAGGGGCAACAAACAATGCACAATGTTTTTCTATACTTTCGCAAGATATCTTTAAGACTAACTAAAAGAATCAATTGCTAGCATATTTGTGAAGTTTGGAGTTATTTGTACAATGCACCATAACTAAATTACAAAGCTCTTAAAACTTAATGGAATGCAAAAGTTCAATAAGGTGGTTCATGCACAAAATTAAAAAGAACTTGTTGTGGTTATACCTTTTTCAACCATCTTTCCTTGGTGAATGACAACAATCGTATGAGCATTCCTAACTGTGCTTAAACAATGGGCAACAATGACTGTAGTTCGGTTTACCATAATCCTGTCCAATGCGTCTTGTACTATTCTTTCAGATTCTGCATCTAGTGCACTCGTTGCTTCATCAAGAAGTAGAATTCTTGGATTTTTCAAAATTGCTCTTGCTATGGCAATTCTTTGTTTCTGTCCACCGGACAACTGAGTTCCATGCTCACCAACCATAGTGTCAAGTCCCTGAATAAAAAATTATCCAAGCAATGTAATAAATGTTTGGTTTATGAAGTATAAAACAATATTTGAAATTTCAAAACGTACTTCGAATTCGAGAAACAATGTAGATCTAATTACCTGAGGTAATATATCAATGAACTTTGCAGCATTTGCAAGTTCAGCTGCTGCTTTGATTTCTTCAATTGTTGCTCCCTCCTTCCCGTAAGCAATGTTATCTTTGATGCTAGATGAAAACAGTACAGGCTCTTGGCTAACAAGACCGATTTTGCTTCGAATCCATTTGAGTTGAAACTCCTTCAAGTTGACACCATCAATTAGAACCTCACCAGCTTGTGGATCATAAAATCTCTCTATCAGACTAATTACTGTTGATTTCCCACTTCCACTTTGTCCAACCAAGGCTGCAGTTGTGCCACTAGAGATGTAAAGAGAAAATCCATTGAAAATTTGTTCATCTGGTCTAGCTGGATAACTGAAATGAACATCCCTCAGCTCTATATCTCCGCGAATGTCCTCCATTATTTTCCCTGTTTTGCCATAAGCGTCTATCACTGGCTTCCTATTGATAGTCTCAAACATCTTAAACGCCGCAGCTTGACCAGCAGCAAATGCGCTCATGCATGGTGATGCTTGCCCTAGAGACCTGAATCATCCATATATGCAAGAAGTAAATAAAAAATTAGAGAAAGTATCAAATTCTACCAAACATGCTATTTAAAGCTAAAACAATAATGGAACTTTAGCTTACATAGAACCCATCAAGACAGCAACAATGATATTCAAGACTTCCCCACCTGTATATCCTTTTTCTCTAATCATTTTTGAACCGAACCACACAGCCAATGCATAAGAGTTGAAAACGACCAGCATAACTATACCAATACCAAAACCAGCAATTGTGCCTTCATAAACCCCTGATTTGTAAGCATGCACAAGATATTTACTGTAATCTCTTATTGCTTGTTTCTCCCCGGTAAACGATGCAACCTAGAAAGTAAATGAAACGACGAATACCAACTTATGTTAATGAAAAAGGTAACAAGTTCAATCCCATTTGAGGCTTAAGAATTTGACATACTGTTCTTATTGAGCCAATTGTCTGTTCAACTACATTTGCTGCTTTGGCATAGGCACTTTGACCACGAGAGGCCATATCTCCCATGAAAATAGACATAGCTGCACCAGCACCAACTAGAAGAGGAATAGAGGATAACATGACAAGGGTTAGAAGCCATCCTTTAATAAATGCTATGACAAAGCCTCCGACGAATGTCGACACAAGCTGTATAGATTTTCCAACCTACATAATTATGCAGACAAATGTAACATCATAATTATGTCAAACAGAACAATAAACATCAATGCAGACTTCTCTTCAGGTATGAATTTAGGCATGGCCTTTTCACTTACCTTCTCACCCATGGCATCTTGTATAAGAACAGTGTCTCCAGACATTCGTCCAATAACTTCTCCGGTGTTGGATTCTTTATCAAAGAAACCTACATCTTGTCTCAATATGGCTTTCAAATATAAATTTCTTATTCTTGCAGCTTGTCTCTCTCCTGTGACCATCCATCCAGCCACCTCTAACAAACAACAAAGATAGTTTCATCAGCTCCTAAAGAGAGGCATAAAGAAAAAAAAAATACTATTATTAGTAATGCCAAGTGTCGTAAATTTTTTGATACGTATTCGAGTGTTGAACACATTTTTTTCAACTTTTTGTAAATTTTACAAATTAGGAGTGTCGAGTATGTCCTTGTTCATTGGACATGAGTAGTTCATAAACAATGAACAACAGGTAACATAGCTAAATGAGAGATGCTTACGGAGAAATGCTGCTCCAAATGCCCCAATTGCCAAATACACATATTTCAGAGCCACCTGAAGAAATTTAAACAGGTTTATCACTAGTGAAATATCCGAGCTCTGAACAAAATAATAATAATAAGAAGAAGAAATAAGAAAACTCCAAGCAATAGTTTTTTTTTTCCTTCACAGAAGTGGTGTAGGAGGACACCATAATTTTTTCGAGAAGCTGAGGAGATGAGAGGGACTGGGGCACTTGGTCTTGGTCCAACCAGACGAAGCTTGACCCATCCAAATCAAACATCTAAAGTACTAAAGACTCGAACTTCGGCCCTTTCCAAATGCATTTGTAACACAGACAAAATTTTAGTGCCCGTTTGGTTTGACCATTAAATTTTATATTCTAAAAAATAAAATATTAATTTTAAAAAATAAATTTAATTGTTTGGCATGTTTTTAAGTTTTAAGTTACATTTTTTTAAAAAATAATGTGAATTTAAAAACAAAATAATGAAAGCATCTTTATCTTGTTTTTACTGTTATGACAGAAAAACGAACCCAAAACACGGAGGACACCTTTTACATGGCGGTGATTTCCGTTAAAATTCATTTTACGCATAATATAATAGCTAGTAAGACATTAAGTCTGAGAACTGACAAGAGTCAAACATACCTATTAAGCAATCATTATCTAAAAAGAAAATTTAGAATTAAAAAAAATAAAAATAAACAATACCTAACTCATTGTCTCATGATTTTCCCTTGTTTTGCTATTAATAATTTTATTCATTAAATAAAAAAAAATTATTACAACTTAATTACATATAATAATTTACATATTATAATATAAATAAATTTTTGTTAAAAATTATTCAAAAAATTATTAAAAATAACACATTTCAAAATATATAATAATAAAACTAGCACTCCAATAATATTAAACGTTCAACTTTGAACATGTAATAATGAATCTTCAATATTGAAGGAGCCTAAATCGCCATCGTTTAATTTCAATGGAATTGGTGTTTAAAGAAAAATGATATATCAATCATTTATTTAATTGTGAAAATATAAGTTTGAATAAAAATGTGCTACTTATGTCATTATAAGTTTGAGGGGTATTATTTTTGTTGTTTTTCCAAAATAGTCATTCCTACAAAAAATTATGATAATATATTTCTAACTTTATATATAATCAATAACTCACATATTGTTTAATATATACAATGATTTAATATAAATAATACAAGTTATATATATATATATATATAAAGGTTATTAAAGTTTTATATTTTAGTTTGAATTTTGTTATCTGCTCGAACAGATCCTTCTTTAACAATTATGAAACTAAAACTAAAAAACAAATATATACCAAGAATTTCAAAAACAAATTAAATATGTGGTCAATCTATCATATGGGGCCATTTAGGCTATCTAAATTTAATTAAAATATTCAAATTATGATAATTTTTTATCATGATAATTAAAAATACTAAATTTATTATTAAAATATATATGAAGAACCTATATTTTTAAAATAATTTAGGCAAACAATAACACAATTATTATTATTATTATTATTATTTTTAAATGCTAAACACTTCATTGTTATTAAAAACTACAAAAAAAAAATTTGTTTTTAAGTTATGATTTAAAAACAATTTTTCAAAATAGTTTTTAAATTAACACGCCAAATTAGCCAAAATTTTGATTAATTCGTTTGTTTTCTGCAGGGTAATTTCTTTGTACATGCATTGAAATGTAAGTAGTTCCTTATTTTTTGCAGTTATAAAAGAATCAAAGAGTAAAAATTTACCTTTGAAACAACATCAACAATGTCTTTGTTGTGTTGGTTGTTTCCAAAAGAATCAATTATTTCCCCAAATATTATTGTCATAAGGGGAAGACATAGTCCATTCCCTATCGCACCAATAGTTCCAGCACTCATCAAAAAGATGTCAAATTTATCAGCAAATGAAAACAGCTTGTACAATGATACTTTCCGACCATCTGTTTTCTCCTCTAAGTACTTTCGCTCATCTTTCTCGTGAATGTTCGATGTGGTGGCCTCATCATGCACATTACTATTCTGCCCATTCTCTTCCTCCATTGTAGCACTTTAAAAAATGTTTAGTATTTTTCTGAGCTGCTATCTCAACTCTCCGCTAGCGGTTTCAATACAATAAATATTCAACTGCACGAATATAACAAAATTAATAAACAAACCAAACGAGGAAAAGTTATTATTATGTGTAAAAAAAAAAAAAAAAGTTTAGACACTTACAGTTTTGTTATTTGTAAAAATTAAAAAATTTAGTGTAAAAATAACACTTTAATCCTAATACGAAAACGCATCAGTTTTAATAATTATATGACTTTATATCCTAATTTTTAATAATTATGATATTAAATATAATTATTTTTTATAATAGCAGAATTATAATGCTTGACGAATAATTAATACATTTTTGTGTTAATTTTTTCAAAAAAAAAAAAAAAAAAAATCATTTGACAAAATGATTTTTGTTAAGTGAAACGGCAGAGTTGAAGTTGTTTAAAATAATTATCAGATACGACATTTAACAAAATGACAAATACGTATAATGAATAAATTTATCAAAATTAAAAAAGCTGCAAAGAAATATAAATACAGCAGAAGTTGACCGTGTGTAGTGTCATTAATGAGCTCACATTTTAATATTGTTCCATTTAAATTTTTATTTAAATAACATCTTATCATCAAATTCCATTGTATTTAGATTGTATTTTTTTTTTTTGCTTTTCTCAGGCAGAAGAGCCGCCATAATCTTTTAAATTATCGTTTAATTTATAAATAACATTTTTTATCATGTTGTTTTTTAAAAAATGGTGAAAAAATAACAAAATTAAATTTTAAGCACTTTTTTAATTAAACTAATCACATGAGCTTGCATATAACTACAGAGCTAAAATTGTCATTTTAATAATTTTTTCTGCCATTCAACAACCACTTAGCACCTTAGTGCCATTATATTTCTATCTTATTTGTTTTTTTTTTTAATTCCAATCTTTATTTTACCATCACCTAAATCATAATATTACAATCACATATATTAAATAGTAATATTTTATTATAAATGTTATTAAATTTTAATATTTTATTCTTGTTTAACTCATTTTGTACTTAAAGAATGACCAAACAATGTTTTCAATTCTAAAGAACTAAGAGTCACTTGAATCTAACCTACAAGACTTTGTCCGCCATTTTCTCTTTTTTCTCAAATTCATGTTATAAATAATCATATATTATATATTTTATTTTATTTTTATTTTTACTTCTCATTTAAATTTATTTAAGATAAATAAAATATTTAAATTAATACTATCTTATTACCATCACTTTTTATTAAAAATTAGGTGAGATAAAATAATATAAGTTATAAAATTTAATGGATTTTACCATACAGAATAATTGAACATCTCATCTCAATTTTTGAATCAGTTTAGATGTGTTTATTTTAGAAGTGATTTTAAAAGAAATTATTTAATTAAATGTAGTTTTAAGAAAAGTATTTAGATGTTTTGATAAAAATATTAGAAGTAATTTCAATTTCACTTTAGTAATAATTTTAAGATATGAACATGTATTTAAAACTACTTCTCCTAAAAGTAAGTATTGCTTACTTTTCTTAAAAGCACAAATAATACTTCTCAAATTTTAAAAGCATTCTTAAATAAAATATCAAAGACTCTTAAAAGTGCTTTTAAATAAATTAAAACACTTTTATTCAAAAGTATAAGTGATTCCAAACGGACCCTTCATCTCTTTCATAATGTTCGATTTTAAATTAATCTTGGTTGTAATAGTCATCAAGTTCAATTTTATCTTAAAGAGTGAGAAACAGACAATTGATCAAATTCAACAACAAAAACTTGAAGTGATACTAAAACTAAGCAGTTGAATTGGTTTTAGTAGTACGGAAAATTGGAAATATGATAATTTCCTGGAAATCGAGAAGCAAAGCTAAGTAAAATAACCGAATACTAAACTATTTCCCAGAAGAAATAGGATGTATGCTACTTTGTTCGAGTCATTTTAGAAGCAGAGAATCGTACCAGTTACCAACAATTAAACGCATGAGATATACACAAAGTTCAAAACTTTTGAAGTAGTAAACAACTCTTTGCTTCATGCTGGGTCTTGGAAAAACTTACCATCACTACAAGCAGAGAATAGCACCCAAGCAACTAGCAAAGACACCAGATGCGGGTTAATGGTTTTTGTGGCCTAAGGCAAAATAATAAATGAGGTATTAAATATTTTTCATAAATCAAGTTATATTAAAATATCCTTTTTATATCAAATATAAATAAGAAATAATAAAACTTAAATTAATAAATAATATATAAAATTTGCTTTTTTTTTTTTTTTTTTATAGTTATTTTAATTCTGATATAATAAAATTGTGAAATTTTTAGAAAATTTTAGAATAAAATAAAAAGTTTAAAATTGTCTATAAAAATGAACATTTATGTTTGAAACTTGAATAAAACAAATAATGAATAATATAAGTTTTGAAAAAAGAGATATATAAGAAAGAAAAGAAGACATGCTTATAAAAAAAGTTAAAAAATGAGAGAGAGAGAAAGAGAGATTTTTACAATATATATTTATTCTTATTTTGTATAATTTCAATTAACTAAGTAAAGTTAAAGATTATTGAATAACTCAAATATATATAGTGATTTAAAAAATGTAAGATTTTTTATTTTTATATAATAAAGTTAAAAGTAAACAATTGTTCATATTTTTTATTATTATTTAATAACATTTATATTATTCATTATTAACAAATTTATCCAATAATAATATCACTAAAAAATAATTATTTATAAGTATAAAATAAATAATTTGTGTATTATTTTATAAAAGAAATTGTGTGTCAATATCTCAATTCTAATGTATTGAATTAAATATAATAATTTTTTAAAACTTAATATATTCTTAAATTTTATGTGAATATATTAATTTTTTTTAAAATTATTGAGACAATTTGATATAAATTATTTATTTTTTAAAAAATGTATAATAAATATTACAAAAATTAAAATCGCTATGCAATTAGGCCTAAAGTGACCGCTCTATTAGTCTTGGGACGAGTCTTCCCTAAAAGACACTCAGAGAGAAAGGAAAATTAACAAAAATAATAACTTTAAAATTTATGATAATAAAATTAACACTCTAATAATATTAAATGTTTAATATTGAACGGATTTAAATTATCGTCATTCAATTCTAATTGAATAGGTATTCAAAGAAAAATAATATATCAATTATTTTTTTAATTGTGAAATTATAAATTTAAAAAGTGTCAATTTAGTACCTAAGTTTACTTATATTATTAAAGAGTGTTAATTTAGTACCTAAGTTCACCTATTAGTACCAATTTTGTCAAAAAATTATTATAGGGTTCTATATAATTTTATAAAATAAGTAAAATATAAATATTTCTTAAAAAAATTAAATATTTTAGTAAAGAGAGCTATAATTTTTTATAAGTTTGAAGCTATAAATATATGTGTAAAAAATTTAAGTTACTAACTTTTGAAAAAAAAAAAAATAATAATAATACCACAAGATAAACTTAGGTAATAAATTAACAATATTTAATAATATAGTTGAAAATGAATATTAAAATAATAAAATTATAACGTGGGTATCACTGAAATGTAAGAATTCATTTTTGTTATTATTCGATTTTTTTTACATTATTTTTGTAAGTATTTTTTTAACACTAATAAATATCAAAATATATTTATAATAAATAAATTTCTTATGAATAGTCATTTTAATAGTTTTATTATGTATATTATTACCAATGCATAATTATTTTACATCAATAAATACATAAATTCAATATAATAATTATTTTAATAATTTTATTGTATATTAACTTTAAATTGTTAACCTTAGATAATTTTTTTACCTTTGATAAAAAAAGTGATAATTCAATTTGGTTAGTCTCTATTTTTTTTTTTAAAATGTTTTTAACACATCAATAAATTTTATGTTATTTTTCACATATATTATTTTATATCAATAAATATTAAAATATTTTTATAATAAATAACTTATTATGAATAAATATTTTGATAATTTTTTATATAATTTTATATTATTATTTTAATTTCATTAAAGATGATAATTTATGTCCAGGTGCAAAGAGTAACTATAGTGGGCCACAACACTCTGGCTCCAATAAATTTTTAATGTTATATATAATTAAATTTATAATATATTTTATATAAAAAAAAATTGATATTTGGCCCCTCCCATCTAGAGGTGTCAAATGAGCTAGTATGGCACGACCTGTTAAATATTTAACCAATTAGCTTATTGGTCGGTATGGTACGACCCATTAAATATTTGGCACAACACGGCCGGTTAGCCAAAAAGAATAACACAACACGACCTGACCTGTTAATCAAAAAGAGTAGCACGACACGGCCCATGGCCCTCAGCCAATAACGGGCTAGATCGGGCAGGCACAAGAAGCATTATTATTTTAAAAATTAATTTAAAAAAATACAAATAAATAAATAATTTTTTTTTACATTTAATAAAAATTAGACATAACTTATAAATTCCTAATAATCTATCAAATAAAAGTTGAGAATTCAACTATCACTTTTAACTTTTTAAAGTATTATTAATAATTTTTAACTAAATAATTAAATAAATATATAATGAAAATAAAATAACTGGATCACGGGTCATGCTAGCCCGTTACGTACAGCTCAACTGGCTGTGCATGGTAAAGCACTTCAAAACCCACGGGCCAAGAATGGAGACACGGTAAGGCCCGTATACGGGCCAAGGGATGGCACGATATGTTAACTAACGAGCCACATACAAACACGGTATGCTAATTTGACATGCTAGGCCATGTCGTGCCGTGCCGGCCTATTTGATTCCTCTACTCCCATCACAATAAAATTATTTATTTTTACATAAAATTCAATAAAAATATAATAATTTATCATATAATTTTTTGTCTTTTTGGAAACACTTTACAATGGTTTTAAGGATAAATTATCATAGGAGTTATTTTGCTTGTGTTAAGTGAATATTTTAATCACTTTGTTTTCATAAATGACACTTAAATCATTCTCTCAATAAAAATGGACATTTTAGTCACTTTTTAAATGGTAAAATATTATTTATTAATAATTTTTTTTTGAAATAATAATAAATATAATTTATTAGAGACAAAAAATTTTTATTTTAATAATTTAAAACTTAATTTGAACAGTATAATATTTTTTTTATTGTAAATTTTATATTTTATGAAATTTTTATATATTTTTTTGAACACTTTTGTGTATTGCATTTTTTTATAAGCATAATATTTGTATCGAAACTGTAAATTTTATAAAATTAAAAATAGGGGCTATACATGTTAGAAAATTTAAAGATCAGTGGTTTTAGAACCACATTGATGAGCTCTCTCCAGTCCATCATCTTTGGAGATTAGTACTATAAATTGAATTGTGTACCTCGTTGGGCATCAATTTTTTCATTTATGTGGTCTCTAACGATGGTGAAATAGAGAGAGCTTATTTCTTTGGTTTTAAAGCCATTAATATTGTAATTCTGACCTATTTTAGCTCCTATTTTTTATACTATAAAATTTACAATTTTGATCCAAATACGATACATACATAAAAATATTATACATAAAAATGCTAAAAAAATACAAAAAAAATTCATAAAATATAAAACTTACAATAAAATTGATCAAAGAAATAAAAAATAAAAAATTGTACTGTTCAAATTAAATTTTAAATTAGTAAAATAAAATAACAAATTCGCCTCCATTAAATTATCTTTATCATTATTTCAAAAAATAATATTTTACTATTTAAAAAATAACTAAAATATTCTATTTTTATAAAAAAATTGACTTAAGTATCTTTCGTAAGAGCAAAATAATTAAAACATTCATTTACACAAATAAAATAACTTTTAGAACCCATCCTGGTTTTAATATATCTTGCTATTTTTCTGCCATATAATTTAACATCAATATCACAAATTTTTATTTCTACTATATGGCTCTCTATTTAGTAGAAAAATATGTTTATATATTTACATTCTATAAAATTATAAATTTAACCAATTTAACTCTACTATTCAATAAAAAAAAACTAATTTTTCTCATTCACAATTTTAATTTTTATATTTTTTTACACCTACTATCATGTGCTACTCGACTCCCTTCGAAAAATATTTTTGGCTCTATCCCTATTCATGTGATTCATGATTACTTATTTAATGAATAGATTGATCCAATAAATTCCTTTATAAATAGATAATATTTGTGTTGAATTAATAACTTTGTATCTTATATATTATATTAATTAAAATATAATCAATTAATATACATTATTTTTAAGAAAAAAACAAATATTTAAAAATTTTATTAAATTTGATCAAATTGTCGTGTCTCAAATTAATGTTAGATTACCATCTTAAATAATAATAAAAATATTACTTAAAAATGTTTCAATTATTGTACATATGTAATGTAATTATTTAAAAAAAATATTAATTAAACAAGTTTATTAGTGTTGTCATGTTATGTTTTACTTATTTACTAAATAAAATCTTGTAAAATCATATAAAATTATATCGTATTTAAATTATGTATCAATGTTATAAATTAAAACATATATTATTGATAAAATAATTATTATTATATCTACTTTTACCTAAAATAAAAATTATTGAAGTATTTATTTTATGAGTATTCCTTCAAACCTTTTTTTATAAAACTTTAACATCAATTTATCACCTTGTTATAATAAAACCAAGAAAATTGTATTTGAAGATTTTTTTTTCCTTTCAAAATAAGAAATTTTGGATCTTGATAATCAACGCTACTATATATTTATTAAATTTAAATAACTAATTAAGTAATATTAATATTTTAAATCAAGTTCTAAAATGAAAACATTAATACAAACTACAAGATAAAAAAAATAAATGTATACTTAATAAATTATTTATAAATTATATGTTAATTTAAATAATTTTTTTTAAATAAATAATTTTAATAATGTAATTACATTATGCACAATCCCAAAGCTTATGTATAAGAGCGGTCTTCCAATTTTTTTTTAATTGTTTTATTTTAGAAATTTGTTGATTTTTATATCAAAAAATTTTAAAATGTTTTTATAATAAATATTTTTTTATATTTATTTAGATAATGTTATTGTATATTGACTTTATATTTATGATTTAAATAATTATTTTAATCAGATTAAGGTTGGTAATTTATATGGTGCATGCATACACATTTAATGAGCAGATTGGGCCAATTAATTTATTTGTGAGCGAATTATTTTTGTATTAAACTAATTATTTTCTTGACTAGTTCAATTACATCTCATATCAATTAAAAAAAAAAACAACTAATATAAATTATTTTTGAGAAAAAAATACTTATAAACTCGGTTCAATCAAGTTGTCTCTTGTGTTCTTGTTGGTTTAACTGTTTAAGTCATAGATAATAACTCAAATATTAATTCAACAAGTCCAAATAATTTTTCATGTTATATTTTTCTTATTTATTAAATGAAGTTATGGAAATTTTATTAATATCGTGTCAAATTACTCATGCTTGTATCATATTTTGATTTTATTGATAATAAAATAATTTTTATTGTATATTATTCTATCTTAAAGTAACAATTTAATTAAATATTTTTTAACATTATTCATGCCCCATTTTACCAAATTTTTTAACATTAATTTTTCACCTTGTTGTAACAAATGCAACCTAAAAATTTTACTTAAAGAATTATTTTTTTCCTTTTATTTTATAAAATAAATAATTATCAAAAAATAATAATTATTAGTTGACAATTAACAATACTATATTTTTATCAAATTTGAATCACCAATTTATCCATGCACATGGGTCTAAAAGATAGTCTATATATATATAAAGCCTGAATAGGCAACGTGAATTTCAATCAAAAAAGAAAAAGAAAAAAAGAATAGGCAACGTGAACAATTTTTGTTGTTGTTCACCTCTCTATTTTATAATTTTTTTTTGTTAGTTTTCAAACATATTAATAAATATTAAAATATTGATATAATACATATACTTTATTATAAATAATTATTTTGTTAATTTTATTATATATCGTTGTACTTTTTTTTTTTTAGTATACTTATAAATATCAAAATATTTCTATAATAATTACAATGCATTTAGTATAAATAATTATTTTAATAATTTTATTTAATTATTTGTGTACATAAAAAGTGGGAACTTGTTTTGTTTATTATCTACTTTCTTTTTTTTTTTTAGTACATAATAAATATCAAAATGTCTATATAAAAAATTTATTACTTATTAATAGTTATTTTTGTAGTTTTATTTTGTATTAACTTTAGAGTATTTTATCCATGAATAAGTTTTTTACATCAGTAAATCATGTGGTGCTTCGTTTGAGGGAGAGATTATTAAAAATATGCAAATAAAGTTCTATATTTCTTAAACATTTGATGATTTATGAGTTTATAAAGACTTGGGCTACTCCACTTAATTGGTTAACTTTTTAGGATGGAACCAAAGTTCCTTACAGATAATAACATAATTTTAAATAATTTAAGATTAAATTATAGAGAAAAAAAAAAAGTAATGAGGAAATAAAAGTGTAAAAATTTAAAAGCATAGAGATCAAATTAAAAAGAAAAAAAGAAGGTAAGGATACGAAGTGCAAAATTTAGTAAATTTTATAGATAATTTGTATAGTTCAACTTATGAATATATAAACAATTGTTATGTTATTATTGTTGTAATAATAAAAATACTTTTGACATTATGACCCATGATTAGTCATGAATACTATTGAGCTGGAAAAGTTTAACACATAAAAGACTATACCAAATCCAATCACATAATAAATAAATAAAAACATTTAAGAAGAGACGAAAATAAACCAATTACATATAAGCCATTATTTAAATTCTAGCACCCAATGACCCAATCGCGGAGCCAGATTTTTTTTTTTTAGGTGAGCCGAGTAGTGCGTGGTAATAATTATAAGAAAATATAAACATTAAAATTTTGCATAATTAAAAAAATTTATTGATATAATTTGAGTTAAGTTTTTGTATGTTATAAATTTAATTAGTTTTAAATAAAGTAATATTTTTCTACTAAATAAAGAGAAATATAACAACAAAAATATGATATTGATTATATATAAAATTTTAATTTATGTAGTAGTTAAATTGCAGGTTAAAAAATTATTATATATTTTAAAAGATAAAAAATTATATGATAAATTGTTTAATTTTTATTGATTTTTATATAAAAATGAACAATATTATTAAAATAAAAAGTTAATTATCAATTCTTTTCATATAAAATATCTATAATTGTAAAACCATTTTTATATAATAAAAAGAGTTTATCAAAATGAGAGAGGCCGTGGCCCACTTCAGTCGCTCTTTCCCTTCACCTTTTTTTTTTTTGGAATAAAAAAAGACACCCGATAGAAGACGGAATAACGCCCGCTATTTTTCATTCACTCGGATCAACACTTATATTGAGAGTACCGATAGGAGCTAGCACTTCAGAATCACGTCATAGGGGATCTTTTTGCACAATTACGACTTTTTCACCCTTCGAACGGACGATCTAGTGCATGTAGTCCAGTGGCGTTATCCACTGATTTCTCTTCACTCTATTGGCACCTATAAAACTATATCCAAATTTTCTATATTTATATAATAATAAAAATGTGTACCAAAATAATGAATTTTAAAATAATTACAGTATACATATACTTAAGGTTGAGATTTAAAAGCTAAATTTCTTAAATGATTAAATTCGCAATGTCACGAATAAATTGGTGCTACAAAGACATAAAAAAGAAAAAAAAAGAAAAAAAAAAAAAAAAAATATATATATATATATATATATATATATACACTCCTTAAATTAAGGACTTGAGTCATGGCTAGTGAAGACCAATAAAGTTTCTCTCCTTAGCTAAAGTAAATGGGGCTCCGTAACTCCTTAAATTAAGGGCTAGACTACTTGAGTCAAGTATGCCTGGTGAAGACTAATTAAGTTTCTCTCCTTAGCTAAAGTAACTGGCGCAGTGGGGCCGCTTGCCAAATCCATAGTTACGTTTTATTTATTGTCCCCGAACTTTATTGAATAAAATAAATATTTTTTTATTAATTAAAATAAAAAATATATTTTTTTAAAAACAAATTTATTAATTTACTTAAAATATTTTCCAATTAACTAAAATTAATATAATAAATCAATTATAATTCTAATTAGTAAATAAATATTTTAAATAAAATAATAACTTTTAAATATACTATTTTTATTTTTTTATTATTTCTTATAAATAACTGTTATATCATAACTTAGTTTCAATCCCAATTCAATTGTGATTTTAGGGATTGACTTTAAACGTTTTAAATCACACATTTAAAATCACATTAAAAGATATTTGATGAAGAAAAAAAAACAATATAAATTTAAGTAATGTTATATACATTAAATTACATTATGCATTAAATAATGTATTAATTATTAATTAGATTGAAAACCTTAGAGAAACTAAGGTTGAAGAAGAAGCTAACAGAAGAAAGAAGAGGTTTCTAGAAGTTGTTAAACTTCAGTATATTAACACTTTCTTTATATGTGTACATACGCTATTTATATTACAAATAAACAACTTAGAGCATTGTAACAAACTAACAAACTCAGTGCCAACTCAGCATAACAAACTAACAACCACATGCATGCTGTGAAGTCATTTAACACCCTCCCATAAGCTTATGGCCGAGGAAGGACAGTAAGCTTAGTTTTCAATTCTGCAAAACGTGAACTGGGAAGGGCTTTAGTCATGATATCAGCAATCTGCTCTTTGGATGGTGTATACTCAACAAGCAACAAACAAGCTAGAATTTTCTCACGGATAAAATGAAAATCAATTTCAATATGTTTTGTTCTAGCATGGAATACGGGATGCTTAGCTATGTAACCTGCACTGACATTGTCACAATATATAACTGGTGCATCCTTCAATTCAATCTTTAATTCAGCCAACACTTTTTGTAACCACAAAATTTCACAAATAGCATGAGATAAGGCTCTAAACTCAGCCTCAGTTGATGATCGAGAGACCACCTTTTGCTTACCAAAATACCAAGATACCAAGGAATGACCCAAGTAAATACCATATCCTCCCGTGGACCTTCGATCATCACTACTAGAGGCCCAATCAGCATCAGTATAAGCTGTAATACTAAGACTGTTGGACTTGTGTAGCATTAAGCCATGGGTAGAAGTACCTTTGAGATATCAAAGCAACCGCTTTGCTGCTATCTAATGCGTAATAGTTGGTTGAGGCATGAACTGACATAACTTGTTAATAGAAAAACTGATATCTGGGCATGTAAGGGTGCAATATTGCAAAGCACCAACAATTGTTCGATAAATGGAAGCATCAGAGAGCAAATCACCATCACACTTAGGTGGCGTTTGGTTTGCTGAATGTAATTGTAATCGTAATGGAATGGAATGTAAAGGAATCAGTATTACGATTACAGTGTTTGGTTTAGTCACTGTAATAAAAAAAGGAATTAGTATTACAGTGTTTGGTTTGACAACTGTAATGTAATGGAATAGAAAAAAAATTATATAATTATTTTAAAAATAAAATTTTAGAAAAAAAAAATTTCAAAAAAATACAATTTCATAACAAAAATTAATAAAAAATACAATTTAAAAAAATACATTATTTTAAATATATAATTTTATAACAATAATTTTAATAAAAAATACAATTTAAAAAAATACAATTAAAAAAAAAAAGAAACCCAAACACTGTGTATCGCGAGCTGGGCGGTTTGTGACGGACGGCGCTGGCGCACGACGCGAGCTGGCCGACGCGAGGGACGGTTCGCGAGCTGGGCGACGCGACGGACGGTACGGCTCCTCTCACTGGACGGCTGGACGACGACGACGATGACGCCACCGCCAGCGCAGGAATGGGATGCGACAGACGTTTTGCCGGAACTGGCTGTTACGCGTTTCTGGAAAAAAAAAATTTACTGCTCAGTAATGTAATGAATATTCCTTATGTTTGGTCATGTAATGAGAATTACTTAAACACATGTAATTGATTACATTACATTACATGTGTTTGGGCAAACCAAACAATGTAATGTGCTGAATCAATTACATTACATGTCTCATTACAGTCTACCAAACAGCACCTTAGAGAATGATTGACTAGCAACCATTAGTGTAGAGACAGATTTGGTGTCATGCAGGTGAACCTTAGTAAGAAGATCATGGATATACTTAGTCTGACTCAAGTGAATACCATCACGAGTGTGAGTGACTTCAACACCAAGGAAAAAGTTAAGAATACCCAAATCCTTCAAAGAAAAGACAGAATTAAGCCGTGTTATGAGATCAGTTAAGAAAGCATCATTATTGCCGGTAAAAATAATATCATCTACATAGATGAGAATAACAGCAAACACGCCTTCCTTAGCATATATCATCATAGAAGCATCAGCATTTGATCCAGTAAAACCCCAATCATGTAAACAGCCACTGAGTTTAAGATACCAGGCTCTAGGAGCTTGTTTAAGGCCATCAATAGCCTTTTTCAACTTGCAGACATAATGTGGAAATTGAGGATTAATAAACCCCTGAGGTTGAGCCATGAACACTTCTTCCTCTATATCACCATTAAGAAAGGCTGTATTGACATCTAATTGCCTGATTGTCCACCCCTGAGCAAGAGCTAAACTCAAAACTACTCGAATAGTCGTAGGTTTCACCACCGGGCTGAATGTCTCAGTATAATCCACACCTTCAACTTGTTAAAAACCTTTGGCCACCACTCGAGACTTATATTTATCAAGCGTGCGATCTGCTTTTAATTTGGTCCGAAATACCTATTTGTGACCAATTATTTTACAGCCCTTTGGTGGAGAAACCAGCTCCCAAGTGTTATTGACAAGTAAAGATTCATGCTCACACTGCATGGCAGTTTTCCACTCAGGAATGGTGAGAGCTTCCTTGACAGAAGAAGGCTCAGGCAAAATACTAACTAGAGCCTTGGGTTTGTAAACATTTTGCTTGGCACGAGGAAGCATGTGATGAGTATTAGTGGAGGAAGGTGGGCGATGAATACCAAGAGGAACAGGTAAGTCAACAGAAATTTGAATACCCTCTGGACAAAACACTTGCATAGGACCAGATACCAACGGTACATTTGATGATGGAGACTAATCACTGAATAACTGAACAACAGCAGGTGAGTCAGATGTATCAGTTGGCACAGACTGTAAAGAAACAGGCTCTGAATGAGACTCAGGTGAGACAGGCTCAGATAAAGCAACTGACACATGGGAATTAGGAACTAGTTGAGAGATAGGATCAAGCAATGGAGACGTTGGAATTGATGGAGATAAGGATGGATCAAATAAAGGTGAAAGAGTAGGAGCTGCTGAAGTAGGTGTAGGTGAGGAGATGTCAGATAAAGAGATAGGATTTGGGTCACCAATTGAAGGAGGAAACGTATTGCATATTGGCCTTGTAGTAGAGCCAAAAGGAATTGAGACACTTATAGGAGTAGGTATATGAGTAGACTGAGAAGTGTGATCTGTAGCACAAGTGGACAAATTTAAGAAAGGAAACTGGGTTTCATCAAACCTAACATGCGTGGAAATATACACTTTTTTAGACAGAGGCTCCAAACACCAATAACCTTTGTGTTGGGCTGCATATCCAAGAAAAACACAAGGTAAGGAACGGGGTTCTAACTTAGTGTGATTGAACAGTCTGAGGAAAGGAAAACACAGGCAACCAAAAATTCTGAAGTGTGAATAATCAGGTTTCATACGAAAAAGGAGCTCATAAGGACTACAAAAGTTAAGGGTTTTAGAAGGTAATCTGTTGATCAAGTAAACTGCAGTTTTAAATCCATACTCCCAATAAGCTAAGTGAACACCTGATCTCATTAACATAGACAATCCAGTTTCAACTACATGTCTATTTTTCCTTTCAACAATGCCATTCTAAGCTAGTGTATGAGGACAGAAAATCCTTCTCACATAACCACCTTGGAACAAATATTTCTCAAGTGATTTAAATTCGGTTCCCCCATCACTTTGAAGTTGTTTAATCTTGGTATTGAATTGCCGTTCAACCATGGATTCAAAATGAAGAAAGAGTTGTGACACTTGAGTTTTATTACTTATAACATACGGTCATTGATACCAAGTGCAAACATCAACAAATAATAGAAAATACCTCATATTATTTATTGAATCAACTGGGGAAGGACCCCACAAATCAACATGTACAATATCAAACGGCTTTGATGATCTATGATGTACATTCACTAAGGGTAGTCTATGAGACTTCCCTAATTGACAGGCTGTACAAACTTTCAGCATACTATTCGGCCTTATAGCCTTATTGAAACTGCCAACTATATGATGAACAACAGACGAGTGTGCATGGCCAAGTCGTTCATGCCACAACATACCACTCACTTCAACTTTATTACATTGCACTGGTGACCTTTCTTCAATCACATGTCCACCATCAGCCAAAGAAACTCGGTACAACCCATCTTTAATGTCCCCCATTAAAATGGTAGTCCTGGTAACAAGATCCTTCACAGAAAAACCATTAGGAAAGAACTCAACAAAAATTGCATTATCTTGACATAACTGTTTAACAGAAATCAAATTCTTCTCCAACTTAGGAACACATAACAGATTTTGCAATTTAAGTACTTGTGAAGTGTTAGTAAAATAAGCAACACCAGAATGAGTGATAGGAATAGTAGAACCATTTCCTAACATTACAGTAGAATTACCATCATATGGTGTAGCTTGTTGCAGATGATTAAGATTGGAAGTAAGATGATGTGTAGCTCCAGTGTCCATGAACCAGTTACGCATATCTGATGATGCTAGTAATGCCTGTGGGGCATGCGGACTAGAAGAACTAACTACTTGCTGAGGAAACTCAACAATAGCATTAGATTCAATAGCTTCACAAGTTTGAGAAACATGTGCCTGAGGGAAGAGGCCTTTAGATTTTAGTGGAGAACTACTATTTTTGGAATCGGAATATCTAAAGAAGCATCTAGCTGCTGTATGTCCAATTTTTTTACAGATTTGACATTGTAAGTTATCAAATTTTCCATTCTTGGCCTTTTCTTGATTATTTGTGTCAATATTACTTGTAGGTTTTGAATTCCATTGTGGCTTGGACTGATAAGAACGTGAATTATTGTACTGAGATTTATAATGTTGAACATAGTTAGCTTGAACCAACTGATTCTCAGGTAGCATCATTTTGTCACGTTGTCTTTCATGCATGCGCATTCTTGTAAAAACTTCATCTAATGACAAAATTCTTTTCTTGTTTGTGATATTAGTAATCAGTGAGGTGTAGTTTGAGTCTAAACCACCAAGAACATACAAGATTTGTTCTCTATCATTTAAAGTGTCACCAACAGCAAGAAGATGATCAATCAAATCTTTAGCAACACTAATATATTGCTCCATGGTTTGTGTACCTTTTCTGAGTGATTGTAACCTCCACCGAAGATCCATAAGTCTTGCTTGTGAATCATCATTAAATGCTTTGGCCAGGAATCTCCAATACTCCAGAGCTGTTGTTTTTCCAATCAAGTATTTCAGATAGTTGGTGGTAACTGAAGAATATATCCAGTTCTTGATTGCATTATCCTGCCTAAACCACAAAGAGTATTCAAGTGCTTCTTCATACACATCTCTAGTGACTGATATGTTATCAGCACCCACAATAGTCACCACTTTCTTGACAAGTTTTTGTGGAACAATAAAGGCTTCATCGATGAGGTTTTCCAGACCAAAAACAGCAATAACTTGCTTGAGTTGTTCCTTCCAAATCAAGTAATTTGTTTCATCCAATCTTACAGAAAAACTGGGATTAATAGGATAAGTAGGTAACATTGCAGTGGCTGAATAATTTTTGGTGTAATTTGTTGTATCTTGTTGTGATCGTTGTTTTTGTGTTGCTGTTATAACAATATTAGCTTCTGTATTTTCTTGATGAACATCATAGGTAGCGGAACGTGATTCAAATGCCATGAAGGCTCTGATACCATGAAAATCTTAGAGAAACTAAGGTTAAAGAAGAAGCTAACAAAAGAAACTAAAAGAAGAAAGAAGAGGTTTCTGGAAGTTGTTAAACTTCAGTATTTCTCTAAGGTTAAAGAAGAAGCTAACAAAAGAAACTAAAAGAAGAAAGAAGAGGTTTCTGGAAGTTGTTAAACTTCAGTATATTAACACTTTCTTTATATGTGTACATACGCTATTTATATTACAAATAAACAACTTAGAGCATTGTAACAAACTAACAAACTCAGTGCCAACTCAGCATAACAAACTAACAATCACATGCATGTTGTGAAGTCATTTAACAAATAAAATTGAGAATGTAAGATAATGAGATAATTATAAGAGTTAATTAAATTATATCATATAAATTATAATAAATTGTGATAAAAATATTATTCAATAAATTCAAGTATAATTTACTTTATTATTGTACAAAAAGTATATATAATATAAAGATGTTCTTTTCGTCTCCATATAATTTTATTTATTTAAAAAAAAGTATTAAATTTTTTTTTATTAATAAAAGAAAACATACTTATATATATGAGTGAGATTTTAATTTTAATTTTTAATTGAAGGATTAAAAATTTTATTATTTAAAACACAAAAAAATTATAATGATTTTTCTTTACTAGTTTGATCAAAGTTTTTTAGAGTTGTACACTTGTACTTTGTTATTGTTTGGTTAAGAGTTAGTTTCGTACTAAACGGCCTACTAAGTACTGATAGGCATAGCTAGCTATGCATGATATTTTGAAACACAATGTAGAAAAAAGTATAATAAAGAAGTTATTTAATTTTTTAGGTTATAAATATTATTATTTAATTAAAGATAAATTATATTATTTTAATATTATTTTAAAAATAATGTTTTAATAATATATTTTCTTTGTAATTAATTTTTTTAAAATTTTAAAAAATTAAATAATATAAATAACCTACGATCTCAACTGCCATGGTTCCAGTAACATATTAACAAGCTTAAAAACTATGGATACATACGAATATACGATGCCGTCAGTCAAGAAAAGATTAACTAACTACATAGCTTGCAAGTACAGAACATAAAAGAAAGTAGTTATTTGAATTAAAGGTATAAACTAATTTAATTTGCTGCCGACACAAGTTACTACGTCAGTTATATGCACATGACGATGACACAAACACATATAAATCTTCCTCAGTTACGTCACTAATTAAAATGCTTTAAAAGTGGGGTTCGTCTCATTCGTGTGTATATTATCGAGGCTTTATTTATTATTTGCATTCAGCACCTAATGTCACCCTCCCTAGATATGTCGGATATCTAATTTTATGAGAACTTATATCACATATTAAAATTATTTTAAAATTAAAAAAATATTCTTTTTTTTAAGTAGCGTTGACATATGATATAACATAAAAAAATATTGCAAATTTATACTTGGTGTAGATTCTAACTACATTAATTAAGTACTATTATATCCATTATAAAAAATAAAATAAATTAAATCAAATAATTAGAGTGGAGAACAGTAATGATCAATTTACAAAGTTAATTTTACATTTAATATATTAGATTAATACATGTGATACATACATACATGTAAAAAAGTAATTTTTAATTTACATTTAATATATTAGATTATTACATGTGATACATACATACATGTAAAAAAATAATTTTTAATTAAAAATTATTCAAATTTTTTCATTCAAACTTAAACTAAACAAAATTTTTAGTTTAAGATTTAAAAAATTAACTTTGGGTAATATTTTTTAAATTAAATTTACTTCATTTTATATATTTATCGAAAAATAGTAACATACATATTTTACATATATTATTCTATTATGTTCAATAAAAAATTAGATAAAAAATTAACTTTATCATATACATTTTTAAATAATAATAATACTAAACAATACATAAAACATAAGGAAATCTACTTATAAACAAGGATAACAAAAAGATCCACCATATCAAAACTCCATAAATATATTTTACGTATGATTTGCTTCAAATTAGGTTAAAAGGACCAATTTTAGATTGAATTGGATCACGATTCATATAAAAGATCAATAAATTAGATCAAATTGGTATAAATTAATCTGTAAATCGCACCAGATCATATAGATCCATGGATTGATACTAAAAAATCATATGTTACCAAAACATTTCCCTAATTTTAAAATTATTTATTGGGAAAAATTAACATAATAATCATATTTAAAATTTCTCTCCTTACATTTTCATAAATATAAATTTCTCTCTCTCTTACATTTTTTATAATTTTAACTATTATTGCTTAAATTTTGTTAAATTAAAATTAAAATCTCAACATATTCATAACTATTTGTTTCCTCTTGAATTATTTTCTTAGTTAAACCATATTTTTTTAATATAATTTTGAGTAATTAACTCAAATCTTTTTGTTTAATGAATAAATCTCATTTATTTTATTGAATAAATATATAAATTATGCCCAATTTAAAATTTTAGATAGGATCAAGTTAATAATGTTAAATTTTTTATTAGAAAAGTAATTTTTTTGGATTATATAATTATAAAATTAATGAAAAAATTGAAGTATACTCATTATAATAAGTGATAAATATTTCTTACGTGCTTCTTATTTTTTATTTATTTATTAATTTAAAATATGTAATATGTAACATATTAAAAAATATTTTTTAAAAAAATTAGAATAATTCGGTTTAAATTGTAGATATTCATTAGATCAAACTAAATCAAATCATAGCAAATATGATCCTGTCCATTGCAATTAATAATACACTCCTTTTACTATTTTTTTTATTTTTTTTTATTGTGACCTTTTCCAAAATATTTAAATACTTACACAAAACTTTTTAACCGAACGCAGGTAAAGAAGTAATGCCAAGTCAAACGACAAAAGTCTACTTAATAATTTATTCAATTGAATGCAACGTGAGTTCTTACACATTTTGGCTTATTAGCCAGGCAGGTTATAGTTAGACAATGGAATAAGTAGCCACATGTTCTTGAAATTTGGTTCATTCCAGCGAAACTGGCCAAATGTTATTTGGAGACTTGGAGTAGGCTAACCGATATTCTATGTAATCGAGTTGATGATTTTTCCAAGGACAATTATTTTTAAATAGATTTAATTATTTTATTAATTTAATTTTATATATAAAATATAAAATATAAAATTTAAAATTTATTATATAGTTATCAAATTTTTAAAATTTTACACATAAATTTTTAAACTTTTATATTATATAATTTAGTCTTAAATTTTTTAAAAACTTATATATATCTTGGGTACTAAAATATAAAATTTTTAATTAAATTTTAGGACTTACATGTAAATTTTAAAAATTCATGAATTAAATTGTAAAATTTAAAAGTTTAGTAACCTATATGTAAAATTTTATAAATTTAAGAATTAAACTATATAATTTAAAATTTTTTAAAATTATGTATAAATTTAATTAAAATTTTAAAATTAATGATATAATTTAACATTTTAAACATTGCTGAAGTTTTCCTGATTATACAAACTCACATGTTGTCATAGTGTGAAACTCTTTGATCCAAAGCCAACATTTGATGCCCCATTTTTGTGCCACTAAGCTTATAGATTCTTAGTGCTTAGCCGAACCCTCGACCAAGGCGCATCCTCATTCAACATCAACTTCATGAATGTTGTCACATTCGTAACGTGCTTTACTTAAAGTAATACTGCCTTACTAGCATATAGCTACTGATTGATGCACCATCACTTGTGAAACACCACCCACAAAGTGTCCTACATTCTCATATAGCTACTTTCACATGCCTACATTGAGTAAATTGTAGGGCATAAACCTTTTCTCTAGTGTAGCTTCTTGAGTGGGAATAATGCACAATATCGACCTTTTTTCATCATTAATATTGTTTCTAAGACTCCTAGTCTTAAGGAGACATTGACGCATCTACTTAGCACAACCAATGCCAGCCTTATAAGTATTCTTTAGTTCACAGGTAACTCACGTAGCACACCATGTCCATGGGTATAGAACGTGGTGGAGAGTTTGACACCATATCTTCCCTTGAAGAGCTCTTAGAGCAATTTTTCTTATTTTAAGAAAAAACATCACTTTGCATGAAGATACATAAGTATAAAACAATTTAATAATAATTATTTTTTCAATTATTAAAGTATCCCACATTTAGACTATGACACTTTGCATTGCTTTGCGCTTTTAATGCTTCCATGAATTTCTTTGTCGTTACTTTTATCATAGACCTAATTGTGCTATGTTTTGCCATTTTAAAAGTGCTAATATTAGCATTTTTACACAAAGGTTTTTATATTATGCAAAGTGTTTAATTTATTTTGAAAAATTAAGAAATGATTCAGTTTTTTAGATAATATTAACACGTGTCACAATATAATTAGTATAAATGCAAAAATGTATGTGAATTTAGGTGTAACATTCCTCTATTTTTAAAACTTAAATAAATCACTAAAGTAGACATTTATAAAGAAATGTTCATATCTACCTAATTTATAGGTTAGAATCCAAACTCAAAACCAACCTCTCAATGAATTACAAAATGATTTGAAGCCTAATATAAATTTTTCTTTTTAAACCCAAGTGTTGCCTAAAGAGACCAACTAACTTTTAAAGATGTTACCAAATCCTCTTCATGGAACTTTCTAAAAAATGGTAAATAAAATTTGGATGAGTGAAACCACTTAGTAAGTAAATCACCATACAATGAATATTACATGTAATAAACAATTTATTCAAGACAAACAACATGTCAATGCTCATGTTTTCGATATGTATTCAAACAATAAACTTTGAAGACAATAGTCTACATAATATTGTGACTCGTATCCAAAACATACAAAATTTATCTTTTTTAATAGGTTATTACTCATAGCAAAACATTAAAAATGATCTTTTTCAATATGTTATAACTTACAACATAACTTTTCAAAACTATATTATATAAAATGCCATGTACTCTATCGTATGAATTGTGGACTTAATACAAAATGTCACCCATCGACGACCAAAAAAATAAATTACATGTTGGTGATTAACATGCATGAGAGGTAATTGCAAGTCAGTCATAAAAATCATAAGGTCGAAGCTAAAATTTCATAATAAATTCTCACATGCAAAAATACGTCTAAATTATAGGGTAAGGAACCAAATGCCCAATTCTCACAATCGTAGGGTCGAAGCTGGAATTTCATAACAAATTCTCACATGTAAAAATACATCCAAACCTTATGGTAAGAACCAAATGCCTTTTGGTACCCAAAGACACGCCCCCCACAAGGCTTAAAACAAAGACAATATGCGCCCAATCAGAGTCAAATCATAATGATGGTCAAAAGCATTTTATCAAAACTATTTTCAAAAATCTGTTTGAATTTAAAATGGAAATGGTTTCAACATCAAAATTTTTGAATGTCATACATATGAACATGTTTATACCAACATTAGATAACCAATAATCAATTATGCAAACACAAAGCACATATACATAAGAAAATGATACCACACTATTTATTTAGACATAACATTCTTACAACAAAACATATAAATGAGAACAACCATGAAAATGTTTATACATAAAACAAGCAATACTTAATATTACAAATAAAGTTAGTCTACTTATTTGATATGAATAACTAAAACACTTAAAATTACCAACAATTCGTCTGAAATTTCATCAAAATATTTAACCTAAATAAATTTAAATGGTATAATTATTAGGCTCTCACAACATTTTAAATCACCATATATATATATATATATATATATATTTAACTTAATAAAAATGATCGTAAAATATTATTTTAATACTTAAATTTAATCCTTATTTTAGAGTTAGTATTTTTCAAAAATTGCACAATTTTCATCACAAGATTATTTATTGTTTTCACGGTAAGTAAAAACCAAATTGTTTACTCTGGACTTGATTGATTTCATAAAATTATGAAGCTTTATAAAATTTTCATAAAGATATAGTAAAATATCGAGTAATTTTTTTTAAATAAAACCAATTGCATATTAATCACAAAAATGGTTTTTTATTCACTAACTTTGTAAACTGTCAATATAAAAAAATCAACAATATTATTGGACTTAAACATTTTTCAAAAAATATTGGTAAATCATTTTAAGCTAAAATTTTTATAGTAGTTTTTAATTTAAATATAATTATACATAAATATTTTCAAATATTTTGAAACATATTATAGGCAAAACAGGTTTTGAAACTAGTTATATAAATCTGTTAAAAAAAATTTCAGTAGTGAATACTTAAAAATCAAAAATTCATAAAATATTTGTATATATTCTAAAAATTATTAAATTTTAAAACATCATAAATAAGATACAGATAATACATAATAAAAATTTTCATATACTTTTACAATCTATAACACTAAGAATTAATTCCATAGTTTTATTATAATCTGTCAAGTTTCCTATTTTGGAAAAAAAAATTTAGAATTCATAAAAATATAGAAAATTAAATACGGGAGAGTGTCTAGTTACAAAGATAAAAAAATTTGTCTTCAAATTTCAATCAAAAATCATGTAAAACAACCCTAAACTCAGAGTTTTTCCTAAACTAATAAATTTGAAACATAAATTTCAAAAATTCATAACAAATTCAATATAACTGAGTTTTTAACAAATAAATATTTTTTGAACCCATCAAGAAGTCTAGTTTGATGTAAAAATAATTTAAATTTTATTTGAGCAATATAAAAGTTCAAAAATAATTTCTTTTCAAGCTTTTGCAAAAATTATGCAAACAATTGCCTTGTATAATTTCTTATAAAAACTCCAAAAATTACTATCAATATTAATTTTAGGATTATAATCACCCAAAATAATATTATTAATTATTGTTATCAATTAATTAAGATGAAAAGTTAAATAAAATATAAATACTATTAAAAATAAAAAATGTACATTACCTTTGATGTAAAGCTCTCAAATAAGAAAGTTGCTAGCTTTGTCAATGGAGAAAATTATAAATGAGAAGTTAAATTTTTTTTTTCTTTCTATTTAAACAGAGAGGAGGCTATAGCCAAATAGGTCTTCTCCCATTTATATACTCAAACACTATAAAATTCAATATTATCTTATTTGATTATTTATCATTATTTATCCTTATCTTGGACTTATTCAAACATAAAAGAAGAAGCACAATTCCACGGTTTTCATTATTTATCTAATCTTATATTTCTTTGTTTTTTTTTTTTTGAAAAAATTCATTTATACTCACAATTCTATTTCAAAACTATTATTTATTTTCAAATGACCTTCTATTTATAATAATAATAATAATTATTATTATTATTTTTTTTAAATATGTTTTGGATATTACATTAGGTGTTATTAGTTTTTCTTAAGGTTAGTAACTTGATAGTACTCATATTCATTTTTTGTTGTTCGATATTATTCAAGTTTTTAAGAGGTACTTCAAAAATACTCAAGTTCTCATTTTGATATATTTTTGGCCAAAAATTAATTACATGCATGTTACATAATAAAAAATAAAAGACAATTTGATCATTTTAATTTTATTATTATTTGAATTTTGAGTTGAAATAGTCTTGTAAATTTAGGTAAGTAACATGTTAGTCATGTAATTTTTAGGGTTGGCTAATTTAGTCGTATAATTTAAAAAATGATCAATTAAGTTCAAATTTTAAAAATTCAATATTTTGTTAGATGTAAAATAGAAAATCATTAAAAAAATAAAAAAATAAACAATAATTATTTTAAAAAATTATTTGTCTTCATTTTCCCCTTATTTTAATTATCTAGTTTGTTTTTTTACTAATGAATTATCCTTTTTTTATAATAGATTTTTATAAATAAAGTATAATATTTTACTTATTTCACAAATTATAATGAATTGAAGACAATATTAATTTCTTCTTCAATTATTTGTTGTTTCTCTCATTTCTTATTTGTATAAATCCTTAACACTAATTCAACTATTATTTATTTCTCTAGTTCTATATAAGTTTGGTATTAGTTTCAAAAAGATTTTATTTTCTTAAATAAAATTTATATTCAATTTTTTCGAAACAACAAACAAGCTTATTCAAAAAGAAAAAGAATTAATCTTAGTAAAAAGAGAGAGAGAAGGATTATAGAAAAAAAAAATTAGTTTTAGTTTTTTATTTTTATTTTTTTAATAATTTTTTATTTTATCTCTAAAAAAATTTTAAAATTTGTACTTGATTGATCTTTTTTATTAAATTATATGATTAAATTAATTCACTTTAAAAGTTACATGATCAATGTGTAAGTTACCTAAAGTTACAAGATCATTTCAACTCAAAATTCAAAAAATAAATAAAAAATTAAAATGACTAAATTATTTTTTATTTTTGTTACTTAACATGCAAATGATTAAATTTTAGTTAAAAAGGTATCAATTTAAAAATTGAATATTTTTAAAATACTACTAAAAAACTTAAATAATAATAGGTACCATTAACTTACCATTCCCGTTTCTTTTTATCATTTTTGACTTCCAAAAACTCAATGACCTTCTCTCTGTCTTTTTTTTTTTTCTCATCCTAGGGAGAGACTTTTTCTTGGGAATTTTTTCTCTCTAGTGGGTATTTTCTCTCTATTTTTTCAAATTTTGTTATATTTGTTTTATAAATAATTTTTTACTACTATTTTTTAGTAATTTTTCTATCAAATCTAACTCTATTAAGTTAAATTTGGTGAGTTTATGAAAAAAAAAAAAAATCAATAAGTTGTCTGCATGTTTTTATAACTTTCGTATATGCAAAGATTTGACAAACTACAAAAATTTTATTCAACATGAAATTTCATTAGTATAAAATTTTAAATAGTCATTTGTCTGGAGTAATCTATCTTTTAGTAATAAAATATATATTAATAAATTTTATCTAATTAAATAATATTTTTGTTGTATTTTTTAAATTTAAAACTTAGAAGTTAGAGCTCACTTGTCGGCAACTGTACTTTGGCCACGAAAAAATCCAACTAATTCATAATTCGATTATATAGTTTTAAGTTTTATCATAAACCAATCTAATTCTAATTAAAAAAAGCTATTTCTTGAATTTTCTTTTTCCTAAAACAAAAAATAAATTTTCACCAACTTGTTATCGAAAGTTCGAAGTTCGAACCAACACAAATAATTTCATTAGCATACAGCTATAAGTACAAGTCAATAATCACATGAAATTTCCGTTTCTCCTTGCTCGGAAACAAACATACCTTCACAGAGTCTCGCCTTTTTTTCTCCAAACACTCACGGTCTCATCTGCCTAGCACTATTTTGATATTAAAACGGGCCACGTGGTATTCAGTTTTTTCACGGATCTAAAACGGTTGATCTTTGGATAACGACAATTTGACAACTTTAGTTATGACACTCTTTTATATTATCAATACGAAACTTTTTTAAATACAGTATTTGTATCGAAAAATTACACTATTTTATATATTTAAAAAAAAAATAGATTTAAATTTTTTAATCTCTATTTTTAAGGATTTAATATTTTTCTCTCTTACATTAAATCTCCATCTTATGTCTATTTCTTTTTTGTTGTACTTACAATTTCTATACATTTATTGTATAAAAAAAATTCTCTTATCAATACACTGTTATAATAATAAATATATATATATATATATATATATATATTGTTAAAAAAAAAGCATATTTTTTATTAAAAAAGTTAAAAATAATAATAATTTAATTATTTATGTATCATATAAAAATAATAAATTATATGAAATTTTTTTATTAAATACAAAAATTTAGAATAAAATACATAATATTATTCTCGAAAACACATTATTTAAAATTTATTTCAATAGTTTACCCATAAGAAATAATATCTATAACCCTACCAAACTAAAAAAAAAAATACCAACCTTTCATTCATATATTTTAACTATAAAGGTAAAACTTTAAGAGGTATAATTTATTATTTCTAAAATATATTTACATCAATTATATTATTTTTTTTTATTAAATATCAATTACTTATATTTTTTTAAAAAATATTTACATTAATATTTTATTTTATTTGTTTAAAATAGCAAATTATCATTTTAAGCGATGAGTAATTTGTCCAAAGTTTAGTCCAAATTATACATTGAAAAGTCTGTAATTAAACTTCTTCACTGTAAAGATTCGAGAGCTAGAAAAATTTATGGATAAAGTTATAAAAATAATATTTATAAAATTTATAATAATAAAAATAATATATTTAATATTAATTTATATTTTTTAATTTAAAATAAGATGATATTTTTATTATTAAAAATTATTTTGAATATTATTTTAAATAATTTTTAAAACTTTTATATTTTATTCAACTAAAAGAGATCGGGAACTTTATCTCATCGTTTTTTATATCGGTTGATTTCTCTCATTATTAAGAGTGTTGAGATATATTTAGAGAAAAAAGAAAAGAAAAGAAACGAAATATATTAGTTTCTAAAATTAATGAACCATTCATTAAAAGGGAGTCCGATACAAGGCTGGAAAAGGCAACATCAACAGCCAGCTGATACCCACTTTCCCAAAATATATATTGGTTCTTAGGAACACCGACTTCTCAGCTGCTCTTCTGCTTTCGCACTGTAAAGCAATGAGGGTGCCTGTACTGAATGAAATTGGTCTTTTATTTTTGTGGGTATTTGTCTTCATTATCAATGTATTTGGTTCAGCTGATAAACAGTACATATCAGCAGTGGGAGACCCGGGAATGAGAAGAGATGAACTGAGAGTAGCTTTTGAAGCTTGGAACTTTTGTAACGAAGTTGGTAAGGAAACTCCTGGAATGGGGAGTCCAAGAGCTGCTGATTGTTTTGATATTACAAGTAAGATTAAACAGAGCATAAAACAGAGATCAAACACTCATGGGTTTTACCCTTTTTTATGCTTTCTTCTTTATTTTTCTCATTATTTATTTTGTAATGTCTATAGGGTAGTTCATAACAAACTTCCATCAATTTGTTATATTTTGATTCTTTCTCATTTTGGGCAGATTCGTCTCTGAAACAAAGGGTATCAAAAGATGATAATAAGCTTGGGGTTGGGACTCTATTTCCAGGGTTAAGCTCAGAGGCTATAGACAATGTAGATCTTTATGCAGCACAAAAAGAACTCTATCTGGGTTCTTTATGTGAATTAAGAGACTCACAAAGCCCTTGGCAATTTTGGATGATTATGCTTAAAAATGGAAACTTTGACTCAAAAGCTGGTTTATGTCCTGCTAATGGAAAAAAGGTAGGACGTTTTGATTCAGGTTCAAGATTTCCTTGCTTTGGAGAAGGGTGTATGAATCAACCCATTTTTAAGCATCAAAGGACTAGGTTATTAGATGGAGGATTAATGAGAGGAAGTTTTAATGGTACTTATGATTTGGGTTCAAACCCTAGAGATGAACTTAATGGGATTTCATTCTATGAGGTTGTTTGGCAAAAGAAAGTTGGTGAGGGAAGTTGGGTATTCAATCATAAACTCCAGACTTCAAAGAAGTACCCTTGGTTGATGCTTTACCTTAGAGCTGATGCTACCAAAGGATTTTCTGGTGGGTATCATTATGACACAAGAGGGATGCTTAAAACTGTAAGTGGGTTGTTTATAGACTTGAATTTATGTTTAATTTTGATGCCATTAATTGAAAAGTTCCATTTTAGCTGGATTTTGAGTTAAATTTCTTTAATATTTTGTTGCTATAAGATTAAGCAGATGAAGTTCGAGTAACTACAAAACAAACTCATTCATTGTTCTTCAATGTGTTTTGTGTATGGGGATGATTTCATGTTTTATTACACTGTTAGTGTTCTGTTTATTTCTTTTCTTTTAGTAGTCAATTGTGCAATAGAAAGACTACTTGTTACAGGGGCTTTTCTGTTAAAATGATTTCAATCAAAAGTGTTCATAGAAAGAAAGAAAAAATTTCAAGAAGAAGCACATCCTTTTGTGTCTGAAGAACAAAATGTACTTTCTAAGCCCTTAAGTTTAGAAGTGTTTTTTTTTTTTTGCTATTATAAGCACTTTTAATGGGACTCAAAAGCCTAAGCAAACAAACCCTAAATCTACAAGAAGTCTTACCTCATGAAAAGTCCCATTGAACTAGATATATGAGCTTTTTTTCTATATTAATTCATTTCAGCATCACATAAGTCGCAATTCTCAATTTTACTGCAGCTTCCAGAATCACCAAATTTTAAGGTGTCATTAAGTTTGGATATCAAACAAGGTGGAGGATCCAAAAGCCAGTTCTACCTACTCGATATTGGTAGCTGTTGGAAAAACAATGGCAAACCTTGTAATGGAGATGTGGTTACTGATGTAACCAGATACTCTGAGATGATAATAAACCCAGATACACCAGCTTGGTGTAGTCCTAATGGTTTGATGAATTGTCCACCATATCATATAACTCCAGATAATAGAAAGATATATAGAAATGACACAGCAAACTTCCCATATTCGGCTTATCATTATTATTGTGCTCCAGGGAATGCTCAATTTTTGGAGCAACCTGTGAGTACTTGTGATCCTTATAGTAATCCTCAGGCTCAAGAGATTGTTCAATTGCTTCCACATCCCATATGGGCTGAGTATGGCTACCCAACTAAAAGGGGTGAGGGTTGGATTGGAGATGCCAGAACTTGGGAGCTTGATGTTGGTGGACTTTCTAGTAGACTTTACTTTTATCAGGTTAGAATATTACTATTTCTAACAAAACTATATGAGCAAATTTTTATCATCTTGAATCAACAGTAGAGGAACTAAGTTGCGCATTTTTTAAGTTTGGGCAAAAAATGTTCCAAAATTGTAGTGCATTTACATAACTCTTTGGTATCTAAGTTCTATAACAACATGTACAGGTGTACATCATTGAATTGATTAAAAAAAAATAGCATGTTAGTTGTTCGTAGCATGCATACATGCACGTATATAATTTATGTACACTTTATACATAAATGAACATACAGTGACTATATATATGCATGTGTACACGTATAACTGACGTGTAATTTTAGAATTAATTCAATTTTTTACGACCTGTACATGGCCCTAACTCCAACTTATCCATGCCCGATGTAAAGCAAAAACCTGTAATTTTGGGTCAATTTTTGCACAAACTAAAATAAAAACTAGCAAATTTGGCCTCATGTCTTGAAGCAAAATAACATCAATTGACCTGTTGCTATGTTGCAGGATCCAGAGAGCACTCCAGCTAGAAGGATATGGACATCCATTGATGTGGGTACTGAAATTTTTGTTAGTAACAAAGATGAAGTAGCAGAGTGGACGTTAAGTGACTTTGATGTTATTTTCACGCACAAAGGTTCTTGACTCAAGCTTTTCTGTTTCTTTGCGAATTTTTTTTTTTTTTTTCTCTTTCTTTTTCATTAATTATTGAATAGGTCAGAGTAAATGAAAGGAAATTGATGTATGCAATAGTGTGAGAGGAGCCAAACAAGCCCGTAAGGGCAGGGCTCCATATAATATGCCCGATTCAGCCAAAGTTGTAGTTTGAAGTTGAGTTTCTCAATTAAAAAAGTATTGAAGTAGTATTTACTGCAAGTTTGTACTATATCGTGAAAATCAAAATAAAATGTTCGAACATTTATTGGCCAAAACAAAATTTATGTGGTCTTTGCTTTGTTAAATTCGTGTTTAATCTAAGCATCTCTTGTAATTCAGGTCATAAGGCTCTCAATTTTTTTACTAAGAATTTAAGTTTGAATTTCATTCAAATATGTGAGTATGTTTTCTCTTTATTAATAAAAAAATGAGGATTTTAAAGTCCGATTAAAAAAAAAAAAGTTAGTGTTTAATCTCTTCAAGTCAACTCAAATATGTTATCACAAATCTTGCAATATTAAATACTACTTGTTGCTTAATTACTTTATTTTATTATTATTTTGAACTATTAGATGCGAGTTCAAGCTCCTTGCTTTTATAAGCTTGTATAATATTTATCTATTTTTAAAAATTAATTTAATTTATTTTGTGTGTACATAACATAATAAAGAATATTATTACTATCGTCGTATTTTTTACGATCAAAACAATCCATTTTCATCAACTATTGTGCACTACATGGAGGGGCAACTTTTACGATCATAACATTATGATGATATTTACTTTGATGAAAAATTTACAGTGAAATTACCTAATTTAAATTCCCAATCCAATAAGATATATATATTTTCTAAATAATATAGTAAAAGAAATAATTAAAGGTCAGCTTTAATGAGGACTTCAAAGCGAAAGTGTCTCTTGTACATGAAGCAAGATATTCCAAATTACCAACCATCAAAGCCACATAGGAAAAAAATAGAAGCATCTTCAATTTTGACCCCAAAAATGATTAAATGTAACAAGAACGTACACTGATTTTCAAAAGCATAATAGTTTCAAATAGTTTGTAGGAAGAAGAAAATTATAATCATATAAATTAATACATATTTTTGTACCTGTATTAATCATTTCATAATAAAATAATTTATAAAATTAAATTATTTTTTTATTTTTTAAAATAATTTTATTATATATTAAAATATGATTGAATCGACAGATCATGAGTAAAATATCATGATAAAAAATAAGGAAAAATTTGTTAGTAATTTTGTCATAGGAACTGGGGATAAAAATTACCAAATTTGTTGACTTATTAATAAAAAAAGATGAAATAAGATAAATACAAAAATGGATGCCAATGTGTTTAGTATTTATTTTGTTTGCAATCTCAGAAAAAGAAAAGGACCCCACCATGTGGGAGTGGGAGTGGCTACCAAACGCGTTCCAGAAGTACATAGCATGTCGTGACAAAGAGCTGTGTTTACGAGATCAGACACCTTTCTTTGATTGTTTGGTTTATATATCACGTAAAGCAAATCCAACGGTTGTTTTGTTGGAAAGAAATAAATGTAGATCTTGAAAATTAAGGCAATGAGAATTTGTCTTTTATTTGTTTATAATTAATGCAATCCCCCACCCGATAATTTACTTTACACTTTGGTTTAATTGTGTTAAATAATTTTCTTTACATATATAATTTCAATTTTAACTATATATTTATTTATAATAGAAAATAATATATATATGTTTAAAAAAATACTTTTTTTTATATAGAATATAAAATCATGTAAGTAAATATTCTAAAGACATACTAAAAAATTTAACTTTTTATAAAGTATTTTTTAAATTGTAAAAATATATATGTACCATATTATTCAACATGAAAATATTAACTTTTTACGTTATAAAAAAAATACATGTAAACAACATATGTAAGGCATAAATGAATGTATAGAAGTAAAAATCTACATTTCACAAAACTAGTACAAAATATCATTAGCCCGGTAAGTCTCTATGGTTGGGTTTTCTTCTTTTATTGTTCATTAGAAGAAAGACCAAAACTTGCAAGCCCATGGTCTGGATTAGTAATTTATCTTTGGATTAGGTTTTTGAGGTTACCTTGTATATGCAAATTCACAACAAAATTTATTATTAGAATTTGTTGGTCATTAATCCTTAAAATTTAAGTTATTAATAGGATTGTTGGTTACTAATCCTTAAAATTTAAGTTATTAATAGGATGATAATATTACTTTTATCATTTATCACTTATGACAAGGGTTGGTTTTATGCTATACAATTATTACAGGAAGGAGTTCTGTTGTAGCTCTCTATTCATGCTCCGTCTCTTCCCCGGCTTTCTCTCCCTCACTTTACCTTTTTTCTTCTTCTTCTTCTTCTTCTTTTTGTTTTTGTTTATAATTCTATTTCAATACAAAATTACAAATCAAATTGCAATTATTTTACCATGTGTAACCAATTTACACACGTATTGGTCCCAAGATTATGGCATTGGTGTCGTTCTATAATATTAGAAACATGTAATTTAGTTACTTTATTTTGAACAATATGATAATTAATAAAAAATTATATTATTTTAATAATTTTTTATTAAATTTTTTTTTCAACCAAGTGATTAAAACATGAGATGTTAATATAAAATAAAATTTAATATAAAATTATTTTAAAAAATACAAAAAATAATAATATTCAAAAATAAAATTATTTAAATATAGTGACAAGCAATAAATATTATAACAAATATTTTTTGAAAAATATTTCATATTAATTAATACTTTATTATTATTATTAAATATTCATATTTTAATAAGAAAAATTTATTAAAATAATATAATTTATATTTAATTAATTATTATTTTTTAAATAAAAAAAATTAAATACTATTATTTTTAATATAAAAGACAAAAGAAAATACAAAATTGCCTTTTTAACAATCTTTGTGACATTTTTGCCCTTCTTTTTCTTTTTCCTTTCCCTTTCTTTTTCCTCTTCTTGTTTTCCATTGAAAACGCCTAATTTAAGAATCTTTGTGACATTTTTGTCTCTCTTTTTTTTTTCTCCCTTTCTTTTTCCTCTTCTTGTTTTCCATTGATAACGCCTAATTTAAGAATCTTTGTGACATTTTTGTCTCTCTTTTTTTTTTCCTTTCTTTTCTTTTTCTTCTTCTTGTTTTCCATTCAGTTTTCAGTGTGGAAGAATGTGTTCTGACAGATAACAAGGAAAGAGTGGTCCTGACAATTGAAAAAAAATCTCCATTCCCCATCATATTAGAGTTTGAAAGGTTGTAGTTTTTTGTGCCTTGCATTATACGCTATGAACTATGAAATTGTGTTTTACAGAGCATCTTTTACCATTTTAACTAGAGCTTCCCATGTCATTATTATCACGTGCGGAACTTCTTAAGGGCTACGGAGCTGTAGGCCCGGTTGAAATTAAAAATAAAATAAAAAATAATTAGATATATACTTTTTATATTAAATAAATACATATAATAAATATATTTTATTTATAATAATATATATTATATTGTATTTAATTATTTCATGTACTTTTTTGATCATTAATGTTTAAAAAATAGGTTAACAAAAGTGATAGCAATTATTAATAAAGTAAAAAAAAAAAAAAAAGTAATTTTGTCTATAAAATTCACAAATATTAGTAGCATATATGGAATTATAATTATATATATTATATAAAAAAAAACTTCTTAAGTCTTGATTTATATAATATGGTGTAATTCAAAAATATTTTGTGTATTTAATTTTATATCAATTTATGACAATAGAACATCATTCATAAATATTATAAAAACTAAAAAAAAAATAATAATAACTTGGTGAGATTAAATTGTTAATTAAATTTATTTTACTTCAAATTTTAATTTTATCTAGTATTATATTATTTTGCATTGTATTTAGTAATATTTATAATTTACTTAAAGTTTTTTTATATAAAAATTTTATTATTTATTTGTCCTTTTGTTTTTCATTTACTTTCTTTAATTTTTCGATCTTATATTATTTATCATGTTTTTACGTATAATTTCAAGTTTAAAATCTTAAATCATATATATTTTTAATATATATTTTTAATTTTAATTTTAATTTTAACACTTATAAATTGATGTGTTTAATTGAAATTTTCATTTTTTTATAATAACTTTTAGTTCATTAATTTAATTAATACATACATGATTTCAATACCCTATTAACTTATTGTGTTTTGTCCTTTTATTTATATTATATAATTTTTGTTATAGATTTTATTATGCTAAATCAAAACTTTAGATTTATTTTCTTATAGGACATGAAATGTTTAGACTTTGATTAAAAATAACTCACTATAAAAATAATTCACTTATTAATTTTATATCATGATCATGTATTTTAGCTTTTTAATATTTCAATAAAATTATCTATTTTTTATAAATAAATAAAAAACTCAACCCCTAAAAAAAATGACCCTCTTATTATTATTCAAATCCTTCAACTTAAAAATTACAATATGAGTTGGCCACCAGTAAGCCTGCAATGGCATTACTTGACTTAAACCATAAACAGTCTGCTTCAATTTATAGGCGTTGGCTCTACATAATAGTCCAAGCCCAAATGAACTAGCAACCTGCTATCAAATTAAGGATGGCAATTTGACTCGACGATTTGAGTATTCGCGGTATCCGACCTATTTAAATTAGTTTGATTCGGGGCAAAATAGTTCCGAAATGGATCTGAACATTATCCATTTTATTTAAAATAATTTGGTTCAATTCGGTTCGAGGCAAAAATGGTCAACGAATTTTTGAGTACTCGCTTATTTACTAAAAACTGTAATTTCATAAAAATTTAAAATATTTTTTTTCCAAATTTTTTTTAATGGATCAACGGTTCAGTTTTTTTGACTCGTAGATATTACCCGAATCAAACCCATTTTATTTGAAACGATTCAGTTCAATTTGAACCACAGGTCAAAACAATTCGGGTCGAATCTTACCCGAACCGAACCGTTGCCATCTCTATATCAAACATTATAGCTATAATCAGAATAAAACAAGAGAAGGATAAGTGGGTAGTCTCATTCAAAAAAAAAAAAGAAAAAAACAGAAACTGAAGGTCTGTAAATTCAAAAATTGTCAAAGTTCTTTTAGGTTTAGAAAGTACATGTCATACTTTCTAACAAACCCACAAAAAAGTTTGTTTCTTCCCAAAAGCACTTTATTTTGAAATCACATTTAGCATAGTGACAAATTTTTTTTTTTTTTTTTTTTTTTTTTTAAGAATCAATAAATAAGTAACAAATTTGAGCATGAAGAGAAGATTATTGTCTCCGTCAAAGCTTTGAAACTAAGGCAATTTTATTTATCACGTAAACCATGGTTGGGGCACATAATGAAAAGTCAAGCCCGAAGAGTCGTTGAGAAAAATATGCATACTAGTTCTCTTTGTCAGTCCAGCTTATGGATTGAGTTGCAAAAAGCTTTGTGGCTCTCCCAATTTGTGATCCAATTTGTCAGATTCTATAATCTTTAAATCTTCCAAGAGCAAAAATCCTCTTTACTCTTTTGGCCTCCAATCAAACCTAGATAGGGTATAAGTGTCCCACATGTATTCGAGTTGTGTTAGTAATATAAGTGTCCCACATGTATTCGAGTCAATGTATAATTTGTAATTTGTGTTGTTTAAATAGCGTAGCTTCAAAAATAATTATCATTCTCTAGATAGGGTATGAGTAATTAAGAAAAAATTTAAACCATAAACATGAAATGATAAGGAAATATAATCCCCTTGGACAAATAAGGAAACCAATAATCAAAGACAGACAAAACTAAGCAACTTCATTGACCATTTCTTAGGATATATATATATATATATATATGATCAAATGAGCAAATCACATTAAGGGATAAAACAATCATTTGTTCAAATCAAAATAATTTTTTAGGGTTTAATTTTAAGGTTTAGGGTTTAACATCTTATGGTTTAAATTTTATTATTAGAGTTAATATTTTTCATATAAAGTATAGAATTTGTTGATTTTTTATAGGTTTTATGCTCATTTTTTAAAGTAAAACTAATTTGTCTCTGTGATATTCACCTTAAGATTTGCAACTATATATAATTGGATTATAATTGGGTCCGGCTACTTATTTTACTTTTATTATTCAAAATAAGGAACTTTTATTAACCTCAATAATAGAAAGAAGAATTGACTCGTTTTATCCAAACATAATCCCAAAAAAAATGTCTAATGTTTTTGCCTTGTGAGAAAAGAAGAGACACTTGTGTGGGTCAGATTACACAATGCCTGATCTTATATAAGATGTCTAGTACCCCATGAGAAACGCAATAACAAGTCATGTTTGAGTCAATTTCAAGGTTTTGTTAATGAATTGATTAAATGATAATTGATTATGGTCGATAATTACTTAAATATTCATATCTTTTAACTTTACATTCAACACTTCATTTAATGCATTTAACATCGTTATCTACTAAAACAAGTGAAAAATAACGAAATATACATGAGTGGTTTGTATGTAATTTATATGTAAAAAAAATAATAATTTATATAGTGGTTTAGAATCGAGTAACAATATTATTACAATTAAAATTATTATTTTCACAAATATTTTTTATTAATAACAATTTTATCAACAAAATAAATACCAATGTCATATTTGCTTGACAATTTCAAGAACTTTAATGAGAATGATTCAAGTTGTTTTTGTATTTAATTTAACTGTTAATATAGAATGTAATATAAATTATTCCAATAATATTATGAATACTTATTCTTTATACATCCTTTAAGAATACGTTAAAATCCTCAATTATCTTAATATATTTGTATAATCATTTATAGTTTTTCTTTTTTTATCTTATTTAAAAATCAAAAAAGTTTATTTTTTTAATTTTGCTTCATTTATAATTTTATAAATGTTACTTTAATATTTATCATTATTTTTATTCCACTGCTCAAACAAACATAATAATTATAATACTGTTTTATATTAAATTACATTCCTATTCTCATTCTCATTCTCATTACATTATTATTTTATAAATCAAACATAAACTAATATATAATTAGATATAAAAATATAATAATAAATTTATATATTTTTATTGTTGCAATAATAATAAAAATGATCTTAATAATATCATTACTTTTTTTATCAAACAACTTTTTTTAATTTTTTGGTAGGATCCTTCCCACACAGCTTTTGATCTTAAAGCCTCATTTGATGTCACTATATTTCTAATAAGGCATAGAAAACTCGGGTCAAATTAGAGGTGTCAAACGGGCCAGCACGACCCATTAAACACTTGACCCATTTGTCCAACGAGCCGACATGGCACGGTCTACTAAATATTTGGCATGATACTGCCAGTTAGCCAAAAGGAGTAGCACGACATGGCCCATGGCTCGCGGCCTGTAACGAGTTAGACCGGATAGGCACGAAAAGCCTTATTGTTTTAAAAATTAATTTAAAAAAAATACCAATAAATAATAATTTTTTTTACATTTAAATAAAATTGGACACAACTTAATAAATTTTTAACAATCTATCAAATGAGAGATTGAGAGTTCGACTCTCACTTTTAGCTTTTTAAAGCATCATTAATAATTTTTAACTAAATAATTAAATAAATATATAATAAAAATAAAATAAAGGGGCCACGGGCCGTGCAGGCCCGTTAAGCACAGTCCAACGGGTTGATCACAGCACAGCACGTCAAAATCTACGAACCAAAAATGAATGCACGACACGGCTCATATAAGGGGGCTCTTTGACACCTCTAAGTCAAACTGTCCCATTTAAGACTTCTCAGCATTTTTTTTCTTTTTTCAAACGATAGGTACCACCTGGTTCACAATTCTTCTCAGCATTAACCTGTTTAGATTATACACTTGATCGTTCCACTTGTTTACGTAGGACATTTATTGATTGGATGGGGACGACTGGCTTTATATCAAACTTCAAAAGAAATTAGACCGAGGGCACAAAACCAAAGAACTAGTTGGCTAAAAATCCAAAGACTTGGTAGCCTTAGACTCGTTGCTTAAATGTCCATTCTCTATCTACATTCATGCCACAACAAGTTGCCTCATCATCTTTGAGCAATGAAGAAAGAATCATCTTTTACTCATAAATATAAAAATAATTGTTGCCTGAATATCTGACAATTGATCAGTTTTCATTTTTAATCCCTGTACACTACTTTGCATTTTGACATGGTCAATTTAAAATGAAACTTTTTTGAATACATGTTAAATAGTAATATCCACGTTACAAAACTTTTCTTGAAAGTATAATATGATTCGACAGTATTTTGGTGGCCAATCATCGCCAAAGTTGCTTGAACTCTAACAATCTTTGTAATTTTGAACACATGTAAAAAAAAGAACAATATTTCTAATCATGAATTCAAAAGTAATAAAAAGTTTAAAGTAAAGGGGCAGAATCCATGACACAAGTATATAAAACCGTTAGACATGAGAGCATAAAAAAATTTGTGGAATAAATTAGAGCTGTTGATATTATCCTAAAAATAAAAACATCTCATTCAATATTCAAACAATGTTGCTTAATCAGAAACCAGTGAGGAATTGGACCGATAAAAATGTTTGTAATGCAATAAACTAAATTCTTTGCCAAGGTAGGGTGATTTTCGAAACGCGTTAAAGATAAATCTGAAACTGCTCATAGAAGTGGTTTCAGAATAGCAAACAAAAGTTTGAATAGTAACCAAAAAAAAAAAAGCATTCTCCTCCTTGAACCTTTATGAATGTGAAATCTCTTATTATTATTATTATTATATATGCTCCGGAGATAAATAGATATAACAAGTAATATTAATAAATCATCATAGTCTAAATTAATAATATAGATGCTTTCATATTTTAAAATTTGAATTTAATAAATAACTACTAAAATCAAAAATCTATTCAAACAAAAAGACACATTCACCGTTAAATAGACTCAAATCAATGATTGAAAATGATTTGTTAAAATTATTTCTATGCAAAACATTCATCTAAATCGGGGGCTTATATGTAATATGAATGTGAATGTTGAACACAATTAATACGCGCAACTCTGTCAGAAGAGAAAGCCCGGTTGATGTGTTACTGGAAAATGACAGTAACTAATGTATAAGGAACATTAAATAGTAAGCAATAGCTGAAAACAAGAAATACCAAATGGTAAGATGCTTCACTGGGAGGAACTAAAAGAAGCAATAGCTTCCATTTCCTGCTGCAAAAGAAGAGCATCAATAAAAACGTCTAGATTTTCTCCCTGCATTACATCGTCTATAGCATGATGAGTAATTCCAACACGATGATCAGTAACACGCCCCTGAGGAAAATTGTACGTACGAATGCGTTCAGATCTGTCTCCACTACCGATCTGTTCCAAGTGATGATTCCATGTCAATCACAATAACTCACAAGTAGAAAAATTTAACTAACATGCTTCCCATCTCTGTTTTCTGTTTTTCTTTTCGTTTCTTTTTTTTGCTATACCATCTCATCTATGTTTTACTCTGATTGAAGTATGGATCAACTGGTTTGAATCAATTTACATGCATTTCATATCTGATTTTTATTTTATTTTTTGGCTAAACCATCTCATTTATGTTTTACCTGCTCTGATCGAAGTTTTGAACGAGTGGTCTGAATTCTTGATCTTTCTATTTCATATAGCTTTGCACATATCACCGAAAGTGCCTTCGCCTTGTTCTACAAAAGAACCAAGAAACGGGATGTTAAGGAAGAGCAAGAGAAAAAAAGTGTTATAATTAGTTAATTAGCAATGGACAAATAAATGAAGCAACAAAATTATAACAATTTACCATGTGTTGTGACCGCTCATCTTGTATGGCCACGGTCATCCCAGTGGGAATATGAGTAATTCTAACAGCGCTATTGGTAGTATTTGCATGCTGACCACCCGAACCACCTGATTTATAGGTATCGATTCTCAAGTCCTCATTCCTCAACCTGACATCTACCTGCAGAAGCACCAACATACACAATTACAGATGGTAAACAGAAGATTGTAAATAACAAATCACATATTTTGCATCAAATTATGACAAAAGAGGAAATAAATATTTAACATATAGCAGTCAATATCAAAGAAAAAAATTGTTTTCATTTTCCAATATCAAAAGTTGGGCTCAAAGAATTTTCCATCTTATGAAAACCCAAAAAAAAAAAAAGAAACAAAGATCTTCTTTTCCAACAGTCAAAAACATTAATGCAAAACACAATACTTCATCAGCCTGAGGGAGGATAGCAACAGAAACAGCACTGGTATGAACTCGCCCTCCCTTCTCTGTCACAGGAACTCGCTGCAATAGGAAAATAATCAACTGCTTTTAGCAGCAGTGGATAACTGGTAAGTTTCAATGAGAAAGGTGGAATAGAGACCTGAACTCTGTGAATCCCACTCTCAAATTTAAGTTTCCCGTAAACATCAACTCCTGAGATTGCTGCACTAGCTTCCTGATGAAATAATTTGAAAATAACAAGACTTGAGTACGAAACTCACACTAAACATAAATAAAATCAAGCACCATCCTTAGGTGGCACAAAACTAAAGCACAATTCTTCACGATAGGGCTAAAATAAAGTTATTCTAATATTCACAAGGAACCCAACCTTGTATCCTTTAAGGTCAGATTCGGTCAGATCTACAACTTCAAACTTCCACCCTTTCTTTTGTGAGTATTTTTCATACCTGTTTCAGAGAAAACCAGCTCAATGTCTCATATCACAGCTAGTAAATGTGTTAAAATAAATATTGCTTAGCATGTGGTAGCAACTTACATTCTAAATATGTCCATTGCAAATAAAGAAGCCTCCTCCCCACCAGTTCCTGTTTACAACTCTAATTAATTAACATAAAATGAAATAATAAGAACCAAGTCCAACTAAGAATATACTGATGCTTAAGTAAACAGATGAAAGAGGCCTGCATTAACATGTCCATCTCAAGGCCAAAGAGAAATATCTCTTACCAGCTCTCACCTCCAAAATGCAGTCCCTCTCATCAGCATCATCCTTAGGAAGCAGTAACTTCACCAACGACTTTTGCAGTCTTTTCTCCTCTTCCATGACCTGACTCAATTCCTCGGTGGCCATATTAAGCATGTCTTTATCTTCAGAAGACTCAGCCATCAATGACTTCAAACCATCAATATCCTGCAACAACAAGACAGAAAAGGAAAGCAAAAAACATATTAAAAAAAATACTTTTCCCGCCTTTGAAGCAAGCAAATATATGCACAATCTAAAGAATGTAATGCATAAACGTACAACATCACCTTTTTATTTTTGAGCAAAGTATTAATGCAGGAGAGCTAATTTTTAAAATATATGCATAATACAAATGCAACAAACTTTGTTATATATAACCATTCAACAGGGATAAATGGAGAGCAGTTACCTTTTGCTTGGCCCTTAACTCAGTTATGAGGTCCATTGGAGCTCTGAGTTTCCGAAGCTCCCTATTAGCCCTAGCATAGTCTGCTGGTGAGGCTTCTGGCTGTCTTCAATTGGACAGCAAAATACAAACTCAATCATCAATTATAACCATAATGTAAGGTTTATTTTGTATTGACAATTTTCGTGGACAAAATGTTTGATTGTAATCTAGAATAGGAATTCACCGATTAATCAGACGATACATGGTGATGGAGTCATCAAGCTTGGAACGCTCATATGACAGGTATAATATTATATCATGCATACATCTTCACACAATTAAGCACGACACTTAGTATGGATCGTAACGAAAAATGTAATTGTGCACATGTTGGTCGATCGATCGAGAGTATTGATCGATCGATCGAGTGATCGATCGATCGAGACTGAGACAACTTCGATCTAGGTGCTCTCTGTTTGGATTGGATCGATCGAGAAATTGGACCGATCGATCGAACCATGTTCGATCGATCGAGTATAGAACAACTTCGATCCAGGTTCTCTCTGTTTGAGTTAGATCGATCGAGTTTTGTGTATCGATCGATCGAGACCTTCTCGATCGATCGAGACGGCCTGTCGATCGATCGAGCCAGAATTATATTCCTACTCAAACTCTATTTCTTAATTCGACCCTTATGTTTCTTTTACCTAATTGACCACATTTAATGTTAAGAACAGAATTCTTATTTGAGGATAATTGTGGTAATTAGTAAATCCTGATAGGAAAAGAGTTATAGTGAATTGCAAATCCTATTTGAACTAGGATTGGACTCTATATAAGTGAAGGGATGTTTGTGCATAATCAATTAACTTGAGCATTTAGAATCATATAGCACTAATACTTTCTAGCATCTGAATTGTGCTTATTCTCTTCATCTATTGTTCTTAGGCTTTCTCATGTTATATTCATATGCCTAATTGATTTGCATGATATTGAGCTTAATTGAATGTTCTAGGGTTTGCTAGCTGATATTGTTTTTACATCGCATGTTAGTATATCTGCTAGTTAGGATTATTCATTGTTTGAATCCGCTCTAGGACACGCATTGCACTTGTGTTATTGTGCTAACGTTACAGGTGACGGCTTCAGTATTTCGTGTGACTCGAGATTACTGAAGGTGACGGGTTCGGTTGATCTTGTGTGACTCAAGTAGATCGGAACGTTGGTCCGGATCCAGACATCTAACTATTGGAGGCTGTGAAAGGAGCAAGCGGCTCGTAAGTAAATTACAGAAAGGGGGATCTATCTGCGACGGGTAGTTTCTGGACTCTATGGTTGTAATTGAACATTATTTTCATAGTGGATAGTTAGGTGGTCCGGTGGACCGGTGGTTTTCCTCTTAGGTCATTGTTGTGGCCTAGGTTGTTTCCACCTAAAAATATCGTGTGTCGTTTTATTATTCCGCATTTATCTTTACACGCGATTGCATGTCTGGCCGTTGTGATTAGATTATATGATATTTGTTGAAAATTGAAAATAACCTATTCACCCCCCTCTAGGCTTATTAGATCCGTAATTAAAAACTTTTTCAATTGGTATCAGAGCGGGTCACTAGATATACTTAGTGTTTGCCTAGGACCTTATTATGGATCATTTTAGAGAGGGTTCTTCTACAATCCGTCCACCTTATTTTAATGGGTCTAACTACCCATATTGGAAGGCTCGTATGAGAGCCTTTTTACGTTCCTTAGATGAAAGTGTATGGAATTCTGTGCTTTATGGTTGGGAACCACCTACGGTTACCAAGGATGGTGTAGTCACACTTAAACCTAGAATTGATTGGACTTCTCAAGATAAAATTGGTAGTGGCTGGAACCAAAAGGGCATCAATGCTATTTTTAGTGCTGTGTCTCCGGATGAATTCCGACGTATTTCTGATATTGAAACTGCTAAGGCTGCTTGGGACACTCTAGAGGTTGCCCATGAGGGCACGTCCCAAGTTAAACGAACAAAACTTCGCATGCTAGCTACTAAGTTTGAAAATCTTAGAATGAAGGAGGATGAAACGTTTTCTGATTTTTATGCTAATTTATGTGATATTGCTAACTCTTCTTCAAATCTTGGAGATAAAATTGATGAACGCAGGTTGGTTCGAAAAGTCTTATGCTCATTACCAGAACGCTTTGAAGCAAAGGTTACAGCGATAGAGGAAAGCAAAGACATTGACACCATGAAGATTGAAGAACTAGTTGGGTCAATTCAAACATTTGAGATGAACTTTCCGGCACCCAAAAAGAACATTGGAATTGCTCTCAAAACCACCGAAGCTGACGATAGTGATGATGATGTAGAAGATGAAGATCTACTCACTCTAGCTAGAAAACTCAAGAAAATGTTCAACAAAAAGGATCTACAGATTAAAGAAAAATCAAGATATCGTAAGGGAAGAGAATTCACGCCAATGAGTTCAGAAGGTAAGAAATCTAAACCCACTGGTCCTAAATGTTTTGAATGCAATGGTTTTGGACACTATGCAGCAGATTGTGCCAACAAGAAGAAGAAAACAAGAAACGCTTTCAATGCTACCCTTAGTGACACAGAAAGTGATGAAGACCAAGCTAGTGGTTCAGAAAATGTCAACTCTAACTACGTAGCTTTTACATCAACTGTTGGTGGATACTCCAGTGAGTCAGACTTTGACTCAGATGAAGAGGGAAGTAAACGAATCCTTGATAAATTTAATGCAAACAGTTTTGAGGAGTTATTTATTTATTTAATTAAATGCAAGAAAGAAAAAGATAAACTACTCATAACTGTAACAAAGCTGAATGAACAGATCAATTTGCAAGACCTTAATTTATCAGTTTTAGAAAAAGAAAAAGTTGAACTGTCTGAGCATTTTGACAAGTTAAGTTTAAGTCTTGCAGGTATTGAACAGGAAAATTCAAAGCTTGTGCAGGAGTTGGAGCAATCAAAGGAAACTGTCAAGAGATTAACAATTGGAGCTGAACGACTTGATAAGATGTTGAGCATTGGTAAGTCTTTCGGTGATACTCGTGGACTTGGTTTCCAAGATGAAAACTGTACACCTTCCACTTCAAAAACTACATTTGTAAGGTCTTCTAACTTTATCTCTACTGCTACAAATTCTGCACAAACACCCACTAAAACTGTAGGAGCTAAAACTGTTAAGTTTGTGCCTGTTTGTCATCATTGTGATAGAAAAGGCCATATTCGACCTAACTGTAGATTTTTGATGAATGCTTTTCGATTTAATGATCATCTTCATGCTTATAGGTATAGAACTCATAATTATCATCATACCATGCCTATGTTGAATTTGAATAGGAAATATGAGCCTAAGAGTATGCCTTTAAAATCTAATGCAATTAAGTCTCAACCCAAAAACATAAAGAAATCAAAATTCATGAAAATTTGGGTTAGGAAAGATTGCATGTTTCCTATCAATTGATCACTATTGCTAGACCACCTAGGTACTTTTGTTTGAGTGCTTAAATGACCCTAGGTGAGTATTTTTTTTGGTTTATTTCGTTTTTTTGTTGTTAATTTTTTTTGGATTAAAAAAAAAAAAAAAAAAAAAAAAAAAAAAGGGAGTCTACAAGGTTTTGGATTCAAATGATGCTTATACTTTTACAACCTTATCTTTTGTGGCTTATTTTGATTCTCATTGTATATTCTATGCTAAAATTCAAAATTCTACACATATTTACTTTGTTACCATATGATGACACTATTGACTGAACTTATGCACACACCCACTGAACACTCATGTATGTCATCTATGAAGTTTATGATTAATTCTGAAAGACTCTAAGACTTGAGCTAATCTTGATTGCGAAATTATATTGAGCTCTATTTCTTATTTTTTAAATATTTCATCTTAGGGAGATAACTAGTATTGAGAGGGCTACCTACTATGATGTGTGAAGCTACCGTAGTGAGCGGAGAGGGCTACCTCATAACTAGTGTGAAAGTCATCGTATTAGATTTATGGCTCGTACATGTTTTTTAAAAAAAAAAAAAAAAAAAAAATTTATTAAGAAATTCTATTTGGCATGTACAAAAAGAAAGAGCAAAAATGTTTTTTAAAAAAAAAAAAAAAAAAAAAATCTCTTTTTTCATAGACATATTTTATTATGTAAGATTGATGACTCAATTATGATTTAGCATGATAGATGAACTTATTTTCTTTTGAGTCTCTTAAAATTGGTCATAAATGAAATTATTGGAATACAAGTGGAGTTCACATTTGTATAACTACCTTAAGTGAATGTAAATATGTCATTATATGTGTTAGTGTGATTATGTGACCTATTTATTTTGCTAATACAATGAATAATCAAAATTTAAGCAAAAATAATTTTTCAATTGGTTGTATGCTTATTCGTGTTAAATGAGTTCATTACTTTGTGTGGTAAATAAAAAAAAAAATTTCTTTTGAATTTGTTTTTCGTCTAGAGAGTCATAGAACTTAGGGGGAGTCATTGCATACATATTTCATTATTCTTCTTTTGACTTATGCAATTCCTCCTACATGCTTTGGACATATACATGTGTGCTCTTATGCATTTTTAGCCCACCTTTTTGAGAGTGACCCTTATCATCTTTAGTGTTTCATGATTTGTCAATTTCGTATGCCAAAAAGGGGGAGAAAGATTCATGTCATTCATGTTGCTATGGAGATTGAATTTAGGGGGAGATGTTGCATTTATTAGTTGTGGGGGAGAAAGATTCATGTCCACATACACTACATATCTTTCGCACTTTTATGTACACTGAACTAATAAGCAATGAGGCTTTCAAGCCACATTTGTGTGCTATTTGTTTGTCTAATTTCAGTGGACCGAGCGTATCAAGTATCAAGCGAAGATGGTCCACCAGATCATAGACAGTCCACTATGTAATTGATGTAATGATATTTTAACCTTGAGCGTTATGTAGTGAGAGAGTGATTTTGTCACACGAAAATGCCAAAGGGGGAGATTGTAAGGTTTATTTTGTATTGACAATTTTCGTGGACAAAATGTTTGATTGTAATCTAGAATAGGAATTCACCGATTAATCAGACGATACATGGTGATGGAGTCATCAAGCTTGGAACGCTCATATGACAGGTATAATATTATATCATGCATACATCTTCACACAATTAAGCACGACACTTAGTATGGATCGTAACGAAAAATGTAATTGTGCACATGTTGGTCGATCGATCGAGAGTATTGATCGATCGATCGAGTGATCGATCGATCGAGACTGAGACAACTTCGATCTAGGTGCTCTCTGTTTGGACTGGATCGATCGAGAAATTGGACCGATCGATCGAACCATGTTCGATCGATCGAGTATAGAACAACTTCGATCCAGGTTCTCTCTGTTTGAGTTAGATCGATCGAGTTTTGTGTATCGATCGATCGAGACCTTCTCGATCGATCGAGACGGCCTGTCGATCGATCGAGCCAGAATTATATTCCTACTCAAACTCTATTTCTTAATTCGACCCTTATGTTTCTTTTACCTAATTGACCACATTTAATGTTAAGAACAGAATTCTTATTTGAGGATAATTGTGGTAATTAGTAAATCCTGATAGGAAAAGAGTTATAGTGAATTGCAAATCCTATTTGAACTAGGATTGGACTCTATATAAGTGAAGGGATGTTTGTGCATAATCAATTAACTTGAGCATTTAGAATCATATAGCACTAATACTTTCTAGCATCTGAATTGTGCTTATTCTCTTCATCTATTGTTCTTAGGCTTTCTCATGTTATATTCATATGCCTAATTGATTTGCATGATATTGAGCTTAATTGAATGTTCTAGGGTTTGCTAGCTGATATTGTTTTTACATCGCATGTTAGTATATCTGCTAGTTAGGATTATTCATTGTTTGAATCCGCTCTAGGACACGCATTGCACTTGTGTTATTGTGCTAACGTTACAGGTGACGGCTTCAGTATTTCGTGTGACTCGAGATTACTGAAGGTGACGGGTTCGGTTGATCTTGTGTGACTCAAGTAGATCGGAACGTTGGTCCGGATCCAGACATCTAACTATTGGAGGCTGTGAAAGGAGCAAGCGGCTCGTAAGTAAATTACAGAAAGGGGGATCTATCTGCGACGGGTAGTTTCTGGACTCTATGGTTGTAATTGAACATTATTTTCATAGTGGATAGTTAGGTGGTCCGGTGGACCGGTGGTTTTCCTCTTAGGTCATTGTTGTGGCCTAGGTTGTTTCCACCTAAAAATATCGTGTGTCGTTTTATTATTCCGCATTTATCTTTACACGCGATTGCATGTCTGGCCGTTGTGATTAGATTATATGATATTTGTTGAAAATTGAAAATAACCTATTCACCCCCCTCTAGGCTTATTAGATCCGTAATTAAAAACTTTTTCACATAACATAAGAAACATGTGAAATATAGAAGCTCATTCTTAATGAGCATATTAATTAATAGAAAGGGTAAGAAACAAGCATAATCAGATAGACCTGATTTACAATATTCTGCAGCCAAGCACTCCTGTGTTCAATAGCAGAAAGTCTCTGTTCCATTATCTTAAGAATGTTTGACGACAGCTCAGGGTCCAATTGAGCTATTTAGAGAATAAGATAAAAATAAGAGTTAACACTATCAGCAGATAAGAAGATAAATTTTGATAAACAGAATCTGCTCAGAACGTTGCCATATGAAAATATTCAGAAAGTGAGCAACTTGATCTGGAAAAGCGAAAGCTAAGAAGAATTACATAAAAAAAAAAGGTAAATAAAATCACAAGCAAAACAATCACTGACACAGCTAAAACTTCATGTTCATTCCCAAGAAAAAAGAAGGTAATTTTCATAAACCCAAAACTAAAACAAGAATCCAAAAACAAAACGAAGAGAGAAGGGGATTATAAAACGTACCCGGTGATGTTGAATAGTAAGAAGAACGAGGAAACGGTCGAGAAAATACATTGGAGCGTCCATTAGCTCGAGGTCCATAGGCGTGAGGAGTTATTGTAACAAAACGCAAACCCGCACATTTAGATTGCCTGAGATGTATCAGATATCGCCATCCATGAACCCTCATCCTAAGATATTAGATCTCCTGCTGCAACTTCAACGCAATTGAGTCCGGACTTCGTATCAAACCTTCTTGTAAAACTACGCAAAATGTTCAATCATGGAAGATTCACAGCTTAGATATCAAAAATAGTTTTTTTATCACAAATCATACAATTTAATTTTAATTTTAATTTACTCATTAGATAACTATAATTATTTTATTATTTCACATATTATTTATATTTAATTAATAATTAATATATTATTTAATATATACATACAATAATACTCTTAAATTATAATAGATAGTGGAAACAAAGTATCAGCAATAGCAAATTGAAAAATTTAATATCCTTTTAATACCCATATTATATTAAAAATATTTTAAATTAATCATAATTTTATTTTAATACTCATATTTTTAATTTAATCATTTTTATCAAAAATAAATATATTAAAATGATATTAAAATTTAATAACAAGAATATTAAGCTAAAATATTTTAATAACATAGATATTAAAATAAAATTCTATAATAATATGAGTATTAAACTAATTTTTTTTAACAATATGATCAATTTAAAATATTTTTATTAAAAAATAGGTATAAAATATGCCAAGCCCCAAATTGAAGAGTTGTTTAATTTATGCCGCATAAAATTTTATTATCACGATTATTTGTTATTAAAAATTTTATTAATAAAAATAATGTAATATAAATAATTAATTATAAAAATAAGATAATAAATTAATATCTTTTTAACATTAATATGATTAATCCAATTTATTGGTAATATAGTCTTTAGTTGTTTATTTATTTATTTTTTTTAGAGGTTGTTTGGAAATTAGTTTTTAGATAATTTTTCAACCAATCAGATATAATTTTACTTTTAATAGATTTTTTTTTCCTTAAAGATTTTAATAGAAGTTTTTAGATAATATCAATTGATGACTGAATGTTTTTTTTTTTTAAATTAAAAATAAACTTTTTTTTTTTTTTAGAGAGAATCAAATTAAGAAAAGTAAAGAAAAAAGTAACAATTATTTCTCTTCCTTCAATTGTTCAAATTTAGATGCTTAATTTTTTTTTTTTAATTTTTAGTAGAGTTGATTCAATTAGAATTTTAGTACAAAAAATTGAGTTAAGTAAATAAAATTGTCAAAATCCTAATTACATTTTCAAGTCAAGGTTGATGATCGTCCCAAGTTCTACAAGATCTAGAGAATAGGAAAGAGCAACTATCCAGATGGACTGGTCCAAAATTGGCACGTAGAGAAGGTTTAGGATGGAGGTCCTCATTTTTAGGATTCATATGTGTCTCATAAGATTGTTTCCCAATTATTCAAGAATTTGATTTAGGAATATTTTTCCTCGAGAGGCTCTAAGCTCTTTGGTGCTCCCCTCTCGACCCCTATGTTGGGTTCTATTTTGATATAGTTTCGTTTCCTCTCTCCATTCTTCCTTTTGCTCTCTATTACTCCTAATTTTTGTTTGCCTTAGGTTTCTTCTTCCCTCGCTTAATAATTGGCCATGGATGATTTATGATCTCACGTTGATCAATTGCATCTTATGATTGACATTGGGGATTTAATTCAACGTGAGAAAGGAGACCTAGAGTTTGCAATAGCTACACCATTGCTGTCTCAAAGTGTGGTGAACTTGGATTCACTACTTCGAGTGCATCATAAAGGCTGGAATCGATTAAGGATGAGAAGGACTTGTTATCTATGCTTCAAAAAGCTCCATGGACCTTTAATGGTGGTTTATTAGCTGTGAAGCGCCTTCTCCCAAGTATGGTTTCATTTAATCTTGTGATTTGGATTCAGATCCATGACTTGGTTATGGGTTGGAGGAAAGAGGTTATTGTGAGGGGTATTATAATGTTTGTTGGAACTATGATTAAACTGAACAAGTTTTCTCTTGCTTGTGGATTCGGGCTTTTTGTTAGGGTGAGTATGTTTTGATCTCTTGAAATCACTTGTGCCTGAGACAATTGTTTCTATTTGCTCTTTGCATACGAAACACACACTTAAATTGAGAGATCGAAGCATTTATTTTATTATCATCAACCTTGGCTTTTGTAGAAGCCTTTTACAACTGAATTACAACCCATTTTTTGAAACCACTAGCTACGTGGTAAGTAGTTAAAGAATAAATCAAACTTAATCTGCTTACTCCTTAAAACTAGAACTTGTTAATTGAAACAATAACTGACTCAAATACTAAATCTAACTGTAATAGAATTTGAACGACTCACGCCTTTATGCTTCAACAACTCTTCCCTTAAACTGAATTGCAGTAGCAATCAATTTACTCCCTAGGTACCTTGCATATTCTCAACATAGCTCGTAACTTCACAAAAACTTCCACCTTTAACGACTTAGTCATAATGTTTGCAATCTAACATTGTGAACTATAATGCAACGGCTCCATTTCTCCATCTTTGTAAAGATCACGCAAAAAATGGAACCTAACATCTATATGTTTGCTCCTTCCATGCATAATTGGATTTTTTGACAGCTTGATAGTGGAACTATAATCACAGTAAATAATAGTAGGCTAACTTTGGCTGCACTCAAGCTTAGCAAGAACCTATCTCATCCAAACACTCTGGCATGCACATGAAGCTACAGAGATGAACTCAGCTTCAATGGTTGAAAGAGTAACAACCAACTACTTCTTTGAGGACCGTGCTACAACTCCAATGCTCATTAAGAAAACATAACCTGAGGTGTTTTTTTGATCAACATTTTCAGCATAATCACTATCTGAGAAGGCCATAAGATTATCACTTTCACCTTTTTTGCTGTAACATACTCCCAACTTAAGAGTCGCTTTTATATACCTGAAAATTCATTTGATAGCTTGCATGTGTAGTTCTGTGGGCTTTTTCCATGTATTTGCTAACCAAACTCACAACATACATTAGATAAGACCTTGTTACTATTAAATACATCAAGCTCCCAACCATTTGCTTATACTGAGTAGCATCAACCCAAGCATCTCCTTCATCTTTCATCAACTTGCTCCCTGGAACAATGGGATTTTTAATTGAATTGCACTCCTTCATGCCAAACCTCTTTAGCACTTATTGAGCATACTTTCTCTAGCTTATATAGATACCTTTAGTATTCTGCACAACTTCAACTCCAAAGAAGTACTTCATTCTTCCTAAATCTAACATATCAAATTTAGACTTCATTGAGACTTTAAATTCTTCAATCATCACATCATCATTGTCTTTGAAAATTAGGTCATATACATGTAGGCTTACAATCAGTAATTTACCTCTTTCTTTGGACTTAGTGAACAATGTATGCTCACTTGGACATCTTTCAAATCCTTCTTTGTTAAAGTAGGTTTCAATCCTACTATACCAAGTTCAGGGTGCCTATTTTAACCCATTCAATGCCCTCTTTAGTTTATATACTTTGTGTTTTTCACATAACCTTGAGGCTGCTCTACAAATACATCCTTATCAAGCTCTACATACAAGAATACACTTCTTACATCTAGTTGGTATACGCACCACCTCTTTTGTGCAGCTAGAGCCAACACCATTCTAATTGTGTCCTACCTAGCCACAATTGCGAACATTTCAGAGTAGTCAATGCCATGTTGTTAAGAGTACCCTTTTGCGTGCTTTGTATTTGTTAACTTCTCCTTTCTCATTCAATTTTGTTTTGTAATTTCACTTCACTCCTATCTTTCTTGCACCAGTTGGCAAATTGGTTAAATCCCAATTACCATTCTTCTCAATTGCTCAAATCTCTTTGTTCATGGCTTCTCTCCACTTTAAACTCCTTGATGCTTCTTTAAAAGAATTTGGATCACCAACCAATGTATACAACATCATATTCTACATTTCTTCTTCCTTAGAAAGCTCTTCACTTGTAACATAATCTTTCATCCAATATGGTAGTGTTCTAGTCCTCCCTTTGTGTGGACTTGGTGAGTCCTTGTCAAGTGAATCAGTTGAAAATGCACTAGCTACCCCTTCTACATCAGCTTGCACATTCCTTCCATTTTCTTCCTTATTTTCACTACGCTCATCATTCTCTTCATTATCACCCCATTCAAGCACATCATTTTTATCTTCTTCTGCATCTCTACTCCAATCCCACTTCTCTTCTTCACCAAATTCCACATCCATACTCACAATAATCTTCTTTGTAGCAGGATTGTATAACCTGTAAGCCTTTGATTCCTTACTTAACCCCAACAGCACACACTTCTCACTCTTGTCATCTAGCTTGATTCTTTTCTTATCTAGAATATGAACATAGCCAATATATCCAAAGACTCTAAAACTCTCAATAGATGGCTTATTCTTACTCCATGCCTCTTCAGGAGTCATATCTTTCACAACTAAAGTTGGACTGCAGTTGAGGACATAGACTATCCAATTGACTGCCTCTGGTTAGAATTCCTTAGGAATTTTTCTTCTTTGACATCATACTCTTTACTAAGTTCATAATTGTGCTATTTTTCCTCTCAGCAACTCCATTTTGTTGAGGGATATAGGCTGTAGTGAACTACCTTTTAATTCCATTTGAGCTACAAAAATCATTAAACTCATGTGAGGTGAATTCCCCACCTCTATCAGTACGCAAACAACAAACATATGCTCCAACTTCTTTTTCAACTAACATTTTAAACCTTCTAAAATTATCAAATGTCTCAGACTTCTCAAATAGAAGATACACCCAACACTTTCTACTGTAATCATCAATTAAAGTGAATATGTACATTTTCTTGCTATTTGACTCAAGCTTTATAGGTTCACAGAGATTTGCATGTACAAGTTGTAATTTTTGAGTAGCTCTCTGGGAATTCTTTTTAGGAATGGGATCTTTGTGCTGTTTTCCCACAAGACAAGCTTCATAGAACTTTGTTGGGGCTATTAGTGGAGGTAAACCCTTCACCATTTTCTTGTAATGTAGTGTGTATGGTCCCTTAAAACTGAGATGTCCAAATCGACAATGCCATAGGTAACTCTCATCTTCACTTGCAGTTTGGAAGCAGGCTGAGTCTTTTAAAGTCATAGATGCAAGGATTACAAACATCCTATTTGCTAACTTTGAGGTCTGCATAATCAAGCCTATGCTTGAATGGAATACTTTACACATGCCATAATGAATAAGAATGGCTAGACTCTTCTCTTGCAACTGCCCTATGCTCAACAAATTATTTTTCGGGTCAAGGATGTAAAACACCTCATTAATCACCTAAGTTATTCTTTCAATCTTCAGTCTAATACTTCTTTTTCCCATCATAGCCATTCTAGAATTTTTATAGACTGTCTATGCTCATCATTCAAATCAAAAAACCAAAACTTGTTGCCATTCATGTGATTACTACAACCGAAATCTAAAAACCATACCCAAATTTTACAGACTGTCTAAACTCTTCACTCAAATCAGAAAACCAAAGCTTGTTGCCACTCTTATGATTACTGCAACCAAAATCTAAAAACCTTACCTCTCCTCTCTTCGAGTCATGTTGATCCACATGAGACATGAGAAGCATTTTCTCCTTTTCATCAAGTTCTGTATAATTGGCCCCTTCTCCCAACTAGGGCATTCATACTGAAAAATGCCCTAGTTGATGACATTTGTAAAACTCCACATTGACTCTGTTGAGTGGTTGTCTGGCTTGGCCTCTTCCTCTTCCTCTCAAGTTTCCATGAGTTCTGCCTCTTCCTCCAAATCTGTCATCCTCCCTTGCTCCAAGCCTTTCTCCACTTGTGATCTTTAGAGCCTGTTCGTCTTCCTTGTGACCTCTCCTTCTCTACTCATGCACAAGCAAGCTGCTTTGAAGTTCATCAATAGACAAGGTTGTAAGGTTGTTTGATCCTCTATTGAACACATCACATAATCAAATCTTGGTGTCATTGATCTTAAGATTTTTTCCACTATCATCATTTGCTCCATTTTCTCACCATGTGCCTTCATCTTATTAGCCATGGTTAGAGTTCTTGTAAAGTACTCATCGACACTCTCACCTTCTTTCATTCCAAGAACCTCAAATTCTCTTCGTAGAGCCTACTGTTGAGCCCATTTCACCTTGGTAGATTCCTGATATTTTTGCTTCATTGAATCCCATATGCCTTTTGCAGATTCTTTGTTGAGGATTGTTTCCATGATCGTTCGGTCAATGGCTTGAAATAAGTAGTTTTTTACCTTCAAATCTTTCAACCTTGGTCCTCTATGGCCTTCTTCTGTATCTCAGTTGGCTTCGCTCCCTCTGTAGCTGCTGGTATCCCATCTTCAATTAAACTCCAATACTCTTTAGATCGGAGAAATTTCTCCATTAACATAGCCCAATGATCATAGTGACCATTGAACCTTGGAATAGCAGGTTGAACAAAGCTCACTTCTATTGCCATGTTTCTTTCACTTCTTCTTTGATTCTCTCTTTTTTAGGAATACTACAGATTCTTAACTCTTTTGAGCAGGCCCAGAGTTTAGGCTTTGATACCATTTTTGTTTCTGTTTGGTCTTTGCACACAAACCACACACTCAAATTGAGAGATCGAAGCATTAATTTTATTATCATCAACCTTGGCTTAAATAGAAACCTTCTACAACTGAATTACAACCCACGTTTTGAAACCATTAGCTACGTGGTAAGAGTTAAAGAATAAATCAAACTTAATCTATTGACTCCTTAAAACTAGGACTTTTTAATTGAAATAATAACAAACTTAAATACTAAGTTTAATTGTAACAGAATTTGAACAACTTACCCCTTTATGCTTCAACACATACTTGGATTGCATTTCAGTTTGAGTATATTTGGATTGAATTCAAGTATGAGAGACTTCTTAAATTTTGTTATTATTGTGGCAAGATTACTCATCAAGCAAAATTCTATAAGAATGCTAGTGAATTGAACATTGATTTTGGAGGAAAATATGCTTTGTATAGGGAGTGGTTAAGATCGAATATGAACATGAAGGTGCCTCAGCACGTGAAAGAAAGAGGATTGAAGAGGAGAGGTGGCTTTGCTTTTGAGCAAGGAGTTTACGTTGACAAGATGAGGATGGTTGTTAAGATTGGTGGTAGGGGAAAGGAAAATGAGCATACAAACTCTAAAATGGATAAATCTGCTGGTAATTGGTAAGAATGTAATGGATATTGGATTGAAGACTGACAAGAGGCCTAAGAGATTGATAAAGGAACTGATTTTTTTAGCAACATCAATGATGGTATAGATGTTGTGGATACAAAGGTTACTATAGCAGGCCATGGTTAGGGGGATCTTGAGCAGATTATGGCTAATCTTATTGAGTGATAGTTATGGTTATGGATGTGTTGTTTGCTTTGATTGAGCTGTTGCTAGATGATGTTGGCAAAAGTGTGTACTTTTCTTGGTTGATGGTTGTTTTTGCTTTTTTTTTTTTTTTTTTTTGTATTTTCTTTGTCTGATTGTGTTTTGAATAATTGTTTGTTGGTTATGTTGTTGAGTGTTATTTTGGTGTGTTTTCCTTATTGTTTTCTAGTATTGGATACTATTTTGCTAATTTTTCCATTTTAGTTCAATTATGTTAAGCTTGGTAGTTGACTTGTGTTTGCTTACGAGACCTTGTTGGATTATTATGATGTGTATAGAATCCACTCTTAGCATTTTGAATACTAGTCAGCTTGCTAGAAATGTTAGTATTTGAATCTTTAGACTGCTAATGTTGGGATTACTATGGTCTTAAGTCTCTGTGTTTAATTGGTATGTCTCGTGTCATTAGGCTTGTATTGATATGTGTTTTTAGTTTTAATAGAATTGGTTGCTCTGTTTTGGAAAGAAAAAAAAAAAAAAAAGGAAGTTATTCAAAAATATGCATGTTGCTCCCAAATAATTTTCAGAAAAATTTAAGGTAATGTTTGATAATGATTTTGATTTATGATTAAATAATTAATTTTGTGATTTTTGATTATTTTATAAAAAAAATCATGAATGAGTTTGATAACAATTTTTACTTAGTGATTTTCAAGAAAAAAAAAATAAAATTATTTTCAAGTTGTTTGATAAATACTTTCTGTTTTTTGATATTTTTTTAAAAAACTTCAAAAATAAAGAAAAATTTTGATTTTTTTAACTTAAGTTTTTAATCATTTTCTTTTAATACTTATACATTCAAAAATTTTAAGACTTGATTTACTTCTTAGAAAAAATATTTGGTCAAAATAAAAAAAAATCAGAAATTAGAAATCAGAAATCAGAAATCAGAAATCTTGTTCGAAAATCTTCTTTTTAAAGATTAATAAATAATCTCATAATATTGTAGTGATTCCTTAAAAATGTAAAAATTAAAATCAAAAATTGTTACAAAAAATATGTGATTAAAAAATCACTTAAAAAATCAAAAATTAAGAATCAAAATTATTATCAAAGAAATCCTTAACACGAATAAAAGGTTACTTTATTGCAAGACTGTGGGTTTTTTTTTTTTTTTTTTTCCCTTCACATAAACCACAAAATGGTTAGGTAGATAAATTATGGTTTTAGCCTTCTATAGCCTGCAAAATTTGTAGAAATGCATTGACAAAAGATAGTCATTATGAGTCCAATTATCCTCTACCATTTTTGTTGTGTTACTATATATATCTTATAATATATCCTGAATATTTAAGAAAAAATGGTTGGAAAAGAACTTTTTGTACCTTCATTTACTACCACTGATAACATATAAAGGGATGTACTAAAAATGTTACGGGTGATCTCTTCTCATGATACTAATTAAATGTTAAGTTAAAAAAAAATACGATAAAAATAAAGAGGAAAAGAGCTAGTGGTCTGATTCTAATGAGTCTATTTGTTCTTATGGAACACGAATCTTACAAATTTGTCAATTTTGTATGAAATTTAAAATACGGGTCTATTTAATAAATCAAGTAAGATCCATGAGTATTTATGAAGTATGTAATATATTTCTAAACGAAAATGCACTGAGAATTTAATTATAGTGAAAAGATGAAGGGTTTTCCCCTTCACAACCATACAATATACATTATAAAATAGCAAAATTTTTATGGGTTTACAGGATTTCAGCTTTTCAGGAATCGATAATTTACTGTACCATATTATTCTACTGTTGTTAACTTGTATCTCTCATCTTACTAATTGACATGGTTAGCAAAATATAGGGTTGATATTATTCAGACAAACATAAGTATGATTATAATATATTTATTTTTAAATAAAAATATGTCAAAAATTTGAAATAAAATACAAATACAGTACAAGTATAAAAATATATATATATACGAGTGTTATTCATTTAATTTTAATAAATCTGTCATAAAAATACAGTAGTAATATAGGGTTGATAATTAAGATATTATCTGATATTTTATAATAATATAAAATATTAATAATTTATAATTAAATATAAATTAGCTATGAACACCATACTTAATTCATTTTTAGAGTAATCTGTCTAATAACAAATAAGACTTTTTTGCTCAATTCAAATCTCAAATTTGAACTACATCAATTAGATCTTAAAAATTCATCTTTAATGTTTTTCTTTTCATATATATTTTAAGATTAATAAATTTTATTATTAAATAGTTCATCTATATATATAGATGTAGTTTTTGTAAATATTTTATTTTCTATTTGTATGAATCAAAATTAAAATTATTAATATTTAATTAAATTATTAAAATTATAATTTTAAATTTAATTGGTTATTACTCATGTTATTGCATTGTAGTAGTAATAATAATAATAATAATAATAATAATAATAAATTTATTGTCAAAAAAAATATTTTTCATGAAAAAATATTATTTGAGTATAATACTTTTCAGCTAAAAAATACAATTTTTTTTTGTAAGTTTAAAAAATATACAAAAAAAAAAAAAAAAAATTCATTAATTCAAACATACGAATATAATATGATTATAATTCAAAAAAAAAAAAAATGCTAACTAGCTACTTGGTTAATAATTCTATTTGTAAGCAATTTCATAACATGTCCACTTTGCGTTGTGGTATTAATTATGTAGAGTGTACTTCCCATTATATATATTATTTGTTTTTTTATTGAAGAATTGGGTATTAATTTCTTTTTTTAATAAGTATATTCACTAATTTAATGAATAATTTTACCTTTATTTGACATTTCAGTTATTTAAAACACTTGGACGAATAAACTTGTGGAGATTCTCTTTAAAATGAAAATTGCTAAAGAAGTTATGTCAATTTTTTGTTGGTGTTTTTCACATTATGATCCCACATAATAGAAAATTAATTGACCTTAATTGCAAAAGCTGTTAAATGATGGTATAATATCTATGACTGACGATAATATCAACATAGAAAATATAGCATTAATTTAAAATATAGCATCAATTTTTTTTTTTTATATATAGCATATGTAACATCAAACTTATTCTGTTCTGATAGGAAATAAAAATGAGTTATTGTGCTAGTTGGAAATTAATAGAAGATACTTCTAGATTTTCTTCTTAGTTCAACTGAACACATGGAGTTTAATATTACTGACTATTTATATTTACTTTGTGCCCGATGCAACCAAGCCTGTCACAACGTCAAAGTTGTGATCTTGAAGACTTTAACAAATAACATCATATGGTAAATACAATTAAGCCGACGGAAGTATATTCAATGAAAATCTCTCAGGTTCTCTGTTATGTTTGTCATGAATTTGTAATTAATAAAAGTCTTGAATGTCTCTCTTTGAAAGGTCCCAGCTAAGTTCTTATATAAACACAAGGATCAACATAAATGATAAAATCCAGTTCATTTCAGCAAAAAGAAAACCAGGCAGAGAATATAAATGGGGTATGTTAAAAAAAAAAAATTAAGGGGTAGCCCATGCATTATGAACAACTCAAATACACTGTTACAATCGAAATTATGGCCATACCATGATCTTCAGAAAGTGTCCCTTGTTTTATATTTCCATGATCATTTTGTGTAAACTTGGACACGCTTAGAGAGAGAATTCACAAGCTTGGGGTTTCACCAGCAGGTCCAGGAGCCTTGGCATTTAATAGCGGTTGTAAGGCTTTAACTACAATGCTCATGTTTGGGCGGAAATCAGCTTCATATTGCACGCATAAGGCAGCAACAGCAGCCATCTGTAATCAAGAGAAATGAACACCTTAATGTACGATTAATTATGATTTGCTAACATATTCAGACAAATGGAAACTGAATACTTTCACAAAACCCTTTTCCAAAAGGCGTTTGGTCTGTAAAGGTACACGTTAGTCACTTTGCTTTTAAGTCGTATATCAAAGATCTCCTACATTTTAATGTACACTTAAAAGTTCAATTTCCTATTACCAAACAAAAAAAGTTTTTATTTATGCATGTGATTTTCAAGTGAATTTTTAAAGGGTATTTTAGGATTTTTTTTTTAAAAAGATTTGATGGTTTACAACATAAATTGGTTGGCCAAAGAAAAAAAATCTTTTTTGTTTGGTAACACAAAATTGAATGCAAGTGTATCTTTCAATAGGGATCTTATGATGTACCACTTAAAAACAAATGGACTAAAGTGTACTTTTTGTAAAAGTAGCAACCTATGAAGTACCAAACCCTTTTCAAAAGGTATTTTAACTTATTATATGTACAAAATGAACAGATGATACATAAATTACCTTTGCAACAGCCTTTGGAGGATAGTCACCACCCAGTCTTGCGTCAATGCACTGCTTAACCTTGTCTTCACTAAGTTTTGGAGTAGCCTGACACATTTCCACAAATAATTAGCTTTGGTTCTACAAAAAATTTTAAGCGATGCAAATAGAGAATGGATGCTAGATGTGAACAAGACAGGAAGCAAAGAGATCAGTACCCAAGTCACTAGACTCTGTTGTCCACGTGGTAATGTAGGATCAACGGGCTTTCGCCCAGTCAAAAGTTCAAGCAGCACAACACCAAAACTATAAACATCACTTTTTGCATTCAGCTGTCCAGTCATTGCATATCTGCCAATGAAAAGAGTAAATCACTTACATTGATGTTGAACAAATGCATCATGACATCAAAATTTCAAACTTGGAGTGGACTAAATTGATACACAGGAGCGTTAAAGGGGACTTAAGGACAGAGTCAAATCATTTTTAAGGATCCCCAAGTTCTATGACTCTGTAAATCAGTCTTATGCATGGTTGAGAATCTAAATACTATATGCTATGTGACAAAACAATATTATAGAGGTGACTATAAGAAACCAAAAGCGTTTACTCAGGGGCATGATAACCAAAGGTTCCCAGAACGCGGGTGGAATGAAGACGTGCGGCCATATCGGGAGCTTGATTTGACAAATCAAAGTCGGCAATTTTAGCAACATCATCATCAAAGATCAGTACATTGCTGGACTTAATGTCACGATGGATGATGTGAGGATTAGCCTTTTCATGCAAATACTCCAGCCCTTTTGCAGCTCCAACAGCAATTTTCACCCGTTGAGCCCATGAAAGAACAGGTCCAGGCTGTGCTCCTTTAACGCCTTTCCTTCCTGCAAAGATAACAACATCAGTTAAGTTATACATAACACATATGCAAAGGTCATATTTAACATTCAGAAAAAGCAAAACCAAAATGTAAATTCCAAATTCACAGCAGTCACACTGCAAAAATGTGCATTGTGAAAGCGAAACCAAAATGTTGTGTCAAATACCATGTAAAATATCATGAAGAGATCCATTTGATGCATACTCATAAGCAAGAACACGTGAACTTCCATCAACACAGTAACCGAGCAATTGGACAAAATTCTCATGTTTCAGTCTTGATACCATGGAAACCTGTGGAGTTCAAATCAATCAATAAACGAGCTTGAATTCATTTTAATAATGCAGTAACAGTTGTAGTTGACAGTTAGTGCCTAAACCTGAGCTAAAAATTCATCATTGGGTTGTTTGCTAGCATCTAATTTCTTAACTGCTGCAACTTGCCCACTTTTAAGAACCCCATAATATACTCTACCATATGATCCTTCTCCAATCAAAGTATTTGTCCCAAAATCCTCCGTGACTTCCTTTAATTCATCCATTGGGATTGCAGGAACTTCAATGGGTTGTACTTTTACTGTTTGAGAACCCTTGGGTGCAGACTCTGAGGCAGCATAACTCCCATCAGTTCCTGTGACAGAAAGCTCACTTAGTTTTATATAGATAAATTTCGAGATTCAAACGTAGTAAAGCAAAGTAGCAGACCAAAGAGGCAAAAAATCTGCTTCATGAGCAATAAAATACGACATAAAAAGAGAAAGAGAGAGAGAGACTATACATATCATTCTTGCTAATGAAATCAAAAGAAAAAGGTAGACCTAGCAAATTTTCACAAACTCCAATAGGATGATGCCTATTGCATACATTAAACCATGAATGTGAAAATAATAAAAATAGCACCCAAAAATACTATACGAAATATAAATACTATCTTTTTTGGGGGGGCAGAGAAAAAAGTACTTAGTTATTGCAAAATTCACCACTTGACAAACCGGATTACCTGCTGAATTTTTTATTGCATATTGACCTCCACCCTCAGCAGCTCTATGCATATCATCATCTTCACAACAGCTAAAGCAGCTCATGATTGTTTTCCTAAATAATGGTTCTCTGTGATTCCGTAAAAGACTCCATATGAGTTAAGCAAAAACAATGCCACAGACAACATCATAATGTAAGGGGAAAATGCATTTTAATTCAACAAGTTTATCATATATAAAAAATCCAACAGACCGACATAGCACATCTTCACGTGCATTTAGGATGCTACATGATACATATTCATGGACCTTGTCATGCAAGAAAACAGAAGCACATATATTAACTGATATGGCATAAACCACCATAGAGAATTACACAATCATGAAAATCCAAACATAAGATGTATTCATCCTCTCCAAGACTCCAACCAATGTTGAAAATTTTCCTTCACTTTTCTGGTTTGAAGAGAAAATATATTGAATTAATGTATAAACAGAATAAAAATTATCAATTGTGCCTTTTTTCTCGGCTCAATGGCCAGAACAATTTGACTCTCTAGTCTCTACACAATCAATGACCCAATCTGCAGCAGCATGAATGTGTTCACAACATTCAGAAACCACCTTCCCAGGCTCTACCTTCTTTGAACACAAATCAGTATGCCTCTTCGAGAATTATGTCAACTGGTTCTAATGAATCATATCCACCAACTCATTGATTGTCCAAGAGTGCCTACCTAACTTCGCATTTCATTGGGTCTAAACTATGATTGGAACAAGAGAAGGCCCAGAAATCCAGCCTTCGTTTCCTAATTTAATGTTAACCTAAAATCATTATAGCAAATTGAACTATACAGAAATGTACTGCGAGTATCATTAAATTCAATTTCTATAAAAATCAGCGAACATCATTAAATTCAATTTCTAAAATCTTAAGCGGCCTTACATGCAGATCGAACCAAACATCACCCAAACATCCAAGTTCTTTTAAGATTATTAAAGATAAAAGCCAAACCAATTACAGTACACAAGATAGCCAACATTTATACAAATATAACATGATACAAACAAAGTTCCAGCAACCACAATATTAAATTCAAACAAATCCAAAGCCAAATTTTGTTCAGTAAATGATTAGTCGATAATCATTAACAAGAAAAGCCAAAACTAAAACAACTGAAAGACCAGAGGTCAGAGAGATCGATGAACGCTTACCTAAATCAGAAAAGGCAGTAAAAAACTGAGAATTAATCGGAAGGTGTACTTGATTGTGTGATGGTAGTCGGAGATCTGAGCATCGAAGCAGGCGACGGGTGCGGCAAGATTAAAACAGAACGGAGTGCGTAGAATACAGCGGTAAATAGGCTGTTGAGTGTCTTGACTTCCTGTCTCAGTCTCAGTTCCTCAGAGAGTTTTCTTTGTTTCGTTTTGATTCGGTTGGGTTAATATTACAAAATATTAAATAATTAAAAGATAATAAACTATTTAGTAGCCAAAAAAATTAAATAAAGTTTTTAAATAATCGGAAGAGTAAATGAGTAAAAAAGTATTTAGAATAGAACCTTAAAAAGAAAAAGGTCATCTTTGACCAATTTTTAATATTAACAAATCAAATGAGGATTCTCATTGCTTTTTTAACATATCGAATTAGGGTTTTCATTGCTTTTTTCTCATTTTGTTTTTACTTGCTAATCTAATTGTTTATATTTTATATAGTTAAAGATACTTGTATTTTTATTATTTGTTTAATTCTACAACTTGTATCAAATTTATGTGATATAATTATAAACAAATAAATTAATTAAATAAATTCAACGTAAATTTTTTGAGTTAATCAGAACATGCATATCAAAAAATTGATATGATAAATATTGTTAACTAAACTATTTAATATTATATTATAGAAGTCTTTTTTATTTAAGATATTTAGCTTAATTTTTTTAAAAAATTTAAAATAAAATATAAAAGTTAGTAAACATATTATTTTAAAATATAAAAATACTTTTGTTTAAAATTATTTTAAATGTGATTTAAATTATAGTTATAGATAAATAAATTATTAGATGATTTATATTATTATACAAAATATATAGTAAATATATTATATTAATCATATCAATAACCAAAACTTAATATATGTAACCAATGACCACAGTCCACAACTCCACATTAAAATGTGTCCAAAAATAATTAGGTGAATATATGAGAGTTATTTTATATAAGCAGTTGTAGAGGTTTTTTTAATTAAATAGAGTAATAATTTTTTATTGTATATAAAAAAATTAAATTTCAATCCGCTTAATTTTTTTTTTTTGGTCTCCACTCTGGATTGAAATGTGTTCCAAAGTAATTAAGTGAACAAGTTACTTTATATATTAAAAAATTGTTAATATTTTGTACTAAATTGATAGATGATATTAGAAAGTATAAAATACACGTTTTAAATCTCTTTTTATCAATAATTAATAATTGTATTTTTTTAATTAGCTTGAATATATATATATATATATATATATATGGCCATTAGCATGTACCATCTTCTTTTGTACTCATTGTTGGTGGAGGAAAACTTTAACCTTGCTTAGTATTGTTGGGCAGTAGCATTTCCCATCTTCTTTTGTACTCATTGTTGGTGGAGGAAAACTTTAACCTTGCTTAGTGTTGTTGGACCTAAAGAGTAAAGAGTTAAAATGATTTTTTTTGTTTATTAATTAAAATGGTACTTTTTTTTTATTATTAATTAAAATTGTACTTTATTTTGTTATAAATATAAATAAAAATTTGCATTAATTTATTCTTCTTTTTTCGACCAATACAATTCATTTTAAAATATATAAGCATTAATTACTCTAAACAAAAATAATATAAATTTAAACTTATATTATATAAATATAATATAGAAGCAACACTTTTACCACCTATCAACTAAAGAGAGACAAAATATGTATGAATTCTTTCAAAGGGAGTTGAACACTCAAACTATTGTACGAATGTATTGTTTCACATGCTTTTGTAAATTCCATAGGTAAGTAGCTAAGAGATTTTAACTTAAAGTATCAAATTTTTAATTTAGTAAATAAAAATATATTATATTTAAAAAATTATAAATTTAAGTCTTAATACATACAATAATCTTTAATTTTTACACCTAAATTAAATGCTTATTAATTGATAAAAATAAAATTATAACCCAATTCTTACCATCCTCTCTTCGCATGTTTATTGGCATGAATTAATATGTTAATTTAATCTAAAATTAACCAATATTTTTTCTTACGTTAACTTATACGTCACTAACAAATTATGTTAAAAAGTATGACACTTAAAGGTATCGAATCTTTTTGATACTTAAATTAGATATGAACAAAAATTTTAAATTTAAATAAGAATTTAGAGAATTAGTGTATGAGCTTACGCGTATTTTTTTAATAGTAAGACTCTATTTATAGAAAAATTTGTGCACATATTTTAGTAAATAAGAAATATTAATTAATATTTATATTATTCAATAATAATATAAATATTCTATCATTAATATATCATATTTAATGAAGATTTTTTTTTTTTTTGCAATAATTATATCATTTAATTTTTGTTACTAATATAAATCAATTAATGTAACGTGTAGTTGATTTAATTTTTACCCAATATATAATAACTCCAATATATTCACCTAATTATTTTTAGACACATTTTAACATGAGCCTGTGGACTTAAATTGCATTAATTTCAATATAAATATACTCATAATTTAATAAGTCAACAAAAACGTTTACTCTATCCAACAATCAATAACGACCAGCAACAATAAAGCAAAAAAAAAAAAATTACAAAATAACAATCCAAACATAACCTGATAACCCTAGTACCTTACGATCTAAACATAATTACATGATACATATCTAGCATTTTATAGATTAATTTTCCTAGCTAGCATCTACCATATAAATTGTAAGTTTAATATTTTATTAATTATTAATATTAATAGTAAAATACTGTTCTTCAAAATATAAAACAAGAAATAGCGTTTATGACTGTTTGAACATAAAACATGACCCGTTAATATTAGGGGTGTTAATTATGTCGTGTTAGTCGTGTTTGTTCGTGTTATTCGTGTCGTGTTTTCGTATTTATTGACACATTAAAAAATTTACTTGAATTTTTTTTGTGTTACTTATTTATAATAGTAAGAAATAACAAAATTTTTAAGAACATAAAAAAATTATCGATAAATTCTTACTATAAAAAAATTCGTGTCATATCGTATTCGAATCGTGCTATCATATCGTGTCAAAAATTATCACCCCTACCTATTATAAAGTATGGTTTGGCACTTGTCCCATTTGACATGTAACATACTTTAAGCATAGAAGGTCAAGACTGATTTCTCATATTTAGAACAGTCCAGCATTAAAACTCGATTTATAAGTCGGATTTTACAGCAAATCAAGTTAGAACTTTGTATTTTTTATCTTTAATTATATGACACATGCTTTTATATATATTCTATTTTATCTAATAACAACATCTTATATATGGTGATAAATGATATCACACATACATCATCACTTATCTTAATTGCTTTTCTCTAAAATTAAATTTTCTCCTACCACTATTCCCTACACTTACAAACAACTACAACGACATATTTAGGTCTATCGATTTTAAAAAATTTAAATTTTAAATAAATTAATTAATTAATGCAGCGTATATAAGTTCCTAACTATTCTTGGAAAAAAATATTCCTAAATATTATTAGAAATTGGCAAATGTATAAATACAAAGAATATAATCAATAATTAAATCACCGAACCATGTGCACTACTAGTGCACTATTATTACCATGATGTTTTTTTAGTATTTTTCCTACGACAATTAGACATGTGGGATTTTCTTCTATTCAACCATAATTATTGATATTTCATAGAAAAATAAAAAGAACTATAAAATATTTATATGCACTTATTTATCAGAAAACATTCATTTTGCTCGACCCATAAAATTATTAAAAAAATTATCAAAAATAATATCCTTAAAATTTATAGTAATAAAATTATTACTCTAATAAATAATAATATTAAACATTCAATATTTAATTTGAACGTAAAATATTAAACGTTTAATATTAAATGAGTCTAAATTATGGCTGTTTAATTTTAATTGAATAGATATTTAAAAAAATAATATATTAATTATTTTTTAATTATAAAATTATAAATTTAAATATAAAAAATATTAATTTTATTATTAAAAATTTTTAAAAATGTTAATTTTATTATTCCACAAGTTGTTAAAGAAGTTTTCGCTTTATTTTATAATATTTGTCAATTAATTATTGCTCTGTGCGGCTGTGCCTCTGTCCCAACAGATAATTACACAGTCAGAGGCTCAAAGCTGTTTAGCAAATCGGCCTTGTCAGGTTGGAGGTATTTGTCTGAATATAAAAAGCAAAAAGTCAAAAGTAAAAAGAAAACAGTAAATAAATATTAATGTTAATTATATTATTGGATTTGGGCCTACAATCTATTCCAACTGATCTGCATGCATGTATATTGTAACACCGATTTTTATTAAAATAATATTATATATATTAAAGAATGATAAAAAAAAAATTATTTTTTTAATATTAAATTTTTTTATGACATTAATTTAAAATAATTAGACCTGAACACTTTATTTTAGCTCTAAATTATTTATATTATTTTTAATATATTAATATATATACTATCAATAAATAATAAAAAATATATAATATTTTTATATTTTATACAATTTTACTTTTTATTTTAATAATTATTACTTACATATATATATATATATATTAATGCTATATAAAATAATACACTAAAATTAATACTTGAGATGTGGACTCATTTTTTTTTTTAATGTAATTAAGAGCAAATACTAACAATATTATTTGAAAACATGCTACAATTATTCATTATATTTCATAAAACATAAAAAAAAAAAATGTATTTATTTTGAGAAAGCATTAGAAATTGAGTCACACATTCACTTAAAGATTTGAAAATGAGATTCACTCTTCTTTTATTTTAAATTTTAAATTCAAAAGATACTAAATATTATTTGATAAAAAAAATATTTGAAATAAAAAAAATTTATAAAAGAAAAATTAAGTATATTTTGCTACAAACTAAATTATTATTGTCGTGTCAATCATTTATTAATGTATATTTATTTTAATATTAATGTACTAAAATATAATTAATAATATGAATAAAATACATATATTATTTATTTTTATTATAATAATAATAATAATAATAAATAGTAGTGATTTTCTTCTTACCCTTTGTTTTTTTAAACAGTGCTTTTAAATTTAGTGCATTAGTACCTTTGCACTGGAGATGGAGTAACGTTTTTTCACTACCGAGATTTATCAGCGTGCTACCAAATGAAGCATCATTGATAGGAAACGCTCGATATTGTTTTTTTTTTTTTTTACGTATACGAGTGAAAGAATGGAGATAAATAAGAGAATTGATATAGAAGAGAAAAAAGTATAAAATCTTAAAAATAAGAGATCAAAAAATTTAAATTATTTCTATCAATGTACTTATTCGCCAATATTATTGCTGTATAGAAAAAATTCGAAAACTTGAAAATGAGTTCTCCCTCTCTCCAAATAATTTTTTTTTTTATTTTCACTCTAAGTTAATAAAATTAATTGCAATTGTGATATTTTTCAACTAGATTTTAGGTTTTGGGTGACATTTTCTTGCTTAAATTTACTATTGTGCTATTTACTCATGTTTTTATTTTTTGTTTTGATATACTTTAAGTTTGTTCTTTAAAGACGAGGGTAAGGCAAATAAATAAATAAATACTCTTAGTTAGCATCAAAACCATACAATGTTTACATTATAATAGGTCGTTCAATCTGTTATATTTGATTAAGTATTTAGTTTATTCACATATTTTCAATTTTATTATATTTTTGAAGTTTCTTACTTAAAAAAAAATGTGGGTGTGGATATATCAAAATTCATTTTGTTAATCTTACAAATCATTAATAGTAATTCTAATGTTATTTTTTAAATGCATCCGTTAAATGTATATAAAAAATCTAATTTCTTAAAAAAAGAAGAAGAAGAAATGAAAAAGAAAGATTATAATTAAAAACTTATTAATGTCTAAAGGTTATTTTATTATAATTTGACATTAAATGAATTATGATATTAATAAAAATAATTGTGATCATAAAATCATCCTTATCTGTCAAGAAGAATATTGATGATATATAAATTTATACACATAATATTATTATTATTATCTAAAAATAAATTACTTTAAAATAATTTTACAATATAACATATGTGTGCACATTTGTATTCCCCTACCAATCCTTCAACGTGATACCTCATGGTCGAGGAAAATTACCACAACCAAGGATGGGAGTGACAATTATATATATATATATATATATATATATATATATATATATATATATATATATATATATATATATATATATATATTTTACATTCTTTATATTTAAATAAATTTTATCAAAATATAAATTTTATGTCGTTAAATATGTTATATTGGTTTACAATGAGAAAAATTTTCAAATATATAATATTTTTTTAAAGGCTAAACAATATCTATAGTCTCCTAATTTTTACTAAATATATACTTTAATTTCCTATTTTTTTTAATATTTAGTTTCATAAATTTTTAAATTTGACAATATTAGTCCAACTATTAATTTTTTGTATAATTTAATGTTTGATTTTTTTTAACGAATAAATATTTTGAAAAAAAACTCTTAAAATTATCGAACTATCTCAAATTTATTTTTTCCTTAAAAAGATGAATGAAAAAAATATAAAAAATTATACGTTAAATTTTATAAAAAATTAATAGTTAGATTAGTATTATCAAATTTAAAAAATTAAGAAATTAAACATTAAAAAAATAATTAAAAAATTAAAATATAGAATGAATAAAAGTTAGAGAATTATAAATATTGTTTAGCTTTTTTTAAACATAATTTTTAGTGAGTAATTGCCTAATTTTCTTTTGTGAATAATGTTTATTATAAAATAATAACAATAACTAGAAAAATCAGTTAATTGTGCATAATTATGCGTGCTAAGACAGGGAAAGGAGGGAAATTTTTTTATATTACGAATGCATAAAAATTATGTAAATATAATATGAAAAATAGATAATTAGAGGATGAATATGAAAAAAAAATAAAAATATTAAATTTTAAAAAGTAGGGATTAAAAAATTTAAGTCTATATTTTTTTTAAATATACTTACTTTTTAATATATTTGTGATTTGTTATATAAAAAAAAATTTGAAAAGGCAAAAAAATAAAGCAAGAAAGACGAAGAATAAAAATAATAAAGAGTTAGTTAATAAGTGGCGGTGAGTTGAATAGTTGGGTGACAATCCTACGCAATAGGCTAGTTAGGAACAAACTAAAACATTATAATTTAGTATATATTATTTTATAAATTAAAAGTCATATACTCATTAATAATACACTTAATTTACTTCATAAATTTTTCTAAAACTTTTCATAAGTACGAATACAACATAATACAACCTAACAAGTGAATAGGATACAACTCTCCGTGACTCCATCTAGTATACGAGTGGAACAGTTGACCTACTCATTTTTTTACAAATTTATACTTTTTTTTTTTTTTTCTGAGGAATATTTCGTGGTTCAAATGGTAAGATTCTTACTTTTTCATCAAAAATTCAAGTTCGAATCCCACCGAATATATAAGTATATTTTTTATTTATTAATAAAAAAACAAAATTTTAAAACTCCTTTAAAAAAAAATGAATATGATACAAACACATGGTTACGCCGGACAAGGTATTTTAGATAAGAAGTGAAGCAGAAAATTGAAGCTAAAGGGTGAGTGAGTACTGAGGACGAGAAGACAAAAAAAAAAAAAAAAAGAGGCAGGCAAAGTCCGAAGACTGAGGGCAAGAGAAACGCGATGTGGCAAATGTGGGCTCACCACCCCACCACCATTTTTAGGCTCCAACTCCAATGTACCACTTTTACGGAGTTATCTTCTTATTTTCTATCGAGGATAAATTAAAGATATTATATTATATTTTAATTTAATAAAATATAAAATTAATGTAATAAATTCTTTAAAAAATATGTAACTATTTAATATTTGATGAATATTACGATCATTAAAATTATTAAAATACATACTTATAAATAAATAATACCTCTTTAATGGGAGAAGGGAGATATTGAGTGACTTACATAAAAGTTGACTTAAATTTATAATAGAGTATTTTATTTTTATAAAATAAAAAAAATAATGTATTTTAGATTTAAAAGAGTACAATATGGTCCCAAAAAAGTGAACTAGCTCTATATTTTTCAAAATTTTGTAACTAAAATGGTATAATTGAAAACAACACACTAAAATGCTTAATTTATAAAAGTCATGAACACCTAGCGCCCTTTTCTCATTTTTTATTCCTGAAAAAAAAAAAAAAAAAAGTCATAATGTTCGGTTTTTTAATTATACTTTCTCACTGGTTTATCTCCCTCACGTAACATTTGCTTTGGTTAAGGTTTGGATTATATTTTTGATTTATGCGTACATAGAATAAACATAGAATAACCTTACGGTCATTCATACACACCATAACTGCCACGCACACACACCCATTCACATTTCAACATCATCTTCATCGTAAGCATCATTATATCCCCGAATCTTTCGGCAACTTGCCTTGGAATTTGGTCACTCCTCCGACAGACCACTCTCGCTCCCGTTCATCTCGGATTGCTCTCCTGCTCTGTCTATTTCTGGTAGCTATCACTTGGGAATGTACTACTGGTTGATCTTTCTTCTCAGATTGAACTTGTTCATCCTTGGTTGAATATGTTGTGGTCAAGGTATTTAGGACTGATTGAATTAAGCTACCTCGTTTTGTTTGGACAGTAGTGTACTTGCTGAGCTTTTTGGCATGTGGGTTGCTCTCAATTGGAATCATGGGAGTGTCGGTGTAGTGTTTCTGGACTTTTGGGGAAGGAGTGAAGCTGATTAGACCTGGGCGTTTATTTCTTCTGGGTTGTTAAGATCTTTGAAATTGAGTATTGTTTCTAATTCTGGTGGTTTAATTGTTGTCTTTTAAGTCATTTTTATTATTTGGGTTGATTAATTATTGATGGGGACTAGTTTTGGGGGTGATGTTCAACATTTATATGGTATGAGATCTATGGATGTGCGGGCAGTTGAGAAGAGGACTCTAGAATGGAATTTGAATGAAGTGAATTGGGACGGCGACCTTTTCATCGCTAGTTCAGTGAATTCTGTGCCATCGGATGGCATGGGCAAGCAGTTTTTCCCGTTGACTAGGGTTTCTTCAAACAGTTCTTCATCGTGTTCAGAGGAAGGGACTCTAGAGATTGAGAAAGGGAAGAGTGAATTAGAGAAGCGAAGAAGGATTGTTGTTGTGGAAGAAGAGGACTTGAATGATGAAGAGGGTACCCTTTCTTTAAAGCTTGGAGGACATGGTCATCAGGTTCAAGATAGGGAGATGGGAAATTGGGAAGGAGTTAGTGGTAAGAAGACCAAATTAGCTGGGGGAACTCAAAATCGTCAAGTTTGTCAAGTGGAGGACTGTGGGGCTGATCTGAGCAAAGCTAAGGATTACCACAGACGACACAAGGTTTGTGAGATGCATTCCAAGGCCACTGAGGCACTAGTTGGAAATGTCATGCAAAGGTTTTGTCAGCAGTGTAGTAGGTAATATTACTTTTCCTTTTGAAATCATTGATTAGTGAAATTCTGTGTATCTGCTGTTTGTGTAGAAAAGTGTCAATGGAAAGAACTTAATTTACCATGAGCAGAGAAATGTAGTTCTTTTGAATGATATTGTTAGGTAATGTGCTGTAATTACTTGGCAGGTTTCATCTTCTTCAAGAGTTTGATGAAGGGAAGAGAAGTTGCCGCAGGCGTTTAGCTGGTCACAATAAAAGGAGGAGAAAAACTAATCCCAAAACTTCTGTTAATGGAAGCTCACTTTCTGATGATCAAACTAGTGGTTATCTATTGATAAGTTTATTGAGGATACTGTCCAACATGCATCGTAAGTAAATAGTAATTACTGTGAGTTTCAGTTTTAGGTGAAATTATTTGAAATCTCACTGCAAGGCTCAACTAGTCCCCCAGTTGCTATTTGAAGATTTAATATGAATTTTGAGAATTCACGTGCGGATTGGATATTAACATGCATGTTGCTATTTATTATTAGGGTGAAGGGACTGGCAGTCCATAGCTTTTAGGTTACATGAGCAGTTTATTCCCTAACTTTCAACCGAATCATTTTAGTCTAATATAGAAAGGTGCACTTTAGTCCAAAATTTTAAAAAAAAATTTACACTAAAGTACACCAAAGGCATGAGATTAAAGTGCACATTTTGGAAAGATATGCAACAAAACTCTCCAGTTGAAAGCTATGAAACTAAATTGTTCTTTTGCCCAAAGCTATGGGGTTGGCTGTGCCATTCACGGCTTCACCCTTATTATTAACACTTTCAACAGTTAAAAGAGTGTAGCATTCTTCCCAAGAACCATGGAACCAGCTGATTATAGCGAAAAGATAGTTGCCATGAACCTATCATATTAATAATAAACTACCCAATCTCATAATTAGCATTTATTTTGTATGTTTTCTCTCTTACCTCAATCACCAACCAACTTAATTCAATGTTGAGGCAGAGGGACTGAATGAAACCATGTTCAGCCCTGACCTACCCTGATTAGATAATACTTGTATAGTTCACTCTTTCCTCTTCATTTTGTCACAATTTTTGAGATTGTTTTTCCCTTTCCAGCAAGCTCTGAAATCTGACTTTAACACAATTGACTTAGTCAACTCAATTGTTTATTTTTTCATTCCTTAGGAGAATGTTTTCTTGGGATATACCTTTTGGTGGATATAATGTGCTTTTTTGATATAAATTATTATGGAAAGAGAAAATAAAAGAATCATCTAATGTAACAATTTATTATTATTAATTATGTTAACTTTCATTTCTTTGTGATTTCTCTCTGTTTTAGTTTGCCGCTTTAATTTTCTCAATATCTAATAGCTACTTTGAGGTTGTGCTGTGACTGCCTTGGGGTTAGTGATTTTTCCTTCCAATTATTGTAGCCAATAGATCTGACCAGACTACGGATCAGGATCTGCTATCTTATCTTCTGAGAAACCTTGCCAACCAAACAACTGAGAGTGGAGGAAAGAGTGTAGGTGGGCTGTTGCAGGAACCCCATAATTTGCTAAAAGATGCAACTTCCGTTGAGAATTCAGAAGTTGTTTCTACTGTTCTGGCAAATGATCCTCAACTTCCTCCAAGACCTACCAAACAACACCATGCTGTATCTGTATCTGAAATGGCCAGGCAAGGGGTGCGTATGCATAATACTAGTGGTGGCACTATACCAGGCACATCTTCTCCAAAACCTAACGTTCTGAACACCCCTCCTGCTTACTCAGAAGTAAAAGGCAATGCATCAGAGCAATTGAAAATGAACAATTTCGATTTGAACGACATATATATTGACTCAGATGATGGAATGGAAGATCCTGAGAGGTCACCAGTGCCTACGAATTTAAGGACCAGTTCTCATGACTTTCCTTCATGGGTACAACAAGACTCTCATCAGTCAAGTCCGCCTCACCTAAGTGGAAATTCAGATTCAGCATCTCCCCAGTCACCCTCTAGTTCCAGCGGAGAAGCTCAGGTTTACTAACTTTTTAGCTTGTATATGCATAAAAAATGCTTTAATACTTTCTTTCTTTAGTACTTCTATTAATCTCACGCTGCTTCAGTATATTCTTTTGGGTTGTTGCTGTTTCACTAGTTTTTATTCGCCAATAATTTTGTTCAATTCTCATAATGGATTTTATTATAATTAAGTATTTAACTGTCTCTCACAAAATATGGATGCCGTACCAATTCCTCTTGCATGGGGCATTGGGTGTTCCATCTGTTTTATTTATGATTAAATTTTTTGAATTATTCCTTTGTTTATATGGTTGTTTGTTCATAATGTGTTTTCTTTTAGCAATAAACTTATCTTATTATTCCATTGCTCCAGAGCCGCACTGATCGCATTGTTTTCAAAATCTTTGGGAAAGTGCCAAATGACTTTCCTCTTGTCCTGCGTTCACAGGTACTTTTTAATAGTCAAACAGGCCAAGGAAATATATTTTCTCTTTCTTATGTTAGGAAGAACAATTATTTACACATTTTTAAACTTCCAGATTCTTGACTGGCTATCACACAGTCCTACTGATATTGAGAGCTACATCAAGCCTGGTTGTATTGTTCTTACAATTTATCTACGTCAGTTTGAGGCCAAATGGGAAGAAGTAAGCTTTCCTTGCAGCAAACTGCTGATTTGCATCTCTATATATGTTTGTAGTGCTTCCTTTTTGAGCCCGCATCCCTGGACTTAAACTTACAACTATTTGTTTCCTTTTACAGCTTTGTTATGACCTTGGCTCCAATTTGACTAGACTTCTGGATGTCTCAGATGACACTTTCTGGAGAACAGGATGGGTTTATATCAGGGCGCAGCATCAAATAGCTTTAATTTTTGATGGTTTGTTCAATTTTAATTGATTAGTTCTTTAAATTGAAAAGATTTAGCATCATGACTATGTTAACTTCTTTTGCGTAAAAAAAAAAAAAATGCTCGCTTAGAATAACATTGGCGCTGCAGGTCAAGTTGTTATAGATGCATCCTTACCTATCAGAAGTAGTAACTATAGCAGGATTTTAAGTGTCAAGCCTATTGCAATATCTGCATCTGAGAGGGCCCAGTTTTCAGTAAGAGGAATTAATCTTACTCGACAATCATCAAGGTATTTATATCCCATTTACTTTTTCTGTGTGAGACCAGGACTGAAATCTCAGTTTAGTTATAATTAACATGTACCAGAATCTTTGTAATTAAGTATCGCCTATGTGTAACACATAGGGCTTGTCTACTACCTCAAGCCTTTTATGTTTAACAACACTTTTCTTTTTCAGGTTATTTTGTGCTCTAGAAGGGAAGTATCTGGTTCAAGAATCCACACATGAGTTAATTGACAGTGATGATGGGTTCAAGGAGCATGATGAGCAATGTGTCAACTTTGTTTGTTCCATCCCTGACTTGATTGGACGAGGATTTATAGAGGTGTTGTTTTCTTTTAATTTTACATCTACATTGAACTAATTACTTCCTTTTGGTCTATCTTCTCTGTAGATACCAGCTGTGATGTTATCAATAACAGATAATATTAAACATATAGTGGTTTTTCAGCTGAGGTTTTTTTCCCTTGAATTTATCCAGATTGAAGATGAAGGTCTCAGTAGCAGCTTCTTTCCATTTATAGTTGCAGAAGAAGATGTTTGTTCAGAGATTTGTATGCTTGAGAATGTCTTGGAGTGTACTGAACCTGACACGGAGGTTGGGGGAGTGGTCAAAATTGACAGTAGAAATCAAGCCTTGGATTTCATTCATGAAATGGGCTGGCTCCTTCATAGAAGTCAGTTGAAGTCTAGGTTGGGTGACTTGGATCCTAATGCTGATCTCTTTTCTTTAAAGCGGTTCATATGGCTTATGGAGTTCTCAATGGATCATGATTGGTGTGCTGTAGTGAGAAAACTATTGGACATTCTTCTTGATGGAACTATTGGCAGAGAAGAGCATCGTTCCCTTGGTCTTGCATTGTCGGAGATGGGTCTTCTCCACAGGGCTGTTCGAAGAAACAGTAGGCTTTTGGTGGAGGCTCTCTTGGGATATGTTCCTAAGAAAGTTTCAGATAAATTAGAGTCTGAAGACAAGGAGAGGACTAATGGAGATGATAGCTTCTTATTTAGGCCTGATGTTTTAGGTCCTGGTGGTTTAACTCCTCTCCACATTGCAGCAGGAAAAGATGATTCCGAGGATGTACTGGATGCACTAACTAATGATCCTAGAAAGGTAAATCTTCTATTATTTTATGCTCCAACATGCGGAGAACTGTATTCTGATGCATCTGATACATCAATAACTCTACAATTTTCTTGGGTCTATCTATGCTCTAACTTATAGTTTCCTTTCTAGAACGCTTTCTTTTGCGTCGGTGTTAGGGATGCAACCAATATTAGTAATTTGGGATGATAAAACTTTAATTAAAATGTATCATTTAATCTGTATGCATTACAACCAGTGTTACATTCATTCATATGATTGATAGTTGTCAAGAAACTAAAAAATTTTCCCTATCCTTTAAACCTTCATAAATACCCTTTGCACAGAGAAGAAAAAATTAGAGTTGTTTTTACCATCTAATGATGATAAATAGTTAAGACTTGGTTGGTCTGGTTCAGGTTGGGATCTCAGCATGGAAGAGTGCTCATGACAGCACAGGCTTTACACCTGAAGATTATGCACGATTGCGTGGCCATTACTCTTACATCCACCTTGTTCAAAGGAAAATGAACAAGATATCCGCACCTGGGCATGTGGTAATTGACATACCTAAAGTTCATAAGAGCAGCACTACAAATCAAAAGCAGAAGAGCGATTCAATAAGCAGGTTCGAGATAGGAAGGCCTGAGTTGAGAACTGGCATGAGACAATGCAAGAAATGTGATCAGAAACTGGCCCATGGACTGGGCAGCAGGTCTTTGTTGTACAGGCCAGCAATGCTGTCAATGTTGGCTATAGGTGCGGTTTGTGTATGTGTGGCTCTTCTATTTAAGAGCTCTCCAGAAGTACTGTATGTGTTCCAGCCCTTCAGGTGGGAATTATTGGAGTATGGAACCAGCTGAGGTCCACTGACTTCCAGACAAAGGTAATGTTTTATTTAGTTTGTGTTGTAACTTGTAAGATAGTTCAGACCTTAAAGTTGAGATTTGGTGTAGAACAAATCTGGAACCATGCTAGTATGTGTTCTGAACAAAACTAATATTGACATATTTAATAATTGCTGTTATTATTATTATTATTCAGTGTAATGTAATCATCAGCATCAGGCAGATCAGGCAGTGTCAATTTTTTCTGTGTTTTCTGTGGAGTCTTATTATACTTTTTCAAGATTGATGATGATAAGACCAAAAGTTACAGCTACAGGTTGTTTCTGAAATAGAATGTGAACTTTGTCCCAAGTTCTAACAAGGTTATGACAGAACATATATGGCTCTGGTAAAAACCTTGGTATTATTCGAGCAAAAACCTTGGTTCGATTCCCCATCGTCAATTATTCTTTTGTTAAAAGACATAGTTTTCTTCAACTGTGAAGTAGTTATTCACATGATATTTGCACAATGCCACAACACAAAAGTACTTTCCTTCTTTGAATGTCAACGCGAACATGCTTGCATATGGAAGAAAGAGTAATATTATATACTTAATTAAATATATGTACTTAATTTATTAGTATAGATCAATTAGATTGATATATGCATGAAGTGTTAGATAAAAAATATTTTTCTTAAGAATTTTATGTATCATGAAAACATGCTAATTACATCAGCAAATGTCAGTCTTAGTATTTTTATATCAAATCAAGAAAAAGTGGATTTCATCCCTAGAGTCGGCGGTACTCCTTAAGTTATGAATGCTAGAAGGCTACGAGTGATTTCTTATTGACCACAACAACTTTTTTGATCATTTCGGAAAACAAACTAAGTAGTTGATGGTCTACGATTCATGTTATCTACGAACTATATCACAAATTTTGGACATTTTTGAAATAAATATAAATATAAAGTAGTAATTAAAAAAAAAATACTAAATAATAAATGAATGTTGTAAAATCAAATGAAACATTTACTGAAAATGTCCTTAGTTGATCGTAGTAACATGTACAATATGATACGCACATAACTCTAGAGTACAGGGTAACGGCTCTTTGTTAGATTTTTGGTTTAATTGTAATACATAATTTCCTTCCACATATTGAGTTTTTTATTTTGAGAAATTACCTAAAATAACATCTATTAAACTCATAACAATAAAAATAGTACATTTACTTTGAATCGAGAGAGGCATGTATTAGTATAAGAGTACTATTTTTGTTATTATAAGTTTTAAAAATATTATTTTTATTATTATAAATTTTAAGGTGGTTAATTTTGTGATTTTTTTAAACCTTCATATATATATATATATATATATATATTCATTTTTCTTACTATATAAATGAAAACATCAACATATATTTTTTTATTAATAACAGTTAAAAATAACTAAGAAAATTATCAAAAATAATAGCCCTAAAATTTATAATAACAAAACTATTACTCCAATAACATTGAACGTTCAACACTAAACGGGTATAAAATGTCGTCGATCAAATCCAATTGAATGGATGTTCAAAGAAAAACGATATATCAATCATTTTTTTAATTGTAAAATTATAATTTGAAAACAAAGTATGCTATTTTTGTTATTATAAATTTTAAGGAGTGTTATTTTTTCAAATAATTAAATTATTTATACATTTATTACAATGTTTTGGAAAGCCGAGTCCGACGCAAAAGGTTGGGGTCCTAATGCAACCAAACATTGACATCAAGTTTAAATGGGAACATTGTAAACTAGACGATCCGTGAACCCAAACTCAAGGTCTCTCCCAACAAATTTAAACAATAAGGTTAATTTGTTTAGATGGATAGGACCATGAAAATATGTCACTTATGTCTATTAATGGAATAGGTCCCCCAATTTTTTTCACACTTCAATTGTGGATTGACAATATACATTTGTGTGTGTGTGTGTATATATATATAATAGTGTTAATTTGTTTAGAAGGATAGGACCATGAAAATATGTCACGTTAAGTCTATTAATCGAGTAGGTTCCCCAATTTTTTCCACATTTTTCCACACTTCAATTGTGAATTGACAATATACATTTTTGTGTCCTAAATCTTCGAGTTGATCAGCCTAAGAGATTTTGCAATTTGCCAAGAAATGGAGTTTTTACAATAAATCAAAAACACTCAAGAGAGAGAAAGAGTGAATTGGTGTTATTTTGATTTTAATTTCAGTATAGCTAAGAATAAATTATATATTAATTATATATATATATATATAATTACAGCCACTAGCTCTAACAAAATAACAACATTTGCAACCTATGTAAGCTATGTACTACCTAACACTGTAAGTTACACCAAGTATATTTACATAACCTGATACAAGTGCTATCATTAGTTTCTATTGGAAAAAACTGTGGCCTTTAAACTATAGGTAGTGTTGTAAAAAAAAGGCGAGCTTTGGGTGGCTGGGCTGGGTTACTGTTGCTCACGACACGGGCAGGAGCGAGGTAGTTGTGCGTGGGGTCGTGGTGGCGACTGGCAAGGGACTGCTCGCTATTGGGGGGGGGGGGTGATTGGCTAGGGGCTGCTCGCCATGGTGGAGATGATGACTAGTATGGTTTCGCGAGCTTAAGGAGATGATTTGTTTAATTTGATTTTCATTTTTTTAGAATTAACAAAATTACTAAAATACCCTCAATGGTTCATGTGACTAGCATGTTATAAGTTCTTTTGATTTTCACTAAACTAACAAAATACCAACTTAAAACAAATTTAAGGAGTTTTAATAGTGAGTTGACACAAAATGATAGTTTTAATACCAAATCACTAAACGAACAAAATACCAACTTAAAACAAATTTAAGGAGTTTTAATATTGATTTGACACAAAATGATAGTTTTAGTACCAAATACAAGATAGATAGATAGAGAGAGAGCAAATAACACATGTTTGACAAAGAACATATAAGGGCCCTGCTGCTACCCTGATGCAGTATTCTACAAGCGGTTACTACGATGCCAGTGCCAGCAACTTGTAAAAAAGCTCTAAATGTAATCAATACAAAGGCACTCATTGGCTACAAGATTACATTAAAAACAAAAAAAGGGCTTCTTAGGTATGCCATTAGAATATCATTAGCTATCATTTCTAAGATTCAAGGGCAGGGCAGCAGCAAATAAACGAGAAAATTATTCATAAAGTACCACAAATAAAGCAAGCACTCAAGACAGCAGAGCCAGGACTGATCTTGCTTAAGATTGAGGCTTCTCCCATTTGAGGGGCTTCACAATCTCCCATGTGAAGTCTGGGTCATCTCTTCCAAAGTGTCCATAGGCTGCTGTCTTAAGGAACCTGTCATTGCCACCTCTCTTGAGGTCTAGGTTAATTGTTATCATTCCAGGCCTGAAGTCAAAGTTCTCCTTCACAATTTTCAGGATCTCCTTGTCGGGAATCTTTCCAGTTCCGTAACTATCAACAAAGACAGACAATGGATCAGGCACACCAATGGCATAAGAGACCTGCACAATACACCTACGAGCAAGACCATTTGCTACAATACTCTTGGCAGCCTGCCTGACAATGTAGGCACCACTTCTGTCCACCTTGGTTGGGTCCTTGCCAGAGAAAGCACCACCACCATGGGCTCCCCAGCCTCCATAAGTATCAATGATAATCTTACGTCCTGTGAGACCAGCATCACCGTGAGGACCACCAATTACAAAGCGGCCTGAAGGGTTAAGGTGGAAGATAGTCTTCTCATCGAGGTACTTCTCAGGCACAACAGGCTTGATAACGTGCTCCTTAAGATCAGCAGCAATCTCATCATTTGTAACAGTCTCGTCATGTTGGGTGGAGATGAGGACGGTGTGCACACGGACTGGGACCATGGCACCCTTGTCATTGTAGTATTCAACAGTCACTTGGGTCTTTCCATCAGGTCTCAACCAAGGGCAGGTACCATCCTTCCTAACCTCGGTGAGGCGAGCTCCAAGCTTGGTAGCAAGGACATGGCTGAGGGGCATGAGTTCGGGGGTTTCATCAGTAGCATATCCAAACATGTGACCTTGGTCACCAGCACCAATCTCCTCGGGTCGCTTGGTAAAGTGTCCATGGACACCCTGGGCAATATCAGGACTCTGCTGCTCAATGTTAACCAGGACCTTGCAGTTATCGGCATCAAGACCCACATCATCAGAAACAAATCCAATGGTGCGGCACGTGTCACGAACAATCTTCTCATAGTCTACATTGGCCTTGGTGGTGATCTCACCAAAGACCATGACCATGTTGGTCTTGGAGCATGTTTCACAGGCAACCTTGCTGTCAGGGTCCTGGGCAAGGCAGGCATCGAGCACCGCATCGGAGATCTGGTCACATAGCTTGTCGGGGTGTCCCTCGTTGACAGATTCAGAGGTGAATAGGAAGGTCTCCATCCCTTCAAGCTACACCAGGAACAAAATTTTACCATAAGATTTTCGCAACAGTGGTTCAAGTTCCAAAAGTGAGAGAAGAATTAAGCATAATATCATTATAAAAAAAATCATGTTTTAACTGCTAACAATCCATGTACAAACGTAACAATATTCATAAATAAAACCTGTGTAGTCTGTGCAAGAGTTTAACTTGCTTTTGCAAGTCAGGAGGTGAAGGTACAAGGATATATAATATTAAGGAACAAAGAAAGGAATAATTCTCACACAAATTGAAAATCTTTTTAAGTATGAAATACGCACATACCAAAAAGTTGGGCTGAGATCTTCATAATTCAGGAGAATATGAAAGCCAAATTGACTTACTTTACAAAAGTTAAATATTCCCAACGAAGCACTAGAGATAGAATAGAAAACAAAGATTCACAAAGCATCGTACACAAATATAAACTAATTTAGGTTTTATTATATGACATAACCTTTCGTACAAAGAGTTTCATTTTCAACTTTAAAAAAAATATATGTTCATTTTTCTTAAAATATAAATGAATATGTACCCAAAGCATTATACATAAATATCAAATAATCTACGTTTAATTTTATAGCATAACTCTTTTATACATAGAGTCTCATTTTTAATCCTGAAAAAGACATATGTTCATTTTTCTTAAAACATAAACGAACATATATTTTTTTACCGAGACGTTAAAAATAAAATCAGCTGAATAAATGCGTCATTTATACATAGGATGTAATAATCTAAAACCCATTAAAAAATACATAAATAAGGAACAGAATAACCAGTCAGTGATTCCTTGTGACACCAAACAGTAAGACCATCAGTAATACATCTGACTTACATTAATGAAGTAATTACATCTGACTTAAGAAAAGCTTCAGATAAAAGAGGACAAGGAAAATAATAAAGATATAACAATAGCCAAAGGGAAATAAAGAAACAGTATGTCAAACAGATCTGCTAAAAGCCTAAAACTAAAAGAAAGAAGAAAAGGATCCAACTTAATTTCTGAAAATATTCATAAAACGGACGTCAAACAAATTAAAAAATTACACTTCCACTTCAACTTATGTTAAACACATGCAGCATTTGGTGATGACAAACAAAAGCAATTAAGGGCTGTGTCAAAATTCAAATCTCTAAACACCCAGTAGCTTTCCCTCTCCCTATTAGATCCTAACATTTCCAAGTGAATCACATTTATATCCAGTCAAACAAACCAGATCTGCGAACATTTAACTGAAACTTGCAGAATAAACGAACTCACAACAGAGCCCCAAGAAGAACAACAAATCTGAAAATGAAAGCTACTTGTTTTCCCGCAAAAATGAGCAAATCAATCAAATACCCAAAGAAAGCAGAGAGGGAGAGAATTCTTACCTAATTAGACAGAGGAGCAAAAATGGAAGCAGAGATCTGTAATGAGCTCTACAGCAAGTTAAGTTCCAGACTAGACTAGACCGGACTTCGTAACAAGCGGAACTCGATGGCACAGGGACTTGTATGGCTCTAATACCCCCTTTTATAGACATACTGCCCCCTACGACCGATTACCGGGATTGCCAGTTGGGATTTTTCCAGTTTGTATTTATTATATTACGAAATAACTATGATGTATAATTTATAAGAAAACTGCCTTAAATAGCATCATGTGTAATAATTAAATTAATTTTAAAATAATATTTATAATATGTATATATAATATATACACATATTATATATAATTTACATAAATTAAATATCTATAACTTATATAAAAGTTAACATGATATTTGAAAACTAAGTTGGTTATGTAGTTATTAAAGGCTACAAATCTATAACATTTAAATGTCTCTATTGATTAATATTAGTGATTGTTTCGGCCTGATTTTTTATTTTTATTATTTTTTATATTAAAAAAAGGACTAATTAACATGTTTCATCAAATATATATATACATACTCTCACTATATATAAATATCTCCCGTAAATTAGAAATCTGGTACAACTCAAATTAATTATTTCTTCTAGTGTATATATAAATTTTTTTATTTATATAATTTTATTTTTAACTTATTTAAAAAATATATAAATATATTAATTTTTTACTTTTTTTCAACGTAAAATATTTATTTTTCTTAAAAGAACATATATATTGTTTTACATCTTAAAAAAATAATACATTTTTTTAAGTAGATTAAAAATAAAATTTTATGTATATTATACTATACAATTAAATTCTAATTGTTTGGTGCTTATCCTTACCTAATTTTTGGAGTGATGCTCTAAAAATACTCTGTACATATTTAATTAAAAATGAATTATGTGCAACAAAAATAAAGGATAATTTAATTATTTTAAATCTTTATTATTTATTGCATCTTTTTATCTCTTTATTGACTTCTTTATTTTTTTCTTCTGATTCTCTCTTATCTCATCTACTACTTGGTATACTTTCCTTTATTTTAATCAAATTCTCTAACATTTCTTATCTTACAAAATCAAGGAATTCTTTCCTTCTATTTTTTTCCCTTGTATAGAGAACCTTTTTTTTTTTCACTATCAATGTTATTAGAAAACCTTTTTTTTTTTTTCCACTATCAATGTTATTAACAAAAATTAAAAAAAAAAAAAATATTTCAAAGAGTGAGAAAATGTAGATAAAAAAGGTGAGAGGATTTTATTCAAATTAAAAATACAAAGTAAGCTGTCTCATCTTATTTTTATATTTTATTTAGTATTCTTAATAAGCTTATAAAACTCATAATACAATATTGTCTCATTTAAATATCATTTTATTTCATTTAAAATGTAACCCTAGTGAGTCTTATTTGAGTATAATATTGTATAATTTTTCTTATTAAACTTACATTATAAATTATTATGCATCATATTTTCTATTATTTTTATAATTTTATTTGTCTTAATTAAGTTCACTAGGAACAAATGATATATCTTAATTAATATCATCTAATTATCATCTCATCTTATACGGTGAATAGCTTATACCATGAGTTTTATTAACATCTCATATTAATTCATATATCTAAAATCAAACATTGAGAGGTAGAATAGAGAGAAGAGAAGAGATGGTAGATAAAAAAAAGGTTATTTGTCTTATTTAAACTTATTAAGGACAAATGATATATCGTAATTAATATCATCTCATTACGATCTCATCTTATACAGTGAATAGCTTATACCATGAGTTTCATTAACATCTCATGTTAATTTATATATCTAAAATCAAACATTAAGAGGTAGAATAGAGAGAAGAGAAGAGATGGTAGATAAAAAGAAGAAAAAATAAATATAAAAATAAATCGATCAAATTATTCTCTCTTTTTTTCACATAATTTATTTTTGAACAAATATATAAATTTTTGTGAATTTAAATACTTTAAGATATCATTCATTTGATGTGTATCAAATGATTAATACAAGGAAAAATGGGTATGAACGATTCCAAGCTTTTAAGTTGTTGTAATTGGTGACATGGAGCAAATACATTTAGCCGGGGTTGGTGAGACATTTTGGACTTCAACTACAACAACTTTTTATAATTTTTTTAACGATAATAAAAAATTAATTAGGGGTTTCTTTTGTGGTCCCTTTGAGCTTAGGTAGTAGTTAGTACAGGTACATGCCGGTTATTCACCAACCCTAACCGGTAATCGGCTTTGATAGCTTCTTCAGCTAACTGGCTTGGCTCTTCTGAACCACATGTCCTACTTTTTCTTTTCTTTTCTTTCGTCAAAAGTAAAATTACACTTTATTTTAAAATAAAATATAAATACAAATACAAAATTTAATACATCTTAAAAGTAAAAAAATTATAATATTTTAACCAAATAAATAGAAAATAATAACTGTTCCAACCTAATGTATCAAATTATATGTCCTACTTTCACGCTAAAGAGTTACAAATTTTGATTCAATGAGTTTCACTAAGATGTACATTTTATTTATAAATAATCAAAATTGTATTATTCGTAAAAATTCAACAGTTTTTTCATAAAATTAATTGTAGTCAATTATGTGAAGAATAATGATAGTTATTGCATGATTAACTAAAACCTAACTTATATTAATATAATATGTTTTATGTACATATAATTATGTTGTAAAATAATCTTCTAATATAAAATACAAATAATTAAATTAAATTTTCTCTATTTTTACTTATATTTCTTGATAAAATATTTGTCAATATTTAAATAATTTTCTAGAATAAAATCTATATTTAAATAATTTTGTAAAATAAAATTATATTATTTTTAAAAAAAATTTAAAACTAAGTATAATTTTCAATAAATATTAAATGCAATAAGATACGACAGTTACTCCTTGAAGTTAGTGCAAGGCTACTTATAGCAAGGCAGCTTATTTGTAGTGCTATGATTTTTTTATTAAAAAATAAATAAATAATATATTTTAAAATTTATAATAATAAAAATAATATATTTTATTTTAAATTATATATTTTTATAATTAAAAAATAATTTTATTATTATTTTTTTAAATATCATTTAAATTAAATTATAATAATTTAAATTCATTTAATATTATACTTTTAATATTATTAAGATATTAATTTTATTATTATAAATTTTAAAAATATTATTTTTGATAATTTTTCTTTCCTTTTTGTTTTATCTTTTTCGATAGTTTTTTTTTTTTTTTTTTTCCTTTTCCAGAAAGTTAATCAGTATTGAATGTAGAGATGTCAAAGAAGCCGAGCTGGCCCAACAAGGTAAGGTTTAGTCCTTCAAATTAATATGACATATTGGTCTGTGGTCTATTAACTAGTGTGCCTTGATGGCCCTTAGCCGGTATACAAGCCATGTCGTGCATCCATTCTTGACCAGTGGACTTTGACATATAGTGTCGTACTCGATCCATGACCTATTTATTTTATTTTTATTATATATTTATTTAATTAAAAATTATTAATAATGCTTTAAAAAGGTAAAATTAAGAATCGAACTCTTAATTTCTCGTTTGATAGATTGTTAGGAATCTATTAAATTATGTCTAATTTTTATTAAATGCAAAAAATTATTTATTTATTGATATTTTTTTAAAATTAATTTTTAAAAAATAAGACTTCACATCCGGCCCAACTTATTATGGATAGTGAGTCATGGGCTGTATTGTGCTATTTTTTTTGACTAACGAATCGAACCGAGCTTTGTCGTGCCAGCCCAATAGACCAACAGGCCAAATATTTAATAGACTATGTTGTACCAGCAGATTTATTGCCTTACGATAGCTACTATTTTGGCTGAATGTTTCTTATTTCCTTTTTCGCGGTACGCCTGCGTTTTGAAAGCACGTTTTTACATTTTTGTCCTTTTATGAATTATACCCATATGAGCTGCTACTTTACTTCTCTAACTAGTCTAGATTTTTGAAATTTTTAATTCACTTAATTAATTAATTTTCAATTCATCGGTCTCCTTTTCTCAGAACCAAACTAAAATTATTTCCTTTTTTTTCTATTTCACTTGTATGTAAGTTACATGTAAATTATGTAAATTGTATGTAAATTTATATTTCACTTGTATCAAATATTTTATAAAATAATATTTGATATGTAAATCTATTTACATACTGTATTAGTATATAAATTATTTACATATTATGTAAATAGTTTATATAGTATGTAAACTTATTTACATATTGATATATTGGTATGTAAATTTATTTATATATTGATATATTGGTATGTAAATCATTTTACATACTATGAAAACTGATTTACAACCAATTTTAGTTTACATACTATGTAAACCAATTTACATACTATGTAAATTGATTTACATAGTATGTAAACTATTTTACATACTATGTAAATTAATTTACATACTGATATTACATATCACATAATTAAGGATATTTTTATAATTTATTTAATTTTAATGTAATCAAAACTTACAATTTTGATTATATTATTGCTAGTTTTGAAAAATTTAATTTTATAGGCAAATAGCTCTGTACTGTTTGACACCTCTAATAAAATCCGATTAAAAATGGTTGGTTTAAAGTTTAAACGAAGTTCCTTGTACGCTCACCTTCCTGTTTTTTGTGATTTAATAATTTATAATCGTTAATAAGAATAGAGACAGCATTTTGGGTAATATACATTCAGGCATTCATCTTTGTTTCAAAAAATCTTGGTAGATAAATTTACGTTAAAAATATGAAATTATTTTTTTAAATAAATTAATTATATTATGATATATGATAAAATTATTTTTAAAAATAAATTATTTTTTTAAAATAAATTATTTTTTTAAAATAATTTTATTATATGTCACGATATAAATAATTTAAATATAAAAATAATATAAATTTATTTAATTTTAATATTTTTAAGTTATATATTATTATCATAGAGAATTTTCTAGAAATTTGAATTGCATTATTATAAAGTTTATTTTATTAAATCTTATATATATATATATATGTACATACACACACATATATATGTGTGTGTGTATTTATGTAATCACATAACTTGTACTCACTTTACACCCATATTATTTTTTATTTTTGAGTTAAAAGATGGCCCGAGGAATATTATAGTCGCATAATTTGTACATTTTTATACACACATAAATTATATCATAAAATGTAATAAAATTATTTAAAAAATTAAATTATTTACCTATATTTTAAACTAATTTTATTGTGTATTATAATATAATTAATGTGAGTACAAAAATGAATTTAAATTTATATTTTTGTAGTATTTTTTAAGATGGCTTTTATCAATTCCCATCGGTCATTTTGTTTTTATATGTGTTTAGGTGATTTTCAATAAAATAAAGAGTGAATATTCAACTTCTAAACTCTAAAATAATAATAAAAAAAACTCTAAAATAGTATCTTCAGAGTTGTTTAAACAAATAAATAATTTTGAAAGTTGCCCAACCGTGTGAATGTAAATTAATTCAATTGAGTCAATGGCTTTTTAAGCGTGTTTCAAGTGAGAAATTATTCATTTGTAGCCAAAATATGTGATAATATGATATTTTAATTAAAAATAATAATTTGAGATATAATATGGATAAAAAATTTAGTCATACTTGACCACTAATTTTTTGTATATTTTTAAGAATCTTGTTATTTTTTATTATTTTATGTAGACAATACAAAAATAATTAAAGTAAACTTCTTCATGTATCAATTAACATATTAATACGATACAATTAAAGCTAAAACACAACACGATAATACCATACAAACATTGGCATGATTTGTCACTACTAATATTTTTAATATAATAAAATATAAAATTAATGTAATTATTTTTAAAAAAAATCACAACTTTATAATACTTGATAAAAATAAAAATTAATAAGATTCTATAGTTCAAAAACAGTGAACAATATCTCATTTCAAATAGCTAAGAGGCTATCACTATAATCACTATGAATCCAAGTACATTCATAACTCAAAGGTTGAGTAATATTTAAACAATGATACCATTTAATGTAACAAAGTATTAATGAGCTAATATGATTTGCTTAAATATATATTAAATATATGGCTCTAATGGCGATTTAATGATAAATGTTTATAGTGTAGACTTTACAAAATCTTATAATGCTTACATGTTCATATACACGGTTGCAACTAAATTTGAAGTTTAGACGGAGCATTACTTAATAATTAATAATGTAAAATTTGCATAAAAACTTATAAATTAAAAATTAAATTGAATATTATAGTTAAAAATTTGAAGATTAAATTTTTTGAACAAATAAGTATCAAAATGTGAGATTTGTTAGAGTTTTATTAGGTTTTAAATAAAATAATTAATTTTACACATAAAAATTGAGCTTAAAGATTTTATACTTAGATTATGAGCATAAAATTTAAGTTAAGAGGGAGTATTGTATTTAAAACATGATATAATTTTCATAAAAATTATAAAATTTTACTTATAAAATTATATCTTGGATCAAGTGAAAAGAGGCACTTATCTCCTAAAATACATACACATCCTCCCCTGCGTATACAGTGATGGATCTAGTGAGGAGTTGTAGTCTCGTCAAAAATTTCTATAAAAAATTGATTAATATCAAATCTCAAGTATTTATGAAAGAATACTTATTAATTAAATTAAATATTGTGTTAATTTTTTGACTGGACCAAGTCATATTTCATGTATTAATCTGACAATTTAGTATCTAATTTATTGAATTTGACTAAGTTGTGATCCTAATTTTTTCTATTTAACCAATTTGGTGCTCTAAAATATTTAAATTAGTCAAATTAAAGATATTAAATTAATTAAATTGAAGAAGTTAAAATATTAAATTAATCAAATGTAAAAAGTTAGAATATTAAATTAGTCAAATTAATTTTTGAGAAGTAACTAAAAAATATCATAAGTACAGATATGATAGCTAGGAATAAGTATTAAATAATATAAGTATTTAGGATAAATTTGGTTCCTTATTCTCACAAAATTTAGTTATTATTTGGCACAACATTAAGAAAAAAATAACTTTAGTTATAAAATTTAACATAAAATTCCTAATTTACAACCAAATAATAATTATGAGGAATTATACTATTAAATTAACTGTAATTTTGAGCTAAACTTACAAATAAATTAAATTTAGTATCAATTTTACTAATCTAAAAGATAAGAAATAAAATAACAAGTGTTCCAAAATTAAAAGGCAAGATCTATTAATTATTTTAAGTAAAATATAATAGTCCCTCCTAAAAAAAAAAAAGAAAAAAGGGTCTGGCCCTGCTCCTATATATATGCTAAATACAAATTGCATACGTGCTTCTTGTGGACATCAAATAAGCTTGAAGTCAAACCTTATCGATATGTATATGTATGATAACAGTTATTTAAAAAAAAAAAAAAATTACTAATGATAGTCAATATTGTCTGGGCTAAACAAAACTCATCATCCCTAAGTTTTAAGGATTATAAACTTTGATTTCTTACTTTTTCATAAACTTTGGTCCTAACTCTATAATTTTAATAAATTTATTTATTAAAAAATTAAGGGAATAAACCATTAAAAAAATTTAACATGTTAATTCTAACTATTACAATAAAATTTCAACATAATTTTTAAATTTAGAATAAATTTGAAAAATTAAAAAAAAAAATTTTGGAAAATAAAAATTAAGAAACCAAAATATAAGAATGGTACAAATTATGTGGCAATAGATGTTATTGCTTAAGTGTACAATATACTGTTGCATTAACATCACTCATGCGTTTACTATCAATTAAGAAACTTAAATTATAACTCAGAAGTAATTAATATTCATCACCGATCAAGGGACAATCTAGTTGGCAAATTGGGATGCATGTAAACTTGGAAAGTGGTATTGTATTTTTCAAATGGAAGGTAGATGGCTCAAAACTTAGTGTAAGGTTTATTTTGTATTGACAATTTTCGTGGACAAAATGTTTGATTGTAATCTAGAATAGGAATTCACCGATTAATCAGACGATACATGGTGATGGAGTCATCAAGCTTGGAACGCTCATATGACAGGTATAATATTATATTATGCATACATCTTCACACAATTAAGCACGACACTTAGTATGGATCGTAACGAAAAATGTAATTGTGCACATGTTGGTCGATCGATCGAGAGTATTGATCGATCGATCGAGTGGTCGATCGATCGAGACTGAGACAACTTCGATCTAGGTGCTCTCTATTTGGACTGGATCGATCGAGCAATTGGATCGATCGATCGAACCCTTTTCGATCGATCGAGTATAGAACAACTTCGATCCAGGTTCTCTCTGTTTGAGTTAGATCGATCCAGTTTTGTGTATCGATCGATCGAGACCTTCTCGATCGATCGAGATGGCCTGTCGATCGATCGAGACAGTATTATATTCCTACTCAAACTCTTTTTGTGTATTCGATCCATGTGTTACTTTTACCAATTTGACTCATTTAATGAAAAAGCAGAATTCTAGTATGAGTAGAAGTGTTAAGAAAGTAGAATCCCTGTGTGAATAAAAGTGTTGTGGAAATAGAGTCCTTATTTGCGTAGAATTGTTTTAATTGTGGAATCCTTGTATGAGTAGAATTCTTGTGAGAAATAAATGCTGATGTGAATAGAATCATTGAATGAGAAGAATTCTTTTGAGAACTAAATCCTGATATAAGTAGAGTTATAGTGAATTGCAAATCCTATTTGAGCTAGGATTGGACTCTATATAAGTGAAGGGATGTTTGTGCATAATTAATCAACTTGAGCATTTAGAATTATACAGCACTAATACTTTCTAGCATCTGAATTGTGCTTATTCTCTTCATCTATTGTTCTTAGGCTTTTTCATGTTTTATTCATATGCCTAATTGATTTGCATGATATTGAGCTTAATATTGAATGTTCTAGAGTTTGCTAGCTGATCCTGTTTTTACATCGCATGTTATTGAATCTGCTAGTTAGGATTGTTTATTGTTTGAATCCGCTCTAGGACGCACATTGCACTTGTGTTTTTGTGCTAACGTTACAGGTGACAGGTTCGGTATTTCGTGTGACTCGAAATTACCGAAGGTGACGGGTTCGGTTGATCTTGTGTGACTCAAGTAGATCGGAACGTTGGTCCGGATCCAGACATCTAACTATTGGAGGCTGTGAAAGGAGCAAGCGGCTCGTAAGTAAATTACAGAAAGGGGGATCTATCTGCGACGGGTAGTTTCTGGACTCTATGGTTGTAATTGAACATTATTTTCATAGTGGATAGTTAGGTGGTCCGGTGGACCGGTGGTTTTCCTCTTAGGTCATTGTTGTGGCCTAGGTTGTTTCCACCTAAAAATATCGTGTGTCGTTTTATTTTTCCGCATTTATCTTTACACGCGATTGCATGTCTGGCCGTTGTGATTAGATTATATAATATTTGTTGAAAATTGAAAATAACCTATTCACCCCCCTCTAGGCTTATTAGATCCGTAATTAAAAACTTTTTCAATTGGTATCAGAGCGGGTCACTAGATATACTTAGTGTTTGCCTAGGACCTTATTATGGATCATATGAGAGAGGGTTTTTCTACAACCCGTGCACCTTATTTTGATGGGTCTAACTACCCATATTGGAAAGCTCGTATGAGAGCCTTTTTACGTTCCTTAGATGAAAGTGTTTGGAACTCTGTGCTTTATGGTTGGGAACCACCTACGGTTACCAAGGATAATGTTGTCACACTTAAACCTAGGATTGATTGGACTCCCCAAGATAGAATTGGTAGTGGCTGGAACCAAAAGGGGATTAATGCTATTTTTAGTGCTGTGTCGCCGGATGAATTCCGACGTATCTCTAATGTTGAAACTGCTAAGTCTGCTTGGGACACTTTAGAGGTTGCCCATGAGGGCACGTCCCAAGTTAAACGAACAAAACTTCGCATGTTAGCTACTAAATTTGAAAATCTTAGAATGAAGGAGGATGAAACGTTTTCTGAGTTTTATGCTGATTTATGTGATATTGCTAACTCTTCTTCAAATCTTGGAGATAAAATTGATGAACGCAGGTTGGTTCGAAAAGTCTTATGCTCATTACCAGAACGCTTTGAAGCAAAGGTTACAGCGATAGAGGAAAGCAAAGACATTGACACCATGAAGATTGAAGAACTAGTTGGGTCAATTCAAACATTTGAGATGAACTTTCCAGCACCCAAAAAGAACATTGGAATTGCTCTGAAAACCACCAATGCTGACGATGGTGATAGTGATGATGAAGAGCTACTCACACTTGCTAGAAAACTCAAGAGAATGTTCAACAGAAAAGATCGTAAGGGAAGAGAATTCACCCCAATGAGTTCAGAAAGTAAGAAATCTAAACCCACTGGACCTAAATGTTTTGAATGCAATGGTTTTGGACACTATGCAGCAGATTGTGCCAACAAGAAGAAGAAAACAGGAAAAGCTTTCAATGCTACCCTTAGTGACACAGAAAGTGATGAAGATCAAGCTAGTGGGTCAGAAAAAGCTAACACCAATTACGTAGCTTTTACGTCAACTGTTGGTGGATACTCCAGTGAGTCAAACTTTGACTCAGATGAAGAGGGAAGTAAACGTATCCTTGATAAATTTAATGCAAACAGTTTTGAGGAGTTATTTATTGATTTAATTAAATGCAAGAAAGAAAAAGATAAACTACTCATAACTGTAACAAAGCTGAATGAACAGATCAATTTGCAAGACCTTAATTTATCAGTTTTAGAAAAAGAAAAAGTTGAACTGTCTGAGCATTTTGACAAGTTAAGTTTAAGTCTTGCAGGTATTGAACAGGAAAATTCAAAGCTTGTGCAGGAATTGGAGCAATCAAAGGAAACTGTCAAAAGATTAACAATTGGAGCTGAACGACTAGACAAGATGTTGAGCATTGGTAAGCCTTTCGGTGATACAAGTGGACTTGGATTTTCAGAAGAAAACTGTACACCTTCCACTTCAAAAACTACATTTGTAAGGTCTTCTAACTTTATCTCTACTGCTACAAATTCTGCACAAACACCCACTAAAACTGTAGGAGCTAAAACTGTTAAGTTTGTGCCTGTTTGTCATCATTGTGGTAGAAAAGGCCATATTCGACCTAACTGTAGATTTTTGATGAATGCTTTTCGATTTAATGATCATCTTCATGCTTATAGGTATAGAACTCATAATTATCATCATACCATGCCTATGTTGAATTTGAATAGGAAATATGAGCCTAAGAGTATGCCTTTAAAATCTAATGCAATTAAGTCTCAACCCAAAAACATAAAGAAATCAAAATTCATGAAAATTTGGGTTAGAAAAAATTGCATGTTTCCTATCAATTGATCACTATTGCTAGACCACCTAGGTACTTTTGTTTGAGTGCTTAAATGACCCTAGGTGAGTATTTTTTTTTTTGGTTTATTTCGTTTTTTGTTGTTAATTTTTTTTGAATAAAAAAAAAAAAAAAAAGGTCTACAAGGTTTTGGATTCAAATGATGCTTATACTTTTACAACCTTATCTTTTGTGGCTTATTTTGATTCTCATTGTATATTCTATGCTAAAATTCAAAATTCTGCACATATTTACTTTGTTACCATATGATGACACTATTGACTGAACTTATGCACACACCCACTGAACACTCATGTATGTCATCTAGGAAGTTTATGATTAATTCTGAAAGACTCTAAGACTTGAGCTAATCTTGATTGCGAAATTATATTGAGCTCTATTTCTTATTTTTTAAATATTTCATCTTAGGGAGATAACTAGTATTGAGAGGGCTACCTACTATGATGTGTGAAGCTACCGTAGTGAGCGGAGAGGGCTACCTCATAACTAGTGTGAAAGTCATCGTATTAGATTTATGGCTCGTACATGTTTTTTTTAAAAAAAAAAAAAATTAATTAAGAAATTCTATTTGGCATGTACAAAAAGAAAGAGCAAAAATGTTTAAAAAAAAAAAAAAACTCTTTTTTCATAGACATATTTTATTATGTAAGATTGATGACTCAATTATGATTTAGCATGATAGATGAACTTATTTCCTTTTGAGTCTCTTAAAATTGGTCATAAATGAAATTATTGGAATACAAGTGGAGTTCACAGTTGTATACTACCTTAAGTGAATGTCAATATGTCATTATATGTGTTAGTGTGCTTATGTGACCTATTTATTTTGCTAATACAATGAATAATCAAAATTTAAGCAAAAATAATTTTTTCAATTGGTTGTATGCTTATTCGTGTTAAATGAGTTCATTACTTTGTGTGGTAAATAAAAAAAAAAAAAAATTTCTTTTGAATTTGTTTTTCGTCTAGAGAGTCATAGAACTTAGGGGGAGTCATTGCATACATATTTCATTATTCTTCTTTTGACTTATGCAATTCCTCCTACATGCTTTGGACATATACATGTGTGCTCTTATGCATTTTTAGCCCACCTTGTTGAGAGTGACCCTTATCATCTTTAGTGTTTCATGATTTGTCAATTTCGTATGCCAAAAAGGGGGAGAAAGGTTCATGTTGCTATGAGATTAGATTTAGAGGGAGATGTTGCATTTATTAGTTGTGGGGGAGAAAGATTCATGTTGCACATACACTATATTTCATTCGCACCTTTATGTACACTGAACTAATAAGCAATGAGGCTTTCAAGCCAAAATTGTGTGCTATTTGTTTGTCTAATTTCAGTGGACCGAGCGTATCAAGTATCAAGCGAAGATGGTCCACCAGATCATAGACAGTCCACTATGCAATTGATGTAATGATATTTTAACCATGAGCGTTATGTAGTGAGAGAGTGGTTTTGTCACACGAAAATGCCAAAGGGGGAGATTGTAAGGTTTATTTTGTATTGACAATTTTCGTGGACAAAATGTTTGATTGTAATCTAGAATAGGAATTCACCGATTAATCAGACGATACATGGTGATGGAGTCATCAAGCTTGGAACGCTCATATGACAGGTATAATATTATATCATGCATACATCTTCACACAATTAAGCACGACACTTAGTATGGATCGTAACGAAAAATGTAATTGTGCACATGTTGGTCGATCGATCGAGAGTATTGATCGATCGATCGAGTGGTCGATCGATCGAGACTGAGACAACTTCGATCTAGGTGCTCTCTGTTTGGACTGGATCGATCGAGCAATTGGATCGATCGATCGAACCCTTTTCGATCGATCGAGTATAGAACAACTTCGATCCAGGTTCTCTCTGTTTGAGTTAGATCGATCGAGTTTTGTGTATCGATCGATCGAGACCTTCTCGATCGATCGAGATGGCCTGTCGATCGATCGAGACAGTATTATATTCCTACTCAAACTCTTTTTGTGTATTCGATCCATGTGTTACTTTTACCAATTTGACTCATTTAATGAAAAAGCGGAATTCTAGTATGAGTAGAAGTGTTAAGAAAGTAGAATCCCTGTGTGAATAAAAGTGTTGTGGAAATAGAGTCCTTATTTGCGTAGAATTGTTTTAATTGTGGAATCCTTGTATGAGTAGAATTCTTGTGAGAAATAAATGCTGATGTGAATAGAATCATTGAATGAGAAGAATTCTTTTGAGAACTAAATCCTGATATAAGTAGAGTTATAGTGAATTGCAAATCCTATTTGAGCTAGGATTGGACTCTATATAAGTGAAGGGATGTTTGTGCATAATTAATCAACTTGAGCATTTAGAATTATACAGCACTAATACTTTCTAGCATCTGAATTGTGCTTATTCTCTTCATCTATTGTTCTTAGGCTTTTTCATGTTTTATTCATATGCCTAATTGATTTGCATGATATTGAGCTTAATATTGAATGTTCTAGAGTTTGCTAGCTGATCCTGTTTTTACATCGCATGTTATTGAATCTGTTAGTTAGGATTGTTTATTGTTTGAATCCGCTCTAGGACGCACATTGCACTTGTGTTTTTGTGCTAACGTTACAGGTGACAGGTTCGGTATTTCGTGTGACTCGAAATTACCGAAGGTGACGGGTTCGGTTGATCTTGTGTGACTCAAGTAGATCGGAACGTTGGTCCGGATCCAGACATCTAACTATTGGAGGCTGTGAAAGGAGCAAGCGGCTCGTAAGTAAATTACAGAAAGGGGGATCTATCTGCGACGGGTAGTTTCTGGACTCTATGGTTGTAATTGAACATTATTTTCATAGTGGATAGTTAGGTGGTCCGGTGGACCGGTGGTTTTCCTCTTAGGTCATTGTTGTGGCCTAGGTTGTTTCCACCTAAAAATATCGTGTGTCGTTTTATTTTTCCGCATTTATCTTTACACGCGATTGCATGTCTGGCCGTTGTGATTAGATTATATAATATTTGTTGAAAATTGAAAATAACCTATTCACCCCCCTCTAGGCTTATTAGATCCGTAATTAAAAACTTTTTCACTTAGCAACTGCATGTCTTTATGAAAGGCTGTGCAACTTACTTGCTAGCGCATTATTAGTAAAATCAAATTTTTTGATGATCTAGTAATTAATTGTGAGATTTTTTATTGAAAATATTATAATTAATAATCATCGATACAATAATTCAAATTTCTTCGTTGCAGGGAATGAGTTCAATTAAGCCATTTTTGAGTTATTTAATAATACACATGAATTGGAGTTGATGAAAAAAAGACTCGCATAGCCTTACTCCTCTTTAAATCCTCTTAGCCTCTCTCTAGGTTTTAAGCTTTTGATTTCTTGGCCGGAGGCAGCGATAAGGTTGTGTCTTCTGGTCGCCCCTAACGTTCAATTTGTTCCCGTTTCTGGCTATGGCAAAGGTGGTTAGCTCTGTGGGTGGCGTCTGGCACGGGAATTGCATCTCTTGTTGTCACTAGTCAACTCCTCTGTCCTGCTCTTTAGCCTCTTTCTTGTGTTGGTCTGGCTTGGTCCTGATGGCTCTTGTTGCTAGTGGTAGTAGCACTGGGGTTAGGTGGTTCGGCACCGATGAGTTATTACTCTGCTCTATTTTCATTTTTTTCTTTGTTTTTGTTTTTTTTTGTTTTTCAATAAGCCTGCTTTTGTGGGTTTTCTTGTTTTGATTTTTTAGTAATTGTCCTACAATTCTAATATGGGGTGGAGCTCGTAGGTTTTTATGTTTGATTTTGTAGTGAGCTGTATTTTGTTGTTGTGTTTGTTTAGTCACAAGGTTTAAGTATTTGCAAAAATGTCTTAAAAAATTGTTGGAATATTGTGCAATCATTTTTTGAAGATTACTAAATGATGGTTCGGTGTTAATTTTGAATATAAATCTTTGAATCTTTTATGTTTTTCATTGCTGATGTTGGGAGCAAGTCGACGAAGGGAGCTAGCTTTGGAAGTTATTTGTACACCAACTGTTAGTAATTTATGTTATATTTTTTTACCTATTAGCGATTATCTTGGAGTATCTTTTAAATATTTTGATGTGTACTTTAAATTAAACTTATTCTTTGATATAATCTTTGAATTTTGATAATTAATGGAAATTTTCTCTCTTTTTTTTTTTTTTTTTAAATAATGCTCATAAATTAAAATTTTGGGATATTGTTATAATTTAGATATCAAATTTTAAATATGATATATATATCTTATGATTAGATTTATTTCAAATGAAGATTTATCTATATTATATTATAGATTTGTATTTAATTAGAGATAATTAGATATTTAATATCTATCATATCTTAAATTTAAAATAAATCTAACCATAAAATAGATATATTATATTTAAGATTTGACATCTAAATTATAATAGATATATCTTAATATATTATAGATAATATTTAATTTCGTAAGGTTCAATATATATATGCTTTGGCGTATTGTTTTAATTAAATTATTGGGATATTATCTGCAATGTAAATATATAAATTTTTACGATCTAATTTTTGCAACAAAAAAAAAAAAAGATATATTATTCATGATATTATAAAATAAAAAAAATGGTGTAATTTTTGCAAATTTTTTATTTTATTTAATGAAATATTATAGATAAATAAAATTATTTTAATTATTTTTATGAGATTTGAATATGTAGCTTAAAAAAAAAAAAAGTGAGTCATACCCGTAAATAGTAAACCACAAACACATTATATGGAGTTTTCTTTTACTTACACATTAGTTCACCACCTTGCACTAGTAGTGCTGAATAACTCATAAATTTTTTTTGAAAAATTTCTATGGCTCTTATCTTGTTGAGCTGCCAGACCATAAAAAACAAGCTATTATAAATGAAAGTACAATTAGAGATTACGAAGGATATAATAATATGTTAGACGTAGATGAGTAAATTATAATTATAATTACAATTTTATCTTTAATGAATATTAATACAAATGAAAGTAATTTTTCAAATAACATGAGAGTACAAAATGCTTATGAAAGCTTTGGAAACCCTTCACAACAATTTGTAAATAATTGGGTTAATTCACAGATTTTTATTCGTAGAGAAACAACAAGAATAGATGAAGTAATATATTCATGACATTTCAATAATTATGTTTAAACAGTCTCTAACTACATTCATGATACTGATATTCCTTGAATTAAGATAGTATGTATTTTGAATTCTAAAAAATTATTTTGGATGCAATCATAACATAATTTCTTAATATTTGAATATCTTATTTTCACTCAAATTACTTTTTTATTTAACATATAGTTATTATTTTATTGAAAATACTACTCTATTAAATGTAATATTATTTAATTTTCTTTATATTAAGTTATTACCAAATGTTTCAATTCAATATGTTTAAATAATTTGTCATGCTTTTACACAATTTTTTATGGATATTGAAAATATTTTCATTATTTTTATGAAATTGAATTGTCTATATATCTAGAAACATCAATATTTTAATACTTGCTAACATAAATAAAAGATTTTTCGATATATTCACTTATATTAGTTATACAATTTTACATTATTTATTTGTATTACTATAATATATTAATTATTAAGTAAAGGTACTAATAGTTCATTAATTATGATTAAAATATATAAAATTATATTAATTTTTTAGTACAGTACCGTAAATTTATTAATTATTAAAAGTTAATCAAAAGTCCGAAATTTAAACAAAATAAACTAAAAACTTAGAATTTTGTCTAAATGGATTCACGTGAATAAAATTTTGATATTTTTTAAAGTTTTAAATTTCTAGTTAACTTTTTAATTATTAGTGAATTTGTAATACTCCATTCAAATAATGATAAATATTTTTGCACTTTGGTCATAATTAATAGATTATTGTTATCTTTTTTCTTAATTTATTATATCAATGAATAAAAATAAGTATATAGTAAAAATATTAGAAAATTATTTAAAATAATATTAATAAAATTTATAATAATAAAATAATATTTTTATTTTTAATTGAAAATGATATAAATTAATATTAAATATATTATTTTTATTATTATATGTCTTAAGGTCGATAGTTTTATTGTTTTTAAAAAAATATTTTAGTTATAAAAATAGATGAGAGAATAATTTTTAGTACTTATCTGTTATATCCAAAAATAAACAAAAGCATATAGCCAAAAGAGTTGATTTTTATATTAAAACTCATGTAAAAGTTATAAAATATATTTTATTAACTAATTGTCATGTTTCAGTTTTACAATACATTCACTTATTATTGTAAAATATAATATATTTTATTTCTTTTCAATTTCAAACTTAATGTAACAATTTAATAATTTTTATTTTTATTATTGAAAATCTCTTGTAGTTCAGGTGATGAATGTGTGTGAGTATTTTTTATCTTATTAATAAAAAAATATAAAACTTTAATATTCCTTCTTAAAAAAAAAAAAAACAAACAAACAAACAAAAACAAAAGCATATAGCCATATGTGCTTATAGCTTAGTGAAAATACTCGACGGTTCTTGTCAGAGAAGCTTAATTTGGTTAGATCCCAATGGTTCTTTGGTTGTTTGGTTCTTGACTCGATCCTCACCGACAGTATTGATAATAATGTAATATTTTAATTCAATAAAATATAAAATTAATATAATTATTTAAAAAATATATATAATTATTTAATATTTAATAAAAAAAAATTTAAAAATAAATAATGCCTCCAACTTTGCAAACTTTCAAGGAGAAAGCGAAAACTAATTCATATTCCTTTTAACTGTTAAAATACGTCATTTCTTGAAATAAATATAAATAAATACAAAGTACCCAACTCCAATCAATGGGAAAATTGATGGCACATTTAATTGTGAAATGAAAAAGTAACAAGGACAGGAATTATAATAAAATTAGATGAAAAGAAAATATTATTATTATTATTATTATTTGTGTTAAACATTAATAATAAAAGTAAGAATTATTATATTGTTACGTTAAGTTTGAAATTGAAAAGAAATAAAATATATTATATTTTACAATAATAAATGAATGTATTGTAAAACTGAAACATGACAATTAGTTAATAAAATATATTTTATAACTTTTACATGAGTTTTAATATAAAAATATAGTGAATATAAATATTTTAATCTATTGTTGAAAAAAGTGTTTTGTTAAATAAAAAATTGATTAAAAGTTTGTCAATTACTTATTTTTTTTAATAGTTTTTTTTTTTTTAATGTTGATGGATATTGTTTGTGAAATAAAAATAATATATTTTTCCATGAAAATATTAAAAAAAGAAAAAACCAATCAAGAAATTAAGTAAAGGATGTAATGACTTTTATAGAGGTGAAAATATGGAATCATATTTACAATTTTTATAGAAAAAAATTAAGGTTCTCAATTTATTTGGATAAAATCAAGTATAATAATCAATAAAATTCATTATATTAATGTTTAATCACATCAAACTATAATTATATGTAACATTTGAACATATAAAAGGTATAAAATTTAAATTTTGTTTACGAATATAGGGTAGTGTTATTAAAAAAAATAAAAAATAAAATCATTTAGGTTTAAAAGTAATAATTACGTATCTTATATGACATTTTTTTCAAATTTTAAAGAAGGTGTTCGCGTTTGAAAAATAAATTATTAAAAAATCAAAATGTTTAAGAAGAGGATATCTTAATAACTACAATAATTTAAGGGTTGTCTTGTCTCGGCCTTTTTTCAAAACTAATATTTTTTTTTTTTTTTTTTTTTTTGAGAATAACAAAACTAACACCCCTCAAAACTTCTAATAATAAAATTAGCACCCCTTTATATTTTTATAATTAAAAAAATGACTAATATATCTTTTTTTTTTAACATCCATCCAATTATAATTGAACGACGATAATTTAAACTCGTTTAATATTGAACGTATTATAATTGAACGACGATAATTTAGACTCGTTTAATATTGAACGTTCAATATTTTACGTTCAAATTAAATATTGAACGTTCAATATTATTGGGGGTGTTAGTTTTGTTACTATGAGTTTTAGGGGTGCTATTTTTGGTAATTTTCCTCTTTTTTTTTATATGTTTCGAAAAATTTCAAGAGTTTTGTAGTATTTTTCTATTTTGACTTTTATTTTTAAGCTTTGAATATTATACAAAGAAGAGGGCATTTTGCACCTTTTAAATTAGTTTGTGACACTTTTTTTTTACTTAAAATAAAATTTTCAAGTTAATGAACTATGTAAAAAATAAGTAAATTTACTATAATGGGAATCTCTTGTGGTCTAGTGGTAAGACTCCCCCTCCCCCACTAGGAACCCAAGTTCGAATCCCACCACGGGTGTGTGAGTTGTTTTCTCTTATTTAATAAAAAAAAAGAGCCTTTAGAGCTCCTTTAAAAAAAAAAAAGTAAATTTACTATAAAAAAATTGAAAAGTTTAGAGAAACAGTATATAAAAAAAAAATAGAACAATAAAACCTCATTGGAGAGGATCAATTATCTTTCATGTTTAAATTTATTGATTATTAATAAATTTTTAAAAAATATAAATAAAATCGAATAAATTTTTAGAAAAATTGTTGCATCATAAATTACCTTTAGCATAGAAAATGCTTTCAGAATGATCCAAGCACTATTCTGTACGTGTCGTCACTATTTTCATCAAACTTTGAACCATACATGTTATTAGATTCCTTTTGTGGAAGTTGCATGAATCATATTGTTTCTTATCGTACACAAACAAACATATCACATGTTTGAATGTTTCTTAACATTGTTAGAATTACAAATTGTTTACCATGATTAGATATTTTATTAATAATTAATTAAGAATTTGTGTTTTGCAAGTAATATATTAAAATATAAAATTTAATTTACAACTAAATTTTATTCTAATCAAAACTATTATATTATTACTATGACCTTGAAAAATTGAGCATTACATTACACGTGATTTATTAAAATATTGAAATTATTTTTTAATAAATTTTATTATTACTATTATTTTAAAAAATTGAGTATATCTTATATTTTTAATAGTTTTAAAAAATAATTGTCAATATTTTAAATACTAAGAATTTATTACTTAATTGATAAAAATAAATTCTAAATAAACTATAAAATATTAAGGACAATAATAGTCATTATTATAAATAGTATTGATATAGATTGAGAGATTTTTTTTTTAAATTTTATAAATGTGTATTACAATCTTATTCCTTTGATAGAGGAACTATTCTTCTTATCAAGTAAAATATATAAGGGTAGCAATTTGTACCTTAGTTCGATTAATTAAATCGAAAAACTTAATTTGAATTAAATTTAGGCCAATTTCAAGCAAGTTTAAATAACTCGAAAAAATTGAATTAAGTTAGGACTAGCTTATTAATCCGAAATAAAATAAAATAATATTTAATTTTAAATAAATAAATAAAAATTATGTTAAAATTACAATAATATTTCATTTCTTTTAGTCTTTCTCTTTTATGATATTTAATTATTTTTCTTTCTTTTTTCCTTTGAAAAATAAACATATAAACAATAATTAATTGTAATTTATTCATTTGTTTACATTATTATATAATATTCTTTGATGTTAATATTTTTAGACTTTTAGCAATTAAATCTATCCCTTTCTTTAAACCAAAAATATATATACTTATTTTTAATTCCAATTAATTTTATGAAATTTATATCTTTAAACCGATTAGGCATTAAACTTTGGAATAAAACTTTTAATATTTTATCAGTCTGTGTTATGTTATTCTCTTTTCAATTAATCTATTATTCTAAGAATTATATATTATGTAATATTCAAAGTCATGTTCTTGTGTGACATTTTAAGTACTTGAAATTTTCATTTTTTGATAAGTATGTGTAGAGAGCTTATTGACAATTCAAGTTAGTTTGAACTAGCTTATTTTTGTTTGGTTCGAGTTCGAACTTACCTTTGCTTACTCGAATTAAATTCAATTTTAGCTACAATTAGATCACTTTAAATTAGAATAATTCAGACAAGCTCAAACTAGTCCGACTTATACTAATTGCAACTCAAAAAAATACATATTTGTTTAAGAAGAAAGAGAACAGGAGAGTAAAATACATATTTCTTATCTCAAAAGAATAAGTATTCCAAAAAAAAAAAAATTGAAATTACTGATATTACAAGTTTAAATTAAAATAATAATATGTGTCATGACATATTTTCTTCTTAAAGATACGTGGAATCTTTAGAAAATTGCTATTTAATGCTTGAAAAATGAAAAACTAGATTTCAATGTCCTTAGATCTTAGTCCCCTATTGTCAGATGTGGTAAAACATATTTCTTTATTGTATCAAGTTATATATTTGAATTATATTAAAATATTATATAATTATAATAATAATAAATAAAAAACTTTGTCCCGTATTTACAGGATTGAATAATTATAAAATATAATTTTCTAATAAGCTAAAGTAATTAACGAAATAAAGGTAACTTAAGTCTTTAAGGATCTATAAAACAAGTACAAAATTAAACATAGCGTAAGTTTTCTTAATTGATACAGGGGTGTGCAAAAAAATTTATAATTCCATCATTCTGACTAATATATACATATAAAATATTTTTATTGATTATTTTTATTTTTATTGTACATTACATCATATATTAACAATATCAATGAAACCCTAAAAGACTAAATAAAAAATTTAATTTATTACTTGAATTGATTGTAGTTTTATTTAAATGAACATTATAATTTGTATTATTTTATTTTATTTTTGTAAGTTTGAGTCGTACTTTAATATTAATATTTAATATTTTTTGGAGTTTATTTTTTAAATATGTTTATGTTATGTGAAAATTTAATTTTTTTTTATTTAAAACTATTAAAAAAATAGCAAAATAAATTTATTGATCGGATTCAACCGATCCAATTCAAAGAGTTTTTGGATCGAATCGGATCAAATTTAGAATGCTATTGAATCGGATGTGGATTATGATTATTTAATACGATCCAGAGGTCGAATCGGATGCAGATAAAATCAACAGTTTCGATCTGATGCACATCTCTAATTAAGACTATGAATGGTATTATTATTTTTTTTGTCAAAGAAAAAATCTCATTAGGATAAGCAACAGCCCTTACTATTTTAGATCACTAGTTAGCGAAATAATTAGCATCGACACTTAGCGAGACTCAAGAATGATTGCATGTGGGTGCAACGATTAAACATTTTCACAAAGTACCTGCATACAAGGACTAACTCCAGATCAGACCCATGACAGTGCTTGAATCTGCGCCCTCATATCTACCAGTCGAGTTGCAGTGCCAACTTGACTGACCCATTTTAGGTGACTATGAATGGTGTTTGGTCACTACACAAATTAACCACAAAATGTATAGGGCTAAAATTGGAAATTGAGCTTAACCAACCCACTAAGCAAAAAAAAAAAAAAAAAAAGATTAAACAACAGCTGATGATGACCTCAAGCCATTAACTAAGCTTAAGAGCCACAACTATTGCTTTTAGGATAATGACGTGGCAGCATTAAGCAAAAGTGACATGTACAAATTGGGTGGAGTAGTTGGGATTTGGTAGAGGAAAAGCTGATTGGTGTGGGTTCGTAATCCACCTAGGTAAGAAAAATTAAGGGGTGAAATTATTTACAAGCTCAACAAAATCTAACCAAGTGGAAAAAAGTAAATGTAAATTTGTAATTAAAATTTAATAAAAACTAAGATATAAACATTTCTCAATGTGAAATAAACTATAACTCAAATGATATGAATTACATTTAGACATATAAAATATATGAGTTTCAAGACTAAATAGTATAATTATTTGAATAATAATAAAAAAATCCTTGATCAATCCAAGAACATCAATGGCGTAGGGAGTTAAAATAAGAGTTTGTTTTTAAAACTCTGTTAAGGAGTTTGTGGTGCATTTAAACAAAATTAATATTCAAGTATACTAAAAAATGCATAAAATTTATAGGCATGTTGGCCTCTTAATTAGAAAACAATTTTATAATTCAGTATTTAGCTATTATTTTTAAGTTATTGTTTTATAAAATATTACGTTTAAAAAAAAAAAAAAGTGAAATCAAGTTACTCATGTTTTCAGTGTTTTTAAAAATAAATAAAAAAAATTGGAAACATTGAGAATGACTCTCCGATGAACTAACTCTTCATAACGGTACTAACTCTTAAAGTTTTGTAATATTATTATTTAGTAAAAATCTTCAAAACTTTTGCAGCTTTTGCTTTTGCTTTTTATTATTATTATTATTATTATTATTATTATTATTATTATTTCTTTAATAATTTGATACATAAAAAATATTAAAAAATACATAAATTTATACTTATTTTTTAATTTATATTATTTAAATTTTATCACATATTAATATTATATAAAAAATAAATTATTTTTATAATTTTTAAAATATTTCTAACACATATCAAAATATAAAAATATATATACAAAATTAGGTAATATTACGATTCTCTTTAATATATTACAACTTAAATTTCAACTCATTAATATGATTTTTTTTTTATAAGCTCATTAATATGTTTAGAATAGCCACTAGTAAATATGGGCGGAAATGATTATGCTAAACTATAAGTGTTCTATACTGGTTTTAGATATGAATAAGTGCAAAATTTTCTTGATTGTATTTTTTCTTAATTTATTATATAGAATAATAAAGTACACATTTTTTATCAATTGGTTGATCACTTTGATAATTTATTGATTTCAAATATTAGTTAACACTTTTTAATTTTTATAAAATATGTACAAGGGTTTAAACTCTGATAATTTATTGATTTCAAATATTAGTTAACATTTTTTTTTTATATATAAAATATGTATAAGTATTTAAATTAGGTTAGATTATTAGAAGACTAATTTTAAAAATAAAAAAATAGTTTATTATGAAAATAATTTTTAAGAATAATTCGGACAAACATTTTGATAACTATTTTTTTTTTTTCAGTTCTTGAGAACAATTTTTAAAACAATAGCCAAACTGTTCATTAATTTTTAAAATCATTGAAACTTGTTTTTAAATTATAATTTAAAAATAATTTTGAAGTTAAGCAGCCAAATAGGCTCTAGCTTTTTTAAAAAAATAACATTATTTATTAATTATTTTATAATACATTAATATGTGCTCATTGTAATTTGTGAGTATTGAGAGAAAATGAATTCGAACCTCATCATTGTATATATGCCTGCGTGAGTATGGACGTGAGTGTTAATCTAAAAAAGAAAAATTACGACTAAGTTATTAAATATTTATATTTATAAAATGGGACATGATCAATGACTAATTTTCTACACAATTTTTTTTTTTTATACATTTCGTGAGATTTATAGAAGAGTAAGTTGAGAAAATTGATTTTTTAAACCTTATTCATTGAATTAAAAGTAGATAAAAATTTTATAATATTTTGAAACCACTAATTTTGTCCCTTACAAAATATGTGGTAGATAAAATCCCTTGCATTCTTCCTTGGAAACCTTGTCATTTTGTTTACGAATCGAGAACCACTGGATGATGTCCTTCATTCATCTTTCAGATTTTCTCAAGATAAATGGTTTCAACGGTTCATCCTAATGAATCCACGTACTTTCCTCTATTTTGGGAAAAAAATTCTATATTAATGTAATATAAAAAAAAGAAATAAGTAAATCTCACGAAAAAAATAAATTCAAACTTTTGCCTATATATATTTTTAGATTTTTTACATTTTTATGTCTCTCATATTAATTCACTCTTTTATACAACAATTATACGAAAATTATTATCACGAATGCCAATCGTTATAACGAAAAGAAGAAGAAAAAAAATGACAAAATAACAATTAGATCTTTTTTTTTCTCTCTCTCTCTCTCTCTCTCTCTTTTTTTTTTTTTCGGTATTCTGAAAAAAAAAATCAAGAAATTTTGCAGAGCATAATAGTGTATTCATAATTAAGAACAATCTCATCTATCATATGTTATGTATCTTTACATGTACTATCAATCAAATCAAATGTTGATATGTTAGTGTATTGTTCAAATAAATATATTAGCGTATTTAAAAAACTATAATCTAACGCTTTTTATTCATCTCAATATTTTTCTATCATTTTTGTTCTTAAATAACTGAAGTGACATTATTTCATTTATAACACATGCAAACAGATACAAAAGTGATTCAAGATGGGTGTGTCAAATTATTAATTTTGTAGTTTGACTGGTAGAAGTGAAGACGTTGACCCGAGTGCTACTGTAGACATAATTTAGAGTTAATTTTTGTGTGTAGATATGTAGTGAAAGTTTATAATTATTATATTTATGTGTAATCATTTTTAGATCCTGTTAAGAATCAGTACTAATTATCCAACTAACTAATGATATAGGATAATATGGGCTCCAACTTATCCCACTAACTAAAAAAAAAAAAAAGAGATACAAAAGTGTGACATAAGACTTTGATATTAATATTAATAAAATATAAAAATGCAACTTAAAAAAAAAAAAAAAAAACAATTTTTTTTTTCGGTTGCAATTCTTAATCTCAAGATATAGGTTGTAAAGTTTGATTGATTTTGTTTCGAATTAAAATTCAAACAAATTTAATTTAATTAATTTTTTAAAAATAAAAATTAAACTGGACCAACTAGAAGTATAAAAACAATTCAGAATGAACCAAATATTTGGATTTGATGGATATTTTTTGTATAAAAAAATAGGTTATACAAACTTTGATATTTATAATTTGTATCATATATGTGAAATTATAATTGATATTGTTTAAATAATAGGGACTAAGCTTTCAAAGTAACATAAGGTGATGTGAAACACATATATACTAATTTGAATATTCATATATATCATACACACCAAAATATAAGAATAAAATACATGGGAATGAAAGGGAATTAAGATAATATGTTAAAACTTTGTATTTTTTAAAATAAGTAATGAATAACAAAAATATATAAAAATTAAATAGAGAAAAATAAATTATATATAAGAGTTTATTATATTTTGATTTGTTCTTGGAATATGAAAATCAGACCAATTCATACGTTTCCTTAAAATTTAAATTAAATTAATAATCATTTTAAATCGATAATATTGAATTGTATTAATTTAAATAATTTTTACACACCTCTATCAATAACTATGTTACTCTATACACTTCACTCCATCGCCAAAACTTGGTTATTATAGAATTTTATGTTATTTCTTTATCACCAGTTGTGGAAGTTATTTATTTTCTTTTAAAAATTGTATAAAATAATATTCTTAAAATTTATAAAAATAAAATAACATCTTAATAATATTAAATATGTTTTAATTAGATGAAGTTTAATATTTAAAAATTTAAATGACTGTAATTTAATTTGAAAGGTATCCAATTAAAAAATGTTTAATATGAAATAATTGGTTAAACTATTTTAATAATAAAAATATACGAGTTAAATATAAATGAAGTTATTTTTGTAACTACAAGTTTTAAATATTTTATTTTTATTAATTTCTCAATTTTTTTAGTATCATAGTATAAAAGGAATATAATTTAAGAAAAATATGGACTTAAATATTTATACCCTACTATATTATTTAAGTTTTATATTTTTTTCTCACTCATATGGATTCAATTATGTATCTTTTTATTGCCAAATAGTATATACTGGTGTACATAAATTATTATAGGGAGAGTATAACTATGTATTAAATTATTATATGCATAATATAATATATTAATAATTAATTAAAAATAAAATAAAATATATAATCATAATTGTAGGATAAATTATTAATAATTGCCAATTTTATTAGACTGCTTTTAATATATTTATTAAGTTACGATAAAAAGTGAAAGTGAGCAATAGAGACATCGCATAAGATTTTTCCAAGAACTTCGGGCCAACAGGCACGTGTAGTGGTGGCTAGTGAGAAGACTTTGACAGTTGTCGGCAGTTGTCACTTTGTGGAGAATTTTATGTAGATATGTATAAAAATTATAGATAAAATAAAAATAAATACAAATTAAAGATTAAATATAAGAGAAAAAAATATTAAACTTTAAAAGATAAGAAAATTTGAATCTATCAGATATATTCACTTCTCAATACATCTGCTATATCAAAAAATTACTACTTTATGACGGCCTAAAATATCAAGTCATTTTATTTTTTTTATACAGTCTATACATTAAAAATTGAGCACATTTAAAAAAAAAAAAAAATTCTTATCTTATGTTTTTTTAAGTTTCAATACTTTCTCTCCCTATATTTATTTTCATATTTATATTTTTTTTTAGTTGTACCCACAATTTTTATAACTTTAATTTTCAAGTCATTAGTATTTAAGGGTGAGTATATTTTAAAAAATAAAAATAGTCATATATTTTATGATTCGCGTATATTATTATGTGATTTTTATTCTCTCACTTTCTTTAAAATTTAATTTGTGTATATTTTTCACTAAGTACAATACTATAGAAATAATAAAATTATTTTTTCATTTGCTTAGGAAAGTTAGGGAAACAAAACAATTAGGCAGTAACTATGTACACCTTCAATTTTGCATCTCCCAAATCCCAAACTACAACCATATAGGACACATAAAAGGAGCTCCTCAAAATTGAGAAATCAGTTAAGGAAATCTGGTGAATCTTTCAACGAGTGAAGGCTGACGATTCTGGGCCCAAAACAAAAGCACTGAAAATTAGATGTTCATTATACTGCTCGTCAATATCACTTTTATAACCCTTCTGTAATCACATGTATACAAAAAATTGTATTTATTTGTACATAAATTAATTATATTATGATACTTGTAATTATTTAAAAAATTAAATTATTTTTTATTTTGTAAAATAATTATATTATGTATTAAAATATAAATAATTTATATGCTGTAATAAATATAAATTTATTGAATATTAGCATATTTATACCTCCAAGGGTAGTAAATCATTTGAGTCGTTCTTGTCATGATGATTGGTTTCGTGGGTCTCCTCAATTATTTACAAAATAAAATCGGAAAAGGCCCATCACGTTTAATAATATCTCAATCAGATGAAACCAAATTATTATGTAGATGATCAAAAATATGGATGCCACCTGGGAGGGTTACTGGTGTTTTCAGTTTGAGGGTAGTTGTTGATTCTGACTACTGAGGGTTGATTGGATTTTTTAAGGCTTCGAGGACTATTAGTTAGCGATTCCATTAAAAATAATAAAGATAATAATCGAAATAAAATTAAATATAAAAAAAATAATATTATTATTATAATATTTATTTAAGTAGTGTAATTAAAATAAATAATAATATTAAATTAAAAATTATAAAATTAAAAAATAATTTTTTTTACTACTAAAAGAGATAGAATGAGCAAAAAAATTATAAATAATTATACAAAGTATGAGAAAAATAGAGAGTATTAAAAGCGTAATGAAGATTTTAGAGAGCTGCATGCTTAATGAGGATTACTGCTACTGCTGTAATCTTTTTACATTTAATTACAGATTGTATTCAAACCAAACACAGTAATACTCTGAATTAATTTCATTATGGTTATAATTATTATCAATCTAACGTGCCTTTAAAGCTAAGAAAGTTGTTCAATTGGCTAATATATTGTTAATTATGGCTAAAAAAAAGGTTAAATTGCCTTATGAAGTTGATCTAAAAGTACTTTACTATTGAAAAAAAGTCGGTTCGTTGTTTTCAAAGAGTAATGTTATATACATGTAAAATTATTTAATTTAATTGAATGTAAAATTATAATATATAATAATTAATTAATTATGAAATTATTTATTAATTAAAGGTAAATTAAACTTTATAATGTGAATTAATGTATATATTAAATTGTGATAAAATATTTTTGTTTTTAGAAAGGAGCATATTTTTATTCCTTGTAGTATATATATGATCACTTATTCATATGATTTTATTTTTAACCCACTCAAGAGAAAAAAAATATGTTATTTTTCTTACAATATAAAATAACATATGTTTTTTCCTTAAAAGACCATACGTTTCTTACAAAAAACATAAGCTTTTCATAAAATATATATGTTATTTTACGTTATAAAAAAAATAATGTATTTTTTTCCTTCTTAAAAAAGTTAAAAATGAAATTTTACATATAAATATATTATATCATGCAATTAAATTATTTTTTATTAAAAAAAATATAGATAAGGGCATATTTTTAAGAGGTGTACATATATTTAAACTTTTTTGATCAGCTATAACAAATTAACATATCATTATAAATATAAGGTTAATAAAATATTAATATAGTCAAAATGTTAAAAATAAACTTAAAAAATTAATGGTAGATAAAAAGTTGATATTTTGATGACCTATATATAGCCCAATTTGTTGGCAATTATTTTTTAATAAAAAATAACGTATGGGGCCTTAAGTAGTGTTTTTCGAGTTTATAGACACAAAATAGTGGCATATTTGTTGAATCGTTTCTTTTCCAAAAGTCGCTTGACGTTGTCATTTTTATTAAATATTTTACAATTTTGCCCTTTTCCTTATCGTTACATATTCATACAAACTAAATCAAAACCTTTGATCTGTGACTATTATTCTCCAAATCTAGATGAAAAATTCCACAATCTCTCACTTCTTTATCCAAATGTATCTTCATTTGAGGAAGCCCATTTTTAATGCCAATCTCAATCGAACAATCATGAGAACGTACATGCGTCTCATCTTCTTCTATATAGTCAAACAGGCTTTAGGTAGGGCACTGGTCCATTATTATCCCATGGCTGGCCGATTAAAGGTTGTTGACGATGGCCACCTAATGGAGATTGACTGTAATGCTGAGGGTGTTCTCTTCGTTAAAGCTAAAATCCATTCTATGCCGGGCGATCTCAACGACTTTAAACCCGATCTTAAGCTCAACAGGCTCACTCCTATCGTTAATTGTTCAAGAGGCATTCATACCTTTCCTCTCCTCACCTTATAGGTGCTTATTTTCCTTGATAATTAATATCAGATGCTGTGTTGTTTGGTTTTTTTTTTCGTCTCCTCACCTTGCAGGCATTCATACCCATTTTATGTTGTTTTTTCCTCTCCTACTTTAGATTGAGTTCTTATCCTTTTTTTTATTTTTTTTTAATTCTAGTTTTTTTCATCAACCTTTGTCTTATTATTATTGTATGTAACTTTTTTACATACACTTTTATTATTGTATGTTACATATACCTCTATCGTTATATATAATATGTTATATATACCCCTATTATTATATATAATATGTTACATATACATTTGCTAAATATTATATACATTTATGTTGTTGTTACATACATCTTTGCTGAATATTATATACATCTATGTCGTTGTATGTAATATGTTTTATATACTCATGTTGTTGTATGTAACATATTATATACATCTCTGCTGAATATTACATACACTTATACCGTTGTATGTAACATATTTTATACACCTCTGTTGTTATATGTAACATGTTACATACTTATCAGATAAGGTCGTCGGAGCTCTTGTAAAATCGCCAGAGCTCCAATGATGTCACTGGTGGAGTCGCCGGAGCTTTGGTGATGTCATCAAAACTCTGGTCAATTTAACGGTATAGTTGTTGGAGCTCCAATATATTTGTTTGTTAGCCCTAAATGACATTTGAGTAATTTATATTATTTTTATGTAATCAGAACTCACAACTTTTGATATATTTTTACTAGTTTTGAAAAAATGTTAGCTTATAATCTAAATATAAACTATTGAAGCCCATTACTTGTGTTTTTCACCACTTTTGATTACTTTTAGACAAACACTCTTCAAAGATAAATAAAAGTTTCATATTTTAGTGCATTTTAAAATAACATAATCTTTTTTAATATGTTATTTTTAGATATAAAATTAATGATTTTCGATTTTTATATGACTAAGTGTCTAAGTTACTTAATTGGTTTTAGTTTTTAATACTTTTAATCTTCGAAATCATATATTTTTAGGTTACAAGATATTTGTACACCGCATTTTTTAATATAAGTAAAATATATATTTTTTATGTTATAAGAAAATAAATATATGTACACTATATAAATATGAGTTAAAAATAAAATTTCAATTTAAAATGGTGTGTGAAGGTACCAAACATTAATTCTTGTCAATGTTGAAACATTATTGTATTAATTAAATTAAGTATATGTCATTCAAAAGATTGTACGTATGAGCTTCGATAGACATTAATCTTCTTCTTTTCATTCATAATAAGTGTTTATTGGTATTAAAAAAGAAAGAATTAAGTTTATTTATTAATTTTAAAAATAATATAAGACAAAGTGTAGCAGGTAAAAATAATCGATCAATATAATTCTCTTTAAGATACCTATGGTATTTTAACGATAGAAAAAAATACATTTTTATTTTTTAAATAAGACATTGCCCAACTAGGTGTTATCTTCGATGAATTGCAATGTATATGAGTAAAATCCTTCATTTTTCTCTTAGTGTGATGTGTTGTGCTGTGCAAGAGTTTATAGTGTTCAATCAATAGAGACTTTTTTTTTATACATTTGTAGTACGAAAATTGTGGATACATTATAAAAAACATAGACTTAAATTAAAGTTAGAGAGAAGTGAAAAAAGTATGAACCACACAACAATACAAGTAGGTCATGGAGCCTTTGAGTTTATCTCTATCTTAAGATGTATTCACTCTCTCCATGCTATGATTGTTTAGAAAAAAGAATTCAATCAGTGACTTAACATATTATATTATATTTTATTTAATGCCTTTAATGAATTCATAATCTAAAGTTATTTTATTTCATCTCACTCCATTCATATATATTGTATACTTAATGCACTTTCACTTTAAACATAATATTCCATTCTTTTTCACATTCTTTTTCTTTCTATTAAACTTTCCTATATATAATAAGTCATTTTTTATTTATTTTACTTATTTTATTTTAGACTCATTATTTAATTTTAAGACAAAAATAATATATTAACTTATATCATCTCAATGTCGTTCTAACTCATATAAAAAAATGTTGAACAATAATGAATTCCTAAAATAAATTTGTTGTAAATGGGTCAAATTATCCATGCATTATACTCCATGAAGACGATGAACTAAGATTGTAAGGTCGTTTGCATCTCCAGGTTTTATTTTTGTCAAATATATATATATATATATATACTCATATTACTCCACACATGTCACTCACGTGACCCTATGAACTAAGAATTACAAGTACTTGCTATTTGTAAATACATAACATTTATTGATGTGATAGTACAAGTTTTGGCAGTGTGCATTTTGTAAAATAAAAACACTATAAGAAGTAAAAGGCATTTTTGACAAACGAATGGAGGATGTGACTTGGGTTTGATCTAGATTGGATCTACATCATAAGGTGAGATCTGAGATACACTCTTAATAAATAATTAACACGTTTTGAGCTCAATTTATTAAACAAATAGACTGTAAGGGTGGCTCTCAATTTGAAAGGTCGTTGGTTGGGAGCTAGTTGGCTTCCATTTAGATAATTAAAATTTTAAAAAAAATCAAACATAGTCGATCAATCTTAAGGTGGGCACATTCAAAAGTTAATAAGTCTCATTCATATGGCAATTCGTTTGAGTACAAGCCACAAAATATATATAATTGAATTAATTTTAAAATAATATATTAATTATATATAACATATATATATTTTATACATAAATTAATTATATACATTATATATTAATATATTATTTTCTTTGGCAAAAAAAAAAAATATTAATATATTATTTTAATACCAATTTAATTATACATAAACTAATATATTATTACAAGATTCCAATTCAATTTATGCATGTTATTTTCTTTTTGTTTTTGCTACGCGTGGTCGTGAATATATTTTCTAGCCCAAAGTATCATATTTTTAATAGTATTAAAATTAAATTATTTTTAGATAAATTAATTATTTATAATGAAAAGAATTTTTAATGTTTTTACAAAATAAAGAATTAATAGATAATTTAAATTAAAAAGATAATTCGTGTTTAATCCGAATTACCTCTTTACTACCTTATCTTTCATATATATAAAAATAATAATGAAAAAAAATATCTAAAATACATAAATTTGTATTATTTTTTACGTCAATCATATTGTAATACTTTGTAAAAATATCTTGAAAAATAAAAAAAAATGATTTAATTGTTTAAATAATTTTATCATATGTTATGATATAATTGATGTAAATATAAAAATATGTATAAATTTATATAATAAATTATAAAATTTAAAATAAAAATAAGATGTATCTCATTCACAAGTTGGGCATGGAAGTAGTCGAAATTGTTAGTATAAATTAATTTGGCAATTAATGAGGATGACGTTGTAATGTAGACTATCATATTACTCAAGTTCATGACTTCAACACTCATCACGCCGACGCGTGAAATACCTCATTATGCACTGGGCTTTGTGGTGTGAACTCATAACGATAGTGGATCTTATGATTAATTAATAAAGAAGTGTATAGCCCAAATTTTGGCATATTCACCCAAAATGACAAGCCCTGTTTGTTTATTTATTTATTTATTTATTTAAATACTAATTGCTCACTTCCACACCCACATTCTCTATACCAAAGATAATAAAAATACATAAATTTACATTTATATTTATATTAATTATAATATAATATATTATCAAATAATTTTAAAAATAAAAAAAATTATTTATTTTTAAAAAAAATCTCTCACATATCATACTATAATTAATATGAACACAGATATAAATTCAAATTTATGCTTTTTTCCGTACAATAAAACTCAAACTCAAGCCTTTACGATACTAAAACAAATATATATCATTTCATTACCAAACAATTATTACAAAGTCATATTCTCTTAAACAATGCATTAAAATGACTGTCAATCCAATGAAAAAATAAGACGATAATACAATGATACAGAGGTGCATGGATCATATTCATATAGGTGTTATTAAGTGTTCTTTATTTTTCTAACTTCTATGTAATTTACATTTGTGTTCATTGAAAATTAGTTCACATTCTTGAACATTGGAGATAACAGAATATATATATATATATATATATATATATATGAACACTCTTTATTTAGATTTATTGAATTATAGAAAAATCTAAAATTACAAGGAAATAAATGATGGAGCCACCCAACCCCAATTTAGAATCTTTCTCCATCTTTACTTAAAATCCTTGCAATAATGATTTAAGTGGAAAATAGGGACCGTAAATGAGAAACAGGGATCCAAGTGCTATTTTAAATATTAATTTTAATTTTTTTAATTTTATTATAAAGAAAAAATTATAAAAAACTAAGTCAATGATAAATATTTTATGATAAGAAGAAAAAAAAAGTTTTCTTATAAATAATTAAAAAAATAAACAATATTTATATAATAAGGAGAAAAATAAAATGTATATAATAATAAATACGAAATTATTTTATATTAAACAACTTTAATATAATCTTGTTACAAATTAGTTCGACATAATAAGTAAATTATAAAATAATTATAAGATTTTAAAATTTAAGTAGATTAGTTTAAATAATTTTTAAAGAAGAAAATTTGCTGATAATAAAAACATAAACTAATATATATATATGTAGAGTTTGAGTTTGAATGTAATTAAATCTATAAAAAAAAAAAAACTAATAAAAATATAAATAAGTTTGTATATTTATTAAATTAAAGTATATAGTTTTGAAGAATGGTGCAAAAATATAATCTCTATAATTATTTTATATTTGTGTTATAAAATATGAATTCTTGTTTTTCATTTCTCATTTCTTGTTCCTTCTTCCCATTATTTGCAATTTCCATCATTTTTATATCTTTTTTTTTTTTTTACATTTATTATTAATTGGACTTTAGTGATACCCATATTTAAAAAGATGTATCAATTTGATGCAATTTTTATATGTGACTTACACAAGTAATTTTAATAAATGATATTTTTGACATTTTTATCTCTTTTCTCCCCTACAACAAAAATAATATTTTTTTATAACTATTTTTGGCATTTTTAGCTAAATATTGGAAACAATTGAGTGATTTTAACTAACTACGAAAATAGGTAATACCATACTTCCTTTTTTGTTCAGCCCATTATATCTTTTTCACTTTAAAAAGAAGATCTAAAGTTTTATTAATATTTTTTAGAAATCGTATTTTATAATCTGAACTTATCAGATAAGAACTCATCAAATAAGAATTGATCAATTATTATAATGTATCATTTATGGAATATAAATCTGTTTAAAATGTAGGGGAGAGAAGAGATGAAAAAATTGTATAAAAATGTCAAAAATGACTGGAAAAAATATTATTTATGTTGTGGGGGGAGTGAAGAGATGAAAATACAAAAAATACCTTTCATTAAAATTATATGTGCTAGTCACATGAAAAAATTATATCAAATTTGTACTTTACTTTTAAATATGAATATTATTAAAATATTAATTAATAATAAAAAAAAGTATTAAAAATAAAATTAGGGTATTATTAAAATGGAGAACCCAAATAACTCATCCACCAATTTTTTTATTTTTTATAACAGCCCACTAATTTATTATTGCTGCTGCTGCTGCTATTATTATTATTATTATTATTATTATTATTATATATAAATTGTTTGTGAGTTATGTTATAATTTATGAACAAGCTCAATTTATAAAAATTATGTGGGCTTAAATATGGGTTATTTTTGTGGTAATTTTTGGTGATGTGTGATAATAATCATATCTTTGAAGGGAGCCTTATTTTAAATGAGAGGAGTCTTATTTTCAATAAAATAAAAATGAAAATAAAAAAAATATGTGGTTATTTTCTATTATAGAATCGTGGGTAAAGATATAGACATGAATTAACTGGATTCAGGTGCACTTAGACTAGCACAATGATTCATTGGAATCTGCTGTTGACTGCTCAATAATTGTCTCTACTATTTATTAGTTGAATTTTTAGATTAGTTAATAGACCGTAAAATACATCCTCTCACACTTACAATTCAAATTACAGGTTCAAATTATACTAAAATGATCTTTGAAAAAAAATATATATATAGACTTTAGCTTTTCTTTGGAAGTCATGATCTCTTATGTAGAGATTATATAGTGTTAGCAATTCTGACACCAATATAAAAAATCTATTTAAAAAAAAAATTTCTAAAAAGTTTTATTGTCTCACCCAATATAAGAAAACTGCGCGTTAACTACTGCGTGTTTGCATGATTGCCACCCATATCTGTCTATCTTTGGCATATCTGTAAGTTGGACATATAAAAAGGATTTAGGAACCCAGAGGCTCCAACCACGAAACCACATAATAACGCTGATAATGTCGATTCAAGTATAGCACTATAATCACATTTCTCATTTCAAAAATAAAACATATGAACACTTCAGATGATAAAGAACATGACAAAATGTTGAAAGCATAATCCAATTATGCAAGAGCCCTTTCAACATCAAAATTACCATGCCACACAAGCCATCAATTGCACACCACAAAACTTGATAATCCATTTATCCAACTGCAAATGGACAGCCGACCGGTTGAAGTGATACTCAAACTCTTTCTATCAATTGTTGGATATTGTAACTGGAAAAGTCAACAGAATCAATCGCCAAAAGTCCATCAGTTTCAAAAAGTTCTACGAGAATAGTTTATGACCTCCCTTACGCCAAACACCACGGACAGGCAACCCTGCAGCTGAGTTAGCATTCCCTTCTTTCTGTTCATCCATTGAATTTGCATCTAGATGATGAATGGAGTTGGTTAAATTTGAAAGTGATGCAACTGATCCATCTCCCAAGCGAACTCGGTGGAATTTGGATGTTTTCTTCCTCTGCCTACTCCCACCTCCCGCATCCCCCAGTTTTTGACCAGAATCACCACCAGCTGATGAGACTTTGTTCTGACTAGCAGTCTTTATCGAAGAATCACTATGATAATTCAAATCCATCTGTGGCTCATCAATTATCAGCTTTGATTTGCCTTTGCCAGAACGATATCCATCCTTTGACAATACCTCCACCTCTTCTTCTGGAGGCTTGTAGCCAGACTGAAATTTTCGAACAGTGCCTAAAAAGTTATCTGCAAATGTATCCCTTGAATTACCATCTTCAACATCTAAACACTTGTCTTTACCTTTACTGGAACGATTTTTAACTTTTGCTTGCGAACTAACAGGGATCTGATCATTTCCTAATTGACAGTTGCTTAATGATCGAGCCTCATTGCTCCTGATAAGCTCTGTTTGTTTCTTTACATCAGGACAAAGTCTAGCCAAATCAAAGACAAGATGCGTCAGGCCAAACTGCTGTACATAATCCAGATATGTTTCTGTATCAAGTAAGCCCTGACGATATTCTCCAGATATCTCTTTGAATGCACTGTATTTGTCTTTGTCAAATTCAAGAGCAGCACGGATCTTTTCCACCAAAGACTTGTTTGCAGTGTGAACATCTTCAGTGTTATGCAGAGCCTGGCCAGTAGAGGGCAACTTACGCACTTGAGCAGCTGCAGAAACAGGAGGGAAGTCTGAAGCAGAAGGTCCAAAAGATCCATTCTTGACCAGATTTGGGGCAGAAGCCGAATGAGTGATCCTACTAGAATTGCTGGTGTCCCTAAGAGAACCTGAAGATGGTGGATCATGAAGAGTCATGGATCGAACTTGAGTCGCATCTGTGTAACTAGATGATTCAGGTTTACTATTGCCAATAACCTTTTTATTCTGACTAGTCTTATTCTGACTAAAACCACGTGAAGTTCCAAGAGCAGCATTCATTGTAGGCCAAGCCTGAGAAGTGTTACTTTGTGGTAGTGCAGGTTCACGAGAAGCTGATGGCCAAGCCTGACCTGAATTAAGAACAGTCACCTTCCGCTGATGTCGAAGATGTGCTGCCAAGTTGTTACTGGGTAAATTATCTTGCTTTTTATCTTGAATGCTTCCAGTTGATGTGGAGAGGGGAGGAAATAAAGATTCTGCCAGACGCCCATTCCTTGAATTTGGTCCCAAAGCGTGAAGGTATCTTGAAGAGGATTCAGAATCAGTCATTATTGATAATGATTCAAATGGTTGGATGATTGGATCACTGTCAGTACAATCTCCAATATCTGGAGCTACTTGGACACTGGATGATGACGATGACAGATCTGGGTGTGTGCTGTTTCCATTAGCTGTCTCCAAACTAGCCTCGATAGCCATTGAAAGTTGATCTTCTGAAAAGTCACGGTGAAAAGTACGTCCACGCTGTCGGTGATGATCCTGTTCAGAACCTCGCTGATATCTGAAGCTTGTTGGAATCTGTTATGATTTAGTTTGCAACACAATTTTAATAAGGAAATCTAAAATAGATCATATAAAAGCTTCAAGAAGATTCTAAATTGAAATGCATTGGAAGAGAAATATTACACACGCCTGAAGAACAGCATTTCGCTTAGCCCGAGACAGTCGTCCTCCATGTTCAATAGCATTATGCCTCTAAGAAACAAAGAAATGAAAAAAATTAAAGGCAGGATTAGAGAAATTGTTGATTGCAAAAACACATAACGGTAAAATCTCCTCAGCCTAAACGAGTACCTTCATCTCCGCTTCAGATTGAAAGACAATGAACTTTTTGGCAAGACAGGCCTCATCTTCACACAGGAAATGAGATTGACGGAAGTGCATCTGTTATAAAGGAATTATGGTTTCTCAATGAACACTCAACAACTAGAAACACTTATAGCAAACTATAGACATCATGCAAAAAAGCAAACATATTAATAGCAACTTGCCTCCAGGTCATCATAATTCTTATAATATTCATATTGTCCAGGATTTTGCCTGCAAAAAACAACAGAGCACACATTCATATTTCATTTTAGGTACACATTTCGGCCTAAGTCATAAGAATTCTCCAATTGAGAATATTAAAACGATAATATCATACCGTTGGCACATATGGCAAGTGTAGTGTTCAGTAGACATATGTGTGTACAGCTCATTATCCCCATAGAACGGGTTTCTGCAGAACTCACACATGGGATGCCCTGTAAAACCTCCTCTTTCACTCTCACTGCCATCTACTTCAGAGTTGCCTGTTCTTATATGTTGATTTAGTTGTGCCCTGGTATACAATTTTTGCTCACAAATAAATACCTGTATCAACAACAGAGAGGAATTGTCAAGGAAAGTGAGTCAATGAAAAGGAAGGTAAAGTACACTTTGCTTTGGGAAGGTCTGTCTTGCAGGCTGTAAACAATGGGAATGTATCAACCTTTTTTGATAGGAAAGCATAGCATAGAACTATATAAACGAAATTACCTTCCTTCCTTCCAAACATAGACTGCACATAAACAACTTATGCTTGTGGAACAAATGACCTTTCAGCTGTTCAATGTTCCGAAATCTCCCCCGGCGCTTTGAAGCATCAGTCTGTTGCACGTCCATCTTGTCGCATTCACTGCATGAAAGCTTGCACATTGCTTTGATCATCTTGTAGTGGTCCACGTCATCAAAGAATGCTTGTGTATCCTCATGATACCAGTATGATCCAGTACGACCTTCCCTTACTTCAGAAGGCAGTAATGAGAAGTCATTAATCATCCTTGTATAATCACCTAAAGCCTGCAATAAAAGCAAAAGAGACATGAGCTTACACAAACTAGCACACCCTAAAAATACCAAATAGCCACTGCACAACAGGGTACTAGAAGACATCATTTTGCATTTGAGGTTCTCTCCCATATATGGGTAAAATCAATATTTAAGTAACAACAGGAGCATCAAATCTACAATAAGACAGTAGATAGTTCAAAAGGATTAAAATTTAAAACTAAACGAGGAAACTAGAAGAAGCTCATCACATGTCAAGGAAGAAGAAAAATAACCCAACTATATCAAGATTACGAAACGACCAAAGCACCCTAAAAGCATACATAGAATCATAAATCCCTGTCAGAGCTGCTTCATATGTAAAATTCAATATGAAAACAAAGACATATATAAAACAAGATCCCAAGTGGACGGAAACTTGGGCTGAATTGAGAAACAATACACAAAAGCGAGCTAACTCAACATAGCTAATTTAAATATCACTTTCAGTCTTTCACCAATAGATAGTTGAAAAAAAAACAAAGGATAAACAAAGAAAATTTGATTAAATGACTGATTTATTGAATTAAAAAAAAAACACACAAGTGAGAGGGGCGTACCTTGGTGACGAAGATGACATTGGACTCGTTCTTGCAAATACAGCAACGGCGATCGTTGCAGATAAAGCGTAGGCGAACAACGCAGGTGGAGCACACATCTCGATGACCGCACGGTCCATAGGCTACCCATTCCAAAGTATCGGCACACACCGCACAGCTATCGTCCATTGCCTCCTCTCTAACTCAGAATCTCAGAGATTGATTGAAAGATACCACACCAATTGAGAGGCCAGAGACACAGACAAGGGAGATCTAGGGCTGCTGATCCCAAATCAAAGCAAAACGAAAATTTATAAAATTAATTACGAAATTTAACTAATTCGTAAAAAGTAAATATATAAATATCTTGACCAAGTGGCGACGATAGGTAGTACAAATTTTTTGAACAGCACGGAGAATACTGAAGAGGGAAAGAAGAAAAAGAAATGGGTAGTTGGTTTTCTGGGAATAAATGAGGAGATTTTACGTGCCCTACAATCAAAATGTTCCCCGTCGCCTACAACAATTTTGTTCTCAAGCAGTTTCCTTCTACTTTCTTCTTCTTCTACTTTCTTCTTTCTTCTTTTTTTATTTTATTTAGAGTCGACTAAACTTTTGGTCGTAACATGTGTTCCATACTCTCTCTCTCTCTCTCTCTTTTTTTCTTTTTTAATGAAGGACAACTTTTTTTATTTATTAAAATTTGATATATATTATAATTTATATTGTAAAATTTATTTGGTGTTTATAGGTAAGAAATTTCATAATATTTTCTTTATCTCAAATATTTTATTTTATATTTATACATTTAATAATTAATATATATGTATATCAAATATTATTTTTTTAATTAATGATTATGAAAATGGACCATAAAATAAAAAATATAATGTCGTTGGTGAGATTCAATAATTTAATATATTTCTTTCAAAACACAATTAATTAAGCTTTTCACTTATTTATTCCAATCATTTTTTAATCTTATAAAAGCAGATAAGACATTATTTTTCTCTCATTTTTATTATGTAATTGAAAAAAATCATTAAATAATATAAAATATTAACTTATGTCCTTAATCAATACATTTTTAATAATTAAAATAATTAAATGATATATTTTATAACAATAATTAAAAAAGATTAAATGAGTGATATATATATATATATGAGTGAGTGATATAGTGTTTCATTTTACCATAATATATTTATTGTAAGAATACTTCATATATCTTTATTGTTTTAAAAATTTTAACATATTAATTAATAATATGTATTTTTTATTTTTAACTTTTTATAATATATTTAAAATAAAAATAATAATTTTTAAAAATTTTTAAATTAATTGTTAAATTAAATCCATTATGATACAAATGTTTTTGAGTGAATTAGGAATCTCTTATTATAAATAATAATAAAAAAAAGAAAATTATTTTAAAATATAAAAGCACTTTTGCCCAAAATTATTTTATATGTGATTTAAATTTTTATAATATAAATAAATAGATAATAAATATAGATATAAAAATAGATAACTTTTTTTGAATAATAAATGATTTAATTTTATTAAACATAAGTTACAAGAAGAAGAATTACCGAACATTTTTTTAAACACATCAAAGATTTATATTGCAACTCAAAACTAGCTATTGACGAATATCTTTAAATATTTATGTAAGAAAACATGGGAACTTTTTAAATTTGTTCCGTTTTTCAAATCACAATAATACTTGAATCTAGACAACTTCATCTAAAATACAATTTTGGAATAAAATAGTAATAATTCTTAAAAACTATAACCTTAACAATATTGAAATTTTTACGGTACAAAGTTAACATACTTAATACATAAAAGAACCATTTCATATATAAGAAAACTCAAACTTAAAAGATTCAACATAAACTTAAACACGTGACAACCAATAGAACATAAAATACAACAAAAATTATTTAAACACAAATTTGTCGAATGAGGAAAACACAATAAACATACCAGAAACACCACACTATCGCCAAATAAAAGCCCAACCTCACTAGAGACGACGCCACCGATAATTGCATAAAATGAACTCTACCACATAAATAACCTCATCTCACACTGCTTAAAAACACCCCTGCTTGCAAAAATGGAACAAACCATAATATACTCCAAGGCAACATTGAGAACACCATGACCTAGTTACTGCCCACTCTCAAACCTCCTTCACGCCCTTTTCTAAAAAAAAAAATTCTATCTCTAAATTTGCTCTTACTTCTTTAAATCAATCTTAATTTATGTGTGTGTATATATATATAAAGATAAATTTTAAGAGTTATTAATTAAGTTTTGATATAATAGTGTCATAAAATAGAAAAATTATAACTTACTACATTTCATTATCTAATACATGATATGTAATTATCAATATAAAAGTTTTGTTACTAAGATTATTCTTGATAAATTTAAGAATTAAATTATTTTGTTATAATTGTTCTTTATTTTTTAAATAAGCTTAATCTCACATTAATAATGTGTATGTGTAAAATAAATTTTAAGTCTCTTTAATGCAATTTCCATTTTAACGGGTTTCAATTGATTGATTGATTTTAACTTGTTTATGTCAAAAGAAACAAACGACCCTAAGCCATTCAACATAGAGTTGCATGTTTGTTGTTGTGATTGATCTTTGCATTTGAAATGGACTTAATCCTAGATTGATAATGTTTGTGTAAAACAAGTTTCATGTATCTTCCTTACGATTTACATTTTAATGGATTTTAATGGATTAATTAATTTTAACTTATTTTTTAAACAAACATATAACATATATAGGCCATACTACGTAAAATTGAATGTGATTATTATTGTGATTTATCTTTACTTGTGAAATGAATTTACTCTCATATTCATAATATATGTATAAAATAATTTAAGTCTCTTCCCAATAATTATGTTTTTTCTAGAATTTTTTTTAATAATAAACATAAAATTTCATTAAATATGGATCTGAAATACAATCTTAAAATACATTCATTCTAAGAAATATATCACAATTCTAAAATTCCAGTCAATAGTAATATCTAGTAAAAAATCTAAATTTATGAGCGAATATACATGAGCATTCTACATTAACTCTATATTATGATTTATTTTTAATACTTAACTCGATAACATAAAAAAGTGAATAAAGTCTAGAACCAAAAAATGTAAAAGGAAAGTATTCAAACACCATATCAACAAAATTACAACAAAATATACCTGCATATTTTAAGATATACCAAAAATAGCAGGACAAATATAAAATACACATTAAAATAATCACAAGAACTTAACCAAAATACCTAAAATATCCTTCCCCCACTAGTGACCAGAGCCACCGTCGAAGACCAGAGGTGAAGCAAACATATTACTCCGAACAGCAAAGCCACGCCAATGTGGAGCACCATGAAAAGCCACAAAACAGCAAGAGCCATCAGAGATAGAACATCGAGCAAGAAACAGCCAGCAAAACAGAGAGAAAACTGTATAAATGATAAGAAGGAAGAGCTGGCCACCAGTCTGACAACTAAACAGTCTGCCGACAGCCACCAACAGAGAGCACATCGAAAACCTAATAAAGAGGCAGCAAAGAAAGAAACTGGGGTTTTCTCTTTAACGCACAATGTCCCCACTATTATTTTGCATAGCTGAAGATTTCCTCAGCAGATACCTTCGAAACTTAGTTGATATGGGGAGTTTAATCCCAATCTCTTCACCCAGAGGAGCTCGTGCGCCAACACACTTTTTATATGCAGATGATCTTCTTATTTTTGGTCGTGCAAGCGAGAAAAACATTCGGGTGTTAACTGAGGCTTTTTCCTTGTATAGTCGCCTTTCGGGCCAAATGGTGAATTTAGAAAAATCTTTTATCTATTTTGGAAAAGGCGTTACACAAAGCAACATTTCATCACTTCGGAATCTATCTGGCATGCGCACTGGAGCAGCATCCTTATCTTACTTGGGCATCAATCTCTTCCAGGGGGCACCAAGAAAGTGTTGGTTTCAAAGCTTAGCTGACAAAATCCGTGTAAAGCTTGAGGATTGGAATGGGCAGACGATTTCTTTGGCAGGACGGCGTTGCTTGATTTCTTCTATCATTCAAGGAACATTCCTTCACTCATTTCAGATTTATAAATGGCCAAAAACAATCCTTGACGACTTAACAAAAATTATTCGTAATTTCTTTTGGTCGGGAAAGACAGATACAGTTAAAAAGGTACAAGTGGCTTGGAGAGACTGTTGTCGTCCAATAGATGAAGGAGGCCTTGGTCTGCGGGACCTTCGTCTCCTAAATGAGGCCATGCTAAGAAAGTTTGCATGGAGGCTAATCACAGGGAGATCTCACATTCTGCTTTACTTACGTAGCAGATATCTAGCAAAAAATGGCTATCCAAAGAATTATTATGTCTGCTCATCAGTCTGGCCTGATTTGCGCCCTCACTATTTAACCCTCTTGGAGGAATCCAGGTGGTTAGTTGGAAGAAATTCTATAGTAAAGTTTTGGACAGACAATTGGTTGGGTACACCTCTAATTGATATGATGGATAATACACCAGTAGACCCCCCGATACATTCACTAGTGGGGGATTACCTCCAGGAAGATGGTTGGCATTTACCTCAAACTTTCATGGTATCCTATCCAGATATTACCTCAGAAATTCAATCAACAGTTCCTAGAATTGGTTCGGACATCAGAGTTTGGACACGCTCAATTAAAGGAGGTGTTACAGCTAGTGAGTCTTATGACTCACTACGTGTGGTTGGCGAACGCAAGATGTGGGGTAAGGTCATCTGGGCCCATTATATACCACCATCAAGATTTATTTTGCTATGGCGTGTTATCCAAAATAAACTTCCAACGGATTGCCAGTTAAAAAGGAGGGGACAATCGTTTCCTTCCCGTTGCTCATTATGTGGATCCAAAGAGGAAACTATTTCATATCTTTTTTTAAGTTGTCATTTTGCAGGTGCTCTCTGGGACTTCCTATGCTTCTTTTTTGGAAAACGACCATGTACAGACTCCTCTATCCTAAACTTATGGACGACCGCAATGGCGATGGAATTTGGATCACAGCTCGCCAGCTTATGGAAAGCAGGAATTATTTCAGTCATCTGGGTGATTTGGACCACTAGAAATGATTATCGATTTAACAATAAGAGGACGACGCTAAGCTCGGCCTTTGCAACAGTGTGGCGTTTTATTCGTGAAGCGAGTCTCTCAAAAAGTGGTTGCATGCAAAATACTGTGGATGATCTACAGGTTCTTAGACGACTTCGAATTCAAGGCATCCCACGACGGGCTCCAAGGATTATAGAGGTTAATTGGAAGGCACCACCTTCGGGATGGATAAAGGTTAATACAGATGGAGCAGCTTTTGGAGCACCAGGATTATCGGGTTGTGCAGGTGTTTTTCGAACTTCTAAATCATTTGTTAAGGGTTGTTTTTGTGTTCCGCTTGGAATATCACATGCTTTTGAAGCAGAACTAGCGGCAGCCATTTATGCGGTGAAATATGCATATACATTTCGGTGGAGGCGTCTTTGGTTGGAATCAGACTCGGCATATGTTGTTGCTCTACTTCAGAATCGGTCTTCTTCGGTTCCTTGGAAATGGCATTCGGCTTGGACAGATTGCTTAGATAAAATTACACACTTGGAATTTCACTACTCACATATTTACAGGGAGGGCAATGCTGCAGCTGATAGTTTAGCCTCTAGGGCTCCTAGTTTATGTACAGCGACTTGGTGGTGGAATGCCCCACCTTTCGCTAGCTCTTTTATTTATTCAGATGCTAACAACAAACTTAATTACAGGTTTTGTTGAGAACTTTTATTTGTATGTTCAATTTTATTAAGATTTAATAATATTAATGGTGAGCGGTTTAATGAAGAAGGTGTTAAGGAGATGCCAACCTAGTTGGGATATCTCGATCCACCCACTGAAAATTGTTAATTACAACCTTTAATTAAAAAAAAAAAAAAAAAACAACAGAATCTACCTTACATCATACAAGTTAGAGGTCACACGGCTCCGATTGTACTAAGGAGTAAGTTGATGCGATAATTTTTGAGATAAAACGTGAATATGATATTATATAAATAAATTTTTAATAAAATTTAATTGGTGTTTTTTTTATGAGTTTAAAATTTTATTATTTTTTATTATTATAAATAAATAAATATTTTTAAGTACCAATTAACACAAAAATTTAATATAATTAATACCAAAAACATAACATAGATAATACCAAACAACACAAATATGAAGAAAGCGAAACGATACGATCGATTGTTATCTTAGGAGTAAGTACTGATCTGAAAATGTCGAAAGATCAAGGGTGTACGAGGTAATTTCGAAACATCGTGTCAACGAAACCCTGATTTCCATTGAGCCATTGAATCCTCAGCTTCCAACCCTAGTCGACTATCTCTGCGCTGCCTATCTGAAAGTCGACAAGCAAGTGAGATGCAGATTTTCGTGAAAACCCTAACGGGTAAGACCATAACCCTAGAGGTCGAGTCATCGGACACAATAGACAATGTGAAGGCTAAGATCCAAGACAAGGAGGGCATCCCACCGGATCAGCAACGTCTCATCTTTGCCGGAAAGCAATTAGAAGATGGGCGAACCTTAGCTGACTACAACATCCAGAAGGAGTCAACTCTACACCTTGTTCTTCGTCTCCGTGGTGGTGCCAAGAAGCGAAAGAAGAAGACATACACCAAGCCCAAGAAGATCAAGCACAAGAAGAAGAAGGTCAAGCTCGCCGTCCTTCAGTTCTACAAGGTTGATGACTCCGGCAAGGTCCAGAGGCTTAGGAAGGAGTGCCCTAACGCCGAGTGTGGTGCTGGTACCTTCATGGCCAACCACTTTGACAGGCACTATTGTGGTAAGTGTGGACTCACCTACGTTTATCAGAAGTCTGGTGGTGATTGAATTTCTTAGATTCAGTGTATCTAGTTTAATGTTGTGAGACGAAAGCTTATCTTGTTTTTGTAGGTTTTGAAACAACGATGTTTAAGACTTTTAATTATCTTGCGTTCTTGTAATGATTACACATTTTGTATTAAATTTTCTTTAGTTTTCTGGGTAATGTTTAACTTGTCGTTCTGTTATCGTCTGGGTTTGATTTTGATTATTTGATCGGGGGATTAAATTTTAGTGTATGCCTTGTGATTGCAGAGAATATTGTCAGTACTTTTAAATTAAACCTAATTAGATTATGTGGAGTAGGATATCCTTGTAGGAATAGTACTTGATTATGTAATTGATAATCTTAAGCAACTTAGGAAATAGATTATATGAAGTAGGAAATAGAACATGAGCTATGCTTAGCTTAAGCAACCTTGGTTTAAGATGTTCGTCTGACCAGAAATTATTAAGTAAAAGGAATAAGCTGAAGTGTTCAACATCAGTAGTCTTAATTTGTGACCCTCTAGGCATCCATAATTTGGAACTCCCATTAGCATTATAGCTAGAACAGCAATATTGCTCATGATTTCCAACTACTATTTTGAAGCTCACACTAAGCCTCGTCTCTCCCACGAGTGATGGCTTAGCCTCATATCGCTTTTGAGGTTTGCACGTTTGAACAATTTGGTGGGGAGCAATGAGCCTTTTAAGGCTATAAGCCCCAAAATTTCTTAAAAAAAATCTTTGATGATCCAATACCTGAACCCACAAAATTATGCCAATTCTATATGTCATCTGCTGCTATCATATTTTTTCAGTTTTCTCTGAGTTTAACAGTCATACGTGTTCATATTCTGCATGAGAAAATAGTAGTTACTTCTTGTGCGACTGCTTATATTTCTTAAACTATGTTTCGACTTGTCATCATTCTATTTTCGTGATAAGTTAGATTTACGACTTGCATAGTGGGAGAAAATTGTGTAAGTCCCTTTAAAATGAGGCTTGTGCTTCACCTCATGCAAAAAAAACCACCTTTTTTAACTTTGATGTTTTTGCTACTGATTTATGGATGCTGTTAATTTCACCTCTTCATGGCCATGTTAGTTAAGAGTTTTGTGATGTGGGTTGGCTTATGACAACTATTCGTGAATGATTTGGGTTTGATTTGGATAATTGGATGTGGTGTTTTTGCGATTTGGTAGTCTGATTTATTAGCATAGACATCTTAAAACTATTTAGGTGGGAGGCAACTGTACACAGTACCCGGTTAGAAAGGTTCAGCTTATGTCTTGGGTTAGGCAATGTTTGTGGCCCTGATTGCCGATAACCTTTTTATTACTCTTGTAGGATGTATTCCCCTTGGATAGAGGGAGACAAAATCACAAAACTATATAATGTATTAAAGATAAATATTTGAAAATTCAATAATATCGGTGGACCATGAGGTTGGAGTCTTTCCCCTCATAACATGTATCTATTTTTTTGGATTAAGATCTATACCAAAGGTACATATTTGTCAAGTATATTTTTAGTTCTTGTAATTTTTTAAAATGTATAATTTAATTATCTATCTTTTAATTTATCAAAAGTTCAAATTAAGTATAAATAGTTTTTTTTTTAAAGGGTTAATTCTGAATTTGAAAAATAAAATGGAAAAAGAAACCTGTGAGCTTGACCATGTTGTAAAGTATACAAGTCAAACAAACAAAAGGCAAAAGCTCTATGTAGTAGAAGCTATATAGGATTTTGAGATTTCTCCAACGTAGTTTCCACAAAGTTAAAAGATGTCCGAGTCTCTTATTTGCTATTGTTGATAAATTTTAGAGCTCAAACCAAAGGAATTGTAAATATTAGAGCACATACTGGTACTTGCCATCAAACCCAGTACTAAAACACAGATGGCGCGTCAATTGAGGATATAGAATGATAATTGTGAGATTATTTATTAAAATATAGTTAATTAGATTATGGTACGTAGATTGATGTATATATTAAATTGTGGTAGAAAGCATTTTTATATTTATTACTTTAAAATAAAAATTTACTAAAAACATTAAACAATACTCGTAAAAGTTTCATAGAGTGAATTTCTTGAATTTTGTTAGGATTCTTTTCCAAATTAAAGAGAAATATAAAAGAAGAAAAGAAATAAAATAGTAGCATGACGCGTTTAAATAAAACTTTTTTGGTAGCAGTTCATCAACTGTAAAACAAAAGTCTTCAACTAAAAATATGGAGGAAAGTGCTTAGTGATGTAAGCAATCCCTTCCTAATATAAACAACCAAACCACCAAAACAAAAAGAGGCACTTTCGAGCCGTCCAACTATGCTTAACGGGATAAGACCAACCAATAGAGAGTTACTAATTAATAAGACCTCACAAAAGCATGAGGAAACAATTTGGGAAGAGTTGTATATTTGGCCCTTAGTATGACAGCGTATAGGCCATAACATGGTAGGTGAACCAATGCCAAGCAAAAATACCTGTGCCACAAATATAATTTCAACCATTAATTTCTGCACTTCAATTCAACTAATAAACTTTATTGTATATTTTTAGATACCTATTTAAGCATCAAATAGCCTATTTTATTTACTATTTTTTTACTTTTTATTAATTTAAAGTGTCGAATTATTTTTCTTACATAAAATATACATGTCGTGAGACAAGTGCATCATGAAATATTTGCTCACCCAATATAAAAAAAAAAATGAAATCTAAGTATGCAGCATAGACTTGTGTTATTTGTGGTGTGATTTTAGACTCCCTCATGGTTAAAGAGTTTTTTTCTTTGCTTGTGCTTCTTTTAGAAGCGGTTTTAGGAAAAAAGGAAAAAGTGTTTTCAAGCATAAGTACATTAAATATGCAAGCACAAAATGTATTTTATGAGTTCTAAAAGTGTTTGTAATGAATTTTTTTTTTTTTTTGTTTGATCTTGAAGCATTTTTTTGCAGTCAGGCGTGCTTTTACCTGCTTCCAAAAACATAAACAAACATATTCTAAGTGTGTTGAGGAGTGAGTTGTGAGTCGGAAGTGAAAAGAACACAAAGAAGGAAAAAACTGTAGCTCTAGTTCAAGAGAACGTTGGTTTAGTTACCATAAAGGAGCCCAGGGCACATTTAGCTCAAGGAAAGGATATGGCCACCTGGAGATCAGAACATAAATTTGAGTTAGTTTAAAGATGTGGAGTCCATTTCATCAACAACAAAAAAAAAAAAAAATGTAGAGTCCATATATATGGTTAAAAAAATCATTTGTCATAAAAAAAATTACACAACCTTCTATATTAATTTTCAACAATTTGATTTATTTTAGAGAACAAAAGCGATCAAAATTAAAGGAGTTGTGAGAGAAACATATTGTTCCATTAAATCTCAATGTTACAAACGAGTGCAAAAAGTTAATTTTCTATGTATGTAACAAAAATAAAAAGAAAGAATGAGTTAGATAGTGATGATACCATGAGAAACCACAGGCGTGAATGACCCACTGAAAAATAATGTATATACAACTCCATAGCACAAAATATGATAGCCGGAACCAAGGAAATGGCTGAAATTAAATCAACAAGTTCCAAGTTGCATCAATTAATTAACCATTCAACTTCAAGACAAAACAAAAAGAAAATTATTTAATTACTACTTACAAGGCTGTTCAGAGAAGTGTCCACTAGAAGAAAAACAGCATTTAGAGTATGCATGCAACCCATCAACTGTCATCAACCATATATAGAGAGTAATGATAATTTGTATCAAAGGATAACTATAGTTAAAAGTACAATCCATCAGTAAGTTGTGAATTTAATAAATTTAAAATAATTAAGGGTGTGTTTAATAACAATTTTGATTTTGTTTTTCAAATGATTTTTCTATTAGGTATATATGTTAACGATTTTTTATTTTGATTATCATATTTTGAAGAAATCACTACAAAAAATTTAGGGTGATTCATAAATGTTTAAAAAGAAGATTTATAAATCATATTTTTTAATTTCTGATTTTTTAATTTTATTTTCATTAAACATTTTTTCTAAAAAGTAAATCAAGTCATGTAACTTTTGTATCCATAAGTATTGAAAGAAAATGATTAAAAACTTAAATTTTTTAAAATTTACCAATTTTTTTTTTTATTTTTAAAGTTTTTTTAAAAAATAAAAAAGTATTATCAAATAACTTGTAAGTAATTTTTATATTTATTTCTTAAAAATTCTTAAATAAAAATTGTTATCAAACACATTGGTAATTATTTTTATAAAAGATTCAAAAATTAATTATTTAATCAAAATCATAAATCATAATCATTATCAAACAATGCTTAAATAAAGAAAATAATAGAAGCTTCAATATGCAAATATATGATAAAATTGTTAAATGATGTTTTTTTAAGGGAAAGAGAGTTGGGAAATATTGCAGGAGATGAAAATGAAGATTGTATGTTTACTTGAAAAAGCACTTGTAAGACAAACTTGTATAAAAAAGAAAAACTAAAACTAATTTATGAAGAATCAATTTTTCACTTTTAGCAATAACAACAGAAAACAATAGTTTAGAAAGAGAGGTTCTTACCATATTGAGGTCAAAATGGGAATCACTTGATATAAAAGGAACAATGACACCCCAAAATACAATATCTGTCAAGATAACAGCACCTGCACAAGTCTGCCATATTGAATGCATTAGCTTCTTGAGCCTTGAAAAGACTTATGACAATTTTTTGAAATTTGGTTTAAAACTCTTTTTTTTATATCAGAATGGCTTTTTACATGGTCACAAAAGCAGAAATGAACAAGACTAAGACTATAATAGCCTACAAAATTAGGGTGTTGATGAACCAACCTGATATGCAATCTGCATAAGATATCCCCAAAATCCAGTTTTTTGTTGAATTTCCTCTTGAGCATAGTGACTTTGCAACTTGATGCTTTGTTTAATTTCCCTTCCCCTGAATGTGTAAGTAGGTGTAGTCCTATTTTCCTCACAATCCACTGTTGAAAACTCAGTCTTTGCCCCGTTTTCAGAAGGAGTTCCTTTTGAGTACAACCAACAACCATATGTAGATACAATTGTTCCCAACTACATTTATTATAGATTATTTGTAAAGCCGTGTCTACTTTTAATTGAGTCTTGGTTTTAAAGCACTTATTTTAAAAGTTGTATTGTGTGCACATGGAAAACAATGGGAAAACTTCATTCTACAAAGAATAAGCAATCAACTAATTAAAAATGTGAGATCGTAGATCCAAACGTACCCCAAAGTAGACAATGACTAAAGTAAAAGTCCACCTGCACATCAATTTATAGCAAAGAAATATGAGATTAGGAAACTTTGTGATGCGAGTTCAGCAGGCTTACAGCTATAACTTACTAGTTTAATGGACGCTCACAACTTTGCTTTTGGATAATTCTAAAACACGATATTGTCCGCTTTGGACTATAAATGCGAGTTCAACGAATCCATGATTATGACTCACTAGTTCAGCGGACCCTCACGACTTTACTTTTAGATAATCTCAAAACACATCATACAATTTAGAGAGTACTCATTCTTTATAAATGCATCATCACTTAATTTCCTAACCAACGTAAGACATATGCATACTAAATACCTCACTTTGATCAAGGGGATGTTTGCTTGCATAGTTACAATAAATGCTTTTGAATCAAATATACAAAAATTTGTGCTTTTAGGACTCATCAAGCATATTTTGTGTTTCTTATCAAAAGAACAAATTTTGTGCTTCTTTCTTGAAGCACTTTATTATAAAATCACTTTTAACGTAAGCATAAGCAAATAAATATATATATATATATATATTTTTTTTTTTTTTGATAATGAGCAAATAAATATATTTTGAGTATGTTTTTGCTTCTAAATATTTAAAAGCACTTTTGACTGAAAAAAAATACTTCAGGAAAAAATTTGTTAGAAGTGCTTTTGCATAAACAAACGGTTTAAAATGAATAAGAGGTAGAACTAGAAGAACTTACTCAGTATAGTAAACGAAAATGGTAGTATCCCATACGAGAACGTCCCAAGCCAAGAAGCCAAGCAAAGCCAGAAAGGAAACAAAGCGAGTAATCAAAAGCCATTTGGGATGTACACCTTTCCAACAACTGGTCCATAACTGAGAAGTACTTATATGACCTTTGGGCAAAGCCCTCACAAAAACCTCACAATCAGATGGTGGAGTCACTAATAGACTCTCGTACATGGTGGTATCTTCCCAGCTTGAAGAAGAGCCTTCTTTCTTCCAAATGACCCATAAAGCACCAACGAAAGAAATACCAACAATGCCAAAGCAAACGAAGTCATACCAGTATACCTCCAATTCCTTCATTTCCAATTTGTGTTGATTTGAATTTTTTGGGAATTATTTCAAGTCTTTGAGGTGATAAGATGGGCATGGAGATGAAAGTTTGTTTAGTTGGGACATGTAGTTTGCAGAGAAATAAGGTTGATGGAATCATGGAATGGTAGTTTTGACTGTCTGGTCTGAGGCTCTCCAATTTTCATTTTTTGTGTGAATTAAATACTTTGTTACAGTGGAATATGCGGAACATGTAGCAGTTGAGTGTATCTCTCTTGTGAGATGTACCCATATACTCCATACTGTTGCTGTATTGAAAAAAAAAAATCTATAAAGAGTGTATAAAAAAAATCTATAAAGAGTGTATAGAAAAATAAACTCAAATTTCTTTGTCAAACCTATATACGCAAATATGAATAAATTAGTCGGCGTGAAATTTTGATCCAAAAATTAGTGACAACTTTTCTTTCTTATACCCCTTTTTTTTTTCCCCAAATTAAAAAATATATAATATAATATTTTGAATTCAGTTAGGTGTGTTTAAGATGATTCTGAATAAACCATCTGAATATTTGTTGGAGGATAGCAACATCAGTTTTAATGAGCACTAAAATCCACGAAGGCCACAGTGCAAATTAACAATAGTATTCATGGCACATTATTTTTTCACTGGACTATAAGTGGCTCTATTTTCTATTGTTTTGATTATTATTTTGGTAAATATGATCTTATGAGAACTATACTTCCTCTGTTATTTCCTTACAAATTTGTTTCTTTGACTACTTAACTGAGGTACTGGATAGAAAAACATAGCACATTGCAGATTACAAGGAAAATGCACCAGGGTTTTTCAGTTTTGCTCCTTCCAATTAATGTTTGACCCGATCGAATAAGGAAAAATAAGAATGACAAACTTCAATTTCACAGAAATAGACGATAAGAAATATGCACCAATTATTAGCATAGGATAACGGTGTTGAAAAGAAAAGCTTCTCAAATCTCAATTAGATGCCTGATTTTAATTAACCACAGAAAAACGTCAGCAACCAAGTTGTGTCCTGTCTCCTGATGTAAGCTGATTCATCAGAAGCTATAAACAGACATGCCGAGCCTTCAACACAATACCCTTCAGTTGGCTTTGCCACAGCTGTTAGCTTCAACCATCTCTGATTTCTAGCTATTAAAGGCTTTACAACTCCAATTGGAGAAACGCAATTCACAGATCCAAGCTAGGCAAATAAGTCAAGGTGGGTTAGTGGCAAATGATTAAGTGCTTGAAAAGTATTAATATTTTGTAATTTATTGCAAATATATTTAATTATAAAATTTTTATTTAATTATTTTCATAAATTTATCATTTCGGAATTATGGATAAGTTTTTGCATATTTCCTGTGTTTTTAGCTTCAAAAAATATAAATAATATAAACACGCGAAAACGAAATACTTGGAACATTCAAATAGTAACTTAGGAATAAAAATGACTCAGGCATGTAAAGCTTGCTTCAAAAATCAACTAATTTGTAAGGGTTACATACAAAGACACAAAAAAACAACAAAGCTTACATCAAAAATCAACTAATTTGTAAGGGTTACATACAAAGACACAAAAAAACAACATATGTCGCAAATGAAGTTGTATGACGTGCCAGATGGGTCCTGGATTTTAGTACTAGAGAGAAAATTAACTTGTGTTGCGGTGCTATTAGGTTTTTGTATTGGAACTAAAAATCAGCTTCTGCCACTATGTATTTTTCTAGACTCCTAATTGTATATGATTCTTATACCTATAAATAACCTATTATATTTTTAGCATTATATATATGAAAATATACGATTTATACGAAATTTTTAGGAGTTTTTCCTCATTCAAGGAGGGAAGGAAAGCCAATATTAAAAACTTAAGACATAATAGAAGATAGAGCTGCAAGTTTTTAGTGAAAGAAATATCATCCAATTCAATTTGTGAGTAATTAGATCTTCTAGATTTTTTGTGTAATTAGATTGTTCTTATTCTTCTTCTCTCCTAGTGATGAATGTTAGATTATATTTGTCTATGAATATTAATCTAAATATAATTAACTGAATTTAAATATGAATGTTTAGCTTTTGTTATCATGTTTACTTAGATTTACTTTGATGAATATTTTATTTACAAGATTAAATAAATATTATTTTTTGATTAAGAGTTTGTTTAGAGATTTATTTGTGAATGTCATGGGCCAATTTGATGTTCATAAATGAGTTAAAAAAAATTGAGAATTAAGTTTTAGAAACACTATCTTGATCTAATTTGAAAAAACTTAATCAAAGATTCAAATTGGTGACCTAGTCATGCCATTAATTTGATTGACATATTTTTTATTGTGCATAATTTGATTGTTAGTTGATATATTAATTAGTTAATCACAAAAAATAATTACTCGATTTGTAAGAATTTTCGTAAACAAAAGCTAGTAATCTTGATTTGTATGATCAATTGTTCATATTAATTCACCAAGATATTTAGAGGCAAGCATAATCAACTAAGCTAAACTTCCATAATCTTTATTGATTATTAAAAATTTGTTTAAGTTAGTTTTAAGTTTAAGCAATATTTTATGATTCATTCTTTGCAATCATCGTTCTTGTTCTTGACTTTATTTATTATTATTTTTTTGTTAGTTTTTAGGATTTTTAAGAAGTTAAAAAGGTTATTTAAAATCACTGCAATTCTTCGAGATATCGAACTTCGACGTTTACTAATCACTTGCTATAAATGATTCATACATTTGTAAGTATTATAATTTGCATGTTAAGGTTTTGGTACTATTGTCGGAAAGTTGGCGTTTTAAATAATGTAACTTCTTAGAGATTCTAGATTAGGTTTAATATTTATTTAATATTTTTATTTTTATCTTTAATTTTTGTACTTATTTTAATTTTTAATTTCTTTTTTTTTTCCTTTTGATAATGCTTAATTCAGTATAAGTTCTTTGGCGTTTTAATATTTTTATTGTTTCTGTTAGTATATGTAAAGTAGGAGATTACTGAACCCACTAGAACCTTTCATAGACAACCCTTCAAATGAGCAGTTTAGACATTTAGATACTAAGATCTTGAAAGAAAAATAGCCATTAAAAATAGGGATCTTTTGGTGAAACAAACAATTGGACAACCAATAACATAAATTTGATTTGTAAATTCTTTTATTCTAAAAATAAATTCTATGTATGCAGTACTTGTTTTAAATCTTTTTCAGATAATATTAAGCTTTATCTTTAGAAGGGGCAAAACAAAAGACGGAACAAATCCCTTTAACTCCATCTTATTAAGAAGTTAAATAAAGAGCTTAATGGGAGGCAACCAATCTTATATGACAATATCTTTTCTTTTATTTATTTATTATTTTTAGTTGCATAGTATTACTTCTCTATTTGCTACATTTGAATACTTTTGAAAACAATGAGAATAATATTTAGTTTATATTTGAGGTTGTGAATAAGTGGTGTCAATAAAAAAACTATCATATTTTTTTGTTAATTTATGGTGAATAATTGAGTATATTATGGATGTTGTGTTTGATTTTCTTTAACATTTTAAAAATTTATTGTAAAGGTTGGTTCAAAGACATAAAACAATAAATCGTGCTTTTGATATTAAAACTTAAATGAACTTAAATTTAATGTCCAAAATCTAATAATAGAGACTACATTGTGATAAATTTGAGCTTATAACATTTCTGTCTGAGAGACAACTTTTTATTCTACACTTATAAACACCTTACTTGTAATTCTAAATTATTAGATAATCTTTATAGATTTTTGCATTGAATGTTAAGATTTTTAAGCATCAAATGAAGTTTATATTGTTTACTTTCATAATTTAATTAAATGACTTGAGTAGCAATTGAAAGTGAGTATTATTTACACGCTTAACTTCTAATACATAATGCTATATATGAGGGACCCTTATATAAAAAGGTTATAATAGTGGCTTAGCAAAAAATGTTACATAAATTGTTGGGAATTAAAAAAAAAATTGAATATATGTACAAATAAAAGTGTATACATATAAATAAATAGTATATATATATATATATAGAAAAGCTCAAAATATTTAAATTAATAAGGTGACTATTATAATCTAAAGAAATAATTTTTTAAAGTTAAAAGCATTTTTATTCATCTAAAAACACGTAATTAAAATTATATGCTTGATGAATTTAATTAAGGTATAATATGACTAGATTCCTTCCATAATTTCCATTTTATTGCAATTCTTTATATGCATATATAATCCTAATTGCTTTTTTTTTTATATAATTTTTAGTCGCGTATACTTTAGTTGAATAATTGAGATTATTGTGAGGCTTAAAAGTTGAGTTAGAATCCTTGAGACATAAATATGTTAGAACATTATGATATAAATAAACTATATAAATTTAATTTGCATAATAGCCTTTAATATGTATTAAAAAATAGAATATAATTATCAATAAAACTTGATTAATGAAGCATGTGTTGGTTCAACTCAGCCTAAATGGTCGTATATTTAAATATAAACACAAGTCATTTGTTTTTCCCTAATAAAAGAAAAAGAAATAAAGATATGTAATCTTTTATTGAGAAATGTACATACACTCGAGTAATAAAAATTAGAGAACATCAAACGGGCAGTCACTCTGATTCTCAACCACGAATCCACAATGATCTTAAATCGACACAGTAACGTCCACGCAACACCATCCCCGTCCTCACCAATTATGTACATCCAACGCTAAGCATTCCCGTACAACTATAACACCTACAAAACTGCCCGCTACTTTTTTCTCTCTTATAATCGAAGCAGCTGAAAACAGTGTATAGCAGCCTCTCCCAACCAATGAAGAGCTTATTGTCATATTTACATTAAGTGCTGGCATTACTATCCAATAAGCTCCTCAAACTACAGAGGGCTTCTGCAGAGAGGGCTGCAATATCTTAATCTTTGTGTTGAGGTGGTGATGAATCCCGTTGGTCGAGAGGAGAGAAGCATACAACAATTACGGTGAGATTATCAAATGTGTTTAGACGCAAAGCTTCCATGACAAGGTCCCTTGCACACTGTTCAGGGTTATCATGTCGCCTCAGCCCACGGCGTACAAGACTAACTGCATTTTGACTTGACATCACATCCCAAATCCCATCACAACCTATTATAAGGAATTCATCATCCTCTGTTAAAACCATTTGATGAAACTCTGGTTCTGCAATCAGAGGAGAAGGTGAACCTCGAGGAAGTTTCATGTCCCAGTCGCCTAATGCTCGAGAAACTGCCAAGACTCCATTGAGATACCCATCATCCACGTATCCACCCAATTCTTCAACTCGCTTCCTTTCAGACTCATAAATTGGTCTATGGTCTTGGGACATGTCAATGGCCTTGCCTTTCCGGCAGAGAACTCCTCTACAGTCACCGGCATTAGCAACAATTAGAAGCCTGGAAAAGAAATTTACATGTCAGAACCTGAAAACTCTTATGAATTCCCAAAAATACAAATTATTCTTTAACTTATTCATTTCAACAATGCTGTTCACCCTCAGAGTAAAGAAATTGCCATATTTTAACTTATATCTACATATTTTATAATGCTTATATATAGAAAGCATTGTATTTAAAAGAAATAAATAGCATCAAATAACTTTCTCAAACAAACATTTATACCACATATAGCCAAAGAAAAAAGATGATAAACATAAATTTACCTTCCAAATATGAAAGCAGTGAGTGCCGTGGTCCCAGAAGAAGTGCTTACATTGCCATCATCAGCCAAAGCAAAGTCTGCCAAATGAAAAGATTTGCGGAGGGAGTTCTCAAGTTCTTCTGAGAAAAAGTCATCAACTTCAGATGTCTGAGGGAAAGTGACCTCTTCGAAGAAGAGTCTCATCACATTTTTTCTGATATATGCTGCTGCTTCAGGTCCTCCATGTCCATCAAATAACTGAATAACATGTTAAGAATTAGCAGCGAACATGAAGAAGAAGCCCTAAAAGGTAGCAAAACCAGTTCAAAAAGTTCATTACCCCATAAAAAGCACTTGGCTTAGGAAACTCAAAGAGTGATCCCAAATGTGAAGAAAGATCATCTATCCGTATATGCTCATCTTCCATGTATCTCCGGGGTCCAATATCAGAAAAGCTACCTGAACGGATGCTGGGTATGAACTGAAAACCAGTTAACTCGAGTTCTGCATCTAGATTTTTCTTTGCAAATTTAACATCCTGGACAAAGGAAATGAAATAAACTAGAAATTAATCTTACTTTCCACTTAAAGTTTACAAGCCATGCACTTAAAAATTAGAACTACAAGTTGGCATCATTAACGACAGATTATACATACAAAATGTCGTTAGGAAAACTAAATAGCAGTAAACTGCAAAATCAATAATTCATCATGGCAGAGATATTAATGAAAACTATACCAACAAAAGTGACACTAATTACAGGAGTAGAATAAACAATTCATATATTTTGTCGTGGCAATAACAAAAACAGAAGTGATTGTGCCACGAATCAAATTGTTATTACCACAACTTTAACCAACAATAACGGTTAAATAGGGATAAAAAATAATTTCAGTTTTGTTGTGGCATTGACAAAAGTGATTGTGACCATTGCCCTTATCTAAATACAACCTAAATTAAACTAATTTCCCATATATGTGTGGAGTTTCCAAATGAGAGATCGCTATATACAACACAAAAAGACATGATTCTAGCCTTCAAGGTACATAGTTTGCAGAATTCAAGTGTTTCAGAACCACAAAACTCGCTCTCAACAAGCACAGCTCAACATCCACATCACCTTAAAACCTAAGCACAAAATTCAGCGCTACCAAAACCAGTCCCTAAATTATAAAAAATTAACTGATATTCGCACAGACCAGAATAAATAACAGACCCAAATGAATCAACAAGAAGATGATCGATCAAACTAAAAATCTTAGCTCGAGAATTGGAGAACTCACCCCTTCGTAATCGGATAATTCAACGGAGACCAAATCAGGAACTTTTTCGAATTGCGATACAGCAATGGCATCTTCGATTACTTCATGCACATCAGAACCTTTAGCAAAGCATTGAACATCCAACAAAGCCACGTTTGGTTGGTACACAACTTCAGCTTCAGCACCCATCTTCTTCAACAACCATAACAAAAAAAGATCAAAAGCTTCTTCTAACTCGAATAATAACTCCAATAACAAGAAGATATTTTGTGTTCTGAGGCTTTCTTGAGAATTTTCTCGCACTTTCTGTTTGGGTTTCTTTTTAGACGAGAGAGCAGAAATTTTGAGACGACTGGGCTTGGAGCAGTATTTATTAGTTCAGGAAGATCGGTAACCGGTGGCTTCCGGTAATCTTCTAGATGAATAACGCGTGTGAGCTTCGTTGACCATGAGATGAGATTTTCCGTATAGAAGATAGAAAACATGGTTTTGGTTAGACTGACACGTGACTGTTATCAGGTTGACGCGTGATGCTTAGACGGTTAGACCCTTGGTAAGCTTTTTATGGAATTACTCGAACACCCTTCTCGTACGAGTCCAATACACCTGTATCATTTTAGGAGTGTTAGGTGTTGTTTGTTATTCCGTACTGTATAATCTATAATTTATATATATAGTTATATATTTAATTATAAAATAAAATTATATTATATTATATAAAAATAATATAATTATATAAAAAAAATTATACATTTAAAAAGATAGGTTTAAATCATAGATAATTAATTTAATTTATTTGAATTTTTAATTATAAAATAATATGTCTTAATTTTTTTTTATCTTAAATTAAAAATGATATTTTTTATTTTAAAAAATATAAAAATAAATTAAATATTAATTTAAATAAATTTTATAGTAAATTATTTTAATAAAATATATATAATTAATTTAATCTGACTATATTATACAGTTTTTCATTAAACACTGTAATCAGGGGCGGAGCTACGTGAGGGGCTGGGTGGGGCTACAATTCCGGCCAACTTTTTTACAAAAAATTAATTACGTGTATATTTTTAGTATTAAATAAATATTTTATTTGTAGTAATATATTGTGTCTAATTTTTTTGTACATATTTTGGTATATATTAACAATATTTAATAAATATGTAGATAAAAATGACATAAATTGTAAATAAAGTAGTTAAGTATATAATTTTTTTCATGTATTTGGTAATTATTAATACCAAAAATGAAATTTTAGTCGTATACTACATAAAAATTCTTCTTAAATGTAATAATAATAAAAAATTATATATTTAACTTTAGATTCAATATTATAAAAATAAAATTAAAAAAATAAATATATGATAAGTTTCATATTAAAACTTTTAAATTTATGTTTTTCATATTTTATTTCAACTCAAATTTTAACTTTATTTAATATTATATTATTTGACATTTTATTTTAATAATCTTTTAGAATTTATTTGAAATTATTTTTTTTATTAATTATTCTTATTTTGTGTGACACCCCGATAAATTGATTATTAAATTAACCCAAAAATCATATTTATCACCAATAATAAATTGAAATAATATAATCCATAAACATAATTATTCAACAAAACATCCGGAACAAAACCACCTGATTGAAACTTAAAACTAAAAGTCGTAGTTGCTCATTATTTAATTAAATAGAAACCTGATAACAAACGTTTAACTTTCTAAGGGGACCTTTAAAGACTAGAAAAAGTATCAAATCCTCCTCATGTATTACCTGAAAGATGTAAGTAAATATTGGGGTGAGTGATACCACTCAGTAAACAAACTTCATCATACATGAAATAATAAGCATACACATCAACAACCATTTAACACCATGTCATACTCTAGTTATACATGATCATGAAAATGAATATGTAAAAAATGGTCATTACCCAATCAAAACTTTATTTTTCTCAATGCAATTTTTCTTTACAATTTTTCTTTTTATAGAATGCCTTGATTTCTCGTAATAATTGTGGAGCCAAAACAATACGTCACCCGTCGGTGACCCAATACAAATAAATCACCCGTCAGTGATTGGCACGCATGAAGGGTAAGTACAAGTGAGCCAAATATCGAAGGGACACAATTGGAATTCCATAACAAATTCTCACATGCACAAATACGTCCATACCTAATGGTAAGGAACCAAATGCCCCCGGATATACTAAGTAAGTTAGGGACACGTCCCCCATACGGCCCAAACAAATACAATATGCTCCCATTCAAAGTCAAATCATAACGATCATCAAAGGCATTCTATCAAAACACTTTTCACGAAAACGTGTTTGCTTTAATAAAATGAAACCTTTTTGATATAAAAACTTTAACATTCATGTATGCAAATATGCACATGACAAACACATGTTTATGCAATTGACCTTACACACATAAACCATCAATATGAATTATATATATAATAACAAGCTTAGCATATAATAAAGTCATACAAGCATACAAACAAAATAATCAGACCACTTAATATTTCAAGTATAATAAGTTTACTTACTGAGTGGTATCACTCACCCCAATATTTACTTACATATTTCAGGTAATACATGAGGAGGATTTGATACTTTTTCTAGTCTTTAAAGGTCCCCTTAGAAAGTTAAACGTTTGTTATCAGGTTTCTATTTAATTAAATAATGAGCAATTACGACTCTTAGTTTTAAGTTTCAATCAGGTGGTTTTGTTCCGGATGTTTTGTTGAATAATTATGTTTATGGATTATATTATTTCAATTTATTATTGGTGGTAAATATGATTTTTGGGTTAATTTAATAATCAATTTATCGGGGTGTCACAGTTGGTATCAAAGCGCGGTTTAAGATTCTGTAGACTTAAGATTTGAATAAAGGGGGACTTATTTGTGTCAAATCCAAGTAACTCATGACTTGCCTTAGCACATACTTAATAAATTTAACACTTGTGTGAAGCAATATTGTTTGTATATGCTAATAATTCTTGTACCTTTAAGACTTTCTCTTTGCTAATAGAAATATATCGTTATGATCTAATTACCTCAAGGATAGAAAATAGCACGAGGTGGAAGAGGAGGAAGAGCAACTGCTCGAGCCCAGGCTGCCACTCGGGCCGCCGCTCGTGCTGCTAATCCCGTTGCGGGTGCTGAAGGTCAAGCCCTATTGGATGATCAAGAAGCTCTTTTAGGCACCATGCAACAGTTTATGCAAACGATGACACAAATGATGCAGCAACAGCAACAACTTGCCCAACCTCCCCCACGTGCTGAAGAACCTAGAAGGGAACGAAATGTTGTGACTGAATTCAAGAAGCATGCTCCTCCGACTTTTGATGATTCCCAAGATCCCTCTTTGGCTGAGGAATGGATAAGAGATATGGAACACATCTTTGAATTCCTAAGGCCTTCTGATGAGGAAAAAGTGATTTGTGCTACTTATATGCTAAGGAAGGGAGCAAGGTTTTGGTGGAACTTGGAAAAGAGGGCAGAGAACATAGGGCAAAACCCAATTGGATGGGAACGATTTAAGGAGTTATTCTATAAGAAATACTTCCCACAAACTCTTTGTGATCAAAAGGAAACCGAGTTCTTGCAACTGACACAAGGCTCTAGGACACTAATTGAATATGAAAGAAAGTTTGAAGAGTTGTCCCGATTTGCCCTCCACCTAGTGGACACTGAAGAAAAGAAAGCTCGTAGGTTTGAGAATGGGCTTAAACCTGAAATTAGAAGACATGTGAAAGTCCTAAGACACGCCACATATGGAGAAATTGTTCAAGCAGCTCAAATAGTTGAGCAAGATGTGGTGCAAACAGTTGTTAAGGAGGTACCAAGGAACCCAACTCATGGGAGACGTTGGGATAAGAAGGACGAGAGAAAATTTAATACAAATCGAGATTTTAGAAAGAAGCAGAGGACTGAAGCCCCAACCAACCAAGACTACCCAATTTGTGATACTTGTGGTAAGACACACCCTGGTGTTTGTTTCAAAAAGATCGGAGCTTGTTTCAATTGTGGGAAGACTGGTCATTTTGTACAGAATTGCCCAGACAAGAAAAGTGATGCTAAGGACGGACAAAAAACTCAAGGAAGGGTTTATGCACTCACTAGGCGAGAAGCTGAAACAAACTCAACTGTGGTAGCAGGTAAAGTTATCTATGTAATAGTAATTCTTTTTGTATCGTTAGCTTTATATAATTTTGTTGTACTTGTTTATGTGATTTTCCTGAATATTAATTTGATTGTTATAGTATATGATTGTAATTGTATACTTCTAGGTAATGTTTCGGTGTGTGGATATGATGCTTATGCTTTGTTTGATTCTGGTGCCACACACTCTTTTGTATCACGCGCATTCCTTGATAAATTAGGCATTAGTCCTAATGAGCTAGAAAATGAACTTTGTGTCTCAACTCCTTCTGGGGAGTTCCTCTATGCAAGAGAAACTATAAGATCTTGTAGGGTTAAAATAAGGGATCGAGATTTGGATGCCAATTTTATTGTGCTTGATATGTTTGACTTTGACATTATTTTTGGCATGGATTGGCTATCTGCTCATCATGCTAACGTCAAATGTTTTGAAAAAGAAGTAATCTTTAAACATCCAAATGACACTGAGTTCTGCTTCATCGCTCTTAAGATTCATCAATCGCTTTGGCTAATATCAGCAATGCAAGCTCGGAGGTACCTTAAGAAAGGGTGTATGGGCTATTTGGCTAGTGTTGTAGACAATGGTAAGGGACAATTGAAAGTTGAGGATGTCCATGTCGTAAAGGAGTATACCGATGTGTTTCCTGAAGATTTAATTGGGCTTCCTCCTGATCGTGAGCTTGAATTTGAGATCGAGCTACTTCCTGGTACTGCACCGATATCTAAAGCACCTTACAGAATGGCACCGGCTAAATTGAAAGAACTAAAGGAGCAGTTGGAGGACTTACTGGCTAAGGGTTTCATTCGTCCTAGTGTCTCTCCTTGGGGAGCGCCGGTCTTATTTGGGAAGAAGAAAGATGGAACAATGAGGCTTTGCATCGACTATAGAGAACTTAACCGGGTAACCGTGAAGAATAAATACCCCCTCCCAAGAATAGAAGATTTATTCGACCAACTTCAAGGTGCAAGTGTGTTTTCCAAGATTGACCTACGTTTAGGGTATCATCAATTGAAGGTCAAGAAGGAAGATGTGTCAAAAACTGCTTTTAGGACAAGGTACGGGCACTATGAGTTTCTAGTCATGCCTTTTGGATTAACTAATGCTCCTGCAGCCTTTATGGATCTCATGAACAGAGTCTTCAAGGAGTATTTAGATAAGTTTGTAATTGTGTTCATCGATGATATTCTTGTTTACTCAAAGAGTCAAAATGAGCATGAGGAACACTTGAGAAAGGTGCTCGAAGTGCTAAGGGAGAAGCAATTGTATGCAAAGTTTAAGAAATGTGAATTTTGGTTAGATAGAGTGGTATTTCTCGGACATGTTATCTCTGGAGAGGGAATAATGGTGGACCCGAGCAAGATTGAGGCAGTGACCAATTGGCCTAGACCCACTAATGTTAGAGAAGTGAGAAGCTTCTTGGGATTAGCGGGATACTACAGAAGATTTGTGGAGGGTTTTTCCAAGATAGCAACTTCCCTGACTAAGTTGACAAGAAAGAATGTCAAATTTGAATGGAATGATGATTGTGAGAGAAGCTTTAAGGAACTAAACAGAGGTTGGTAACAGCTCCAGTATTAACAATTCCATCAGGATTGAATGGGTACGTAATCTATAGTGATGCATCTCATAAGGGATTAGGGTGTGTTCTAATGCAAAACGGAAAAGTTGTGGCTTATGTCTCTCGACAATTAAAAAACTACGAGCAAAACTACCCTACACATGATTTGGAGTTAGCAGCTGTGGTTTTTGCTCTAAAGATATGGAGACATTACTTGTATGGCGCAAGGTGTGAAATATTCACTGACCATAAGAGTCTTAAGTACTTCTTCACTCAAAAGGAGTTGAATATGAGGCAAAGAAGATGGTTAGAATTGGTGAAGGACTATGATTGTAGCATTAACTACCACCCTGGTAAGGCTAATGTCGTTGCAGATGCTTTGAGCAGGAAGTCTGGGGGGATTCTGGCAATGTTATTGACTATTCAAAGAAATATTTTAAGGGATTTTGAGTCACTGGGGATTGAAGTTGTCAAGAGAGGTGACACCTCTTACTTAAGCAACTTGATTGTTCGACCAACATTAGTTGACAAGATCAAGGAGATGCAGGGTACTGATTATTTTTTTAAGAAGGTCATGGATGGTATTGATGATGAGAAGTATTCTGACTTTCAGCTATTATCTGATGGGGGCTTGAGGTTTAGGAATAGACTATGTGTGCCCAAAGATAGAGAGTTGAAGAGAGAAATTATGATGGAAGCCCACAACTCCCCGTATTCAATCCACCCAGGGAGTACTAAGATGTATTTGGACTTGAAATTGATATACTGGTGGCCCAAAATGAAGAAAGAGATAGCACGATTTGTAGAACAGTGTTTAACGTGCCAACAAGTGAAAGCCGAACATCAGAGACCCTCTAGACTGTTGAAACCGTTATTAGTACCCGAATGAAAATGGGAGCACATTGCTATGGACTTTGTAGTGGGTTTGCCTAGAACTTTAAAGGGCTATGACTCAATTTGGGTGATAGTTGATCGTCTTACCAAGTCTGCTCACTTCTTACCTGTCAAAAGAACTTTCACCTCTGACAAGTATGCACGGATGTATGTTAATGAGGTTGTGAGACTACACGGTGTACCTGTGTCCATTGTATCCGATAGGGACCCTAAGTTTGTGAATCCATTTTGGGTAAGCTTGCATAAGGCGATGGGTACTCGATTAAACTTTAGTACAGCTTTTCATCCTCAAACTGATGGGCAATCAGAAAGGACTATACAAATATTAGAAGACATGTTGCGAGCTTGCGTTCTAGATTTTGTGGGGAGCTGGGATGAACATGTAGCGTTAATAGAGTTTGCCTACAATAATAGTTACCAGTCAACGATTAAGATGGCTCCCTACGAAGCTCTGTATGGAAGGAAGTGTCGATCCCCTGTGCATTGGGATGAAGTAGGTGAAAGGACAGTGTTAGGGCCCACATTAATTCAAGAAACTTGTGATGCAATCAAGAAAATAAGGCAGAACATGATAACGGCTCAAAGCAGACAAAAGAGCTATGCAGATAGAAGTAGAAAAAAATTGGAATTTGCTGTTGGAGACATGGTCTTCTTAAGGGTTGCTCCAATGAAATGAGTCATGAGGTTTGGTAAAAAGGGAAAATTAAGTCCAAGATACATTGGACCGTTTGAAATTTTGGAGAGAGTTGGTGATGTGGCTTATAGATTGGCATTACCTCCAGCACTGTCGAGAGTACATAATGTATTCCACGTGTCTATGTTACGCAAGTATGCTCGTGACCCGTCTCATGTAATTAGTTATGAGCCACTGGAAATTAAAGAAGACCTAACCTATGAAGAAAAGCCTTTGCGCATCTTAGACCACAAGGAACGAGAATTACGCTCCAAGAAAATAAGGCTTGTAAAAGTTTTGTGGAAGAATCATACAATTGAGGAATGCACGTGGGAAGGCGAGGCTGAGATGCGAGTCAAATATCCTAATCTATTTGCTAATCAAGGTATGTTAAATTTTCGAGGACGAAATTCTTTAAAGAGGGGAGAATTGTAATATCCTAAAATAAAAAATAAAATAAAAATAATTATTGTTATATTAAAACAGTGTTAAGGATAAGTATGAATTTAAAAAAAAAATAAAAAAAAATAATTAAATAAAAGGATTTGGCAGATCATGTATGGATAAACTCTACAAAAAATAATGTATTTAAGATTTTATTAAATAATAACAATAAAGATAATAATTATAATAATAAGCTATTATCTTATTTTGAATAGAAGTAATATATTTAGGTTATGAAACCTAAATTCTTACGTTCTTTTTCTTCTTCTCCTCCTTCAAAACAACAACAAAACAATTAGGTTAAATACTCTTAAATCATATCGTTGAAAAAGAAAATTATTGTTAGTCTCTCTTTGACCATAAAGGTAATTCTTCTTCATCATTATTTCTTTAATTTCTTTTAATATTTTTATTAAATAATTTATATTTAAGATAAGAATTTGATAAAAATATGATCTTGGAGGGTTGTATTCTTAAAGTTATGTTTGATGATGATTTTTGGAATGTTTTAAAATAAATTTTTGTATTACAGTTTATTGAATTTTCAATAGCAGTGGATAAAACGAACGTTTTTTGTATTATTTTCGTGATTTTTAAATCCAAATTTATTTTTATATTAAACTAGACATCTCAACGATTCTAACGCATATTCGTTTGTCAAAAATTTCCACATACTTATTTTTATATGAAATTTTGAAGTTCATACTTTAAATCTGTCAGATTCTGAACAACTCGAGTTCCTGAACCATTTTCTATATTCTACGATTGAAATTGGAACCTGAAAATTTTATTTAAATAATTAGACATGATAAGGAAAATTTTGGCTTTTGAATAATTGATAAATATTTTTTATTTAGTTTTTTATGGTTTTACGAAGTTTAAAGTTTTATGCTGAAAATGAAACTAGTGACAGTATTGCTCGGAAATTATGGTTTTGTTAATAGTGATTGGGACTCCATAATCGATTAATATTTTTATGAAACGATTATATATGTGTTAGGATTGATCTGATAAAATTTCGTAATTTTTAGATAATTATTTGAATTTTAATTGATTTTATAATTCAATGTGTTCAGTGTTGAAAATCTAAAAAACAGATTGTTGTAATTTAATTTGAACTCAATTTTACGTATGAATTTGATCTCCAAATTATTTGAAACTTTTTGTGTGTAATTCCATATATGTTTTTTGTATGTACTAAAATCAGTTTTTAAAAATTAATTTTAAATATTTTTATAAAAAATGTTAAGCGCAGCAAGTATGCGTTTTGTGTACAAGTTTTTAAAATATATATAAATTGAAAATTATATTTTTTAAAGAATTAGAAAATAATAATAATAATAATAATAATAATAATAAATAAATAAATAAATAAATAAACAAACAATAATAATTGAGTTGTTCTTTGATTTTGAAATAGGCTAGGAGTACAGAAAAATACTTTCTTTGCTGGTCTAGACTTTTGCTTGAGTTGCTACGTTAAGGTAAGTAAACTTATTATACTTGAAATATTAAGTGGTCTGATTATTTTGTTTGTATGCTTGTATGACTTTATTATATGCTAAGCTTGTTATTATAGATATAATTCATATTGATGGTTCATGTGTGTAAGGTCAATTGCATAAACATGTGTTTGTCATGTGCATATTTGCATACATGAATGTTAAAGTTTTTATATCAAAAAGGTTTCATTTTATTAAAGCAAACACGTTTTCGTGAAAAGTATTTTGATAGAATGCCTTTGACAATCGTTATGATTTGACTTTGAATGGGAGCATATTGTATTTGTTTGGGCCGTATGGGGGACGTGTCCCTAACTTACTTAGGATATCCGGGGGCATTTGGTTCCTTACCATTAGGTATGGACGTATTTGTGCATGTGAGAATTTGTTATGGAATTCCAATTGTGTCCCTTCGATATTTGGCTCACTTGTACTTACCCTTCATGCGTGCCAATCACCGACGGGTGATTTATTTGTATTGGGTCACCGACGGGTGACGTATTGTTTTGGCTCCACAATTATTACGAGAAATCAAGGCATTCTATAAAAAGAAAAATTGTAAAGAAAAATTGCATTGAGAAAAATAAAGTTTTGATTGGGTAATGACCATTTTTTACATATTCATTTTCATGATCATGTATAACTAGAGTATGACATGGTGTTAAATGGTTGTTGATGTGTATGCTTATTATTTCATGTATGATGAAGTTTGCTTACTGAGTGGTATCACTCACCCCAATATTTACTTACATCTTTCAGGTAATACATGAGGAGGATTTGATACTTTTTCTAGTCTTTAAAGGTCCCCTTAGAAAGTTAAACGTTTGTTATCAGGTTTCTATTTAATTAAATAATGAGCAACTACGACTCTTAGTTTTAAGTTTCAATCAGGTGGTTTTGTTCCAGATGTTTTGTTGAATAATTATGTTTATGGATTATATTATTTCAATTTATTATTGGTGATAAATATGATTTTTGGGTTAATTTAATAATCAATTTATCGGGGTGTCACATTTTGTTTATAAACATATATTTTTAAATATAGTCTCAAGCTTAAAATTCTAAATCATATTTTACTTTTTACATTTTCATATGTTTATTTTAATTTTAGTTTTAACAACTATAAATTTTGAGGTGTTTGATTGAGCTTTTAATTTATTTAAATTTTTTAGTTAATAAATTTATTTTATTCATGAATAATACTAATACTTATTAACTTGTTATATTTTTATTATAAGTTAATTATAATATATTAAGTTATTAACTATATATTTTTTTAGTGTTATCTGTATGTCTTTATTATAATATAATATAAAAAAAAATTCAGTATTGAACTAAGTATAGTCAATTATAACTTCTACTAATTTTCTACTTTGTATAAAAAAAAATTAATTTGCAGCCCCCCTTAAAAAAAATTTTTGGCTCCGCCCCTGACTGACTAATTATAATACAATTCAGTCAAATACGACTATACTTAATTTATCCAATATGGTGTACCAAATATAGCATTAATGTTATGACAAACATACAAATAAAAAAAGTTAAAAAAATAAATATTTATAATACATATATTTATCAATAATCAATAAAATATAAAATAATATACCAAAAATAATACATGATTTCCATCCTCTCGTACCCCATACGCAGAGTTGTTCGCTTACTTCCCTCGAATAGTTATTTACATAGTAAAGAAGTTGTATCTTACACTCCACAACTTTCTTAGCGTATCAAATTAATATTTTATATAATACATTAAAATTTAATGAAGTAGATTAATTTAAAAAAAAAATATATATATATATATATATATATATATTTCTCTTAGTAATTTCTGAAAAATAGGTGCTATATATAAGTTTTGTAATATTATAAATTTGTAATTGAGATGGTATAATAAAATTGATTACTAATTTAAATGCAAGAGGGAAATAAATGGTTTTATTTTAAAAAAAAATTATGCAAAATTTCTGTAATTATTAACTAAAACACTTATAATTTTATAATTATAAAAAATAAGTACGTTCGGTATATAATTATAAAAAATAAGTAATTAAAATCTTATAATTATTTTAAATAATAAATTTTATTTCTAAAATAAAAGTATATTTTTTATACTAGAATTTTTAATTTTAAAAATAATAGAACAAGAAGTACTTTACTATAATTATAAAATTAAAGTATATATGTATATATATATATATCAAGATTATTAAGAATTTTTTTTTTTTTTTGTTAAGAAGGGGGTTTTCTGGCATAATTTGTTTTAAATAATTAAATTCTGATATATTATTTATGATGATTACAGATTTGTAATCGATGGACAGCGTGTTCAAAATGTATCGTACATCACAATTAAGTTAAAATGTCCATATATAAAGTCCCAAAGAGTACTTTATTAGAGCAGGTAGGGGTAATTTAGTAAACCTGATTTTATCGGAGATAAATAGACAAAACGGCATTTAAACACGTTCATACTTGGAATGGGACTATGGAGTAAAGTAGTGACTATGCGAGCGCGTTGAGGTTAGGTCCCCTTCATCCGACCACAAACACTATTTTAATACAAAAATTATACTAATTTTTTCATATCCACCCATTACAATATAACTCTAAAATTATATTTCTTTTAAAAAATATACTATAATTAAAAGTACATAACTATCAACACTAACCCCAAAATGTCAATTAAATAAGTTTTAGTTAAAGATATATAATTATAATAAAATAGATATTAAAAGCAACACTTTTATATTTTCTCTTTTATTAATTTTTAAAAAGAAAAAAATATGCACAAACAATATTGTGAATAGTATTACAATAAATGAATATTATTAAAAAAAATACATTTTGAAATTTAGGGTAACATTGTTTTTTTTTTTTTTTTTTGCTAAATGTAACATTGTTTAATTTAATATAAAATTATAAAAAAAAATTTATAATAATTTTTAGTACTAAAATTTAGATATTGGGATCCTTAGAAATGATCTTGCAGTGTTGCACTAGTCGGTGGTAAATTTATCTTCTCGAAGACAGACGAAATTGCCCTTACAGTTGGAGAAAATGGCATTACCTTGGAAAATTCTTCCAACGCGTGACGGTTGCTCCGCATTATTTGGATTTTGAACGGTGCAGCCTTTTCTTTATGGAATTTTTTTATGATAAAAATAGTAAAAGATTTCAATAATAATAAAAAATACATATAATAAATGTCATCAACCCCCATTTTTCTTTATGGAACTTTCGAAAGAAAAGACTGATGGTAATGTTAAAAGAAGATGACGTTGAGTGAGAAAAATAGGCTAAATTCTTTCCACCGGTTATAAACTTAAAATTACAATTACAACTTATTTAATGTAATAACTAATAAGTAGTAATTTTATATGAATGGATATATATTAAATAATATATTAATTATTAATTAAATATAAAATTAAAAATATAAAATATAATATAAATTTTTTAAATATAAAATTAAATATATAAAACAAAAAAATAATATAAAATTTTTATTAACAAAAAAATTAATTAAATTATGATATACATTAAATTTTGATTAAAAAAAGTTATTCATTATTAAATTTACAGTTTTAACATATTTTTTTTAAATAATATATTTTTATTATATTTTAACTATTTTAATATAAATACATAATTAACTAATATGGTCAAGTATGGTAACTAAGACACTTTTTTTTTTTTTTTTTTGTATAAACTTACGACACATATTCTCGCGTTTAAATATAATTGCATTGGTAATTTATTTTTCGACATTAGAAAATTAATTATGTTCTGTTAATTAAAATAGAACTTCAGTGTAATTTAAAAAAAGAAACAAAACTATATCGTTTATAAGATTTATAAAATGAATTTATATTTTACATTTTAAATAAGATACATCAACTGATCCACGCTCCCATCTATAATGTATTATTGGATGACCATTACATATATATACTTTTTAAAAATAATTTATAGAAATGAAATTCTTAAAGAAAAACTAAAGCTTTCTAAGTGTTGGATGTATTTTATAAAAGGAAGATGGCATAAATGGTTCCATTTTTAAAAAAAGATTGGCACAAAAGTCTTATAATTATTTAATCAAATATTAATTTTATTATTATAAGAATTGAGTATATTTACTTCCATAATACTAAAAAAATGAATACTGTCCCATAATTATTTTTTAAAAAAAAATACTAAAATGTACTTTTTTATACTAATTTTTTTAATTTTTATGAATAATAAAATTAAAAACACCCATCATAAAATTACAAGGTTAAAATATATATTTTTTTACATAATATCAATATTATTAAGACTTTTTTTTTCCTTTTATAAAATATGTAAAATAGAATCACGAATAGGACAAAGTGAACTAAGATATAAAATTTAAAAAGTTAAAGTCAGCTGAGTTGATTTACTTTGGCCATTAAAAAACCCAAATGATAAAAAAAAAAAAAAAAAAAAAAATGTTAAAATAATATTTTTAAAATTTATAATAATAAAAATAATATTATAATAATATTCAATTAAATAACGTTCAAAATTAAAAAAATTTAAACTACAGCAACTAATTTAAAATACGATTAATTGAATAGGACTTTCAAAAAAAAATGTGTAATATTATTTTTTCAATTATAAAAATATATGATTTGAATAAAAAAATATTATTTTTATTATTATAAATTTTAAATATATTATTATATATATATAAAACGTGGAGTCTTATTAATCCCACGCATGACTAATCACAAAATTATCATATTGTTTATTTATTAGGACATACTTTACCTACTTTCTAAGGCATGTAAGTATTAGAACAAATTAGCACAATTCAAAATTCAAAAATATCTTTATTTTATCTCAAAGAAAAGCTAGAAAAAGTAAGAAGATTCAAGATAGATAGGGCTTGCTTTTGTCAGCAGGTACACAAAATAATAATAATAATGGAAAAAAGTTTTTTATTTTTGGTTGACCTTATATTTTGTAGTGTTGAAATAATTGGCAGAAAGGATCTTATTCCTTGTAGAAATTATTTATAGTAGGGGCCATCAACGTTCCTATCCAAGTTACGTTTTGAATAATAACAATAAATATTTATTTGTATATTTAAATTATTTATATGATAACTATGTTAAAAATAATTTTACCACAAATTATAATATATATAATTTATATATAAATTTTTATTATTTTAACATATTTTCGTAACAATAATTTGCTGGCAAAAAGAAGGCCAAAGTGTTTAAGAAAGGAATTCTCATCGTATAATCATTTAAATTCATATGTGCTTTACGTGGTTTGAAAAACAACCATCTGGCCATATTTCCATATAATTGAAACACCCTCCACTGAGCACACAGCTTGAACCAATAAAACTTAGAAAAAGAAAGTAGGGTTTTGTGGTCCAACTATTCTTCGCCCCACTAATCCTACCATGTATTCTAGAAAGTTTAGTTATGGTTGGTTAAATTATCCTCTGTGGTTAGTCGGTAGTTATCTAGCATAATTTTTTTTAGTTTAATTAATTAAATTAAATTAAAATTAAAATTTTTGAATTGAATTAATTTGAACCAATTTTAAGTTAGATCAAATAACTTGAAAAATATTAAAGTAGATTAAGGTAAATTCATTAATTCAAAATGAAATAAAAATAAATTTAATTTTAAATGAAAAAAGAAAAAATTACTTAAAAATTAAAATAATCTTCTCTCTTTTAGTCTTTCACTTTAATGATATATTAGTTATTTTCTTTTTCTTTTGAAAAAAAAAACAAATAAGAAATAAATAATTGTAATTTATTCATTTTGTCATATTATTATGTTACATGCTTTGATATTAATGCTTTTAGTGTTAAATATCCAATCTCTTTAATCCAAAATAACATATATTTATCTTTAATTTTAATTAATATTACGCATATTATATCTTTAAACCGATTAAGCATTAATCTTTATAGTAAAATTTTAAACCTTTATCAGTATGTGTTGTGCTATTCTCTTTCAATTAGTACATTGTCTTAATAAATTATATAATTGTCAAAGTTGTGTTCTCATGTGACAATTTAAGCTACTTAAATTATTCATTTTTCAATAAGTACATGTGTAAAAAGTTTATTAACAATTTGAGTTAATCTGAGTCAGTATGTTTGTGTTTGATTTGAATTTGAGCTCACTTCTATTAACTTGAATTAAATTTGATTTAAGTTAGAATTGAACCAATTGAAATTGGGTTAATCCAGGCCAACTCAAACTAGTCTATCTTGTATGAATTGACACCATTCAAACCATACTTGAATTGAATTAGCATATGTGGCAATTTGAACTGTATTATTTTAAAAAATTTGGGTTTGGTTTCAATTCAGGTAATATATAGGGTTCAAAAAAATTTATACCAATTCAAACTAATCTAATATGTACGAATTGACACCATTCAAACCATACCTGAATTGAATTAACATATGTGGCAATTTAAATTGTATTATTTTAAAAATTTTGGGTTTGGTTTCAATTTAAGTAATATATAGGGTTCAAAAAAACTTGACACGTTAATTCGTTTGACATTTTTTTTTTTTGCTTTTTAAATGAATACTAAATAATATATTTTTATGTACTTAAAAAATATATTTGTTAACAAATGGCAATCCTATAAATTCTATTGTAAGATTATTTTTTTATCAATATGAAACTTTGAATACTAATATATTCTCAAAGAATAAATCTGTCTTTTATAAAGTTCATAATTTTATATTTTAGTATATTTTATATATATTTTATTGGTCACTTATTTTATATTTTTCCTAATTTATTTATTTTTTAGGAGAAACCACAAGTTTTCTATTTATTAATCAAGGAAGCTTTAATATCATGTTAAAGTCATAGAACTTATGAATAATTTAATCTCAAAATGTTAACGCAATAAATGAATAAACTTATGATGGTTTGATAAAAGATAATACTAATATTATAATAGAGTTACAAAAATTATGAGCCTTTCCATCCATTAGGTTAAGCTTCAAGGATTGGGCAGTTATGACTTTTATAAATTTTTATATGGTATCAAACTTTCAGTCAATTAATGGGCAAAAAACATGTTATCTCTTCTCACAAAAAATATGGGCGTGCAAAAGAGAAAAAAAAAACTCCACACAATAAAATATAATAAAATAAGTAAAAATACAAAATAATAAATTTTATAAGAGATAAAAATTCACACTCTAAGTGAATGTTAAAGCTAAAAATCCTACATTAACAAACATAATACTATAATAAATTTTTTAAAAATTATGATTCTCTTTATTTATTGAATTAATATTTTAAAATTGGACAAAGATGTTAACATATTAACGAGGATGTAAAATTCTTTCATTTTTTTAGCTGCTTTTTATTATATATATTAAATGCATCATTTGAACCTAATTATAACTAAAGATATGTAAGTCTTACACATATCACTAGGTGAGTAACTAACTTCTTCCAGCATTTAAAATATACGAAGTAGATCAATTCTTCTCTTATATTAGTGCTTGTTATTACGCAATAAACAAAATAATTAATACCCTTTTATGTGCTGTAATATAGTTAGTAGTATTTTAATTACATGATATAATTTTGTTAATCATTTTTGTGCAATGCACATATATTTTGTTGCAATGTAAAAAAATATTTGTTTTTTTTGCATGCAGTGTACTGTGCATATATTTTTTTTAACGTAAAAATATATATGTATTTTTAAGGATTAAAATTAAAATCAATTTATAAAAAAAAATTAGTTAAATAATTATATGTTGAATAAAGCTCATATTCAATTTTATTATTATTTTAAATTAAACGTACCAGGTTATTTATTTCCTATGAAAAGTTATATAGACATGGTCACTTGATGTTATTTCTTGTTGGTAAAGGATTTTATTAATAACTTTGGATTAAGGGTTTTTTTTTATTTTGAACAAACCAAAGCATATTTCATTAAAATAAATAAATAAAGAAGTTTTTTATCCAATTTCACAACATAGCGAATGTTAGGGGTGGACATTTTTTTTCAAAAATCGACCAACCAACTCAAGTTTAGGTCCAAACCGAGCGTATGCTTTTTGTCTTTGAAGGTTGATTGGTCCGATAGGTCCAAAATATCACAAAATCGACCTAGTCGGTTCGGTTGTAGGTCCGACAAAAATAAAAACCGACAAAATCGAACCGACCTACACTTTTATATATTAATATATATTTTTTTAAATATTTTTAAATATTATATAATAAATGTTATAAAAAATAAATAAAATTAAGAATTAATTAATATTATACAAATATACAATGTAAAAGTCTTAAACAAATATTTAGCTTTTGAAATCATGATTTTAAATTTAGGAGGGTGAGTAGTGGAGCATCAAACATGAAGTGTCAATAATGAGATATCATTCCCATATGACACATAATATGAACAAGGATAGTAGTTCTTATAGCCGAAAGCAACACATTTGTATGCTCTAGTTTTTAAAAAACTATTTAGAGGGGTAAAATATTGTTTGTATTTTTTATTATGATAATAATATTTAAGTAAAATTATAAGTCCAAAACTGCCAAATCAACCTCCCTCAAATCAACATTGTAGGTCGGCTTGAAAGTTAGTTTTTTAGGAATTATAGGTCGGCTAAGGTTTTGAATTTTTTTAAACAGCCAAATCAACTTATAAAATGATGTAATAGCAGATCTATCGGATCTATGCCCACCCCTAACAAATGTACAGACAACTAGACAAGTATAAAAGCTAGTAATATGCGCGGCCAAGTTATTTAGTCAAATGCTGTAATTGGGCCTTGTCCAGAAGAAGAGCGATTCAAAATTAAAAAGGAGCTGATTACATTTACACCAGCATCCACACCAACATCCTTTGGCATCCCAATTAAAAATTCAAACTAATTTTTTTGTTCCTAAAAATTCAAATTAGTTAAAATGCTTCCATTTGTCCTAAATGTCAAAATAACATAGATTATATTTAATAAAAATTCTAATTTATAATATTTATGATTAAATAACAATTTTTATAATTTATGATTATTTTATAAAAATAATTTACATAGTGATGACAATTTTTATCAAGTTATTTTAAAAAAATATATATCAAAAATTACTTGCTAATTGTTTGGTAATATTTTCTGTTTTCTAATTTTTTTTTTCAAAGTCTTAATTTTTTGTAAAAAAATATTGATTATTATTTACATATCTTAATTTTTTACTTATTTTCTTCCAATATTTATACTTTCAAAAGCCACTTGATTTATTTTCTAGAAAAAATATTTAATAAAAATAAAAAATGAAAAATTTAGAAGATTTTTGAATCACTAAATATTTTAGTACTGATTTTTTAAAATTATAAAAATTAAAATAAGAAATTATTATTAAACATACATTATTAAAAATCACTTATAAAGAAATTAAAATTAAAATCACTATAAATATAACCTAAATCAACTTTAAAATACCTCAGTAATGTAGCAACGGCAAACGTCTCAACGTATATAAGTTATTCAATTACCAAAATCAGAAAATAATATTCAATCTTATTTAAATACCCAATTCAATTATTTATCATAGACTCGGATTGATGGAAAGATCACTCCAAGGCAGTGTTTGAACAAAATAATATCCAAGCAGTGTTTGAACAATAATAAAATATAAAGGCTAGGATTTTATTTCCTTCGCTCTCTTGTACTTGTTTGAGAGTTCAACGTTGAGGCTTAATTACAATTTAACTTTGGCATAAATAATTTAATTAATTTTATATATATTTATTTATGTTATAAAAAAATAAATTTTTTTATATAAATAAATTATATGATATAATTAAATATATGTAATTTATTTAGAATAGCCTTGCACTTTAAGAAAAAAACTAAACTCCTTCAAATCTTAACATACGGGTCGGCGCTAAGACTCTGATTTTGACTGTTGAAGAAAGTTCTTATCTCAGTTAGTAGCTCCCTCCTTTTTTTTTTTTTTTTAAAGAAGATAAAACTAAGGATTATAGATTTTTGCATAAATTTATTATAATGCAATTTTTATGTTTTTTTTTTTGTTAATAAAAAAAAAAAGGCAAATGTTATTAGTGCCTGAAACAATTCATAAAGTTTCTAGTATTGTAGTATATTTATTCATTTTAGTAAATTATGTAATTAATTACATCTTTTATCTTTATTTTTAATTAATGAAAACTTTTATTTAAAAAAAAAATTAAATGTTAAGGGTGATGTTGATGGAGACCATCTATATTATTTTAAATATGTGATTTTGTATACTATCAATATTTACTCATATATTTGATCTATGTTAATGATACTTATAAAATAGTATATTGAAAATAATAAAATACATGAATGGTTGAAAATGTCAGCCTAAGCGGGTGCTGACCTGATGACCTTGAAAGAAAGGATAATCATCAACTCATTCTTCGTTGAGAATTGGAGGAGCCACTTCACCAAATCAAGTGGACGTTGGTTTTGTAACTTAGTAGTAATTATATTATTATTTTGGTATTTGCCTTCGATCTTAATATTAAATTATGATAATTTAATATTAAGTTCACTGATATTTAGAGTCGATAATTTTTTATACGATTTACAAATTCTATATGATTTATCAACAAAATAGTTAGATTTGAGTTGAGCTTATATAAATTAAGTTGTAAATAGATCGATTTGTTTAACTTATTTAAAAAATCAGGTATTAACGAGTTAATCAGATAATCTGTAATCCGTATAAGTAACACAAGTAAATAACTAAAATTATTACGATATATAGGTAATTATTTCTTATTTAATTATTGAGATGATGTTTAAATTTATTTCTTATTTTATTTTATTAGTTTTATTAATTTATAATAATATGTTATTTAGTTTAATTTTGTATGTTTTTATTATTGATTATTTATTTTAGACTTAAAACAAACTTTTACTTACAAAAAATTTATGATATATATTTTTATTAGACTTTTTTATTACTGTTTGAGACTTTAACATATTAGCTTTGATGTATCATAATATTTATGATTATTAATATTATTTTTATTTTATATTAGTTAATACTTTTACATTTTTTGTTAAAATAATGCTTAAATTAATTTAATTTTTGGAGCCTAATTAAAATTTATTGTGTTAATATGTTACATAAATATATATTGATACTTAATATAATATCTCTGATTTTTTTATATTATAAAATATAATATATTTACACAAGTTAAATGTGTCAATCTATTTATTAAATAAGTTAAGTTAGAGTTGCACTTTCTGACCAGTTTAATAAATAGGTTGGATCAGGGTCAAGCTTATATAGATCAGATTGTAAACAGGTCGATCTAAACTTGACATAACTCACCCATTTTGACAGCTCTACTGGTATTTATTTTATCAAAAAGCTATAATAAGAAAATTTAAGAAGAGTTTCTTAAAAAAAAAAAAAAAAAAAAAACACTAGGTGAATTTTTTAATTATTAATGATAGAAATAGATTGCAATAAAAATAATTTTTTAAAATTTTATAAAATAAGTAAAATATTTTTTTAATAGTACTATAAAAATTGTTCATGAGCTCGATTATAATACCATAAAAAATGAATGAAATTTAATAGTAATTGTTTTTTTATACAAAACTTTTATTATTTATTATTCATTATTATTACGAGCAAAAGTATAGAAAAATTTTATCAATATTTTTTAAGAGTTAGAAAAAAAAAAAAAAAAAAAGACATAATAGTGATGCAAATGTCACTATATCTTTAATTTTATAATTTTTAAGTTGAATATTTATAGTTTTGTTATTTATGAAAATTAAATATTATAAGTTCTTAATTTTAATATTTTTGTTAGACTAGAAGTGTTTATTTTAAAAAATTATATAAATATGATTGTTTACGTTTCATAATAACAAGATTAAAGTGCTCATTTGAAAAATTACGAGATCTCTAGTACCTAATCTAATAATTATTAGATCAATGCGCTCATTTAATAAAAATTATAGGATGTCTAAGACCTTTTTTCCTATATAATATACCTGCTATCAATAACAATCTTATAATTAGAGTAATAAAATGTGATATCTTAAGTATTTTTGATATTATCGATAGTAACTCGATAATATTCGTATTTTAAAGGTCTTAACAATGTAGACAAAATATCAACGTGAGAAAAAATCGAAATAATATAAATATTTGTAATAAAATGTCGAATAATATCGATAAAATATCATTTATGTTTAATTTTATTTATTTTTTTTAAATAATTTACTATTATATATATTTATTTAATTTTATTAATTATAAAATTTATTAATTTAAATAATTATTTTAAGCATTTTAATTACATATTCGGGCAAAGTAAGTGTTAAATGCATTTATATTTATACGTATTAAATAATAAAATTAATCTAAAAAATCAATAATGGAATGTTTTGATATTTTTGAAGATTTATTATTGTTTTCATAATTATATTTGTATATAATTGTCATGAAATTTTTTCCAATATTTCCATCAATAATAATAATATTTTTGATATATTCATAAAATTTAAGTACGAATGTTTTAACTTAGGTTGATATTTCAAACTTTGTTCTTAAGCATTTTGGTTAAAAAAAATTAAAAAATAAATTTTATTGTGATACAAATGAATAAGATGGGTGAGGATAAAAGATAGCAAAGAAAATAGTGCAATGTGTACAATCTATACGAGTTTATTTTTACTTTAGAGATCCACATTGTGTGCATTTATGTAATATAAATTGAGCTATAATTTTAATATTATTTGTTGCGTCTATGTTCTAATCTAAAATATCAACGTATTAGAATATTAGTCTACTCCAATTATGTATTCAATTTTTTTCAATAAAAAATTTGTTCACAAACCTAACATTTTTGTTCTTGTGTTTCATAGTTTTTTTTTTTTTTTTTTTTTTTAATTTTTTTACAAATATAGTTTTTTTAAAAAAAATAAATTTGGTTGGTTTTTCTTGTACAAACTAATAAATACCATTTACTAATAATTATGTTGATATTTTTATTGTATATTAATTTTACATTATTAACTTAAATAGTTGTTTTAATTACATTAAAAGTGACAATATTCACGTTTAAACTGGTCATTTTCAATAAATTCTTTTATGAATTGATAATGTTTATTTTGATTGAATTATTTTTGTGTTAAGAACATGTTATATCATTAAAAAATAATCAATTAATATATGTTATTTTAAAAAAATGCTCATTAAATATAATTATATCATGTTATCATTATCATATTATATTAACTTCTTAAATAATAATAAAATATTAATTAAATATTTAATTTGTGTCTTCATTTAATATTTAACTTTTTTATTAAATATAGTTATTAAAGTACTGTTAATGTCAAATTCATAAAGTTTGTATAATGTATGGATTACATGTTATTGTCACGTATTATTCTACTTATTACTTATAAAATAATTTTTATTATATTTATTATTTTTTAAATTATAAAATTAATTAACTATTTATTTTAAGAATATTGTTCAAAACCTTTATACAAAATTTTAATATCAATTTGTTCATTTATTATAATAATAGCAACTCCAAATAAAAAAAAATTTATGTCTTTTTTTTTATTTTTATTTTTTTTATCTCCGTCTTTTATTTTTTAGAATATAAAATTTTGTAGAAACAATAGTTGTAAGTTATAACTCAATAATAAATATTATTATATATTTATTAAATTTAAATACCGAAGTTACACAGGTAAAAAAAGATTTTTTAAATAGAGTTAAACTTCACCATTATGACCAGTCAGTTCTCACTTCTGTTATTATCATCCCAATGTTAAAAGGGATTAAATGATCATTACCGACAACCTATAAAGCCATTAGATTAGAAGCTCATGAGCGTTTTAGTGAAAAGAGGAGCTTATTTCGGCTATAGAAAAAACAAAAAGTATTATCTTTATTATAAAGAGGACTTGTAAATTTTTAATTATACAATATAATTTTTTTTATATATAAAATTTTAATTTATCTTATTAAAAAATATAAATATATATTTTTTAATATTAAAAAAAATAAATATGTCTTTTTTATTAAAAAATTTAAAATAAAATTAATTTAATAACTGAATTGTTTACCTAGAAAGAATTTCAACAATAAATTTGTGATAACTTTTAAGCAATCTTGCACCGAATTGAGAGCTTTTTTTAATAGTAATTTATTTTATTGGGTTAAGTAGCCCATATTATTTTCAACAAACGCTAGAATCCAAAGCATTAGCAATGAGCATTTTCTTTCTATGGCCAGGTTTGGCTTTAATAGCAGAATTGCTTATATTGTGCATTGCGTGATGCCCGGAATTCTGGTTGTTGCAGTAACATTTGGGATATCTGTTGTCAATTTGAGGAGTTTGGCCCCACAAAGCATCAAATTTTGAGGATAAAACTTTTTATACATAAATAATTATCTTTAAAAAAAATGTATATTTAGTATTAAAAAGAATAAAAATATTTTTTTATTGAAGAAATTAAAAATAAAATTAATTAAATAATAAAATTATTTATCATCATAAGAAAAAAAATAATAATAAATTTTTATTACATTTTTTATTCGTATTACGACGTGTCAAAATAGTTACTCCTAAATTGAATTTGGGCAGTAGTCGGTTGCGTGATATAAAATGCCAACCACAAATATCAAAATTGCTTTATGGTCTAAAAGACGGTGAACGCGTAACTTAGCTTGTTTTGGAACAATGGCTTTCTTTTTATTTCTTTCTAGACGCAAAAGTAGTGATAGCCACTAAAGTCTAAAGAGAGTTTTTCTTTTGACCCTTAATTACATTATTTTTATTTTAAATAATTTTATGTATCATTAATAGAGTATTAAAATGATATTTTTAGTCTCTAATTAAATTGAATTAAAATATAAAAAAATGTTAGACTTATAATACATAAGTGACATCCTTAAGCATTTTTTTTTTTTTTCATCTCATGGTCAATTAAAATTAAAAATTGGACACATTTAAAAACAAAATTTATTTAAAAATAATATTTATATTAAAAAACCTTTTTTTTTTTTTTTAACGATATATCACTGCTATAATGGTGCCATAATGGACCCATTGCCAAAGTTTTGACGACAAGCAAGTTAAAATATATATATATTACTCAAATTATGCTTAAAAATAATGAAAAGTTAAGAAAATTATCAAAAATAATGCTTTTAAAATTTATGATAATAAAATTAGTATTTCTATAATATTAAACGTTTAATATTAAAAAAAATTTAAATTATTACAATTTAATTTAAACTGTATTAAATAAAATTATTTTTTAATCATAAAAATATATTATTTAAACATAAATAATACTATTTTTATTATTATAAATTTAAAAAAAAATACTGTTTTTATTATTTTTTTTCATAAGCTATCACTTAAATTATCATCTCACGCAAGAAAGTCTATAAATTCCAAATACAGAGACTAACCTGCTGTTTGCAATTTTGGACCATTATCGATATGAAAATCGTGTTATATATGTTAGATAATTTAAAAAAAAAAATTAATTCTTCATATAATATGGTTAGAAAAAATAATTTTTTTAAAAACATAAAAAATATTGATTATTTTAAATAATTTTAATATCTATATCGTATTATATTATTATCTAATATTAAAAATTGTTGTAGCAGACTTCAAGTTACGAACAGGGATTTTCTTCAAAATTCAACTTGTCAGCAGTGCTAGGTTTGTCCAACGAAAATGAAAATGAAAATGAAAATATAAATAGAAACCTAAATATAGAAAGTGGGTCCAGGCTGGAGTTGAATGGTCAAAAAGCAAGAGACTATTGAAAAGTTGAAACTTTCAAAAGGAAGCCACTGACTGACTAGACATAGGGAGAGAGAAATTAACCAGCATAGAAAACGAAATAATAATGTATAAAATTTTGGGCTTGATTGGTTTGGTGTGTTGCATAATTTGACTGTCTGTCCACCAAACCAGAACGAAACGAAACGAAACTAAAGAAATTGGAAAAGCAAACCAAGTTCCCTTATATTTTGTCTGTTCATTCTCTTTTTCTGAAACCAAATTAGTTTTTTAATACAACAATCAAACTGCAATGTCCTTTCACCTTTTAGTCGGCACATGATTGGCTATTGAGGTTCCTTCAATTTTTTTCCAAATTCCCAGTCTAATTTCTGGTAATTTCTCTCTTCTATTTCAATAAATTCATCGTATTTTGACAGAAAGATTCGTTTTGATTTTGGAATCCAGGATTTGTTCTATTTTATTTATTATTATTTTTCTTGTTTTTGTTCGATCTATGGGGGGTTTTATTTCGGTAATTTGTTCTTCTTTGTTTATGTTGTTCCCTTCTTTTAGATGTTATTTTTAGTCCGATCTGTTTGGTTTCCGGGAAAGTGTATGGAATGATATATGAAGGTTACTCAGAAATCAGAGTATTAGATTTCAAGCCCCTACGACCATTTGGGTGCTGAGAAAGAGGCCCCTAGATTATTATTTACTACTTACTAGTATGTTTTCATTACATTTTTTAGTTTTTTCTGGGTAATTTTATTTCAACTTTTTTAATTTTCTTACCATTCGAAAATGCTTGTGTTTCGCTTTTTACAGAACATTAATCACAATTGACTAACAAAGTAAATGTTTATTTTTGTCATTTGCTTCAGAGCTTAAAAAAGCATAAAAACGCATCTATTTAGCTTTAAAACTAATTTGGATTCTCAATTGCATATTGTCGGGATTCTCTGTTCTTTTGCATAGCTCTTCACAATTGCATATTTGGATGGGTGTTATATGTTAGCAGTCATGTCAATAGCATGACTAAATTGTACAACTTCTTGTCTTTACACTTCAATAATATGCTAAATTATACCATTAGTTCTTAAACTTTAATTAAATTTACATATCGTGATGCAGTGTGCCTGCACATGTTTCACATTGTATAAGAAGTTAGGTAGTTATATGCTTATAAAGGGTGAGCACTTTTTGGATGATATTACGTGTTTTGGAATTATCCCAAAAGCAAAGTTGGGAGAGCTCATTGAACTAATTAGTCATGACCACAGGCCCATTGAATTCGTGGTTATGGTCCAAAGTGAACAATATCGTGGCACTTGGAGTGGATTCTGCCTCACTGTATGCAGAAAGGTTAACCCTCCTGCATCAGTTGGTATCAGAACCATGACTCAACTGGACCATGTAGGCTTGCGTTCTTACAAGGACGTAAGACTTCCGAAGTGGGAGTGTATGATGCAGTGTGCCTGCACAACTCGCACTTAGCTTGAAGCTAAGTGATTATTTGCTTATAAGTTGTGAGCACTCTCTAGATAGTATGACGAATTTTGAAAACACTGTAAAAGTAAATTCATGAGGGCCCATTGAACTAGTGAGTTATGATGTGGGCCGATTGAACTAGCAGTTATGGTCCAAGTGACCATTATCATACCACGTAGAGTGGATCCCGCCCTACTGTACGTAAAGGAATTGACCCTCCTGCATCACATCATTCCCAAACTTTTAAAATGTATAATTTAGTTTTCAAACTTTTAAAGTCACACATAAGTTTATAAAATTTTAAATCATACAATTTAGTCCCTAAATTATTAAAATTTAACACATAATTTCTAAAATTTTAATTCACAAATATGTAATTTAGTAGTCAAGTTAGGACCTATATGTGAAGCTTTCAAAGTTTGTGAATAAATTGTAGAATTTAAAAGTTTAGAGACCTATTTATAAAATTTAAAAGCTCGGGATTAAATTGTATATTTTGAATTCTCTGTGTGAATTTGTAAAGTTTGGAGACTAATTGAATAGTTAAACCTTATTAATAAATAATAGAGAAAAGTATCGTGGAGTTTACTCAGATTAAGTCATTTGTATTTTTTGTTTCCTAAAATTATAAGTGGTGTTATTTAGTCATTTAGTTTTAAAAAAATGGTTCAATTAAGGATAAAGTACATGATTTTAATGCCTTTTTTAATTAAAATATTATGTTTTAGGAGGCCAATTAAGAACAAATTATATTATTTTAATATTTTTTATATTAAATTATAAATTTAAAAATAATATTTTAATTAAAAAAATAATAAAATCATATGTTTTGTTCTTATTTGACTCATTTTTATAAAATTTAGGGATTAAATAATATAGCTTATAATTTAATAAATCAAATGATACAAATGACATACGCAAATGACATAGATCTCTATGGCACTCCACCCTCAATAATAATACAATCCTATCTTTTGTTGTCTGCAGTTAACTGATTTACTTCATTGATCTGTGAGAGATAAGCTTCAGGAGTATTCTTCCAAAGGAATGGCTTTTGCTAGCGTAGCTAGTGGGCATACAATTGGTGTTGATAAATTGCCTGCTGAAATGAATGACATGAAAATCAGAGATGATAAGGTGAATGATTGTTCTGTGAATTTTATCTTGCTTTATCTTCTTTAATCTTCTTAGTTCAATTAGTGAATTTACAACCCTATCCATGATAGGTCAGTGTTGACATTCATTCGATGTAGATATGATATGTTGAAATCTCTTTTATGCAGGAAATAGCAACTGTTGTTGATGGTCATGGAACTGAGACAGGTCATATTATTGTCACTACCATTGGTGGAAAGAATGGCCAACCAAAGCAGGTTTTCTTCTGCGTTACTTTTTGGACCTTCTAGAACTTTATATATTTTGTTACTTGCTTGAATCTTACAATGATTTGACTTGGCTGTTGATATTGGTAATTGCAGACAATAAGTTATATGGCAGAGCGTGCTGTTGGACATGGATCTTTTGGAGTTGTTTTCCAGGTACAATCGTGTTATGATGTTATAGCTTTAGGTGTTCAAGTTTTAATCTTATGCTTGAGGCCATAACATTTCTTATTATTAACTTTGTGGTTTCTTGTAAGATTTTATAATGTGATGCTCTATTGGGGTTTTCTTTGCAGGCAAAATGCTTAGAAACTGGAGAAACTGTTGCTATCAAAAAAGTTCTACAAGATAAGAGGTACAAGAATAGGGAATTGCAAACAATGCGACTTCTTGATCACCCAAATATTGTGTCACTGAAGCATTGTTTCTTTTCAACAACTGAAAAAGAGGAGCTTTATCTTAACCTTGTTCTTGAATATGTACCGGAGACTGTCTACCGTGTGATTAAGCATTATACTAAGATGAACCAAAGGATGCCATTGATATATGTTAAACTCTATGCATTCCAGGTATAATATTTTTTATAAATGACTTCAATTTTAACGTTGATTGTTTTTTGATTCTTTTATTAAAGGTTGTATTTTCCTGTCTTCTGCAGATATGTAGAGCACTTAACTATATTCACAACAGTATGGGAGTGTGCCATAGGGATATAAAGCCTCAAAATTTGTTGGTATGTAAATTTCTTCTCTCTCTTCCCTTTTTGGCTTGAGGAATACACCCTGTAGAAACCCTTTGGCTCATAGTGAATAACATTGTTTCTACATTATTTGGATGTCCCCTGGGATGTGGTGTTATGAATCATGATTTGATAGTTTTCTTGTTTTCGTGGAAATTTATGTAATCATTGAAAGGACATGGAGGTTTTCTAAGTTAGTATGCCATATTATGTTGTTTCAAGAACTCCGTGTTGTGCATCTTGCTTGACTATATGGTTTCATTTCTTGACCATTCTAGCTGTAAGGTGAGGTACATTCAGATATATAGGATGTACAATGTGAACCAACTCATAACCTTGGATTTTTCTTTGTAACAGGTCAATCCTCATACCCACCAGCTTAAACTTTGTGACTTCGGGAGTGCAAAAGTCTTGGTATGTTTCTGCTTATTGTGGCATTTTTCATGCAGTTGTATGCTGGATTATGATTTATGTTTCTGATTGATTGTAAATTGACAGGTAAAGGGGGAACCAAACATATCTTATATCTGTTCAAGGTACTACCGGGCACCTGAACTCATATTTGGTGCGACTGAGTACACCACAGCAATTGACATCTGGTCTGCTGGTTGTGTTCTAGCTGAACTACTGCTTGGGCAGGTAGATAGTATTCTATATAGTTGATTTCTTTTTCTCAAGTCTCTTTTGTAAATAAGCTGACAAGTCAACCTTTTTTATGCCAGCCTCTTTTCCCTGGAGAAAGTGGAGTAGATCAGCTTGTTGAAATAATTAAGGTGATTACGAGATCCAGATTTCGTTTAATACAACTTCACTCAGATGACTAGATTGTGCTAGTCAGTGCCTATGTGCAGTCTCTTTCAGATATGAATATACAGCATGAACTTTGAGTTTTGGATTGCAGAGCCTAAGGGCCACTTTTCATTGACAATTCCATGAAAGTTCTTGCATCATCATTTTGAAAATTTGCAATTGTCTAAGAAACTGGTTTTACTTGATGGTCTTTGCGATTCCTTATCTTGTAGGTTTTAGGCACCCCAACACGAGAAGAGATCAAATGCATGAACCCAAACTACACAGAGTTTAAATTTCCTCAAATTAAAGCCCATCCATGGCACAAGGTAGTGACAATTTTCTCTATCGTTTATCTCCTTTTTCTAGCAATGGCATTTGACAAGCTTTCACATTGATGATCAGATATTTCATAAACGCATGCCTCCTGAAGCTGTTGATCTTGTCTCGAGGTTACTGCAATACTCTCCAAACCTTAGAAGCACAGCGGTGAGAATTAGTGTTCTGACAAGCATGTTAACTTGATCAAGCTATTTACTTATGAATGCTTATGGAGTTCCTCTGGTAATACTAAAAATTTTTATCCTCATTGATTCATTCATTGTGCAGGTTGAGGCTTTGATTCATCCATTTTTCGACGAGCTACGAGACCCTAATACCCGCCTGCCAAATGGACGTTTTCTTCCTCCGTTATTCAATTTTAAGGCTCACGGTATAAAGAAATTTTTGTGATCCTTTGTTTAAGTTATTCATTTCATTCGGATGTTCCACTGATTGTTAACAATTTTAATGCTATTGATCAGAATTGAAGGGTGTATCGTCGGAAATGCTGCTAAAGCTGATTCCAGAGCATGCAAGAAGGCAGTGTGCATTCCTTGCATCATAATTGGTATATACATGTTGATGTCTGCTTGCTGCAGAATGTTGAATGGTGCTGTAGAAAAGTGGTTGTATTTCAAATCTAACTTAATCATGAGGAATATGCTTTTTTTCATTTGCTCTGCTTTTTCGATGTTCATCTATTTTGGCGTTACTAACATTTCTTAGTTCTCATCCACGAATATCCATCTCTAAGTAAAGTTACTTTTGTGTTTTGTTAATAGATTGTAACAGGATATTAGGTGCAAAGAAAATTCACCACAGTTCCTCTAGATGCACGAATTTTCTGATATGTGTGTTCAATGGCGTAAGTCGATGTTTGAGAGGGCTTAAATTTAACGAAATTATTAATTAGCGATGCATCCTTGGCATTATAGAGTACTCTCGGGAAATAAGACAATGGTTATAGTCTTGGAAGCCAATTGCGTTATAGTGTGATGGTATAGGTTCTTTGTGGGCATTATAAGGGCATGAGTTTGAACTTATATTTGTTATCTAAAACAAAAACAAAAAACATATCAGCTTGTGTTTTTTCATTTTGCCAACGAGCTTGTGGCTTAATGGTGTGTAGAAAGTTTGGAGTTTGAGGCTTATTTATGGATGTGAAAGTAGTGTAGTTATATAAAAAAAAAATTAAGGAAATGAAAATAATGAAATTGTAGTGTGCCACCAATCAAATAGTGATGCATACCATTTTTCTTAATTTTGCACACTTGTTTTGTCAATTGATTGGTTTGTGTTTATTGATGGTATTTGCAACTACACGTACATTTCCCATTTTCCCGCAACGGCATCCCAACTTAGTCACCCGTGAAGAGTTGAAACAGATGATTAGGAAACGGGTAAAGTTGTTATAAATTCTGTAATTTATTAAAATGTATATTTTAATGCTGTATTTTTTACAGCATATTCTTAGAGTTCTATAATATAATTTTTCATAAGATATATTTTAATCATGTATTTTTTTAAAAACGGGTAAAGTTTTTTTCAAGAGTAAATTTAGAATTTTAAAAAATAAATACAAAAAATAATATGAGTAAATGAAAAAAATTAAATTTAAAATGGGTTAAAAGAATGAAGGAGATTAAAGAATTAAAATTGGAAAAAAACATAAAATGTAAAAAATTAACAAATTTTAAAAACACAACAAATTGATATATATTTCTCAATTTTTATTTCAAATATAAATTAAATATATTTTTTATTGAATTTTTTTTATATTAAATTCAATTTTTGAATTTTATTTTTCACAATTTTGAATTTACTCTTAACAAAATATTATTTGAATTTGATTGAAACTTTTGATGAATTCTAGGACTTTAAGAATATACCTTAAAAGATAGAAGACTAAAGTGTACATTTTGAAGAATTATAGAATCCTAAAAACATACTTTAAAAAATACAGGACTGAAATGTATATTTTGAAGAATTATGGAACTTATATAGACCTTAACCATGAAGAAACCTTTTTAAGTTTTAATTTTTACGTAAATTGATACTGGAGCAGGAGATTATTTTAAATAAGGTATAAACCCTCCTACAAGTATCTGTTGTCCAAGTGACTGCAAGAGAATAGAAATAGCACCAGCTTCAGATAAATTTCGCAATTTAAAGCCCTAGTGGCGACAATCTGATGCATATTGTTTTATTTTTGTGAATTTATCACATCTTTTGTCCATATTGCACTTTCCTATTTAACCAATCTACCAGTTCAAATCTTCTGTACTATTTTTGGGTAAAAAAAATGCATGATCCATGTGTAAGAAAAAAAGAAACATGTAAGTTTTTCCTTCACTCAAAAATTACATATATATTTATAGAATATATTCAATTAAGACTTTTAATTTTATAGAATTTTAAAATCTAGGTATATACAATTAGAATTTTTAACGACTTTTTAAAAAATTTAAGTGTGTATACCTAGATTGGTAAAAATTTAAGTATATTTAAATAAAATTTTATAGAAATTTTTAAAAATTTAAGGGTATTTGTTGATTTTTAAAGATTTAAAAAAAATGAATGATTTTGATGAATTTTGAGATACATTTTAATTAAAATTAAAAGTAAGAAAATATTTACTTATTATTCCCACCCTTAAAATTTTAAGAATTTACAAGAATTTTTATTTTTATCTTTTATTTTCAACACTCTCCCTATCTCAATATTATCGATTAAATTATTACTAACATAAAATCTTTCACAACTCCTAAAAACTGATGAAATAAAATTCACTGCCATCCACAAGACTAATAAAATCTAAATTCTAACCAAAGACATTTTAATTAATTAATTTAATTACATGTTATAATTTTTTTTATGTATAAAGTTTGCTTTAAACTTCATAAAAAAAAGACAAATGTTGTCTTTTTTAAACGTAAAAAAATATATATTATTTGTCTTATTTTTTTGATAACGTAAAAAGTATATATATATATATATATATATATATTTAATAAAATTAAAAGTGAAATCATGTGAATAAGTGATTACTCATATGTGAATTAGAAATTTTTTTTTTTTTTTTGGGGAAACTATATAATTTTTGCTTATGTGGTGACCACAAAATTTACTTTATAAATTTATGAACATTTTGAGCAAAAAAATTTCAGCTTCATGTAGAAAAGCAATCATATTTATGTCAAGTTATTACGTACACTAGGATCTACATTCAATAACAATTAATGTGAGAAAATAATTTTTTTAACTTGAGATCAACTTGAAATGTTTCCCAAATGATATGATAACATCAAAATTGTAATATTAATTTTTTTTTTATTGAAATCAAAATTGTAATATTAAGGATTGATAAATGTTGGATTATTTATGGAATCACTCTTTCATATTATTTATTGGATTGACTCATAACACAAGTTCAAAAATAATAATTTTTTTTTTTATCACCAAACCTCAGTGGTCCGTAATTCTTTTTAAAGTAACAGTCTTCTTTATTTTATTAATAAAAAAAAAATATACTTTACATATTTGACTGATATTTGAATTTAGATTTTTAGTGAGAGGATCGAAAATTTTACCAATTAAACATGATGAAATTCCCTTTAAAAAATAAACATGTGTAAACTTGAGATATACAATTTTTTTTTTTAAATTACTAAAAAATAACGGCTTCTAAAATATATAATAACAAAAATAACACTATAATAATATTATTGAAGAGATTTAAATTACCACAGTTTAACTTGAAAGACATTAAAAGAAAAAAAATGATGTAATAATTTTTTTAAAATAATAAAAATATTTTATTTAAATACATAAAGTGCTATTAAAAAAAAAAACTAGAAAAAGTGCTTGGACAGAGAGAACATTACAGCTTACGTGTAGCATAGAGCTATAAATGGAGAATAAACAAATAAACATGTTATTATATAACAAAATAGCAGTTTGTCTCGTCATTCACTGTATTTAATTAATTAAATGCATTTCCAAATCAACCCCATTAGGAGCTTCTTACTTTTTATCATGCTCCAAGAACAAGCTTAGGCGCACTGGAAATCCATATATGTTATGTATAGTTCCAACCACTAGATTTCTTTTGCAGGCTTTGGGGTTTATAATCTATACTTACTTCATTCTTTCAATCCTTTCAGATACCGCTGGTTTCAAGCCCACTGAATTTTGGTTTCAGGATAAAATATATTTCGAAAATTACTTTGGCTTAACAATCCTCTTCATTTCCAATAAAAAAAAAAAAAAAAAAACGTAGACTCCGTTTATATATATATATATCCGGTGGCCTAGTAGCCCAATGGCACAATATTCCTCCCAATAATAGGGAGGTCACAAGTTCAATACTTGTTGTGGACAAAAGTCCATTTAGCAAAAAAAAAAAAAAAAAAAATATATATATATATATATATATATATATATAAGGATGGTTAAAAATGTAAGTTTGTAAACCAAAAATTTACAAGCTTATAAGTCGTAACCAACTCTGTTTGTTATATATTTTTCGAGAGAAAAAAAAAAAACCTCTGTTAGTTATATGTGTATGTTAAAAATTTAGCAAGGTGTGAGACATATTTTATAACATAATATAACATTGAATTGTTGTATTTGGCTGAAATTGAGGAATTTTTTTAACAAAAAAACACTTTTTTGTTAAATCGTGGTCTCAATTAATCACAAATCAATGGGTTAATCAACCTTGATTTGCTTGCTGATATTTTTCATATAGATTAGTCAACTAGTAATTAAGTAGCAAAATTTTCTCCTATATAGCAATTGGGTTGTGTTTCGCTTGTAGAATAGAAAGGAAATAAAATGGTAATAGCAATAGAATAAAATGGAAATATTTGTAAGAGTAATAGAACAGATTGCAATATGCTTTACACTAATATCCCGTGATCTGATAAATTGATAAGGTTGAATTATTTAATAAAATCATTTTATTTCGTATATTTTTTGATATTTGAGATGTTTATATTTAACTTATATATTTTTATTATTAAAAAAAATTAGCCTATCATTCTGTACAACGTCATTTAAGATCAATTATAATTCTTTTAGCATGCTTGATATTAAACTTCATCCAATATAATACTGCTTAATATTATTAAATATTATTTTTGTAGGAGGTATAAATTTTTATAATTTCCCAAATATCTATACGTAAATAGTGCACCAAGCATTATAAAATATATATAAGATTGTAAATATATATTTGACTGGTTTTTGCATTAGTTTACCCCTAAAATATTTATACAAAAAAAATACATGTATATAATATTTATATAATATAATTTAATTAATATTTTATTAGTATGTAATTTTATAATTATTTTATTATTTTATATTTTAAATTTTATAATTAATACGCTATTTGTTTATTTGATGCATGTACCATTTTTGCAAAATTACAAATTTTTTTTTTTAAAGGTAAACCGGTATATAATTGTCACCAACTCATTGAATATCATACTTAGTATTAAAAAAAAAAAAAAAAAACGTCTGCATTCCAATTTCTATTTTGTACCTAACTATTTCAATCGCGAAGGAAATCAAAGTGGAAGTGGTCATTATTGTCCCTCAGTGAAGTTAAAGTAGCAGAGCTAAAGCTCTTGAGTGGAATAGTACTCAACAATTACACAGAAAGGTAACTGAACCTTTTTCATCCAACCCAAAACTCATCTCATTTACAATTTCAACTTTGGAAATACATAGTGCAACTTCAATAACTGGTATTGCACTTGCAAGACCACCAAATAACCATATGAATACACTAGTAAAAGCTCATTGTAAAGTTCCTCACATGGAAATCCTAATTGAACATTATTTATTAACTGCATAATTATTAACCTTAAATTCTTCAAGTGTTAAATATGGGCTTATAAACCTTAAATTCTTTAAGAAAAACTTGTTTAGACACACACACAAAAAAAAAAAAAATTTCGGACCAAACCAAGTGAAAGTTATATGGGAAGAACGTGATGAACTTATTGAGTGGTCTTCCTTCCATAACATTTCTTGTTATTCTGTTACCTTTTTCCCCCAAACAGTCAGATTCAGACTCCACATTCTTCAAAAGATAAAGAATGAATGACCAATGCCTATATGGAATATGGTCGGTTCCCGCCCCCAAAAAAAGTAATAATAAAAAAAAATTGTGAGGTGCAGATAAGGTGTTTGTGTTAATTCCCCACTAACAATTCTTATTATTTATACACCCACCTCAGCCTTTATGATTCAAACTGCATTCCAAAGGGTTAAAACTTAAAAGGCTTTTGTTAATTAAACTTGTCAACTTGTTCTGCTCTAGCTTCTCTGAGAACTCACTTACTAGAGTTTAAGGAATATTTATCAACTTGTTCCTTCTTCTTTATACTTCCTAAAAATTTGGTACATTTATTCCTCTCTCATTGTCTTTGCATACATTTGTTTGATAGTGACAAAACCAGTTTGAGCTAACATGAACAAGTGTCATTGTTTGTCCTTTTTTGTGTTCTTCATTTGTTTGTTTTGCTTTACTATGATCTCGACCGATGCTAGATGGCATAACTATGCAAAACACAAGCACAGTTATCACCATCACCACCACATAGGCTCTAACATTTCGTTGCCTCCTTGTCCACTGCCTAGTCCTGAACCTGCTGAACCGCCTTTCGAAGAAGAGCCTGATCCTCCACAAAGTTCTACTGATGTTTTCGACGTAAGACATTTTGGTGCGGTTGGGGATGGTATAGCAGATGACACAGAATCATTCAAGATGGCTTGGGACACAGCATGTCAAAGTAAATCATCATCAATTATTTTTGTTCCTTATGGATTCTCCTTCACGATTCAATCTACCATTTTCACAGGTCCTTGTCAATCAGGCATTGTGTTACAGGTAATGTTACAATTATGGTTTTTTTATTTTATTATTATTGTCAGATCCATTTGGTTAGGTTTTTATTCATTGGGTATGTTTTGGTTAAATGAGAAGGTTGATGGAACTGTAATGCCACCTGATGGACCGGACTCTTGGCCAAAGAACAGTAGTAGACGCCAATGGCTTGTGTTCTATAGAATAAATGAAATGTCCCTGCAAGGAGGTGGTTTAATTGATGGTAGAGGACATAAATGGTGGGATCTTCCCTGTAAACCCCATAAGGTACTTCTCATTTATATGCATATATGTAATTTATTGAGACCCAAAAGTTGAGGGTTTTTTTTTAGCCCAAACTCGTGTTCTTTCCCTGCTATGTACAATTATGTATATAAAATTTTAAATTGTTGAACATTTCGGCCAAATCTTAAAAAAAGGGCAGTATTTAATTTCTGAATTGGTATATAATCAATTTCCTCAATTATGCAGTAATGAAGAATTGATATTGAATTTTCACTGATTCTATGCAATTTTATGTCAATGGCATGGTCAGGGGATAAATGGAACTACTTTGCCTGGACCTTGTGACAGCCCCATTGTAAGTTCCTAGATAAATTATGTGCTCAATATTTGTTGATCATGTGGTTTAGTTTAGAATTAGAAAGTGTATATACGCTAAATGCTTCTTGCATGTTCTTTAAATGAATTAGGCAATCAGATTCTTCATGAGCTCAAACTTGACAGTGCAAGGACTTAGAATCAAGAACAGCCCACAGTTCAACTTCAGATTTGACAATTGCAAAAATGTTCATATAGTGTCCATTTTCATATCAGCTCCTGCCCTTAGTCCTAACACTGATGGCATTCACATTGAGAACACAAATGATGTTCAAATTTACAATTCTGTTATTTCTAATGGTTAGAACAAAACCTGAATTTTTTATGTTTAACTGTCCGCATGTTTTATATATCTAATTTTTCTTAGCAATCTCACCAATTAAAATAGTTAAGCAAATCTGTTTTTTTATTGATGTATTGATCCTGTGTTCAGGTGATGATTGCGTTTCAATAGGTTCAGGATGTTACGATGTTGACATAAGAAACATCACCTGTGGGCCCAGTCATGGAATTAGGTAATATTCTGATTTAATATTTTTTTAATCAATACATTACGTATTGAGATACACACTCTCTGATTATTATAAACTATGCGGGGTGGATTGGATCTCATAATGTTAATGACTTATGTTGTACCCAATTCCTTTTCAGTATATGCTCATAAACTCATTGATATTTTTGCAATTTGCTTCTCCATAGCATTGGGAGCTTAGGCAATCACAATTCTAGGGCATGTGTTTCGAATATCACAGTTAGAGACTCAGTAATAAAATCCTCAAACAATGGAGTTAGAATCAAAACATGGCAAGGAGGGTCAGGATCAGTATCAGGCATAACATTCAGCAATATTCACATGGATAACGTTAGAAACCCAATAATGATAGACCAATACTACTGTCTAAGCAAAGCTTGTGACAACAAAACATCTGCAGTGTTTGTATCAGACATAGTTTATTCCAACATTAAAGGAACTTATGATGTTCGAAGTCCTCCCATGCATTTTGGCTGCAGTGATTCAATTCCATGCACAAACTTAACACTGTCTGAAGTTGAGCTTCTTCCTGCTTTTGGAGATATGGTTTCAGACCCATTTTGTTGGAATGCTTATGGTGATTTACAAACACTTATTATTCCACCTGTGTTTTGCTTGCAAGAGGGTGTTCCTCAGTCCTTGTTACATAGTGAAATTGAACTTTGCTGACATATTAATTGCAAGAGAAATGCTAAATCCACAAACATTTGTATCCACACTAATTATAATGTGACACTTGCTTTTTTAAAAATGAATTACTTTGTCATTTATAAAATTATTTTTCCACTTAGCAAACCATAATTATTGTAAATATAAACATGTGCTTAATATTATATATTATTAGAGTTACTCTTAATTGCAATTATGTTCATGAATGTGTGTATATAATTTGAAAGAGGAATTTGATAATGATGAATATAATGTAAAATTAATATATTTCGTCTATTATATAGTAATTGATTGCTTCCTTTTAATACAAAATTTACAAATAAGACTCAAATTTTTTTTGGAAAATTACCAAAAATAACACCCTTAAAATTTATAGTAACAAAACTAGCACCTATTGAACGTAAAATATTGAACGTTCAATATTGAACGGGTATAAATTGTCGTCGTTCAATTCTAATTGGATGGGTGTTAAAAAAAAAATGATATATTAGTCATTTTTTTAATTATGAAAATATAAGTTTGAACAAAAAGGAGTGTTAGTTTTATTATTAGAAGTTTTGAAGGGTGTTAGTTTTGTTATTTTTTTTTTTTTTCTTCAATTTTAAGTTTTTAGTTCGAATCGTACAAATATTACTATTCCTTTTTAGCTGAAAATTACATTAGAATATGTAAGATATGTTCACTTTACCTTATGTTAGACTTTTGAAAGTATTGGTATCAAACACATGATAACATAATATAAGAGTTGGTGATCATTTAGTATGACCAACAATCTCAAAATGTTGAATTTTTAAATGATGGGCTAAAAAGTGTTAAAGCGCACACTTTATAGAAGGGTCTTTCAGACATCTTTCATTAGCTTTAAACTTTTGAAGGGTTAAATGGTGGGCTCAATAATTATTATATAACAATATATATAGACATTCTAATTTTTTTAAAAAAGATATTGGTGTGGTTTATTTATGAACCACACTTTGTAATCTAGAAATTAATTAATTATACGCATATGAAAGAAAGAAATTTGTTAGGTAGCCATTTTTGTAATAAAAAAAGTGGATGAGATGAGACAAAGTTTATAGAGTGAATTAGGAGTAGGGTAGCCTATTTTTAGAATAGAAAATACTAATATCATAACAATATTTTTGTTTTTAGAAATACTAGATCATTAAATTATTCTACATTAATGTTTTAGCTCTATAAACATATATAGCAACTCTCTTATAATTATATTCAAAATATATTTAATTTTTGACCAAAAATATAAGTCTGAGATTTCAATTGTTATGTTTATTTATAATTAAAAAAGTAGATATTATTATAATTGAAATTATTATTATATATTTTATTGTAACATTAATAAAAATGTTGTGATAATAAAATTATGTATAATTAAATAAATAAAAAGTTAAAAATAATATAAACAAGTGACCAATAATGAAATAGATGAAAACGAGAAGAGAATATAAAAAAGTAAGGGAGACGACTAGAAATGGAATATTCATAGACGCAGAGCAGCCACAGACAGAGAGCACTAACTTTGATGAAATGTTGAGACGAGGAGCAAAGCTATAACTTTAACATTTGCACGCGCAGCAACTATTTTCATAATTTAAAAAAGTAGTCCAAATTTGTTATTTTTAGGAAAAGTTTACTTTAAATTCTTACATATTAAATAAATTATTGTATGTTTGTAATTAGGGGTGTCAATCATATCGTATTGGTCGTATTCGTGTCGTATTTGTTCGTATTCGTGTCGTATTTGTTCGTGTTATTCGTGTCGTGTTTTCGTGTTGGTTGACACATTAAAAAAATTATTTGAATTTTTTTTATGTTATTTATTTATAATCGTAAGAAATAACAAAACCTTTAAAAACATAAAAAAAATTATTGATCAATTCTTATTAAAAAAAATTCGTATCGTATCGTGTTTAGATCGTACTATCATATCATGTTAGAAATTGCCACCCCTATTTGCAACTGGTAAAAAATGATCTTAGAATTTTATTTATGAAAGTAATAAATTTATGCAACTCTTATAACATAGAGTTACGTTAAATTTTATTTGTTTTTTTTTTTTATAAAGATAACAAATTTATAATATCTTATTTAATAATTATAAATTTAAAATATATTTTTATTAAAAATAAAAAACTTAAACTACCATTCATCTTAATTATAATGTGCATATTAGTTGAATTTCTTTAAATAATTTCTATAAAAAAAAATGACAAGAGAGTTACAAATTTACAATCCCATTATACTTTTATTTTTATATTTTATTCAACCTTTATAAATGGAAAAAACGTCCTGACATTAAGAGGCGGATCTACGTTAGATTATTTTGGCCAATTTTTTTTATAAAAAATTAATTACGGATATATTTTTTATATTAAATAAATATTTTATTTATAGTAATATATTGTGTCTAATTTTTATATACATATTTTAGTATATATTAACAATATTTAACAAATACGTTGATAAAAATAATATGAATTGTAAATAAAGTGATTAAATATATACTTGTGTCATGTATTTAGTAATTATTAGTAACATAAATAAAATTATAGTAGTATACTATGTAAAAAAATTTTCTTAAATATAGTTATCTAAATAATGTTTAAATATTTTTAAACTTAACATTATAAAAATAAAATTAAAAAAATAAGTATATGATAAGTTTTATATTAAAGTTTATATTTATTATATATTATTTAAATCCAAATTTTAACTTTATCTAATATTATATTATTTAACATTTTATTTTAATAATTTTTTAGAATTTATTTAAAAAAAATTTATATAAAAATTTATTATTATTAGTCATTTTTATATTGTTTATAAACATATATTTTTAAATATAGTCTCAAGCTTAAAATTATAAATCATATTTTACTTTTTATATTTTTATATGTTTATTTTAGTTTTAGTTTTAACAACTATAAATCTTAATGTATTTGATTGAGCTTTTTATTGGCTTAGATTTTTTAGTTAATAAATTTATTTTATTCATAAATGATACTAATACTTATTAACTTGTTATATTTTTGTTTAATTTTTGTTATAAGTTAATTATAATGTGTTAACTTTATGTCTCTATTATAATATGATATGAAAAAATTTCTGTGAGTATAATTTACTATAACTCATACTAATTTTTTATTTTGTATTATAAAAATTTAGCCCCCCCTAAATTTTTTTTTCTGGCTCCGCCCCTACTGACATCCCATTTTATTTTTATTTTGTTCATTTTCTTAAATGTTAAAAATATGTCGATTTAATTATATAACATAACTTTATTTCATATATATATAGAGTTTTATTTTTAACTCCTCTTAGAAAAAAAAATATATTCATCTTTTTATAATATAAATGAACATAAATTTTTTATGAAGGGAGATTAAAAATAAAACTACTTAAATAATTTAATTATTTATATATTAGAGAAAAATATGTCTCATCCACTTAATTTCACAATCATTGATTCAATAAAGTCTACTATCCGTCTATTAAACTTACGATGATTCTTTAAAAAGTTATATGAAATTTTAATGGTATAATAGGAGTGGATATTGGCTGGGTTGGCCAGGTTTCATACAAAATTGAACACATCGCATTGTTTTAAGGGTTAAGAAATGTTCAATCCAAATCGGCCAATAAACACATCTTAGCTTAACCCAATCTAACCCATTATTTAATAGTTGAGGTTGGGTTGGGTTGGGTTGGTTTGTCAATTAAAAAAATTACTTTTGTCAAATTTGTTTAATTTAAATAAATAAAAAAAAAATTAAAGAAAAAAATGTTTAATATTTTCAAAAAAAATTAAAATTTATATATACAATATTACATATTTTTTATTTAAAAAAATAAATTTAAAACACACTTTGAGGTAAAAAAAAAAAAAAAGTTATTAATATTTAAATAATTTTGAATATATCATTCATATTCTTTTTATCAAATTTCTTAAAATAAATTCAATAATTTATATAAGATATGTGTTATCTACTATTTCATAAATAATTATTATAAAATATTAGTTGTTAAGTATAATACTAAATTATTTGTGATTATTAAACATTCTTATTTAAAATGTATTTTTTAAAATATTTTTTGTAATTTACATACGGTCGGTTTGTGTTCCATAGGTTGCAAATTTAAGAATCCAAACCGGTCATGAAAAATTCATATTTATTGAATTATAGGCCAAACCAACCCATAGAGTTATAAAACCCAACCCTTGGGTTGGTTTGGTTTCAATGGATTGGCTGGGTTAGATTGGGATTTGTCTACTCTTATGGTATATTTTTATGCATAGAATTTCATTTTTAATCCCCTAAGAAAAAAAATATGTTCAATTTTTTTATAACATTATAAATTTTTTTTTTTAGTGTTAATTGAAAATGAACATATATTTTTTTATTAAAAAAAGATTAAAAATAAAATCAGTTAAATAATTTAGTTATTTATGCACTGGAAGAAAACTTAACAAACCTTTAAATGTAGATGTCATGAATATTTTTATTATAAAAATATTTAATAAAATATTAAATTTAAAAGAAAAATAAAGGTGTAAAATGAAAAACATTTAAAATTTTAAGAATTTTTCTTATGAAAAAAATACATATGTTCTAAGTTGGAGGTTTTTCTTTTCATATAAATAATATTACATAATTTATACACATCAAACCCCTAATCTTATATTTATATAGCTTACAAGAAGATTTTAGTAACATTAAGTTACATTAATACTTATCTATTTTTTTTATAAGAAAATTAATGGCAATAAGTACCCATGGAATGAAAGAACGGAACTATTTTTCTTTGAACAGTAAAAAGAAAAAAGAAATAAAAAATAAAAATAATAGTTCCATTCTTGCTCATTCATTGTCTATTTGTCCATATATATAAATATAACTTTTGAAAGAGTATGTTCATTGAAATTGAAAATTTTAGAATTTCTAATTTATGATGAATGCAGTTGGAAGAAGTTTCCTACCATTCGTATTCTTTTTACTTTCGAAATACAATTACGAGAATAATTGAAATATTTGTTTGATCGAAATAGTTCATATATTATTCATAGAACCCATGAAAGTAGGTTTTTTTTTTCGTTTCTTTTTTCTTTTTTAAGAAAGAAGTCAAAATCAGTTGAAACCAACAATTGCTATTTAATCAAAGTAATATACAACTTTAATTATGCAAAAGATTTTCTTGCCATGGTGTGCGGAAATGTTACATGTTCTGTAAAAAATGGTGGAGCGGTCTAGCACGCCCAAGCTTAACTCCAATTGCCACCCTACCTAAAAGAGAAATATTTGTATATAATATATGCTCTTTATAATTTTAGATCGTTAATTTTATCAACGTATCTAATATTAATTTTCATTTTATAAAAATTAATAGTCAAGATTTATTTATTTCACTACGTAGCATATACAACCATTGTATATAAGATTTTTTCCACCTAAGGGCCATACCAAACTTGCCTTTTTCTATTTTTACTTCTTGAAATACGTACCAAACTTGTCGTTTTAAATACTGCGTGTATAGAATCATGCATAACTTTGAAAGATACCCATGTTTTTTTTTATTGATGGAGATAATTCGATGGAAAAAAAATATTTTTATGGGGTGGGGTTCGGAATTACATACCTTGCCCCATCCATCATCCGAAACTTAATTTATTACAATTTTATATATTTTATTGTAAATTTATAAATTAGACTAATTCAATATTGAATGTCATCCAATTGGTCATTCAATATTAAATGTCATCCAATTGGACATTCAATATTATTAGAATATTATTTTTATTTTTATAAATTTTAGGGGTATTATTTTTTCTAATCATCATTTAAAAAAATATTTAAATTTAAATTTTTAGATTTAACTTATAAACACATTTTTTCATATGATTGACCTAAACTCAAATTTAATAATAAAATATTCATATTTGTCTTTTATCAATGATTTTTTAATAATTAAAAAAATTAAATGATATATTTTTAACGATAAATAAAATTAAATGATATATTTTAAAAGTAAATAAATTAAATAATACCTAAAATTTAACCAAAATAACTAACCCTTTACCCTGATCACACCCCTTCTACAAATTTAATTTTTTTGATTAATTGGTATCATAAATTAATATTCTTAAAAGCAACACCAAAAAATGCCATTTTTTATTGAGTAGAAAAAAAATATAGTTATTATACAACAATATATAATGTACAAAAATTGTTGCGAAAAGTATTTTATTTTTTCTAAGTTATGTTTTGTTAAAATCATTAAAAAGACACATAAAAAAGTATCATATATAAGTGACTTTTTATTTGTTACATTTTCAAATACAGACATTCTCCATGGCTAAGAAAAAAGAAAAAAATTTCTTGTAGTGCAAATCGTTGTAGTTAGGGCTAACAACTCATATCTATATAAAAAATATTTGTTTATATATTTGAAGCATACATTAATTTATATCTTAGTTTTTATTATAAGTATTTTTTATTCAATTTATCATCACACATCTCAATTTTATATTTAATAAATAATTAATATATATGATATTATTATATTTATATTCTTCAACAAATCCTATTATGGATTAATTTGTCTTTGCAAGAAGAGACCTAAATTTTTCTGAAGAATATGTTTTCTTATCTTTTTGTAAGTCGTACTAATTTTGAACTTTTAATGGACTAAAGGATTTTCACAGATATTTGATTTCAAATACTTGCTCTTCTCATACCATAAAAAAGTTTTCCAAACTATTTCTTCAAGTTATATAGTAATATAATTAATTTTTTATTAATATATAATTTTATAATTATTTTAATATTTTATATTTTTAATTTAATATTTAATTTAATACTCATATATTACTTATATATAGAATTACTAAAAAATAAAAAAAGTACTATAATGCTTTAACCATAGCGAATTATTCCATTTGTAGTCAAAAGTCTGGTGAGGTTTCATGAAGCCAATATTTATTTTATTTTGCAAATAAGATCTTATGCAGCATCGAGTATTTTAATATATCAACTATCAAATTTATATAATACACCGAATAGGGATAATGCAAAGTTAAAGTTACAAATTTAGAATTAAAAATTAATAAATAAAAGAAAAGACAAAATGAAAGTGAAACTCAATTATAAATTATAAGAAATGATTTAAACACCTACTACTGTGCAATAACGTCAGCACATGGGCGTCATTCGCAACTTTTATTGGTAAAAACACCATCAAATTCTCACCAAAATATTAATATGCAACTTTAATTAAATTTATACATATATTTTAAATTTTTAAAATTTATAATTTAATCACTAAAATTTTAATATATATGTATAAACTTTTACGTCATATTTAATAACTATTTTAATTTTTGATTTAAATTTTTAATTTTAAAATTTTATAGTAAAAAAATAAAAGTTATTTGATAATCAATCTCTAATTTCAATTTTAAAAATTATAAATTGAAATTTGAATATGATTTTTTAATAAATAATTTCTAATTTTTAATTTTCAACATTCTAAGCTCTAAAATTAAATTTGAATATTATTTTTGATAAATTTTTATTAAATTTTAGTTTTTTTTTAAAGTAAAATTGATCTAATTAAAAAATGAGTTATCAAACGCACTTAAATTCAAAATTTAAGAATTAAGAATATAGTTATACCTATTTTATATTTACAATTTTGCATGAATAAGGATATCAAAAATATATATATATATATATATATATATATAATAACTTCGTGCAAATAAAATTGTTAATTAATATACTTAAATATCACGAGATAATTAAAGTACAATTCTTTAAATGGACTAAAGATATATTGAAAAACCAAATAAATAAGAAAATGAAAGAAAAGAAAAGGAGAGAATATGTATAACGTCAACCTTATTTTATATGCATACAAATCACGAGGTCTCCTCTAGAAGCAACCAGAAAGTTCACACAATTAAAAGCAATTAATTAGCAATTATAGTTTTCAGGATCTATAGCATCTTCATTAATTAGTTAATTACGGATAATAGCAACAAAAATAAGAGGAAGATAAACTCTAGTCATGAAGAGAAAATTGAAATGTTCTGTACACTTGTCAAAAGCATTCGTGAGGCTCGCCTATATATCATGATGAGAAATGGCTTCGAGGAAACGATCATGAAGAAGCAGAAGCAACTTCATGATCATCATCACCAAGAGGAATTAACTTGGAAGCCATCGTTTCAGCTCCATGACTTCATTGAAGAGGCTCATCATCATCATCATCATCATCATCAGTTCAATCAGTTTTCTTTGGCTGTAGCCTCAGCTGCTACTTCTTCTCACAAATCAATTAATGCAAAAGAAGAATGTGCTAAACAAGAATTAGATCTTAGATTCTTTACAGTTTCAACCGTTTACCATAACTTTCTTTCATGTTTCTTGTTAATAAATATTATTGTTAGAATTTTCTGGAAAACAATTAAGCTGGAAAAATGATAAATAATATTTTTATACATTTATTATTAATATATAAATATTAGCTTTATTTATTATTTTGGTCAAATATTTACAATTTTTTAATTAAAATTATTAAGCCTTAAACTCATGTACATGTAAGAAATTGATAAATGTATATAAATATATAATCGACTCTTTTATCAATAATTTAAGCTCTTCAAAGCGTTATTTTTCTAACAATTTTTAACATAGTATTAGTGTTGACATTACTACAAATATGACTTTATAGAATGATCATTGTCCATCTTATAAGACTTATAGAACAGTCAGTGTCTTATAAGACGGACAATGATGATCTTATAAAATTTCGTCCTAAAGAAATTGAAAAAATAAGACAATCACTGAATGCTTTATAAAAAATTCTTATATAACGGCCATTAATTGTCCTATTTATTTTGAAAAAAGTTTTCTTAATCGTTCTAGAAGAATTTTTTAGAACAGTTACTATAAGCATTTTTTTTTTTAAATTGTTATATTTTACTGGTACTAAAATCTATATATAACTTATATAAATATTAATTTTATTTTAAAATTTTGATTCAGAATAAATTTTATTCTAAGATTATCCATAATAAAAGCATAATAATAATTCAAATAAATGAATTTTAAATATCGGACTTACAAAGCATATATATAAAGCTAACATATACGAGAAAATAATAATATATAAAAGTAAGCATATATATAAAGCTAACATATACGAGAAAATAATAATATATAAAAGTATTGATAACAATTTAAATTTTTGCAACCTCTCACAAGTATTTTACGTTTTTTACTTTGTAAACCAATCATAAAATGTATGTGATCTAAATGATCGAAGAAACGAAAATTCAATACAAAATAAGCGAAATAATATATATTCTTGGGACTCGGCTATATATGTTGAGTGTTTCGTTTTCTATAATGTAATTAATTTCAATACTTTTCACATTGAAGATCAAAATAAATAAATAAAATAATTGTTATTATTATTATTTCAATACTTTTCACATTGAAGATCAAAATAAATAAATAAAATAATTGTTATTATTATTATCATAAAATTGTATATATTTGAGATTTGAAATATTATTGTCGTACGTAGCACTAGGTAAACCGCTACTATAATTTTGACCCGAAGTAATCATCAATGTTTTGATAGCAATCTACATAATTTTCAAGGAAAAAAATTTACTTACAAGTCGCTTAGCAAAGCTTTAAATTTTTTATTTTAAAAAAAAAAACTTTAAAAATAAGGAGAAATTTTAGTTATTATTTAAAAAAATTAAAATTCTAATCATTTTTTTTTTCAATATTTATATATACAAAAGTTATAATACTTGATTTATTATCTAGAAAAAATATTTGGTAAAAATGAAAAAATTAAAAATTAAAAATTTGATTTAAATTTTTTTTAAATTTATGAATCGTCCTTTATTTTAGCAGTAATTCATAGAAAATATCAAAATTAAAAATAGATATTGTTGTCGAACATATCTAATTGAAAAATTATTTAAAAAAAATCATAAATTAAAACCATTATCAAACACACCCTTAATAATTTATCTTTTTTATTAAATTAGAACACCAAACACATAAATGTGGCATGAGGTAAAATTTTTTAAATGGTGTCAAATAAAATTTCTAAAACTTATTATAACAAAAATAATACATTAATAATATTAAACATGATTTAAATGGCTGGAGTTTAACATTGAACGGAGTCTAATTAATTAAAGTTCAATATTAAATGTCGTTTAAATGAGTGACATGATATAAGCTAGACATAAAAAATGTTACTTTTGTTATTACAAGTACTTAGAGACTATATATAAATGATGTTTTAGCATTAACAAAAGAGAGAGAGAGTCTAATTTTTTAAAATTTAGTTATTAATTTGATAATAGAAACTAAATAAATTGACTTTAGAATGTCCCCAAAATGACCTAACTATTAATAGTAAAAAAATAACTTGGACAAACGTAAATAAAGGAAACATAGTGACAATATCAAAACCTAAAAATAGGTAGAATACTTGTCCTATAAATACTTATTATCTTTAACAATATTCATAAAGTTATTAAGTTTTGGTTTTGATTTCACAAAGTAATATAAGTTGTCTAAGTAACCATGATTAATGCAAGGAAGCTTATTTGTATGGTGATCTTCGTGGCAGCTTATTGCAGTGTAGTAATGGCGGGCAAAGATAAGGACAAGAAGAAGAAGAAAAAGAAGAATGATGCTCCCGATAGCATTCCCACTTTGGGCACTTTTCTTGGTGCTTCTCTTCTTTCATTTCTTGCCTATTATTTTCAGTAATTGAAGATCCCTAGATCCAGTTTGAGAAGACTTTTAACTAAATCAATAAGAGCGGGACGACTCATGTCCTTTTTATTTGTTTGCCAAGTCTTCCTATTTTTTTTTTTTTATTTCTTACTTGTTAATTAGTAGTGAATTAATGATTCATTTGATTTAGTTGTTATCTAGTACACTTTTAATGTTTTAGTTTTTTCTTTTAATCTTTAAATTTTTAAAAATTTACAAATAAATTAAAACTTTGTTATTAAAATACATATTTATGAATAAAAATTTTAGGATTAAAGTTTGAAAAATACTGATATAATTTAGCATAAAAACTTTATTCCAGAAATCTTCCATCATATAATTTAATATAAGTCTGATTACAGTTATTTAAATGTTTTTTTTTATTATTATCTCAAGTTAACTAAAGTTTTAAATTTGCAATAATCATCTTCATTCCATATCAGTTAAGATTAATTTTGAAAAAACCATCAAATTTTTATAATTAATTACAATTTTAATGATTCACAATTAAAATCTTGATCCCTAACTTAAAATTATAGGGTTTGGCCGCTTAATTTAAAAATTGTTTTTAAATTATTATTAAAAAATAATTTTTAGAATTTTACAAAATAATGAGTTGTTTGGCGATTGTTTTTTAAAACTATTTTTAAGTTAAAAAAAACAGAAAACAAAGTTTATAAGGTGCTTGGCCAAATTGTTTCTAAACATCATTTTCATGTTTTCAATTTTTATTTTAAACAGTCTTCTAACATGCATAACACAAACATATATTAAAATAAAGATTTTTTATTTATTTTTATTTGGTAGCAACATAATGTATATGTGCATTTTTTAAAAAAATATTTTAAAATACAAAAAAAAGTAATTTTTTCATATTTTCAAATTAATTATGACATTAATATAATATTTAGAGTCTTTATTAAATATAATAATTTTCATATGATTAAAGTCTCAAGATGTAACTTTTATTATGTTATCATGTTTAAAGTCCTTAATTAATATGAATATGATAATAAATCATAAAAATGCAATTAATGTTAATAGCATAAAATATAGGGATAATTTTATCTAAAAAATATTAAGCATTATTTAGAATTATATATATATATAATTCTAAAAGGGTAACTATTTGTAACTATTTGTAAGTATGTTGTGTCTTTGTATAAATGATCTAAGTTATATGTGAAGTGTATAATATAAATATATATAGAAGTCCTCTATTAGAGAAAAGATTTACTTGGTGTTAATCACTTATCTGTGTAGATAGACTTAATATAATATCGAAGTTATATTTATGTAATTATCTCTTTATAATTAGAGGATATTTATTAGCTATTTATATCTAAATCATTTATGTATTGATTGTGCTCATCTGTTGACTCAACATTTATTGGACTAGTCGATGAGTCATACTGTTAAATAAGACCAATTATGTTAAATTGTTTAGTACAAATTTATTTTATACCCAACAAATAATATTATAGAAATAAAATAAATAATTTATAAGTTTTTATTGTGAAAATAATAAAATTGACTACAACAATATCGCTTACCCTTATTAAAAATAAAAAAACGTAGTACTATATGCATTCATAATCAAATGATGCTTATTAAGTGATATTTTTTTTTATTAATAAAGAGAAAATACACTCAATTATTTCGGGTGAGATTTGAATTTGGGTTTATGGTGGTAGAATTGAGAGTTTTACCACCTAACCCACAAAAGATTCACATATTAAGTGATATATTAATTATTTATTGAATGTAAAATTTATGACATTATATGATGATAAAGTAATTATTAAATTAATTATAATTCGTAAATTATTGTATAAAATCATAATAAAATATTTTTTTTCTTAAGATAATGCCACGTTTAAGTTCTTCTCATAGTATTAATGTATTATTAATTTATTACAAACGTAAGTCATTTGAGGCATTATAGAATAATAAATTAATATATAATATCAAGCGAAATATTTTAATTGTTAATATTATTTCTTTTGCAAATAAAGTCCTTATATTATGCATGTCAAATAATTCTTTACCATTTCATTACTATTTACTCCGTCTCCAACTTACACATTAAAAATAATATTTTTCGTGTTTTTTAATTATTCTTAAAAGTAGGAAAAACAAGTTGAGTGTGTTTTCTAAATTTTTGTTTTCTAATCATCCAATTTTTTTAAAAATTGATTTTTAAAACAATTGCCAAACATTGAAGTGTTTTTAAGAATGAGTTTTTAATTTTTAAAACCAGAAAACTGTTTTCTGATTACACGACCATACAGGCCCATAAATTTTAAAAAGTTATTGGACGTACGGATTACTAGAACTGGTCTTAAAAGTCCATATAAGCCCAAAAGTCGCTATTGTATAGTTAATTTTCGTTTTTAATGTTTTAACACCAATTTCGAAAGCAGCGTTAACTCCAAGGGCGGTTTTTTCCTGTTGTTTTTAATATTTATCTTAAAAAAAATATATCGTCACTATTTTTTAAAACTTAAAATTAAAATTTAATTCTTAACTGTTAATAAAAATTGTGAAATTAAATTAATATTAATAATTTAGATTGGGTAATTTAGATGGCTTTGCCATTTAGATGTACTGTGAGAAAGTTGTGAATTTTATTGGATAATAAAGAATATAAATTTAAAGTTTGGAGCATGTGTTTTGACGTCGAGCATTAACTTACTATCTTTCAATTGACCCAATGACCCTAGATGGCTATATAGCTTATACTCTTCATTGAAATTGGGTACTCATTTAATACCGATAATCGATAGTGTGTAAGTGTAGAATGTAATAGTTGTCTTATCCCCTACCTATCAATAAAATATTATTTTGAACAAAAAAAAAATTAATATTAATAAATTTAAAATATTTAAGATTAAGTCATACATTATAAAAGATTAGAAAAGAATTATTATTTTATTTACAATTACTCTTGTGAGGCAAAGTAGTGTTAGCTCACTTTAATATCTTTAATTATTGATATATTTTTTTAATGCTGTTTTTATACCAATAAAAAGAAGAAAAAGAATTAATGTCATGTGTAATAATGATTTTGATTTATTTATGATTAAATAAATTGATTTTGTAATTTATAATTATTTTATAAAAATAATTATTAATATGTTTGATAAAAAATTTTATAATATAATTTTCAAGAAAAAATTAAAAATTATTTTTAAATTATTTAGTAACACTTTTTATATATTTTAAATTTTTAATATTTTTTTCTAATATTTATACTTATAAAAATTAATTTATTATATAGAAAAAATATTTAATTAAAATATAAAAAAATAGAAACCATAGTTCTGATTCAAACTTTTTTTTTAAAGAAATAATTTTTAAAATTATAAAAATTAAAATAAAAAATTATTATTAAATATATTTAATTAAAAAATCAAGTAAAAAAATATCTGAAATGAAAACCATTTTCAAGCCTCCCTAAGCTTTACTTTTTCTTCATCTGCTCTGCTTAGCTTTGTGAGCATCTATGGCTATGATGCTGAAACCGGGGGGTTCTCTGCCCCTTCAGTTCCCATTTCAATGAACTTCCTCTTTTAGATTCTAGCTCGTGGTATACCAAGTTCAATACTTATGGGTTTTCTCAACCAAATGTGATCCATAGACGCACGGGACATGCTTCAATTCTTCCTTCAATTAAAGCTCAGACCAGTCCTGGTATGTAACCGCTTTCGTTTTACATTTTTTCAACACATATTCATGAGATCGAGTAGAGTCTTATTTTTGAGTATTTTTTTTGGGCACAAGTGTACTGAATTTAGTGGGTTTTATTCTTGGTTGCTCTTAGATTATGTCCCGTATTCAAAGTTCTATGAAGTGGAAGCATTCCTAAGGTACCACTTTCTCTTATTCTTCTTCTTCATCTTCCCTTTTTTATCACATTATCTTGTGTTTCACTCGACTCTTTTAGCTTCCTATCGCTGTATGCCTACTTCTAAATTAGTTATATACTTTAATACTTATATATCCGACTCTTTGTTTTTGCTTTGCTTGACTATATTATATTCTTGTCTGTTATGCCCTTTGGCTGAATTTGGAACGTGAAGACCTTGGAAAGTCCAAAAAGTTTCTTCAGTAAGTGCTGATAAACTCTATTCACGACTGAACGTATTCTCGAGTAGTGTTCGTATGGCCATACTTGATTTATCTCAATGAAATCAAAAGATTTGTGAAAATATATATTAAATTTAGTTTCCTGTTTTCTGAAACCCTTTTTTGTTGAAATGGTACATTTCGTGGGCTCCCCATAATTGTACCTATTCTATACCCGACTTCATTTCCACGGTGAACGGTTTGGTAGAAGCTAGAAGGGCTTTTAGTTTTGGGTTTTCTTTGAAGGTTGTGAACCTGCTAAAATTTAATTAAGAGTTCAATTATGATTAAAATTTGAAAGGAAGGTAATGTGAGACATGGTAATTTGAATGTGATTAATAAGCCAACATAAGCTGAGTAGTGAGTGGTGAACAAAGTTAGGCTCTGATGGAGTAGCTCGAGACCAGACATGAGGTGGCCAGAGCAAGGAAATAGTGTTTAGGAATTTTCTATTTATGTGCTACTGATCTCAAGTGAAGCTTTGATTGTTCTTTGCTCCTGGATTCTGTGGCCACTAAATTATTTTATTTCAGTTAAAAGACAGCCATCTATGTTGTTATTTTCACTGGCAGAACATAATTTCATGTGTCTTAATGGAATTGGAATTGGAATTAGGAGTAGGACCTACCGAACTAGAGTCTATAGTTCAACAAGGTTCATGCTTTGGTTGTTAGGAGTAGGACCTAGATTCTTTAGTTCACTACTACTGCAAAGTCACAGCTTTAGAAGAAACTCCTTCTACTTGTGTTTGAACTTTCGGAACTATGATATTTCTAAAGCTCTGAGGGTACATGAAGTTGAATATGCTGCTAACCATCTTTGGTGTCTCTGTTGAAAGCCAAGGCATTATTGAAAATGGGCATTCGTGGTGTTACGATTTCTGATGTGCGAGGGTTTGGTGCTCAAGGTGGTTTAAAAGAGAGGCAGGGTGGTACAATCTTTGTCTTCATGCCTCTCGTCTTAAATTTTCTATCATGTACGTCATGTTTATGCTATATATGCTTGTTTAATAACTGTCTCGCCTTCTATTCTTGGTTTGGTTATATAGGCTCTGAATTTTCTGAAGATTGTGGCCAAAGTTAAGCTGGAGATTGTAGTGAGCAAAGATCAGGTTTGGAGAGTTTTAGTTGTTCTTTTTCATTTTTGTTTCCTCGTTCATATACAAATGAGTTTATCAGTCATACCCCAAACTAAGGAGGGGGGAATCAAGTCCTGTATCCTTTTTTACCTAGTAGGTTGAAGCTGTGACAATAAGGTAATTGAAGAGGCAAGGACTGGAGTGTTGTGTTTGGCCCAACAACGCAAGTAATGGTCTTATAAACGATAAGGCCCATTAGGTTAATATATATATATGTATTCCATCAACAAAGATGCGCTGAGTCTTAATTCATAAAAAAAGAAAACAGCTCCAGCAGCGGCAGATTAGATAAGAACAATTCCAGCCGAGTCAGTTGAAGAACATCAGCGGCAGAAGGCACTTCAGTGGCAAGAACAGCAGAACAACTCCAGCAGCGACAGGAAAGAACAGAGGCGGCAACAGACAGAGGCAGTCGGTATACAATCCATTAAAGAATATTATTCTCTCTATTTATTTGGTAACAGATTTACTGTTTCTCTTTAATTTATCTGTTGTTGCTAAATTGGCAAGACAGATTTATTTATTGTTTTTGTGAGAGAGATTAATTTGGGTGTAATTGGGGTATTTGGATATTTGAGTGATTTGGCCAATTAACTGTTGGCAAATCTTATTGTACTCCTCTTTGACAAGTATAGTGGAATATTTCGGTGCCGGCCTCAGCAGTGGATTAGGTAGTCGCATTGACTACCGAACCACTTAAATCTTTGTGTCCTTTTGTGTTGATTATTTTTCTTTATATTTTTTGTGGGTGCTCGTTATTATTATTTTATCGCTTCCGCATTATTATCTGATCTTGGGTACAACAAGTGGTATCAGAGCTTGGTTAAAGATGACGAGCACAGAGTCATCCACAAAGGTTGAAAGATTTAATGGAGATAATGATTTCTCGCTATGGCAAATGCGTATGAAAGATGTTTTAATTCAACAGGGAGTTGCAAAGCCATTACAAGGCAAAGATAAAAAGCCCGCTGATATGAAAGATGAAGTATGGGATGAGCTTGATCAAAAGGCAGCAAGTGCAATTCGTCAGGGACTCTCAGATGAGGTAGTTCATAATGTTTTTGATCAGAAAACTGCTTATGATTTATGGAAAACTTTAGAGCAGCTTTATATGGCCAAAAATATGACAAATAAATTATTTTTGAAGAAAGAGTTGTACACTCTTCGTATGTCTGAGAATACAAACTTGTTGACACACATGAATACCTTCAATAGGTTAATTTCTGAACTTGCTCAGTTAGGGGTAACATTTGATGATGAAGATAAAAGTATGTTGTTATTGTGTTCTCTGCCATTATCTTATGATCATTTGATTACCACCTTATTATATGGAAAAGAGACCATTGTTTTCAAGAGTGTGAAGGAAGCTTTGTTGTCTTACCACAAGAAGAAGAAAGTTGATGGTGAGCAATCACAAGCAGATGGTCTCGTCGTTACTAAGAAAGATAGTAACAATCACAGCTACAGGCGTGGAAGAAGCAAGTCTAAAGACAGAAATTATGATAAAGGTAGAGGAAGATCAAGCTCAAGATCCAGACAGTTTAATAGAGACATGGAGTGCCATTATTGTCACAAAAAAGGTCACATTCGAAAATATTGCAGAATTTTAGCCAAGGAACTGGAGGATAGAAAGAACCAGACACAACCCACTAATTCAGCTAGTGTTGCAGAGGATAAAAGTGAAGACAAAGATGATGATTTGTTATCTGTCTCATCAGGTATTGATTCCTTTGCCAATTCTTGGATTCTTGATTCCGGATGTTCCTATCATATGTGCCCACATAGAAATTGGTTTGATACTTATACTCCTAAGAGTGGTAATTGTGTGTATATGGGCAACAATGCAAAATGTGAAGTTTTTGGAATAGGAACCATAAAGGTTAGAATGTTTGATGGTGTTGTGAGAACCTTAACAGGTGTAAGACATATCCCTGATCTAAAAAAGAATCTGGTTTCTCTTGGTGGGTTAGATGAGATGGGCTATTCGTATTCTGCAAAAGATGGAGTGCTCAAGGTGTCTAAAGGAGCTTTAATAGTAATTAAGGGTAAGAAATTTGGCAATCTCTACCAGATGATTGGAAATACTGTTGTAGGTGGAGCTGCTTTAATTTCTGAAGATCCTACTTTTGATGATACTATGCTTTGGCATATGAGGCTTGGACACTTGGGTGAGAAGAATATGTTGGAACTCCATAAGAGGAATTTGCTGAAAGGTGTGAAGACCTGCAAGCTTGATTTCTGTGAACATTGTATTTATGGTAAGCAGAAAAGAGTTAGTTTTAAGACAGCAACTCACTCTTGTTCTGGTATTTTGGATTATGTCCATTCTGATGTTTGGGGACCCGTGACTATTGCTTCTCAAAGTGGAGCTTACTATTATGTTACTTTCATCGATGACTACTCCAGAAAGGTTTGGGTTTACTTTATGAGAAGTAAAACTCAAGTATTTGATATCTTTAAGGAATGGAAGGCAGAGGTAGAGAACCAGTCCGGCAGAAAGATAAAGATTTTGAGAACTGATAACGGTACAGAGTACAAGCACAAGGCATTCAGAGAATTCTGCAAGCAAGCTGGTATTATTCGACATTATACAGTGAGGAAGACTCCTCAGCAAAATGGAGTTGCTGAGAGGATGAACAGAACCATTGCAGAGAGAGCAAGGTGTATGAGATTGCAAGCAGGTTTGCCAAAGAATTTTTGGGCAGAGACTGTGAGCACTGCTGTTTTCCTTATTAATCGAAGTCCTCATTCTTCCATCGATTTCAAAATTCCTGAAGAGGTATGGTACTCTAAACCTGTTGATTATTCTATACTAAAGGTTTTTGGTTGTCCTGCTTTTGTTCATATACAGAGTGACGAGAGAACAAAGTTAGATGCCAGATCCAAGAAGTGCATTTTTCTTGGCTACCAGAAAGGTGTCAAAGGTTACAGGTTGTTTGATCCAGAAGCTAAGAAGTTGGTTATTAGCAGAGATGTGATTTTTGACGAGAAGTCTATGCTGAAAAGTGTGACGGTAGAGCCTATGTCAGAAAGTTCTGGTGAGAAGGATAAAGCTCCAAAGAAGGTGGAGTTTGCATTTAAAAACTCACAGGACAAGGTTTATCAACCGGTCATTAGAGATGTTCAGCAGCAACCACAGGTCCAGGATCAAGAGCAACCACAGGCTCAGGATGAAGAGCAGCAATCAGACCAATATAGTATTGCTACTCATAGAGAGCCACGCATTCGTAGGGCACCACAAAGACTTGGGTTTGAAGACGACACAGTTTCATTTGCTTTGTTCACTGGTAGTGATGACCCTAATTCTTTCCAAGATGCTATGAGCAGAAAAGACAGTGAGAATTGGAAGGCTTCAATGAATGAAGAAATGAAGTCATTACACAAGAACAAGACTTGGGAGTTGGTTCCACTGCCTAAGGGAAAGAGAGCTATTGGTTGCAAATGGGTTTATCGAATAAAAGAACTGAAGCAATATAAGAGTCGATTGGTAGCAAAAGGATACTCACAGAAAGAAGGAGTTGATTATAATGAGATATTTTCACCTGTTGTGAAGCACACTTCCATTAGAGTTGTTCTTGCCATGGTCAATTTGTATGACCTGGAGTTAGAGCAGTTAGATGTCAAAACTGCCTTTCTCCATGGAGATTTGGATGAGGAGATTTACATGCAACAGCCAGAGGGGTTCATTGAATCCGGTAAAGAAGACTATGTCTGCAGACTGCAGAAGTCATTGTATGGGCTGAAACAATCACCTCGCCAATGGTATAAACGGTTTGATTCCTTCATTGTTTCTCATGGTTATTGTCGTTGTGAGTATGATTGTTGTATTTATTTTAAGATCTGTGATGACAGAACATTGGTATTGCTCACTCTATATGTTGATGATATGTTAATTGCCGCTCAAAGTAAGGAAAAGATCAATGATTTAAAGAATTTGCTTAAAAGCGAATTTGAGATGAAGGATCTTGGTGTTGCCAGAAAGATCCTTGGAATTGAGATCAGTCGTGACAGGAAAGTTGGAAAACTTTGGTTGTCCCAAAAAGGTTACATGGAGAAGATCCTGCATAAGTTTAGCATGATGAATGCTAAGCCTGTGAGCACACCCCTTGCAGCACATTTCAGATTGTCCACGAGTTTATGTCCTAGTACAGAGGATGAGGTAGAGTACATGGCTCAGGTGCCTTATGCCAGTGCAGTTGGATGTCTAATGTATTTGATGATTTGCACTAGACCTGATATTTCTCAAGCAGTAAGTGTTGTGAGTAGATACATGGCAAATCCAGGTAAAGAGCATTGGAATGCTGTTAAATGGATTTTCAGATATTTGGCAGGCACACGTGATTGTGGCATCATGTTTGATAAAAATGGTGCTTCTAATGTTGCCATGGGTTATGTGGATTCTGACTATGCTGGTGATCTTGATACCAGAAGGTCGATGACAGGTTATGTCTTTACTTTTGGTGGTGGCTGTATAAGTTGGAAGTCAAATTTGCAGGATACAGTTGCATTGTCTACGACAGAGGCCGAATATATGGCTATGACTGAGGCAGCAAAAGAAGGCATATGGCTTATGGGTTTGCTGGAACAACTTGGTTTCAAACAAGAGAGTGTACCTCTTCTATGTGACAGTCAGAGTGCTATTCATTTAGCTAAGAATCAAGTTTTTCATGCGAGGACTAAACACATTAGTGTGAGGTATCACAAGATTAGAGAATGGATGAATCAAGGGTTGATCAAGCTGTCAAAAGTTCATACAAAAGAGAATGCAGCTGATATGTTGACAAAGCCAGTGCCAAGGGATAAGTTTGAGCATTGCTTGGACTTGATCCATATTAGTTCTTGTTGAGAACTTGGAAAAGGGTGGAGCATTCCTACCCATAAATGGAATGATGTTTTGGTGCCTATTGAGAGGTACTTTAAGGTGATGATATTAGAGGCTCGTCGTTTGGAGACTTGGTATGCGTTTTTGATCCAAGGTGGAGATTGTTGTGTTTGGCCCAACAACGCAAGTAATGGTCTTATAAACGATAAGGCCCATTAGGTTAATATATATATATGTATTCCATCAACAAAGATGCGCTGAGTCTTAATTCATAAAAAAAGAAAACAGCTCCAGCAGCGGCAGATTAGATAAGAACAATTCCAGCCGAGTCAGTTGAAGAACATCAGCGGCAGAAGGCACTTCAGTGGCAAGAACAGCAGAACAACTCCAGCAGCGACAGGAAAGAACAGAGGCGGCAACAGACAGAGGCAGTCGGTATACAATCCATTAAAGAATATTATTCTCTCTATTTATTTGGTAACAGATTTACTGTTTCTCTTTAATTTATCTGTTGTTGCTAAATTGGCAAGACATATTTATTTATTGTTTTTGTGAGAGAGATTAATTTGGGTGTAATTGGGGTATTTGGATATTTGAGTGATTTGGCCAATTAACTGTTGGCAAATCTTATTGTACTCCTCTTTGACAAGTATAGTGGAATATTTCGGTGCCGGCCTCAGCAGTGGATTAGGTAGTCGCATTGACTACCGAACCACTTAAATCTTTGTGTCCTTTTGTGTTGATTATTTTTCTTTATATTTTTTGTGGGTGCTCGTTATTAGAAAAATAAAGTACTTTTAATTTGAGATTAATTTTTTTTTTTTCAAATTAAGCATGTTTATTTTGGTGCAGGGCAGTGGCCACATAAGCAACAATATTTTTTTATCATAATTTAATACAAATAAAATTTTATATTAAAATATAATTGATATTTTTTAATAAATAATAAAAAAATGACAAAAGTAATATCATCAAAATTTATAATTAAAAAATAATATCATTGTGTTAAAATCATATATTTTTATAATTAAAAAATAATTATTACGTTATTTTTTTAATGTCAGTTCAATTGAACACAGTTTAAATTGAAATGCCACAATTTAGACTTGTTCAATATTAAATTTTATCTAATTAAATATCGTTCAATATTTTTTAGTATTATTTTTATTATTATAAGTTTTAAATATGTTATTTTTAATAATTTTTTAAATAATTTTATTAACAAATATTAAATAATTTTACAATTATTTAAATAACTTACATTCTTATTGTAAAATTCAATTTAATAATGAAAAATTATTTAATGTTTTGTATTTTATTAGTCCTAACATTTACCTTATAACAAAATTTTATTATATAATTTAGTTTTTAATTTTTTAAAATTTAATAACTTTACTGCAATTTAACATATTTTGATATCAACATTTTTACAAAAAGATTTTGATCCCTATCTTTCTTATGAAAACTATTGAGTTGGATCGAAAGTATTAATTTTAAAAAATTTAAAAATAAAATATGTGTTTTAAAAAATTATTAAATATTGTTTTGAAATAAAAATTAAAGACCAACAAATTACAAAAGTCAATTATTTATTACATAAAAACTTAATGAATACCCGATATAACTTAAAAGCCAAATAAACTAATTATGTTGTAAATTATTTTATTTAATTTTTTAATAACGATCAAAATTCATTCATTGAATTATTTTAAGATTAATTTTAACATTTTGTCTATTACGAATTTATCCTCAATGTTTGAATTGTTACAAAAATTTCCACAAAGTTTAATTTTATATTACATAATTACTATTTTAAATATTTTCGTTAATAAAATTAAAATTTAACGACTTTGTGACACACGCAAACTATTTTTAGAAGAACAAAGTAGGTATTTTGAAAATTCCATTAAAAAAAATCAGGTCGTCCAACAAGCTAAAAACCATCACTATTATCAAACTTTCATCAACCACCTCAATTCACGCCATTAGCAACGGAAGCCACCATCATGATTGGATTAGAGTCACCACCAAAATCCCATCATTATTGGCACTACTTTGCTTTCCTTTGCAAGCACAATTGGGGACTTAAACGCTCTAAATCAACCCTCACACAAACCGTTAACAACCACCACCTTCACTCACATCACGATAAACAAAAGCCAAAATCGTGATCAGACGTAAGCCACCACCTAAACCTCATTGACATTTCTCTGCTTTCCTTCTTATACACTATCAACGACTCAAAAAGCTCCAAACTTGTTCTCGCATTATCCAAAAACCACCATAATCATCGATTTTGCATCGGCCCAGTTAAATATACTAAATGAAATATATTTCTTGTTGTATTACTACCTCACAATAGAGGTATATATAGAAGATAAAATACAAGAGTCCTAAATAAAATAGAACTATGTACAATTTAGAACTCTATTACAGATAGACACTCATTACATGACTCACGCTAACACTCTCCCTCAAGTTGGTGCATACATATCGACCATGCCCAACTTGCTTAGTGAGTCACAAAACGCCTTATTGGAAACTCCTTTGGTGAGCACATCTGCAAGTTGCTTCTTAGGGGAACAAAAGAAAAGCTAATGAGTTTAGCATCTAGCTTCTCTTTTATAAAATGACGATCAACCTCCACATGCTTAGTGCGATCATGCTGTACTGAATTTTGTGATATGTCAATGGCTGCTCGACTATCACAATACAACTCCATAGTATTTTTGAGTTTGAGACCCAAATCAAACAATAAACTTTTTATCCACAGCAGTTCACAAACACCATGAGCCATACTTTTATACTCAACCTCAGCACTAGACCGCGCCACAACTTTCTGCTTCTTACTTTTTCATGTAACCAAATTAACTCCCACAAAGGTAAAATAACCAGATGTCGACCTTCTATCTGTAATACTTCCTACCTAATCTGCATCTGTGAAGCCACAAACTTTAAGAGGATTGTTGTGTTTAGTGAACATTACTCCTCTCCCTGGAGCTGACTTTAAGTACCTTAAAATTCTCACAACTGCATCCATGTGACTCTCACTTGGATTATGCATGAACTGACTTACCACACTTACTGCATATGCGACATCTGGTCTAGTATGTGTCAAAAAAATTAGGCGCCCAACCAACCTCTGATAGTGAGCTCGATCAGTTGGTACTTGATTTGGATACTCTGCTAGATAATAATTTTGCTCAATAGGAGTGTCAATAAGTTTACAATCCAACATGCCTGTTTCAGTTAGTAGGTCAAGAATGTATTTTCTCTGACATAGAAAGATTCCTTCGCTCCCCCTAGCTACCTCAATTCCTAGGAAGTACTTCAGTTCACCCAAATCCTTCATCTCAAACTCAGAGGCTAGCTGTCTCTGTAATTTATCCATCTCAACAGCATCATCTCTAGTAATTACCATATCATCAACATAAATAATTCGAGCTGTTACCTTCTCTTGTTGATGTTTGAGAAATAGCATATGGTCTGAATTACTCTACCTGTAACCAACCTTCTGCATGAACTGTGAAAACCTTCCAAACCAGGGTCGAGGGGATTGCTTGAGACCATACAAAGACTTCTTCAATTTGCATACAAAATTACCAGGAGAAGCAGCTACATACCTAGGTGGAAGATTCATATATACCTCATCGACTAACTTTCCATGAAGGAACGCATTCTTGACATCAAGCTGTCGAAGTGGCCAATTAAAGCTTGCAGCAAGCGAAAGTAGAACTCTAATAGTATTCATTTTGGCAACCGGAGCAAAAGTCTCATCATAGTCTACACCATACGTCTGAGTGAACCCTTTTGCTACAAGGCAGGCTTTATACCGATTCACAGATCCATCAGCATTATGTTTCACAGTAAACACCCATCGACAATCAACTGCCTTCTTGCCTTGTGGTGAAGGCACAAGTTGCCAAGTATCGTTCTTCTATAATGCCTCTATCTCTTCCTCCATTGCCTTGATTGTTCCAGTGACATGTCCCATTTTGTATATCCCGTGGAGATAGACGGACATAACCATTTTCCATGTTCGAAAGTTAGTACCATTGAGTTTGGTACTACCGAAAGAGCCACCTTCTGAACTCTTGACAGAGACTTCAAATTTTGAAATTTTAAGTGTCTTAGAACTATGATTTTCTCTTGAATCTCCCATTGAAACAGATAATAATAAGATGCAGCGGAATAATAATAAAAATTATTTATCTCCTTTTTTTTTTTAGTTGATCGTTGATCGTTGCTGATTGGAATGGACCCCCTTTTTTTTTTATTGGGCTAAGTGAGCAATGGGCTAGGGTTTAATGTGTTTGGGCTATTTGATGTATTTGGGCTAGGGTTAGGGTTTTGTAGCCTTAAGGAAATCTAGAAGACAGGAGGCTGGCGGCGGTAGATCTGAACAGGCGGCACGGGAACAAGTGGATGCCGGAATGGACGGCGGCGGATCTGGACAGAGTGCGACAGGGAGAGATGCAGCGCTGAAGGTGGATCTGAATCAGGCCAGTGACTGGCGCGGACGGAGGGTAGAGCGACACCAGACAGGCACGCGGAGGGCAGAGCGGCGCTGGACAGGTGGCGACACGGGACAGGCGGTGCTGGACAGGAGGTGGCGCGGGACAGGCGGCGCTGGACAGGGAGGCGGCACTGGGCAGCGGCTTTGGACAGGGAGGCGGCGCTGATAGAAAAAAGAAGATAAAAATTCCTTTACGAACCTTCGCTCTGATACTAAGTTAAATATACAGAATGAAATATATTTCTTGTTGTATTACTACCTCACAATAGAGGTATATATAGAAGATAAAATACAAGAGTCCTAAATAAAATAGAACTATGTACAACTTAAAACTCTATTACAGATAGACACTCATTACATGACTCACGCTAACATGCTCCTATCGTGATCGAACAAAAGCCACTCTCAAAACCCCACCAACATCAACACTACTCTACTTTCTTTCCCATTGCCAGTTGATTTGCCCTGCTAGTTATTAAGTTCTTCATCCCTCTTTCTTTTCCTCATTTTTGAAATTTTAAAATACTAATTTTGCCCTTTTCTTTGTTAGCAAAAAAAAATGTCTAAAGAGATAGTTATATCACATAGAACTAGTTATTTAAAGTATTTTCATAATAATTTAAATATTAAGATAAATTTATAATTGGTAAAGATATTAAAGATATAAATATATTTAAGTTATTATTATTAAAAAAAAAAAGACAATTAGATTGTACGTACAACTTTATTCACTTAAGTCATTATTTTATGAGTGACAATTTTTTTTTTTGGGATGTCAAATTAACCCACTAATTTTAGTTAGTAGTATATTTTAGTTTATTATATTTTGCTTGATATCCTAAAAAATTATTTCCTTTTAAAAATACTATACTATTAATCCATTAAATAACTTTTTGGTTAAAAAAATAAAAGTGACATTTAAAAATTGAAAAATATATGAGGGCATTATTTATAAAGGTTGTTTGTATTTATGTCATAAACATGTCAAAATCATTGTTTGCCGTGGTACAAATGTTTGGATCGTCGTTGGTAGAGTAGAAATGGGGGGTAGATGAAAATGTGTTGGAGTTGGACAATTTCAACTTCGAATCAACTATTTTAACATTCCACTATATTCTCGTTCATTTTTATGCCACTTGGTGTGATCATTGCAAGTGTTGAAAATCTATATCCTGAAATTGCTTAATAAAAAATGATGCTTGCACTAATGAGTTTTTTGGGCGTTAAAGTTTTGTATTGTGATTTTTTACTATAACAAGTATACATTTGGTGTTGATCAAATTTAATGGCTAAAATGTTTGAAAGTTTACATTTTTATTTGTGAATATTTCTTTTTTTGGATAATAGTTTTGTATCAAATCTATCGATGAGGAATCAATTTTTTTACGGTAAATTAATTAAAAAATTAATGGATAAATTAATAATATATTATTTTTAAAATACTGTGTGAATAATATTTTTAAAATACTGTGTGAATAATAATAGAGTATAGTCTAACTTAGTGGGCTATAGCGGTATTTTTTCGTTTTTTTTTTTTTAAATATAATATAAAACGCGTACAGATCTAATAAATAGCGTCGTGAAGAACAAGTTCATTTCATAGAAAGAGGCTAGGTAGATCTCTGTTGATCCCGCACCACTCTTCCTAGGGCAAGTGCATTTGTCTCGTAAAATTCGGTACACCTTTTATTTTCTTTTCGATTCTCTCTTAATTATCTGTCGTAATTGTATGTGCTATTCTTAATTGCTGAGCCCTAGATTTACATTGAATTTTTGTTTCTTTCCCTATCAATTCTTTCTTCGATTTAGGTTTCTTAAATTTTCGAATTTCGGATTCGCTGCAATTGCTGCTTCATTTTGTGTGCAATCTGACTTTTGAACCGCTTATTTGCTTGCAATTGCTCAGATCTAACTTGGAACTCAAAGTCTTTGATTGTAATTTTCAGTGATCTCTTACTATCGGTTTTGTAATTCGATTTTTGATGACGGAAACATTTGTTTATTCTATATGTTATTCTAAATTAAAAAAGTTAGAATCGGTTTCTTAATTCTGGAGTGAAGTAGTACCTCTTTCATTTTCTTAGTTTGTCCGTTCGTCGCTGTTAATTGTTACGCATAGATTTAGCGTGATCGATTATGTATCTAATATTGGATCATTTGGATTTCAGCTAACGTGAAAGATGGGGTTGTCTTTCACCAAGCTTTTCAGCCGGTTGTTTGCCAAGAAGGAGATGCGTATACTTATGGTGGGTCTTGATGCGGCCGGTAAGACTACCATATTGTACAAGCTCAAGCTGGGTGAGATCGTGACGACCATTCCAACCATTGGTATGTTTTGCATTGATGGATGAATTTCTTGGATTTTGCTCACCCTTACTTGTATCCAACGTTTATCTCATAGTGCTGGTAACATGTATTTGTTATGGGAGGCAACGGGACTAATTGTTTATTATTCGCTTAGGATTCAATGTGGAGACGGTGGAATATAAGAACATTAGCTTTACTGTCTGGGATGTTGGTGGCCAAGATAAGGTAATATTCCCAGTAGGATTTAACATCAATTGCATATCATCATTCTTAAGGGGTTTGATCTAATACTGCTGAATTAGAAACCATGAGGCATGCAACTAGTTTAGTGCCATTGTGGGTGAATGATGATGCATGGCGGCATTTATGGGCATTGTACATGGTGATTCTTGCCTATCATGTTAGTGCTATGACTGGCACTTCAATGAACAAACCAAATTGTAATATGGTTTAGATGTCAATTTATGTTTCAATACTGCGTTTTTAACTGGTTCCTTTTAATTCCCATTTCAGATCCGTCCTTTGTGGAGACACTACTTTCAGAACACTCAAGGACTTATTTTTGTTGTTGACAGCAATGACCGAGACCGTGTAGTCGAGGCTAGAGATGAGCTGCACAGAATGTTGAATGAAGTATGATAAATGTTAAATTTACTACGGAATTATGAAATAATGCTTCTTTGTTCTTTGTTTGACTTGTATTAATCACTGTATTGGCAGGATGAGCTTAGGGATGCAGTGTTGCTGGTATTTGCAAACAAACAAGATCTTCCAAATGCCATGAATGCAGCTGAGATAACTGATAAACTTGGCCTTCATTCACTCCGTCAGCGACACTGGTAAAGATAGTGAATGCTTCAGCCTTACTCTCATCCCCTCGTACCCCTCCATTTCTTATGTGTGATGCTTGCTAAATGTGCAAATATGAAATGCAGGTATATTCAGAGCACATGTGCCACTTCTGGTGAGGGGTTGTATGAGGGACTTGATTGGCTCTCCAACAATATTGCAAACAAGGTGGGCTTGTGATGTTGCATATCTCAGATTATTCATGCATAAATTGCCTATTGAGTATGCTTTCTTCTGAATCTGTTATTAATGCTTGTTGCAGGCTTAGATCGCTCTCTATAGTGTTAAAAATGCTGGAATGCAAAGATGATGATGTTCTGGCTTTCCTATTGCGTAATAGAGTGCTTGTTCGTTTATGTCACTGCATTCTCTTGCAAGATTGCTGTTTCCGTTTTTTGTAGTTGCAGAATAATCGATAAATTGTCTTTTAGTATGTTATCAACTCAATAGCATTTTGTCCCCACTACATTGTGTAATTGAGATAATGAGATGAGATTGATTTATTTTTTCTGCTGGATGTTACCGTCTACTGAGCAAATACGTGTTTTTTTTTTTTTTTCAAATCATTGGCAATTTTAGTATTTTTTTTTTGCTCCAAGTATTTCAGTAGCTTTTTGCCCTACTATATTTTGCGTAGTTCTAGATATTCAAAACTTCATAAACGCATCCATTGTTTACCACCATTACCCTAACTTGAGAGGATTGGAAAATATCGTCTCGCTTAAAAATGACACTAATTTAGTATTTTTATATGCCGAGTCTTGCATTTCTTATGGATGGAGCAGATTTTCAACAAAGCTTTGGTTCCTCAATGTATGAATTGAGGTTCTTAATTCGATGCCACGGGTGGTTGAAGAGAACCACGAAAATTATAGTTTAATTTCTTTGCTACTTATTTTTTTCCCTTAATTGTACAACATATTTGACACCTTGAGCCATTAGAAGTTTTGAAAACATAATTCTTTCAAAAATTTAAATGCTATTAAAAAATAATAATAATAATCATATATATTATACTAACTCTATAGATAATAAAATTTCATTTGAAATTACTATTACATGCGACATTCTGATACTACTACTTTATTGGGAAACAGAGTGTTTTCAAGCCTTAAGCATCATGGCCTATGTACGTTCATTTAGAAAGGGGGAAAAGAATTGGTGCAAAAATAGAAGTGAAAGGGAGGCAAAGAATCGCTCAAAACTGACCAGTTGGAAATAAGCTATAAAGAAATATTTGCATTAATTTGTAAGAAACACTTGCACAGCAATTTTTTCTTTGCACAGACTCAAAAAGCTTAAAGTAACACACATTAAGAACAGAACAGACACGCCGGCCCAAATCCCCGAACAAGATTGGGACAGATTGTCGACAGACTTTATTTATACTCAAGCAAAAGGAAAACATTCCTTTCTCAAATACCTAATAAAGGAATCAGGTCTTTTTTTGGTACTCTGTCTCTCTACAAGATAATATGTCCTCCCAAAATGCCAGGCTCAGAACCAGCCAACAACTGAATTAAGCCGCTGATGGAGCCGTGACATACTGAACCGAACCAGCTTCTGAAAGAGCTTCAATGAATCGCTGCATATTCACTCTCTCATTTCCACCCTCTACTCCTCCCAATGGCTTCTTATAATCTAACGACTTGTCGTTGTAAATGTCCCACCATTTCTTCACCAGCATCTTAATATCCTCTCTCTGCATGTTCTCTTCCTTTCCTGTATACCTCCATGGCTTTGATCCCTACAATTAATATAAAAAAAAAAATTAATCACATTTTAATTGATGCGCAATTAACCCAGATCCAAAGTATTAAAATTGATATGCTTACATGTGCGCAATAGTGAACAGCCTTGGTATTCTCAAGGTCAACCTTGTCAGGATGGCGCCATAACAAAGCATTGACAAGATTGTAAATGTTAGGAATGGGCTTATAAATCTTGTTGAAATACATGTTCAAGAAATCCTGCTCAGCAAATGGGGTTGGAGGAGTAACTTTGAGCGTGTTCAAAAGGTTTTCGTAAGTAGACATGCTTGGCTCAAAAACAAACATGCCTGCATTGAAGTAAAGAGACGGCGGTGAACCCATCTCGGCTGGCCAATTGTTCTTCTCTGGGCTAAGCTGACAATATCCAACCTTGTACTGAGGAGTGTGAGCCCATGTAAACTCACAAAAACAATCCAACGCAGCATAAAAGTATCCATCTGGTAAATCAAAGAGATGGTCTATATTATCATAGACTTGTATATCGCTGTCCAAGTATACCATTTTGTCGTACTCTACAAACTGCACCACACCAAAATAACAAAGTCAGTGATCTATTCTTTTACATGAATTGGGTACAAATTTCTTACAATTGAAATAATAATAACGGGCTCAACCCAACATATATTCAAAGTTTCACTGCATGAACACATTAATAAATCAGTATTCATCCAATACAGTCACGGTTCACGAACAAGCATGAAAATTTGGGTCAAAATTTCCGATTAGGATTATCTCCTAAAAACGTACCTCCCAGATACGGAGCTTGGAGTAGTTAATAATATAGTAAGCCATAGCAAAATGGACGTGATTTTCAGGTGGATAAACAGGTTCGATCTCACGGACAATACAACCCTGCGACTCTAGGATATCACGGTGTTCTTGTGGTACATCAGGCAATACAGCAACTACTAGTGGATAGCCACTTTTCACCTTCCTTAAACCCTTAGCCAATCCAACAACGCCTTTCACATAATCACCATTGCCAGCCAAAAATGTTACATAAGCTCGGCTAGGTAATGTTGTAGTTTTGATCAAGCTGGCTTGTTTAACACTGCTTTGAACTAGTTCTGGAGCCATTAATCAATATCTCAATCAAAGCAAGTAGTACTTCAACGATGGATTAATTGGAGGTTTAAGGTCAATGATTAATACTTGTTTTGATTAGAAAAGTTTGATAAAAAGAGCTTTGGGCAGAGGACCGAATTGGAAATTTCAAGGATGCACTTCTGGGAGGGGAAGCTGGGGTGCGAAGTTGTTTATATAGGCGTGAAATGAAACCAAGCTGTTGCTTGTAATTTCTTGTGATGAACGGTTGTTATGGATTACACGTGTGGTATTGGAAAATCAACGGTAAATTACGCGGTTCTTTGAAGGTTCTGGAAAAGGGGCTTACGAGAATAATATGGAATAGGGAAGACGCTAGAACATCTCTATTTGTTTGAAAATTCTTTCACAATTGGCTATGATTCAACCTCTAAACCAAAAATATTTATTGGTTGCCCGATCACAAATAGCTACAACTTTCTTAAGCAATATTTATTAATTTTATATTTTTAATCACTTCTTTCTGTCTTTCTTACATCTATTAATTAAAAATATGTTTTTTATATATATTCTATTTTATTTATTTTAGTTAATTTTTATAATATATTTAAAATAAATATAAAATTAACGTATCTTATGCTTCCAATATTTATGAATGTGATATTAATATTAAAATTTTTATTAAACGCGATAATTTTTATAAAATTAAAATCCTTATTTAATGTGATACTTATTTTATTGACATATTTAAAGTTCTTATTTGATGTTATAATAAATGCTAAAAAAAAATTAATGTCAATAGCTTAAAATATATAGATAATTTTGTCCTAAAAAATTATGCTTTATTCATATTTTTATATATAATATATACATACATATGTTGCACGAGAATTATTTATTTTTTTAAATTATATTTTACAACAAAATAAATACAAAATTAATTTTATTAAACTTTTAAATTAATTATAAAAAAAAGTAAATTTAACACCACATGCAACTTTTTAAATCAATTACGATTTATTATTGTATGAATTCTTTAACCAAAATTATATACATATTTAAAAAAAAAAAAAAGATTAGCATGTTAATTAAAATATATGAATTTTGAAAAAATATATACCTATTTTTTCTTTTTTAATATAAAAGAAACATATATCTTTATTTTAAACTATAAATATTTATCTAAATTTAAACTATTTTAAAAACACATGTCATTTTATTATTAATAATTTTTTTATAAATTATTTATTCAATAATTATATTTAAAAATTTTATTAAATATGATAATTATTATATAATTAAGTTTTTACATATAGTGTTTAATCTTTATTTGATCATTATGTTTATTAGACTTGATTCACACTTATATATATATATATAAAAAAAAAGATAAAATTTATAAACTTAATTTTTCTTCTGAAAAACAGTTTAGTGAATGAAAACAAACATTAATAGTCATTAAAGACAATTAATTAATAAAAAGAATTATGAAATTATTTAAAATAATATTTTTAAAATTTATAATAATAAAAATATTATATTTATTTTAATTTTAAAAATATATAACTTAATATTAAAAATATTATTTTTATTATTATAAATTTTAAAATGCGTTAATTTCATAATGTGTTAAAAGAATTTACGTCTTGTGTCCAATAAAGTTTGTAAAATTGAATTCTTCCGTATAGAACAAAACAATATTATATTAAATTGTTTGAATTAAATTTATCTTCTTCTTTTAAGTCAAATCGAATAGAACCATTTATTTAATATTTGCTTTCTTTTCCAAATCACGGAGTTGGGAAAACCCGTTTGTTTCAGTCGTTAGTTACCCGGCACGCACGGCATGTGAGAATAGCTAAGAACCTGAACCCCTTCTGCTGAAATCTTTAGCACTCGAAAAACCCTAATTTTTCCAATTCAATCCTCTAGGTAGAGATTTAAATTGAAATCAGAATCCTATGGTCCAGTTATAGATTTTAGAACTCTAATTTTCGGGTCATGAAAGCAATAATTGGTATATATTCGCCGCGAATTCAAGCACTTGCCTAACATAAAGTCCAGAGAGTGAGGAAAAAAAAAAACGAAGCCCTAGGTCTTTTGTGGGGAAATCGAAATGGATGCCAAGGACATTCTGGGTTTGCCGAAATCTGTACTTCCTATTACTCAAGAGAAGAAATCTAGGCCTCAGAAGGAGTCTCAGAGAAAACCAGATGGTATTTCCCGTGAGGTTCGTTATAGAGTGTGTTAGCTCATGACATTAGATTCTCTAGTCTTAAACGTAATGAATTAATCTGATGGAGGTTTTTGTCGTTGTTTAATTTGTAGGTCTACGCGCTTACAGGTGGTCTGGCGCCTCTTATGCCTGCTGTAGAGACGTCCCAGTTGAAAAAACGACCTCCAACAGATGAGAAGGTTGACAAATTTTCATTTTCATACTTACTCTATTGATTATATGAGTAGGGAACGAGTTTTACAAATATCGGTGGTAGTAGTTATGGATTGTATAGGACATGTCACAATTATCGGTTTGCACATTGAGTTCTCAAGTGTATCATGGTATTACTACAGAGCTGAATAGTAGTTCAAGTGGTTGATATTTACATTTGCTATGTAGTCGTTAGTGCTATACTTTTGTTTGAGTGATTAACACTTCTGTGAGATTGTACCTGCTTTTAAGTATTTAAGAGATCAATTATACCTGTTTTTAAGTTTAAAAGAATTGAATTTTCAGATCACATGGCAATGGCTTCCTTTTACGAATTCTGCCCGTAAAGATAACTTGCAGCTTTACCACTGGGTAAGCTTTTGTAACTTGGAAAGATGTGTGTTAAGTACAAATTTGTTGTTTTCTTATTGGATGTGTTAAATATCCAATTTTTTCATATCCAATATGCAGGTTAGAGTTGTAAATGGTGTCCCACCAACGGGTGACTATTCCTTTGCCAAATATAACAAGGTACTAAAGTATAAAAATTTCGTTTTGTCATTTTTATGCAATGTTTATATTCTGAGCTCTTTTCCATCATTCTTATGGATAATTGTTGGGCCTAACTGGATGTATTAATTTATTTGATATTTGCAGTCTGTAGATGTTATCAAATACACAGATGAGGAGTACGAGAAGTACTTGAATGATTCTGTATGTGTTAAACTTTCATTTTTTATTATAAAAGAATATAAACATATAGAAAATTTACTTGTAACTTATATGTTATTACTTCTATCTTTACGCTGAAAGGAATTTATGTGTCTCAGTCTTTGTCATCATGGGTCTACCTAGCTCCTATCTCTTAAAAAATTTGTTCCCTTTTTGTTTCTTTCTTTCCATTTTATTTTAAGCAAATATTCAAATATTTAATCAAGGTCACAGATTAACAAAGAGGTCCAATGTTCTGCACTGTAACATATACTCCATGGCACTTAATTTAGTATCGTTCACAATAAAATGTTTTTTTCTTATTATGAATATGAAGTTCATTATCTGTTTGTCTTTCAATTGTCACTTAATGATATAGTATTAAGTGTTCCTTTCCTTTTGCTTTATTATTAGCAAAGCAACACAGTGGATCAAATATCTTCTTTTGTTTTCATTAGTAAAAAATAGAGGTTTTAAATGGGATGGGATGTCCCATTAGTCCATGGTATAAACCATGAATTTTCTGAGCCTATCCCATATTGTCTAATTTATTTTTTGGTGCGTTGGGATGGTACTTGATGAGAAATCTTATTTATCCCAAATGGGGCTTAATTCGAACAAGTAAAACTAAAAAAATAATGAAAAAATAAAATATGATTATCTATACTAACCATGAGTCTATTAAGAACAACTTTAAATGGGATGAGATGAGATGGGAAGAGATTTAAATAAGATGGGATAACTTTAACCTATGAACCCATTAAGTACATCAAATAAGACATTAGATGAGATGAGACAATCCATTTGATATCTCAAGTAAAAAAGGGGTACTTATCGTGCTTTTCCTTGTCTGTAGAAGTGGACCAAGGAAGAGACAAATCAATTATTTGACTTGTGTGAACGGTTTGATCTCCGGTTTGTTGTTATAGCTGACAGATTCCCTTCACAAAGAACTGTGGAGGAGTTGAAGGATCGATATTACAGTGGTATTCCATCTCTCAATTGTGTGGCTGTCATTTGTGGAAAGACTCTTTTAATTAACTTGTTTATCATTTTATGAGTTTACACCTTTTGAGTCTTTTACTGCCTCACTCTCTTAGTGACATCATAGAAGCTGGTTCATCTATTGTCATCGTCTTTTTTTTTCTTTTTTTCTTTCTTTCTTTTTTTCCGATAGTATCTCGAGCTATATCCATTGCTAGAGCATCATCTCCTGTGGATGTTTCAGGGCACCCTCTTCTTAAGGTATGCAAACTGCCTTGGCCAAGGTTACTTGAATGTAAATTTTCTTGTCTTGCATTAATCGTTTAATTGCACTTAAGTACTCATTCTTCCTCATCCTCCATAATTCAGGAACCTTACAATGTTTCCCAAGAGAAAGAGCGCAAGAGATCTTTATCCTTGGTCCTTTCTCAAACAAAGCAGCAAGAGCGCAGAGATGCTGAGGTTGAACTTCATTTATGAAGTTATGAGCAGTCTTGCTGTATATGGGGGGGGTCATATAGGCACTAGTCCATTAATGATTTCTCAATTGGAAAGTAATACTTTTATTTTTTAGGTTCTTGCAGAAGCAAAAAAAATACTTGAATCCCGAGCAGCTGCAAGGGTAAGTTTACAATTAGATATTATAGGGAGGAAAATGTAATTTCTTGTAAAATTCTGTATGTTTGAGATCATCTTGCTATGTTTTGTTGTACTACTGAGCTTTAATAGCATGAAAATTCTCCTTTTTTGGTGTTATTCCTTGTCAATTATCCGAAGCTTGTTTATTCTTTCATGCCAAGTCTTTGGTGTATGGCGTTCAATAAGATCTGAGGTTGTAGTTGTCATACAGTTCTCTGACATACTGTCTTTGCATAACGGCGTAAAATGCTGTCTAGCAGAAACAAGTTTATGAGGCTTTCTTCTCTTATTTTCAAAAAGAATGTTGGATAGGAACTCTAGCGCATGTTATAAATTTTCATAGTGGAATTTTATTTTTTTTAAAAATAAGCAAACACCTATTGCTGATTTCCTGTTTTATCATATTCTCCTTTATCTTTGATGTCCATGCTCTAATTGAATTAGTCAATGCATCCTAGCAGTCGTTACTTATTTGAAGTTTAACGTATATGGAAAAGAATATTGTGATTATTCTTCTGAATATGTAACTGTTTCTCTGCCTTTTAGAGAGCTGAGGAGCCCGAGCTTCCTGTTGCCTCAAATTCAGATAATGCTGAGAGGACTGCTGTCCCTGGTGGCACTATATCACCTTCATCCAATGCTCAGGTTTCTTCTGCTGTGGTCACTCCGTCAACTTTAATTGCGGACAATGCATCCACTCTTGCATCTCTTCGAATGGTACGTCTAGTTGCTCTATTATCTACCTTGCCTTCTCTCAGTGTTGTGCCTCTGTGTGCATGTGTCTAAAAAAGTTTTAATAGCCTAATAACTTGAATTATATCAACCCGGCTATTGTATTATTGAAATGACCTCTTTCTATTTGGTTGTAATTTTTTTTTAATGGTCATTATTGAAGAAAAATCTCAACTAGATGCTGCCATCAAATTGTAAAATGTTCTTGGAAATTTGATCGTTTACAATGATAATATATTAATTTATGTAAGGCTATGGCCTAAGTGGTTTGTGAAATTTTCAGCTTCGAGTGTATTTGAGGACGTATGCACTTGAGCAAATGATACACGCTGCAAGTTCATCTGCTGGACTTCGAACTATCAAGAGAGTTGAGCAAACTTTGCAAGATCTTGGGGTTAGTCTGTGCTCTTACTGTTTATTCACTATTGGTACTTTTCCGTCTATTGTATGATGACATATTGGTGGTTAATGATGTATGCAGAAACTAGAAAGCTCTCTCAATGGCTTAAATAACTCATTCCCTCCATGTGTTTCGGTTGTAGGTTTTCACTAAATAAATTATGACATCCATCAATTCAAGAGAGTGAATTTCTTAATCATCACATGTCATTAAATGTGATTGCTTTTTAGAAATTTTAAGTGGAGTGGACAATGGTTGTCTTTTTTGGTTATTCATGTTTTCTACAAACTAAAAATCTGTTATGAGTCTACGTACTATTTTCATTTTGATGTGTTTTGCCTTGGTCATAACAAATATATTGATTCCATGAGTTAATTTTTCTACTTATTTATTGGTTCAGAAAAGTTTTTCTAATTGGTTATCAAAGAGTTACCTACAATCTGAATGTAGCTTTTAGTTAATCTATTACCTTACGGTGCAGGATTAAATTATTTTCCTCTTCTTATCCTTAATCTTTTTCAGGTTAATCTAAAACCAAGAGTTCCTACTAAAGCTGTTTGTTCAGAGCATCTTGAATTAAGAAAAGAAATTATTACTTTACTGAACCTTCAGAAGCAGGTATCTCATACAGAAGTTACTTTTCCTAAAGATATGTTATCATATCAACACCTTGTTCAGCAAGTGCGTTCCTTGCATATATGTATTTCTGAGTTTTCATATGCACATTCACAATGAGATCTTCTTTTTCTGTGGATTCTTCAATTTAAACTTTTTTCTTATTCAACTGTTTTATTTCTGTTCCCTTTCCATTGCACTAAATTGTTCAATTTATTGCTGATAGGCGTTGATTTTTGTGTCCTGCATGGTTCTGAACAAACCATTATCACTGTCTTTAGCTATGATTTCTTTAATATGCAACTTACATTTTCCCTCATCAGTTGCAATATAAGGAGACCGAAGGTTCATCTTTTCGTGATAGTCCTTCCGAAACTCCAGGCACACCCAAGGTTCGTTTGGTAGTTTTTTTATTTTTTTCAAAGGAAGGTCTGTGAGTTCATTCACTAGACTTTCTGTTTAAGTTTTCCATCCTTGATCTCAAAATAATGAGTCCTCTTTGCATTGCTTACATCATTCACACTGCTATGGATCAGGATCGGACATTTACTCCGGATTCACTGACAATTGGAGGTAATGTATCAAATTATATAAAAACTTCACATCGAAATTGCTTCTTGTGGGTATTTTCTGGGGGAATGAATGAGTAATATTTTTCTGTTAATTTCAGGTGAAAGGGTTGGTAAAAGGGACCAGAAGCGCAAGGTACATGCTCATCCTATAAAAACTTGCTTGCAGTTTCTCTGCACTTTTGAAGAATGTTACGCAGTCAACTTACTTTTTCACCTCCACAGGCATCAGGAAGGTCTTCAGAAGCTCCATCATCACCAGCGCAATCTAAAAGGCCTAGAAAGTTAAAAGCATCAGATCTATAGTTCAGAGGATGCTAACTTTTATCTGTGAGCTGATCAGAAAAGACAGCGTAAGGGTGTTGGTTTAAAGTTCTACTCCCGAATTGACAGACTCTCGGTAGACATTTATTTATTTACTTTTTTTTTTTTTTTTTCTCTTGCTATGTAGGTTCCTTGAACGCAAAGTTTCGTGCCACCATACTCTCCTAATGGTGTACTCCAACTTGGAAACTCTTAATTCATTTTGACATTTCAATCCAATCAAAATTGGATTATGTTGGTCCTACTAGTGGATTAGTATTGGGCGCGCCAGAAGGTGTTGTGGTGATAGGTATTTTCTGCTGGAAAATTTTACTTTTACAGTTGAGCTGGGGAATCATTAATTTTTTCTGCTAAAAGTTTGAGAATCATTTGGTAGCACATTTTAAACTCATTTTAAACCCCATACAAGAAGGTTTGATTGGGTACTGGAAGCTTCAAGATCCCATGTGGCTTATTAAACCCCTACATTTTCTATGGTTTGATTCTCTGGCATTTTTTCAAAGTGTGCACTCTACGGCTGCACCAAGAACATGCAATTACAGCCCCCTCTCCGCTAACAACAAAACTAAAGACATCAAAATTTCGAGTCACGAAATTAGAGAGGAATGAGATGGATGTAAGCCTCACTTAGAGTCACAGGTCTATGAATACGCAAACGTTTTCAAGTTTTGATCGTTAACAAGGCACCAGTTGTTCAAAACAGCTATGTGGTCCAGAACTAACAAAACATTTTAACAGCCGTGCTTACCGGAATGCCTTATTCAAATCCGCCACCCCACCCAACTTACAGTTTTTGATAATAATAAAGTATACATATTACAAATCATTCAAGAATACAAATATGTTGATTTATACATCTCATGCACAGTATGCAAATGCCAAATATATACTTTTGATACATAGGCGTAGGAGGTGCATAGAAAGGGTTACCTGAAGGACAAAAGAAATGTAAGACTAATGTTAGCAACCTACTGTTGGAAAACAACATTGACAACATCAGAAAACTTCTCCTTGATCGCTGCTTTTATTCCCGATCCAATTGATTCAGGTCCCACATATTTTACGAAACATTCACCATTTTCAACAGATAAAACTTCAACACTTCCACCAAAGTTCTTAATGGCCGGTCTCAATATGTCAAGATGAGCATTCACTGTCTGCAGATACAGCAATTTAAGGTATCATTAAATATTGTTCTACTCTTGGGCATGACTTTCTTCTACATTAGATTAGAGCATGTGTAAGAAACTAACCTCAACAGTTGTCTCACCCTTTTCTTCATCATAAACTTGCCGAATTTCCTTGACTGCATCTCCAAACTTTTCCTTCAGCACACGTTCGATTCCCATTGTCATGGTAGTTGTAGAGCTAGGGCAGCTCTCACATGCACCTGTTTGTTATTTTCAATAATGGAAATGTGTCTCAGCACAGGGAAGTATGCTAAAGAGCAGACTATTGAATATATTATCCTAAACCAAAACAAAACAAAGTAAGAGATGGAATATATTATCCTAGCAGAATTAGAATTTAGATGGGGAAAGTTTTCTCCACCTCTCAATTGTAAGTTGTGAATTGTGATACACATAACTATGTATATTTTCAATTGTGTAGAGCTTATTTATCAAAATACGCGCAAAAATAAAAGAGAATAGTATCTTCTACTTGTACTTTTAACCATGTTATCTAAGTGCAAAATGATATTAATACTGAAGAAAATATTTCAAATAATAATTTATAGTTGTAGAAGTAGCATCGGATGTGTAGAGAAGCGCTTCTGTTTTACATTTATCTTTCTGATTCCAAGTCAAGCACTCTATGCAAATTCTGCGGTTAAAAGAGACTACAACTGGAACCACACACACAACGAAAGGACACCATTTGTATGTCCATGGACGAAGGGAGCCAGAAAACCAACTGAAACTTACAGAAAATTGAAAAGCTAAATGGTAGTCTCCCTTAAATTGCTCTAGAATCTAATTCTATATATAATTTTAGGCATTTGATAATTATTAAAATTAATTTCCATAGTAAAGCCCAAATCATTTAGGAACATAGACAATCATTTAATATTAAAAAAGACTTGTAGCATTAAATTTCGGAATAAATCGTAATTAAATGGAAAGTAATTGTTAAAGAAGCCGGACGAACCTTGGAGTTTCAAGGAAATGATACCATCCTCAACGGACACGACATCAACGTTCCCGCCGTCGGAAACGAGATAAGGTCGGACGTCTTCAAGTACTAAATCAACATTTCGAGGATTGAGTTCGAATCTCTGAGAAGAGTAAAGTCCTGGAGAAGAAGAGCCACTCGTTGCGCTTGAATCGGAAGCTCTAATGACCGTTTTCAACAATATCGTTTTTTTAAAGCTTACTTGATAATGTTTCAAAAATAAAATTTGTGGGTATTTGTACCCTTTGACTGCGCTAATTGTAGGTGATGTTGAGTTCCTCAGAAATCCCGTATGGGTTAGAGACGCCATGGTTGGAAAAGAGTGTTTCGGAGGTCAAGTTCTTTTTTTAAGCCTAGGGTCTGAAATTGACAAAGAAAATGGTATATATACCACGTCTATTTGGAATTATATATATTTCCAAAAAAAAAAATAGAGAAATTTTTTTTTTAGATGTCATACTTTGTATTATTTTTCAAATCAAAAGACTCAATAAATAGTTAGACGTTTGGGCATCAAGGTTAAGACGTTGGGTGCTATCTTCATACGGTAGGGTGTTGGTTCGAATCTTTCAAATGTTGGAGTTGCACATATGAGGCACTCGAATACCGGTTCTTCCGGCATTCCGTTGTCGGGCTCCAGTTCTCCAACATTTTTTAACTCACTTCTGATTTATATCAAAATAAAATGACGGTGATTCCTTGATGATGTATGACAATAGCTATATCCTCCTTAAATTGAAGAGTGCCTTTTTTTATAATAAAAAAATAATAAATAATTTCTAAAATAGGTAAAAATACCTTAAGAATCTCATAACTTTGACAAAATAATTGTTTAATATCATAATTTTGAAGAGTTTAATATCTTACTTTTATAGTTAGGTTCACTTTAGCTTAAAAAAATAATAATTAAATTACCTTTTTTCGACATATGATATAAGATTAAAGTAAAAATATTAACTTGATATATTATTTTTATGAATATATCAATTTAACGCATATATTATTATTCTAAATTTTAAATATAATTTTTTTTTCCACAATATAATGTTTGATTGATTAAGGCAAAAAAAAAAAAAAAAAAAAAAAAAAAATATATATATATATATATATATATATATATATATATATATATATATATATATATATATATATCATGCTTTGTCAAATAGACTAAATTATATTATTAGTTCTCAAATTTTTAAAATTTTATATATAAATATTTAAACTTTTAAATCATGCGATTTAATCCCTATATTTATAAAATTTTATATATATATCCTAAAATTTTAATTCATAAATATATACTTTAGTAGCAAAGTTAATACTTATAAATTTTTTAAAATTTAGAATAAAATTATAAAATTTAAGAACTTATATGTAAAATTTTAAAAATTTTGGAATTAAATTATATGATTTAAAAATTTATATATAAATTTAATCAAAATTTAAATACTGTTACAATAGTTCAATAGTTAACCCTAACCTATAATATACCTCAAGAGAAACTTTGAACGGCTATGCTAGTTTTTAACTAGTGTTTAAATTAATTATGTCATCAAAAATAAAATTCACTTTGAAAAGAGGTATAAAAAATTGATATTTATTGATTATTATTTGAGAGATTTTTTTTTTTTTTTTTAAGATCAAACTATTTTTTTAGTACAGTTCAAACTAATGACTTGGAAAAAAAAATATAAATTTTACCACCAAATCACTAATAAGTGAACAACAAAAAATTAAAAATAAAAAAAATTTCAATGTAGGTAAATTTGTAAAGTTAAAAAAAAAGTTTAAATAGAGAAAAATATAATAATAATAATAATTATTATTATTGTTATTATTTTCAATCTTCTAGGTGCCTTATTTATATCTTACTACTTCATTGTACATTTGATTGTTATAGTAAGTTAGATTACACTCACATTTATACTAATATTATTTATATTGTGTTACGTATTAATATTATATAAAAAATAAATTAATTTTTTTATTTTTAAAATGATTTTAATACGTATTATGAAATAAAAATTATAAGTGTAAAATTAGTTATAAAAATGTGTAATATTAATATTTATTTTTATTTTTAAATCAACATCCCAAATTGCTAAGGATATAAATATTATCATAATTTTATATTTAATTTATAACAATGTTATGATACATTGTGAATATAGGATTATTTTGCCAAAAATAGACAAGGAATATGAAAATGTGATGACGCAAAGGGAAAATGGCAAAGAAAATTTAGAGTTTGTTTAAATATAATGTTGATTCTTGATTTTTTAAGTAATTTTTTAATATAGTTTGTTTGGTAATAATTTTTTATTTTGATTTTTATATTATTAAAAAATCACTATTAAATTATTGAGTAATGTATATAAATTTTTAAAATAACATTTTTCAATCCAATTTTTGATTTATGATTTTTTTTATCAAATATCTTTTTTTTTTTTAACGAATAATCAAGTTTATAATATTTGTATATATAAGTAATAGAAAAAAATAATAAAAAACATAAAATTTTAAACAATATCAAACAAATTTCTTTATTTTTTATATGTAAAAAAAAAATATCACAGCAAATGATCACCTATATTATTATTATTGTCAATAATCATTTGTAATATATATATATATATATATATATATATATATAATCACCTATATTATTCTCTGTGTATAATTTTATGTTGTCAATAATCATTTGTCAATATGTTTATAAAAGTCAAATTTTTGGCCACTTTTTTAACTTTTTTACCAACATATTTAGCGTGTGTCTGTGGCATAACAATAACACACCAAATGCAGTACATTATAATTGGACGTATATTTATCTAAATAGTCTGAAATGCCATCATCGTTATCAACAATTTGTCTCGAACGTCTGATTAGACCGTAGAAAGTAGAGAGTTTTACTACCTCTCTGACAAATCTTCTATGGCGGGATGCGAAACTGACGAATCAAACCAACATCAACAGCCACTCACTGTAGGCTTAGAAGTCGAAGTTAGTAACGAAAAGGGTGCTTGGTTAAGAGCCACAATTATTGAATACCCAGATAGCTCTGCCTACAGGAAGAGGAATTGGCCTTTGGTCGAGCACAAGACGTTGGTTAATGAAGATGGGTCGAAGCCATTGAAGGAGTACGTTACTTTAGCTCGCTTAAGACGTTTGCCTCCCGCCATAGATGACAAGCAAGATTTTGTGGAAGGAGATGTGGTTGATGTGGATTACAAGGATGGTTGGTGGACTGGGGTTATCAAGAAAGTTATGGGGAATTCCAAATACAGAGTCCTTTTTGAGAATCCTCTTGACTTGATTGAATTTGAGCATAAGAGCTTGCGCTTTCATCAAGATTTGGTTGGTGAAGAATGGGTTCGGCCTGAAACACAGGTATTGTGATTATCTGGTTTTTGCCTCTTTTCATTAGTATTATTTTCTTTCTTTTTCCTCTGCATCTGCGTTTGAGCATAGAATTTTGCTTCTAGGGGATTCTATGAAGTGCTTTTTATTTGATGCTCAAAGAATCATCTTCTTTCTTTGTTGTTGCATTTCCTCTAGGACTAGTTCTCTTTTTTATAGCAAGAAATCTGATATTTAACACTCTAAATTGTTTTTTTGACTGCATATCTTTGTGATTGAATGATATGAACTATGAAGTTGTCATTTTCATGGGGAAGTTTTGTGGGTTTCGGACATTTTCATGCTAGTAGCGCCTCACATTGTGAACATGAATGTAATTGAAGTAACGGATATTAAAAATTGGTTCATCGAGTTTAGGGACCAGTTTGTGAAATCAAATGTAAGCTGGGTAAAAACAGGGGCAAAATGGGAAATAAATAGAAAGAAAGAACAAGGCACATTCTTCATTCTTGCTGCCGTTTTAGTTTTTCCTTTTCATGTCTGCTTTATTTATACTCCATTTGACAAGAAAGAATACCTCTTGTGAGTGTGATTTGTTACATGTTTATTTTTATTTTTATGTAAATATAGTTTTTAGCACATATCTTTATTTGTCGTCCACAGTGCCTCAACAATTGTTTTTCCACTTAGATATAAGAGAGTTATGTGCACACATTTTTGCAGGCACTAATAATTGCATACCACATACACTTTTCAATTTTCATATATAATAGTGTCATGAGGCATGCAAATAAATGTGCAATTAGCATTCCTCTAGATATAAATATATTTCTTGAGTACATGCAGGGTTGATTTTATTTATTTATTTATTTATATTTTGTAAAGCAAACAACAGCGTCTACATTCAGCTCGGGTAATGACGTAGAAGTGAATTTTGACAAACAAGATCTAGATGAAGCTTGGTTACCTGCTGTTGTGGTCAAAGAAAACGAGGATAATACCTATTTGGTTAAGTATCAGAAATCAGAGTCTGAATATGAGCAACAAATTGTGGATTCCCTTCATATTCGTCTTTCTGATAGGAGATATAAATTGCAGGTATGATTCTACCTATTTATGTTTTCGCTTCCTTTTTTTTTTCCCTTCCAAGTTTTTATGTCCTTTATGTTTAGATTGGGGATGTGTTCTTGTTCTAGGTTTCTAGCATTTTTAACATCCATTTGTTTGAGTTACCACGACTAAAATGATTCACATTTTTAGCATCCAGTTTCTTGAAGTTCGAAACTCAATTTTAATGATCTACTATTTTTTTCGAATCGTCCTATGGTAATATGATTGTTTTCATTAGTATTTGCCTTGGAAATATACTGAGAGGTGCAGAGTCTCTTGTTGGCGTGGTTGCCAAGTACATGGGTTTATTGAAATAAATTGCATGTTTTTAGACAGCAGACAGCGTCATTGCATGTTTGGGCTATAAAATATACCATTTTGATTTTTACACTATTTGCCAGTGGCTTTAAGAATGGGCCTCCTATTCCAGGAAAGCGTAGTAGCTTGTGATATTCAAGAAGAATTGGAGCATACCCCGAAGAATGCCATTGCTTCTACGGTGGCCTCTCAATTGGACAGTCCAGGTCCTGCTAAGGATATCATTGAACAGGAAAAACCTCCCTCAATAAGCCCAAGGACAATTCAGGAGCAGTGCACCCATCACAAGAAGAAAATAGTTTCAGTTTCTTTGACTCAAAGCATAAAGAAGGCAAAGCTGTCAACCTCTAGTGGCAATGAAGAATACGTTAATACCCCGGAGATGTTCAAAGACGTGATGGTTGAAGAGGTTCCATTATCTATCCCTGCACATTATACGACTGGAGAAATAATCCGTTCACTACCTACACCCTCCTCTACATCATTCCGACCCATACGTGTAAGGAAACCTGTTAAGAGTGCATTCTCCGTTCATTTTTCCCATGACCTACTATTTGGTTTTCTTCCTTTTTCGTTTCCATCCAGTGTTATTGATCATGACACTTCTCATGTGTAGAGCACCAGACAACACAAAGATGATGAACTGGAAAATCAAAGAAAAGATCCCATAAGAAGAAGAGGAAGACTTTCAAAGTCTCGTGCTAAAAGCCGAATTGCTGCAGCAGTAGGTACAGACATGCATGATATATTTTTTGTGCGCTGGGTAGTTGCATTATCCTTTTTAGATACAACTAGAAATTTTAGTTTGAGATATCTAATGACAAATTCACCCTTGTTTACAGTATATTTTTTGAAGTGAGTCCCAATTTTCATTTTTCCCCAAGCATAGGGGTGGCCATAACCCCTTGGTTCCGTCACTAATCTTATTTACAGAAACCTGCTGCTTTATAATTTGCAGGTAAGGAGGATGATACAAGTTGTAGTGAGGTGGAGGTTATTACAAAAGAAGCTGAACTACCTCTCACCATAGGGTCAAGTGTTACGAGATTGGGTAGTTCAGTGGATGAAAATCCTCAACAGCCTACTGATGATGATTTGCCAACTGTATTCGAAGATGCAAAAAAATATTCCAATGATCCAGTGGATAACACCACCATGGTGAGCTATTTATTGAAACATGATGATTCTTTTCCAAACATTTATCTCATTTAATGAAATTTTCAAAAGAGAGGTACATAAAATGCATGAAGATTTTGAGATATTTCCAATTATTTCACGCATTCCATCTAAAATAAGCTATCAACACTCAGGTTGTGTTAGATTAACTTGCTAACAAGTCAAGTCAGGTTTTGCTTATATACTCCATAGTTTGTTTGTTCTTAAGCTCATTACATGTCTTACTATTGAATCAGCAACAAGATGGAGGAAGCAGTCACAAGAGAAAGAGGGTTAGACCTCGGAAGTTAGTGATATCAGATTCTAGTGAAGGTATGTGACAACTCAAAACTACAACATTGACCATATATTGGTAATTTAGAGTACTTGAAGCAAATTTTCAAATTGTAGGGTACACTAATTTTTATTGTATACTGATCAGGCCTGCATAGCATGTAACATAATCATTATTTGATATTTTGTAGATCTACAGGATGCCTCCATTAAGAAAAAAGCTGAAGTTTATGGTAATGAAGCATCTGATAATGCAGATAAGGAGAACTGGCCTCTGTCAACATGGTCTGGAGGGATGCAGGGTCAAGCAGGTGCCTCGGAATTGAGTAACTTTAGATATTGATGCAATTCCTATTCAACTAATGTGTTTATTTCTAGGATCATCTAATAAGATTTCTGACATAGGGAACAAGCCGACACAACATATTGATGCCAAAAATGGAACTTATGTAACTGTTCAAGTCAATGAGATTGTATCAAAGGATAGTCAAGGGTTTCCATTTGTGAAGAGCTCCCCTCTATGGGAAACAATTACATCAATGTCGGTATTTTCAACAATGCCACAAAATCCACATTTTGAACCTCTGAATAACTGTAAAGAGGAGTATCGTGAGGGATTGGCTATTGGTAGTATGGTGACCTTTTCTAATTTGGTCAAGAGAATATCCAATTTGCAATTTGAAGACCCTGGAAGCACTTTTACTAGCATTTTGGACGGTCTTATTTACTTGGAAAAGCATGGATTTGATGTTACAGTACTACGTACTCGTGTGAATGAGTTGGCATCTATCAAAGATAGACAAGGACAGTTTGTAAATGAATCCAAAAATTGTGAAAGTATGATGGTGGAGCACACTCGCGAAAAAACTTTACTTGTAAAGGAGATGGATAATATTTCTAATAAGATACGTGAGTTGCAGAAGAAGCATGCTTTGCTCGCATCAAAACTAGAGAAAATAGATATAGATATTGCGAAGTTGAAGTTTAACATGGATGCTATGAATATTGAAACCGCCAGGCTTGATTTTGAAAAGCTTGCAGCTGCATCCTTGTAATCAGCTTGAGGTCTCTCGGCACTCGTTGCTTTACTAATTCCCGCCTGCAGAGGTGTGCTTTTAATTTCAGTATTGCACAACATAGGATGGGAATATTTGTTGTAACATCAATGGCAATTTTCTGTAGGACTTTGTAATTGTATAGTTCTTGAATTTACCATACTACTAAACTAGTCTTTTTTTTTTTTTTTTTTGAGTTAAGTCTAGTCTTCAGTTGTATACTATAGAAATTAGAACTGACCTGTTGCAGATATTTTGTGGTAGGATGTGAACTGATGAGCATTGTCTGCCCATATAAATGAATTTTTAGGAAATAATTAGTAAGTAGATTTTATGTGTATTTAGGAAATAATAGATTTTTAATAAGTATTCTTCAGGTGGGTGCATTAAACAACTTAAATTTCATCTGAAACGAGAGATGATAAATCAACAGCAAAATATTTATGGATCGATGCATGGAAATTAAAAACGGGGATCATATTGGAAGGTATTGGAGCATATGAACAAGTTGATTCATGATATACTGGAATTAATTAAGGTTATTATGAGTAGGGTGGATTGGTCTGCTTCAACTTTTGAGAGAGACAATATAAAATTAATGAAGCACTTTTAGAACACAAACTTAAAAAGATTAAGTCTCTTCTACTCTCTATACGCTTACCCTAAAGAAAATATTTCAAATGATAATTTATAGTCTCAAATTCACCGTACGTATTGTATGTAGAAGTACCATCGGATGTGTAGACAGTTCGACGCTAAAAAACAAGCGAAAACAATTAGAGAGGGGAAATTTTTTTTGAGGGTCTTGATCCTAAGGAAAAGAGAAGTGCTTCCGTTTTACATTTATCTTCTGATTCCAAATCAAGCAATCTATGCAAATTCCGCGGTTAAAAGAGACTACAACTGGAACCATACACACAACGAAAGGACACCATTGTCCATGGACGAAGATAGCCAGAAAACCACCAACTGAAACTTACAGAGAATTGAAAAGCTAAACGGTAGTCTCCCTTAAATTGCTCTAGAATCTAATTCTATATGTAATTTTAAGCATTTGATAATAATCTAAACTAATTTCCAGAGTAAAGCTCAAATAATTTAGCAACGTAGACAAACTAACATCAAAAAAGATTTATAGCCTTAAATTTCGGAATAAATCATAATTAAATGGAAAGTAATTATTAAAGAAGCCGGACGAACCTTGGAGTTTCAAGGAAATGATACCATCCTCAACGGACACGACATCAACGTTCCCGCCGTCGGAAATGTTATAAGGTCGGACGTCTTCAAGTACCAAATCAACATTTCGAGGATTGAGTTCGAATTTCTGAGAAGTATAAAGTCCCGGAGAAGGAGAGCCACTAGTTGCCCTTGAATCGGAAGCTCTAATGGCCGTACTCAACAAGATCGTTTTTTGGAAGCTTACTTGATAAATGTTTCAAAAATAAAATTTGTGGGTATTTGTAGGCTTGACTGCGCGCTAATGTGACGTTGGGGTGCTCGTAAATCACCGTACGGGTTAGAAACGTCATGGTTGGAGAAGAGTGTTTCAGAGGTTAACTTCTTTTTTTATTGACAGAAAAGATGGTTTATATCAAGGTCGTGCGTAGGTAGGACAGATTTATTGTTAAGTTATTTTATAAGTTGATTTTTTTTTTTTATAATTTTTAAAAATTTTAAAATTTTAGTGGATTTATAAATTTTAAAATACTAATTTTTAAGTTGATTTATAATGTCGGTACGAGGAATGTTAGTTTGATAATTTTAGAGCTATAATTTTATTTAAAAAATATTATCATAATAAAAAATACAAATAATATTTTATTCTTACAAATATTTTTTTAAAAGCTAGAACATATAGATGTATTACTATCGATTATAAGAACTATTATGCTTATTCATATCTAATACTCGATAAATTTAAAGCTATCAATACGTGTTATATGAAAATGATATTTCATTATTGAAATTTCATGTTTGATGCTCCACTATTTAACCTCCTAAATTTAAAATCAAGATTCCACACTAAATATTTGTTTATAACTTTTATATTGTATATTTGTATAATATTAATTAATACTTTATTTTATTTATTTTTTATAATATTTATTATATAATATTTTAAAAATATTAATATATAAAAATGTAGATTGATTCGATTTTATCAATTTTTATTTTTTACGGACCTACAACAAAATCGATAAAATCGATTTTGCAATATTTTGAACCTACCTAACCAACCTACCTCCAAAAAAAAAAAAAAAAAGAGCTCGATTTAGACCTGAAATTAGATTGATTAGTTAATTTTTGAAAAAAAAAGTCCATTCCTAGTATATATACCACATTTATTTGGAATTTATATAAACCCCGAAAACCCCGCCCCCCCCTCCCAAAAAAAAAACTCATTAAAAAAATATTAATTTCGTTGTATAATTTTTTTAGAAGTTAAAATTTATATTATTTATCAAATCAAAATACTAAATAAAATAGGTAAAAAGTGTGAGATTAGGACAAAACAAAAATTTAGTATAATAGCATTTAACTCAAAAAATTTAATCCATTATTACATGTAATAAGGCACATTTTAATTTTTAAAAAAAATTAAATTATCTTTGTGTTGCTACAGTAAGAAGTTAAGTGAGCCCTATTAATTTAACCTAACTTAAAACCAAATAACAACTTATTCGCACCGGCAGACTCCTGCAGGAAGGAAGTGTATAGTAAGTTGGAGTTAAACGGACGGCTTTTTTAAGTGAGTTTTATGCAAATGTACGAAAATAAAGTGTATTTTTATGAAAATACAGGACAAAATTATCTAGTTAAAATTTATAAAAATAAAATATTTTTACTTAAAACTATGGAGTTATTAGTGTCATTCACTATTCTAAAATTTATCACTAAAGTTTTTAATCACAGATCAAATAAGCCTAGAGGGGGGTGAATAGATTATTTTCAATTTTTAACAAATATTAAATGTGTAATCTAATCACAAGGGCCAGACATGCAATCGCGTGTAAAGATAAATGCGGAATAAAAAACAACACACGATATTTTTAGGTGGAAACAACCTAGGCCACAACAATGACTTAAGAGGAAAACCACCGGTCCACCGGACCACCTAACTATCCACTATGAAAATCAATGTTCAATTACAACCATAGAGTCCAGAACTACCCGTCGCAGATAGATCCCCCTTTCTGTAATTTACTTACGAGCCGTCGCTCCTTTCACAGCCTCCAATAGCTAGATGTCTGGATCCAGACCAATGTTCCGATCTACTTGAGTCACATAAGATCAATCGAACCCGTCACCTTCGGTAATTTCGAGTCACACGAAATACCGAACACCTCACCTGAAACGTTAGCACAATAACACAAGTGCAAAATGTGTCCTAGAGCGGATTTAAACAATGAACAATCCTAACTAGCAGATTCAACAGCATACGATGTAAAATCTAAATCAGCTGGCAAAATCTAGAACAATCATATAAAGCTCAATATCATGAAAGATGAAGAGAAGAAGTTAAAAGCACAAATCAGATATAAAAATATTAGATCAATGTGTATTTTTTATGCACAAACTAGTCTCCCTTAAATAGAGTCCAAGTTTACTTCAAATAGGATTTGCAATTGACTATAACTCTACTCATATCAGGATTTAGCTCTCAAAAGAATTCTACTCATACAATGATTCTATTCATATCAGGATTTATTTCTCACAAGAATTCTACTCATACAAGGATTCCACAATTCTACTCAATTCAGGATTTTGCTTTCACAAGAATTCTACTCATACAAGGATTCCACTTTTAAAACAATTCTACGCAAATAAGGACTCTATTTTCACAACACTTTTATTCACACAATGATTCTACTTTCTTAACACTTCTACTCATACTAGAATTCTGCTTTCTCATTAAATGAGTCAAATTGATAAAAGTAACACATGGGTCGAATTAAAAAAGAGTTCTAGTAGAAGTGAAAAACTGGCTCGATCGATCTAATGACTGGCTCGATCGATCAATCCAATTCTCGATCGATCGATCAGATTGATCGATCGATCTAGCTCAACCCGAGAGCACCTAGATCGATGTCGTTCCACACTCGATCGATCGATCACTCGATCGATCGAACAATATACTCGATCGATCGACCAATTAAAAGCACAAGTTATTTTTCATTACGATCCATACTAAGTGTCGTGCTCATTTGTGTGAAGATGTATGCATGATAGAATATTATACCTGTCATATGGGCGTTGCAAGCTTGGTGAATCCATCATCATGTATCGTCTGATTAATCGGTGAATTCCTATTCTAGATTACAGTCAAATATTTTGTCCACGAAAATTGCCAATACAAAATAAACCTTACAATCTCCCCCTTTGGCATTTTCGTGTGACAAAATCACTCTCTCACTACATAACGCTCATAGTTATAATATCATTACATCAATTACATAGTGGACTGTCTATGATCTGATGGACCATCTTCGCTTGATACTTGATACGCTCGGTCCACTGAAGTTAGACAAACAAATAGCACACAAATTTGGCTTGAAAGCCTCATTGTTTATTAGTTCAGTGTACATAAAGATGCGAATGAAATGTAGTGTATGTGCAACATGAATCTTTCTCCCCCACAACTAATAAATGCAACATCTCCCCCTAAATCCAATCTCCATAGCAACATGAATATTTCTTCCCCTTTTTGTCATACGAAATTGACAACTCATAAAACAATTATTGAAGTGGGCTAAAAATGCAAATGAGATCACACATGTATATGTCCAAAGCATGTAGGAGGAATTGCATAAGTCAAAAGAAGAATAATGAAATATGTATGCAATGACTCCCCCTAAGTTCTATGACTCTCTAGACGAAAAACAAATTTAAAAAAGATTTTTTTATTTTTTATTTTTGACCAACAAAGCAATAAACTCATTTAAGACTAATAAGCATACAACCAATTGAAAAATTATTTTTGCTTAAATTTTGATCATTCATTGTATTAGCAAAATAAATAGGTCACACAAGCACACTAACACATATAATGGCATATTGACATTCACTTAAAGTAGTATACAGTGTGAACTCCACTTGTATTTCAATAAATTCATTTATGACCAATTTTAAGAGACTCAAAAGAAAATAATTTCATCTATCATGCTAAATCATAATTGAGTCTTCACTCTTACATAATGAAATATGTCTATCAAAAGAAATTTCTTAAATTTTTTTTTTTTGCTCTTTCTTTTTGTACATGCCAAATAAAATTTCTCAACTAAATTTTTATTTTATTTACATTTTTTAAACATGTACGAGCCATAAATCTAATATGATGACTTTCACACTAGTTATAAGGTAGCCCTCTCCGCTCACTACGGTAGCTTCACACATCATAGTAGGTAGTCCTCTCAATACTAGTTATCTCCCTAAGATGAAATATTTTAAAAAATAATAAATAGAACTCAATATAATTTCGCAGTCAAGATTAGCTCAAGTCTTAGAGTCTTTCAAAATTAATCATAAATTTCATCGATGACATACATGAGTGTTCAGTGGGTGTGTGCATAAGTTCAGTCAATAGTGTCATCACATGTGAAAAATGCAAGTGTGTGTAAAATTTTGAATTGTTACATTACATATACAATGAGAATCAAAATAAGCCACAAAAGACAAAGTTGTATAAGTATAAGCATTATTTGAATCCAATACCTTGTAGCCCTTTTTTTTTTTTTTAAATAATAACAAAAAAAAAAATCTAACGACAAAGACAAAATAAACATATGAAAATACTCACCTAGGATCATTTAAGCACTCAAACAAAAGTACCTAGGTGGTCTGGCAATAGTGATCAATTGATAGGAAACATGCAATCTTTCCTAACCCAAATTTTCATGAATTTTGATTTCTCTATGTTTTTGGGTTGAGACTTAATTGCATTAGGTTTTAAAAACATACTCTTAGACTCATCTTTCCTATTCAAATTCAACATATGCATGGTAGGATGATAATTATGAGTTCTATACCTATAAGCATGAAGATGATCATTAAATCGAAGAGCATTCATAAAAAATCTACACTTAGGTCGAATATGACCTTTTCTACCACAATGATGACAAACAGGCACAAACTTAACAGTTTTAGTTATTACAGCTGTAGTTGGTGTTTGTGCAAAATTAGTAGCAGTAGAAGTAGAGTTAGAAGACCTTACAAATGTAGTTTTTGAAGTAGAAGGTGTACAACTTTTATCTAAGAATCCAAGTCCACGTGTATCACCGAAAGGCTTACCAATGCTCAACATCTTGTCTAGTCGTTCAGCTCCAATTGTTAATCTCTTCACTGTTTCCTTTGATTGCTCCAATTCCTGCAGAAGCTTTGAATTTTCCTGTTTGATACTTGCAAGACTCAAACTCAACTTGTCAACATGCTCAGACAGTTCAACTTTTTCTTTTTCTAAAACTGACAAATTAAGATCTTGCGAATTGATTTGATCATTCAGTTTTGTCACAGTTATGAGAAGTTTATCTTTTTCTTTCTTGCAGTTAATTAAATCAATAAATAATTCTTCAAAACTGTTTGCATTAAATTTAGCAAGAATAGATTTACTTCCCTCATCATCTGAGTCAAGGTCTGACTCACTGGAGTATCCACCAACAGTTGCTGTAAAAGCTACGTAGTTAGAGTTAGCATTTTCTGAACCACTAGCTTGATCTTCATCACTTTCTGTGTCACTAAGGGTAGCATTGAAAGCTTTTCTTGTCTTCTTCTTCTTGTTGGCACACTCAGCTGCAAAATGACCAAAACCATTGCATTCAAAACATTTAGGTCCATTGGGTTTAGTTTTCTTACCTTCTGAACTCATTTGCACGAATTCTCTTCCCTTACGATCTCTTGATTTTTCTTTAATCTGTAGATCCTTTCTGTTGAACATTTTCTTGAGTTTTCTAGCTAGAGTGAGTAGATCTTCATCTTCTATACCATCATCACTATCACCATCATCATCATTGGTAGTTTTAAGAGCAATACCAATGTTCCTTTTGGGTGTTCGAAGATTCATCTCAAATGTTTGAATTGAACCAACGAGTTCTTCAATCTTGATGGTGTCAATGTCTTTGCTTTCCTCTATTGCTGTAACCTTTGCTTGAAAGCGTTCTGGTAGTGAGCATAAGACTTTTCGAACTAACCTGCGTTCATCAATTTTATCTCCAAGATTTGAAGAAGAGTTAGCAATATCACATAAATTAGCATAAAACTCAGAAAACGTTTCATCCTCCTCCATTCTAAGATTTTCAAACTTAGTAGCTAGCATGCGAAGTTTTGTTCGTTTAACTTGGGACGTGCCCTCATGAGCAACCTCTAAAGTGTCCCAAGCAGCCTTAGCAGTTTCAATATCAGAAATACGTCGGAATTCATCCGGCGATACAGCACTAAAGATAGCACTGATGCCCTTTTGATTCCAACCACTACCAATTTTATCTTGAGGAGTCCAATCAATCCTAGGTTTAAGTGTGACTACATTATCCTTGGTAACCGTAGGTGGTTCCCAACCATAAAGCACAGAATTCCATACACTTTCATCTAAGGAACGTAAAAAGGCTCTCATACGAGCTTTCCAATATGGGTAATTAGACCCATCAAAGTAAGGTGGACGGGTTGTAGAAAAACTCTCTCTCATATGATCCATAATAAGGTCCTAGGCAACACTAAGTATATCTAGTGACCCGCTCTGATACCAATTGAGAGTTTTTAATCACGGATCAAATAAGTCTAGAGGGGGGTGAATAGGTTATTTTCAATTTTTAACAAATATTAAATGTGTAATCTAATCACAACGGCCAGACATGCAATCGCGTGTAAAGATAAATGCGGAATAAAAAACAACACACGATATTTTTAGGTGGAAACAACCTAGGCCACAACAATGACTTAAGAGGAAAACCACCGGTCCACCGGACCACCTAACTATCCACTATGAAAATCAATGTTCAATTACAACCATAGAGTCCAGAACAACCCGTCGCAGATAGATCCCCCTTTCTGTAATTTACTTACGAGCCGTCGCTCCTTTCACAGCCTCCAATAGCTAGATGTCTGGATCCAGACCAACGTTTCGATCTACTTGAGTCACACAAGATCAATCGAACCCGTCACCTTCGGTAATTTCGAGTCACACGAAATACCGAACACCTCACCTGAAACGTTAGCACAATAACACAAGTGCAAAGTGTGTCCTAGAGTGGATTTAAACAATGAACAATCTTAACTAGCAGATTCAACAGCATACGATGTAAAATCTAAATCAGCTAGCAAAATCTAGAACAATCATATAAAGCTCAATATCATGAAAGATGAAGAGAAGAAGTTAAAAGCACAAATCAGATATAAAAATATTAGATCAATGTGTATTTTTTATACACAAACTAGTCTCCCTTAAATAGAGTCCAAGTTTACTTCAAATAGGATTTGCAATTGACTATAACTCTACTCATATCAGGATTTAGCTCTCAAAAGAATTCTACTCATACAATGATTCTATTCATATCAGGATTTATTTCTCACAAGAATTCTACTCATACAAGGATTCCACAATTCTACTCAATTCAGGATTTTGCTTTCACAAGAATTCTACTCATACAAGGATTCCACTTTTAAAACAATTCTACGCAAATAAGGACTCTATTTTCACAACACTTTTATTCACACAAGGATTCTACTTTCTTAACACTTCTACTCATACTAGAATTCTACTTTCTCATTAAATGAGTTAAATTGATAAAAGTAACACATGGGTCGAATTTAAAAAGAGTTCTAGTAGAAGTGAAAAACTGGCTCGATCGATCTAATGACTGGCTCAATCGATCTAATGACTGGCTCGATCGATCGATCCAATTCTCGATCGATTGACCAGATTGATCGATCGATCTAGCTCAACCCGAGAGCACCTAGATCGATGTCGTTCCATACTCGATCGATCGATCACTCGATTGATCGAACAATATACTCGATCGATCGACCAATTAAAAGCACAAGTTATTTTTCATTACGATCCATACTAAGTGTCGTGCTCATTTGTGTGAAGATGTATGCATGATAGAATATTATACCTGTCATATGGGCGTTGCAAGCTTGGTGAATCCATCATCATGTATCGTCTGATTAATCGGTGAATTCCTATTCTAGATTACAGTCAAATATTTTGTCCACGAAAATTGCCAATACAAAATAAACCTTACAATCTCCCCCTTTGGCATTTTCGTGTGACAAAACCACTCTCTCACTACATAACGCTCATAGTTATAATATCATTACATCAATTACATAGTGGACTGTCTATGATCTGATGGACCATCTTCGCTTGATACTTGATACGCTCGGTCCACTGAAGTTAGACAAACAAATAGCACACAAATTTGGCTTGAAAGCCTCATTGTTTATTAGTTCAGTGTACATAAAGATGCGAATGAAATGTAGTGTATGTGCAACATGAATCTTTCTCCCCCACAACTGATTTATTTATTTGGCACCACATTTTTGAACATATAAAAAACATCTTTTTTTTTTCTTTTTTTTTTTTACTTTAAACGAAAAATAATATATGTGTATCATGTGAACAAAAATTATCGATGAAACTTCATCATGAAATAAAATTATTTCATGTAATTAAATTAAAATTTATTTAAAAATTACATCATAGATTTATACACAAGAATAATGCACTTGTTTAATGAAAATTTTATTTTCATTCTCCAGTAGTTTTAAATTTATATTCAAAATTATTATTTTTTGTACCATATTCAAAAGCATCCAAGGTCTCACAACCTCGGTAAGAAATACTATAACATCAATAAATAATAAGTTTAATTATTTTGTTTGTAGTAAAATTTTGATTAAATTTATACATAAGTTTTTAAGCTTTTAAATCATACAATTTAATTTTTAACCTTTTAAATTTTCGCACATAGATTTTAAAATTTTAAATTCTATAATTTAATCCATAAATTTTTAAAAATTTATTAATAAATTCTAACTTATCTATTAAAATATATATTTATGAATCAATCTTACTATTAACGACCATTATTATTACTATTATTACTTTTCTCAATCTTCATGGTGCCTTATTATTACTTCATGATATATTTGTTGATTAGAGTATTATTATGATAACATAAATTTAATACTAATATTTATAATAAAATTATTTATATTATATTATATATTAAAATTATATAAGAAAATAAATTAATTTTTTAATTTTAAAATAATTTTAACAAATATTGCAGAATAAAAATTATGAATATTAAAATGTGTAATATTAAATTTCTTTTTAGTTTTTGATTAACATAAATATTATCATAATTTTACTTATAATTAATAACATACATAATATAATAATTTAATATTATAGTACAAAGATTATTTTATTTATTATTTTTATTTTTAATATCCAATTAGTATGTACATTGTGAATATATGATTATTATGCCAAAAAAAATACAAAATAAATATCAAAATGTGATGATGCTGTAGGAAAAAAAAAAATAAAAAATAAAATGTGACTAATGTATTTGATAAAAATTTCAATTATTATTTTTTTAAATAATTTTTTAATTAAGTTTGTTTTTGAATGATTTCTAATTTTATATTTTTAAGAAATTGCTAAAAAAATATTAGGTGATTTATAAATTTTTAAAAATAATATTTTTCAATCAAATTTTTGATTTTTTTTAATTTATACCAAATATATATATTTTTTTAAAGTAATCAAGTTTTATAACATTTGTATATAAGTACTAAAAAAAAATTAAAATTTGTAAACAATAACAAAAAAAAAAATATTTACTTTTTAAATTTTTTAAAAAATAATAAATAAATAAAGCACTAATAATAACAAATAAAAATAAATTGTATATTAAAAAAAAAAAACTAATTATAGATTGTTATTAAATATAACAATAGTTACTTTTAATCATAAATATCTTAATAATTTATTAAAGAAAAAAAATATGAATAAATTATTTGTGTTATTTTTAATAGGGGTGGTCATATCGTGTTAATTATATTCGTGTCGGCATAAAGTTCGTTTCGTATTATTCGTGTTAGTCATATTCGTGTCGTGTTATTTGTGTTGCCTGTTTATAATAGTAAAAAATAACAAAATTTTTAAGAACATAAAAAATTTATTGATCAATTATGACTAAAAAAAATTTCATGTCGTATTGTATCGTGTTCGATTCGTGTAGAAAATTTTCACCCCTAATTTTTAACATGTAACTATTTTATCTAATAGATATATAATAAAATATTGATCATCTTTTTAACGACTTAAAATTTTAATATAATTAATTTTTTAATAATTTTTTATATATTATTAAAAAATTTGTGTTTAGTAATTATTAAATTATAAATATTTACTTTATATAATATATAAAGTTAATGCTTATAAAAAAAATTAAAATCTACAGTTTTTAACATTATCAATAATTATTAACAAATATGTAATAAATAGATAAACTTTTTATACAAAGCCTTTTTTTCAGCGTTTCACGTACTTATTTACGGTGAATTTGTGTCCTAATAGCATACGTTACAATCGGAAGTATATATATCTAAATAGTCTGAAAAACAATCATCTTTATCTAAAATCTGTCTCGAACGTCTGATTAGACCGTAGAAAGTGAAGGGTTTTAGTACTGCTCTGACGAATCTTTCTATGACGGGATGCGAAACTGACGAACCTAACCAAAATCAACTAGCTCTCACTGTAGGCTCAGATGTCGAAGTTAGTAACGATGAAGGGTTAAAGGGTGCTTGGTTCAGAGCCACAATTATTGAATACCCAGATAACTCCGCCTCTAGGAAGACTAAGAGGGCTTTGGTGGTGTACAAGTCTTTGGTTACTAAAGATGGGTCGAAGCCATTGAAGGAGTACGTTGCTTTAGCTCGCTTAAGACGTTTGCCTCCCGCCATAGATGACAAGCAAGATTTTGTGGAAGGAGATGTGGTTGATGTGGATTACAAGGATGGTTGGCGGACTGGGGTTATCAAGAAAGTTATGGGGAATTCCAAATACAGAGTCTTTTTTGAGAATCCTCTTGACTTGATTGAATTTGAGCATAAGAACTTGCGCTTTCATCAAGATTTGGTTGGTGAAGATTGGTTTCGGCCTGAAAGACAGGTATTGTGATTATCTGGGTTTTGCCTCTTTTCTTTGGTATTATTTTCTTTCTTTATCCTCTGCTTCTGGGTTTTAGCATAGAATTTTGCTTCTAAGGGATTCTATGACTTGCTTTTTGTTTGATGATCAAAGAATCATCTTCTTTCTTTGTTGTTGCATTTCTTCTAGGACTAGTTATCTTTTTTATATCAAGAAATCTGATATTTAGCTCTCTAAATTGTTCTTTTGACTGCATATCTTTGTGATTGAATGAACTATGAAGTTGTCATTTTTTATGTGGAAGTTTTGTGGGTTTCGGACATTTTCATGCTAGTAGCGCCTCGCATTGTGATCATCAACTAGTATCGAGGATTTAAGGGTTAATGTAATTGAAGTAACGGATATTAAAAATTGGTTCATCGAGTTAAGGGACCAGTTTGTATAATCAAATGTGAGCTGGGTAAAATCAGGGGCAAAATGGAAATAAATGGAAAGAAAGAACAAGGCACATTCTTCATTCTTGCTGCCGTTTTAGTTTCCTTTTCATGTCTGCTTTCTTTATACCCCATTTGATAAGAAAGAATAACTCTTGTGAGTGTGATTTGTTCCATTTTTATTTTCATTTTTATGTAAATGGTTCTTAGCACATATCTTTATTTGTCGTCCACAGTGCCTCAACAATTGTTTTTCCACTTAGATATAAGAGAAATGCTAATTATTGCATACCACATGCACTTTTCAATTTTCATAGGTAATGGTGTCATGAGGCATGCAAACTATGTGTACAAATAAACGTGCAATTTGCATTCCTCTAGATATAAATATATTTCTTCAGTACATGCAGTGTTGATTTTGTTTTTTTTATAAATATTTTGTAAAGCAAACAACAGCATCTACATTCAGCTCAGGTAATGACGTAGAAGTGAATTTTGACAAACAAGATCTAGATGAAGCTTGGTTACCTGCTGTTGTGGTCAAAGAAAATGAGGATAATACCTATTTGGTTAAGTATCAGAAATCAGAGTCTGAATATGAGCAAGAAATTGTGGATTCCCTTCATATTCGTCTTCCCCATCCTAGTTATTCTGATAGGAGATATAAATTGCAGGTATGATTCTACCTATTTATGTTTTCGTTTCCTTTTTTCCCCCCTAAAGTTTTTATGTCCTTTATGTTTAGATTGGGGATGTGTTCTTGTTCTAGGTTTCTAGCATTTAACATCCATTTGTTTAAGTTAGGGTTGGCAATTTCTGACACGCCCGATAGCACGAACCGAAAACGACACGACTCGAATTTTTTTTAGTAAGAATTGATCAATAATTTTTTCATATTCTTAAAGGTTTTATTATTTATTACTATTATAAATAGGTAACACGAAAAAAAGTCGTGTAAATTTTTTCATATGTCAACTGACACGAAACGAACTCAGTACCGACACGAACACGGCTAATACGACACGATTACTACCCCTAGTTTGAGTTACCATGACTAAAATGATTCACATTTGTCTATTACTATCAGTTTCTTGAAGTTCAAAACTCAATTTTAATGATCTACTATTTTTTTCGAATCGTCCTTTGGTAATGATGTGTTCATTATTATTTGCCTAGGAAATTCTTCACAGGTAATGGACTGAGAGGTGCGGTCTCCTGTTGGCATGGTTGCCAAGTACATGGGTTTAGGGAAATAAATTGCTTAGTGGTGTCTATAAAGAATTATGTGAACATTCGTAAATTCACACAAAAGTTGAATACTTCTTAAATCCTGAGAAAGTGTTTTGTTAGTATACTTCTTAACTTAAGTATGCCTCTACATATAATAAATGGATAAGATTTGTTTGCATTGTTAAGGTTATATTTTTGCTCATTTTGTGGGAAGATTTTTTGTTCTTCTAATTTGGAAGTTTAAATCAAAACTAAATGCTTGTTCAACTGTCTTATTTCTAAAGGAATTTTCTCTTGGGATCTGTAGTTGTTGGCTTTGTTGCTGTTGATTAATGCTAATGATTGCGAAGTTAATCTAATTTGTCCTTGATATTGTAATGATGTGATGGGAGATGTAAATCTGACAGCTGCTATGAGGCCATTGTTTTTTATCATGTCATCATCTTGTTTTTAGACACCAGACAGTGTCATGGCATGTTTGGGCTATAAAAATACCATTTGTTTTTACTCTGCAACAATGCACGTATCTATTTGCCAGTGGCTTTAAGAATGGGCCTCCTATTCCAGGAAAAAATAGTAGCTTGTGATATTCAAGAAGAATTGGAGCATACCCCGAAGAATGCCTTTGCTTCTACTTCTCAATTGAACAGTCCAGGTGCTGCTAAGGATATCATTGAACAGGAAAAAACTCCCTCAATAAGATCAAGGACAAATCAGGAGCAGTCCCCCCATCGCAAGAGGAAAATAGTTTCTGTTTGTTTGACTCAAAGCATAAAGAAGGCAAAGCTGTCAACCTCTAGTGGCAATGAAGAATACTTTAATACCCCAGAGATGTTAAAAGACTTGATGGTTGAAGAGGTTCCATTTTCTATTCCTGCACATCATATGACTGAAGAAACAATCTGTTCACTACCTACATCATCCCCTACACCCTCCTCTAAACCAGCCCGAGCCGTACGCCTAAGGAAACCTGTTAATCGTTATCAGTTTTATGATGAAACTGGAAGGTTGCAGAAGGAAAAGAAAGTTGTAAGCTAAATTCTTGTCCTCATCTCTTTAAAATTAAGAACTCTGGCCCTGTAATTTCATTTAACATTCATAAATTTTATTTCATTGGTTCTTGGAATTTTTTGTTTTTATGTACATTTTGTGCATCCATATTTGTTGCTACATTAAACAACTTTCTTGAATTAAATTTGTAGCTTAGGGGTTGGCAGATATGAACTGCTGCAGTTGAACCCACTATTTCTTATATCTACTAATTATTTGAAGGCTTTTCAAAAGCTGGGCAAGGTTGTTTTTTTAGTATCTGATGAGTACTTGATCAAGAGGATCCCTTAAGAGTGCATTCTCCTTTCATTTTTCCTGTGACCTACTATTTGGTTTTCTGCCTTTTTCTTTTCTATCCAGTGTTATTGATCATGACACTTCTCATGTGTAGAGCACCAAACAACAGAAAGATGGTGAACTGGACAATCAAAGAAAAGATCCCATAAGAAGAAGAGGAAGACCTTCAAAGTCTCGTGCTAAAAATCTACTTGCTGCAGCAGTAGGTACAGACATGCATGATATATTTTATGTGCACTGGGTAGTTGCATTATCCTTTTCAGAGACAGAACTATAAATTTTAGTTTGAGATATCTAATGAAAAATTCACCCTTGTTTATATTATATCCTAATTTTCATTTTTTCCCCAAGCATAGGGGGCCATAACCCCCACCCCAATCCCTTGGTTCCATCACTAATCTTATTTAGAGAAACCTGCTGCTTTATAATTTGCAGGTAAGGAGGATGATACAAGTTGTAGTGAGGAGGAGGGTATTACAAAAGAAGCTGAACTACCTCTCACCATAGGGTCAAGTGTTACGAGATTGGGTAGTTCAGTGGATGAAAATCCTCAACAGCCTACTGATGATGATTCACTAACTGTAATCGAAGATGCAAAAAAATATTCCAATGATCCAGTGGATAAAAACACCATGGTGAGCAATTTATTGAGACATGATGATACTTTTGTAAACATTTATCTCATTTAATGAAATTTTCAAAAGAAAGGAACATAAAATGCCTGAAGATTTTGAGATATTGCCAATTATTTCACGCATTCTATCTAAAGAAAGCTACCAATACTTGAGAGTTGTGTTAGATTAACTTGCTAACAAGTCAGTTTTTGCTGATATACTCCATTGTTTGTTCGTTCTTAAGCTCATCTCATGTCTTACTATTAAAGGTATTGAATCAGCAACGAGATGGAGGAAGCAGTCACAAGAGAAAGAGGGGTAGACCTCGGAAGTTAGTGATACCAGATTCCAGTGAAGGTATGTGACAACTCAAAACTACGACATTGACCATATATTGGTAATTTAGAGTACTTGAAGCAAATTTTTCAGATTATATGTATGCGACAAAATCTACTTGGAAGTACATCCAAAAAAACGACTAAAATACCATATGCAAGTGATAAAGCGGCTTTACTTATTCATGAAAAGACGGAAAGTACCAAAGTGAGAGTGTCGATTTTAATTTTATTTCCAGCCTGCTGATGAATCTAGTAATTTGTTTGAGATAAAAGCTGATGATTGATTCAATCTATCTTAGAGATTAGTACTCTCTCTTCTCCTTTCGACATCAGTTTTGTACATATTCTTCTGTGTACATAAACGACCCTTAACAAAGATGGGACTGTCTCATGACACATTTGTCAGGGCATTTGTTTGGATTTGTACACAAAAAACTGTTTCCTTGGACCTTCACTTCTGAATTGGCTGCATTTGTTATAAGATTTTAATTTTAATCTCATTAACAATAATCCTGCTACGAATTTATGCATGGAGCTCCTAAATTTTATTTCTTTTCTCATATGTCCTTAACAATCCAATGGCTGAGACAGCAGATTAGTTCTCAACAATGTTGGGGCACTAATTTTTATTTTATTTTATAGATAAGGCCTGCATAGTATGTAACATAAACATTATTTGATATTTTGTAGATCTAAAAGATGCCTCCATTAAGAAAAAAGCTGAAGTTTCTGGTAATGAAGCATCTGATAATGCAGATAAGGAGGACTGGCCTCTGTCAACATGGTTTGGAGGGATGCAGGGTCCAACAGGTGCCTCGGAATTGAGTAACTTTAGATATTGATGCAATTCCTATTCAACTAAGTTGTTTATTTCTAGCATCATCTAATAAGATTTCTGACATAGGGAACAAACCGACACAACATATTGATGCCAAAAATGGAACTTATGTAACCGTTCAAGCCAATGAGATTGTATCAAAGGATAGTCAAGGGTTTCCATTTGTGAAGAGCTCACCGCTATGGGAAACAATTACATCAATGTCGGTATTTTCAACAATGCCACAAAATCCACATTTTGAACCTCTGAATAACTGTAAAGAGGAGTATCGTGAGGGATTGGCTATTGGTAGTATGGTGACCTTTTCTAATTTGGTCAAGAGAATATCCAATATGCAATTTGAAGACCCTGGAAGCACTTTTACTAGCATTTTGGACAGTCTTATTTACTTGGAAAAGCATGGATTTGATGTTACAGTACTACGTACTCGTGTGAACGAGTTGGTATCTATCAAAGATAGACAAGGACAGTTTGTAAATGAATCAAAAAATTGTGAAAGTATGATGGCGGAGCACACTCGTGAAAAAACTATACTTGTAAAGGAGATGGATAATATTTCTAAGAAGATAAGTGAGTCGCAGAAGAAGCATGCTTTGCTTGCGTCAAAACTAGAGAAAAGAGAGATAGATATTGAGAAGTTGAAGTTTGACATGGATGCTATGAATAAAAGTATTGAAACCGCCAGGCTTGATTTTGAAAAGCTTGCAGCTGCATCCTTGTACTCAGCTTGAGGTTTCTCGGCCCCCGTTGCTTTACTAATTCCCGCCTGCAGAGGTGTGCTTTTAATTTCAGTATTGCACAACATAGGATGGGCATATTTGTGGTAACATCAATGGCAATTTTCTGTAGGACTTTGTAATTGTATAGTTCCTGAATTTACCATACTACTAAACTAGTCTTTTATTTATATTTTTTTGGAGCTAAGTCAGGTCTTCACTTGTAAATACTATAGAAATTAGAACTGACCTGTTGCAGATATTTTGTGGTAGGATGTGAACTGATCAGCATTGTCTGGCCATTAAATGAATTTTTAGGAAATAATTACTTGGTAGATTTTATGTGTATTTAGCATAAGAAATAATCTCAATAGCAAAATATTTATTGATCGATGCATGGAAATTAAACACGTGATCATATTGGAAGGTATTGGAGCATATAAACAAGTTGATTCATGATATACTGGAATTAATTGAGGTTACTATTGTATGGTGGATTGGTCTGCTTCAACTTTTGAGAGAAACAGTATAAAATTCATGAAGCACTTTCAGGACACAAACTTGAAAAGATTAAGTCTCTTCTATACTCTGTACACTTACTCTTAGAATCACTTCTATCCAAGCGCAATCTACAGGAGCACAACTAACTAGGACCCCTTTTTTTCGCCATTCTATTCACCTCTATTGAATAAATAAATTTTTTAACTACCGAAAAATAGCCAAACTTCAAATTTTCACAAAACCACTAGAAAATTGAATTATGTAATTAACTTAAAGGAGGTCAATCAGCTCAGCAGCAAGCAAGAAAGTGGGACATTCATTTGCCCAAAAATTTCTGCATGATTTTCGTTTCGTTAACGACACAATTAGCCCAGTAATGAGCTGTTTCTAAAGTTGATGGTAAATAATTAATTAGTACGAAGAAGAGTTGCAACGAACTCATTAAATTCGAATTACTTGGCGGAGTTGCATTCTAACAATCACTTTTGTATGAATCCACTTCCATGGATAAGACGCAAATTCTCGTATGTTCTTCTCACTTTGCCTAAATTTCAACTACTTATTGTTGCACAAATTCTAAGATAGAGCATTGATCATTGAAGCCTTGAAGGAAAGGTGTCTCTGGTAATTAATTGGTGCCTTTATATTTTCTTTCCTTGTCTTCAATTTTTGACAGGCAAAGTAATGTTCGCAGCTAAAGTTGAGGAAGGGAAGGAAGGCAAAGATGGGAAGCCTTCACTTGGTCTTGTTTACCGTAATTTACTTGCCAAAGATGGGTTTTCTCCTCCTGATCTTGACTTAAACACATCTTGGGATATATTCAAGTAAATCATCACTTCACGGCTCTTGTTCTCACTTCAAATTGCTGATATAATAGACTCAAAATAGAAGGATACCGAATACTTTTTATTAAAAATGCTTTTGAATGAACAAAGGGTATGTTTGCTTGTGCTTATGTTAAAAGTGTTCTTAAAAAAGGAAAAAAAAAAACGGTTTCAGTGCTTCTGTTAGAAAAAACAAAATGTGACTTACGAGTCCTAAAAGCACTTTTGGCAATTTTTTTCTTGTTTGGTCCTAAAGCATTTTTTGCTATTAAAATTAGTTTTACAGGGTCATAGAAGCATAAACAAACATACCCTAAATTACTTCTAGTTCTAGTGGTTTTGGGCAATCTCTAAGAAAGTTACACATGTAACGGTAATACAAACCCATTAAGTGTATGAGTCATGCCTAATTACAGAATGGCAAAGTATATCTTCTTCGTTACTACTTGTTCTAAGACGTTTTAATTTCATAGAAGATATTAAGATCTAATCAATGGTATGCAGGTTATCTGTTCAGAGGCATCCCGAATGCTTGGATAGCGTAAATTTATGGATGGAAAGGTGAAGCATTTTTAAGCTGAATGATGCTTTCATCTCTGCCTATGCAATATACAAAGCTTTCAGTTAACTGAGATTTGCATCATTCCTTACTTTGTCTTTAGCCTGGACCCTGTGTTTGGAAAACATACAATCAAGTTTATGAGGATGTTCTCCAAGTTGGTTCTGCATTGCGAGCATCTGGGGCTGAACCTGTAAGTTATTATTGGTTTTATGAGAAGCTCACCTCCACCTATTGACCATTTTTCATTTTAATGTATTCTTTTGATCGTAGGGATCCCGAGTTGGGATTTATGATTCCAATTTCCCTCAATGGATTGTGGCACTGGAGGTTTGTTTCGTCTTCAATCTAGTCTTTTGTTATGCAGTGCATAATTTATTTCCTTTACCTTTTTATCCAGATTTTTATGTAATACTATTATCCTCTGTTACGTGACCAAATAGTTGTGTAATTTTGTGTAGGCATGAATGCCCACAGTTTGATTTGTGTGCCACTCTATGATACACTTGGTAAACACTAACTGCAGGCAGTAGCATTAAGACTTCAGGACAATTTTACATCCTAAGATCACTATTGTTTGCAAAATTAGCTTGATTTTGACTTGTATTTGTGATTGATGGTAATTTTAATTTTTCCACGTTATATTTCCATCAATGCAGGGCCAGGAGCTGTAAACTTTATAATAAATCATGCCAAAATTGGTTTTGTGTTCGTCCAAGGTAAGAAATTTAAACAAGTACAAATAAATAATTTGACCTTTATATTGTGACCAGATTGTGAGATCATAAGTTTATGATTGGATGAATAATTTGTCTTGCAGCTACTGAGTCCAGATTGTGTATTTGTTCAAAGGCTAAAAAGTGAGAATGGAGCTAACGGTTGTATTGATTGCAAGTGCTAAAACTAAGGTTGTGTTTGGTTGGTTGTAATAGAATAGGAAATGTAATTGATTATGTATATTATAATGTTTGGTTGTGTTAAAGAAATGTAATGCAATGTAATCAATTACAAATTAATAAAGAATGGGGATTACATAAGGGAGAATAAGGAAATGTGTTTCCTTACGTAACCTTTTCGAACGCGTTTCCAGATCTGTCTTGAGCTCTTCGTGCGTCGTTTGGAAATCGAAGCCATAGCTCTCCTCCCGCGCTGTTTGCGCTCCTCTCGCCGCCGTCCAGGTCTATTCTCGTCGTCCAAGTCACCAGGTCTCCCCTTGCGCTCGAGCTTTCCTCTCGGCCCCATCGCACCAGCGAACGTCTGGCACTCTCCTCTCCGTCGCCCCCTCGCACCAGATCTCATCTCTGTGCCGTTGCGCTCGAAGGCTCCGTCTCCCCCTCACACCAGCGCCACCGTTCAGCTCCGTCTCTCCCTCTGAAACTATTTGTTTTCCGTTTTTGCATTCTTCCATTCAAGCTAGTCTTTTTTTTTTTTTTTTTTTCCGAACAGGTGTTAACATTTTGCTAATCTCTTTTTAATTAAATTTGTTAATTTGCATAAATTTTGTATTATAATTATAAGGTATTAAATTCTTCAAATTTTGGGATCTTCAGATATTAATAACTGTGTATTTAGATCTTGTTGCTTGAAACAGTGATCGTCTTCACCTCACCGACTTTTAGTGGACGATTTTTACTATCAGTTTTGATAATCTTTAATAATTTACTATAGGTGAAATAATTCACTGAAGCGGGACTGTAAAATGAAATTATTTAAAATTCATTGAATAGGGGTATTAATGTAATATTATTGTATTTTTTATTCCATTATATTTGTCAAATCAAACACTGTAATACTGATTCTTTTTTTTATTATAGTAGCTAAACCCAACACTGTAATAATAATACTGTTTCCTTTATATTACATTTTATTATGATTACGATTACATTCAGTGAACCAAACGTGACCTAAAAGTCATTTCACTGAAATGGACTGTTGTTTTGCCGTTGTTGTTTGCTTCACCTCATTTACGGAGGAAGAGAAGGATAATGCTATGCAGCTTGGAGTAGGACCGTACTCTTGGGATGAATTCCTCTACATGGTTAGCTTCTTTTTGTTTTGGTTACTTTGGTTCATCATTTTCACATCACTTTTCCCATAATACCTTATAACTTGGATTGTACAACACTATCTTGTAACCTTCGGACGTTTCACTAATATGTTTGGATGATCTACTAATTTTGGAGCTTGTATGGCTAACAGAAAACAAAATCCATCAAAGATTAGTCCTCCACAGGCATAACATTAGCACTATTATGTACACAATTGGTACTAGTGGAAATACTAAAGGTGTTGTTTTTTAACACATGAGAATCTAGTCTATACTATTAGAGGATTCGACCTTTTTTTGCAACAGTTTGAAGACTACGTAAGTGCGATTTTTGAGCCTATGAATTTTTTATATTTCTTCAACAATCTATCTTTGTTGCATAATATTACATACTTTCTTATTTTTATTTCGTGTTTCTATAAATAATCTATCTTGTTTTCACAGATTATACCAAATAATGTGTTTCTATCTTTTCTTCTGCTCATATACTCGACCGTATAGTTGAGGAATTCTTTTTCAGGTACGGTGCTTCTGTTGGATACTATAATGGGGAATGCAAGTGACTTTCCTTTTTTCACAAAAAAAAAAAAAAAAAGAACTCTCTTATCCTAGTTTTAGACCATCTGTCATTTTTTAAAATTAAAAGAAAAAACTTCTTGATAATAATATTAGTATGATAAAGAAGGGAAAAAAATTCTTAATAAATATAGGGTTATTTTTCATTTTAATCAAAATCCTTAGACCTTTCTATTGTATCTAAAACTGTGTTGTTCATGTTATGTGAAGGATGTTAATGCAATAGGGGATGACTTGATGGAACTAAAGCCAACAGTTTTTACTGCAGTGCCTAGAGTTTTAGAAAAAAATGCATCAAGGCGTGTAAACATATTGCAATATCTTTGCGCATTCTATTTGCTTAAGACATACCTGATCAAATCAATTTCATTTGTTTCCTAGGTATAAAGAAAGCAGTGGAAGAGCTGAATCCAAGGAGGAGGAAAATTTTGAAGCTGCTTTATAAATAGTTAGTGTCCTATAATATTTTGCTTCTTCTTCACTGCTTATAATAATAGAGAGTATAGATTGGTTGTGTTATTAATTTTTTAAGCTAAGACACACTTGTTTGAACATGCAGCAAACTTTTTTGGATGAATCTGGAGTACAAACAAAAATATGCTTCTCTTTTAGCAAATCTCTTAGCTTTCAACAAGGTACCTTAAGCACTTGTCTTAAAGCACATGAATTGAAGTAAATTAACTATTTTCATGTAGTCTAACTTCTATTTTTGTTTATTCTTCTTCAAGGTAAAAGCAAAGTTAGGTGGCTGGGTTCGACTTATAATATCTGGAGCTGCACCTTTGAGTTCCGAGGTCAAAGAATTCTTGCAGTTACTTATGGTTCCTTTATTGTCCAAGGCAATGGTAAGAACTTTAAATTTTATCAGAGTTATTAGCACATACATAGGATGCCTAAGTTCAAAACCAGAAGAGCAAGACTTAAATAACCTAGGGTCTGTTTGTAAGCCTTTTAAGGCATGTTAAATTGCTTTTGATAGTAAAAACAAACATTTCTTAACAAAACAGAAAAAAATTGTGGTAAGTTCTATTAGGTTTCAAAAGGCAAAATTTGTGCTTATTCATGGAAGAACCTTATTCATAACCAACTTTTAACTAAAGTACAAACAAACGAACCCTTAGACGTGATAAGAGGGCTTCAAGGCATGACAAGTACTTCTCATGCTGAGAACTGATTTCATCGTAAGGAATTTTCACTCACAGCTTTCAATTGAGCCAATCAAGTTGTGGATTATGCAGGGTTGACAGAGACTTGTGGGGCAAGTCTTGTGGTTTTCCTGATGAAATGTGCATGCATGGTACTGTTGACTCAGTAAACATATACAATGAGTTGCATCAAGAAGAGGTTTCAGAGATGGGCTATAATCCACTTGGGGATCCTCCTTGTGGTGAGATATGTTTGTCATGAAAGACTATTTTCCAGAGTATTACAAAAACCCTGAGTTGACAAGAGAAACAATTGTAGATGGGTGGCTCCATGCAGGTAAATTGGAGCTTTATTCAGTCCCATCATTAATCATTTGTTAATTTTTCTTCAAAAACTTTAATATCTATGTTTTTAATTTTTTTTTTTTTTTTAACAATCTCAACTTCAGGAGACATTGGGCAGATGCTATCAAATGGAACCCTTCAGATAATTGATGGGAAGAAAAATCTAATCAAACTATCCCAAGGAGAGTACATAGCACTTGAGTACTTGGAAAATGTTTATGGTATCACTCCAATTGTTGAAGATGTGAGTATCTATTTCTATTTTGCAGTTTTCTATTATTTGTGTGTTTGTTTCTGACTTTGGTTTTTGATGAGTGTTGAGTTTGATTCATTTTCTAATTCCTGTTTTGATATCTTTTAAGATCTGGGTCTATGGAAAACAGTTTCAAGTCTATGCTTGTTGCAGTAGTAGTACTGCATAAGAAAAAGCGAAAAAGTGGGCAGCTTTAAATGGTTATATGTGCTCGTTTTCTCAACTTTGTTTTCTTGATCAACTGAGCAATTATGTTATTTCCGAGCTCCAGCTAACAGCTCAGATAAAGAAGGTATAATATCTCTACAATCTCAAACTAAAACAAAGCTTTTTAAAACCCCCCAACTCCAAAGACTGTGCATTAAAGTTTCTTCTATATTTGTATCGCATTATTGTTATGTTTTCTGTAAAGCATCTCCTACTTACATATGGCAATATTTAAAAAAAAAAAAAAATACATTTAGAAACTAGGATTCATGCATATTTTCATTTCTTTTTATTGGCCAACTTTTGGTTGTCTGCAAATATTCTATGTCTAAGTCCTTAGCTATGTTCCACGGACTCATTTTTGGTAGTGTTTTAAATTTTTTGATACGTATCGGGTGTTGTACACACTCATATTCATGTCATGTTACTTAGACACAGTAAGAACTATTAGCCTTTTCTTCGATTTTTTTTGTTTGGCAAAATTCTTACCCATCTCTGAACAGTTGAAAGGATATGAACACATCAAAGGAGTAATTCTTGAAGGTCGTCCTTTTGACATGGAAAGAGAGATGGTAACTGCAACCTTGAAAAAGAAAAGAAACCAGTTGCTGAAATATTATCCGGTAACTGAACCGCACAAACTTTTAGTACTCAAAAGAATTACTCTACATCAACGAATTTCGAAGCAACTCACTGTGAGTTCAACACTTTACAGGTTCAAATTGATGAACTGTACCACAACTTGACTGCTAGGATAAAAGGCTAGAAGAGTTGTGCACCATCAGATATATGATCTTCCGAGAGAAGCAAAAAAGTAATATTATACTGTTTGTCCTAGCTGGTGCTTGTGCATGGAGTACTAAATGTAACATATATGCCTTACATCTGATAGTGTGTAATAGAAATTTAAGTCATCTTCATGTTAACATTGTTTGCTTTTGGGATGTAAATTCGGAGGAACAGACAAGCCCAAGCTTGAAACTTGGAGTTTGGGCCAAATATTGTCAGATCATATATATTTTCATATAGAGTTAGATCGAATTTTAATTTGATCCTAAAATATTTGGATAAATTCGAGCTTAATTTTTTGGGTTATATGCTGTCATGACCCCCTATTTATTAAAAATCTGATATGACCCCCTCCACTTGATTTTTTTACATATTATGACAAAAATGCCCTTAATAACCCCTCAGTTGGACGATTGTCCAACTCACCTCAACAGAGTTGGACATGTGTCCAACTGAAAACCAGAGGAGTATATTTTATAGGACACATATGTCCACTCGCCGGAGCTTAGTTGGACGACTGTTCGACCGGCGACCCCACTCGCCGGAATCCAGTTGGACACATGTCCAACTAGACTGCTCAGAATTGGACGACTGTCCAACTAGCAGAATTTTGATTGACCGACGACCCCACTTGCCGGAGCTTAGTTGGACGTATGTCCAACTGATCGAATTTTGATTGGCCGATGACCCCACTCGCCGGAGCTCAGTTGGACGCATGTCCAACTAAAAACTACAGAGTTGGACGTATGTCCAACTAAAAATCAGCGAGCTTATTTCAACAGAGTTGGACATTTTTTCAACAGAGTTGGACGTACGTCCAACTAAAAACCAGCGAGCTTATTTCACTCGCCGGAGCTCAGTTGGACGACTGTCCAACTGATCAAATTTGTTATACGAGCTCCAGTACACCACAAATTCTGAGCATCATAATTTAATTATAGGATAACAAGGGAGTTTCTTTCCTCTTCACACTCCATCGCTATCAAATGAGCACAAAATGTCATAGTAACAAAACATACATCAGAATATTCCAGATCCGCATTCTGTGGATTACGTTTTGAGGCAAAAATTTCCTCTCTCAAACTCGCTATGAATCAAATATAAATCTCCTTCGGCTCAGAGTCCAGACTAACAAATGATTTGATCGCTATTTTATATTTTTTTTGCATTTCTGTTTTTTTCGTTTGAGAAGGCGCTCCAATTCGATGAATTCGAGCCCACCGTACGCTTGACTGTACCTTTACCGGCGGTCGGTGGGATCCACCGTAAATGTCATTCGTCGGATGGACAGGGAAACCTCAGTGCCGGCCAACATGATTCTAGTGTTTCCGATGATCAATCGGTCTCTAATGCTAGCTGTAATCAGTCCGAGTTGACTCGGAACTCTTTGGACTTGCAATTCTTTGTGAGGATGATGCCTGAGCCTACGCTAACGATAACGTGCGAGCGCTTCACGAGAAAATACACTCATTGACTGGAATTCCGGTGATCGAGCAGAGGTTGACGTACAGAGGGAAGCAACTTCAGTGGGAACAGTCTCTGGCTGAGTGCTCGATTCACACCGGCGAATTAGGAACGAAAACGGAGCAGAGGAGAAATTCCCCTATGAAATCCACACAAGAAGATAAATTCTAATCAGAATCGAAAATTAAAATCAGAAGATTAAAATGATATCAAACATAAATGATTGAGTATGGCACCAGGCAGCGCCAAGAACAGAAACGCCAGAGTAGCAGAGGAGTAGCAGTTGCGGTGCCAGTCTCGCCACCAGACCAGCACTCACCGAGATTGGGGCAGCGAGCCTCCTCGCAAACTGTGTGGAGATTCAACTCCCTAAGCTTCTTCTTGATTTGAACGTACTTTCCACCTCCAGGAGTGCCATTGTTGATGAAGGTGAACGAAAACGGAGGAGGGGGTTTGTCATAATATAAGTTAATATAACAAGGGAGTATATTTGGAAGTTCAATAAAAAAAATATAAAGAGAGGGTTAGTTTAGAATAAGGTTAGTGAAAAGAGTCCATCATAGCCTATTTTCCTAATTTTTTTAAACTTTGAATTAATTTAAATTATTTTTTAAATTTTAATTATGCAAGAAATTATAAAATAATAATATACTATATTTAAATATATATTTATTTCATTAAATTTAAACTTAACTCATACTTTGTGCGAGATTCAGGCCTAACTCGTAATATATAGGACCAAACCAAACTTTAGTCAACTATTCACAACAGCAGACGGAAAAAATTGACAATCCTGAGCATAAATGTTTTACTTACAAAATTGAGTTATGAGCCGGTATATAATTTGCCACTACCAATTAAGATTTTGTTACATTTTAGAATAAAAACCATATACCAAGTAAATTCACTCTTGTACTTTTGGTTATAAAATTTCAACTTCGAAGCCGTTCTTTATTCGTTCATTAACCATAAACTTCCAATGCTTGAAATAAGAAGACACATAAGATACAGGGTTTTGCTTTCCATAATATAGAGATTTTTTTAATCAACTCTGCATGACGTAAAATAGACTTGGAAAGTTAAATAATATGGCCATCCACAACAAATCAAAGAGGTCAAGAAATACAAAACAACAGCTATAGAGGCTACTTCTATTATGTGATCTTCCATAATCCACTAGTTTGTCTGACGACTACGCTCTTAACGGCATAAAATGCTTTTATACCACAGAAAGCTCCACCTGTTTCAGTGCCTCAGTCGGGAAAATACACTGTGAGTTCAACACTTTACAGGTTCAAATTGATGAACTGTACCACAACTTGACTGCTAGGATAAAAGGCTAGAAGAGTTGTGCACCATCAGATATATGATCTTCCGAGAGAAGCAAAAAAGTAATATTATACTGTTTGTCCTAGCTGGTGCTTGTGCATGGAGTACTAAATGTAACATATATGCCTTACATCTGATAGTGTGTAATAGAAATTTAAGTCATCTTCATGTTAACATTGTTTGCTTTTGGGATGTAAATTCGGAGGAACAGACAAGCCCAAGCTTGAAACTTGGAGTTTGGGCCAAATATTGTCAGATCATATATATTTTCATATAGAGTTAGATCGAATTTTAATTTGATCCTAAAATATTTGGATAAATTCGAGCTTAATTTTTTGGGTTATATGCTGTCATGACCCCCTATTTATTAAAAATCTGATATGACCCCCTCCATTGATTTTTTTACATATTATGACAAAAATGCCCTTAATAACCCCTCAGTTGGACGATTGTCCAACTCACCTCAACAGAGTTGGACATGTGTCCAACTGAAAACCAGAGGAGTATATTTTATAGGACACATATGTCCACTCGCCGGAGCTTAGTTGGACGACTGTTCGACCGGCGACCCCACTCGCCGGAATCCGTTGGACACATGCCAACTAGACTGCTCAGAATTGGACGACTGTCCAACTAGCAGAATTTTGATTGACCGACGACCCCACTTGCCGGAGCTTAGTTGGACGTATGTCCAACTGATCGAATTTTGATTGGCCGATGACCCCACTCGCCGGAGCTCAGTTGGACGCATGTCCAACTAAAAACTACAGAGTTGGACGTATGTCCAACTAAAAATCAGCGAGCTTATTTCAACAGAGTTGGACATTTTTTTCAACAGAGTTGGACGTACGTCCAACTAAAAACCAGCGAGCTTATTTCACTCGCCGGAGCTCAGTTGGACGACTGTCCAACTGATCAAATTTGTTATACGAGCTCCAGTACACCACAAATTCTGAGCATCATAATTTAATTATAGGATAACAAGGGAGTTTCTTTCCTCTTCACACTCCATCGCTATCAAATGAGCACAAAATGTCATAGTAACAAAACATACATCAGAATATTCCAGATCCGCATTCTGTGGATTACGTTTTGAGGCAAAAATTTCCTCTCTCAAACTCGCTATGAATCAAATATAAATCTCCTTCGGCTCAGAGTCCAGACTAACAAATGATTTGATCGCTATTTTATATTTTTTTTGCATTTTGTTTTTTTCGTTTGAGAAGGCGCTCCAATTCGATGAATTCGAGCCCACCGTACGCTTGACTGTACCTTTACCGGCGGTCGGTGGGATCCACCGTAAATGTCATTCGTCGGATGGACAGGGAAACCTCAGTGCCGGCCAACATGATTCTAGTGTTTCCGATGATCAATCGGTCTCTAATGCTAGCTGTAATCAGTCCGAGTTGACTCGGAACTCTTTGGACTTGCAATTCTTTGTGAGGATCGATGCCTTTTGAGCCTGGAAAGCTATACGATAACGTGCGAGCGCTTGACAAAGAAAAGAAAATACACTCATTGACTGGAATTCCGGTGATCGAGCAGAGGTTGACGTACAGAGGGATTTAGCAACTTCAGTGGGAACAGATCTCTGGCTGAGTGCTCGATTCACACCGGCGAATTAGGAACGAAAACGGAGCAGAGGAGAAATTCCCCTATGAAATCCACACAAGAAGATAAATTCTAATCAGAATCGACAAATTAAAATCAGAAGATTAAAAGTGATATCAAACATAAATGATTGAGTATGGCACCAGGCAGCGCCAAGAACAGAAACGCCAGAGTAGCAGAGGAGTAGCAGTTTGCGGTGCCAGTCTCGCCACCAGACCAGCACTCACCGAGATTGGGGCAGCGAGCCTCCTCGCAAACTGTGTGGAGATTCAACTCCCTAAGCTTCTTCTTGATTTGAACGTACTTTCCACCTCCAGGAGTGCCATTGTTGGATGAAATGGTGAACGAAAACGGAGGAGGGGGTTTGTCATAATATAAGTTAATATAACAAGGGCAGTATATTTGGAAGTTCAATAAAAAAAATATAAAGAGAGGGTTAGTTTAGAATAAGGTCTAGTGAAAATTGAGTCCATCATAGCCTATTTTCCTAATTTTTTTAAACTTTGAATTAATTTAAATTATTTTTTAAATTTTAATTATGCAAGAAATTATAAAATAATAATATACTATATTTAAATATATATTTATTTCATTAAATTTAAACTTAACTCATACTTTGTGCGAGATTCAGGCCTAACTCGTAATATATAGGACCAAACCAAACTTTAGTCAACTATTCACAACAGCAGACGGAAAAAATTGACAATCCTGAGCATAAATGTTTTACTTACAAAATTGAGTTATGAGCCGGTATATAATTTGCCACTACCAATTAAGATTTTGTTACATTTTAGAATAAAAACCATATACCAAGTAAATTCACTCTTGTACTTTTGGTTATAAAATTTCAACTTCGAAGCCGTTCTTTATTCGTTCATTAACCATAAACTTCCAATGCTTGAAATAAGAAGACACATAAGATACAGGGTTTTGCTTTCCATAATATAGAGATTTTTTTAATCAACTCTGCATGACGTAAAATAGACTTGGAAAGTTAAATAATATGGCCATCCACAACAAATCAAAGAGGTCAAGAAATACAAAACAACAGCTATAGAGGCTACTTCTATTATGTGATCTTCCATAATCCACTAGTTTGTCTGACGACTACGCTCTTAACGGCATAAAATGCTTTTATACCACAGAAAGCTCCACCTGTTTCAGTGCCTCAGTCGGGAAAATACACCCAACGATTTTACAGTGGCTTTGTTAACATTCATTTTTTGTTCCTGATTTCCTCTCTATCCTTCTCTCTTTTCTTGTAAAGCCTCTCGAGAACTCGCTTAGCTTCACACTGTGGGAAGTTTTCAAGATCGTAGTAATGCGGTGCTATATCAATAAGCCTGTACCAAACAATTTTTCGGATTAAAGATGCACAACCAGACAAAGGGCAGTATATGGATAAGACAAACGAATATTACTCTTCCCGCAATACAACTACAAGAAAGCTAGTCTACAAACAACAAATATTGCTTTCACAACTGATAAGCCTAAGATATGAAATATCTGTACTCACCATTCACCACGGATATCTGTCACTGTACGGATAAAATTCCTGCTTGTTAAGACATACTCATTGTAAATAACCCACTCTGGTTTGTGATCCAGACAGTTGGATGGATGCAGGTGCACCACCTTCATCATAAACAATGAACTTAGTGCAGCTCTTAGGAAATTAATAACAGATGCAAACTGAAAGTCTAGCCCAAAAATTAAAGTCGGCGTTTCATACCTGGTTATCTTTCACTGTCAGGTAATGCCCGGTACGCTCCAGATGTGCTACTTGCATGAAGTATCCAGCCAACATGGCCTTTCTGATGTTGACATAGTAGTCTCTGCTGTTAAAATCAGTACTACATAACTTGATGTTAAATCGAGCCATTATGCGTACTAGCTGTTGTCTAACATTATCTGCAGCCTTCAGCGCCCTGTGGTTGACGAAATTTTCATAACACCAAGATGGATCCTCATCTACATCACACAAACGAATAGAGCAGACACTAACAATCAAGACGGGATTAAAAAAAATAAAACTCGAGCTAGACAACAGAAGATCAAGATTATGTACTTACTGTTTTGCTTGTATGCATGGTACACATTCAACAATGTGAGATGGTCTCCATCAATGTGCCCAAACCTAGCTTTTGCTTCATCCGCAGCTTTTTGAGCCTCCCTAGGCCGTACAAAGCAATTGGGTACTAAGAAACAAATTGGTTATCACAGAGGAGGCCAACTGTAGGTCAGCAGATGTATAGAGGCGAGACGACACCATTTGCTTCATGAGATAATACTGAGAAACTGAAACTATCAGCATCAGCACTTGCTTATAATTCCTATGGTGCATGCCAACCGGGGGCATGGTACCAGCCAGTCGCTGATGACAACCTAATTTGACACAATACTACTCTAACCGCAAACATGAACGCTTGCACAAATGACAGTTAGATAATGAAATAAGCAGACATGTCTGCGCATGCCAGATCAATAGGCATGCTTGAAGAGATGAACCAATGTGACAGTAACTACTACCATGTAAACTCGATGGGCAATTGAAGATGCTATAAAAGAAAATAGAATTTACCTGAAAGCATGGCAGTAACAGAAAGGATTTCATTAGAGCAGTTGAATTCAGGGCTTACAACAAGCATCTTTGACATCTGAGGATCCAATGGGAATTCACTCATGAGTTCACCCAGCTTGGTAAGGTTTCCATCATCATCCAATGCTCTCAAATAATTCAACATTTCTAGAGCTCGCATCAAGGTCTCGGGAGCTGGAGGATCCATGAAATCAAAATGAACCAGATCATCAATTCCCAGCTTCTTCAAAATAAGAACTGTATTTGCAAGGTTTGACCGCAATATTTCTGGATAGGTCTGCGGCTGAAGATCATTATGGAAACTTTTCTCAGTATAGAGTCTGAAACATTTTCCAGGTTGGGTTCTTCCAGCACGCCCTGATCTTTGATGTGCACTTGCCTTTGATATGGGAGATACCAACAATGACTCAACACGCACTCTTGGGTTATAAACTTTCTGTTTAGAAAACCCAGGATCAATAACATAAACTATGCCATCTATGGTCAATGAAGTTTCTGCGATATTTGTTGACACCACAATCTTTCTTCCAGGAGGTCCACCCTCTTTTGCTGGTGGAGGAGCAGGATCAAATATTTTTTGCTGCATAGCAGGAGGAAGAGAGGAATACAAAGGCACGACCTTCACAGGACCCACCTGGTCACCAAGATTTGAAACTTCCTTATTTATTTTACGACATGCATCTTCTATTTCTTCCTCACCAGTTAGAAATACAAGTATATCTCCTGAAGGTTCACACATATGAATCTGCACTACAGTTCGAATACCTGCCTCCAAGTAGTCTCTTTCAGGTTCCTGGGTGTAGAAAATCTCCACAGGATGAAGCCTACCAGGAACCTTCATGAGTGGTGCATCATTAAAAAAACCCTGAAACTTTTCAGCCTCAAGAGTAGCACTCATAACAACCAACTTCAGATCAGGTCTATTTTTTAGCACTTCCTTTAAAAGGCCAAACAGAACATCTGTTGCTAAGGTTCTTTCGTGAGCCTCATCAAGAATTATCACTTTGTAACGTTCCAAAAGTGGATCATTCATTGCCTCTCTTAAAAGCATACCATCTGTGAGATACCTAAAACAAAAAATTATGTTAAGCATTGAAATGGAATGACACATAAACAAATACACTCGAGGGGACTAACAATAGTAACAGAACTCGGAAAGGGAATAAGCTTACTTCAGAACCGTCCTTGCACTACTGCAATCTTCAAATCGGATGCTATACCCGACCTCTTCACCAATTGCAACATCCATCTCTTCAGCAACACGCATTGAAACTGAAATTGCAGCCACTCTACGAGGCTGGGTGCATGCAACCATCATTTTTTTGCGTTTATCTCGAGTCTCAATGTCAACTGCCTCTAAAACAAACTGAGGGATCTGTAAAAACAAACTTTTGGCTTTAATTAGTATGCATGGTCAGCAACACAAAAAATACTCAGTATGTTACCACTTCTAGTCCGCATAGAGCGATTAATTGGTAAGCACAAAATATATATATATAAAGCCGAAGATAGAGGGTGCCATAAGTTTGCCACTAAATTCCATCATTTACTCAAAACAGCAATAAATAAATATTTTATTGCCACTAAAATCAGAATAGTTAGAAACGACAACCTATGCTTGTCTAATATTGAAACAACAAATACAACCAAAAATCCAAAACCAGAGCCAAGATATTTACAATATGAGAAAATGGCAGGCGGATGCATCTATTTCGTTTGCAATGTAAAGCCTCAATGAGGGACGGGTGCAACTGAGGCTATATAAAATCAATTGAAATTACCTTTACCAGTTTCTTATCAATAAAAATCGACCATGTAAGCTCATCCAAATCAACAACACAAGATATTGATCTGACCAGAATTAAGCTATTGAGTTCATTATCATAGTCTAATTTCTTCAACTTCCCTAGAAATTAACCATAAGGACCATATAACGTTACGAGGAGCTAGTTGGGAAAAAGTAACAAACCTGAGTAGTTTTACCGCTACCGGTCTCACCAACCAAAATAACACATTGATTGGCCTTCAAAACCTGCAAGAACTCGTCTTTCTGTTGCCAGACAGGTAAGCTTTTTCTCTTCTCGAGAATCTCATAGTACCTCTGAGAGTAAGGTTTTCCATTCCAACTATTGATTGAACTGTTTCCAGCATTAAGGTTCATCGTCGCACCACCACCGTTGAATTTCGTAAGCTTCGCTGAGACCGAAGTCTCGTCAACCACGTCAAACAAGCTCACCTTCCTCTTCCTTTCCGTACCCATCGATCAATGCCCTAACAGGATTTATCGCACCAATCAATGCTCTGATTTCACCTTCCTCTGCCTCTCCTGAAGTGAGGTAAGATCCGAATTGCAGCGAGCTTCCGAGAAGTAGATTGTTCCAAACTTAGGCGTAAACCCTAGAATAAAACTAGTACTAATTTTTATAGAAGAGGGAGGCTTCAGTTTAGAGTACAGTGGCGTCACGTTGTGATTATATTTAGATGAACTTTCAAAAATTACGGATGAGCCCTTTTGTATTTATTTAATCCAATATTTATTCACCGTTTCTCAACATCATTATGGCGACCCGATAACGGAAAAGAGGTTATGAATTGGCTTTCAAAAATTTGTGTGTGTGTGTTTTTTTTTTTTTTTTTATGAAAAAAAATTTGAGCATTGTAAGTCCCTAATATTTTAGGGTTAATATTAATTACACCTTTAAAATTTGCGGTGGATGTAAAAATTGGTCGGTGATCTCTCTCTTTTTAACACAAGAGACAAATGTACTTATAGTTAGTTAGAGCAATATAATATTTTTTTTTTTTTTTTCAGTTTAATCATTTTATTATTAAAAAGTGATGATAATAAATAATAAAATTTTAATTTTTTATTTTTATATCAATTTTGTAGTTAATATTGTCTAATTTTGAAAACAATATATAAAATTAATAAGTCGATAATAATTAAAAAAATAAAAATAATTAATCATTGGTATTTGTGCTGTGATATATTTAAATAAAAAAACAAATTGATTAAACTGTAATTTAACTTAACTAAAAAATATGTGTTACCTACCAAATTAAGTATAAAATAAAAATAATTAAACAAATAAAGAGATGTAGGTGTGAATCTGTTTTTACATTACAACAATATGCAAGGTACATCCAATATTTAGAAACTCTTGAATTTGGTTAAGATAAATTAACCATTATATTTTATTTTAAAAGTAAAATGTTTATTTAAATAGCCACCTATTTGAATGTATAAAGTTGGAGAATTGCCTCAAATCAATTATGAATTGTTATTTATGTGATTCTAGATAAACCTTAGAGCACAATTTTATGATTTTTCAGAACCATGTAAATATGGTTGTCCATTTTGGGGAACCCTTTATTTCTTCAAAGGAAAAAGACCATGGTCTTTAACCAATTATTGGATAGAACTGCAACTAAATTGAAGGATGGATGGTTCAATTCCTTTCAAGTGCAAGCAAGGCAACACTTAATAGATTGGTTTTGCAATTTCTCCCAAATTACACTTATTAGAATTGTGCTTACTCCTTGATAGAAGGCAAGGAAAATAAATTGGATTTTTCACTTTCCATAGTTTTAACTCTCCATGCTATTTGGAAAATCAGAAAAGAGGTTGTATTTAGAAGCTATACACCAAATCTTAAAAGAGCTGCTGAATATTTTATCTCTTGCATTCAATGAATTCAAATCTGCTTTAATGGAGAAATGCCAAGAAAGGGATATAGAGAAGAGTATAACTAGAACATGCCATCAAAGGTGGTGTAAACCTCCACATGGATTTATTAAGTTTAATGCTGATGCAAGCTGTAAAGATAACCTCAATGCTATTGTTGTGGTAGCTAGAGATGAATTTGGTAATGTTTTGGATATTTGGTGCAAATGATTAAAGCTTCATCTGTTGAATCAAGAGCTATTTCCTTAGCCATTGGTCTGGCAAAGGCAATGCAGTTAAATGCTGTGATGGTTGAAGGGGATTGTAAATCAGTAATTGTTTATATCCTTCATAATTCGAACCAGACTACTTGGAAGGCTAGGCAATTTTTGGATGAAGTCAGACCATTAATAGATCAATTTTCTTATTTTTCAGCATCCTGGATACCAAGAATGTGTAATAGTTTAGCTAATGAACTTGTTAGATGGTCTCTCTCGTTTTTTTTTCCCCCAGTAAATTTTAATTTTCATTCTTTTTAAGTCTTGAATTCAAGACTTATACCTTAAATTAAAATGCTATATGTCACAAAAGGTTAAACAATGGTCTCTACATAATAAAAAGAAAGGAAAATTTAATGTTAAAAAAGAGAAAAAAAAAAAAATATATATATATATATATATATGCGCGCGCGCGCGCGAAGATTTTGCTTTTAAGTTTGAGGATTGTTTTGTCCTTTTATGAAATATTGGGGGGAGGAAGAAGAGAAGGACACGAGTTCACTTTTCTTATCTTTGTTCGGACTTATAATCTTACATTCATATTTTTCCTTTTTATTTTTTCATTTAGAAATTAAGGTTTTAATTTCATTCGATAGTCTTTTATTTTCACATTTAATTTAATTTAATTTTTTATTCTCATCCTTTTTAAAATTAAGTGATACTTTAAATAGTTGCTTGATATAAAGTGAAACATTTGAGACATATACGGCCTTTCAGAAAATTATTAATATTTATCTTTATTTTTAAAATGCATTATTTAAACTTATAAAAATAATATAAAATTATTTTTACTATAAAAATGAATGATTTCATCCTAAAATATTTATATTAATTTTAAATTTAGATATTTTATTTATTTTTATTTTTATTTATTAAATTTAAATTATATATTTTTAATCGAAAAATTAAATATTATTTTTATAATTAAGTTATAAAAACAAGCAGAAAAAAAGCAATATCTTAATCATTAACTCCTCTCCACAATGGGCAACTACCATCCCCGTCGTCACATCTTGATGTTTCTCTCGACTACCGTCTATCATCTGTGTCACTTTATTTTGGTCGTCGTTCTCTAACGTCGTCTAAAGCAGCTTGCTTGTTAATCTTTGCCGAGAGACTCTTCAATCTTTTTGAACTTATTGTTTTCCCTAGTTGTCTAGTGGATTCGTTGCTCTCGTCTAAGTTGGCTTTCTGAAAATGGAGGTGCCTGAAGAAGCCGACGACTATTTCGACGCTGTCATCACACCATAAAAGGGAGGTTTAAACTGAAAGCCTATCACTACAATCCAAAATACACCAACATCAAGTTGTTAGAGCATGGCGCATCATCTTGTGCAGAGAATATAATGATTGCCTTTGTAACTAATTTCCTTTGCTGTTAGTTATGCTTACCATGTTATTTTATGTCATCCTATTACTATAAATATTAGCATTGTATTGTATTGCAAATATATAATGAAAATACTTTCTATTAGTTTTACTGTTCATCGTCTTCTTCGAGCCTTCTCCATGAAGCTCTTCATGGTATCAAAGCCATAGCCATGGCTGATAATCTCAGTTCCGCAAATTCACCTGAATCTCCACCACAAATAAGCAGTGCTACCACTGCACCACAAACAAGCCATACTCCAACCACCTCAGTCATTCAACACTCTCTGCAACATTTACAAACTATGAACTTAAATACACATCTCCCTACCTATCCTATCAATCCAAATTTTACAGTAAAACTCGATGAAACAAACTACCTTATATGGAAAGAGCAACTGAAACATGTTATTACAGTCTATGGTTTACAGAATCTTGTTGATGGTTTATCACCAATACCACCTAGACTTATCAAGAAACAATCATAAACCTCAGATGCTATTCAAGAAATTTTCGAACCAAACCCAGCATATGAACTTTGGGATAGACAAGATTGTGCTATCAAAAATTGGATTTATTTCTCAGTATCTTCAAGCTATCTTAAATATCTCATTGGAAAATCTACTGCTTATGACTATTGGACTGTGCTTGGAAAATCTTTCAATGATGACTCACAAGCTCGACTTATGCAACTGCGTTGGCAACTACAATCTCTCAAGAAAGGTTCAAGAACAATGGAGCAATACATCAGTTATTCCAAAGATCTTATAGATCACATACTTGCTGCTGGAGACAATATCAGTGATAGTGAACAAATGTTATATGTTCTAGGAGGGCTTGATTCTGGCTATGAATCCTTGGTCACCACTGTTACAAATAAAAAACGTGTACTCAGTTTAGATGAACTCTTTACCAGAATGAGAACTCATGACAGACAAATTGAACGAATGCACTTACCTGATTCACAGCTTGTTCAAGCTAATTTTTCAGTGTCCAAACCTTCTTATCCTTAATACCAAACTTCTCCGCCAAATCTTGCTCCTACTAATGCATCATCACATACTCCACCCTCTCCTGTTTTCAATTCCTTCCATTCATCCAGAAACAAATTTTCACCAAAAGATACAAACAATATACAGTGCCAAATCTGCAAAAAATTTGGTCACACTGCTGCCAAATGTTATTTCAGATATATGGATTCCAAAAACTCCACCTCAGGCAACTCTTCTAAGGGATTTAAAGGACCTCCTGGTCCACAAGCTCATGTTACACATATTTCCAATGATAGTTCACCACCACAACCTCTTTCCTCTCCTCCACCCATCTCTTTTTCATCTTTTCCACCATTTCACTCTCCTGGTTGGACTGACAATAACATTTATACCTCTACCTCCCCACAAGCTCTTCTTGCGCCAGTAGCTCAACCCTCCACTCTTGCAGATAGTGCTTGGTTCATGGACACTGGTGCTACTCATCACTTAACCAACAACATTGGCAATGTTCACACTCCCACTCCATATTCAAGTACTGCATCTGTTATGCTCGGCAATGGATCTACTATCCCTATTACACAAACTAGCTCCTCCTATTTATCCTGTGACACTCATCACCTTCACTGACAAGATCTTTTACTGGTTCCCCAACTTGACAAAAATTTGATCTCAGTCAAAAAATTATGTGAAGATAATAATTTTTCAGTAGAGTTTTATCCTAACCATTTCTCTGTGAAGGATCTTCACACAAGGACTACTTTGCTTACTGGAGGCACTAACAATGGACTCTATCAATTTGATCCCGGCTACTCTATCTCAACTAGTATTCAATGCAATAAAGCTGCTCTCACTGGAACTCTTCTTCATGACAGACTTGGACATCCCCATGCCTCAGTTGTGCATCAAGTGGCCAAAACACTCCATCAATCTATTTTACCCCATAGCAGTTTAGGTGTTTGTCAAGCTTGTCAAATAGGCAAAGCACATAGGCTGCCTTTTACTCACACTCATGTATGCTCCAAAATTCCTTTTGCTATCATCCATGTAGATCTTTGGAGGCCTGTACCCTTTAATTCAGTTAATGGAATGAAGTACTTCTTATTATTTGTTGATGATTTTTCAAGATTTCAGTGGATTTATGTTTTGACCAACAAAACTCAAGTAGCTACTATCTTTCTGCATTTTGAGTCTTATGTGAAACGTCAGTTTAATGCTCACATTCAGCAACTTTATAGTGATGGGGGTATTGAGTTAAAATCACTTGAAACTCATCTCTTCCAAGGTGGCTATCACAGACGCATTTCTTGTCCCTATACTGCCTCTCAAAATGGGGTTGTAGAGAGGAAAAACAGGCATGTTGTGGAAACTAGCCTAGCTTTGCTAGCTCGAGCAGGCTTGCCACTTGCTTACTGGGAATATGCTTTCAAAACAGCTGTACACCTCATTAACAAAATGCCTTCTAAAACTCTTCATAATATCAGCCCCCATGAACTCCTTTATCAGCATCCACCCTCCTATGATTATCTTCGAATTTTTGGGTGCTTATGCTATCCATATCTCCGACCATACAATAAAAACAAGCTTGAACCTCGCTCTTTGCCTTGTGTTTTCCTTGGGTATGCTGCACATTATAGAGGTTTTTGGTGTCTTGAGCCTCTCAGTCAAAGTGTCTACATCTCTCCTCATGTCACTTTTAATGAATCAGTATTTCCATTTTTAGCAATTGTCCCATCTACTGAATTATCTACCTCTGCTGTTTCAGAACCCATGCTTGTTAGCTTTCTTTCTCTTCCTGTGCAGTCTCCTTCTCTCACCTCCTCTTCCCACACTAGCTTACCTAATGCCAGTCCTATCTCACCAATTCAGTCACCACAGTTACCAGAAACAATTTCCTCTTCTGAGCACTCTCCTTCTGACTATGTTTCAGATGATTCATTACCTGTCTCATCCTCTACCAACATGTCTCCTCCTTCCTCTCATTTACCTTTACTTCAAACTGATCCCATAGCTACCTTTAACCCCACTGGCATATCTCTTGCAGTTGATCTTCCCATTGCACCACTCAATATCCATCCCATGACTACACGTGCTAAAGATGGTATTCTCAAACCAAAACTATTTACTACACAAGTGATACTTTCAGAACCCAAAAATGTCAAAACTGCTTTTCAAATACCTCAATGGAAACAAGCTATGGACACTGAATATCAAGCTCTTCTTCAAAATCACACTTGGGAGTTGGTTCCTCCACCTATCTCAGGCAAAATTATATCCAGTAAATGGGTGTTTAGGACTAAACTTAAAGCAGATAACACTCTTGAAAAATATAGAGCTCGTGTAGTAGCCAAAGGTTTCCAACAAACTGTAGGGATTGATTACCAAGAAACTTTTAGTCCAGTTGTTAAACCCACCACCATTCGGGTTGTCCTTCCAGTGGCTCTTTCTGAGCAATGGCCTATTCGACAATTGGATATCAACACTGCCTTCCTCAATGGGGATATTGCAAAGGAGGTTTACATGACTGAACCAGCTGGTTTCATTGATCCTACTTTCCCTCACCATGTTTGCAAACTTAGAAAAGCCATTTATGGCTTAAAACAAGCTCCCCGAGCTTGGTACATGAAGCTCACTGGTGCTTTACAAAATTGGGGTTTCAGACCTTCCAATGCAGATGCTTCCATGATGATCTACTCCTCTTCAAAAGATATTGTCATCCTTTTAATCTATGTTGATGATATTCTGATCACAGGCAACAACAATGATCTGATTACTCATATCATCCACAATCTTTACTCTCATTTCTCTCTCAAAGACTTGGGTCATCTAAATTACTTTCTCAGTATTGATATGCACCGAACTGTTGATGGCATTCACATGCATCAAGCCAAGTATATCAGTGAACTACTTGACAAGGCAAATCTCTCTGATGCTAAACCGGTTACCACACCCATTGCTACCAATAAAATTCTTTCAAAATTTGATGGACACACTCTTGATGATGCTGAAGCCACCCTTTACAGATCACTTGTAGGAGGCTTACAATATTGCACTCTTACCCGCCCTGACATTAGTTACACAGTCAATAAACTCTGTCAATTTCTTCATGCTCCAACCACTACTCATATGATAGCTACCAAGAAACTTCTCAGATATCTTAAAGGCACCCTTCACTTTGGTATTTTTCTCTCAAAATCATCCAATCTCTCCCTGACTGTTTACACTGATGCTGATTGGGCATCTAGTACTGATGATAGGCGCTCCACTGGTGGTCATTGCATCTTTTTGGGCAACTCTCTTATTTCCTGGAATTCTGCAAAACACAAAGTTGTTTCTCGGTCTTCAACAGAGGCTGAGTTTCGTGCATTAGCATTTGGCATCACTGAACTGCTTTGGATTCAAAAACTTCTTCAAGAACTTCACATCATCCTTCATCAAACTCCTACACTCTACTGTGACAATCTCAGTGCTAGTTATCTAGCTAAAAATCCTGTCATGCATTCTAGAACCAAACATGTGGAAATTGATTTTCAATTTATACGTGAAAAGGTTCTTTCTGGAGTTCTCTTTATTGCCTATACACCAACTCAAGAACAACTTGTTGATATCATGACCAAACCCATTTTCTCTCAACGTTTTTATGAGTTGCGCACTAAACTCACTGTCTTACCTCGCCTATGAGTTTAAGGGGGGATGAAAGCCTATCACTACAATCCAAAATACACCAGCATCAGGTTGTTAGAGCATGGCCCATCATCTTGTGCAGAGAATATAATGATTGCCTTTGTAACTAATTTCCTTTGCTGTTAGTTATGCTTACCGTGTTATTTTATGTCATCCTATTAATATAAATATCAGCATTGTATTGTATTGCAAATATATAAATGAAAATACTTTCTATTAGTTTTACTGTTCATCGTCTTCTTCGAGCCTTCTCTATGAAGCTCTTCATAAACTCTGCTTTTTGTTTCTTTAGAAGAACTTTTTACCATTCCACATTGTAATAATGTTGGTGGTTGGAATAATTTGGAGTAATACACAGTTTTCAATGAACAAACTGTGAAAGGTAGCTCTAGAGGATGGTTAGTGTTACTTATAATTCTTCCACAAACATTTGGAATGCTTAGGTTTGAACAATTGGTTCTTGAAGAGTCGGCAAACTTTAAATGCTTTGCTAGTTATGCGTGTAACGGTGTAAAGCTCTGTTTGGGTCTACTTAATTTTGCTGCCACTAATTAATAAGAAATCATATCATATCATACATATCATTATTTCTGACTAGCAACTTGTTGAAATTTTACAGTTTTTAACATAATAAAGCAAATAAGTTAATAATGTTAATTTTAGGCTAATTTCGATGGGAATTTTCAAAAAATAGCTTTGAGAATAATGATTTGAAATAAAGGAGTTTGATGGTCTATAAAAATATTAAGATGTACGGCAAAAAAATATTGAAAATAATTTTGAGTGCGTTAGTATAATTTTAAAAAAAGAGTTGTAAAAATATTAAATGCACTTAAATTTATATTCAATATAATTATATTATATAATGTGTAAAAATTTTTTGATAAATAAATAATTTTATCATTTTTAAAATTATTTTCACATATAATGCATCGTAAATAGTGTAAGTAAAAACTCGTGTGCCTTTAGTATTCCTTTGAAGTGAAAGCACATATTCAAAATTACTTTTAAAACTTATTTGTAAAAGTTACTTACTTCAATTAATTGTCTAATATATATTTATTAGGTATTGAGAGTAAGGATGGTAATATCTGAGATAATTTGATAATAATATGATACGATACAGGTAAAAATTTAATAAAAATTAATCAATAATTTTTTTATATTTTTAAAACTTATATTATTTTTTATTATTATAAATAAGTAACAATTAACTAACATATTAATAGAGTACTACACAAATAATATGTGATGAACACGGTTACCATGAAAAAATTGCCACCTAACTAAGAAGACGTAGAATTAGAAAGACTTTACACTAATTAAAGGCATTATTAATCAAATGTAGAAACAATTCAAAACGGACACTTAATGTCTCTTCAGAAATTACTTTTCTTCGAGAAATATTGAGCCCTCCATGTCTGATGACTTGCACAATAATTGATCATCAATAAATGAACTTCTTAAAAGTGAACAGTAAGAAAGTTCTCTGAAAATGAAACGCTTATTTTGATCAAAATATATATGTACAATTTTAACTAATAATATCATTCGTCTTCTAAGACAACTGATAATAGTTTGCCATTTCTTTAAAAAAAAAAAAAAAAACTCAATTTCAAATTTCCATCGCCAAAAAAATATAATAGAACAATCTCATCCTGCAATACATTTGAAAAGATTCAAACTAATAAGTAAGAATATAAAAACTTAGCGCATGTTTACTCGTGAGTAATGAAAATTAAATTATTCATAATAATTACAATTATTTCGTTTATTTATTAAATAAAATATTCTGTAGTTAGAGCCATACATAAATATTAGTAATTAAAATATAGATTTTGAAGTAACTTGATTTATATGTAAAAGTCATCAACTTAATTATTGACTAACTAATTTTTTTTTTTTCCAAAGTCAACTTATGTGACTTAGTCCCCTGGTTCACTTATATAATACACTCCTATCTTCCAACAATCAACACGCAATTTTTTGATTCTCTTCAAAAATATTGTTGAATGTAACTTTTTTCAATTTTTTTATCTATTAAAATATAAAATAATAAAATAAAAATAAAGTTATGAATGTGAGGGTATTTATGTAAAATGTTAATTATTGTTATACATTTAATTAATTGAAATAATTTTCAATTACGGGATGTTAATAATAAGTAAATGTAGTAACGAGAAAGATATTTTTATTAGATTTTCTTATGATTTTATTTCCTTTCGATTTTAATTCATTGTAAATTTTATTACGAGTTAGTAAACAAACCTTTGATGCATAAATAGTACGAAGTTAAGGCATCTAGAGCAATTTGTTAAAAAAAATTGGCATCAACCACCGCAACTTTCGTTACAAAAAGGAAGTTCGAGCAGCAGTTAATAAAAAGCATAAACTGACTCTGAGTTATAAGTGCCTTTCATTTGTTAAGATCCCAATGAAGTTGAATATCTTTCATGAACCGGAATCAAAATAAACCAGAGGGGATTTCTGTAATTAATTAAAAAAGAAGTGAAATTTAGTCAGGGACTACTCTAACATGATGTCAATCAAGACAACCAATAAAAAGATCAATGTACACATTTTTTATACTTAAAAATTGAGTATTTAGTGGCTTTGATGGCCATAAGATACCTCGTATTTTTGAAATGAGATGTAATTTTCATTTGTAGCAACTTACAGTTCATGATAACTGATACAATTACGTGGAACTAGTAAATGTTAGGGGTGACCAGCAAATTAAAATCGTCTGTTTTTTTATCGATTTGAATCTAATTCGAAGGAGATTTGAAGATTTATAATTCGAATTCGATCCGATAATGTAGTCAATCTGAATTTAAATATATCGAATTTTTCGGATTAGATAAGGTCGGATTGAGATTATAATTTATTTATTATTATTATCATATATAAAACACGATATATACTAATTACTAACATTTAAATTTTAAATTGATACATTTTTTAGTAATATTTATTTATTTATAATCACAACTTAGATAATCAAAATAATAAAAAGTATATTGTTAAATATCATTAAATTATTATAGAAAATTTAACATTTTTATTTATTTTTAAAACTAAAATAATAATTTAATATAATTGAAATATGTATAATATTTAAATATAGCACATTAAAAATAAATATGTATTTATTTATAATTTTAATAGTAATTCGGTCTGGATCATATTGCAATAGAATATAAAATATGTCAGTCCAAATTCGAACGAATTGTATACTTTTCATTCCGAATCCAATCCTACTATAAAATATGTCAATTTAATCTAATTCGAATCTGACAGATCGAATCAAATTTTTTAATTTAGATGAATTGATTGAATTATTTGCTCACTCTTATTAAATATTATAAATTATTTGTATTTGAGAACCTCAAAAATAAATTTAGAAATTCAAGAATAATGAAAACAAATCGTAAAAAAGCTAAATTCATATTTAAAGGCTACGACCTTAACCCAATGGCCTATAAATAGCCATGAATCATAAGTGAACCTTGACTCATTGGTTATATAGAGTCATGAACAAAAGGTATAAGAAAACCTTCACCCATTAGCTATATAGAGCCAAGAACTAGAGTCTTAAGTGTTGAATGCTACAAAGAGTTTGCCTTGATAAGTTTGGATTTTGTTAGAAACCAAGAAGAAGCAAAAAGCTCTCAATTTTATTGATTAGTCAATACTTAAATCTAATTACATAGTTTCAGCCTTATATAGGCTATAAAAAAAAAACTCAACTAGTTGATAAGATAATTAAAAAAAAAAAAAATCCTAAGTTATATATTAAAAAATAAAATAATTTTTAAAATAATTAAATCTTAAAACAATAATTATTTCCTGAGTAAAAAACTAAAAAATGAAGCTCAAGTGGTACACTTCATGAAGGAATCTTCTTGAATATAATAAGTTCAGATTTTTGGGTGCATATTGGAGCCCATTTTTACTTAGTAAATTTTCGAATAAGAAAAATGTTATTTTTATGTGAAATGTACCCAGTAAGTTAGATTTATAATACACTTTAAATCTTCACAAATGGATATTGGATGACAAAAAGTACCAAGAAATGTGAACTGAAAATTTTCAAACAATATTTTAATTTTTGCAATTTCTACTCCAAGGCCCAAAGCTGGTAAATGTGTAGATAAACTTTAAGCTCACTTTATTGTCTACTCAAATGCAAAGCTCCATCAATTACTCTTTTGTCATTATTAAAATTGGGCCTTTTTTGGGTGCACTTTCACTGCATTGATCTACAACTCTTAATACAACCTATTTAAAGTCTCATTGAACTTCTTGGCCTTTGATCTTGAGATTGACTCACTTGGTATTAGAAAAATTTATAAATACCCTTAGACCATATCAATAACCCTCAAAATTAGATAAACTTTAAGCTCACTTTATTGTTTTGGCCCAAATGCAAAGCTCCAACAATTGCTCTTTTGTCATCATTAAAATTGGGCCTTTTTTGGACTTTCCTTGGTACACATTTACTATATCGATCTACAACTCTTGATTCAACCCATTTAAAGTCTCATTGAGCTTCTTAGTCTTTGATCTTGAGATTGACTCACTTGATATTAGAAAGATCTTTAGATACCCTTGGACCTTATCAATAACCCTCAAAATTAGCAATTTCCATGCTCTTAGAGCTTAATCCTACAATTAATTTCCCATCATTTTAAAGGTATATTTTAAAATGCCATAGACACACAGAGTGTATATATAGGGTTTTGGGCAGCTTATTATAACAAACATTTACATATTTGATACTTGTGTAACTAGAGAAAATAAGCCTGTAATTATCTGTCGAGCATAGTAAGTTGTCCAACTTTTGGCAGTGTATATACTCACAAGTGACAATTACACAATCATATGTTTTAAGGGAGGAGTAAAACTTCTAATTAGAGTGACGAAATAGCAAATGCATATGGACAAGGGTAGTAGAAGTCAATTAGGTTCAAAAAATTGGTTATTTTGTAATTGAAAATTCTGTTTTTTGAAAACGTTTTTTTTTTTTTCCTTCTAAAACAATTGAAAATATTAAAGGACATGCTCAAAACAAACTAAAAGTACTATAAACAGACACATTTCTCTTAAATTAGTTAACTTTCGAAAAGAAGATCACCTGTATTTTTTCTTCTTAGCTTTTTGTGCTATGTATTCATAAAATTCCCATTTTATATTATAAGGGGCCACCTTTCTAACAAATTTTACTCATATATTAATCGCAAATTCGTAACATATACATTAGCATACCAAAGTAGTTCAGGAGAATTGAATTCATCTTTTCGCATTTGATAGCCCATAATTATAATTAATTAAACATTTTTATATATCACAAGCGATATAATAAATATTCATTAGAACCAATTACGTTAGTTTGACTTTACTATAACACTTTACTTGAGATTCATTTTAAATATAACATCTTATTATATTATTTGAGATTCATTTTAAATTTTAGTTTATTTTTATAATTAATTTGCAAATATCTAAATATTAATTACAGAATAAACATTGAAAGTAGGAATAAGCTTTTTTTTTTAATCGACCAACTAATTTGCACTCGAGTTAAAATAACCTATATTTTTCTTTAAGATTGGTTGGTACAAATATGTGAAAAAATATCAAAATCGAAGTTATTGGTTCGATTGTAAGTTTTTCAAATGGTAATACAGACTCAACCAAACCAAATCAACCTATAGTTTGTTATACACTAGTTTGTTTCTTAAAATATTTTTAATTATTACTTCATTTATTATATTTTTTAATTTATTTAAAATTATAAAACTTACTCTTTTTATCTATCCATTTCACGATTCACTACTTACTTAACTTCTTATTATATGTGTTATACTTCCAACTTTTTATTATATGAAGTTATGTTTCTATTTACTGATATTAATCGTTCTTATCTTAAAGTAATATTAATTTTTGAAGTTATACTCCAATTATGTTTTTGGTAAATAATTATTCACATTCTAATTTTTTTATAAGTATTTTGTACGAAATTTTTAATGATTACGTTTAAAACAATAACAATTATATATTTGCATAATATATATTAGAATCATCAATTAATTTTTATTGATAAAAGATTAAATAAATAAAATATGTGATAAAGTTGGCTTAAATGTTGTTTTTTGAATGATAGGTTGGATGAGATTTTAAGTTTTTTAAAATGGCCATCGAACTATAAAATGACTCTATATCTAACCTTACACATCCCCTAATTGAAACCATGTCAGCAAACTGGCTAAAACCAAAATGAGTAAACAAGCAAATCAAACGAAATTGAACAGAAAAGAAGAAAAACAGAGAGAGAGAGAGAGAAAATTACCGTGAAAGAGGATAATAACGAAGATAAGAAGCGTGACAAACATAGCAAGCGAGACAAGATTTGAAGATGATGATGAAGACGAAGACGAAGACGATGACGATGACTTGGCTGTCTTAATTTTTCTAGCCGATTTAGTTCGTTCAATTCTAGCACGTTCCCTTCTAGCCAACTCAGCAATCTCCCTTACCAATTTTTTGTCAGCTGCTGCATCAAATGAAGGATGTCTTGGTGGCCTTGGTGGTTTTGAAGCCTTTTTAATCTTCTTAGGCTTCAATTCATGATTCCAGCTTTCTATTTTCACATTTTCTTCAGTACCATCCGAATTCTTATTTTTCAACAACCCTCCCAATTTCTCGTCATCAGATTTTGAGGATTTCACACTTGACTTGTCAGACTCATCAATAGGCGTCAAATTACCCAATATTTTGGCAAAAAATGTCTCATCTAGGCTTTTGCTTGAGCCAATAATTACTCTACATCTTTCTCTACGACCTTGTGATTGCCCATTGCTTTTGGTTAATCCATTTTCAAGGTCACCTGAAGTGATACGATCCATTTGAGATTATTAAAAAAAAAAAAAAACAGAGAGAATATATTTTACAATCAATTAATTATTCTAAACAAAGCCTAAAATTATAATGTTAAGTGGAACTCTAAAAATTGATTTTAGAGTTCCTTTGCCCCAGAGAAAATGCAAGTTGCTACATGTAATGGATTTTCATGAAGAAAATTACAATGGGATAGAGAGAGCTATTTCTGTTTGAATATTTGTAAGATAGGAGGGATTGTAAAATCAGAAATAACCAATATCTAAGTCAAAGATGAAGCCCATATTTACGATTACCCGACTCTAGCTCACAACGCATATTTAGTAAAATGCACAATTGGAAAATAATGAAAACAGTAAAAATGGTGGTAGTCCACCAGATCAAAAACAAATGTTGCCAAACTTAGATTTTGGATGAGAGACAAAAACCAAAAAAAAAAAAACTTGCTTCATGCTTTAAACCTCTAATTATCAGTCTGCCACCTTTCATCTATGTCAAGGTTAAGAAAATAAGAATAATGCCAAACATCACAAGTTACAATAATTATCTCAATTAATATGATATTTAATGATCGATAGAAATGTTAATTTATGATATTTAATTGCTAAAAAATGGGGCTTACTTAGCTAATAATTTTGTGACAAATAAATTGTGTTTTATTTTAACTTGATATATAAAACATTTTTCATAAAATAATTACCAAACTATATATTAATAATACTAATAATTTTAGGTGAGTGTCATTGTCATAATGGAGTCAAAAAAATTTATATTATTTTTGGTGTATCACCAATATACAACATACATATAAACAATATTTGCTTAAAATGTAAAAAAATTTGTATATTTGTTAACTACTTATTGATAGCACATATATTGATACTCTTGTTGTCACTAGTTAGCTCTTCCGTCCTGCTCCTTAGCATCCGTTCTACTCTACTCCAGTTTAGTTCTGACGACTCTCATAATTAGTGGTAGTAGGTGCTAGGATTAGGTGGTTCGAAGCCAATGGTTTATCTGCTCTACTCCGATTTTATTATGTTTTTTAATAAGCTTGTTAATGTAGGTTTTCTTATTGTGGTGTTTAAGTAGTTGTTCTACAATTTGGATATAGGGTGAAACTTGTAGTTTTTTATTGTTTGAATCTATGGTGAGTTTTTTTTTTGGGTGGTATTTTGTTATTATGGTTGTTTACTTGGTGAGGCTTAAATGTAAAAATGTTTCAAAGAGTTGTTGGTGTATTATGCAATCATTGTTTGAGGACTACTAGAGGATGGAAGGGTGTTCATTTTAAGTATTAATCTTTGGATGTTTTAGGTTTTTTATTGTTAATGTTGGGAGTTGATTGGCAATGCGAGCTAACATTAGAAGTTTTTTGTACTCCACCTGTTAGTGGTTTGGGTAACATTTTTCCTTGAGATGTAATGATTATTTTAAGATATTTTTTTAAATACTTTGATGTGTACCATAAAATTGAACTTACTCTTTGATGTAATCATTGAATTTTGATGATTAATAATAATTTTTTCTTTTTAACAAAAAAAAAATCAAAATAGGACAATTTTTGCAAATAAATATATTTTCCCCCCTGAATCACTTCTCCTAAGAGTGGAACTACATAGTCATGAAACAAAATTAAAATCAGACATTTCTAAAGCTTTGCCAACCATTATCGTCTTCCGACGAACTTTTTTGATGACTATTGCCAGAATTTGACAAAATATTTGAATTCTTGGCAATTTGCCTAGTTCTATCAATTTTTCGACTGCATTGGTGTGACAAGACTTAACGTGTCGTAATAAAGCTTAATCATAACATCAAAAGACATCTACATAAAGTGCTAAGGTATTGGCATTGCATGGTAAGATATTAACATAGTGTGATAAAACATTCTCATAATGTGATATGACAATAACATTTTATGTAAGACATTGATTGATGTGTCATGATAACACATTAACATATTGTGATAACGCACTCTCAACGTTATAAGACATTGAAATTTCTAGTAAGAAGTTAGTATAACGTGGTAAGACATGCAAGGTTAAATTTTGGAATATAATAGTATAATTTTACGAAAAATTATTAAAAGCATTATTATATTATTTAATATTATTTACGTATCATATATTTAAAGTATGTTAATAAAATTTAATTAATGGCTAAAAACTAATCCAATTTAAGTACTTTTACTTCCCCATTGTGCTACATAGAATTAGTCAATTTTTACAGCACGGTTTTGTACACACTCTTAACAATACTTTCTCCAAAGAATTTTTTTTTTCTTCTCATTTCTTTTTGTTATTCCTTAATTTCTTACCCTTCTTTGTTGAGTTTGGAGCTGTCTTTACTGGAAGGGGAGTCTCCTCCTCTAGGAGCTCTCTTTGATCACCTTATCTTTGTTTATAAATAATCTGTTATCCCTAATTCTAAGTCGTTTATTTTATCAAATTTGATTCGCTCAATGTTAGATATAACTTTATAAATATATTTATGTAATTTTTCTCTCTCTCTCTCTCTCTCTCTATATATATATATATATATATATATTTTTTTTTTTAGAGCAATGTACTTCTATATATGACTACTAGATTTGCAAAGTTTTATCAATATACAAATATTTTGTTCAATAATTAATACATCTTTTTAAGTAGTTATGGTTGAATGTAAAGATACTTAAAGATGAATAAGATTAGAAAACACCTTTGGTGAAACTCTTAGTGCCTGTGATTGTATTTGTTTAGCTCTTGAACATTTATTAATGTATTATTGTTGTAATTTTCAGGCTTTAAAATTAATGAAATAACTATATATTTTATATATAAAAAATGTTCTTTCGTATACCTCCACTACCACTACTGTACTTACAAGTTATTCATTTATAATTAGGATGTCAAATGACGTGAAGTACTAAAGTTTTAGCATGGTATGCTTTGTTTTGCAAGCCTAAAGAAGTGCAACGATACGGCTCACATTCAAAGCCCAATTATTTTAAAATAAAATTTGGTGGAGATCATAAACGAAAATTTTAAAATGTATTATAATATTTTATTAAAAAATTTGGTAAAATTAAAATATGGATATCGATATAGGACATAAATCAATTTCGTTAAAAATATTAGTAAAAATATCAGGATATCGATTTCAGTATTTTACTATGTTATTTTCTAAAATGTGTTTAAAAAAACTCAATAATATCGATAAATATCGATAAAAAATTGTAACAACATATGTAAAAGCATAATTTTAATTGTTTTTAATTAGAATTTTTTGCAATAATATAATTATGAAGAATCCAATTACGATGACTTTTAATATGAAAAATATCAACATTTATTTTAGAATGAATATTTTTAGTAATTATAAGAATTAGATTAATCCAAAATTATTTTTATATGAAAATATTGTTGAGAGATAGATACATATTAATAATTACAAATAAAATTATTATTACTTAATATTATGATATGATTATTGTGTCTTTATTGATATTAATACTTCTACGGTTTCAAAATTTAAATCAGCTAGATAAAATTGTTTTAATTAAATATTTATGTATATTTGTATTGCATGTAAGTTAATACATTCAGAGTTTTGTTATATAACTTATATTTATATTTATTAAATAAAAATTAAGCTTATATTTTGCTATTATATATATATATACACTATGTGTGTTATATATTCCATAAATATATTATTTTATTAAAAAATTAGTTAAATTAGTGTATTATTATTTATTTTAGTATTTATTTTTATAAAATATTTTTAAAAATTTACAATAATTTGAACAATTATTATAATTTTTTTAAAAATATCTATATATTTTTGATATTTTGTGTAAAATTAAAGTTTCACCGATGTCTCGTCCTTGTGATAAATAATATGTTAGAAAGTAGCACAAAATAAGCTTAGCCTAGTGAATCAGGATGGTTGGTTAAATAATGGAAAGGGAGATCGGCTTCCAGCAACTCTACACCTTTTTTTATTATTGAAACTATATACCTTTTAAACATTCAATATTTAATAAATAAATAAATATATTCAGTAATATAAATAGTATTATATATTAATAAAGATATATAAATAGAAGATAATGGTCAAATGGGCAGGCAGTAGGCACGATCCCTAATTAATGGATTTGAATATTTAACTTATTTTTGTTTTTATTTATAAAATTTAAATCATATATTTTTAATTTAAAATTTAAAAATTATTTTTTATTAATATTTATAAATTTTATAAAAAATAAATGATTAAAATTTAAAAATAAACACAAATAAATAGATCCTAATCCCTAATTACCGGTTCATATGCTGACACGACATGCTAATTGGTAGGATGGACCGTTTCGTGCCCGACGCCTGGCTTCTTTGACACCATTAGGTGGTCACAGCTACTGAAACTCGCGGGCGGGCTTGTACAAGTAACAGGTCTTGAGGCAACATGCGACCAGGCAAAGTAATCTAACGACACAGTAATTAATTTCGTGCTTCTCTATACTTCAAAAGTTTTAAATCCAACTACTAAATTGAAGTTCGTCTTCGTTATTTCCCCTTCTATTGTTTTCTCCAGTGCGGAGGCTAGGTTAGGGCTAGATTTTTGTTGCAGTTAATTTATTGAATTAGCCAAACTGGACAGCCACTAATAGAACGCGTCGACGAGCACCAAGAGTGCCACCACAAATTGTAACCCTGGACCACCCCTTCTTCTTCATCTTCTTCTTGGTCCTTCAACGACATCCATCCTAACCACCTCTACCAATCTTACCCTTATAACCAGAATTTCAACAATTCCATAAATAACTTCCATTACCACCATCATAATAATAACTTCAATGCCAATGGTCATCAATACTCTGATCACAATTTGAATAACTCCAATGGTTTCCAGGGCCATCATCCTGTCAATCATCAACCTCTTTCTGGGCGCAAAAGGACTTAGCACAATTTTAATCGAAGAAGCTTTAACAGGTTATGATATTATTGTTATGTTTAACACCCATTTTTATACATAGGCTTTTATATTATGCCAAATGTCAAAATTATTTTGGAAATTAGAGACATAATTCAGTTTTTTTTTTAAGATAATATTGATACGTGTTACAATATAATTGGATTGACCGTATAACATTCCTCTTTTATGAAAGTGTGCACTGTTTATTATGTGTGTCTTTAACCAAGGTATTCTCGTTTTATAAAATGAGAAATATTAAGATAACGCAAATTTACACTCACACCACTTAAATTGTGACACACCGGAAAATTATCTTGAAAAATGGAAAAATAATTTACTTCTTTTTAAATAATTTTGCCATGATACCGTAGATGCAAAAGTTTGTAACAAGTGTAGGTTTTGTTTTTCATAAGTAAGGAAAATAACTATTTTATCTCTCTTAGTTAACTGCATCTGAAGTAACATTGAATTTGTGTACCTTTTAAAGAAATAGAAGACTAGTGTTTTATTGAAGCTGGGCATCAGAAGTCCCGTAATTATTTAATTTAAGTAATTGAGTTCCATTATTATTAAATGAGGTACTAGAGATCCAATAATTTTTGGAAAAAAAATGTCATAATAGTCCATTTGTTACAAATGAGCACTTTAATTTTATAATTTTTGAGTTGGAGACCTATAGTTCTGCTATTTATGAAAATTAGGCACTACAAATACTCAATTTAATACTTTTATTGGACAAGAAGTGCTCATTTTAAAAAAATTATATGACTAATATTGCTTATTTTTTATAATAATAGGACTTTTAATATCTAATTCATAAATTACGGGACTAAAGTGTTCATTTTGTAAAATTATGGGACCTTTGATGCCTAATCTAATAATTAAAGGACTAATGTGCTTATTTGATAAAAATTGTGCGACTTCAAGAACTTTTTTTCAATGTTTTACTAGCATAAAACAAGGGGACTAATGTATAACTTTTTTATTAAAGCATGAGACTTCTCAAACATTTTACACCTAAAAGCTATTTAACTTTTTTATGTGTTTATTTTGTTGTCTAGATTGCCGTAGTAACAACTGGTATGCTAAATTTTATGTTTCAGAAGTTCTGAGAACATCAATGAAAGTTGTGAGTTTTTGGTTTCCGTTGAGCTTTTGAGCTGCCTAGTATAAAAATAAACTGTTAATAGTTTTATAGGCTACTTTTAGCTAGTAATTTATTTCTAACATTTGGATTATGCTTCTTTATGGTAGATTGGCCCCGTTTTTTAACCTATGGAAATATCATTGAGGTTGTCTGATTCAGTGTGCTTGCACATGTCTCACATTGCTTATTAAGCTAAGTGGTGATGTGCTTGTAAGGTGTGAGTTCTAAATGGCACGGCGCATTTTAAGTTTCTCCCTAAAAGAAAAGCCGTGGGGTCTTCCAAAACAGTTGAGTCATGGCCGTGAGCCCACTGAACTTACAATTATGAACCAAAGTGAACAATCTTGTGCCATGTAGAGTGGAGCCTGCCCCACTGTACGCAGAGAGTCATCATTGTTTTATTGAAAGATAAGAGATCAGGCATCAAACAAGGTAAAGCAAGATGATTCTCTTTTTCTGTTTATTGTTGCTTGTATTCTATGATCGGTAGCATTTCAGTGATTGAGGAGAGCATCATCAACTCTCTTGAGTCTTGAGCAACATTTTTCATTTATTTTTGTCTTCATTTCAAGTTTTTCTTTGAGTTGTACTCAATTGCCTGCTGCTCAACTTCTAACATTTGTAAGGAAACTAATTAGCAAGCTGGTTTTTGCTGGAAATGTGGAACAGTAGTAAGTACTGCTATTTGGCTATAGAGTAAGTCTCTGTAAATTCGGTTCCTAATTTGTGGCTATCTATTCTGAAAGATTGAAGTTTTTAAGGATTTTTAGGTTAATGGTTCATGACTACAAAGAGTCACAATCACACCCGCACTCGGAATCAACATTAACTTATTTAGTTCTTATTTCATTAACCTGTTCTTCATGCTTTTATTAGTTCTTATTGACCTAATCCTTCTCAGCCTTGTTTTGGTCTTGCGTCATTTATCTTTTCATGTTATCATTGTCATTCTCCTTTAACTGTTCGTTTTCCGGATCCTAAGGAACCAAGGACTGGAAAGTGGAGGTTCTAGCTCTTACTTTCATTTTGATTTGATGCCCCATTCTCCTCGTTTTGATAGAGCCATTGCTGTTATCTATAACGTTAATTTATTACAAATTCACCAATTGACTCTATCAGCCTAAAGCTTTAATCAATCTGGTTTCAACATTGTGATCTGTTGCTCAAGAGGGATTGTTTTCTGCTATAGCTTTAGTTTTCTTCTGTATACTTGTATCCAACAACTACTAATAAGTCTCTTCTCTCTACAGGGTGAATACTGTATATAAAAACACAAAGTTTTGAGTCCCTACCCCCAGAACCAGTTTATTTATGTTTCCATCCTTTCATCTCTGCATCCATTTATATTTTGTTAATATCTTAAAAGAATTTCTATTTGGCGTTTTGCAGGTCAATGATCAATCCAGGTGACTCCATAATAGTACAAAATAATCATTCTAATGCACCCTGTACTTTGCATCATTTATCCTCTGCCTCCTTACCACAAGATGTTTTCACAGTTGTCTTAGACTTCATTGAACAGCCTCAGAACTCCCAGAGAAGTTTTTAGGCATTTCAAATAGCAGATTCTGGTACTCAAAGTCAGCAACCTAGTTCTGAGGTTGGTGTACACTGGATAGCTTCTACACGTTCTATAAATATTTTTATGTATTAATTATCTATTTGGATTTGTTTACAATGGCATTGGTACATTATGTGCTCTCTCTCTGCCTACTCTCACTGTTCTTTTTCTAATCTACTTTTTCCCCTTCCCTCTTGGCATTTAATAATATATGGAAACCATGTAACAATGTTGATAACATGGAATTCTTTTACAGCCTATACTATGTGGAAATAATTCTAAGACAATTGCTCTCAATTATACGGGGACATTGCCTCTAGATTTCCAAATAGAATCTCTGGTGTGATTGGAGTGAGCACACTTGCCCTCTGATGGATTCAAGTATTATTGATGGATTCAAGTATTATTTTAACTGTACCACTTTTGAAAGCAGAGTAAGGTTTTCACCTTTTATCTTTTGCTGTGCACTGTGATGTTGTAACTTTATAATTGTAGAAAATACCATGTAATGGGTGTGAGAATTTATCTGCAGCGGGACAAGCCTGAGCAGTATGATTTATTTGAGTAGCAATTGAAGTAGCAGACTTTATAATTGTAGAAAATACCATGTAATGGGTGTGAGAATTTATCTGCAGCGGGACAAGCCTGAGCAGTATGATTTATTTGAGAAACAATTGAAGTAGCAGAGAGAGCCATAATCTTCTCAGAAGTTGCACAAAGGCTAGTACCTCTTTTCCATCAGAGTCTCCAACCACCACAACCTTCCTTGAAGGTACAATGAAAAGAAAAGCCTGTTATTTTTCAATCCTTTTTGATAGGTATCAGGTGGGTGCAACATTTTATTTGTGTATTCTTGTCTTTTTTATTATTATCTTTGCTAGCTGCTTTAGTTTTTATGGTCATGTCATTTCTTGCAATATTTGCTGATTTATGGTCTGACGTTGTGTTTCTCTGTCGTTTTCTTATCTCAGTCAGAGCACCATATAATATAGGATTTTCTGTGTCGTGAGCACCATAACGTTTAGTTTTCTTCATTTTGAATTTCCCCCCTTTGAAAGCTCTTAATACCTTTTGGCATAGAAGTCTTTTTGTTTATACAAGGGGATGATATCATGTGATGATTGCAATTATATGTTCAGTTCAGTATTACTAAAATAGGAATCTACCTTCTGTTTATGTAAAGATTTCTTGCTCTTTATTTCTTTTCCTCTTACACAAGTGTATATGGTTACATGCATCAGAAAGTGGCATGTGCAAGTGGGTATTCAAGTTCAAGCACTCACTATCATTATGTCAAACTTTGGAGGAAGCATAGGAAAATCACTTATATTATTCCAATGTCAGGCATTTAAAATTATGGCACTCCTCGGCAATTTGCAATTCACTTGTTTCTTTAATTGCACCTAGTTTTCACTTCCTAATTTTTTATCCTGCTGAAAGATTGGTGGTACTTTTGCTAGTGACTATTTGTGTTGAAATTGGTTTTCCAGAAGAATGTTTTACATGCTCTGTAGCTGGGGTTCGGTTAAATAAAGTTTGGTATTCTGTCTTACTGTTTTTCCTACTGACAGGTTTTAATGTTCAATAACTAAAAGGAAGAGAAAACTTAAACATGAAGAGAAGCACGCATTTCGATGTTTCTCGTAGTTATATCCACAGCTCCGTGAACTTACGTCTCTTGTGATTATTTCTCAGTTTTGGTAAGTTCATCTGAAAATCATAGTCATCATAGGATGAACAAACATTAATAATTAAAGCATTGTACTAGAACCGAGTTCTTGATATAAGGCCTTTCTTTGGGGAAAATTATTGATTAGTCTTAGACTAAGGTGGTATGTTGGTCCAAGCCAATAATAATGGAAAATAGAGATAATTGAGAGGCATAAAGAGAGAAAATGTGTACGTTTCACCCCTCTTCCCATGTTATTGGTTTGGTTCAGGACTGATGAATAATTCATTTTTATTTAGTGTCAAAATGTGAAGGCCTATTTGCTGATTGTTGTTCTCTCTCAACGAGTCCTCTGTTTGACTAGAGATTGGATAACTCGCTAGTTGTGATGTATCTCAGAGTGATTGAATGTTTTACATTTAGACATAATTTATTCGATGAGATTATGCCATATCAGTTGAGTTGTGTTGTGTTGTGTTGTATAAAAGGGCTGGTTATAATGAAAGCCCTACTGCCACTGGTTTATCAAAAACAAGGTCATGCTAGCGATCTGAGTTTTTATTGCATAACCGTTGGGCAATTTTCACATGGCCACCGACTGAAATACGATTAAAATAGTCGTAGGTTCCTACATATCTGTCAACGTCTAATTCCATCAATTCAAACGTTTAGCTGCATTCCATGTTCTACACTTTTGAATGGCGAAGATTGACCAGTTGTTAGTTTTCTTTCGCATAATGTGAAAGGGATAAATGATATCACGCTCATAAATAATCTTTTTTTTTTAATGTTTTTCTTTTTAAAAACTAAAATTTCTCTATTAAATGTAGTTTAAATCTTTTATAAAATAACTATTGCATGTAAGTGTACTACTTTATTTTTGTGCTATTCCAAAAAAAAAAAAAAAGCTAATTGACTGAAGTGGTCTAATTCACATTCTTACCATTAGCCGACAGGTAGAAAGTGGGTCGGTAGTGATTCGATTTTGAAGTATGCAACTCTTTACATAAAGTAGTAGTAGAGAATAACAACGTTGTTTATGTATTACACGCCTATGCTATTTTCTTTCTTTTTAAACATCGATCATTAAATGTTCTCACCAAAACCTCAAAATTATATATGCTTATATTTTTTTCTTTCTATAACTTGCAGATAACCAGACAACAGCAAACCTTAGAGAGGTCACACTCACGCTCAAAATCAAGAATAAAGTCTACTAGAGAATTCAATGCACATTCTTTAACCCAGTAAAACAAAGATACAAGACAAAAGAAGATATCGGAAGAATTAAGAAACTCGTACACCCCCATATTTTCTATTATTCTTTACAAACCCCAAAATGGCTAAACAACCAGTCGTCCCTAAACTTAATCATGATAAAAAGAAGGCTAAAATGGTAATCAACATCAGGATTGGTTATGAACGAGAGGTGGATTCTTCAGTAAGTAAATCACATGCCAGTAATGGAGTTTGCATCTGCTATACTATAAACCCCCCCACCCCACCGGCCCACCCCCCACAAAAAAAAAAAAAATAAGTGAGCTAAAATTAGATAATAAAGTGGCAATTAATGTATCTCTCTATATATATATATATCTACTCTTTCTTTAACATATTAGAGGGCAGAATGTCTTGAAGAAGACCATAGTCTGAAAGTAAAGCAGAAGCAGTTCCAGGACTACAAAAGCGCTTCTCACTTAAAAAACCTGCATTATTACTTGCTGGACCATCACAACCATAATTCAACTGTGCAGATAGGTTATCAACAAAGGGTGGTTGTTGCAGCTGTTGATGATGATGATGATGAGGTAGGGTTCTTGTATGGAATGGCGTAGGGTAGTTAGAACGATATCCGGCAGAGATGAACGAGGCCGGCGGTGCAGCAGAGTGAGTCGCAGTAGTAGTTGTGCGAGAGATGGCAGGGCTGGGATGGGTATGTTGGCCTTCGTAAGTAGTAACCACAATGCTAGGGTCATTGAAGGATCTCTCTACTCTCTTCTTCACATTACATGAGGCACTAGTGCAACGATAGTAACTCCTAATAATAATTATCAACAAACAATTCAAAATAAGTTTTTTTGCTTTGATTTTGAAGAAAGGTTTAATCGATTTTTTTCTTTAAAAAAATAAATAAAAAATATATGTTTTTTGTATTGCTTTGTTGGGATTAAAAATAAAACTGAGTTATATAAAAACGATTACCTGGGAAAGGGGCTGTTTTTGACAGCTTTTTGGCCGTACTTTCTCCATCTGTAACCATCTTCTAGATGATCAACCTCACTCTTTGTCATGAACGCAACTCTCGGTTCTTTGGTTCTCTTTTGATTTGTTTTCTTGGCTTTCAACCTTACCCAAAAAAACACAATAACATCATCAAAATCTCATTAAAATATTATAGCGATAATTAAGATTCACAGTTAAATAAAAACCGGATAAATTAAAAACAAAATACAGAAAAGATTTACTCACTGTTTTTTGGTGGACTTTTGTTGGTCATCTTGTTGAACAAGAGATTCAGTGAGTTCCTGATTATGAATTGGCTCACATGAAGCCGATGAAATCGAGGAAGAGTTATTTGGAGAAGTAGGGTGATTCAAGACCTCTGAAGTCTCCTTTTCGTTCGAAGTTAGATTTGGTCCATTTGAAGCTGAAGAAGGTAGTACTGTAGATGAAAATGCTTGTGGAAAATCAAAGAGTGAAGGAGTAAAGTCCTGGACAGTACCTAGAAGGTCCATAAACCCTAAAGAGCTCTTATCGGCTTCAGAGAAGTCAAAAAATAGATTTGACATAGTATTATCTTCCATCTTTATTATTCTCTTCTCCATTTTATATTTCTTACACTTTCAAATTAATTGTTTATAACAAGATAGAGATAGTTCATGAAAGAGAGAAGGTAGGTGTTGGGTCTGAAAATATTTTGCTCATCAGAGAGATGAGAGAGAGAGAGAGAGAGAGAGTAGGGCAGGATTGATATGGTTAATTTATAAAGGGAATTGAACTGTGAGAGAGAGAACTGTGTACATAGTATAGTTGAGGGGTGGGGGGCATCCAAGTTTGACCGGCAATTGTAGGTCAATTAGTGTACGGACCAAGAAAAACGCCGGTAAAAGCAATTGAATGTATGGTAAGGAGTCAGACAAATCGGTGGACGCTTTCATACGTAAGCGTTTCCGAGTTTGACTGGTGAACCCTTTGGGCAGGTGTGAATGGGGCTTATTAGCACGTGAGATTCTTACGGTTTCTGTGGCCGTAAACATGAAACCTGCGTTGTCTCTGTGTGTGTGTGTGTGTGATCTCAAATCCTAGACAAAATATCGATCTTGTAAAGTGTAAACATATATTTTTCTTTTCTTTTGTTTTGCTTTTCCACATTTGATCTTATTTTTCAAATAGCCTATATATTCTTTTTGTAACTATTTAAATCACCAACTTTCCATGAGAAGTTTTTTAATTTTAATTTCTCTCTTAAAATAAAAAACACATGAACCACATGATTGATGATCCGTCAACTTTATTAACAATTTTTGCCAATGTTAAATACTAATAATGATTGTGACACTTGGCAAACCAAATCCCGGATAGAAAAATTCCACATGTTTTTGGACCACACTTAGATTCATCTTCTTCTTTTTTATTTATTTATTTATTTTCAGAGTATTAATGTTCTGTATTAAGTTAAGAGGCGTTATAATTATGAGTACATGACCATTTATTAAAGTAGTAATTGATTGAGGTATTAAGATGTAGTTATATGAGTTTCTCTCATCAATTATTGTTGAGAGTAACTAAAATAGAGTTAATCATTCATGTATGTGTACTCAGACACAATTAAGTAAATAGATCGGAAAGAGAAGCTTCACATACGAAACAGTCGCTTTCTTTTTTGTTTCTAAAAATGAGAACACATTTTACTATTTTATATTACAGGCTCCATATTTGGTATGTGTTAAGTGTTGTTTTTGACTCATTCAATTTCGAAAATATTACTATAATAAAAAGGTTGTCTTTTTACACATAGGTACCAAATATAGGGCAGTGCATTCTAGGCCTATATTATATATAACATTAATCCTACATGTGCATTGTTAATTTATTTTAGTGGGTAGTTAGTTTAATATATTAAGAGGGTTGTATTTGATCGAGATTTTTATAGAATTTTAGGATTTTAAATCGTAAATTTTTTTTTTATAGATTATTTATATATAAAAAAATTTAAAATCTTCAAGAATCTCTAATTAAGTGAAATTTTTATAAATTTTTAAAAAATAATAATTAAATACACTTAAATTTTTATAAAATTTAGAAAGTTTTTAGAAGTTTTAATTAAATATTATTAGATTTTTATAAATAAATACAACTAAATTTTTAAAAACTTTTAAAATCAATAAATTTTTAATTGAATACACCTCTTTAAGTGAATAAGATAGACAAGGGTTCTTTTCTGTTGTACAATGAACATTATTACCCGTGACTAAGTACTGTACATTTATTAGATTATATAAAAGAAATACGAGATTGAAAATTTTCAAATTAATTTGTTTTAACAAAATATCGACTTTAAGGGGTGTGAAATCAAGAAGTTTAAATGATCATTAGTCGGTGGAAATTGTTACTTTTCTTCTTTGCAGCCAGAAACTTTTATATCGTTAAAATCTCTTTATTAATTATTTTATATCAATGTATCTACTTGTATATAGTTATAATTATCAAGACGGTCATATATATATATATATATATATATATATATATATATATATATATATATATTATATATATAAAGGTTTTTTCTTTATAACTTACGCAAATCCCAATATATAATGAAAAAAATGCGTTAGGAGATGAGTAGACTTGAATATTTGAGTAGATTAGCTTTTTTTCTAATTATTATTTTAGAGTTTATTAGGTTAATCTAAAATTTATTAAATTTTGAAAGATACATTTAATGATAGTAATATTATTGGCAAAAGTCGTTCTCTTGCTTGAAGAGAGTAGCTTACATATATGCAAACCAACTATCATCATTAAATTCTTTTAGCTAATGTAAATGATATAGCTGTAATCAAATACATAATTTAGTAGATTTTTAAGTCGTATATTTAATAATTTAGTAGACTTTTCAAATATTAAAAAATAAAATAAATAATTAATTTTTGGCTAAAACTAATGGTTCTGTATCTTTCATTAGAAGAAAAAGAAAAAGAATAGCTGAAATATTCAGGTACAAGTATTCTCCTTTCTTCTTTTGCTTTAGTTAATACGTTTGGCAAAAGTACGTACGTAGTTACACACGTGTGGCGTATGCATGAGACACAAAGATCACACACGCTGACATAATTTCCGTGTAAACCCTACTCATCTTTTGCAGGCTCTAATCATGTCGTTCCTAACTTTATATGGGAATGTAATTAAGTGAGTTTTTTTTTTTTTTTTGTATTGTTTCTGGTAATGTATTGAATGCAAACAAGTATTAATAATAATGTCTATATATTTTTTGGAGCGTTACAAATGGCGTATTTTGTGAGAGAATTGACTTGAATGCTGTACTTGCCCTTTTTAATAAGTAATGGTGTTATATTTTAATAAAATATAAAATTAATGTAATTATTTTTTTGAAAATTTTACTTAATAAAGCAATTAATAACACGGTTTTACAAAGTTTTAGAGATTAGAATGATGAGTTAAGCACAATGTTTTATTAACAGTCCGATCGAGGGCGTTCTCATCATTGCAAATGAAGCAGGGTTGTATTATACCAGCTTTATTATTAAGAAAATGATAAATCTTTAAGCAATTAAATTTATAAAATAAAATAAATGTTTCTTTTAAACTTTGTTTTTTTCTTCTTCTTCTTCTTCTCGTTTTTCATTTCAATATACATATATATTTTTTTATAATAATAAATTTATTAATATTTTAAAACTTCATATCTTAATTTAAGTAGAGAAAATTTTTCATATGCTTTCATTCTTTCACTCTTTTTTTTTTTTTTTTTATCAATATTGCTAATTAAAAATTGACTTATTAATTAACACTTCACCCTTCATAAGATAATAAATTCAAATGCAAAAAATAAACAAAAATTTGCAAATATCAACCTAATATCAACATTATAAATTCATTATCTGCAAAACAAAAATATTTCACGATTGTGGGACGTTTCTAAACGTCTAAACAAAAATGCTAGCCTTTTCCAAGTTTGGAGGTTAATCTCAGTGTATTTGTCAGGCTCCTAGTTGTAGACTAATAAAAAAATAATATGTTAAAATAGCAATATAAATATATTTTTTAAAAATAAAAAGTATTAGCCAAGTTTCTTAAACTATTAATGCACTTTTAATTTTTTAAATCGTAAAATATGTATTTTAGTCCTCTAAATTTAAGAAAAGAGGTCGATTAATAACAAATAATATTTTTTATTAAAATATTAATTTTTTTTAAGTAACTAAAATGATATTAAAATTTTATTATTTAACAATGTAAAGTACCTGTTAATATAAAATTTTTTCAAAAAATATTTATTTATTATTACTATTTTATTTTTTTAAACAAAAATAAATATAAATATTAGAATTTTATTATTATTAATTTTTATAAAATAATTTCATATGAATTTCACTTTTGTTAATGACTCGTGTGTTAATCACGTTTTAATTACTTAATAAAAAATATTTTAATAAAAAATTATTAAAATAATATTAATTATTTTTAATTGATCCATTTTTTTTTTCAATGTTTTAAATAACACATTATAATTATAATAGCTCAAAAATTTATTATCTTAAATGTTCTAAAAATTAAAATAATATTATCCCTTCTTACGACATTAACATGTTTAGTAGTTATTAATTAATATTAATCAATTATGATCAAAGTTTATCGATTGTTGAGTGGAGTTGATGAATGTACGATAGTTGATTAAATTTGACTGGATTAACGATAATTGACAAAGCTAACTGAAGTGGGATTCATATAAATAAAGGCAGCTTTATCTAATAATACAAAAGAAATTATCTTACAACTAATTAAATATAGATAAGTTTAAGTTTATATAAATGAAATGTACGATACTTTGTGATATTTTAGAAAAGAATCCCATAATAAACATTAATAGATCACATTAAGCTTTTTAGTGGAATTGGAGTACAAACAATATTTGTGAGGGGTATAGACGAGATATTGTCCTGAAAATCCAAAACCAAAATAAATTACCTAATTAATATGCGCTAGCTCCCTTAATTTCTCACTAAATCTACTTAGCTTAACGTGACTCCACTTAGGCCACAACTAGCACGCAATCCAAACTTTAATCCTTACCACATTTATACATCTATCAATTTATTATATATATTAAATAATATTTTATTTATTAATTAAATATAAAATTATAAAATAATTAAATATTAATTAAATTATATCATATAAATCAAATTATAATTAAAAACATTCTTGATTCCATAATAAATCCACACGTATTTTTGGGAAAATGCTGTCATACATTTTCTTTTCCAATTTATACACCAAGATGTGACTTGTCAGACCCTTATTGGCGCAAGAAAAGTTATATTGTAATTTGAAATTATCTTGATCAACTTGGTTTAGAAGCGTTTAAAATAAACAGTTGAGCTATCTGATTGGTTCTCCATTGCGCTCCGCAAAATCAAGCCTCCACATCCTGATATAGCAATAATGTTCGTTATTTATAGTGCTATTTCGAAATAGAGTTATATGCATCTTCTTAATGTGTATATCTAGTGTCATAACATTTATTTAATGAATATTAGTAGATGTATAAAATTAATATTTATATATTTTTTTAATAATTTAAATTTTTGATAGAATTAGTAACAAATAACTTATAATATAGTATTAGAGTTAAATGTATTATGTTCAAGGCTTCAATCTCAATTATTAATTATAAATATTTAGTCTATATGATGCATAAAATTAATATTTATAATAGAACGGAAGAAGTGATAAATGGCTTCAAAAACAAATATAAATGATGCAAAAAGTGCTTTGTAATAAATAAAAATTTATTAAAAAGAGAAGTTATTTTTGCAGGAAAAAAAGTGGTCATTGTAGGCGTGTAATGAGTATAACTGATAAGAGGGGCCAACAAACGACATAAAAAGAAGAAGTACGACAACGATTTCCGATTCGATATAATTATTTTCGCTGTGTACTATGAACTATCCTTGTGATCTGGGTTCCTTCAAAGAGGGGTTTACGTGCCTCGTATGAACTAGAAAAAGAAAAGACAAGAGTATAGTGGTTTTAGACACTTTCTAAAAGCCAAAAAACATCACAAATAAAGATAAGAGAGAATCATCATTTGCCTAAATCAAATACAATAAGATCGAAATTATTGGAAAGCAAAAGTTTTACGCGTTTTGGGATATTCTTGGGTTTCCTTACTTATATACACGCACTTCAATATCTTGTGTTACATAGTTTTTAATACATCTTATTGTTAGTGGAAGATTAATTATTATTTTTAGTGTTAGTCTTTTGGTTTAATATAATATGAGGATATTCTTAGATTGGTTAATGGTATGTTAAATGATATAACAATAAAATAGGAAGAAAAAAAAAAAAAAACATTATTTAAGTGACCCTTGACTAGTGTTGCTTCTTGGATACGTTTGGAACCTCCTATAAAGACAAAGAGAGCAGTACATATTGTTTTAAGTGTCTTTTTGTTCTCTTATGAAAAGTCTAACTCTTCCATTACTGGCTTAAATTACGGTCCCAAGCCAATATTTGACCGCGGTCAATGGAATTTGTAATTGACTTACAAAAATTACGTTGCAATTTTTTATAAATAATTTGTTAATTTAAAATTAATTTAATTATGTATGCGTTTTATTATTTGGATTTAAAGTCCTTCAATTTTACGCATACAATTTAATTGTATACTTCAAAAGAATTGGGAAAAAAAAAAAAAAAACTATTTTTTTCAAATAGGAAAAAAATATTTATAATTCAAGTTGGGATAACTTTTGAGCTTAGATAATTTAAAACTATGGGCAGGGCTAATATGTGTCCACACAAACATTGAACCAATAATATACATTTAAATACTTAAGTAACTAGCACTACTATAAATTAAGACGGTCATTGATCGTCTTATAATTTTTTCATATAAGTTCAAAGGAATTAATGTACGCTAGAGCTTTAACCTAAGCTATACAGCTAATTAAGCACTTGAATTGGATCTTTACAAGTTGAAATATTTTGTAATTGTTTTGAAAAAGTCAGCTCATTACAACAAACCGTGAAACTTATTCTTGTTCATGAATAGCAATATATTAATAAATTTATGAGAATTATATATAAGGAGATGGAAATGCTTATTTATTTATTTATTTTGGTAAAAAAAAAAATTATTTTTAACTTGAGTTTTGGGAGTCTTGTGTCGAAAAGAAGACCTTCTGAAATAATTGAATCATTTTTGAAGTTAGTTTACCTGACTTGTGACTTGTAGGTGAAATTATTTTTAGTTGATATACAAATAATATTTGATTGATTTATTTATATCTAATTAAAAATTAAAGGGTTCCGAGCTAGTCAAGGTAAAAACTATTGGGCTTGAATGAGTAGTGAATTGTTCATAATACTTTGATAATATATAGGATGACTCATGGCCTTGGGAGAGGGGAGTCAAGTAGAATAAGAAAAGGTAAATGATCCAAAATTGATTAATTATAAATTATTTAATTTAATATTAGATTGGGATCAAATGTAGAGACAACAGTCATATGCTATACCACTCTATCTTATTTTTATCAAACCATACTTGAGTGAGAAGAATTGAATTGGAGCTTTTATTTTTATTTTAAATGAAGAATTATTAATGCTAGGCTATTGTCATGATCTTTATTGTGAATTCAAAATTAAATGTAAATCAAATTAAAAGAAACATTTACAAGAGTGTACGTTCTTCAACTAGTAATTAATTAGGACACCTAATTTAATTACCTTCTAAACTAGTAATTATCTTTTCCCAACAATCCCTTTTATGTCCCAAAATTTTTAAGACCATAATTTTTTCTCATCTTTATTGGAAAATTTTCGACAATTTCTTATTGTAAATTTACACTTGTTGATTATGCATTGCTCTGTTTTGTTCTCGTCAATCATTTTTTTTTTTAATATTTAAATTCCTTATTTTCCAATTATCTTTGCTGCCTAAGTGATTTTATTCAAAAATAAATGTTGAGTCCTTATTCTTTACTCGTTGGTGAATTGCTTTTTTCTTGAATGCGCTTCTTCTAATCATATTATAGAGTTATTGTTCATTGTACTGGAAGACCAATAGTTCAAATTAATAGCATGTAATAAAAATACGGAGATAAGAGAATAAAAAGAGGAAAAAAAAAAAAGGTTTCACTTTTTTAATTTATATCTCTTTAAAATTATAATTCTAAATTTTCATTGATCTAGACAACACATCAATATTAATCTAGGATTAATATATATTTTTTCTCGTATCATATTATATTTATATTCTCGTATTTTATGCTTGTTTCTTTGATTTTCATTCCAATCATCTGCATTTTTTTTTTTTAATAAAAATTAGGATAAAATCATGAGATTAATTGAGGATAAAAATGACATTATAATAAAAATATTTTAAAAAAAATTACATCAAAACATATTAACTCACTTCACTTTTTCATCTATCCATTCAATTCCCTAATTTAAAACTATCTCACACTCTGAAGCTACTATTTCCAGAGAGTAAATATTTAATTTTCATCTATAACCTCATGATTTATATTAATTTTTTTTTAGTAAAGTTATAGTTATATTTGTTATTAATTTTATATTTTTTGTTCTTGAATGTTAATTATGTGAAGCATTTTGTAATTATTTTTGAATTAATAGGCTATTTAAATTTTTGCTCAATTCAAATATAATATAAATTTTAAATATTTTGACAACGTATATTATTATTGATATTGGACGTAGGTATTAAATATAGCCAAATAATAAAATAACTTAAGTTTATTTATTAGTTTAAATATAAACAAAAACATGTTTAAAAAATTATTTCAATAAAAAAACCAACAAAAATTAGAATCATTGTGATTGTATTCCTTCTATTGATAAAAAAAACAATTTAAAAAGTTTTACTATTTAGAAAGAAATAACTTAAAGAAATAAACACAATTTATAGAATAAGGAAAAGAAAAAAGTTAATACAATTTAATGAAATGTAAGAAGAGATAAAAAGAAAATGGTTAAAGATGGAGTGAACTTTTTTAAATGATCAATATGCCTTTAATAGATATTTTACTAAATAAAATATAGTAAAATATTATAATATAAAGTTAAATTATTCTTTAATGACTCCTTTTTAATAAACAAAAAGATTTAAAAATACATTTTATAAATAATGATACTAAATAGCACCAAGAGGATTAATTTAATCCTTCCTTTTTTATTTATTACGTATGTATATAAACAAATTGTTTATTGTAATTAGTTCATTTATCCATGCTTGCAGTACGTTGAAATTGGCATTAAATTAATCAGAAATTGGGAAAATAAAGACTTTAGGTTCTCATATCTTCGAATTTATCTAATTGCATGTGTTTGATTGGAATTTATATATATTTTCTTATCATTCAAAAAATTAATGAACTTTTAAATAGCATTAGAATTAGTCAATTTTTGGTACCGAGTTGTCAAATAAATCAATTTTGTGGGACAATATTTTGCACTTATTTTATATTATTTTGCAAATATTTGCCCTCACACTCACTAATTTATATTTTATCAAAACTTAAAAATAAAACAAAGAAAGCAAAATTAATCTAGTCAAATAAATAGAAAGCATTTAGTACATGTGAGACTTTGTTTTTATATATTAAGACCCCGTGAGAGACCTGTTAATTTCTTTCGAGGATTTAAGATGACCAAAGCTATGATACACGTGTCAAATTAGTAGTGTTATAAGTACTGTTAGCTCAATCTCAAATTATTAACTTTAAAAGATTACGGTGCTTTTATATATATATATAAACACCACTTTAATATATTTTTAAGTAAAGTGGAGCATTATTATTTTTTATACACAATATTATATTAACTCAATAATGATAATTCAGTATTACATGCACGAGATTATATTAAAATATTTTGACGATAATTTTTAATACTTGCTTATTTTAATATTTTTAAATATAAATATTAATTTAAATAAATAAAAAAATACTGATATTACACTATTTTTCTAAAGAGCCTTGATTTATGACAAAAAAAAAAACATTATACTAATTCAATAGCTAAGACAAGGACGGTGGAATTGAGAATACGATATCACATGGATATAAATCAGAAGTAAACAAACTCGACCAATTAATTGGATATATACTGTGGTTTACCTAGTATTCAGCGTTTTAAGTCATTGATTTGGATTTAAATTAAATTATTATTTTATCTATAAAAAAAATGAAAAAAAATAATAATAAATATAACATTTTTAAAATTTATAATGATAAAAATAACATATTTATTCTTGTCATTATGAGTTTTAAAAGTATTATTTTAAGTAATATTTAAAAAAAAATTTGATACATTTCATAATTATTTATTATCTTTCTAATTTTAAGCTTACCAACCAAAATGGAATTTGCTAAATATGAATACAAAAACTGTATCTACAGCGATAACGATTGATTTAGTATCATTCTTCTTCTTCTTCTTTAGAAGATCATTAACATGTTTATATTCTACTTGGTTGTTGCCGACACCATCCATATATCTTAAATTGTCGGCCATTTTTCTGTACATTTATAAAAGTAAAACAAGTAACATTTACATCACCGTCAAATAAAGTTCCAATATCCAAATTTCAACTACTCAAATTCATACCACAATATGCTATAATGGTTTTATGCACAATCCCATTTTGATGGAAATTCTAAAAATTGAGAGACCAACCTTTTTTATTATGTTACATTATTAATTAGAACAGTTGACGTAGGATTTATAGGTCTAATTATCACAATGCCGTGACTCTTGAGGCAAATTAGGTGCGCAAATGTTTATAAGACTTGTGAGGATTTATTGGCTTTTCTTAGATTCAGTTGACATGTAAGATAAACTATTTGTTTGTTTTGAGATGATTAAAAGTAATATTTGTTCATCGTGTTTTTTATGTTTTTACCGTAGGCTGGTTCTCCAATAATTTTTAATATGATATCAAAAATAAAGCTTTTGTATTCAAGATCAAGCAATTTAATATTATTAAATTGCAATTATTTTAACGGAGTTAACACTTGTGATGAATGATAAGCATATAAAAACAATATTGCTCATTCTCTGAATAACTTTAACATTTTGAAATTATTGATTTTTTAAGATGAAAAATGCTAAGGTCACATAAATTTATACTCATACTAATTATAATTTGTCACATGCCAAAATAATATAATAAATGATGAAATTATTTAGTTTTTTTTTTTTAAAATTTATCATTTAATAAATTATAATTAATATAAAACTTACGTCAATAATAATCTTCCAAACAATGTTTAATTAATTCTCTTTATTCTTCTACCGCTAATTATTACCCTTCCTGTTTTAATTTGTCCGGACCATCTCATTAACTTTGGAAAAAATCTATTTGTGTAATATTATTATAAATGATGTGACAATTAAATATAAATTAAAAAAATAATAAATTTTATTATTAATTATAATTGTATGACAAACTTTAAGTCGTAAAGAAATTCTCCTAACTTCGTGCAGAACCAACAAGTAACTTTTGAAATATCATGGGCGGAAAAACTAGGTGAGACAACACCCACATTGATAATGAAGGAATGACATTTTTTTCTTTATTTTTGGTGTGTGGATGAAAAGACATTGGCGATGGCTTTGTCGCGTTGATTAGATATTTTCCCCCAACAAATGAATATTTTCGCTGGAAGTAACTGGGTTAGATGGCCCTACCATTTTCTTTGCAACACCAAGTTAGATTACCTAGCTTTAGATCTATAAAGTAAATGTTTTTACTCGGTAATACCCTACAGATTTTACCCATAACAGGTTTCAGTACTACCGATATTGTCCGAGTTGCCTCAAGTTATAACATTTTATTAAATTAATAAATTGGATTTGTATAGCAATTTATATATACTGACGAGATTTTTTTGTTGTCCAAAAGAATACTCTAGAGATTTGATAATTATAATACTTTTAAATTTTATAATTTAAACCATGTATTTTTAATTATAAAGAAAAAATTCAACCAAAATATTTTACATTTAATATTGTTGAACTTCACCATTTTAATATCTTTGGAATGTTATATTCGTTCTTAAAAATTTTTAAAATAACAAAAATTATATTCTTAAAATTTGTAATAATAAAAACAATACATTTTACATTATACAACTTATATATATTTTTACTATTTTAAAAAAGTTTAAATTATTATTTATATTGAAACTTAATTAATTATTTGTTATTTAAGTTAAATTATAGATATTTAAACTTAAGTGATGAACTCAATTTAATATTATTGAGTCTTAATTTTATTGTCATCAATAATAGAGTCTGATTTTTTTAAAATTTTTCTAAAAGTCATGTAATTTAAAAAGAAAAAAATCTAAAATTCCTACTTGATGTTTGACAGGACGCTACATAATGAGCGTGGTGTCTTGTTCAAAGATTTAAAGTTCATATTCAAACCCCACATTCCACAAACGAAATAAAAAATATATAATGACTTCACATATGCTACTGATGTTGACCGCACTGATTGGTTCATTTTAAGGACTTTGTTTTGCGTTCAAGTTCAATATTTTCAGCCCATTAATTAACTTCTAAATTTCAGCCCAACTTATATTTCCCTTAGCCCAATTTGTTTTTTTTCCTTTCTATTGGGATGATGGAGGTTTGATATATATATATTTTGAAACAAAACAACACAGATGAAATGATACCCGAGAGAAAAGAAGAGTAAACTCTACGCACACACACTAAAAAAAATAGCTGACTTTTATAAGTGTGATAATACTTATTTATTCTCATGACACAAAACACTTTACATGTGGGACTCTAAACTTGGGTTAATTTTTTTTTAAGAAATAAAACAACACATACGAAAGAGATTTGGTGTAATCTTAAGTTCTGACATTTAAAAAGTTTTGCAATTTTTTTTTTCTTTCAAATAACTACATGAGACTCAAATTACGGGCTTTTTACGTAATAAAATGAATTATATATATGTCGTTAAATTATAATTTTATTCACAATTAGTATATTTTGTAATCATAATTTTACGTAATAACTATTTTTTTTGTCCCAAGTTTTCAACCTAGGGTGATATTTTTCACCTCTAGATCTTTATCTAGTTGTATGATGACCTTTTGTCAAATTATGATTTGTTTGGGCATGTTTGTTTCAAGTTTGGTAATTTCAATATCCATTGTCTCATCTATACTTTACTGCGATGGAGATAAAATAGCAAATGAGAAGGCTCTAAAAGGACTCTAAAAGATCTACAAATAGTTCATGATTCGACTTTTTCATGTACTTTTATTTTTTTTAATCATTATGATATATTCTTCATAATTTGAATAATCTTATTTTTATTTTTAAAAAAAATTCCCTTTTCAAACAAAAATACTTTAAAGTAATTTTTAATTAGGAAATTTTATACTCCACCTAAAGCTATATAAAAAAGGCCTAAGCCAAGTCAAAATAATTTCATAAATATTAGTATCCTTAATTGAAATTGAATTTACCATTTATAATACTAGCATATAACTCAATTATTTAATTAATTTTATTTTAAATATTTTTAATAAAAAATATGCATTTATTTTTTTAAAAATATTAAAAAACTTATATTCATTTATTTTGTAAAAAAAATTAATATATGTTTTTTTTTTCTAAGAGAAATAAAAATAAAATTTTATTTATAAAAAAAATTATGCCATATAATTAAACCAATAACCTATATAATTTAGTGGTTCTTTAAAATGGATAAGATTAAGGTTGACATTATTATAATTTATTTTACATAGTGGCTTTATTAATTCTTCTTTTGTTATTTATCTAATAATTTAATAGTAAGATTAATTTAATACTCTTCTGTTTCAAATTACATCAAATGGAACAACAAGCTTGAATTATATATATATATATATATATATATATATATTATTTATATATATATATATATATATATATACTTTTGATTTTTTTTCCCTTTATATGGAACAACAAGCTTGAATTATACAAGTAGACGATTTACTAGCAGAAAACTATAGACCGAACGAAAGTAATCAGGCTTTATTTATTTTGCTAGCAATTCTAATTCAGTTAGGTGTAACGCTGTGGTCTTTATTTCCCATTCTAGACTTTTGCCTCCAATTTATGGCTTATTTATTTTGCTAGCAATTCTAATTCAGTTAGGTGTAACGCTGTGGTCTTTATTTCCCATTCTAGACTTTTGCCTCCAATTTATGAAATAAGTGAGGTGGTGTTAATAGTTATTATTTTAATAAATTAATGGACCTTCAATAAAAAAAAAAAATTATTTTTTTACAATATTAATTACGTAATTTATATTTATTAAGAATTATAACACATGTTTATTGTCAATAAGGTTTAAATTAAAGTTGTCAAAAGGAACGGGTCGTCCCGACACAGCATGGCATGGCCCATTAAATTAGCGTGCCGTACAGGCCCGTGATCCGTTAGTTAGCGTGCTATGCCATGCCATACCATGCCGTATCTCCATGCTTGGCCCGTAGGCTTTGAGGTGACATGTCGTGCTGTGCTTGGCCCGTTTGACTGTACTTAATAGGTCGATACGACCAGTGACCTCTTTATTTTATTTTTATTATATATTTATTTAATTATTTAGTTAAAAATTATTAATAATGCTTTAAAAAATTAAAAGTGAGAGTCGAACTCTCAATCTCTCATTTAATAAATTGTTAGAAATTCATTAAATTATGTCTAATTTTATTTAAATGTAAAAAAAAATTATTTATTTATTAATATTTTTTAAAAATTAATTTTTAAAATAATAAAGCTTCGCGTGCCCCCATCAAGGACCGTGGGCCATACCGAATATTTGGTGGGCCATGCTGTGTCGGCCTGATGGGCCAACAGATCAAGTGTTTAATGGGCCGTGTCGTGCCATAACGGTCTATTTGACACCCCTAATTTAAACTTTATTTATGAAAAAAATTGTAACATATAATTAAACTTTATTTTAAAAAAAGAAAATAAATGTTATGAGATAACATATTAAACATTCAAATCAATTAAATCGCTCATCCATATATATATATATCTCAAAACTCAATATATTTTTCAAAATAAAAATAAAACGACCTTAATTAACTCTCTACACGCTCCAAACTCCAAATAATCAAGCTTCTTTTCCTATCTATAAATCACAACAAATTAAGATGAAAAAAGAATTCCAAAAATAATAAATAATTTAATGAGACTAAAGAAAAGACGAATATGAAGCTCATGCAATTTACTAATGAGAATGAATAATCAATATTCACTCCTGATCTGAACCCGTCAATACCTTAACCAAATTTTGCATAACTCTAACCCTCATTTGTAGAGACAAAATATAATCAGCCGTCTCTCTAAAGAGTCCATCAAATCCTATGGACTTGTTGTGTGGAATCAGCCTCTTCAGTGTTCTCATCCTTCTTTCAACTCCATTTGCTTTCATTAATCCTAAACGTGCCTGCTGCCTCTTCATGGAAACCCTCCTTAGTGAGTTCTTGTAGCTTTTTTGTTTAGTTTTCCTATTGACCACCCTTGTTTTGCTTTTTGCTTGGCCTTCCAAAACATTTTTCAACAATGACCCATTAATCATATCGCAATTTTCTTCAAACTTTTGATCAACTAGAGGAAATTTTGGAACTCCCATAATTAATTATTCTAAATTTCTTCAAAATTATCGAAAAGCCTTTTTTTTTTTTGGAAACTTTGGTTGTCAATGACAAAACCCTCTGTCATAAATACCACATTGTAGGATGCTCAATATATATAGGGAATAATTAGGAACTTTGTTTGCAACCAATAAGGATAATGCAAACCAAATAAAGAAATATTATACATTAGATCAATATTTATGAGTTATTCAAGGTCAATAATAATTGAATATTGATATATTATTTATTACTTTGAGAGTATATTTTGTAACAATTTTATTAATTATTTATTTTATCAAGTATTAAATAATTGTATTTTTTAAAATAATATTTACATTAATTTTACATTTTAGTGATTTTGAGTATCACATCATTACTATAATAATAAATAATTTCTCATTGATTATTAAAAATTTAATTGTAAAATTAGAGAAAAATAAATGTTATTTTTAACTTTTCCATCTTTTCGTTTATAATAATGTTATGTTATTGATTTTTAATATTGATAAAGGACCAATAATTAATTCCTCTCAAATAAAGGCTAGCTACTGCAAGCGAAGAGTAGGGGACACAGCCACCGCACTCTTTTTATAAGGGTGGTGGGTGGGTGATTCCTGCAAAAATGAAACGTATATTTTATACTTTATTTTTTAGTTACGTTTAAGTTTTATTATTATTAAAATAGAATATTATATAAGAAGATCCCTTTTAAAAAATGCTATCATTTTTTGGTCTTTATTACTTTTAAATATATGTTTATAAATTTTTTTTCTTTTTTGTATATGTATTTAAAAACATAAATGTTGTCATAAGTCTAATAACTTCTAACACTAACAGTCACCAGATTTAAAGCAACAACAAATCAAGTTTATTATTTAAGAAAAGTTTTAAACTATATATACTACTCTTGAACATGTGTTTAAATAAATTTTATTTTTAAACACATATTCCATTTTAAAATAAATTGATTAGGGTAAAAAAAACAAAGATTATATAAAATGTGTTAAAAATGAAAACTTCCCTTACTAAAAATTGAATGCAAGGTTTGGTATACTTTGGTATCCAGTCTTACACATGTGTGTCCTTTTAATACCCAAGTTATTTCTTTGATATCCTTTTTTTTGAATATTACAATAACCTTTTTTTTTATAACAAAAAGTCACATGTGTGGCACGTAAACTTAGTAAAGAGGGGTAATTTTGGATTTTTTTTAATTCCTTTTGTTGCAAATATTATTTTTATTTTCTTAAAAAAAATATGTTCAGTGATTTTTTTAAAAATAATCTTAACTTAAATTTGATGGGCTAGGATACATTGTTTTATTAAGTTAAATTGCACTATTAGTATCCAAAATTTTAAAATATATGATTTATACATGAATTCTTAAATTGTTAAAATATATGATTAAATTATTAAACTTTTAAAATTTTATATACAGGTGTTTAAACTTTTAAATCATATGATTTAGTTCCAAACTTTTAAACCTTCACAAATTGGTCCTAACTTTATTAATAAAATATTTATTTTAGATCAAAATTATGGGCCTTATTTAGTGAAATTTTAAAAATTTGTGACTAAATTATATGATTTAAAAATTTAGAACTTATGTGTGAAATTTTAAATATTTTGTGACTAAATTATGCAATTTAAAAATTTAGGATCTTTATGTAAAATTAATGAAAGCTTGAGACTATTAATATAGTTCGGTCGTTTTATTGTCAACACAATCGATGGATAAAAAAAAATCATTCACCATATATTTTTAAGGAAATAAAAATAATATTAGCAAAACAAAAGAAGGGAAATTAGAGAATACCAAACTACCCCTCATTACTGAGGTCTTGTATTGCACACATGACTTTATGTTGATCAAAAAGTTAAGTTATTATAACTTTTGGCAAAAAGGTTATCAAAGTAAAGACTTGGGTACTAAAACGGTGCTTTTAATAAAATTGGTAAGAATGAATAACAAAGTAATAATAAAGGTTCCAGACCCTTGAATGCACATAGAAAAATGATATTTATTTTATGTTTTTTTATTTTATTTAATTTTCATTTCAATTTGCAGTTATTTCAGCCAAAACAATATTTGTCTACAGCATTTGTTCAAATGAAAGGAAAAATAAAGGACACAAGTAAGGAAAATTAAAACAGCATTTTCTATCATAATCAGACTAAATGAAAAATAAATATATAATTAACCTAAGTGTCAAATTTGCAACAATTATTAACCTTAATTGGTAATATATTTCACCTTTTTTTAAGTCAAATGATATTTAACGGGTACAATAATATGAACCACAAACTTAATTTTCTTTTATCAGACACGAATCTTAAGTTTTTTTTTCACTAACACACGGAATTGGAATACTGAATTTTTATTTCTATTCAATAGCATACGTTGTTCATGTAAACTTATCTTGAACATTATTGTTCTTTTTAATAAAATATTATACTCCTATTAGGTGGGAGTAAACATCTTTAGACATCTCGCCAATAATGAACTGTGTAGTTCAACTATACGAAATTCACTTTTTGACATGAATATGTTGATTAGCTTATTATTCAAAGTCTCAGTAAGCATTTAAGTTGTATAAAAAATCCCAAAAAAGAGATGAGGATAAATGAATGGAAAATGGCAACTGTCTAAAGCAAATTAGATGTGTGTATTAATGCTTAATTGCTTAATGCTTATAGCTTCTTAGGAAAAAAAATTGGAGGAAAACTATTTAAGTAACATTCCTAAAATTTATAATAATAAAAATTAGATCTTTTAGTATTAATTTAAATTCTTCTCAATTCAAAATATGATGTTATTTTTATTATTATAAATTTTAAGAATATTATTTTAAATAACTTTTTAAAAAAAAAAAAATACTTATAGCTTAATTAGGAGATTTTTTTTTTCTATACTACAGTCTACAACAATATCTCTACCAAGTATAGTATAAAAGAGATAGGATAGAAATCTTCCCACCCACAAGGCTAAGTATATTTTTCTTTATTAATAAAAAAATAAGACTTTAGAGGTCATTTTAATTAAAAAAGAGAGAGACAGATACCATATAAAAATAAATATTATATTAATATAGGAGAGAGAAATGTATAAAAACTTAAAACATAGGGAGTAAAAGAGATTTAAATTTATCTCTTTCAAAATATGTACCCACTTTTTCTTATAAAAAAAAAAATCCTTAATTAGTGGCGTGTTTTCTAATTTGCTATAACTCAATTCACATGCAGCCACATGATTTTCCTATATACCGCACCCACCATTCCCCAAAACCCACCACCTTTCATCACGCCCAATCTCATCATACCACGCTGGATTATTCTTCACCAACTTTCCAAATTCATTGCACTTTTAAATGTTATGAATATGAATGGAGGAGGTCCTTAATTACATTTCTTATCAACCAGCTCTATATAATAAAAACATGGGCATTTCCTATAATTTATAAATATGGTAGTTAGGCCATGTTTCCAAAAAGGAAACCTTGTAAATTAAATTAATTTACAAATATAAAACGGATAATAATATTGTCAAAAATATTTTTATTATTACTAAAATAAAAATGTAGAAATTTATTATTATATTCTTATAATTAGTTACAATTGTGACTATATAAAAATGAAAGAGTTAATTTGTTGTTAAAATGGTTTAAAAATAATAATGTTTGATCGATTTTCAATGAGCTGAAATTTTTGAAAAGACTAGTTAATTTTTTGTTCAACTGTTGCAACTTTTTAAATTTAATTGAAGTGTTAGAATGATATAAAAGTAAAGTTGTTTCATCTCTCACTTGTTGAAAGTATCCGCATTAGGAATATTTTATTTTATATGTCAATATTTTTGGTTTTCTTCTAAACTATTTGTTTGTATTTATGTTAACAAAGAACAGACAAATTAGATCTCAATGTTGGGATAATTTTGATTTTCTTTCCAAAATTCATGAATCTTACTATTTTTGTTGAAATGAATATCATTTTTTTTTTATGAGAAAACGTTCACAGTAATCATGGTTTTTTTTTTATTGAAAATAACGTTATGTACATAATTGATACGTTTTAAGGCTAAATTTTAAGCTTGACAAAAAAGTTTTGATGTTATTAATTTACAAATGGTCAAAAAATAAATTTTTTTTTTTATCGACAAAAACAATAAGTTGTTTTTAACAACTAAAAAGTTTAGCCTACGGGGATACATGAAATATGTTAGAACCCTGTAAAACAAGACTCAAATTTTAGATTTAAAAATTAACTTAATATCATTGAATGAACTTCGTCTTTTAAAGAAATTTTGGAATTTTATAGAAATCCAAAGGGTAAAATTAGTGATATGTACTTTGCATGATGCTGACACACTAAGGAAACAAAAATAATTACCGACAAAGATGGTTTTTTTTTTGTCTCTGACACTACGCAGGACATTCCTACAGTGACAAGTGATAGCCACTCATCTCAAACTATTGTAATCTATCTATATATAATACGCCTATCAATCCACTAATGGTAAAGGTGCCTCATATATCTAACTTTGATGTTGATAATTTTAGTTTTAATAATTTTTAATTTTTCTACTAACAATAGTTGATTTAGTATTTATAGAAATTCTAAATAACAAAAGAAATATTATAGTAAAAAAAAACTGAAAGATTTTTATGAGTAATAACATGATACTTATAACCAAAAGTCAACTATTCAATAATTACACCAACTATATATAGTTAAGTGGTACAACAATCAGTAATTGTAAGATTAAGTGACAAAAAAGTAAATAATTATTATTAAAAATTTAAAATCACTCGATATATGTCTTATAAAATTTAATTATAATTAATACCTTTAATATAACCAATAATATTAAAGATGATACGAAGTGACCCTCCCTTCTCTCCTCCCTCCACCAAATGAGATTTTCATGTAAAAAAAGAAAAGGTCAATAATTACAACCCATTAACTCATTGCCAACATTATTCAACATAATTAATTCATGACAATTCCTACTAAAAAAAAATACCTATTATTATTACCGATCGACATGAACTGAACCATGCGTGCATATATGGTTATCACAATCAAAGCATGGCGTGAAAAGAAAAAAAAAAAAAAAAAAATCAAAGTATGACGTGTGTATATATGTAAACTACTTAGCCACGCCGCTAATTAAGTCCAACGTCCTGGCTAAAAAAATGTGGCAAATTTTACCAAACGTATAAATAAGTAATGAAGATGTATACACTTTTGTCCAAAAGAATGTAACAACATTTGTGCTTATAATAAACTAATTAAAAATACATATCTTATATGTAAATTATTTTATTTATTTAATTTTTCTCTTTCATTAATTTTTATAATAATATTTAAAAATAAATACGAAATTAATTTTTTTATATACTTCTAAATAATAAATTATATGATAAAGTAAAATAATATTTAAAATTTTTAATTAAGTAGAGTAAGTTAAAAATTACTTATTGGATGTAATTATTAGTCATTTATCATGTTTAGAATCTTTATTTAGTGTGATAATATATTTTAAAATAATAATTAATATCAATAGTTTAAAATACTGAATTAATTACGTCTAAAATAACTATTAAATAATGATTACAATTTTTCTACATATTATATTATAAATAGATAATAAATTACATTGTATTTAAAACAAAAAAAAAAATTTAAAATAAATATGTCAAAAATGAAAACTGAAAGAAGACATAATTTAAGACGTATCCTACCCTTTGGTTTTCTAAAAGGAATATGCTAATATATATAAAATTAATTTAACTAATGGGTAGGAATCTAGGTACTGTAGAGTATCACTTGTTATCGAGGACCTTCCCACGTTAGCACCATTTTGTACCAAAGTTTGCATTAATTTTTTGTTCTTTTTTAATTTATAATATCAAATATTACACTAAAATATATATATTTTTTTTATAAAATAGAAGAATTCTTTTATTTATCTTTTTTAGATAATTTCTTAACAATTATCATATTTAACCAATTAATTATAAGTATAATTAATAATAAAATTTTAAAATTTTATTGTTAAGAAAAAAAATTAAAAAATCACTAATTAAAATATTATATTTATTATATGATCTAAATATTATATTTAATTATTATTATTTTACCCAATTTATCAGAAATAATTTACCGATTATTATATTGTTGTTTTAGTTTATATTATATTTTTAGTTTTATTTTGTATATTTTTAATAATTTATATCATATACTTAATTTTAAATTATTATAATTTTGTGTAATACACTAATTTAAACTTTTTTTTAAAAAAAAAAATTGTGTAAATAATGTTTTTGGTGTTGTAAACAGTGTCGTATCAAATTTAATGTAATAAATTATGTTGGGTTGGAGATGTCCAAAGAATAAAAAATTTGTTATGTGTATCTAATGAAGTTTTGGTACGTAGATGAATGTGTCGATCACAAAACAAACAAAAATACATACATGATGGCTAGGTCACATGGTATATGAATTCTAAACTGGATGAGTCACGCATGCTTACATATTATAAATCACATGGTTGTATGATACACTAGTTACTCAATATTCCAATTGGTTTCAGGAAATCTTAACCTCAAACTTTCACCATATATTAACATGAAAATTCAAAATGCTTCAAAAACGCTAGCTCCTACTCTTAATCTAAATATTTATCATTGTTGTATGAGGTGAAATACTGGTCCACTTAACATGCTTAGTTTCTACTTCAATATATATATATATATATATTTCTTATTAACCAGCTCTATAGAATAAAAACATGTGCATTTCCTATAATTTATAAATATGGTAGTTAGGCCATGTCTCTAAAAAGGAAACCTTGTAAGTTAAATTAGTTTACAAATATAAAAATGATAATGATACTGTCAAAACTATTTTTGTTATTATTAAAACAAATGTTTATAAATTTTTTTTTTTTTTTTTATAATTAGAGGCAGACCCATGTTATAGGATCTATCGTGCTTAAGCCCGAGTAGCCTTTTAATTTTTTTTTAATTTTTATAAATATTATTAGTATCTTTTAAAGTTTAATATATTATTTATAACCAAAATCTTATAAATAAACTTAAATAAATAAACTGCTTTATAGTTTTATACTTTATAAAACTCAATTCCTTGCTGCATCAAGTTAAAATCTAGTTTTTTTAAATAAAAAAACTATTAAAATTATCTATATTTTTTTTAAAACTAAATATTTAAATTTATACTCAAATTAATAAATATGTGTTGTACATACTTCTAAAAACCATAACTTTTAAACTTTTTATCCATAAATATGGTATAATTATTTTGAATGTTATTGTAAGTATAAATTTGTATATATTTAGCAATTCTCTTTCTTCATAATAATTGACAATTGTTTGATGATTTGTTAAATTTAATTTGATAATTGTTAAATTTTATATTCTAAAGTATCATTGGGCTTAACTTAAATAAAAAATTTTGTTTACGTTTTAAAGATATATATATATATTTTAATATTAACTATAAATTTTGATATTATAAATAAATTAAGATTAAGAGAACCTCAAAATTTCTTAAAATATGGAAGCCTTGCTTAGTTTTTTTTTAATATATATTAACCTACTTCGAAAAAAATTGTTAGGTCTGGTTCTGTTTATAATTAGTTACACATCATGAGTTAATTTGCTGCTAAAATAGTTTAAAAATAATAATGTTTGTTCGATTTCCAATGAGCTGAAATTTTTGGAAAGATTAGGTAATTTTCTGTTCAACTATTGCAACTTTTTAAACCTAATTAAAGTGTTAGAATGATATAAAAATAAAGTTGTCTCATCTCTGACTTGTTGAAAGTAGAGGCACGATTAAGAATGTTTTCTTTTATATGTCAATATTTTTCATTTTTTTCTAAGTTATTTATTTGTATTTATGTTAACAAAGGGAAGACAAATTAGATCCCAATGTTGGGATAATGTAGATTTTTTTTCCAAAATTCATGAACCCCACTATTTCCGTCAAAATGATTATTATTTTTATTTTTCATAAGAAAATAATCAACATTAATCAGGTCTATTTTAAAATAAAAATAAATATAACACGTAACATATTTTAAGATCAAATCTTAAACTTACATATATATATATTACACAAAAAAGTTTTGATGTTAAATATATATATATATATATATAATTAATTGTTCTTTTAACAGCTAAAAAGTTTAGCCTACGAGGATACATGATATATGTTAGAATCCTGTAAAAGAAAACTCAAATTTTAGATTTAAAAATTAACCTAATATCATTGAATGAACTTTGTACTTTAAAGAAATTTTGGAATTTTATAAAAATTCAATGGGTAAAATTAGTGATATGTAGTTATGTACTTTGCATGATGCTGTCACACTGAGCACCTTTTTTTTTTTTTTTTTTTTGTGTCTCTGACACTACGCAGGACATTCTTATAGTAACAAGTGACAACCTCTCATCTCAAACTATTGTAATCTATCTATATATAGAATACACCTATCAATCCACTGATGATAAAGGTGCCTCATGTATCTAACTTTAATTTGATGTTGATATTTTTAGTTTTAATTATTTATAATGTCTCCACTAACAATATTGATTTAGTATTTATAGAAATTCTAATTAACAAAAGAAATATTATAGGAAAAAAAATGAAAGATATTTATGAAAAATAACATGATGCTTATAACCAAAAGTCAATAAAAGTTTACAAGGTTCAATTAGGGCATAATTAGAAAGTTATAACTTAAGGACAAAATGACATAAACTTTAGCTAGTCAACGAGTCAACAATTACACCAATTATATATAGTTGAATTGGTGTTGTAATCAATAGATATGTTTAAAATTACAAGTTTGAGTAAAAAAAAAAAGTAATGGTTACTAAAAGTCTAAAATTACTGTGTATTCATCCTATGAAATTAGATTATAGTTAATACCGTCAATATGATTGATGATATTAAAGATAAAAGACGGCAATTCTTTCTCTTTCCTTTTCCTCTTCCCTCCTCCTCCCAAATAAGATTTTCATGTTAAAAGAAAAAAACAAAAAGTCAACAATTACAACCTATAACTCATTGCCAACATTATATATTCAACATAATCTATTCATGACAATTCCTACTAAAAAACTACCTACTGTTATTACCGATCGACATGAACCTTGAGTTCATACATGGTTATTACGATCAAAGCATGACGTTATATCAAAAAAAAAATATCAAAGCATGAATTGTAAAAATAAAAGTGAAAAAAAATTCAAAGCATGACTTGTGTATATATATGACCTAGTTTTTTTTTTTTTTTTATCAACAAATAGTTTCTCGGAAGGGAAACAAAATAACACTCTTTTTTGTATTCATTTAAATCAACACCAATATTAAAAGTATTAACAATGAGCCGATTATATATAACCTAGTTAGCCAAGCTGCTAATTAAGTCCAAGGTCCTAGGTAAAAAAATGTGGCAAATTTTAGACCAATCGTATAAATAAATAATCAATATGTATACGTTTTTGTACAAAAGAATGTAACAACATTTTTACTTATAATGCACTAGTTAAAAATATGCACTTTGTATGTGAATTATTTTAATTTTTTTCTTTAATTAATTTCTATAATATATTTGAAATAAATATAAAATTAATTTTTTTTATGTTTTCAAATTAATTGTGAAAGTAAAATATATATTTAGAATCTTTATTGAATGTTGTAAATTAGAGTTTTCATTAGATGTGATTATTAGTCCATTATCATGTTTAGAATCGTTATTTTTTAATATGATAATAGTTTCTAAAATGATCAATAATATTAATAATTTAAAATATATGATTAATTATGTTTCAAAAAAAATATTAAATGTAATTCAAGCTTTTATATATATTATATTATAGATAGATTATAGATGTATGAAATTGAAAACAAATTTTTTAATATAAATATGTCAAAAATGAAAAATGAAGGGAGACATAATTTAAGACGCATTCTAACCTTTTGGTTTTCTAAAAGTAATATGCTAATATATATATATATATATATATATATATATATATAGGACCTTTCCTAACGTTAGCACCATCTTGCACTAAAATTTTGCTCTTTTTCAACTCATAGAACCAATATCACATTAAAAAATATATTTTTTATAAAATAAAATATTTTTTTTATTTATATTTTTTGGGTAATTTTTTAACAATTATTATACTCAACCAAATAATTATATGTTACTATTAATTAATTAATAATAATAAATTTAAAAATTTATTGTTAAAAAAATTAAAAATTCATTGATTAAAATATTATATTTATTAAATGAACTAAACATTACATATAATTATTGTTATTTTATCCTATTTATCAAAAATAATTTACCCAATTATCATATTGTTGTTTTAGTTTACATTATGCTTTTAGCCCTATATTTTTTTAAAATAATTTTGCATTATATAATTAATTTTATTTTATTATAATTATTAGAATTAGCTTAGACTTCCAAGTCTTGTTTTCTGCTTTTAATTCTTGTTTGTTAGTTAGCTCTTTTACTTGATGATCACGTATAGCTCAATGCTATATATATCCTGTTTGTTAAGTTCTGTAGTAATAAACTGAAATAACAGCACTGTTCATCATCTCTTTCCTTTGTCTTTTATGGTATCAGAGCCAAACGAGCATTCATACCTTGAAGCTTTAGTGGGAGCTACAATGGCAACCACACCACGAGGACAACAATCTGTTCCACGTAATTCTGATGAATCACGAGTAGCTGCAGTAGCTGCTCCGTTACATAGCAATCAATCTGCTTATGCGAACTTTGCTGTTCCCCCCAGTAAATCTCAGTTTTACAGTCAAATTAGATAACACAAACTACCTAATTTGGAGAGAGCAGATCCTGTCGATTATCATCGCTTATGGTTTAGAAGATCTAATAGATCTTTCTATTACATCTCCTTCACAGTTTCTTGTTAATAGTACCAATATTAATCCTGAATTTTCTTAGTGGAACAAGTTGAATAATCTTGTCAAATCTTGGTTTTATGGTTTAGTTTCCTCTTCGATGCATTTGCATCTTCCTCGTGGCGCTTCAGCAGCTCGACAATGGCAATCCTTAGAGAAAGTATTTTTTGCATCATCTCAAGCAAGAATTATGGATCTTCGACTTGAGTTGCAAACACTTCGCAAAAATGATTTGTCTGTTGAAGATTATACATTGAAGCTAAAAGGAGTAGCTGATAATCTCTCAGCAATAGGAGAAGAAGTCTCTGAACGCGATCTGATTCTATATGGTGTTGGAGGTTTGGACTCAGATTATTATTCTTTTGTGTCTTCCATGACTATGTTAATGAGAAATGAGAATGTGACTTTTGAAGATTTTCAAAGTCAGTTGATGCTGTATGATCGAAGACTTATTTCTCAAAAGAACTTTTCTGGTGCAAATTCAGTGCTTCAAGCTAATGTAGCTAATTTTCACAAGGCGCCTTACAGAAATAATATTAGTGGATTTTCTCGATCCTCTTCTAGTGGATCTGGCTGGAATCTTCATGATTTCTTACAACGAAGTTCAGATTATCAACCTAAGCAAACTTCTTCCAATACATACCGACAAAATAAGAATCATACAGATTTCTATCAAAGTGGATCTTCTAGTCGTATTCAATGTCAAATATGCAGCAAATCTAGTCATACAGCTAATAGGTGCTTTAAACTGCGTGACTTACTTAGCAGTGGTAAGGCAACTGCAATGTTTGCAGGTTCATCCAGTGAAATTCGTGAGGGATGGCTATGAGACTCAGGTGCTACACATCACCTTACCAAAAGTTCAGAAAATTTGACAACTTCTACTCCTTATAATGGATCTGAAGGAGTTTCAGTAGGTAATGGTACCTCTCTTCTCATTAAAAATGTTGGTAGTACTAATCTTCCTTCTTCTCATGTTGATACTTCACTTCAGCTTCGTGATGTTTTGCACACACCCTCAGTTTCTCATAACTTAGTTTCTGTAAACAAGTTATGTCATGATAACAATGTAGTTGTAGAGTTTCACTCTACTGGCTTCTCTGTGAAGGAAGCATGCACAGAGAGAGTGCTGGTCAAAGGGAAAGCTGAAGGAGGTTTGTACAAGTTGAAAGAAAACAGGAAGTGTTAGGTACCAGTTGTTTGTTCCACACCACCTTCTGAAGCTCATCGTACTTTTTCTGTGTTCAGTGCAATAAAGCCAGATATATGGCATAATAGACTGGCTCATCCTTCTCGGGATGTGTTGAACCAGCTTGTAAAGTTTTCTTTAGTTTCTTGTTCCAATGTTTACTCTAATCACCTCTGTGTTTCCTGTGAAATGTCAAAATCCAAAAAGTTACCGTTTAAACATACACATTTGCCGTGTGCTACACCGTTTGCCTTACTTTATGCTGACTTGTGGACCTCACCTATTGTTAGTAGCACTGGTGCTAAATACTTCTTGCTTGTAGTGGATGACAGTACACGTTTTATGTGGATCTTTTTCCTTAAAGTTAAAAATGAAGCTGAGACAGTTCTTACTTCTTTTGTGAATATGATTGAACGCAATTTTGCCTATAAAGTCAAATCTATTCAAACTGATGGTGGGTTGGAGTTCAATTTTGTGTCATGTAAGCTGAGTAACATAGGTATTATCCATAGGAAAACACGTGCTCACACTTCTGAGCAGAATGGGGTGATTGAAACTCGAAACCGTCGAGTGGTTGAGAGAGGTCTAGCCTTAATGCTTCATAGTGGAGTACCACTCAGATACTGGGTTCATGCTTTAGAACGGCTGTCTATGTCATGAACAGACTGCCTACTAAAGCTCTTAACCAGCAAATACCTTTTGAACTGCTATATCATAAGGCTCCAAACTTCAATTTCTTAAGAACTTTTGGCTCTTTATGTTTTCCCTCTCTTCGACAATATAACAGCCACAAGTTACAACCCAGATCTCAACCTTGTGTATTTCTTGGTTATGCACCTCAGCAACAAGGTTATCTTTGCTTTAATTTGCAAACCAAACAGATCTATAGTAGCAGGCATGTACGTTTTGATGAGCTTGTTTTTCCTTTCCTTTCTCAATCACATACTCTAGGAGCTTCTCCTACTCATGTTGATACACAAGAGTTCTTTTCCCTTGTATGTCCACCATTTCTTTGTGTTGATAAGCCTTCTACTGAGAACAGTCACCCTACAGAAGATAATAACTTCTCCTCATCTCCAATTGAGACTGCAGTTTCTACTCAAGGTCATCACCTGTCTTCAGTTCAAACTGCACATCAAAATCCTACTTCCTTACAACCTGAGTTCTCAAACTCTTCTGACTCTTCTATATCACCTCTATCTCCTCCTTCTAGTACTAATCACGATTTTCCACCTGTCTTTGGAAAATTAACAGTTGATCTTCCACCTCTATCTCCTATGCCAGGACATCATATGATTACTCGTTCTAAGACAGGTTCTCTTAAGCCTAAGGTTCTTCATGTGGTTTCACAGGTTGTTTTACCTGAACCGAGCAGTTATAAAGAGCAAGTGGCATACCAAAATGGGAGGAAGCTATGCATCAAGAACATTCAGCTCTTATAGCTAATGCTACTTGGGATTTAGTTCCCTGTCCCATTGGTGTGGTGCCCATTGGCAACAAGTGGGTATGCAGAACTAAGCTTAAGAGTGATGGTGCACTTGACAAATACAAAGCACGACTTGTAGCCAAGGGTTACAATTAGATTGAAGGACTTGATTACACTGAAACTTTTTCTCCAGTGGTTAAACCTCAAACCATTCGTATTGTTCTCACCCTTTCTTTATCAATGGGCTGGGATTTGAGACAGTTAGATGTCAACAATGCCTTTCTCAATGGTGATTTACAAGAAACCGTTTACATGGTTCAACCAGATGGTTTTGTTTCGCAAGACCACTCTACTTGGGTTTGTAAGCTGACTAAGGCACTATATGGGCTCAAACAGGCACCACGTGCTTGGTACCAAAAGCTGAGTTGCAGTCTCAGTGAACTTGGTTTTGTGAATTCCAAGGCTGATACCTCCATGTTTGTTCAACATTCAGGATCAGACATCACCATTTTACTGGTATATGTAGATGACATTATACTTACAGGAAGCAACTCAGATCATGTTCAGTATCTGATTGGTCTACTCAATACAAAATTTGCACTGAAGGATCTTGGTAAATTGCATTTCTTTCTGGAAATTCAGGTTCAGCATTATACTGATTCTCTTCATCTATCTCAGCAAAAATATATTAAAAGTTTACTTACAAAAGCTGGTCTTGATATGACTAAACCTCTCAAAACTCCTATGAGTTATGGTAGTGTTTTATCTAAATTTGATGGTGAGTTGTTAGATGATGCTACTCAGTATCGCAGTGTTATGGGAGCCTTACAATACTGTGTTTTAACTAGACCTGAAATTGCTTATTCTGTAAATCGATTGTGTCAGTTTCTCCATGCTCCTACCTCCACTACTCAGTATCTAAATTTGATGGTGAGTTGTTAGATGATGCTACTCAGTATCGCAGTGTTATGGGAGCCTTACAATACTGTGTTTTAACTAGACCTGAAATTGCTTATTCTGTAAATCGATTGTGTCAGTTTCTCCATGCTCCTACCTCCACTCATTGGCAAGAAGCTAAACGTATTTTAAGATATCTCAAGGGTACTTTATCACATGGTCTGCTATTGCACAAATCAGATGTGCTTGGTCTGATTGGTTTCACAGATTCGGATTATGCTGGTTGCCCTGATGATCGAAAAAGTACAGGAGGTTATAATATTTTCTTTGGAGATAATTTAGTATCATGGAGTTCTTCTAAATAAAAGACAGTTTCCAGATCAAGTGCCGAGTCTGAATATAGAGCTTTGGCACTTGCTTCTTCAGAACTTATTTGGTTGCAGTCAATTCTTAAGGAGTTAACGGTTGTTAAGTCTCATCTTCCTGTTTTGTTTACTGACAATATTAGTGCTAAATTTCTCACAACTAATCCTATTATGCACGCCCGAATGAAACATGTTGAAGTGGATTTCCATTTTGTCCGTGAGATGGTTATAGCTGGTCGGTTAGATGTAAGGTTTACTCCTTCTGAAGAACAGCTTGCTGACATTCTCACTAAGCCTCTTGGAGAAACACGTTTTCTTAGTTTAAAGTCCAAACTCACAGTGCTACCACCACCATGAGTTTGCAAGGGCATATTAGAATTAGCTTAGACTTCCAAGTCTTGTTTTTTGTTTTTAATTCTTGTTTGTTAGTTAGCTCTTTTACTTGATGATCACGTATAGCTCAATGTTATATATATCCTGTTTGTTAAGTTCTGTAGTAATAAACTGAAATAACAGCACTGTTTATCATCTCTTTCCTTTGTCTTTTAATAATTTTGTATCATACACTAATTTTATAAATATTTTTTTTTTTAAATGTGTGAACAATATTTTTGATGTATTGAAAATGTCACATCAATTTTGGTGCGAAGAACAATGTCTTGCCAGATTTAATACAAGAAATAGTGTTAAGTTGGAGCAATAAAATACTAAATTTTGTACCAAATTGTAATATTTTTGTGTTGAGTTAGACAGAGCATAATAATAATAAAAATTGTTATGTATATTCTAATAAGTTATGGTGTGTAGATTCAATAAAATAAAATAAAAAAAAGTTTTGGTACGTAGATAAATGTGGCTAATCACAAAACAAACAAAAATACATACATGATGGCTATGTCACATGGTATATGAATTCTAAACCAGATGAGTCATGCATGCTTACATATTAATTAGTGCATTCTCTTAATAAAAAAAGACCAATATAGTATAAATCACATGGTTGTAAGGTACACTCGTTATTGATCAATATTCCAATTGGTTTCAGGAAGTCTGAACCTCAAACTTTCACCATATATTAACATGAAAATTCAAAATGCTTCAAAAATGCTAGCTCCTACTCTTAGTCTAAATATTGATCATTGTCGTATGAGGTGTAGTACTGGTCTACATAACATGCTTAATTTCTAGTTTATATATCAGTTGCTATAAAATATTATACAATTTTTTATACTATTATAAAATTATATATAGAAATTAATCCTAAGATGTATGTATATATATATATATATATATATATATATATATATATATATATATATATATATATATATATATATATAAAGTAGTAGCTATTATTTTTAGAGCATTTTCAGTTTTCAAGGTAAAATCAAGCTGGATGTCATTATTCAATTTAAATTATTAAAATTAAAAGAAAGGAAACAAAAATTTAATTAAAGAATTAAATTAAATACTGTAATAGAGAAGTGATATAGTACATTATTCTAAAAATCCGGTTATATAATATTTTTCTTATATTAAAATAAGGCTTGTGGTATGGTAACCTAATTTGTTATTAACATTATATTGTGCAAGAAATGTATATTTGAACTTCTAATTAATTATACTTTAATATTATTATTATTAATAATAATAAAATTATTATTAGTGAATATTATTTAATAATAATAATAATTTAAATTATAATAATGTCCCAATCTTAAATGAAATAATTGAGTTCTACCTACTTTTGTATCAAACCCTAATCATGGTCATTACTTTTGTAATCGGCTTTGTGGCCCAATTAGAGTCATAGTGTTGCTAAATAGCTTTTCTGTTATTAATATATTTCTCTGAGAATGAAGAAGTCAGTTCTGTTCTCCATGTCCTTAGAAAGAATTTTCAATTTATTTTATGAAGCTGGCCCTTAATTCAAGGATTTGCAATTTATCTTATAACAATGTTATTTTAAAGGAAGTATAGCCATAAATTATATTATTTATGTTATTTAATTCCTTCAATTATAAATAGTATCATATAATTCTTTAATTTTTTAAAAATAAGCTAATTATAGACAAAATACATAATTTTTAAAAAATTTAATTAAAATATTATTTTTTAAATTAATATTTTAATATAAAAAATATTAAAATAATATAATTTTTAATAATTGACCTCTAAAAAATAATATTTTAATTAAAAAATTATTAAAATCATATATTTTGTTTTTAATTGGCCAACTTTTGTAAAACTAAAAGACTAAATAATATCATTTATAATCTAAAAAATTAAATAATATAAATAATTTATTTTAAGAAATCTTCATGATATTGTTTTTCTATTTTCAAGCTCTTGTATTCCAAATAATTAGTGAATTGATAGGATCATTTCAACTTATGGACCCTTACAATGCAAAAGGCTAATAATTTGTCTACTTGAGTTTGGGATTATATTGGAATAAAATAAAAGAATAAAAATAACATGTTTAAAAAATATAAAATACATATTTTAAAAATAAATTCATTACTTTATCTAAAATATTCTTTTACTAATTAAATTTAGTGGAATGAATCAATTACAACTCTAATTAATGAAGAAATATTCTAAATAAAGTAATAATTTTATTTTTTAAAATATATTTGTTTTAGTTTTTCAATATATTTTTTTTATTTTTTTTTTATTGTCTCTTATAAATATGTACTATATGATTATATCTGTACTTATCTTGTCCATTAAACCCGACTAAGACGAAAAGCCCAAAAACATTGTCCATTAAAATCAGCCTGGACGGCATGTCGTACGAATTTGAACGCAACATAAGTAGGAGCTTTGGTTGGGCCGAGTCGCAGACTTATGGATTACGCTTTCTCATGACTTGCTTAAGTTAACAACCTTCACTGCGACTCTGCGTTACTCTGTTTCTAGTTGTGCGCGTGTGTCTTTTGATTGCTATTGAGAACTGAGATTGAGTTTGGTAACAGGAAGAGGCATATTTCAAGTTTGTGCGTGAAACTAAAACCCTTACTGAAGTCCTCATCTTTTTTTCTTCAGATTATAGGACTCTTTCAGGCGTTAGATTCACGCACAAACTCGTAATCTGCCTTTCCTATTTATCCAATTCGGAATCTTATTCTGGCGATAAGTTTTGGGTTTTTCTTCAAGGCAGAGAAGAGGCTGTAGGGGCAGATTGAATACTACGATTCTAATGCTTTGGTACCTCCTATGTCTCTTATCTTAGGCCTTTATTATGTGTGCTTTTTCTCGTTATTTTTCGATTCTATTTTATATTTTTATTATTTAAAATGTCTTGTAGTTATATGATTTCTTGTTAAATCTATGAACAAACTAGAGATTTATATTATTACATATCCTATACGCTATTCATTTTCTATCTACCTAGATCAGCTGTAGCTACAAAACTTATTCCTGAGTAAACTATGTTTTTTTTCCAGTCAGTTCAAATATGTGTTAAAAATATGCCAGTAACTCATTATTCTGTTGCATATATCAAATTCCATTGATGAAATTGACTTTACTTTTGTAAATTAATCAATCTCTGTTAATGAAATTGATGGGACTAGTGTGATTTAATTAAATTGAAAAGGGGAAAGAAAAAAAAATGACATAGTTAACTACTTTACTCCTTCGTAAAACAATGTAAAATTTCCCAGGGTATGTTAGGGGCTCGCATCTTCTAATCATGCTATTTAGATCATGATTAAAGGGTGAAAAAAAGATTGTAAAATAAAGCTTGTAAAACATTTTTAGTTCCGGAAAAAGGTCGCTTTTTGTTAAACATTAATTAACAAATCGGTCGATCAAAACAATAGTAAACTTTTGCCAAGAAAGAATTCTTCTTCATCATCATAAGTAAATTTTGATCAACAAAAGAATCAGTCTAAAGAAAACTCATAAGTAAGATTATATCAAAATCTAAAGCTTTCAAATTTACTATTATCAACAACTTCCACAAGTATAAACCCTCAAGCAACATTAGAGATTATACCTATAAGTACTGAATTAATTGAACTAACAGTCTAAAATATAGCTAATGACTGAGCTAAATGGCTTTTAAATTTTGATGAACGAAAATAAGTAAACTAAAGATAATCAACCACATCTTCCATCAGCAACTCCATCAGATAAAACTTGAAATTATCAAATATCTTTGACGCAAAGTCAGATAATTTCCCGAACATCTTCCTCAGATGTTTGGTGGGTTGATGATCTAACTGATCATAATCTTCTGCTAAATTTGACCCATCATAATATTCCTTCATCTCTTCAATTTCATCCATATAAATTACATGATCAATCTTCTTCTCATCTTTAAAAGCCTTCTTAAACTCTTGTTCCTTATAATGATGTTTACAATAAGTCCCATTCCCTTCAAACTTTTTAACAAGTTCAAAAAACATCTTTTTCATAGCCTTGTGATCATCACCTACAATCTCTGCCAATTGAGCCTTATATTTCAAAAGAATATAATGAGCTCTTGTTCTGTAAAACCCTTTAACATAAATTTCGAAATTCATAGGCGGACGATTCAAAAGATTAATCATTGTCATATAAATTTGCATCAGTTGATATCCTCCATCACTATAATCATTATGAGAATTGAGAAGTTGGTTCTGAAACGTAACAAGAACCTCCAATAAATTTGATTCCTTGGGATTCCAACCTTCATTCAAGAGGGAATGGTAGACCTTGCCATCACGATGCAAATAAGGAAGTAATTCAAGACCATAAGAGTGATAAAAAAGATGAGGAGGGTAATTTGGGTAATCACTAGGAAAGAGAATGTCAAATAGGAACAGAATGTTGTTATAAGGAGTTCCTTCTGGACCAACAATGACTGCTCTTGCAATGTCAATTCTTGACTTGTAAACTCTCACAAATATTGATTTTGGAAGACCTGCTTCAAGTGTTTTCCATTCTTTGAAGATCTTAATGGGATCTCTTATATTGACAGTATTATCTTTGTACTTGTTGAAATTATAAGGAATCTGGTCATTAATCACTTGGAATTTCTTGAACTTGTAGAACTCTGTTTCAACTATATCTATTATTTCTTCAATCTCACTGTGGAATCTTCTTTCTTCATCCATATTAGTATTATCATCAGCATTCTCATTGTACTTACCATCGGTTCCAGACACATCATTAAAGGGCCTCAAGTTCTCAAAATCATCAGATTCCATATTTTCTTGAATGTTGCTAACTTTCTCTTAATTTTTCATCAAACCCAGAACTTTGAACCTATTAATAACACCTAGTTCTTGAATTTTTTCTCTCTCCCATCCAATTTTGTGAAATGATCACTTCCTTGCTTCGTATATTTATAATCAACCATGCTGTTTAATTTAAATGTGAGACTAATTAAATCAAAACTTGACGAGTTTCAGAAAGTTTTTTTTTTTTTTTTTGCTTTTCTTTTTCTTTTCTTCATTAGTTGCGAGCTAAATTTGGAGGGAATTGTTATGATTGAAAGTTGGAATAAGGAATGGTAAAATATTTGGTAGGTAAATAAAAGACTTCGACTTTATGCCCGTTTCTCATTGATGGCCAAGTTCATTGTTCAAGTTGTGGTTTAAACTTAAAGATAGGGGTGGCAATCGTGTCATGTTAGCCGTGTCCGTGTCGTGTTATTCGTGTCGGTACCAGATTCGTTTCGTTTTATTCATGTCGAGTTTTCGTGTTAGTTAACACATGAAAAAATTTACTTGTATTTTTTTCGTGTTGCCTATTTAAAATAGTAAGAAATAACAAAATCTTTAAAAAAATAAAAAATTATTCATTAATTCTTATTAAAAAAATTTCGTGTTGTGTCGTGTTAAAATCGTATTATCGAGTCGTGTCAGAAATTGTCACCCCTTAAAGAGAAGACTCTCATCTCAATATATCACTTGTTGGTTGATTAGATGAAAAATGAGTGTTCCTATTGCTTGAACATAAACGAGCTCATTAATATAAATAGTAATTTTATAGCTATTTAAAAAAAAAAATCAATAAAAAGTGGAAATCTACAATAGAAATAGTGAAATAATCTAGCATAGCTTCTTTTCATTAATCTTATTCTAATATGGACCTTAGAGGTGTCAAACAGGCTGACACGGCACGACCCATTAGCCAAAAGGAGTAGTACGACTCATGGCCTTCGCCAGTAACGGGCTGAACCATTCCAGCACGAGAAGCCTTAATGTTTTAAAAGTTAGTTTAAAAAAATACCAATAAATAAATAAATTCTTTTACATTTAATGAAAATTAGATATAACCTAATAGATTCCAACAATATATCAAATGAAAGGTTGAGAATTCAGCTCTCACTTTTAGCTATTTAAAGATTTATTAATAATTTTTAATTAAATAATTAAATAAATATATAATAAAAATAAAATAAATGGGTCACGGGCAATACCGACCCTTTAAGCACAGCCCAACGGACCAGGCAAGACATGGCACGTCAAAGCCCATGGGCAAAGAGTGGAGGCATAGCCCGTATACGAGCCAAGGACCGACATGGTATGCTAATTTGACGGCCCGGTTCAGCCTCTTTGACGCCTCTATGTATATCTCTTATTTTTTTATATATATATATATGTGGAGTCATTTTAGAATAAAAAGAAGTTTGAATTAGCCTATTTTACACATAAGTATTCATGCCAAGTTTGCCATCATCCGCACCACCCACAAATCACCTTAGAGCCATTGAAGACACAATTTTTAAGACACCCACTTTGGTAGGCAAGGAAATTCCCAATACCTTTAACCTTAATTTTAGCAACAAACTCAATTCCAGTGCCTTTGAAGTACTCCAACTCTTTGAATTGTCCCTCCATTATTGAACATGTTTGTTAACCCAACAGGAGCAAATTGGACGTTGGGTCCTAACCTCCCAATTGGCACAAAGCTGAAAAGCTCGAATGAAGATGATTGGATTGTGATTTCAATTGCATTACATTTTGGTGTAATTAGACTCAATTCTTCAGCCTGGTCTAGATATACTCTTCAGCCTATTCCATATGGGCTGCCTCTATTTTTCTTTTTTCTTTTTTATCCCATTACATGTCGTTAACATGAATTAAGCCAAACATGTGTTTGTAGCATTCTGAGTAAGCCCTTGATTCTTTGGTCTTTTGGATCCCAGCCAGCTTCTTGGCAGTTGAATGCTCCAATCACTCCTCCAAGTTGCATCAAGTTTGTTACGTGTCAGTATTGGATTGGTTAAATTTTAAATTTGGAAAGTGACACGTTAAATTCATTCTAGGATCACTCATCACCGGTGCCAATTATATTGGACTGATGCATGCATAAGATTATGTTAAAAAGTTTATTATTTTTATTTTTTATTGAAAGGATTATTGAAGGTGAGGTGCCTAAAATTGAGGAGGTAGTAGCGTATACCTTGTTGGATTTGAGAATAGTTTTATTGTCAAAGAAAGGGTTGTTGAACAGACATTCTCTTGTTGGGAGGGCAAGTGTGAGTAAACAAGCTTCTTTAAGAGCTCAAAATCATGACCACCAAGTGAGTCACTAACATAAACAGAACCTCCACATATGGCCCTTGGTCCTGCTTGAAATTTGGCGCCTTTATAATCTGACCCATCCACATGCTGTTATAGGCACAGTGAATCATATGAACCCCTTTTAACCACTACACTCCCATTGAATCCTCCGACCAAAAATCATCCCCTGTAGCAAAAAAATAAAATAAAATAAAAATGCTACTGAACCAAACGTAGTTTTTATTATTATTAGATAAATGCTTTCAAAGTTTCTAAATAAACACAATTACTTTCTTCTAAAAGACAAAAAACTACTTTCACAAGCAAATACAGGCCAAGCAAAAGTACTTGATGCTCGTTATTTCTTGTTCTTCTAACCGACTCTTTCCATCGAAATTTGCTCTGTACCAAGGACGAAGAAATCATTCCGTTGGTGCAATCATTACTTCAAGGGTTCTGAGAATAAGGTCAGAGTTATTATAATTACGTAATGCTATAATAGGTAACAAACTTTGATCTGATATAGGGGTAGATACTATTTTTTTTTTTTTATTAATATTTGGAACTCCAAATTTTTTAATTTATACACTGGAATTTAATTTTGATGAATTCTAATCTCAAAGATGTGTGTACCTATCATGAGAAGTAAGAGATGTGTGTAAGCTTGACATTAGATTACAAGTTTTAAGTTTCGGACATACATTCTGTTGTTTAATAAAATCACAAATTTTATACAGTCATTTAGATGGATTTCCTATTAAGACATAGAAATTTATTCTTTTTTTTTAGTTAGAATCATCATGTTAATAATGTATGATCTTAAAAAAAAAAAATTAAGACATGTTATCTAATTAACTTCTAATCATACATGTGTCCCTCACTTCTTTTTCAGCTACATCTAACTCCAAAGCGACAAATCATAGCCAAAATCATCGTATTTCTTATAAATAAAAATCATTGAGACAAATACTTTTTTATTTATTATTTTATCATATTATAAATTACTAAATTTTATGTTATTTTCAAATTAGTTTTTAAAAAGTAAATATTTAAAATATAAAAATTAGGAAAATGAACATACCATTAAATTTTGTTGCTAATTTTTATCCAAATTTATTTTATTTTTTTAAGATATTATTTTATGAGTTAGGTTAATGGTTTTTATAAATTAGTGATTTAATTTTTTTAATATATATATTTTTTTACTCTTTCAAACAATTATATATATAACTTAAGGATAAAGGGACACCGAAGTTTGTTATTTTTTAGAAAAATATATTTTAGATATGTATCCATTTAGAGGGGTAATAAAAGTCCATTACTTTTAAGAAATGTTCGCAAAAATTCATTTTATAAAGGTAATGAACTTTTACTGTCCTTACAGATTTCAAAAATGTTATTTTTGTTATTTTTTTATACGTCTTACCCACCCACCACTCGAACATTAAACTCTCTTCATGTAAACTTATGTCATTAAGTCACAATTCATTGCTAAAATAATAATAAAATAATATTTTTTTATCACTTATTGATGCATTAATAAGGCCTTATTTGATAACAATTTTGATTTCAGATTTTTGATTTTTTCAAATGATTTTTCATTCAAGTGTGTTTGATAACGATTTCTGTTTTTGATTTTTACATTTTTAAGAAATCACTATTAAAATATGGAGTGATTCATAAATCTTTAAAAATAAAATTTATCAATCAGATTTCTGATTTTTGATTTTTGATTTTTTTTATTTTGACCAAACATTTTTTTTAAAGAGTAAATAAAGTCTTATAACTTTTTTATAATTAAATATTGGAATAAAATGATTAAAAAATTTAAATTTATAAAAAATGACCAAAAATTATCTTTATTTTAATTTTTTTTAAATCAAAAAATATAAATCATTACCAAATAACTTGGAGATGATTTTTTTTTCTTGAAAATCACTAAATAGAAATTATTGTCAAACACATTTTGGATTATTTTTATAAAAAAAATAAAAAATTATAAAATTAATTATTTAATCATAAATCGTAAATCAAAATTGTTATCAAACATGCCCTAAGTTGTTCAATTATTATTTTATTATCTCATATTCTTAATTTTACATTAAACTAATAATTGACATGTTATTTTATGCATATAACAACATATTAATAATCTTTATAATAATACTAAGCACATATAATTTGCATACATATTGCTATCCAAATTATTTATATTATATCACGTAATATAATTACCTTAAAAAATTATTCATAATGAATAATTTTATTTGTACCCATTAGATTACGAGACTCACTAGCATGTCCATTTTATATTAAGTTTTAGATACAAATTTTGCTTTTAAATCATGTAGTACTTACAAATATTTAAAAAATATAGGGTTTATTTTGAATGTGTATATAACATGATGTAATTTTAGTTGGTATGCTTTCAATATTTTTAAATAATTCTATTATTTCTTCTAATGTAAAGAATTTTTGTAAATTTGTGTTATTGATAATGAGTAACTTTTATATGTGTTAAATTTATAGTTGACATAAAAAAATATACATTTATGTATGTATAAAAAAATTATTTTATATAAATATTAATAATATATTTTTAAAATTATTAATGTAAATTACATACTTAGATACCTTCCTCATCCAAAAATTTCATTGGCAATTAGGCATTGCTTATCCTATTAATATTATGTATCAAAAGGTAAAACTCAGTTGATTTCAGGATACGCGTTGAATTATTATGGCGGTACGAAGAAGTTAAGATCGTTAGCGAGTAGGAAATTTTATTTTTCACAGGATACGTATTTACGTGAAGGTATATATAATCTGAGTGCTGAAGAACACGTCACTGAGATTTGTACAAGTTCTGTTATCCAATGACGTGGCAAAATCTATCAGGACAGCTGGGTCGCTTACGCGCTTTCTTACGACTGACAAGTTGAAAAATTATATATTAGCCTGAAATAATGCTTTATTTGTCTATATCAATAATAATTTAATAATAAAAGAAAAATTACATTAATTATTTTTCCTTCTATTCATTATAATAACATAATATTAATTTAAATTATTGGTTCAAAACAAATAAATATTTTTTCTCTACCAGCTTCATGCTATAGAAAGAAGCCGACTTATACACCCTCATCCAACTTTAAAAGATTTTATACAGTACAATAAATTTTTATATATAATATATCGTATATTTTTTATAAATTTATATTATTGTTATTATATATATATTTAATATTAATTTTTATTTTATAAAAATTAAAATAAAAATTAATAATTAAAATTTATCTATTTTACCACATAGTATATATAACAATTGTATTATAATATTTACTCTCTGTGTAGCCGTATGGGTGTTTGAAAATGATCCATCTGATCAAATTCAAACAATTTAAATTAATTTAATCTAAATTGTTCTATTTTTTTTTTTTTTTATTATTGTAATGGAGTTAGCTTGAATTTATAAATTATAAAATTAGTTCGTTAGATCAATTTTTTATACTAAAATTTTTATAAGGACCGACCTAACTCATATTTGTTATTTTAAATATTATTTTTATTATAAATTTTATTAAATAAAAAAGTAAAATAAATAAATAATAAAACTCCTAACTAATATTTTTCTTTACTCTGTAAAGTTTGCCGTATAATACAAGAACATTAATGAACAACAAAATATTTAATTAAATGTCTATTATTTAAATTATAACTTATTTTTGCATGCAATCTATACTTAAATTAATATAAAATAAAATAATAAATATTTGTGTTAATTTTATATACTTAAATTAATATAAAATAAAATAATAAATATTTGTGTTAATTTTATGTACTGTAATAATTATAGATGTAAATATTTGTGTTAATTTATGTACTATAATAGTTGTAGTCTTGTAGATGATCTTTGTTATTTACTATTTTAATAAAATAAATAAAAAATATTTAAGTCTTGATTTTAATTAATTATTAAAATTTAAAATTTAATAAAAAAATTTAAAAGTTGACGATTGAAAAAAACCCAAACACAAAGATTGATAAACTAAATCCAATTCAAACCAATTTAAAATGGTTCAATTTAAATTAGTTTTATAAACTTTATTGAGTTAAATCGGTTTTTACATTTTAGAATCTAACTTTATTGGATTGATTTCGATTTTAATTAAAATTCGAACCAAATCATGATATATAAATATGTAATGCTTTTTAGCATAAAAAATATATTTTTTATTTTAATTCATATATTAATTTATATGGTACAATTTAATTAATTTTTGTTAGTAAGTGATTATATAATTATTTTTTATTTTTTATTTTTTATTTTTATTTAACTTTATATTCAATTAATAATTATTACATTATTTAATATATATAACAATTTAATATATATAGTATTATTATTTTAAAAAATAATAAGAAGTTATTTTTAGAGCATAATACACTAATGTCTACTGTATTAAAAAAATAAAAATGTTTTGATTTTAACAAAAATTGGGAATAGAGCTTCCTGAAAAACATTGTACTAATTGTATATTTACATAAATAATTTAATTATTTTAATTTATAACTCCTTTAATAAATAAAATATATATGCATTTTCTTTTAAGACTCAAAAATAATATATGTTTATTTATATTTAAAAAAATAAATATATTTTTTTCTCTGACGAAGGTTAAAAATAAATTTTCATATATAAAAAGAAATTATATCATATAATTAAATTTTTTATATTTAATTGACTTAAAATATCATATTATTATTTATTTTAATAGCATTAAATATAAGTTGAAATTGAAAATAAAAAAAAAATCATGAATTACCAAATCTAGCCTAGAGCTGGGCCAGCCTTTTTTTTATTCTTTTTCTTTAAAATGTATCCGTGACAATCTTAGTACAACATAATAATAATAACAAATATTATTATTATACAATTAAAACTTATATTATTTATAATTAATTACTTTATAAAAGTTATATAAATTTATAATTATTTCAACAAACATGAAAATATAACTTAATACACGAACACAACATAATATGATTGTTAATCCTAATCTAATTTATTGAACAAAAATTATGATTATATGAAAATAGATATACACTTAATAAATACTTTATTTTCTTTCTTATATTTTAAGAACTTAAATTATTAAATTTAAAAATGTATATAATATTTAAAAAATATATGATTTTTCGAGATGGTAAAAACAACTATTTTTTTAAAATAAATTAGTTTAAATTTGGAACCCCATTTTGAAAAAAATTATAATTAAACTTAATTTTTTAATAGCTATGTAAATTGTGAAGAAGAAACTATTTTATGGTGTTCATAAAATGAATTTCATAAATAATGTCTAATTCTTTAATTCTTATGACTAATTGATTTAATAACCGAATATTTTTATTGTATTTGATAAAAATTATGAATATTATTTATTACTACAATATTTTATATATAAAGTAATTTTTAAAATAATCTAAATAAGATTATTACACTTTTGTTTGTTTTTTTTTATGTTCAACATTCAAATATTTATATTTTAATTAATAAATATATTATATTAAAAATTTAGAATTTAAAATAAAGAAATATTAATAATACATAAATTTCCATTCATTTTTATATTCATACTTTTTATATCATATTATGTGTTGTAATTATTTTAAAAATTAAATAAATAATTAATTCTTTTATATAATATTAATACGTAACACAACTTAAAATTGTGAGTATTAAATAGAATATTAATTTATGTAATTTTAGCAATTTTCAGATCGCAAATTAAGGCACCTTCAATCGAAATATAGCGAAAAAACCTGATTAACTTTTATACAAAAGTATGTTGTGCGCCAGTCTTAAAATAAATATAGAGGAGTGATAATAATATTTTAATATATTCCTTTATGTCTCTTATTTTCTCATTGATATGTGTTACTTTCTTGAAAAATTTAAAACTTATTTTAACACTTCTTAATTAATATCAATAATAAAAGTAATTGAGTATATGAAGAAGCGTATAAAACAGTGTCTCTAACATTGTTCTAAATACAAGGAGAATTGTATTGAATTGAAAAGATTAAAATAGAGATTGCAAAAAAAAAAAAAAAAAAATTGAGAAGAGTAATAAGAACACACAAATTTATACTATTGTTTATATTTATACTATGTGTATTATGTCAGGTTTAAATCTTATTTAGAAAAATTGATTACATCATTAATTTACAAAATAATTTTTAAATATAAAATGATTAAAATATGATACTAATATTTTTCTTAAATATGATATGAATATATGCGGAAGATTATTTTATAGGTGGCACACATTGTTGTTAAATAAAATAAATGTCTCACGTAAGGTAATATTATAAAAAAATTTATAATAAATTTGAGTATATTTATTTATTAAATTAATTTTTTAAAATTAGAGAATTTATAGTACTTATAAGCTTTCACATTATATCAAAATTTTAATCGATCGATGGACTAAAAAAATAATAGTTTCTCTAACAAAAAAAAATACATAAAACTTTCACGTGCGCACACAAAAAAAAAAAAAAAAAAAGACAAGTTAACTAAAATAATTAGCATATAATAAAATACATTAAAAAATACAAAATGTAAAGTCTAATGACCTACACTTTGAGAAATAATGTTAGATAAAAATGAATATTATTTATTAATAAAATAATATACTATGAAAGAGTTTATAAAAATTATTAGAATTTTTATTTATTGAATTAACTTTTTAAAATTAGAGAATTCATAATTCTTATAAACATTTACAATTGCAACAGATCATTTTATTCAAGTCATAATTTATTTAATAATAATTTTAATAAATGATAATATTATTATTTGAATACATTAAATACATATAAAGGAATTTAGAATGATAAAATAACTAAAAGTTTAAACCTTAAAATTTATAGCAATAAAATAATATTAAGTATAAGTTATATATTTTTATTATTTAAAAAAATTAATATATTATTTCACATTGAGGTCATTATTTGATTGATCATAATAAAAATTATAATGAAAATTATTTAGATTATTCTTATGCATTATTTGATTATTAATATGTAGTATAATATAAATGCATTACAGCAGCAATAGGAGTAAATCACTTATCCTCGTTCCTCCAATACTGTTTAGCAATACATCGTAATGTCTTATTTATTTCATATCTTTGTATAATTTTTTATGATTTTTTTCTTATTTATAAATAAAAAAATTATTTTAATATTATCATTTATTTTGATTATACTGTTTAAATAAATATTGTAATAATAATATTATTTTGATTATTCAATTTTTATTATCATTCATATTCTTATTATGTTTATGTTCTACGAACCAAGCATAATTTTTCAATGTTATCTAATTAGATGCTTTTTAAATTAAATCACTATTATTTAAATCCAATTAGTATTTAATATCATTCAAATTGAATTAAGATTATTTAAACTCAAATTAATATCGAACATTATCTAATTAAACTTTATTTATTATTATTTTAGTACTATTTTTATTGTTATAAATTTTTAAGTATTATTTTTATAATTTTTAAAGAATTTATTGTTGTCTAAAGACTAAAATTATCATTTTACTAAAATTAACATTAAATAAGCTGTAATATTAATAAAAATACTTTAATTTAATTTGAAGGAATAAAAAGAGTGATATATTCGATTAGAAAGTACATTTGTCTAAAATTATAGTTCGTATATTATAATGATATAGGAGATTAATTAAAAGATTAAAGTAAAAAAGATAAATCTACATTCGCAGATAAAATAGAATGACCTTGATTTGCAGTAGGGGTGAGCAAATAATCTGATCAATCCGTTTAAATTAATAAATTCGATTCGATCTGTCGGATTCGGATCGGATTGGATTGGATTGGATTGGATTGATATATTTTATAGTCGGATCGGATTCGGATTGAAAAGTATATAATCCGTTCGGATTCGGATTGACAGATTTTATAATCCGTTGTAATTCGATCCGGACTGAATTACTATTAAAATTATAAATAAATATATATTTATTTTTAATGTGTTATATTTAAATATTATACATTTCACAATTACATTAAATTATTATTTTGGTTTTTTAAAAAATAAAAATGTTAAATTCTCTATAATAATTTAATAATATTCAATAATATACTTTTTATTATTTTGATTATCTAATTTGTGACTATAAATAAATAAATTTTACTAAAAAATATATCAATTTAAAATTTAAATGTTAGTATATATTGTATTTTATATATGATAATAATAAAAAAAATAAATTATAATCTCAATCCGACCTATCCGATCCGAAAAATTCGATCTGCTTGGATTCGGATTGACTACATTATCGGATCGGATTCGGATTAGAAATCTTCAAATCTGCTTCGGATCGGATCGGATTCAAATTGATAAAAAACAGGCGGTTTCGATCCGCTGCTCACCCTTAATTTGCAGTATCTAACTTGTGTCTAAATTTTACTTGCATGCATTATTATAGTAATCCACATATTTAAACTAGGACATCACACTTAAAACTCTAATTTATTATCTCCTTTAATTTTTAAAAACTAATAAATATAACATCCTAAACTTGTGATGGGTGAGCAAATTTTTTTTTTTTCAAAAATCGACCAACTAATTAAAATTCAGGTCTAAATTGAGCCTTTCTTTTTTTTTTTTTAGGTTGGTTGGTCCGATATGTTGAAAATATTATAAAATTGACCTTATCAATTCGATTGTAGGTCCGCCAAAAATAAAAATCAACAAAATCGAAATAACCTACACTTTTATATATTAATATTTTTTAAAAAATATTTTCAAAATATTATATAAAAAATGTTATAAAAAATAAATAAAATAAAATATTAATTAATATTATACAAATATATAATGTAAAAGCCCTAAACAAATATGTAGTGTGTAGAATCATGATTTTGAATTTGAGAGGGTGAATACTGGAGCATCAAATATGAAGAAATTTCAATAATGAGATATTATTCTCATATGACACATATTGATAGCTTTAAATTTATTAGGTATTAAATATGAGCAAGAATAATAATTCTTATAACCGATAATACCATACATGTATGCTCTAGCTTTAAAAAAAATGCTTGTAGGGGTAAATATTGTTTGCACTTTCTATTGTATTTTTTATTATGATAATAATTTTCAAGTAAAATTATAGTTCAAAACTGTCAAATCAACCTCCCTCAACCGATATTACAAGTCGATATTTTAGCTTGAATGTTGTTTTTTAAATTTTTTAAAACCGCCAAAATGAGATTGGCTTGTAAAATAATTTAATAGCAGATCTATCAAATCTACACTCACCCCTATTAACAACAAAAATAATATTATTATTATTAACTTGTATTCCTTCAAATTTTAAAAAATTGTATAATTTTCATAATTTTTTCATATATACTTTGATTTGTCCTAATTTAATATGGGATGCAATTTCTTTGACATAGAAGGACGACATTTTATTTTAATATATCATATTTACTTTTAATTGATTTATTTTTAAAATTAAAATTATTTCATTTAAATTTTATATTTAAATAAAATAATATAACCTTATCTAATAAGAACATCACATGTAAAACTTTCTATACTGTTACTTTGTTAGTCTGTTACTCTTTTATCGCAATCATTTTATTAATTTGGCGATAAAGTATGGGTAAATATTACAAACTTATGCGAATCACTCTTAATTATCAAGTTCCTCTAAATTTTTTAATTTTATATCAATTGTATCCCAAAAGTTAGCATTAATATCCATAAAAACATATTTTAGTTTAGTGGAAAATTATGTATTAATTAACCATAAAAAAGATATTAAGTAATAAATACAAATAATACAGTGATCATTGAAATATTAAAAATTTGAAAAATATAAAAATCATATAAAATGAATGATAATTGTTTCACTTCCTTTGTATCCCTTCCGATTATTTTCTTTGTCTATTTTATTCTAAATTTGCTTACACTTTTCATTAAAAAAATAAAAGAAAAAATAATGAACATCTAAATTAATACTATAACAAACTAAAGCGATCTTGATAATATACTCAAATTTAAATTAAAAATAAATCACCGTTAATTATCAAAACATATTAATTTAATTAAAAATTCTAATTGAAATTCTGTCTGTTATTATTGCATTAATTCAAATGTTTGTTTTTTTTTTTCCTAGAAATTGCAAGTTTGTGAGATGCACTAATAAATTTAGTGGAAATAAATTAAAAAGAATAATTCATTTTTCTAAAATTTTTTATAATTATTATTATAAAAAAAAAATCATTTTTATTTCTAGCATGTTGCTCAACTTACTAATTTAAAGTAATCTTTATTGGTACGAGTCTTAACCATACAGAACAATTAATTTAATTTATTTAAATTTTAATTATAAAATTATATTGTTTAATTTTTTTTTATTTCAAATTAAAAATAATAATTTTTTTATTTTAAAAATGTAATAAAAATATAAAAAAAATTAAATATTAATTTTAATAAATTTTATAATAAAAATTATTTTATTAAAAAATATATAATTAATTTAATTATATTATATTATATAATTTTTATTAAATATTATATAATTTAATTTTAATATAATTATATTTAATTTATTCTCTTGATAGTGGCTATTGACACTTGGGCAATTTTGAGGGTGCATGGTGATGAATTGTACTTTCCTCACTTTATAATTATCTTAATCATTTTTACTAACTTAAATTAGAAATAACTTAGTAAAAAAAAAAAAAATTGCATATTTTAATTTTTTTTAATTTATTAAAAAAATATTTTTTATTTATTTATTTTTAATTAAAAATTTTAATTATATAACATATATTTTTTAAAATTTTATTTTTAATTTTTTAAAAAATTAAAAATATATATTTTTTATAATATAAATAAATATATATTTTTTATCATTTTAAAAATATAAATATATATTTTTTATTAAAAATAAAAAAAATTAATTATATAATTAAATTATTTAAGTGGATGCCTATAAAAAATTAAATAAAAGAAAAAAAAAAAAAAAATCATATTTTACCTTCACGGCGCTAGCTCTTTTTCTTGATCTTCGTTTTAAAAGCTTTCAGGGTCTCACCTCCTTTTAACCTTTTCTGATCTCCCTCTCTTTGAAGTTTCCTACAAACCTGTCAAGGAAAGAGGAAAGAATTGAAGACCAAGAACTCTCAAATTAAGATTATATATTTTTTCATCTACTCCCTTTACGGCCTGCGACGTACTTTGGCCATAAATCCTAGTGTAAACTCTAAACCGATCAACAGAAGCCCAAAGAGCAGAGTCTTATTGTATAGAAACAGAGTTATAGATTATTTTTAATTAATTAGTTAGAAAAAGAAGAGGAACGATATATGGATAGTTTGTGCTTGAAAACTGGGATTCATGGGATAGCAACACCGATCTCAGCTGGCGGAGGGATTGATGTTCGTCCTAACCCAAATCAGGTAAGTGCGATGGGGAGGTCTGCATTGGAGAAATCAACGACGGGTCAGAAGAAGAAGACGCCATTTTCGAGGTTCTCGTTCAAGTACCCTCTGAAATCTCTTTGGCCCGAAAAAGTAAGAGTTGGGTATGATGGTTTGGCTCTAGATGACGCCGTCTTGGTGGAGAACGGTGAAGTGAAGGCCGGCGATGAAGGTGATAATGGAACAGTTGGGTCGGAGGGGCAAAGTGAGAACTGGGTTTTGAAGATTTTGCATGCTAGATCATTGTGGAGGGAAGAACCGGGGAAGAAGATTGCTGGCCATATGAAGTCATATCAAGAGGAGAAGGATGTAGTTGGTTTTGGTGTTGCAAATGATGAGAGAAATGAAAGCAATGGGCATGATCCTAATTGCGAAGAGTCAGAAGCTTGTGATTTTTGTAGAGGAGAAGATGATGATGAAGAAAATGAGGCTGAAATTGATAGAGATTCGTTTAAGCAGTTGCTTCGTAGAGTCTCTTTGGCCGATGCTAGGTTATATGCTCAAATGTCATATTTGGGAAACTTGGCTTATGATGTCTCCAAAATCAAGGTACATAATTTCCGCCATCTGGCATCTACGATCATAATAGTTCTTTGTTTGTCAATACTTTGTTAACAAACTTTCTTAGATTCTTTTCTTATGCGGTTCTGAAATTGATCTGAATATGTTCAAAATCTCCACGTTCCAAGTTCTCAAATTTATGCGATGACTGGTCTTTTTTTTTTTTGGTTGCAAATCTTAGTACAGGAGGGTTTAAGAATTCATTTTGACAATTTTGTAAAGACGAAGCTCATTGACCGAAGTTTGGGGTTAAATTTAATCATCTAACAAAAATAATGCTATGTAAAGATTATTTGCTTATATACAGTGCGTTTTGTTTTTTCTTGCTTTCTACTTCTAATTCATTAAATGTGTAATCTATGCTCCATGATACAATGATAATTACTAAGAACTTCTACAGTAACTTATTTTGATATTCGTTGGTTCAGTCAGGAAATCTCTTGAGACGTTACGGTCTACGTTATGTGATTTCATCAATTGATAAAAGGGTATTAGCTGCAAAAGCTGAGAAAAAGCAGGAAACTCCCGAAGTTCAAGTAACAGAAAGAAATCCAGAGGATGACAATGAAGGAAAAAATTATGAGAACCATAGATACAAAATGAGTGCTTCTGCTGCTTCTTATCTGTATTCTCATACAAGAAGCACACTGCCTTTCAAATCTTTAAATACTGAAGATGGTAAAGATTTGGCCAATGAAAGTGGTGGGATGATAAACTCAGAAATGGCTAATCTCATGGCAACCACTGACTCTGTCACTTCTGTGGTTGCTGCAAAGGAGGAAGTAAAGCAGGCTGTTGCAGATGATTTGAACTCAACAAACTCATCACCTTGTGAGTGGTTTATATGCGATGATGATAGAAGTGGCACCAGAATTTTTGCCATTCAAGTAAGGAATATTAAGAAATTTTGGTCTTTTTGGGTTTTGTTACATTTTCATTAATATAGACGACCTTCATTTTAAGACTTGGCATATCGATGCATTTTAGGTTAATAATTTTTGTTTAACAGCTAAGTGAATGCGATCATGAGATACTAGTTAGGACACCGTTTGTGATCATTTATCACATGCTATCCTTCCATGTTCTAATCTCAGTTTGTTGAATATGCAGGGATCTGAGTCTCTTTCATCGTGGCAAGCAAATCTACTTTTTGAGCCCATAAAGTTCGAGGTAAACTTCGATTTTTCTATTCAATTGAGGGTTTTGGGTGAATGTAGAAGGTTTTGATTGAGTTATATTAGGTGACGTAATGATGCATCTTCTTCTTTAGGGACTTGATGTGCATGTGCATAGAGGTATATATGAGGCTGCAAAAGGTATCTACGAACAAGTGCTTCCTGAAGTTCGTGAACACCTTAAGTCTCGTGGAGGTCTTGCAACCTTTCGTTTCAGTGGCCACTCACTTGGAGGAAGCTTGGCACTATTGATAAATCTTATGTTATTGATACGGAATGAAGTACCAGTTTCTTCTTTACTTCCTGTTATAACTTTTGGAGCACCATCTGTTATGTGTGGAGGTGATAATCTGCTTTGCAAGCTTGGATTGCCACGAAAGCATGTTCAAGCAATCATGATGCATAGAGACATTGTACCCCGAGCTTTTTCTTGCAATTATCCTAATCATGTAGCAGAATTTCTCAAGGCTGTTAATGGGAACTTCCGAAATCATCCTTGTCTCAATAATCAGGTATAATATCTCTGTCTTTTATCAGTCGGGGCTATCAAACCTAAATATTTGTCCCCTCATTATATAACATATTTGACCTTACATGCACTATTCTCTGTTGCAGAAGTTACTTTATGCTCCAATGGGCGAGCTTTTGATTCTACAACCAGATGAGAATTTCTCTCCGAACCTTGACCTACTTCCTTCAGGCGCTGGTCTGTATCTTCTAAGTTGTGATGCCAACAATGCTAAAAAGCAGCTTCGAGCTGCAAAGACACTGTTCTTTAATTCACCACATCCACTAGAGGTTTTACGTGATCGTTCATCATATGGTTCAGACGGATCCATTCAGAGAGACCATGACGTGAATTCATATTTGAAATCTGTAAGAGGAGTTATTAGGCAAGAGCTAAACGACATCAGAAAGGCGAATAGAGAGCATCGAGACAAGGTTTGGTGGCCCCTCCTAACAATGCGCAGTGTGAATGCTGGTATTTTGGCTGGAAGGTCTGTTGTATCAATCAACATGGGTGAAAAGCAGTCCAACTTTTCAGGCATTATGCAAACTGGAAGAGAGTCTTTGAAAAGGTTCAGTAGATTTGTTGCGTCACAGCATATGCGTTTGTTTGTGGTGCTTTTGTTCCCAGCACAATTATTAGTGTTGGGAACATTCAGTGTGTTCGGCTTCCGCTGAACATCCGGTCTATGAAAGGCTGGCATATATTGTCTCTCTTATTTATTATCCCAGCACGATTATTAGTGTTGGGAACATTCAGTGTGTTCAGCTTCCGTTGAACATCCAGTTTATGAAATAGACTGGCATATACTGTCTCTCTTATTTCTTATTTATTATTGTAGTTGTAAAGCTGAATAGCTGGAATTTATTCTTTATTCTTTATTCTTTATTCTTTATTCTTTATTCTTTCTTTTGCAAAACTTGTTGCTGTTAACTATCAATATCAATATCACTACAAGAAGAGCTTTTTGAGAAAAGCAGCATATTTGGGTTTAATAATTTGCTTTTTTTTTTTTTCTCTTTTCTTTTTTAGTTGTTTTTGGGTCCAGTTTAATAGTTTTAAGTTTATACGACTTTTTTTATTGGATTGATTTAATCATTTGGTATATAAATAGTTAAATTATTTATCTAATTTTACTTTTAATTTTTTAATAAAAATATATATATTTATTTTTTTAAAACATTAAAAAATATATGTTAAAAATAAATATGTATTTTTTTTTTCTTTTTCTTTTGAGAAAGGTTAAATTTCATGTATAAATAGTAGGAGGTTATGACATGTAATTGGACGTTATTTTAATTTTTCAATATTTGGTTATAACCTTTTCTGTTTTGGCAATTTAGTCTTATCCTTTTTTTTCTTTTGAAATAGACGAGACGTTTAATTAAGATCAAAGAGAACCAGAACTATCTGATACGTAAACAATCCGGGTAGATTTGCATACATTAGCAATGAAGTGCCTTAAAAGAATGGACAAGTTAAGTGGACTGAAGAGAGTCTCCTTCCAATATAATTCTGTCTAAACTCTCTGTTTTTTTTTTTTTTTTTTTTAAATAACATACATTACAAACTCACACATACCGTAACCATGCTGCTACAACACAGGACTCTCTATCCCATTACGAGAGCAAGGTTTGCTTTTAAATCTTTTAATCCGACGATTTGGTTTCAAAACATTTTTAAAGTTAATTGATTTAGTCTTCATATATATATTTAATTTGACTCTTAGGTAATTTAGGCTCAATAAAACAGAATATCTTAGGTAATTTAGGTTTCAAAACAAAAAATCTTATCTTTCGTTTCAATAATTAAGGCTTTGTTTGATAACAATTTTAATTTTTGATTTTTGATTTTTTTCAAGTGATTTTTTAATCAGACATATTTAGTAACGATTTATAATTTTGATTTTTATATTTTTCAAAAAATCACTACCAAAATATAGAGTGATTCATAAATCTTTAGAAATAAGATTTTTTAATCAGATTTCATATTTTTAATTTTTTTTTTTTACCAAATATTTTTTCTAGATAACAAATTAAGTCTTGTACTTTTGTATGATTAAATATTGGAAAAAATGATTAAAAATTTCAAATTTATAAAAAATAACTAAAAATTTCCTACATTTTTAAAATTTTTTGAAAAAAAAATAGAAATCATTATCAAACCTGAAACCACTTGAAAGTGATTTCTAATTTTTTTATTAAAAATTACTAAATAGAAATTGTTATAAAACATATTTGTGCTTATTTTTATAAAAGAATCAGAAATTATAAAATTAATTATTTAATTATGAATTATAAATTAATTTTTAAAAAATATTTGTATTGTCTAAGTATACCGTCATAACTGAATTGATCAAATTGAAATAGGAATGGGGACAAACCGACAAAATTTCTTTCAAACGTTAGGAATGAAATAGATATGGTTAAAATGCTGGAAACTTAATTCGTCAGATTTGGTACTTAAAGGTTATCTATTTGACAAAGTATATTCATTTGTACCTTCATTTTAAAAACAATATTTTTTTTGCACTTTTATTTAATTAAAAATATTTAATTAATTTAATTTTAAATAATAAATGTAAATTGATAAGTACTGATTTATCTTATAAGATATATATATTTTTTTTTGCCTAAGAAATCTTGTGTATATACTCGATCGTTTCACATGTAAGAAAGAATCCCCATCAATTAATTGATTGTCATTGCCAAGATGGTTATATTCCATGTAGCACGCAAAAAATGCATCGAAAGGTACATTCAAGAGAGCTTATCAGCTCAGCAATGAACGATAAATCATAGTTTAAGCACGTGCTATTTCATAGTGGCAAAGCTCAACTTTTCAAGCCTATGGACCATTTGGGAGAGCACGTAATGTAAAATTGTGGAACTATAAAGGAGACAAAATAAGGTTCTCCAGTCCAATTCGGCAAAGCACTTTTGGTATCTATCCATCCAACAAAGCAGACTAAGCTAAGATATATTGTCGGGATAACTATCAGTCCAACAAGGCGAACTTGGCCCCGGGTTTGCACTCTACATGATATTTGCCTATTTTAGGACGCTCTCGAATTTTCCACCACCTCTTTTGGATGAGTCTAGTTTGGCAGTGCCTTGGTGGTGACTCATCGAGTTTCTTCCATTTTTTACACGTGGTGCATGATATTAGGGGACAAAAAGGAATTACAAACTGCGACCATTTAAAAAGAATAATGGACATCACGCTTGAAAAATAGGAGTAGAAGAACAAAGACAAATATGTTTTCACTTCAGTTACAGACGACATATTAGAAAATTGATTGACCTGAAAAATGAAATTCATTGCATATATATTGGTAATATAAAAAGTGATCATTTTGATAGATAATAATGGTTTAATCAATGAAACTAAAATATGATATTTATTTAAAAATAACCTAAGTAATTAAAATTTTATGTTTCATATTTTATCAGTTTTCTTTATTTGATTTTGTTTTAGGTAAATAAAATAAGAGAAAAACAATAGTATTTATATGGACATGTCAAGTTGTGAAGACTATAATATTATTAATGAAGTTTTCCTTTTACCCTTATTCATTTATCTTTATTGCTATATATGTTTTGCACATTGAGGGAGGAACTTCGTTATCTACTTTTGCAATTAGTCGCTATTTTTAATAATTTTTTCAGAATATTTTAGATAATTGTGTAGAAATTAATGAATATACGGAATCTAAATGCATGTATGCTTGATATAAACTATATGAATCCAATGATAAAATTGATTCTCATGACTAGGAAAAATATTGTAACATGTTCGTTAAGATACTTACATTAATCTTGTATATGCTTGCTATTTTTTGACTATTTTGATTCAATTTATGAACATTGCTCGTGATGCTTGCTTAACATTCTTATTAGAAGAAAATTTAGTGTGAATTATGTTAGCTGACTAGATCTTTCATGTTTTATAATTTATTTGATTATCACTTGAGACAAAATCATAAATAATATTTAGCTTTATAAATAATTTATGTCTTTATTTGTATTGATTGAGTCTTTCAAGCTAACTATTATTTTTATCTTAGTCATTTATTTGAACCTAATGAAATGTCATTTGTATCTTTAAATCACATATGAGCCTAATAGAAAATATATATTACCTTTACCTTGACTTTTTAGCTTGTGTGTAAATATAATCATTTATTATGTTATAGTGTAAGGTAAAGTGTGGTACACCTTATTAAAAAAAAATTTGATAATATCATTTATAAAAGCAAAAAGGAAATAAATTTATGGGTGTTGTGATATTGCTAAAAGAAATGTGAAATAAAAGATTAAGACATGATAAGATATGGTGGACTAAAATATTTAATAAAAGTTCAATTACATGGTAAATAATGCATGATAAATAAAAATTAAACTAAGGTGTAAAAAGAGCCTAAATATCACCACTTATCTACTCTATCTAAGCCTTACTTTTCAAGCATGTAAAGTCTTTTTGATCTTTAGTGAAATGCATAATTTACATTAGTAGAGAGAAATGTAAAAAGTAGATATATGAAATGTGTTCTAAGACTTAGTTCATTGGCATGCTCATATAAATTGATTTCATGAGTATATTGGACAGCATTTGTGCAATTCATACACATACGAATCACTTCAGCAAAAATCTTATAGATATTTGTATTAATGAAACATTAATTGATGACATGTAAACATTTTTATAATATGATTGCACAATCTTTAAGGAGGATAATTTTTATTAAATATGCATGTATTAGAGGATAGATATTTATGAATATATTACCCATGTTTGATTAGTGTTTTGTTTTTTAATATTTAGCTTTGACTTTGCTTAAAGACAAGTAAATAGTTAAGTTTGAGGGTGTGATAACTCTATAAAAAATAGAGTTATTTAATCACCTTCAAGCTAGCTATATTTGTCTTATTTATGACTTAATACGATTAAAATGATTGAGTTTATATTCAATTGTATCAATGTAAATAAAAGGACGACAAACAGAGCAAAAACGAGCTTAAATGGAAAAAAAAATTATATCGTGTCATGGTGTGGCATTTATATGGGCCATAGCACCCGAGTTCTTGAACACACACTAGAAGCAAAGAGGTTCAAGTTGCGGTGCACACTTATTTAAGCAGTGACAAGCGTTGTTTTTCTGTGCGTGAAACAAGCCAAATTTTTAATTTTTTATTTAAACTACAATTATTTATTCTCTAAAATACTTATCATATAAATATACCTTTTAGTAAACAAATAAAAGAATTCAACATAGTTCATCAATAATCTAAATCTTTAAAGAAATAGGCATTAGGTTTAAAGAGGGACAAATCAGGAGAAGAATTGAAAATTTAAGATTTTAGGGTTGATACTCGCCAAGAGATTGAATGTATCATTTTTTTTATGTTTATATTTTATTTTTTCTCTTGTATGTTTTATCAATTTTGAGATTTATTGTTATGTGATTATAAATAGTTAAATTTATTGTTAAAATTCTATTGAATTTAATTTCTTTATGTAATGAATTAGTTTATTCCTTTGTTATTTGTGATATATCAATAACTTCTTATTATTATTTTCAATCTAGTGAAATAATTAGATAATGAATATCGAGAGATCATCTTATTATTAGTTATGATTAATTAATATTGGATATTTTATTTAATCTGATTTGTATGTCAATAAGTGTCTAGCTATCAATTATACCATAGAGATAATTAGGTAGTTTTGAGAAAAGTATTTAATTACTTATATTGATTAAATAACATGCATAATTTATAAGCAGCGATGCACAATTCTATGTGTAAGTGGTCCATAAATGTATTCTTAATAAGTAACATGCAATTTAATTAACATGACAGATATGATTAAATTAATTATTATATTGTATGTAGATTACTTGATAAATGAATACATGATATTGTAGTGCTTTAGTTCAAATATCATATCGTGAATTTCTTGAGATAGTAAATTAATTATTGCATAGGAAATTAAGAGATAATGAATTCCTAATACTCTTTTGTATTTAATTAGTTAGTGTAAATGTATATAATAAAATATTATAAATATTATATTTTTATTGTTTTTATCAATAAATTATTTTAGCTTAAATAATATAATATAACTATAGTTCCGTATTTAAATTTTTAATAATTCAATATAATAATTTTATCTTTAAATATTTATATACGTTATAAATGCACTAGTAGATTTCATGTCACATAGTTTACCGTCACGACTTGCAATCACATAATTATCAATAGACTTACCTATATCTATACCTAATTACCTACTATTACAGAGAACCACCGGAACAAAGTTTATGAGCTGTAACCTACCCAGTGCCAACAATCATCTATTCTCAACTCCAACTAATATGTTTGAGCAGTAACCCTTGCGCTTCCAAGGTTACCGAATAATCTTTGGGCAACATAAGAAAATTCCATTGACAATTATTCTGAAATGCTGTAGTTTATGGGTAAACGGTTATTTTATTAATGCAGTTCAATCATACATAACTTAGCCAAGAAACCATAAGAAAGTATTTCGTAGATAGAATACATACAGGTACTTTTCCAATCTTCACAATCTTTTTATCCGGTGGCAACAGTACATTTTCCTTCAATGAAGAAAAAGAAATTACAGATTGATTTTACCTGCTAAGTACCATGAATGCATTGCAAGGCAGCCAAATGCAAAGATGTTGGCCAGAGATGACAACCCATGAATCATTCCAAATTTCTTATTCATTGCTGCAAGCTTTGTATTCGTTTTTGCAACTTCCATATTCTTTGACCGCCCAGTTTCATTCCCAATGTTCTCTTCCCTTTCAATCTTATGTCTTTCCTTCATCATCTGCACCACAGAAAAGAGTAACAAGATACATTTACTAAGCAGGTTATCGAAATAAATAATAGAATACTTCGTGATGATAACTATGAGTACAGAACATTTTCTTTTTTTCTTGACACCATAACAGCATTGTGAATGAACAATTCAACTTCTGAAGCTATTCAGTAAGCGTTAAAAACTACATAAGCAAAGCTTATGCATTGAAATTCACATTGTCATTCTTTTGCAACTTATTTGTCGGGCTGATGTTAAGGTCAATAACAGGCCATCTTGGAAGATGTCCTATCGCATGATGGAAAGCTATGGTAACTCAAGGCTTGACCAGAAAAAGCCTTTCAAATTCATCGACATTCTTCAACAACTATGCTGGGAAGTGGGAGCTAAGAGAGATAAACCATGTTGCTAAATCATGCCACTCAGATGACATGATGGTTCAGGTAACTATATTTGATAGCCTTCAAAAATCACGATGGATTCAAAAGACAATCTAAATTGAGCAAACACATGCCATTTTGATAGATAAATAGGTGGTAAACTCCAACCAAATATCCATAAAGATTACATGATAAATGCACGAGACCATGAACAAATACATCAAGGAACGTGGATATGAGAGAATAACTTTACCTCAATGGTCATGGGTGTAAAAACAAACAAATTGATAAGACTAAAAACGAATGCAGACAGCAAAAAACTAAGCTGGTATTTCTCAGCAGTGGCTGCAGACTTCCATGGGTGCAGATACCCAAATGATGCCACCGATATTGCACAGCACATACCCACCATTGTGAAATATGCAGGGAACATTTTGCCCTGCAGATTACCAAATTGATGCCTTGGAAGATACCTAAAAAAATTCACACCAAGAAAATTCATTACTAACAAATAGCAAAATCAGGAAAACGACCCTAAGTCCCCCAACTTTCTCAAATAAGAACTTTAATCGTACATCTTTAAAATGTACATTTTAGTGATACAACTTTTATAGAAAATGTACAATTTAGTCTTATAGCTCTTATAAGAAAAGATAAATTTAGAGTATTATTTTATTAACAATTAATACATATGTACGAGTTGCATGCATGTCTTTCAACTTACAACAACTCCTGTCGCATTGTCTTATTTTCCAGCAATTTCAAATACCAATTTCTTATTTGGTGGAAAACTAAAGTGTATCTTTTTTAGTTTTGGGACCATAATCCATTTTAGAAGTTGAAGAAAAATGACTAAGTGCATATGAGAACTTGACGCACTGTAGGGTCACTCTCCTGCAAGGATCTTTCTAACAATGATCATGACAAACCAAACAACCAGCAAGAGAAACATAAAGCTTTGGATTGACATAGCATCATTGAAATGAATAATACCAAAAACATCAGAAATTAAAATTTGGTGGAACTGCCGCAACATGCAAGTTATTTGAAAGAATAATTGCCACAAATTCACAGTTTACATTTCGTTCATGTCATGTCCCAATCAATTTATCAACACCTATTAACGTTACAGGGAAGCTAAGAGCTCCGAGCTTAATCCTGGTCAAACAACCAGAAATTGTAGGCTCCATCTTAAATTTTTGCCAAAAGTGGTATAAGTTCAAACAAAGAAGAAAATCAAATTTCCTCTTTGACTCTGTTTCCTCAACTTCTCAAGCAAACAAACACAGAATCTTAAAAGGAAAACTAGGAGAATACGTACTTGAACATGATTGTACCACCGATGAAAGTGACCCAAAGAGCCGCGCCCCAAGCCGTAGAGAAGCAGAGGAGATGAGCCAGTTTAAGATAGGTGGAGAGCGTCGGTGAACTCAGACCGTCAGATTTCGATCCAAAGGTCTCAGGCGAAAACAGTACTCCGACTGCTAAGAACGCCACAGCTGTTAGGAATCGTGTTAACCAAGCCATCGTTGATTCTTCTCTCTGTCTCTCTATCTCGAGTCACTTATAATCGGATTCTAATAAAATTTTGCAAAGATTGAAATTACAAGAAGAAGGTTCTAGATTTTAATGCTCTGCGGATTGGCCGTAGGTCTGCTCAATGCTCGCTGGATAGTGGTTGGTGAGCAACTTTGATTTCTACTCTTCAAATTACTATAGTCCTATCGATGTTTCTCGTGGCACAGTTTTGAGCTAAAAAAATTCGTGTACCTTCACTCATTTGAATAATACCGCCGCCGCCCAAAACTGACCGGAGACTCAGGCGATGACTTTCTCGTAAGGGTGATCAAAATCTCCCAGACCAAACCAATTGTTTTAATTTTATTATTTGGAAAAAGTGGGAGAATTTCGGTGCAAAAATTGCTGGTAGTTTTTGAGTGGGGTATTAAAAATTTAATAATTATTAAAAAATATATTTAAATTTATAAAATTATTAAAATATTATTTATATAAAATATAATAAGTGGAATTACATCAATAAAATTATGATAAATTTTAAAATTTTAAATTTTTAATATTATTTAATAATTATTTAATTTTTAGTGCCCATTTAAAGTTAATAAATTTTTATAAATTTTGAGCATAATTAATTAACCATTGCTACACTTCACTCTTGTTATTTTATTTTTGTTCTTCTTTTAAAAAAATTATTAATATTAAGTTAATTTAATTTTTATTTCTTTAAATCTTACAAAATTGAACCAATTAAATTTATTTATTATTTTTATATTTATATTATTATTTTATACAATTTATTATTAAAATTATTAGATTTTTTTGAACCGTCAAATTTTTTTTTTTTGGCTAGAGGTAATAGGCAAAAGCCTTTGAACCGTCAAACTTGATCATCACTAATCCATCAAATTATATAATTTTCTCTTAATTTTTTCTTGTGTTCTTTTTATTTCTCATGATCATCAATCTCATCTCTACAATTCCCAGCTGTCATCAGCTTCTCTCACCAATCACCAATCGTTATTAGTCCCTCTAGTTTTATTTTCATTTTGTTATGTTTATAATTATGTCTAAGAGGATAATTGTTTTTATTTTCGGCAATATTTTAGAGTTAATTTTAATCTTTTAATTTATTAATATGTGATAAAAGTATTTTACCTTTTTTTTTTTTTCATTATAGCAAATATTTAAGAGATAAAAATATTTTACCTATTAAAGTTTGAATATTTAAGAGTCATGCAAGAAATTACTGACCAAATATTCTATCTTATTTTTTTTCTTATTCATATGACATTTATTCTATATTATTTAATTATTTATTTATTATAACTATAATATCTTACCTTTTTTTTTTTTTTGCAAGATAGAATTTATATTGCATAAATAATGTCATAGATGACTTGAATATAAAAATTAATAAATTTTGTCAAGTAAATTATTACTATTTTTTATTATCTATTTGCTCTATTTTTAAATGTTTTATCTTTAAATTTATGATTCAAAATAAAATTAATATTAAAAATTATAATATAGGAGTTAAAAAAAAATTATTAGATTTTTTTTTTTACCCAATCAAAAAAAAAAAGAAGAAGAAGAATTAGTTGGTTAATAAATCTATTAATTTATTTTGATTTATTTTTAAATTATATTAAATTTGAGTGTGAACCCAAATCAATCTACATAAGCACTCTCCTACTTTCTCGGACATAGCTTGTTCGGCCCATTACTTCCTCATATTTGGGCCTCAATTTACCTAAAAAGGATCTGCAATGCCCAATATGGTTCCTCTGGGCGAGAGCAGATGGTTGCATAGTCATAAATTATGGATACGTGTCGAAGATCTATATATTGTCAGTTCAACGTGGAGCTACCTGGTCCCCAGATGATTAAGATTAACCTCCCGCCAGTGAACTGAACTCAAAAACATAAAATTAAAAGAAATTCCGTCTTTCCCTCCCTTGAAAATTATCAGTCTTCTTCAACAAGTTTTAGTACCAAACAAACAAACTTAAAAGTCCCCATTTATTCTTATATGGCTCCTTGAGGATTTCGATTCAGTAAATACAAACTAAGGCGGATCTGGCATTCTCATTCCTAGCTTAGGGATGTTCTAAACTTCACATTTTTTTTCCCTTCTAATCTCAGCTGTTCTCTCTCTATTTTTTTAATAAATAATTATTTATATTCCTTGAAAATACTATTTCCGATGTTGGGAAATCCCTCGTTGAGAATATTTGAAGGTGTCCACTTCGTTCTGTTTGGATTTGATCATATTAACGAACAGAAGGTATTTCCCTTTCTCTCTGAGATTGATGTTTTCGATTTTATTTTGAATAATTTTTCCTTTTTTTTTTTTTTTTTTTTATAAGGTTGGGCTTTTGGGTTGTGAATTTTTTTTTATATTTAATTAACTATTTGAATGTGAATTTGTTCAATTGGTTTAGTACTTCGTCTATTTTAATTTTTAGTTTCTTCAAATGTTTAGGTTCGTTCCAAGCTATTAGCAGGCGGCGGAGTGGATGTTGGTCAGTATAGTCCAGATTGCACCCATCTCGTAGTTGATAAGATTACTTCTGTACGTGCTACTTGTTTCTCTGTTTTCTTTTTGGGTACTTTTAATTAATGGTTGTTTTATTTGGTTTTCAATTAAGACTTACCGTATCTCCCTGAAGACATGGATAATTCATTCATTCTTTGTTAGCGAGAATGTGAAGGAACAAAAAAAAAAAAAAAGGGATGCATTGGATTGTATCATAATTTTTCAATTGATTTTATGCTTATTGTTCACAGGATAATCCTATATGTGTTGCTGCTCGGGAGGACGGTAAAATGGTTGTGACGGTTTTATGGGTTGATCATAGTGCTGATATTGGAATGCCTCTTGAACCCAATTCTGTGGGTTCTTCTACTTAAAATTCTTCATTATTTTTAGAATAATTTTTTTTTTTTTCAATCCGCAGTCATCTTCCATGAAATATTCTTACAGGAGTTTTTTTCTACAGATAATGTACAGGCCACTTAAGGATTTGAATGGTATTCCTGGCGCCAAAAGTTTGGTTATTTGCTTGACTGGATATCATCGACAAGACAGAGATGACATTATGGTATGAATTCACTTCTTATTATAAATTCAATTTTTTTTGTCTATTTAGTTTTCTCTATTTAAGGTTGATGAAGTATTCTCCTGTAAGAACATATTGTCATCAAGTCATCCTCTTGTTTTTTTCAGACAATGGTTGGTTTGATGGGCGCAGAGTTCTCTAAGCCATTGGTGGCACATAGGACTACTCATCTTGTTTGCTACAAATTTGAGGGTAATTCTTTTTTTTTTTCCCTTGTTAAGGCCTAAATATATGTATCTCCAGTTATAGACACTTGTATGACCTCACTGTTCATCAAATTCTCCTGGGAAATATAGGTTGTAGGTGTTTTGTCCAGATATGGGATTGAATTGGAAATAACGAAATTCTATATTAGCACCAATAAAGGGTGGAAAAGAAAATTCTATGGTGCATGCCTGGTTCTTTATCTCATGAATGCTACACCTGCCCTATGAACATCATTCTTTATTTTTCTCATCGACCTTAGATGCTGTACTAAACATTGTTGGAACTCTTTGTAGGTGATAAGTACGAACTTGCCAAGAAGTTGCGGAACATAAAGCTTGTCAACCACCGTTGGTTGGAAGATTGGTATGTTTTTGTTCATTCTTTTTTGTTTTGAACTGAAAAGTTTGATTTGCTCAAGCAACATCTATCCATACTTGAAGATAACCAAAGCTCGCAACCTTTGTAATTCTGCAGCTTAAGGGACTGGGAAATTCTTCCAGAAGCTAAATATAACAAAAGGTGAGTTTCAATTTCAATTAGGATATTTTACGATGATGCTTCTTAATTTGATGTGCTCAAAGAGACATGGAGCTTCTCTCCATCTTAGAAATATCTTATAAATTATTTAGATGATTAAGCTGCATTTATTTCCTGAGTTGTCGTCCTCTTTTTTAATCAGTGGCTATGAGATGGAGTTAATGGAAGCAGAAGCCAAGGATTCTGAAGATGAGGAAGAAGAAACATTTGTGAAGAAAATTGGGGTGACAAATATGCACAAGACTCCCTACAGTATGAAAATTGCCGTGCCTGAGGCACAAGACTGTCCAAAACTAGTGGATAATGTATCAAATGTTTCGGGCAGATTTGACTGCTCCCGTGGGTTCAATAAATGAGCTTAATTTTTTGGACATGTCGGATATTGGGGTTGACAATGCCTTCGGGAGTAAATCTGAGCAAGCCTCAAAAGTTGGTAACACTTTTACTCCATATAGTATGAAAACTGTCATGCCAGAGGCACAAAATTTTTCAGAAGTATTAGAAGAGGGATTGACAGGCAATGCCAATGGGAGTAAATCCAAGAAAGCCTCAAAAGTTGCTAATTCTGTTGCTCAGATGCTTTCCCATGAGGATGGTATTCCCATCATGGATTCTACATCTGGTGAGCTACCTGATCCTAATTGCAGAACCCCTTGTGGTGTGAATGTAAGAAATGATGTCACATCTAGTTCTGGAACTGGTGAAGGCAACTTGCATTCTGTTGGAAGATTAAAGGCTTCAGGCTACTCCAGGAAAACTTCAAGGAAATTAGGAGAAATATCTAGTAAGGGATGTGGCTCATCTAGAATGTCTATTGGCAAACCAAAAGTCACTGATTATCTTTGCCCTTCTTCCCTGAAGGTGGAACAAGAAAAGAGCAACATTCGTCCTGATTTTGTTGAAGATACTTACAAACTAACCAATTCAGATTTTGGAGGTGTTTTACCACAGAAAAGGACCCTGACTGGTTCTTGTGCTACCCCAAAATCACCAAAGATATGTAGGGATTCAAAATCATGTGGTGTTAGGAGTCCACAGACAGGTAGTAAACTTGCCAGGCTAGAATCTCCAATTGGTGGTTTAAATGAGGCAGATAATAGCTGCTTTTCCCTTTGGGAGAGTAAATGTTTGCAGGGAAAGAATCATAACTTGGATGCTCCAGAAAAGCATGGAGGGTGTGATGCATTCAATCGATCCCCTTCTCCTGCCAAGTTGTCCTATAAACAGCCTTTCTCCAGTGTTATGGTGTCAGGGTCTGGACCGAACCTTGATCCTGTGCAGAAATCTCCTTTCTCTTGTCGGAGACCAATATGTAGAACCTCACCTGATGCTGTAGGTAGCTTTGTGGTGGGGAAATCTACAGCTGTACTTGGTGAGGTGGAGCAGCCTCAAAATTGTCAGCAAGATGTTGTGGGTTCTGTTGTAAGTAACAGGATTTCAAATGGCAATACATCCAATGATCCTTCTAAAGGTGATTTGGTTGGAAACAGTAACTCGGTTTCTAAACCAGTCAGAAAGAAGACTATTGCCAAAAATAGTTTAGGTTCTAAAACAAAGTTAGCCTCTGGCAGTAACCAAAAGGGTTTCATTTGTTTAGATGAAGGTGCATCTAGAGATACTGCTGAATTTTGTTCAAGTAAGGAAGTTAATGTAAGTTCCACCTTTACTAAGGACCTGGATATATCTTGTCCTACTGTTAATAATGAAACACATGAGGAAGTGCATGCTAAAGATGCTGCTCAGTCTGGAGGTGATACTGACAATAAGAGAGAATCTGTGGATGATGAAACTGAGGCCCCAGAAGAAAAAGTTGGAGAAGAGTGTGAGAATGCACTTTCTGAACTAAAAGCCAGGGAACCAACCAATAAAGATGATAAAGTCCTAAGTACCATATCCTCAGAAGAAGGCAAGAAAGGAACAGAGCATGAAAGTGCAGCTGAACTAGTTGAATCAAAGAACAAAAACAAAATTATAGGCAAGACCAAAATTAAAGTTCCTGGTAGGACAGAGACAATGGAATCTTCTCACCACAAGAAAGAAGAGGCTCAGAATGCCAATGATGAAATGGTGAAATTGGAATGCAAGAAAGGAACTGAGCAGGAACATGTGGATGTGCTGGCTGAAACAAACTTAAGAGACAGTATGAAAAAGACGAAAAGTAAAGCAAAAGGACCTGTTGTAGGCAAAACCAATAATAAAAAAGTTCCTGCTGTGACAGAGATAATGCAATCTAAAGATAACAATGTGGGAGAGACTAAGAATGCCAAAAGTGACAAAGCAAAAGGGGAAGACAAAGTAACAGGACTCCTTGGTAAATCAAAGCGCATTAGTGTACCCAAGAACAAGTTAGGTCACACTAATGAAGCAGAGAAGGAGAATGCGGCTGTTGGCCAGCTAGCTATAAGCAAAACCAAGAAAAAAGTTGAAAAATCAACTGTTGAATCCAATCTTACACCTGTGAAGAATAAATCAAAATCTGTCAAGACCAATCTTCCTGGTCCAGAGGGAATGGTGCTGAACCAAGCTAGAAATGAGCCCGTATGTTTTATTTTAAGTGGCCACAGGTTTCAAAGAAAGGAGTATCAGAAAATTATCAGGAATTTAAAAGGAAGATTTTGTCGTGATTCCCACCAGTGGTCTTATCAGGCAACACATTTCATAGCTCCCGATCCAATTCGTAGGACAGAGAAGTTCTTTGCTGCTGTTGCATCAGGAAGGTAAAATTTCTTGACTTACCATGTCAACGACCGTTATACAATGCTTGAGATTATGATGTTGGATGTTTTATGTGGATACTCTGGAATCAGTAATAGATTATCTAAATGTAATTATATCCACTTTTACGCAGGTGGGTGCTTAAGCCTGATTATTTAACGGCTAGTTCTCAGGCAGGAAAATTCTTATCAGAAGAGCCTTATGAGTGGTACAGCAAGGGCCTCAGTGAAGAAGGTGCAATCAATTTAGAGGCCCCCAGGAAATGGCGGCTCCTGAGGGAGGGAACAGGTCATGGTGCTCTACATGGAATGCGCATTATTATATATGGTGATTGTATTGCTCCACCTCTGGTATGTTTTGCCTTCAACTCTTATTTTTGGTAAACATTAGAACTTGTTCATTTCCTGTTGGTGTTTCTTTTCTTTTCTGAAGAGTACACCACTGCTCGGAAGAAATACTTCTCATGCCTATGTTATGATACAGGATACACTGAAGCGTGTAGTGAAGGCGGGAGGTGGGACTGTTTTAGCAACTTCACCTCCATTTAGCCGCTTCTTCAACTCTGGTGTTGACTTTGTGATTGTTAGTCCGGGAATGCCACGCGTCGATGTATGGGTCCAAGAGTTTTTGAAACATGAGATACCCTGTGTAGTAGCTGATTATTTGGTGGAGTATGTCTGCAAGCCGGGATACTCCCTTGAGAAACATGTTTTATACAATTCTCATGCTTGGGCTGAGAGGTCATTTGCTCAACTGAAGAGTAGGGCAGAAGAGGTTGTTATGGACTTGACTCCACCACAGACTCCGGATGCTAAGGACATATCCTGTGAGATTTGCGGGTCACGTGATAGAGGAGAGGAGATGCTGATATGTGGGAATGAAGATGGTTCTATGGGGTGTGGGATCGGAACTCATATTGATTGCTGTGATCCTCCATTTGAAGATGTTCCAGAGGAAGACTGGTTTTGTCCCAACTGTATTAAAAGTAAAAGCAGTTCAACTGCTGCTAAGAAAAGGAAAAAGGGAAACTCGTCGAACAGGAAGTAATTTTTCACTTATCTAACCGTTTCACCTTTCAGAAAACTTTGTTTTTCTTGTTAATAAATTGTACATTATTTGTGCTGGATGTGGTTGACTTCACTGTGAAATTTTAGGACTCCCTTGTTAGATTTAATCTCTTGTTGGGCGTGTACATAAAAATGAGAAAGGATCTTCAGTCACGTAATAAAAATGGTGGTGATTAAAAGTGAACACTTGTGTCATGTTTTATAATTGTATTATAATTAATTTATTTAATATTTGGTAATGTATAATATAGTCGAATAAAATTAGTTAATAAATATTTTATAAAATAGTATGTAATTTATTCTATATAGTTTTCTTACATATATATATTAATAAAAAAAATTGCAATAGAAGTTTTTTAGATCAAGTCATATATGAATTAATTTAAATCAAATATTTTAGAAGAGGTCAGATTGGATCATCGAGTGGATCATTGTAGACATTTTGCTTCATTACCGATTCGAATCTAGTGGGATCATTGTAGACATTTTGCTTTTATCCTTAATGTAAATTGCAATCAGAAGTTTCCTTTAGATCCATTCATATATGAATTAATTGCTGAAATCCAATATTTTAGAAGTACGTTCGGCCTTTGTTAACACCTTAACTATCGAGTGGATCATTGTAGACAATATTGCTTCATTACCGATTCGAAAATATGTGATTGGAAAGATGCAATATGTAGAAATTAAAGTTGGTCTTCCTTTTACAATTTTAAATGTCATGGGCCTGAAAGAATTAATCACCAACATTTTCGGTACCGTTCGGCCTATCTGTTAACTAGACTAATAACCTACATCAAGTTGGTTTGTGCAATATTTTAGTAAGATAGAAAATATGTGATATGTGCTAAATGAATTGAATTATGATGAAAATTAATAGTATGGTCTTCCTTTTAACAATTTTAAATTTTTAAAAGAATTAATCACCAACATTTTTTTACATGGTATCAGAACTAGATTAATTAACCACATAAAATTCTTTCTTTTTAGTAAATAAGATATAAAAAAGATTGTGCTAAATGAATTGAATTTGTGATATATAGTAATTCTTTTTAATTAATTGAAATTAAATTATTTAACATTAAATCAATTTATTGAATTAAATAATTATCTATTTAATAAAGGTAAAGTATTGAAGTCATGAATTCATTATCTAACCTTTTATCTAACAATTTTTCTAATTATCTAATTAAATAATTAACTATTTAATTAACATTAAATTTCATTTTAAACCTTTCAATCTATTAATTAAATAGCAAACGAGTGAAAGAAAAATGTACGCGCAAAGGGAGGAAGTTGCGGGAGTTATTCAATAACATGTCGGAAGAAAATATACAAGAAAAGGCAGTTTCAATCAAGAAATGAATTAACCAAAAAAAAAAAATATATATATATATATATATATATATAATTGAAGTACGATTCGACACACAAAGGTCAGAAACACTTCAAGGTATTCAAATTATTTACACATCAGCTCATAATATTTTTAAATTTAAAATTAAGTAATAAATATGAATTACGGATCCTATTTATTAACAACTGTAAAGATAATAACACTGGGTTAACGTTATCAGAATTCAAATTTAAACTCAGATCTCAATATAAACTAGTTTTGTTATGGCATGGTTAAACAAATTTAAATCCTAACGACTTAAAACACATATTCTTTGTACCAATCAAGTTTGCAAAAATAAAGTTGTTTGTACCATTCTTCGTTTTTTTTTTTTTTTTTTTAACAAAAGGGAATTTAGTCAGATATTTAGTGCATGATTAATCAACCCAATCCCAGCACAAGAGCATTTGTTTTAGTAGATGAGAAAGCACATGATAGTTTCACATGCTGTCTATCACTGACATCATCATATCTGGCCACGAACTTGCCCTCTTTTCAATGTTCCCAACATTCAAACATCACGTGCTCATATTCGCCCAATCCATTTCTTCTCATCTTAAACCTCCATCCTGAAACCCAAATTCGCTTCCAAATTCACAAGGGCATTATAGTAATCTTCACAGCCGGAATAATAATTGTAAAGGGCAAGTTTCAAATCAAGATATTGTGTGGATCGAAATTTAAAAGAAACAGTATAATATAAAGTTCATGGAGAAGTTGCGTCTTCAAAGTGATCTGTCTCTGACTGAAAAAAGAAAATAAATAAAAAATGGTGATCTCGTGAGAAACAATGTTTAAAAAAAGCAGAAAGTCCTTTACTTTGGCCACAAGATAATAAAATATGCCTGAAATGGTGTGATTTTACAATTTTTTTTTTTTTTTTAACTTATTATGATTGAAATAATAATAGCTTACAAGTCAAGTTTGTGACTAGGAATTTAGCTGCTGAAAATGTGGGTGGTTCTTGATTGCTCATTTAAGCTTAGTAGGGTCGAAATTCAGTAGAGTGAATTATAGAGAGACGTGGAAGCCATGTTTTTTCCACTTGCTCACCAATAGGGACATTTAAATTTATAAAAGGCTCTTATTATTCTGAAATGAGCTAATGTATTGTTTTTTTTTTTGGATCCTAGTCAAGTATGATGAATCGCTATGCTTAATTTTAATTTTATTGTGGATTCCAGCTATTTTTGCGTTAATAATAGATGGGAGTGTTTGATAGAAAACAAAAAGGAGAATGAAACTTCAACAACGTTTTAAATTTAGTGAGAAAAAAGTGGGGTTTTAGGCAGGCATGCAACAGATAGTGATTTGCCATGGCTACTAGTCTAGTACACAGTGTATGCTTTCAATTATCATTTCTGTTTTAGATGCATCTGGGATTAATGTTGACGAAAAATTTCCAGTTGATACTATAATTAAACACATATATTAAGATTAAGTGGTGAAATAATTTTGAAAAATTATTAAAAATAATACTCTTAAAATTTATAATAACAAAATTAACAACTCAATAATATTAAACGTTTAACATTAAACGAGTTTAAATTATCGTCGTTCAATTCGAATGTTCAAAGAAAAACGATATATCAATTATTTTTTTAATTGTAAAATTTTAAATTTAAATACAAAGATACTATTTTTATTATTTTTTTCAAAAATTTTAACATATCTCTCAACTACTAATTCTCCTGCTAGCTTTTTATTAATTCATTCAAATATAATCGGTGATAATGTGATAACCATCCCTCTCACCCCCACCTGGTAAGGCTTTTTCATGTAAAAAAACATAAAATAAAGGGGTAAATGTCAACACAATGTATGTAACAATAATTGAATTATAGTTGAAGAATAACCTAAGTAATGTCTAACGAACTATGTTAGAAAAACGGTGGTTATTGTGAAATTTTTGAGATAAATTATGAGTAATATGTGATAGTATTATTAGTAAATATAGTTGAATTTATAAAATTATATTTATTAAAAAATTGTTACATAAATTAAAATTATAATAAATTTGTGATATATAGGTTGTTAATTTCGACATCACTGTTTAGTGGATTTTTTTAATAGATAAAATGATATTTTATGTTAATTGAGTGTATGACTTAAAACGAAATTACTATAAAATAAAAAATAAAAAAGACTTAAAATGAAATTTTGTAAATATTTTGTGTGTCTCTTCTGCAGTACCAATTATTGATACTTTTGTGGTATTTTAAAATATTTTCACAATTTTATTTATTTTTACAATCTTATCCTCTTGTAATTATAACATGTATTACCTACACTCGTTTAGAGATATTTCACTCATAACTTGCATAACTTGTTTCATTTTTATTTTATTATCAACCACTGTGACCACAATTCAGAGCTAAGGTTAACCACGAATTTTATAGAATTCAAACGCCTTTGTCAATAGACCCAATGTACCCAATCGAAAGTCCATTTTGGACTGATTTGGAAAAATGATATATCATTAAAAAACAAGTTTAGCTCAGTGTTATTTTCAGATTGATTAGGAAATTAAAAAATGGAAAAAATAATATTTTTAAACACTAAATTAAGAGGAGGAGGCTAGGTTTCTGCATTTGCTTAAAAGAGGATCAAAGGATGAAGGAAAGCGCATAATATAAATGCTTGAGTTGCTTGAAAGAAGAAAAGGTGAAAGCAAAATGCAGATAGGTAAAGGGTCTTAAATCACTTGCAACTTAAGCAAGTCATACTTTAAAACGATCAAAAGTAGTGACTTCTAATGTTTTTTCTAAGAAAAACCCTTCAGAATATATATACATAATTTTTTAAGGTCATTTTTTCTATGAATAATCTTTGCATTATTTTATCAGTTGATTATCTGCAAGTTTTAACTTAAAATCTTCTAGACTTATTTGGTACTGTATGTGACATGTATACTTTTATCGATTACAGTTTTTGCTTATGCACTAATTAAATATTTTATTACTTAGCCGACCAATTATAGCTAAGTGGCACTTGGTATGTAAATGAAAGATTTAGAGTTGAGTTTACAAGATGTGTACTGTTATTTAAGAAAAATATTTTAAATTTAATGGTAATAATTCTTTCGTATATAAAATTTTATTTTTAATTTTTATAGATTAAAATATATATATATATATATTTTAATGTGAGAAAAAAATAAATATATATTTTTATATTCATAAGTAAATAAAATAATTAAACTATTTATGTACAAATATTTTATTTGTATATACTTCATAGTTTCAAATCAACTAACTGAATAGTTTCCCAAACAAAATTCAATTGTATATATTAAAAATAAAAACAGCATTCAATTCAAATAACCGATTCTCTATTCATAATAATATCGTTCAACTTATAAAAAGAAGAAGAAGTTAATTCCAACCTAAAAAAAATGAGGATACAGGTTCTTCTTCAAAATTCTATTTATTATTATTAAATAAAATAATGACTCTATTATTATTTATATGATATAAATTTATTAAATATATCTTATTAAATTTTATACTATGTTTATTATTTAATTTATATTTTTATCAATTACAACTTTAAACATAAGTAATGATATATGTTATTATTTATTTAGTTAATATTACCTAACATTACACTCGTTCAATACTTGGAGTAGATTGGATATAATTCTCAATCCAATCATATTGCTTGCTTTTTAATCAAAGTTATTTGTCTTTTAAAGAAAATAAATATGTTAATTTTATACATTAACGATGAATAATTTATCTTCATTCATTGGTATTAAGTGATTAAAGGAGAATCAGCTGGTGATACAATTAGTTAGTTTACTATAGTTTGAACTTAAAAAATAAATTGTGTGCAACAATTTTAGTTAGTATCAGCCGGAGGAGTAATAAATGTGTTAAAAATATTTTTGATTATTTTTTCAATAATTAAGCTTTTATAAAATTAATTCCCAAACAACTTTTAATATAATATAATAGTTGAATTAAAGTTCGGTATTCAAATTTCAGCATTTTAATTGTTAACTTGTAAATGTTTGACATTTATAGTATATAGAAAAATAATAAATATATAAAAATAATATTAAAAAAATAATACTTTTAAAATTTATAATATGAATATATTTTTTAGTAGTTAAAAATTTAAATTTAACATAAAAATATTATTTTTAAATTTATGAGTAATATTTTTTTTATTTAAAAAAATGTGTGCATTAAATGACTAAAAGCTTCTATAATCCCCTATATGAACTGGATTGAGACGAAGACCATTACCCTAAAACTAATCAAAACTTTGTTTTAGAAACAATTGTACTATATATCTTTTCTGGTAAAGTTAAAGAACACGTACTAAAAATATGCACTAATGTCAAATAGACAGAGACCTAAGTCTGCCACTTAGAACTCAATTAAATCCACTTGGCTTTGGATTCTAGGAAGGTTGAAAACGTTATTGATTCTCAACCACCCTATTTAAAGTCCTCCTTGTATGCATACCATCAATCTTCCAACCCCTTTTGCTTTCTCCACAAGCATGCATTAAATTTTCTTAACAAATAAGACCATTTTCATATTATTTAAACTACTGTGTATATATATATATATATATAAAAGCACTTATTACGAAGATACTTTGCGTCACAATGCAGCTTACAAGAGAAGATACAAAGCAAAGTAGTATGAAACCCTGATACCTAAAAACAGAGATGATAGCAAAGTTTGAATGCTGAATTGACATCTCCTTTCAAAGGCTTACTGTTTTTATCTTTTCTTTTCAATCAGCGTGAGATACGTAAAATTTAGTATTATACAATTTCACACCATAGTGTAAGAGATTACTCAATTATTTTAAAAACTAAATAATTTTATAATTTTCAAAATTATTCTATAGTATAAGAATAAATTTATTTGTAAATTTATATGAAAGTAGCATTTAAAAAAAATACTATTTATTGTAAATTTATGATCATCATAAATAAAATAATAATATTTTTTTAAAATAAAATAAAATTAATTCTCTAATAAATTAGTGACCAATTTTATGAAAATGCGTCGTTAATAATATCATAAATTTTATAATATCAAAAACTACTCTTTCTCTTCTATTCATTTTAGCCCTGTACTCAAGAAAAGCACTGACAACCTTTACTCTTCGGTGTGACTTTCCCTTTGTTTTCATATACACAGTTTCCAATGTAATAATCAAAACTGACACCTGTCACGAATCAGATGCACTCAAAGCCACCCAAACCCGACTGAGGTGCTATTGAAGAAAATGACATTTTATTTTTTTTGGGGGTCAGAAAAGAACATGACATATTGATATATCATATTTTAAATATCTTAATCCATGAAAGCTTATTCAAAGCAAGACAGGTGTATTTACAAAATTGTTGGTGGAAGTAGCAATGTGAAATAAATCTATAGGAATATCAGACATGCCAGTTGCACGGATAAGAAGGCCAAACAGAGAAAAAGAAATAGAGTAACGATGTGAGATTATAAAATATCATCTATAAATTAAATTATAATTTTACCACTAAATTTAATTAAATGTTACATGTAAATTATAATAAAATTTATAATTAATTTAAATAATATTATTTTTAATTAATATAAAATTAATTAAATTATTAAATATATATATATATATATATATATATATATATATATATATATATATATATATTAAATTATTATAAAAATATATGTATATATTTTTTAATTTTTTCTCTAATATGAGATATATAACAAACAAAATGAATGAAAGCTCAATAATCCTAAATACAAGTGTTTTTTTACAAACATACCAAAAAATACTAATTAAGTTGGCACTTGTATAATGTCTTAAATAATACTAATTAAGTTGGCACTTGTATAATGTCTTAAATATTAATATTATTAAATATTAAAAAATAATAATTTAAACAAAAATTATTATTAAATTTTTTGGTAACATTGAAGAAAATAAAATAATAGAACGTTTTACCACCAATTTAATGTGCAAAACCAAGAAGCCTTAAAAACTATTTTATCATCTACAATATTATCCCCTTATAAATATGTAAATAATAAATCTCTATGTAAGTTACTTTTTCAAATCAAACAACCCAAACAACATATACCATCTCAAGAATACATCGATTCTCACTCTAACAAAAAAAAAAAAACAAAGAACACACACACACAAACATATACTCACTAAAATATAATAAAATAAAAAAAATTATTAAAAATAATACTCCTAATATTCATAATAATAAAATTAATACAAATATTAATAATATAAAATATTTGAAAACATAATATTAAAAAATTTAAATTAACATAATTTAATTTTTTTAAAAATAAATATTTAAAAAATAATATAAATAATAATATTTTTTTAATTATAAAAATATATTATTTACACATAAAAAAAACTATTTTTATTATTATAAATTTTAAATAATATTATTTTTGTAATTTTTCATTTTAACAAAATTCAGATATTCGTAAATAAAAATTCTGTACGTAGAGCAGATAGAGGAAATCAATTGATGGGTAACAAAATTTCCCGGCAAAGTCTAATTTTTCAAAAATAAAAATAAAAATTCATTGTTTGTACACAGAATTTTCTAGCCGGAATAGAACAACTGAGAAACTACTACTCTATTAGCAGCTCAATGCCTCGTATTTCACTGGAAGTGGACGATTAAACCCAGTTTGTGATAACAAGTTCCCCACTACAGCTAAGTCTCGGCAAAACACTCCCTGGAAAACCGACGCATTGGAATTAGAACAAGATGTCGATGTAGTTTTTGTTTCCGACGAATCAACCCGATTACCATCCGTTTTAGGCCCCGATTCAAATTTGGGTTCTCGGGTATGTGGCTGAACCTGAAAAGTAAACTGTGCTGCTTGTGACGCAACAGAGGCCTTTATCCTCTGTTTATCGGCAGCCTCTTCGTCTATAATCGTAGACATCACATTCGAGTAACCCTTTTGAAGTAATCTATAAAGCAATAGAGCGGACATTTTAGCTCGATCTCTAATTGAATCAATGTCATGGTCATCAGCCAACTCACATCTATCAATGAAACTCATAGCTTTATCAGGCTTGTGTCTTAAATAGAGCAAAAGATGTGCCCTTTCTAATTCAGACCTTGAACACACACGTCTTAAACCAATCAAAGCATAATAATCCACATTTCTAGTTTCCCCTGAAGCAACTCTCTGCTTCAGTTCATTAATCTTCACAGTTAAAGCACAAAGTTTCCCAGGTATTTCTCTGCAACTAACATACTGGCGTTTCCAAACAGGACCCGGAAGCTTACGGTCCCTTAATATCGAATTGTATAACAGTTTCAAGTGCTCCAGATCATGTAAACAATCAGGTAAGCAACGAATAGTCTCAAATAACAAAGCTCTGGTTTCAAGGGCTTGAATACAACTTGGTTCAAGCGCAAGGGTCCGATTGCAATCTGCAATAGCCTCAGGTATTCGACCCGATTGGCGATAAGCTGATGCCCGGTGCATATAGCATTGGGCTAAGAATCCTTGTGGCGCGCTTCTCCGGCCATCAACAATTTTCGAGAAGTGACGAATGGCTTCTGAATATAAACCAGCGTCTAGGGCGGCTAAAGCTGCGGTTCGTCGGCGGATGAGGAGTTTAATGTGGTTGATTAATTGGGTCACGGTCTCGGATTCTGATAGGGTCCGAGGAGGTGTGGCTGGTGCTATGGACGTGTCATTGGAGATATGGAAGTTGGAGTTTTGGAAGCTGTCGTCGGACCAAGAAATGCTTTCTCGGCGAAACGCAGCGGAGGCCAGCCGTTTTCCGGTTTGTAAAAGAGCCATTGCGTCCTCCATTAGGCCCAAATGGAAACAAGCTTTACCTAAGATCAAGTACCTGAGTCAAACACAGTTCACAAACTGAGTCAGCTCCAACGAGTTGGGTAACTACCTCCAGGGTCAATCAAGTAAATTTAATCAAGACGACCTATTGTATTTGTCAACATAGTAAATAAAATAAAATAAAATAAATCAAGCAGAGGTACTACTAAAAAGTGAGAATTACAAAGCTTTTCATAGAACAGTACTCACACACACAAAAAAATACTATGCCATGTAGTATTGTAATAGTACTGCAAAAAATTCGTAAAATAATTGATTATAAAATTGCTTCGAAGTTTTAAAGTTTGAAATATGATCAAGATTTATTTAAAAAGAATTTCATTGAAAAAAGTATATTTAAAAGATAAAAGTTGAGAACCACGTAATGGCGGTGGCAGAGCATTTACTCAAACCGATAAGGCGATGAGCAATAAAACAGATTTTGTATCTGAATAATAAATAAGAGTTATAAAAAGCTGAATCCAAGCAAACCATAAAAGAGATCACGAAGAACAAATTTACAACATCAATGAAACAGAAAGTAAACTATTATCAATTACCTCCATTGTCCTTCATTCTCGAAATTCTTACAGAGGCTTGCCATTACTTTCTTCCTCAAGTCAGAAACAGAGAAACACTTGAAAGAAATATCACGATCCTCGGAGCCAGAGGACGAGTTGGTCGACGAAAGTAGTTTAACTCGCTCCCTCGAAAACTGTTGCGACGAATTCTCAGAACTTGTGTCATCATTAGCCATTTTTAAACTCGGAATATAGTCTTGAAGCATATCAGCTACCGCTTTAAATCGGCGGAGAGAGAGAAGAGACCTGGCTTTGAGTTCGAGAGCTTGCTCCAACCGAGGCGAGATGGCTAGAGCCGCATCAAGAAGACTCAAAGCCGAATAGATCTCGCTCTGTTCATGAGTCGCAATTAAAAAACGAGCTTCTTTCACATATTTATCAACAATCTGTGACAAACATTTTCGAGCAAGAAATTAACAGAACTCGTATGATCAAGAAAATAAAATCCAAAAATAGAAGAAATCAAATATAAGAAAAGCATACCTTTCTGTTGCTAAGCCACCAGTGTTTCTTTTCATTGCCCGAGAGAGAATGAGAAATCACAGCCATTTTCGTTGTTGATATTTCTATTTCAGATGAATCAACCATCCACCATTAAATCTCAATCTCCTGTTTCCCTTCTCTCTCTATTCACTCTGCGTATGTGTCCGTATTTATATATGGACGGCTCTTCACTCTCTTTCTTTCAAAGCATGCAATTTTTTTTTTTTTTTTTCTTTTTTGTAAAAAATGAAAGGGAGAGAAATATTGGTATGTATAAGACAGTAGTGTAAGAATGAGAAAGAGAGCGAGAAAATATGCGGTGGCTTATTTTAGAATCTCATACTAAATTCTAAATATAAGTAGAGAGGTGGGAATAGATTTAAACAATTAAAAAATAAATAATTTCTAAATACGTTTCATAGCTGGCAACAAGGCAGTAGATTCCCTTTAAGTTATGTCTATCAATCCGTGTCTTTTTGATTGAAAAATAAATATTTATTTGTGTGTCCTCATAAAAGAGGGTATTAATCATAGCAACTTTTAATACAAGTTACACATTAGTCTTACTAAATTACCAATGTAATTAGAAAAAAATAATATTAAAATCAAAGTATTATATGCTATAATTATTTTTTGGATAATAGTTTTTTATTTTTAATTCCATGATTATAGTTTATAATTAAAAATGTAAATATATATATATGTTAATATGTAAAATTCTTTATTTTCATATTTTAAACTCAATTAGGTTGACACAGAGGCAAAACCGGAAAATAATTTAAAAGGAGTTAATTTTTTTTATACAAAATAAAAAATTAATATAAATTATAATAAATTATACTGAATTTAACATTAAATTTTTTCATATCATATTATAATAGAGACATAGAATTAACACATTATAATTAACTTATAACAAAAATTAAACAAAAATATAACAAGTTAATAAACATTAATATCATTTATGAATAAATTAAATTAAAAAAACAATAAAAATAGCACACTTAAAACTTATAATAACAAAACTAGCATCCTTTGTGTTTAAACTTATATTTTTACAATTAAAAAAAATGATTAATATGTCATTTTTTTTTAACACCCATTCAATTAGAATTAAACGACGATAATTTAGACCCGTTCAATATTGAACACTTAATATTTCACGTTTAAAAAATGTTTAATATTATTGGGGGTGCTAATTTTGTTACTAGAAGTTTTAGGAGTGTTATTTTTGATAAATTTTCAATAAATTTATTAACTAAAAAATCTAAGTAAATAAAAAGCTTAATCAAATATATTAAGATTTATAGACATTAAAACTAAAATAAACATATGAAAATATAAAAAGTAAAATATGATTTATAATTTTAAACTTGAGACTATATTTAAAAATATATGTTTATAAATATTATAAGAATGACTAATAATAATAATAATAAAATTTTTATATAAAAAATTTTCAAATAAATTCTAAAAGATTATTAAAATAAAATGTCAAATAATATAATATTAGATAAAGTTAAAATTTTGATTGAAATAAAATATAATAAACATAAACTTAAAATTTTTTAATATGAAGCTTATTATATACTTATTTTTTAATTTTATTTTTATAATGTTAAGTTTAAAAATATTTAAACATTGTTTTGATTTTTATATTTAAGAAGAATTTTTTGTAGTATACTATAATTTTATTTTTGTTATTAATAGTTACCAAATACATGAAAAAATAGTATATATTTAACTATTTTATTTACAATTCATATCATTTTTATTCATGTATTTGTTAAATATTATTAATATATACTAAAATATGTACATAAAAATTAGACACAATATATTATTATAAATAAAATATTTATTTAATATTAAAAATATATACGTAATTAATTTTTTGTAAAAAAATTGGTCAGAAGCCCCACGTACGTCCGCTCCTAGTTGACACCATTAATAAGAAAAATTTAATTTTTTTTTAAAAAAAATTACATTTTGTAAGACTTTTAAAATATTACTAAAAAAATCAAATATTTTTTTTTTCATTTTTAATAATATATATAGATATATGTTACTAACACTCATAAATACGTTATATTATATTAATATTATCAATATAGTTTTTTATTAACACAAATGTACAAATATATACGATACCGTTAGATGTATGTATGTATATTATTATCATATGTTAAATATGCAAGAAAAGTTACATATTTTTGTTGCATTGATGGTGGATTTACGTGTCAATGTGATAAAAAAAAATTGTCTGGATAAGGACGTTGTCAATTTGGATGATATGTTATAATAATCTGGATAATTTTTTTTTTATAATGATGTTAATTGGGATGGATAATTATTTATAAGGATATTAATTAATATGAATGTATTTTTTAAAAAATTTATATTTAATGTTAATAATTAAAAATTATTATCCATATCAATTTTTTAATAATAATGTTAATTAGGATGAGTAATTATTTACTATAATACTAATTTATGTGAATAGGTAAAAAATTATTACCCATATCAATTAACTATAATTATTATAGTGAGATAGTCTAATTAATAATACAATTAAATTATATGTTCAAGATTATAAATTTCAAGCGATAAAAATTAGTTATTAAAATTCTTTAACGACAATCTTAAATACTATTAAATATAAGTGATTATTTAAATGAATGATCCAATTTATTTTTATTTTTATTTCTACTATAATTACTTATATATCTCATGTCTTAGAGGTAAGAGTTCATCAAGTTTAATATAATTTTTCAATTTGTAGGAATAATTGAAAATCCAATTAAAGAAAGTAATATGATAAAAATAAATTATAAGTGTATAAAAATAATATCGATTTCTTTTTAATGGTTTAAAATTTTAAAATAGTTATTTTTTTTAATAATTTTTGACTTAATATTTGATCTAAAAATTCTATATTTATTATACAATAAATTTAATTATTAAAATATAAATATTTAATATTTATGGTGTATAAAATTAATAATAATGAAACCTCCTTATTTTTAACCATGTTTGTGTTTGTAGGTAAACGTTTAGTATTGTTAATTTTTTATTAGGATGAGAACAGTAGAGAAAATTATTGTTAAATTATAAGTGTTGAGAATGGTACAAAAGTCCACAAACACTTATATAGAAACTTTTTACTTTTGACTATATTTATGTTGATGGATAAATAATTAGTGTTGTCAATTTTTTATTGGGAAGAACAGCTGTAGAGAAAGCTAAAATTTTATAATGGAGTAACATGTTTATGTTGATGGATAAACGGTTAGTGTTGTCAATTTTCCATTCGTACGGAGAAATGTTGAGAAAGTTAGAATGTTTTGCTAACGGGGAAAATGTTATGTAGTGTGGTTTTGGAGATTATATTCCATGCCCATTAAAATGCCAAACAATTTTTCTTACAATTTTATATAAATGTATTATGTAGGAGGTCTATGGTCTAATTTTTATTAAAAAAAATAATCAAATCGAATCGAATCGAACATATTGCTTGAATCAAATTAAACTAAACCGTTGAGTTAATAAAATTATTAAAATTAAACGGTCTAATCTAATTTGGTTAATAATTTTTGACAATTTTCATATTTTTTTTCTTTCAAACTTGTTAAAATTTAAAAATAATATAAATAATTTTTTTTAAATCTAAACAAATTAATGAATATATACTATAAATATAAATCATATTACATCCTACATAAATCATCTAATATCTTAAAAATAATCATACAATCAATTACAATATAGAGCTAAATATTTTCGCAAATTCTACAACAAAATACAATAATACATTAATTCATGAATAATATATTAAAAATAAGATAGGAAGTTAAGGTTGCATACTTTGAGCATGAGAACATATATAATTAATATATATTTATTGTTTTTTTTTTTTTTTAAGAATACTATATTAAAAATAATTATAAGTAACGGTCCAACTCGATTTAAAAATTCGTATAACCGGACTGTACCGTTTGTAAAATGGTTTGAAAAAATAAAAACCAAACATGACCATTTGATTTACAAAATCGTTTGGTCCGATCCGGTCTGATTTTTGAACACCCCTGATATTATGTATTTACTTATGATTTCAATTATTTTATAATTAAAATATAATTTATTTTCACTAAGGGAACTATTTCATTAATAAAATACAATATATATAAATATAATTTTAAAATATTTTTATTTTCTAATACAAATATTGTTAATTTGGAACATATATATATATATATATATATATATATATATATATATTTACAATTTTTTTGAAACTCTGATATAGAATCTCCACTTGATCTTGTCTAAATATTCAGCGTTAATATAAAGTTATAAATCTCGCTCTTGTCTTGCCCCGTTAACAAATATTATATGCAATTTTATGTTTTTTATTTTTTCATGAAGTACTTACTATATGCGACATTATGTTGAAATTTGACAAAAAAATTGCTTTAGTTTTCCATATGATCACAACTATTTACTTAAAGAATATAGTGTAAATTGTCGTAGGGATAAAGGAAAATTAGATGAAAGAATCATATTAAACTAACGCAAATGACCATGATGGAGTTCATGTGTGGAGTTTTGAGAGTTGAATTTTTATATTTTTAATTAATTATCTTCTATCAACTTATTTCCATTTGAGTTATTTTCTTGATTGTTTACTTTTTTCTGTAGTGTTATGTTTTGAACAAATTTTTTTAATCTTGTTCAAAGGAAAATATATACAAAATAATATATTATTTTTTATTATAATACTCGTGCCACACTTTAATTACAGTATTTATATCATTTGAATATCTCTATATTAATTCAAATCTACTAATAAATTTTCTGAAAAAAAATTAATAAAGTATTTTTTTAAATGTTTAGTTATAACTAGTATTTAAATTATAACTTATATTTTTATCTCAAAAAAACAATAACTACTGTTGTTTCACTAAAATTTGTCTATAACTCATACTGAATAATTATAAAATTTATACACCTAATATTTATTTATATACTATTATCTTTTGCTAATTTATGAAATTGTTAAAAATAACTACTACTTAATTATATTTTAATTAAAACTATAATAATGTTATTATAATCTAAAAAAAAAAATGAAATACATTTGCAATAATACTATAAATGACCTTTAAGCCTTTTTATCCATCACAATTTCTCCACATTCTCTCTTTCTTCTATCTCTTATTAGTCCTTTCATAATTTCCACAATATAATTTATTTATTTATCTCCATCTTAAACTTTATGCCACAACTAAATTAATGAGCGCCACAAATTACTACCCTTCAAGGCGCTGGAGAAATTATTTATTCGTTATAGTTTAAATTAAGGATAAGCAATAAATCAAAACTGTATTTTTTTTTTTTTTTTGAAAAATTATCAAAAATAATATCCTTAAAATTTATAGTAATAAAACTAACATTACAATAATATTGAACGTTCAATATTCAATTTGAATGTAAAATATTGAACGTTCAATATTAAACAAGTCTAAATTACTGTTATTTAATTCTAATTGGATGGATGTTAAAAAAAATGACATATTAGTCATTTTTTTAATTGTGAAAATATAAATTTGGAAACAGAAGTGTTAGTTTTGTTATTAGAAGTTTTGAGAGGAGTTAGTTTTGTTATTCTCCATTTTTTTTATTAATTTAAATCTAATTTAATCTTATTTCAAATAAATTAAAAGAATTCTAATTTAAATTTGAATATAATAATATAGCTGATTTGAACTAATTCTAACTCAAATAGATTGAATTTTTTTGAATTTGATATGTTCAGATGAAAATTATAACTTATTTTTTATTATTATCATATATAAAATATAATATATACTAACATTTTAATTTTAAATTAATATATTTTTAGTAAAATTTATTTATTTATTAATAGTCACACTTACGAAAATGAAAATAATAAAAAATACTCTTCAATATTATTAAATTATTATAGTGTATTAACATTTATATTTATTTTTAAAGCTAAAATAATAATTTAATGTAATTATGGTATGAATAATATTTAAATATAACAACACATTAAAAATAAAATATGCATTTATTTATAATTTTAATAGTAATTCTGTTCGAATCGAATTGAAATGGATTATAAAATTTGTTAATCCGAATCTGATTTGAATTCAAATAGTTTGTATATTTTCTAATCTAAATTCAATCTTACTATAAAATATGTCAATTTAATTCGATCTGAATTCAATTTAAATAAATTGATCGAATTATTTATTAACCTTTAATATAAATTAATAATATATTATTATAAAAAAAAAAAAAAAAAAGGGAGAAATTGAAAAGAAAAAAATCAACATCACTTTTTAAAATTTGTAGTTTTAAATTTTTATTGATTTAAATTAATACATTAATATTAATATAATAGCAATGTATAATTTTTCAAAGGCACAGTTACTACAATCTCGTGTGGACCACAATGCTTCCTCCATGTTACTCATAATATGTATCCACGTGTCGTATTTCTGGGCTGGTCCATTTCATTTTAACCGAGTGTTGCTCTACTGGCCCAGATCACAATCACAAAAAGGAGTTGTTGTTTTCTTTTTCTTTCTTTTTTTTTTTTTTTTTTCAAAATCAAAAAGAGTTGTTTGGATGATGTTTCTCGTTTTTTTTATTTGTTTCATTATATTATTTATGGTTCTTAACTTCTTATCATTTGAAGTAACGCTATGTAATACGGGAATTTCCAGTTCTAGATAAGTGCCTGGAATTATATTGAGTAATAGAAATCTTATAATTTTTTAAAAATATCACACTAATTTAATTATTAAGTACAAATGATTACTTTAATCTCAGTTTTAAGTTTGATATTTATAATTTTTTTATTTATGAAAGTAAGATACTATAAATCTTTAATTTTAATATTCTTGTTAGAAATTGTTTATTTTTCTTAATAATAAGACTTAATGTGTACATTTGATAAAAAAATATATATGATAGGAACTTTTTCCCGTTGATAATGTAGGAGATATAATATTTAACCATATACATTATTACTATCCTAATTAAAAGTTAAAATAATTAGTGTAATATATCATCAGATTGAATTTATATTAAATTATACTAATTAGTTGGTAATAGTTAAAGATTAATATTTTAATAAAATAATTTATTATTTTATTTTATGTAAATATTATTCCTATTGAATTAGTATCGTTATAAAATTTATTTTTTATATTTTTTGATAACACACTAAGTATATAATTGTATAATTTTTATTATATGTAATATGATTGAATTTTATAATAAAATATACGATTATATAAAAATTATATAATCAAGTTTTTTTTTTTTAGTAGTGTGTACAAATATATAGTTAGTATATTTATATAATTATTTTGTATCGTAAGAATTTATGCACCTTGGGGGCACTAAAAGACAAATTACATAATGAGAAAAATATGATTCTGTTAAGAGTATAACTAAATCATCATAGTCTTTTTCATCTTGCTCATTTTTGATATTTCTCCTATTAATCGGGGCTGCTTGAAAGTAATACTTTGTATTGAACAAAATATATGCATCTGAATTCTGAAGGAATATTTACATATTTGAATATTATAGAAAAACACAAACATGACTTTTATAGAGGACAAAGTAAATCATTAAAATCAATGACAACAGTTATTTATGAAGTAGTAAAGGCTTCATCCAATAAGAAAATAGAAAAAATAACAAGAAAAAGAAGAGAATTCAAAAAAGAAATATATTATATGTATGAAGAGAGAGCTCTGCTTAAAATAAGGTACCTGTCTAGCAGAAGTAGATAGAGACTAATTTGAATACATAAACTTCCAAATTATAGAAAAAACTTAAAGTAATGAATCGAAAACTAATAAAAATAAAAATAGAGTAAGAAATAAAACTTTTTCCGTCAAGAGTAAGTCCAATCTAGCATTTGGGAACTATTAGATGATTTTTTTTTTTTAAAAGCATATGTTTATAGTACGTGCTAATAGGAAAAATAATAAATTTTTGAGAATTTATCAAAACTAACACTCCTAAAACTTATAGTAACAAAACTAACACCTCCAATAATATTGAACGTTCAATATTGAACAAGTCTAAAATGTCGTCGTTCAATTCTAATTGAATGGGTGTTAAAAAAAATGACATATTAATCATTTTTTTAATTGTGAAAATATAAGTTTAAACACAAGAAGTGCTAATTTTATTATTATAAATATAAAGGGTACTAATTTTGTTGTTTTTTTTTAAATTTTTTATGTCTATGATTAAGTATCCTTCACGTTAAAACATTCGATCGAATCACATAAATAATTATTTAATTTAAGAAAATTGATGTATTGTTTCATTCAAGTTTTAAAAACGATATAGTTTATTATTTCTGATTTATTTTAAAGACATATCTTTGAATCTTAAACACATATCATTTGCAGAACTAGTCATTCTCGGAAATGACTATTTTGTTGGTAAATTAATTAAAGATACATATTCGTGGATTCTTTTATTTGTTAGTTTATTATTATCAACATTATTATTTAGCAAAGATTCTATTATTAGTTCAATAATGTTCAATTATGTGCAGATACTCTAGTAATATATTAATATTCCTGGGGGAAAATAAGTTTAAACTTCCAATTCTTCTCAATAAAAAATTAAACAATTATTTTATTCCTAATATTTATTTATTAGTAGTATTATAATTTTATAATTGGTGCAGCAATCTAGAACTGATAAATTAATACATCCCTTAAATATTAAATGGAGAGTCATGTTTATATTTTATCGATTATAAAAATAAAAATAAAATACGAAAGCGATGTTTATTATAAAGGTTAGTTTAACTGTGGAAGTCATTATATAATTTCTTTGAAATTAATTACAACAAGTACTTGCTACTTGGAAAAACAAAATATTAAATTAACTCATCCGATTACCTTGTACTAATTAACTAGGTATGTAATAGAATTTAAATACTAAGTAAGAAGAAAAAAAATTTAGTTTTGGAATTGAATTTCTTGTTTTTATTTCTTGACACTAATAATTAATAATTGAATCATACTTAATTTTACTCAAAATAATTAAAAAGTTAAAAATTGTAATGAAAAATTATCAAAAATTAATTTAAAATTAAATTTAGAGCTTAAAAAATTAAAAATTAAGAATTAATAGTTGGTTATCAAATAAAAAAATTCAAGTTTAAATTTTATTTTTAAATTTGAAATTAATTATTAAATAATTTTATTTTTTATAAAAAAAAAGTTAAAAATTTAATTCTGAAAAATTTAAAATTATTGATAATTTATATTATTTTTATTTAGCAAAAACATCTTTTGATCTACTCATGGGTATACAGTACATATTGACATTCTACACATTTTATAGCACGAAAGGGTTTTGCCTAATCGTATTGAAAAACATATAAGATTGAGATAGGCACTAGTAGTTTAGTAGTAATACTTCTAGATTATTATTGAAAATTGAAATCATTTTACAGAAGAATAGCAGATGTAACAATTGCAATATATTTTGTATTGTAAAAGACTACTTAATGGGAGAAAAAGTCTGACAAAGCTGGGCCACAAATAACCAAAACTATTCTTTTGGAACAAAGAAATTTTTTTTTTTTTTTTGTCATGTTATTACTGCAAAAGGATTAAAATAAAATAAAAATCGATGTATGGTAGCCCAAATGGTAAGGGATATGATTCTGATGTTATACGCTGGCTCTCTGTACTCATTCGATAGAGCACAAGACGTGACGGGTGCGTGCTAACTAATTGTCATATGAGTTGAATGCATGACCTAACCATGTGTAGTCCTTGCGCTTTCATCGTCGAGCTAAGTTCTTCCAGTACCTCTAGTAAACACTTAATACGACCAATGATTCTAGGGTGTCGTTGGTGGTGTGTGGCCATAAGGCCTTATCTTCTATCTATCCTTTTTAACCGGGTGAAATTTTTTATTAAAAAACATAAATAAATAAAATAAAATAAAATTTATAATAAAATATTATTATTTAAAATATGATAAAGTGGATATTAAAATTAAAAACAAATAGTAATATTATTATTTTTATTACAAATATTGTGATCTTCCATTTACTAGAGCTCAAGTGTGATGTTGGTATCGAAAGTATCCACGTATGCATATTTAGCAATTTTAGATAATATAAGCTATAAACTTTATGGCAAGAGATAAATTTGTTTTATAAATCATAAAAGGTGGTGAAATTTGATTGAGATGGTTACAAATTAATATTTTTATTTTTTATATTATATATGCTATAATGATACAACTAAGCCTAAGGAGTCCAGGTTGTTAATTAAAATTGGGACACCCCAGTTGATGAAGACATAGAATTCTATTGGTTGAAATAATGAATACACGAAGCAATAAGACATGGGGCTAGAGTAGATTATAATTGCATGTTTGTATGTGCTTTAAATTTTATGGTACAAATTTAATCTTATGAATCTTTATATATCTACCTCTCGTTGTCGTTATTCTTATATCAGTAGTATTGGCAATTATTCTTCTGTGTCTCAGTTAGGTGTACAGCCACAATGGTGTAACCATCCGAACTACTATTTCCTTTTTCTTTTATAGTAGTCATAAAAATGGTGTTCTTTTCTATTTGTACTTTGGAGTAAGTTGACTTATTGGAGATCAATAAAAGTTAGCATAACTCTTGACCCACTGCATTTTATTACATCGTGTGTGTTATAAATTGGCGCTTGCGGAAGCGTAGTTCGGGTCCAAATTTAGTTGCACAAATAATTAATTATGGATAACGGCAAAATAATAAGCAATAAGAAAAATAAATGGCACACAATGATTTAAGTGGTTCGACCTTTCAATGTGAAAAGTCTACTCCACTGACGACGGCACACCGAGAAAAATCCACTATTAGATCCAAATGGAGAATACAAGCACCAATATTCAAAAGCCACTCAAAAAAAACCAAACCCCACATACATCCACATATATGATGCACAAAAACTTGATACCAAATTTTGTATTTATAAAGCTCGCAAGTGCACGAGTCACTCGTAGTAAGCGACAAGTATACTCCCAAGATCGTCTCTCAAGGAATTGCGGTGGTTTTCAAAAATGTGAATTGTTTTCTAAAAGATAACAATAAAATTAAATCTAAACATTCTAACAAAGGAGGGTTGTGGAGATTTTAGCTGAAGTTATAAAAAAGTTGACAAGAAAAATAAAGTGAATGCGTAGACTTTGTGTAAAACGATGGGGTGAACAAGTGTGGGAAATTGGTTAGTAAGCTAATCATGGATGAATTGGTTTACGTGGATGTAACAGTTAGGCACGAAAAATGGAATTTACTGATTATTTTCTCTATACTAGAAAACCCCAAATCAATGGTGATCTCCCCTTAATTAACCAATTAACTTCTTTGATCTGGACCGTTAATTAGTTAATCAGCTTTAAATCCAAGAAAATAGTCTAATCGCCTAACTCAAGACAAATCAATGCACTTGAATTAGGCTCAAGTTTAAGAGTGCTTAATTGAATTCAGATGGCGTTTCTAAAACTCAATTCTAAAATATTTCATACATTCATAAATTAAATTGGCCAGAAATAATAAATGAACATAATAGTGGAATCAATAAACTCGAAATAAATCTCTTTAACAATAAACATTCCACAAAACCAATTATCTACTCATAGTTACATTACCAAAATCCCACACACAGATGATTTAGCCACTCATGACAGAATTTAAATCAATATTTTCTATCATGAATAACATCATACGAATTCTTAAAGAGAAAGTAAATTACAAATATTAAAATACCCCAAATCAATGGTGGAGCTTTGATTGAGTAATCTCTTTCTCTAAATTGTTGAGACAAGAAGAATTCTGGCACTGTTACGATGCTTTTCTTCTCCTTCTCTCGTATATTTCTTTGAAGAACAGAGTGTGTGAATCTGGGGTCTTTGGAGGCTGGAGAGGTGTTGAATTAAGGCTCAGATCTGTTTTTTGGAGGCTGGAGAGGATATGATGTTCGATAGGATTTGTAAGGGTTTCTTTTATTTTCTGTAAGTCTCGTACATCAGGAGGAGTCCAATTCGCGCGCGCGCGCCGCGGCGCACATTTTTCATGCCGCGGCGCACATTGTGTTCGTGATCTTGGTGTTCGAACCCGAGAGCCTCTCGCCGCGGCATACAATTCCTTCGCCGCGGCGCGCCTTGTATGTACATGAGTGTACATAGTATGTACATGGCTTTACATATTTCTCTAAATTCCTCGCCGCGGCATACCATTCCTTCGCCGCGGCGCTCAGTGTTTTGATGGTTTTCATGTTCCAACCCGAGAGCTCCCCGCCGCGGCATACACTTTCCTCGCCGCGGCGCGCCTTGCATGTAAGGGTGTACATGGTATGTACATGTATGTATGTGCCTTGTACATATTCTGTTGATTATCGATGTAAGGCTTACATAATGTATGGCACCTAATGTAAGGCTTACGTATGTATGCATTTTTACTCCATTTTCGCTCTCTTTTTCCAAGTTTCTCTCCAAACCTACTTTGACCTGCAAAACAGTAGAATACCCTCCAAAACAAGATTATATCGAGATTATATGCAAAATAAACACTTAAAAATATCACAAATAGTAGATCAAAATAGTGTTCATCAAATACCCCCAAACCTACTTTTTGCTAGTCCTCAAGCAAAACCAAAATTAAAAGGCCAAATAACAAAACTAAAATTGAAGTTAACAAAACTTGTCATGCTTTAATTTCTTTCCAAATCATAACCAAAAATTCATGCACAAATTTATCCGACAATCAAGCACATCAAGGTTCACCATTTAGATCAATTTTGCTTCACAAATCTAAATTCCAATACTAAAAGCGTATCAACATTGACTCCCCCAAACCTAGTGTTAAGAATATGAATTCGTTTCAACTCTAATCCTCACAATAATTACTCTCTAAATCACACCGATCCTATGGGTTCAAGCACTCAACAATGTATATGCGAATAGAAGTTATGTAAAGAAACGAGCTAATAGGTTCGCATATGATTAAACAAGAAAGGCTCAAAGTGCATAACATTGATCTCATGAAAGGAATCAAATGATAGGATTTATGAAGGAATCACATTACTAATCTCATGCTTCAATTAAATTCCTCAAGCAAAAACTTCAAGTGTGCCATAGAATGAAAATGTTTTGACTTTAGGGGAACTTATTTCCTATTTTTCTCTCTCTTTTTTTTTTTTTTTGTATTGTATTAACCATTCATACTTGAAGAACTTAGGGTCATAATAAACTTATTATCTCTTCTTCTTTTTTTTTTTAGACCCACATACATATGTAATTTGTGAATGGCTACTTCTTAGCTCTTTTTGTGTTTAATATAGGAATTCCCTTTTATTTTTTTAAAAGTCAAGCACGAATGAAATAGGCAAACACTTCAAATTTTACTTAAGTCATTTAGTCTAAGCAATTCAATTAAGCACATGATCCCTCATTAAATGTTTAAAATCCTAACATTCAATGCAAAAACCTATAGAGATCATCTAGCAATTTGAAATGATATGAAAGGTGTTTAAAAGAGTAGAAGAATAATTGTCTCTCAGAATAAAGCGTTAAAGGCTCAACAATATTCTCACAAGGTAGTCTCCACTAGTCAAATCCTAGACACAGTGTTTGGGTTCATCTCAGTTTCAACATCAAAAGCATGAAAAACAGATTGCAAATTGATTTCAATCTTAACAACAAACCTTAAATGTTTTAAAAATCAGATAGACAATGCACAAAGACTAGTTATTCATCAAAAATTGATCAAAGCATGAAAGTATTGTTACCAATCAAACACAAAATGCAAAATGCACCCCCAAACCTAAACTAAACATTGTCCTCAATGTTTTCAACTACACAATAGTTCAGAAAAGAATTTAGGAAGGGCAAACAAATAAACTAAACTAACTGAATTAAAAGAAAACGATAAATAATACCTAAAACGGTGGGTTGCCTCCCACCAAGCGCCTAGTTTAACGTCTTAGCAAGACGATGCGCATAGCTAAGGTGCATGCAGTTCAACGCACTCCACATCTCTACGGGGAACTACTCCTTCCAAGTAAGGCTTTACACGATGTCCGTTCACCTTGAAAGTTGCTTGTGTGTTGGGATTGATGAGCTCAACAGCTCCATGGGGAAAGATTTCCACAATCTTGTATGGTCCACTCCATCTTGATCGAAGCTTGCCTGGAAAAAGTTTAAGACGAGAGTTAAATAAAAGTACTTGCATTCCAGGATAGAGAGACTTACCAACGATCCCTTTGTCATGATTGCGCTTTGTGCGTTCTTTGTAAATCTTAGCATTCTCATATGCTTCATTCCTAATCTCTTCAAGCTCATCAAGTTGAAGTAAGCGGTTGTCACCCGCTTGTTGACAATCCATGTTCAGCTGCTTGATTGCCCAATAGGCCTTGTGCTCAAGCTCAACGGGCAAATGGCATGCTTTGCCATAAATTAACCGGTATGGGCTCATCCCAATAGGTGTCTTGTATGCCGTACGGTAAGCCCATAATGCGTCATTGAGCTTCGAAGCCCAATCCTTCCTTGAAGGTCGCACCGTACGTTCCAAAATACCCTTAATTTGCCGGTTACTCACTTCAACTTGTCCCGATGTTTGTGGGTGGTATGGAGTAGCCACTTTATGTGTGATGTTGTACTTTCTCAACAATCCATCAAAAAGTTTGTTGCAGAAGTGACTCCCTCCATCACTGATTATTGCCCTTGGTGTGCCAAACCTGCTAAATATTGTTTCCTTCAAGAACTTCACAACACAGTTAGCATCATTAGACTTAGTGGGTATAGCCTCTACCCACTTGGACACATAATCAACAGCAACTAAGATATACTCAAAACCAGAAGAAGGGAGAAAAGGACCCATAAAGTCAATTCCCCATACATCAAACAACTCAACTACAAGATTATATGTCAGAGGCATTTCATTACGTCTACTTAAATTACCAGTTCTCTGACATCTATCACAGCACATGCAAAAATTATAGGCATCTTTAAACAGTGTAGGCCAATAAAAACCAGATTGAAGTACCTTAATAGCAGTTTTCTTACCCCCAAAATGTCCTCCACAGTGAAGTTCATGACAAAAAGTTAAGATACTTGCATGCTCCTCTTCCGGCACACACCTCCGGATGACTTGGTCTTGACAAATCTTGAATAGATATGGATCATCCCAGAAGTATTGCCTGCACACATGAAAAAATCTTTTCTTTTCCTGAAAAGAAATGTTAGGCCTCAACAAACCGCTAGCAAGAAAATTTACAATATCAGCGTACCAAGGGTTTGGACCCACAGAAAATAACTGCTCATCAGGAAAAGTCTCAACAATAGCAATATCTTTGTCACTCTCAGTAGTGTCAAAGTCAGAAATCAACCTAGATAAATGATCAGCTACCACATTTTTCGTTCCCTTTTTATCCTTGATTTCTAAGTCGAATTCTTGTAACAACAAAACCCACCGAATTAATCTAGGCTTGGCATTCGGTTTACTCAACAGATAACGCAAAGCAGCATGGTCCGAATGCACAATTACTTTAGACCCTACTAAATAAGATCTAAACTTATCAAGAGAAAACACAATAGCCAAAAACTCTTTTTCGGTGGTTGAGTAGTTAAGTTGAGCGTCATTTAGAGTTTTACTAGCATAGTAAATTACATGCAAACGCTTATCTACTCGTTGACCTAAGACAGCCCCTATGGCAAAATCAGACGCATCACACATAATCTCAAAGGGGAGTGACCAATCAGGTACCATGATAATGGGTGCAGAAGTTAATTTTTCTTTCAAAACATTAAAAGCAGTCAAGCAATCATCATTAAAAACAAAAGAAACATCTTTAGCTAACAGGTTGCATAGGGGACGACTTATCTTAGAAAAATCCTTAATAAATCTCCTATAAAAACCCGCATGACCAAGAAAACTCCTAATTCCCTTAACATTAGTGGGAGGTGGAAGTTTGGCTATTAGATCAATTTTTGCCCTATCCACCTCAATGCCTCTACGTGAAATTACATGTCCTAATACAATGCCATGCTGAACCATAAAATGACTCTTTTCCCAACTAAGGGTCAAGTTACAATCAATACAACGTTCAAGCACGCGAGTCAAATTATTCAGGCAATCATCAAATGAATTTCCAAAAACTGAAAAGTCATCCATAAATACCTCTATGCATTTCTCCACCATATCCGAGAATATTGAAATCATGCATCGCTGGAATGTGGCGGGGGCATTGCAAAGGCCGAATGGCATCCTCCTGAAGGCAAATGTCCCGAATGGGCACGTGAATGTGGTCTTCTCCTGATCTTCCGGAGCGATGGGCACCTGATAATAACCTGAAAGACCATCAAGAAAACAGTAAAAGTCATGCCCTGCTAAACGTTCAAGCATTTGATCAATAAAAGGAAGAGGAAAATGATCTTTCTTTGTGTACAAATTTAATTTACGAAAATCAATGCACATTCTCCATCCCGTGATCAATCTCGTGGGCACTAACTCATTTTTATCGTTCTTTACCACAGTGATCCCAGATTTCTTCGGTACCACATGTACCGGGCTGACCCATTTGCTATCCGCAATAGGATAGATAACCCCAACTGCCAAGAGTTTTAAAATCTCCGTTTTCACTACCTCTTGCATAATAGGGTTAAGTCTCCTTTGGGCTTCTCTCACAGGTTTGGTATTGTCCTCAAGATTTATCTTATGCATACACATGGTGGGACTAATACCTCTAATATCATCAATGCTCCATCCTATGGCTTTCTTATGTTTCCTAAGTATATTCACTAGTGCTCGTTCTTGGGTTCGGGTCAAGGTAGATGAAATTATGACCGGATAAGTGTCCCCCTCACCCAAAAATACATACTTAAGATGTTTTGGTAAATCTTTCAACTCAAGCTTAGGTGGAGCAGTGTCTTCCCTAGATGGGGTTTTGGGTAGCTCTAAGGGTGTACTTGGTTCTTCTAATGATTCAGCATTATCTAACAGCTCTAAGTAACCCTTAGTTTCATCATCCAATTCCGTCTCTATCCTATCAACTGCTAAAGCATATTCAAGTCCGTCCTTAACTTCGTCCTGCAAAAAGGCATCATAAACAAGATTATCAATATGATCAATAGAAGAACATTCATCAATTGAGGATATAGAAGGTAAAGGGGAGGAATCGAATACTCTAAAATTGACAGTTTCCCCCAAAACTGTCATAGTTAGACTTCCACTATGGACATCTATAATTGTCTTAGTAGTGGCCATAAATGGCCTACCAAGAAGAATGGTGTGTTCTTTGTCCATAGATGGATTCTCCTGCATATCCAATACAACAAAATCGACAGGTATAATCAATTTATCAACCTGTACAAGCAAGTCCTCTACCATTCCCTTAGGATATTTCACAGATCTATCAGCTAATTGTAGGGACATGGTAGTATGTTTCAATTCCCCTAAACCTAGTTGCAAATAAATCGAATAAGGCATTAAGTTTATACTTGCACCTAGATCTAGCATGGCTCGTACCACTTTCTCATTCCCCAAAGTAATGTTAATGTTAAAACTCCCGGGATCCTTAAGTTTAGGTGGTAAACGTTGTTGAAGAATTGAACTAGAAATTTCAGAAACAACTATCCTTTCATTTAAACCATACTTTCTCTTCCTAGTATTTAAATCTTTGAAAAACTTTGCATAGGAAGGTACATTTCTAATAACATCCAGTAAGGGCAGATTTATTTGAACTTTAGAAAGCATGTTAAAAAGATCAGAAAATTGCTTATCCTGTTTATCGTCCTTGAGACGGTGTGGAAAAGGTACCGGAGGTCGGTAAGGCTCGGATGATTTGTGCAATTGGGGAGCGGTAGATGACTCTCCGTTTGATTCCTTTGAAGGTTCACCTTCCCTAGCCTTGGGTGTATTATTCTCCTTAGGTATTTCATTGCCTTCTTCCATGTTTCTTGCATTAAAAGGTAGATCATCAGATATTTCAGGTAAATTTTTAGTTACGATCTTACCACTTCGAAGGACTGTGACCGCCTTCGCTTGCTCAGGTTGGCTAGGTAGTTTTCCTTTTTCTTGACGTTGGAGGTGCTCCGCCAATTGACCTACTTGGCCTTCAACCCTTTTCATCGAAGCCTCCAACGAGTCCAATCTCTGAGTACTCTTCATTTGATTTTCCCGACTAACTTGGATGAATGCGTTCAAGTTGTCCTCCAAGCTTGGTTTGTTAGGAAGAGTGGGCTGTGAATTGTTGTTGTTTGGATGATGTGGGAAGTTATTCTGAGCATAGCCTTGATTATTACTTCCTTTCCATGAGAAATTGGGATGGTTTCTCCAACCGGGATTGTACGTGTTTGAGTAAGGATCATTCCTTGGCCTCGGTTGGTATCCCTCCATAGCATTGGCCTGCTCGTAACTTGTACCTACATGTGGATCACAAACAAAAGGACAAATGTTAGCACCGTGTCCGTAAGTACTACAAATACCGCATACCTCTTGAGTTGGTGAGTTCTTGGAGGTGAGGAGTGCGACTTGTTTTGTGAGCTCTGCGATTTGCATTGACATGTCATTCCCCGGAGCTACCTCGTTAACGCCCATTCTCCTTCCTCTAGAACTCTTTTGTTGGGAATTAGCACCCAACATCTCATATAGCTCATATGTTTCATCTGCGGTCTTCTCTCCCATTGCTCCTCCCGCGGCATTATCCACAGTGAATTGACACTGTTGTGTCAACCCGTCATAGAAGAACTGATTCTGGAGTTGCAAAGGAAAGTGATGGTGTGGGCATTGTATTAGAAGCAATTTGAAGCGGTCCCACGCCTCATGAAATGGTTCTCCGTCCATTTGGGAGAACGTCGCAATTTTAGTTCTTAGGTCTGCTGTCTTTTGGTGGGAATAGAATTTTCCCATGAACTTGTTGTATACAGCGTCCCAAGTTGAAAGCGATCCAGGTGGAAGAGTCATAAGCCATGACTTGGCTTTATCTTTCAGCGTGTATGGGAAACACCTCATCCTCAGCTGATCCTCATTTAGCCCCTGTAGCGGAAAAGTCTGCACAGTAGCATAAAAATCACGAATGAACGTTAGAGGATCTTCGTTAGGAATCCCATAAAATGACGGTAGCATATTAAAGTGTATATTCTTTAGCTCATAGTTTCGAGCTGCTTCCCCTAGTTGGATGCAAGAAGTTGCAGTGCCAATGATTGGCCTTGCATACTCCTTCATCGTCATCTCTCTGTGTGGAGGTAGTTGTTCTCCCATAATTGATTGATGCTCTTTCTCCAAAATGTCAGCTTCAAATGGTCTCAAATGAGTGCTCTTCCTGTTGATGTTATCTATGAACGGCACGAGTGGATGTCCAAGAGATCTTCTACCGTGCATGCACAATCAAAAACAACAACAAATCAAAGCACCAGAAACTAATTGACTCCAACAAGTAACAAAAAACACAAAAACAAGAAAAACAAATAAAGAAAACAACAAAGACTAAAAATTAAGTAAACTAAAAAGAAAACAAATAACAATTTCAAAAACGCCAATTCCCCGGCAACGGCGCCAAAAACTTGATGCACAAAAACTTGATACCAAATTTTGTATTTATAAAGCTCGCAAGTGCACGAGTCACTCGTAGTAAGCGACAAGTATACTCCCAAGATCGTCTCTCAAGGAATTGCGGTGGTTTTCAAAAATGTGAATTGTTTTCTAAAAGATAACAATAAAATTAAATCTAAACATTCTAACAAAGGAGGGTTGTGGAGATTTTAGCTGAAGTTATAAAAAAGTTGACAAGAAAAATAAAGTGAATGCGTAGACTTTGTGTAAAACGATGGGGTGAACAAGTGTGGGAAATTGGTTAGTAAGCTAATCATGGATGAATTGGTTTACGTGGATGTAACAGTTAGGCACGAAAAATGGAATTTACTGATTATTTTCTCTATACTAGAAAACCCCAAATCAATGGTGATCTCCCCTTAATTAACCAATTAACTTCTTTGATCTGGACCGTTAATTAGTTAATCAGCTTTAAATCCAAGAAAATAGTCTAATCGCCTAACTCAAGACAAATCAATGCACTTGAATTAGGCTCAAGTTTAAGAGTGCTTAATTGAATTCAGATGGCGTTTCTAAAACTCAATTCTAAAATATTTCATACATTCATAAATTAAATTGGCCAGAAATAATAAATGAACATAATAGTGGAATCAATAAACTCGAAATAAATCTCTTTAACAATAAACATTCCACAAAACCAATTATCTACTCATAGTTACATTACCAAAATCCCACACACAGATGATTTAGCCACTCATGACAGAATTTAAATCAATATTTTCTATCATGAATAACATCATACGAATTCTTAAAGAGAAAGTAAATTACAAATATTAAAATACCCCAAATCAATGGTGGAGCTTTGATTGAGTAATCTCTTTCTCTAAATTGTTGAGACAAGAAGAATTCTGGCACTGTTACGATGCTTTTCTTCTCCTTCTCTCGTATATTTCTTTGAAGAACAGAGTGTGTGAATCTGGGGTCTTTGGAGGCTGGAGAGGTGTTGAATTAAGGCTCAGATCTGTTTTTTGGAGGCTGGAGAGGATATGATGTTCGATAGGATTTGTAAGGGTTTCTTTTATTTTCTGTAAGTCTCGTACATCAGGAGGAGTCCAATTCGCGCGCGCGCGCCACGGCGCACATTTTTCATGCCGCGGCGCACATTGTGTTCGTGATCTTGGTGTTCGAACCCGAGAGCCTCTCGCCGCGGCATACAATTCCTTCGCCGCGGCGCGCCTTGTATGTACATGAGTGTACATAGTATGTACATGGCTTTACATATTTCTCTAAATTCCTCGCCGCGGCATACCATTCCTTCGCCGCGGCGCTCAGTGTTTTGATGGTTTTCATGTTCCAACCCGAGAGCTCCCCGCCGCGGCATACACTTTCCTCGCCGCGGCGCGCCTTGCATGTAAGGGTGTACATGGTATGTACATGTATGTATGTGCCTTGTACATATTCTGTTGATTATCGATGTAAGGCTTACATAATGTATGGCACCTAATGTAAGGCTTACGTATGTATGCATTTTTACTCCATTTTCGCTCTCTTTTTCCAAGTTTCTCTCCAAACCTACTTTGACCTGCAAAACAGTAGAATACCCTCCAAAACAAGATTATATCGAGATTATATGCAAAATAAACACTTAAAAATATCACAAATAGTAGATCAAAATAGTGTTCATCAATATATATCACTGGCGTGCAAAAGCAATATCCACAAATAGCAAGAATAATAAATATAATCTTACTAATATTACTTTGTGAGAAGTATTGGTCAAAGATGAATCTCTCCTCTTCACGAACAGTAACAAGGGTGGCTAATTGATTAATCAAATGTGGCTGATGGAATTAATAAGAGACAAAAGGCACAACTCTTATTAATCCAAAGAAATACACTATTCGGCTGTTGCTTTGTATTTCCTCTTCTCTGCTTCCCTCTGCACTCTCTCTATTTTCTGCTGCGGCTCTGATTTTTCTTTTCCTTCAAAATTCTCACAGAAGCGGCAGTTTCATCGACAGAGCAAAGATATATATATATAATGTTAGGGTTTTGGTAAAGGGAAATATTAATTTGAAGCAATTACTAATATGCCCTTTTTCTTAATAATTATGTTTTGAAGCCATAATTAACAAATCTCCACCTTGGCTCAAAACGAAACCAAGTTCTTCAAATTTAGGATTCCTCGAAATACCAAATGGCCGTCGTCCAAAAGCCCCAAAGGGCGATCACTTACTACAAACACCAACCAAGCTCAAGCAATGCTTGAACTTGTTAACTGGAATTGGCTTGGTCAACATATCAGCTGGATTCTCTGCAGTAGCTATCTTATTAATAATAATAGTACCTTGAGACACAATGTCACGAACAAAGTGATATCTGACATCAATATGTTTAGTCCTCTCATGAAACATGGTATTCTTGGTCAAGTGTATCGCACTCTGACTATCACAAAATACAACAGAAGTATCCTGCTGTAAACCCAAATCACAAACCAAACCTCTAAGCCAAATGGCTTCTTTCACTGCTTCTGCTGCTGCCATATATTCTGCTTCTGTAGTAGACAAAGCAACTGTAGACTGTAAAGTAGCCTTCCAACTAATGGCACAATGAGAAAGAGTGAAAACATAACCTGTCAAAGATCTTCTCTTATCCAAATCTCCAGCATAATCGGAGTCCACATAACCAATAACACTGCAACCAGTATTAGAACTCCCATCATATACCAAACCAAAACTAGAAGTGCCTCTCAAATACCGAAGTATCCATTTCACTGCTTGCCAATGACCCTTTCCAGGGTTACCCATGTATCTACTAACAACACTAACTGCATGTGAAATATCTGGACGAGTACAAACCATAGCGTACATCAAACTACCAACGGCACTAGCATATGGAACCTGAGACATGTACTTCTCTTCTTCTTCTGACTGTGGTGACAAATCCAAAGAAAGCCTGAAATGTGCAGCTAGTGGCGTACTCACAGGTTTAGACTCTTTCATACCAAAACGTTCAAGAACTTTTTGAATGTAACTTTTCTGAGACAAATAAAGCTTGCCCGCTTGTCTATTCCTGTAAATTTCCATGCCCAAAATTTTCTTTGCTGCACCCAAATCTTTCATCTCAAACTCACCACTAAGTTGAGACTTTAATTTCTGAATCTCAAACTTATTCTTAGAAGCAATAAGCATGTCATCAACATATAGCAACAAATAGACAATTGAACCATCAGAGAACCTTTTATGATAAACACAACTATCATAATCACTCCTAGAATAATCATGATCAATCATAAAAGAATCAAACCGTTTATACCACTGCCTAGGAGATTGCTTCAAACCATATAATGACTTTTTCAATAAACAAACATGATCTTCCTTACCTGAAATAACAAACCCCTCTGGTTGATGCATGTAAATTTGTTCCTCAAGCTCACCATGTAAGAAAGCTGTCTTGACATCAAGTTGTTCTAATTCTAAGTCAAACAGCGCAACCATAGCAAGCAACACACGTATGGAGCTATGTTTCACAACGGGTGAAAATACTTCATTGAAGTCAATACCCTTTTTCTGAGAATAGCCCTTTGCAACCTTGAACCTAGCTGCTTCAACCTCAGGTATACCTTCCTTTTTCTTGAAGACCCATTTGTTTCCAACAATCTTCTGGCCCTTAGGCGGTTTTACCAATTCCCAAGTATGATTCTTATGAAGTGACTCAATCTCTTCATTCATAGCAACTAACCACTGAGCAGACTCATCACAAGTGACAGCTTCACGATAACTAGTAGGTTCATTCACCCCAATAGTCTCTGCCACAGACAATGCATAGGAAACTAAATCTGCATCTGCATACCTCTGAGGGCGTCGAATCTCTCTTGTTCCTTTACCCTTAGCGATACTGTATGGTTGCTCTTGTTGCTGTTCTGCTACATCAGGAACAGAATCATCTACCTCATCCACAAATGGCTGATCTGAAGTGCTCTCTTGCACTTGACTAGGAGCTCCACTCTCAAGCTCCACCTGCTCACTAACACCATGGTCTTTACCTGCAACAACAGATTCCTTTTTCTTTTCCAACATGGAAAACTCATCAAATTTAACATCTCTGCTAATTAAAAATTTAGGTGACTTTGGTTCAACACACCATAGTCTATAACCCTTCACCCCAGAAGGATATCCCAAAAATATGCATTTCAATGCCCTAGGCTCAAGCTTACCATCATTAACATGAGCATAAGAAGGACAACCAAAAACTTTTAAATCAGAATAATTAGCAGGAGTACCAGAAAATACCTCAACTGGAGTCTTCAACTCAATTGCAGTTGATGGAGACCGATTCACCAAATAGCAGGCATGGTTACAAGCTTCAGCCCAAAAGGATTTATCCAAACCAGCTTGAAAGAGCATACAGCGAGCTCTTTCCAAAAGAGTTCTATTCATACGTTCTGCAACTCCATTCTGTTGTGGTGTATTACGCACAGTGCGGTGTCTCACTATGCCATTCCTTTCACAGAACTCATTAAACTGACCCTCACAAAATTCCAAACCATTGTCAGTTCTCAAACGCTTGATCTTCTTGCCAGTTTGATTTTCAATACAAGCCTTAAATGTAACAAATCTTGAAAACACATCATTCTTATTTTTCAAAAAATATACCCAAACATGACGAGAGAAATCATCAATAAAAGTCAACATATACCGGGCACCACCCTTGGAAGCAACACGAGAAGGACCCCAAAGATCTGAATGAATATAATCAACGGTACCTTTCGTTTTATGGATGGCTGTACTGAACTTAACTCTGCGATGCTTTCCATAAACACAATGCTCACAGAAATCAAGCTTCCCAGTTTTCTGACCACCAAGTAAACCCCGCTTGCTCAAAATGGACATTCCTGCCTCACTCATATGCCCTAACCGCATATGCCATAAGCGAGTCGTATCTGAATCTTGATCTGACGAGGATGAGACTGAAACACTGCCAATGACAGTGCTACCCTGAAGCACATAGAGACCACGAGATAATTGCCCTTTAATAACCACCAGAGCACCCTTAATAACTTTCAAAACTCCACCTTCAGCTATGTACCTATAGCCCTGTGAGTCAAGAGTACCCAAAGATATCAGGTTCTTTTTCAAATCTGGAACATGGCGAACATCTTTCAAAGTCCTGACAATACCATCATGCATCTTAATCCGGATAGTACCAATACCAACAACCTTACAGGACACATTATTTCCCATCAAGACAACACCCCCATCAATGGACTGATAAGAAACAAACCAATCCCTATTGGGGCACATATGGTAAGTGCAACCCGAATCAAGAATCCAAACATCTCTTGAAGAACTAATAGATACTGACAGAACATTATCACCATCGGAACCAGAACTATCTGCAACACCAGCAACATCATTAGTACCAGAAGATGTTGTGGTAATTTTTCCTTTACCTTTGAGTTTCGGACAGTTAACTTTCCAGTGCCCTTCCTGACGACAATAATTACATTTATCTTTTCTCTTTCTAGATTTTGATCTAGACTTGCCTCTATTATTGCTTGAGCCTTTATCTTGCGTTCTACCTCTGACAAACAAACCATTGCTACTATCGTTATTACCTGTAGACACCTTTTTCTTCAACTCTCTGGAATTCAAAGCCGCTTTGACATCTTCCAAAGAAATAGTGTCTCTCCCATATAGCATGGTATCAACAAAATGTTCAAATGAATAAGGTAAAGAACATAACAGAACTAAGGCTTGATCCTCATCATCAATCTTAACACCAACATTTTTCAGATCACGAATAATTTTAGTAAATTCATCAAGGTGATCGTGCAAAGGCGTACCTTCTGACATTCTGAAAGTGTACAAGCGCTGCTTCAAATATAACCGACTTGTCAAAGACTTGGTCATATACACACCCTCCAATTTAAGCCACAATCCAGCAGGAGATCTCTCATCACCAACCTCGCGTAGTACCTCATCAGACAAGGATAGCTGAATTGAACTAAGAGCATTTTCCATCAATGCGTCTTTTTCTTCCTCAGTCAATTTTTCTGATAATTTATCCTTGCCTTCAAGTGTCTTAACGAGCCCCTCTTTAACCAATATGGCTCGCATCTTCATTCGCCAAAGACTAAAATCATTTCTACCATTGAATTTCTCAATTTCGTATTTTGCCGCCATGACAGAAAATCCAAAATTAAATTAATAGAAGCACAACCCAAAAATATGAAACCAACCAAATAACCAAAAGCTCAAAATAAATCCAAAAAAGCAAACTTGATCAGTTCCAATAATTATCAGAATAACCCAAAGCTCTGATACCAATTTGTTATAAATTGGCGCTTGCGGAAGCGTAGTTCGGGTCCAAATTTAGTTGCACAAATAATTAATTATGGATAACGGCAAAATAATAAGCAATAAGAAAAATAAATGGCACACAATGATTTAAGTGGTTCGACCTTTCAATGTGAAAAGTCTACTCCACTGACGACGGCACACCGAGAAAAATCCACTATTAGATCCAAATGGAGAATACAAGCACCAATATTCAAAAGCCACTCAAAAAAAACCAAACCCCACATACATCCACATATATATCACTGGCGTGCAAAAGCAATATCCACAAATAGCAAGAATAATAAATATAATCTTACTAATATTACTTTGTGAGAAGTATTGGTCAAAGATGAATCTCTCCTCTTCACGAACAGTAACAAGGGTGGCTAATTGATTAATCAAATGTGGCTGATGGAATTAATAAGAGACAAAAGGCACAACTCTTATTAATCCAAAGAAATACACTATTCGGCTGTTGCTTTGTATTTCCTCTTCTCTGCTTCCCTCTGCACTCTCTCTATTTTCTGCTGCGGCTCTGATTTTTCTTTTCCTTCAAAATTCTCACAGAAGCGGCAGTTTCATCGACAGAGCAAAGATATATATATATAATGTTAGGGTTTTGGTAAAGGGAAATATTAATTTGAAGCAATTACTAATATGCCCTTTTTCTTAATAATTATGTTTTGAAGCCATAATTAACAGTGTGAATTAAATTTATGCCGCAACCGAATGAAGAAGAAAATAAAGCTAAAATAATATTAATTAATTTCCTTAAAAACAAAAAAAGGGAAATTTAATTTTATGGTTTTGATTCGTAGGTTTTGTAAAACTCTGAACCGTAATTACTTAACCAAGTTATGAAATGCAGCATGTTTTTCCACTGTTTTAAAACACAAAAATTGGTATCTTAGTTTAATGTAACTTATACAAATAGAGTACATAAGTTAGTATTTTTTTTAATTGATCGTATAAATTTTATTATTCAAAGTTTGATCAAATTATGTCATTACTAGTCATGTTACCAAATTTTTGAAAATATTTATAAAATAACAATTTTTTTAAGGTTAGTTATATGGTGATGGTAAATGCCTAGATAAACTTATCTAATAGAATTTGACTTAATTTTCAATTCAATGATAAAAATAGGATCTTAAGTGTTAATTTTATGAAAACAACAGGGTCTATGTTGTCTACTAAAATTACAAGATTTATGTGCTCTATTTGCGCATATTAGAAGAATTATTTCACATTGATAAAAGATAATATTATGAAAAAATTTATAAGAGGTATGAATATCTCAATTTATTGGGTTAACTTTTTGAAATTAAAATACTTATATTTTTTGTAGACTTTTACTATGTAAATTTAGAACCTAATGACACTAGTTTAATCAATAAGCATTCTTTAAATGCAGAGAAATATAATAAACGTAATCAATTATAACTGCTATAGCGTAATAACATATAATTCAAATAAGTATAAAAAATACGTGGATTCAAAACTCATTACATATGTGGGTAGAATTCAAAGAAAAGAAGGTTTGTGGAATTCGACTGCTCATTTATTTATTTATTTGGGTAGAATCAACCACTAAGAGTGGATAGCTCAATTATGCGTATAACTGAATTACTGAAAAGCAATATATATGTATGTTTAAGGCCTTTAAGAGGCTGTATCGTTTTTTTAATTGTACAGAAATAGAAATGTATCAATTATCATAATTCAAAACTGTGCCATTCTCGAATTTTGAATTTAAATATTAATACAATACATGTCTCAAAAGTACATTGTCTTTGGATGTGGGAATCTACATGTGCTAGGCATTATGTAGATTGATAATTTTTGTACTTATTTAACGTATCCTTAGTTTAAAGTTTTAAATACTATAAAAAAAAAAAAATCAGATAAGCTAGTGATTCCTTGTTTGCATACTCATTGCTTCAACCTTAGCTAATTTCATCTGTTAATCATTAATTTGAGAAAACATTCCTACCTAACAATGAACCTCAGAAATCATTGATTCGGAAATTTATATACCACTTAATTATGTGGAAAAAATTTACTTAATAATTTCATAATTAATTAATTATATAATTTTTGCTATACAAAATGAGGAAATTACGTACAGTTGCCAGGTTGGAGAATTCTACCAAACAATATTCAAATTTAGATGGACACTACACAATACACATGTCATCAGGAGATTGTATTTGTTGTTGTTGGAGTGGATAATTTGTCTTATCTTTGCATATGTGCTATATTTATTTCAATAATAACAATATATAATCATCGTCTTTGCAACATTATTGGCTTTGAGTGAATAATATTAGTTGTTAAAGTCCCACCATTATAAAAAAAAATAATAAGCTCATGAGCAATCCTATCTATTGAGTATGATCTCAGAACTTCACCCGATCAAAAAGAATAAAAAATAATCCAATATAAATTAAGATGCAATAAAATATTTTGAAAATATAGAGTATTGATGCATAGTTTTTATATGTACTGTGAGTCTTACGTTTTGAGATTGGATAACCAGTGATACTTATAAATATTAGAGTTTTAATTAATTAATTAATTAGGTTAAAAACATGTGCACATATACTCACAATAAAAAATTAAATGGGTGTTGTTTAAAGAAAGACAAGTGTAACAATAAATATAGATTATTATAAAATAAAATAAATTATTTTTTACAAATATTTCTCAGCTACACTTCGTGTGGGAGATATTAGAAGTAAAAAATGTAAGTTTTATAATAATTAAAAATAATATTATAATAAAGTTTATAAAAATCATAAATATCTCCACTTATTCAGTTAACATGAAACTAAGTTTGAAGGATTTCATGCTATATTATACATATTTGTTGTAATTTATAATGTAATTATATTATCTAAAAAAAATAATTAACATGGCATGGCTCAGGTTGTTATATAGATTCTACAAAATTTACAAATACATCAAGTACTTATTCTAGAATATCCTGTGATAAGTATTTTTTTTTTTTGGTATCAATCCTAATCTATAACTTAGGGGGAAAAGATGGAGCTAAATTTGCTATAATGCAATCAATTTGTAATTGTAATCACTTTAATGACATGAGCTGAGCTCGTTATTGAGAGACTGCCAGTAAGTAATCCTTTATTAGCACTAAAGATCATGGGGAAAAAAAAAAAAAAGTCCAGTACACCTTTCTAATTTTGAAAAAAATATAATTAATATTTATATTTAATTAAATTTCCTACATTCAAATAAATATATCTATGTAAATTTAGCACAAAAAAATACACCTATATAAAATAATAAATAAGTGAAGACTCCACCTCATGTCCTCGTCCATAAACTCATGATTGTAAAAATTTTCCATGACCATGCTTTTAACTATAAAGTCAATTGTATATAATAAAATAATATAATTATGTAAAAATTTGATCTCGTCAAAGAAATGAGTATAAATTATATTGAATAATTAATTTAATTTATTTAAATTTTAGTTCTAAAATTATGTATGTTGACTTAATATTTCTTCTCAAATTAATTTTTTTTTTATTTTTAAAATGTTAAGTTATTCATTCAAATAAGTTTTTATTATCAAATGATACGTAAAAAAATTAGATAAAATAAATTACATATACTTTTAAATATAAATCATTTTATAAAAATATTTATCATAAATTTTATCAAACTTATATTATAAAAATTGTCACTAAATAATATATTTTGTCAAATAAAAATAAGTGCTAATATTATTTTTTTACTGTGTATATAATGTTGGGTACCCTTCCAAAATACAAGTTTTAAATGCATTGTCATTGCCAAATATTATATAAATTAATCATTATATAATTTAATATAATTGAGTCAAATACAATTATACTTAATATACGCATTAGACACACTGTTAATATATAGTTTAGGTTTTTCTAAAATAAATATGTAGAATATACGAAAATAATTAATGGTGTATATATATATATATATATATATATATATATTATTTTTTTTTTTTTTTGGAACAAAAAATGACTCTTCTGTGGGAGATGGGGTAACGCCCGTTATTTTACATTCACCCGGATCAACATTTATATTAAGAGTACTGACAAGACCTAGCATATCAAGATCACGTCATAAGGGATTTTTTTGCATAATTACGACTTTTTTATTTCTCAAACGGACGATCAAGTACATATATTTTAGTGACGTTATTCACTGAACTATCTCACTACCGATGATATATATATATATATTGGTTGACGAAGAATTGTGCTTAACGGGAAAACGTTCCCACTCTGAAAGGCATGTATGTATACAAGGAGGCAAAATGTGACGTGAAGTTTAAAAGATTCCTCTTTAGAAATATTTATAAATAAATAAAAAAAGCATATTTTTTTTTGGATAAGCTGCTTAGATTTTTGAGCGAGAGTGGCGCATTTCATTCCACAAACTTATAAAGTACTCTTATTATAAGCGCTCATTTTGACGGCACAAGCCCAGCTTATTTTATATCCGTGGTTAACAATTAAGTTAAGTGAATTCAGACATGTTAGTTTTAATTTTATGTTTCTTTTTAATGTAAGTTAAAATAAAAAATATTATATAGTACTGCAAAAGCTCAGGAAGTCCTTGAGGGTTGCACGTGCCTTGTTGATGATGTTTCACGTGGCAGTGGAGAGCCATGTGCCATGGTCTTGCAATGAGTTTATAATAATACATGATTTAGCTCGAAATGGCCAACAATGCCAACCAAATTTGAGTGGTACGTTTAGTGTTTTTTTTTTCCTATATATATATAAAAAAAAAAAAAAATAAGAGCCAATAATGCACCTGACATGACTGGACAATTAATTTGTATTAGTTTTCATGTGGGAGGTTTAGGGTTTTAGAGCACTTAATTTAGTCAACCATAAAAAAAAATGATAAAATAAAACCGAGATATCTAGAAAATTGTGGAGGCTGCGGTGTGTAAGATTTTATTAATTTTTAAATTTTAATTAAACTTACATGTAAACTTTTAAATATTTAAATTATATAATTTAATTATTAAATTTTTAAGATTAACACATGATATAAGTCTATACAGGGCGGAGCTAGAAAAATTTTCTGAAGGATTGAAGATTAATTTATTTTATGTCATATTATAATACAAAATTTAAAGTTTTTTATGTTAATATTTTATTGTAATATTTTATGAAAAATTATTTAAAATAAAAAATAAAATCTAATATAGTTAATACATAAACATATTAAATTAACTGATTAATATTGCTTTAAAATAAAAAATAAAAAATATATTAAAGTCTATCATAATAATATAATTTAGGTATTTAATATGATATTGTAATTAAAGGTACATCTTAATTAATCATATAAAATTTATAAATATAAAAAAATGATGAAGAATAAATTAAATTTACATTTATATTTATATTTATATTAATTATAATATAACATATAATTAAATTTTTTTTTAAAATAATTTTTTAACTTACATATCTCATAATTGATACTAGTATTTTTAACGTTTCTTTTCAAACTGTTCTCACTTCTCATTAAATTTTTGTAAAAGTGGGACAAAGCACTTGTCAAGTTGTCATTAAATTTTGAAAAATGGAACAAAATACATCGTAACTAGCCGAATTCAAACTTTTCGGTACTCGGATATATGAAAAGCACCTAATTATTGTGCTAGACACGATTTGAAGCATTTGTCAACCTGTAAAAAAAAATTAGTTCAAAAAATAATATTTTAATTTCTTATTCTTAAAAATCTTAATTGAATCAGATTGAACCGTTTACACGGTCCGGTCCTGTTTCTCTAAATACTACTGTCTAATCTAGTTAAATTTTTTTTTTTTTAATACAAAAATTTGATCACATTGTACCGTTAATATCACGATTAATAGAAAAGAAATAAATAAAAATTATAAAAAATAACGTCTCTAAAATTTATAATAATAAAACTAGCATTCTAATAACATTGAACGGGTATAAATTATTACAATTTTGATTGAATGGGCATTTTAAGAAAAATGATATAAAAATTATTTTTTTAATTGTAAAAATATATAATTTAAACATATAGTACTATTTTTATTATTATTAATTTTAATGGTGTTATTTTTATTGTTTTCAATGAATCTGTTCGCAGAAACAAAGCTTGTCCAATGGCTAAGACTTTGCCATAAAAAGTGGCTTCAAGGGTTTTTTGATCCGTAAGGCGCAAACGCATTTGCAAAGGCTTAAAAGTAAAATCATATTAAATAAAGACTAAATGCGATTATATTGATAAGAAACAACCAGTCAATCACTGCTAGTTTGCTTAATTAACTATTAACTCACTCTCTTATTGAACAACATGCAATAAGGAGATCTGGTCAATATTTCAATTGTACATATTTGAACATGTCATAGCATTATTATTAGCATATTGTAACGTCAACGTTCTATTTCTCCCAGCTGTTGGCTTTTGCATTATCATCTTTGACGAAATATTTTATGCTTTCAAAAACTGATCACAAAAGGAAACCTAGCTAGCTACGGGTTAAAGAGGATAATTAAGTGCTTTTGATTTCTGATTAATTGATTTGATTCATAGAAAGTGACAAATATATGGACAGCAGATTGATTTATATCATACCAAGCTCGTGCATGTTAGCTAGGAAGGTGAAAACATTACTGCTTTACATATCACACACCAAATATATATAAAATATCACAAATAGTTAATGTTTTCCTATCATTTCTAATCAAGATAAGATACATAAGAGATTTCACGTGACCATGCTATGTACATTTCTTTTTCTTTTTCTTGTTCTTTCAACTAGTGTAGATGATTATGAATATGATGATTTTTTCTAATTAATGATTCATCAGCTGCCACTTGGTTATTTTGCAAGTTCCAATATATGACTGTTTTAGACTAACCATTGGATTGAATAGTACGATTTCCAACTATACATACAGATTCTTTTCATTGGAACATAAGAAACAAAAACAAAAAAAATATTCGAAAAAATAAAAATATATATTTATATTTGGACCAAGCAAATAAAGTTGTCTATTACAAATTAAGAACATATTCGAAGATAAAACATAACAATGTAGATTATTTCAAATTAGGTTGAGTGGATTAATTTTTATATTTTTTTTTTATCATTGTTAAATTTTATTTTTAATAATTATTTAATTTATTTTTAAATATTAATTAAGTCTAGGACATAAAACATTTTGAATTTTTAAAAACATTATATCAGTAAAGACATCGCAATTCAAACTTTAATCGTAAAACAGGCCAAACAATAAATATTGATATGAAATTACACAGAAGTCATCTGTTTATATGATATATTCGATATAATTCTGTTTCTTTTGCGTCCTCAAAATTCTTCCTTGGAAAGAGATAAATACGTAAAACAGGCTAAACAGCAACCTTTCAATGAACTTTTTTTAGCACTCAGATGTAAGAATAATTAAGCAGATAAACTCAGTAACGTACGTACGTTTAATTAATTTCAAGTCATTATCGCCTATCGTCTCTTGTCATCTTCTCGTTTTTGGTGAGACCTCGTTTTAGCATCTCTCAGAGTCCAGACGTCAGGATTTTTACGTGTAGAGTATAAATGTCAAAATCAAAGCCATACGTATTATTATTATTTTTTAAATTTACAACTTTGCCATTGGCCCTACATTCCTTCGATACTTGTCAAGCACATGTGACTATGTGAGCATCATTTAGTGTAAGAGTGGCTAGAATTCTACCAAATTGTCCTCTCTTTTTCCTTTTTCTTTTTTAAGCTCGCTAAGGAAATGTAAATGTGTAGTTGTTATTTTTTCCTATTTATTTAAATTAATATCAATATTGAAGATATTAATAATAATATTTACTATTATTGAAAAAAAAAAAATGTATAATTATGACTATTTTGCTCATTTAATTTTATAATTTTATGTATATAATTTAATTACGCTACAAACGAAGCCAGTACCAAATTGTCCTGCTTGCTCTTCCCATTTCTTAGCTATTTGTATCATTCTAACCCTTTTGGGAAAATGAACACAGTTTGTACGCACTCTGAATTTTTTGAATTGGCCGTGTCCATTCATATGCTCTGCATATTTACAGCTCAAGATCCAAAACAACTATAAAAAAAAAAAAAAATTCATGTCCGCTGTTTTATTTTTGTATGCTTGAATTGATTCTTTTGTTTATAATGTTCACGAGTAATTTTTATATAATGTTACAGTTTCATATATTCTTTATTTTTATTAAAAATGAAAAAAATAAATAAAAATAAGATAAAATCAACTACTAATATTAAGCATGGAACATATTATAGTTAACACTTTTTTTTTTCTTTTACCGGGTGCAGAGTCTACTAGAGATGACAATTTTATCCATCGGGTCGGGGCCCGCGGGTACCCGAACCGTTTGGACTAAAATGGGGCGGATCGGTTCGGTGCGGATTCGGGTCGGTGCAATATCCATTTTAAAAATAAAATTCGGTTCAATAACGGATCGGATCGGGGCTCCATCCGGGTATCCGTTTTTAAATTAACCTCAGTCTCTGTCTCTCTCCCTAAGCCACTTTCACAGTTTCAATCTTTCAGTTTCAGTCGCCACTCGCCAGCCGTCGACTTCGCCTATAGCCGCCAGAAATCTGCCATCAACTTCGTCTCTAGCAGTAGCCAGCAGCAGTCGAGATAAACCCAGGTTCCATTTTCTTCCATTTTCTCTTTTTTACTTAGCGGCTTTATCTGTCATGTATGTGTAAATTTGGGTTCTTTAATTTTATCTGTGTTACAATTCGTTTTTCTTGAAATAGGAAAGCAGAGAAATGTGACGCCATCAGTGGCTGTTGTTAATGGAAATTTGAATCTGAGAAATCTGTCATGTATGTGTAAATTTGGGTTCTTTAACGAAGTGACTGTTGTTAATTGTTGGAGTTGATTTGTCTGCTGCTTTCAAAAGTAACAATGATAATATCTTGTTGGAGTTTATGGGTTTGATCCAAATCTGATGTTGGTGTTTCTTTCACTCAACTGATTGATTATTATCTAATAAATAATGAGCAGGTTCCTAATAATTTCCTTTTTCTTTTTCCGTAACTTTTTTTCTTTCTTTTATATTTGTTTAGTCGGTTATCATATTAATTTATTAAAATAATAAAATTATTATTATTATTTAGAAGAGGAAAAAAAAAAAAAAAAAGGTCAGCGGGTCAACGGGTCGGATATTTGATCCGTGGATATTACCCGCCCCAAAACCGAACCCGAAATATCCGAACCAGAACGGTTTTTTTGCCCTGCGGGTCAGTTCGGGTCGGTTCGATTTTGACCCGAATTGCCCCATTGCCATTCCTAGAGTCTACAGACCAGAGAAGTCTCTAAGTTAAGAACTGTATCGAAAGCATTTGGGAAAGAAAAGAAAAAAAAAAAAAGAAAGATTGCAGGAGACGGAGACATTAAGGCAGCTGCCTGAAATATCGACTTTGGATGCTAACCAGCAGTTACGTGAATAATTATAACTTTTAATAAATTAATCAAAATTTGCTATATAAACAATTGTAGTTTATATTTTATACTCGCTTAAAAATATATAGACAGGAAAAATTACAAAATTAATACTCATAAAATTTATAATATTAAAAATAATATATTTAATACTAATTTATACCGTTTTTAATTTAAAATAGAGATGCTATACTTGTTATTTTAAGTCTTAGGATATAAATTAGTATTAAATGTGCTTTTTTTATTATTATAAATTTAAGAGTGCTATTTTTGTAATTTTTCCTATTTCTTTGAAAAAAATGTGGCTTCAATATATAACTATCTTTTTTGTTCACTAATTTTATTGTTTTTAATACTCTGATTACTTGACAAAGTTTTCATATTTTTTATTCACTAATTTTGTATATTTAATAATTTATCTAAATTTAAAGATAATAGATTAAATATGTTAAGTTTTAAAAGTTATGGGACTAAATAATACAAAAATAAGTTTTCTAACACGTTAATTCTTCTGACTATTATATTATAATTTAGTTTAATATTTTAAATTTAAATTATATTGTTTATGTTAAATAATACGTGTAAAATTCTTGTGTATATAGATGTTAAAATTTTATTACTAATTTCTACTTAAATATATAGATAACGTGATATTATATTAAGTAACTTGATGTTAATATATTTGTATATATTTCTTTAGTCTAATAAATATAAAAATATTATAATTATTTTCAATAACAACATTTATAAAGTTTAAATGCAATTGTAATTGCATAAATTTGCTTTATTTTGAGAGTTTTTGTCTTTTAAGTATATCTTATGGTAAATTTAAACTTCATCACCATTATTAGTTAAGAACGTTAATATTTTTTTTTTAAATAAAAATAAATAAGAACTTTAATAATTTGAATACAAATAAATGAAGTCAATATTGTCATAGTCTTAAAGTATAAGGTTATCTTTGTCTTTTTTATTATTATTATCAAGGTGTGATTATATTCATGGATAAGATAATCAGTATCGGTGAAAATATTGATAATTCAATTATATGAATATATTTAAGATATCATCAATATTTACAAATATATTTACATAAAGTTATGAACATCATGATATTATAGCTACTTTTATAAAATTTAGTATACACCTTTTTTTCAAAATACAGTAAAAATAATAGTGAACTAATTAAATTAAATTTTACTTTAAATATTATATCTATGATTCAAATGTACATGTATACTGGTAGTATATTATGATTAAAATTTATTTTTTTATGAAAATACAATGAACTTTCAATTCCTAAATTTCATTACATCAATTTAAATTTAAAAAGTTAAATATAAGGAAGTTAAAGTGCATACTATTTATAATATTATTAATATCATTCTTAAGTAATATAATACTCTCTCTTTTTTATATACACTAACATAAGTATAAAGAATTGTAAAACATAACTATGTATTCCCAAATTAGGTTACATAAATTATAATTTTTAGTTTTTAAAAATTTAATGAATTATAATTAAATATTTGCTATTAAAGTAAATGTTAACTTTTGGAGAATACTAAAATTGAATATTTTTTTTTACATAAATATTGAGTTATATATAATACAAACATAAATTATAAATGTATGTATATCTTTAATTTACTAAATTAAGAAATTTTCAAATAAATATTTCACGATAGATTCGTAAGAAGATTTTAAAAAATATTAAAATATTTAAAAATTATCAAAAGTTAAATAAATAATAATAATTAAAAAAAAGAAACTTATAAAATAATAATTAAAAAAAAGTTTGTCCATTTTAAATATTGCAGAAAAATATTTTGATTTTTCTCAAGCAACATGTTAATTTTGTAGTAGTTTTAAAATATGGGTCTTGCTTTTAAATTATGTGGGATCCATAAATATTAATAAAGTTTGTAATGTATTTTTTAGTATGAATATATAGAATTTAATATTTTCATACAGACATTCAATTTACATAAAATTCGATAAAAATATTTTATTGATGGTGATAATATAGGTTAAATAATTAACACATGCCATGGAAAATTAATTAGCTTCCTTTCTTTTAAACAAATGGCATTTTCATAAGCCGAAGCCATGACTCATCCATTGGAACTCGATTTAGTATTTGTCATGTAACACAAGTTGGTTGTCCCCTCACCCTCCTTTTAACATAGTGTAAGCTAAAAATTGATTAAGAAAAATGGCGTCTTCACTTCTCAGAAAGCACGACATCAAAAATCATTTTTTCTTAAGCAGGGCTCAAAGAGAAGTATGATGCAAGCAAAATTAATGGTTTCGGTTTACATATGGTTTGTTTATGGGCTTCCTTTATATGGACTTTAAAAATACTAATTGTGAATCTGCAAAAACATTATGGGCTGGTCCCGATAAAAGGTTAAATAATGTAACCACTACCATTCAAAGTTTATTTATTTATGAAGAGTGAAATCTTCATCAAAACAAACCAACACACTCCAAATTACATTATAACAAATTAAGAAGATTAATGGCTACCATGTATGTTCTGGGCATCCCAAGAGCTGATAAAATAAGCATTGAGGATCCCTCTATCCACACTAAAGTATATTCAATTAAGATTTTGATAAACTTTTAAAGAGTTATAAATTTAAAAAAAATTATGAATTTTTAAAGATTATTAGTAGATTTTAGTAGAGTCTTATGAATTATAGTGGATTGTATTTCATATACTTTTTATAAATTTATATTAATAATAGTTTAATCAATAATAGAGATATATGGGAGTGTTGGAGAGAAAATATAAAATCAAAATTGCTCGAAATCCTTAGCAATCTTTGTGGAAGAGAAGATGAGTATAAAATTTTTCACATATGATTTTAACTAAAAAAATTCATTAAAATAAATGAATTTTTGTATACATCTAATTTTTATAAAATTCTAATTGAATAAACATAAATTTATATAGATTTTTTTAAAAAAATTATAAAATTCTAAACGAATACACCTATATTTAAAAGGCTTCTATAAAAACCTAATTAAATAAAAACTTTAAAAATCTTTGTTGATACTTGTGGATTTTAAAACTCTATACAAGTTATTTAATGTTTTAATTGAATACACCCTTAAGCCTGAGTTCAAGGCTTAGATCGAGCACTTTACATCATATAAATGCTCGAGAGCACTATACAATTGCAACCAATCAGTATAAATTCTTTTAACTTTTTAATTTTTCCCCTGAATTGAATTTTTTATGGAAAAATTGCAATATCACTTTTATTTATTTATTAGAATTCCAATATCAGTTGTGTAGCCAAGAATGATGCTATTCTATTATCTCCCACAGGAGTTGTCCACAACACAAGTGCTTATCTACTCATTCCTCTTTCCATGAAAAAAATTAACCAATACATGATCACTCCCAGTGTGGCTGCTTAATTCTAAATTGACAAGACAACCAATATGAAGATTATGTTCACCCATTGCAATGCTTCTAATTTCGTACATAAACATTGATTCTGACTCGCTGCTTCACACCTTTAGGTTATTATCTAGAGTTGTTTATTAGAGTAATGACTCTATATATTATTAATATATTTTATTAGATTATGTATCATATTTATTACTTGATTTATGCTTTCACCAATCACAATTTTACACGTAAAATTATCCTTCACTCAACAATGATTAATTGCTTGATGGTTAAGGAAAGAGCATTCCAACAAACAAAATTTTTCTTACATCTTATGATTCTTACAATTTCACTTTGAGCATTTTAAAATCACTTGCGTGCATCTACAATAGCAGATTTTAACAACCCACAAGACCAAAACTTTTAGATACATTGAAAAAAAGAAAGAAAAGGGAAACTTAATTCCAAAGACCCTGATCTTGACCAGGTGAATGAGAGCAGCAACACGCCACAACCTTTAACCAAATAGGAGATCTACTAAGCTAGTATTTAGAGATAAAATGAAGGAAAAAAAATACAGGAAAGGAGATGGATGGGTTGGCTAGCTTAGTCGTATTCAAACCTAAACATCGAAATATTAGTGTATCTTTCTTTAAAGTTGGATAATGCTAAAAATCATATATTTTCTATCACATTAGAGAATCTTTGTGCTGGATTTCTCCGTGTTTTTTTTGGAATTTTGTTTAATTGATCTAACATCAGCCGTCTTAGCTCAGTGGTAGAGCGCGTGGCTTTTAACCACGTGGTCGTGGGTTCGATCCCCACAGACGGCGCTTTATCTTTTACAGATGATAATTATAGCTAATATTTTTGACATGAACAATACACAGTCGCAGATTGTCTAAAGAAGCTGCAAAATAAGCACAACATAAAATGAAAACTAAACCAACCTCCTAACAACCAACAACCAATGAGGCACCTTCTTCTCAACTTTCTTCTCCTTGATTGTATCCAAACTTGGTTTCCAACCCTTTCCCGACAATGTCCTGCTCAGATATTCCGGTTTCGCCTCCAAACTTTCAAGCAGATCATCATCAAACTCTCTCACATATCTCTCCACACAACATTCCTTTTTTGGAACCACAAACTCATGTGTCTCCTTAAACATCGCCGGACACATCCTAGAAAACGAAGTCAAAAACTTGTTGGAAAAATTAGACACAAGAGACTTTGATCTTAGAAGTAAAAGAGCACGTTTAATATCTTCAGATGCCAAGTTAATTGGCTTCCCTGTTCTCTTAATTGGAAGCATCATATAAAGTTTCTTCATTTCAAGCTTCTTATCAGCTGGTAATGGAATTGGCCTTCTTTCTGATATGGCAGTTTGGAATTCAACAACTACTTGTTGTGGGTGCTCTAACATTAGCTCTGCTACTGTTAGAGGTTTATCAAACACTTGAACTGAACCATCAAATAGAATAACTTTACATGTGGTATTGGATGGTTTGGATATTGCTATGGAGTTTCCCATTTGAGTAATTAAGCTTAATTGAGTTGAGGCTCAAAATTTTGAATCTTAAAGCTTTTGTTGGTTGAAAAAACTTTTTGAATGTTTTGGGGATTTTATTAGCGGTGGTGATTTCTATTTGTATGACTGTTTGTTTAACCGCTCCAGTTTGGGGGGACTTGGTTTGATGGGGTAGTTGATTCTGGGGTGGATGTTGTCTTAAACTTTTGACCAGCTCTTTGGGGACACAGTAACTCTCACTATCTCAGAAATTAAAATGGAATCATTCTTTTCTTGTGTTTAATTGTGTAATGGCTTGATAAGTCTCCGTCAATAAGTGTCAAGTTCTTGAACTTGTGTACCTAATGAGCAAAGGAGGTTATGGAACCGTTCAACTATAACTCTGTCAAATGAATCTTTTTAAATTAAAGCATTTGTTTATTTTTAGCTAAATTAAGATTGGTGGAGTTTGATTATAGTCTAACATGCAATAAGTTGAAATCAAAGACTCTTTCATTTTATTAACGCAGTTAGAGTGGAATTCGTACAAGGTACTCTATCATTGTTAGGAAGATTACATAAATTAGGGATTTGGTAAAATGTTCGAGGCAAGTGGATATAATTAAAATTTCCGTTGACATAGTACAATGTCTTGCTATCTCTTTAACCATTTTTTTTTTTTTTTTTTATAAAAGGCACTAAAGTTCACTTTTTTTTTTTTTATCAATAAAAAAAAATACATTTACAGATTCAAACTTGGGTTCTTAGTGGAAGAATTAAGAGATTTATCATCTGAACTACAAGAAATTTTCAAAATAAATGCGAGAAATAAGGTGCTAGAAATTTAATAATTATTAAAAATTGTACTTAAAAGTTTAATTTTTTAAAATTATTATAATTTTGTTTATGTAGTGTCGTTCACCGTATGTCATATAAACAAATATATTATAATTTTAAAATTTTGGATTTTTAATATCATTTTTAATAGTTATTATATTTTATCAAAAAATTATTTAACTTTTGAACATTTTAATCATAATCGGTAAACTTTAAATATTATTTTTTTTTAACTATTATGCACAAGAAATGATACTATTACAAATCCAACAACATACAATTATTATACATGGAAAAACTTTGAAAAATCTACTACTTTACTAAAACAAAATACGTTAGTCTCTTTATTTTATGATAGTATATCATTAGTCTTTAATCTTATTTTATTATAAATAAATAAATAAAATACAACTGTTTTCTTACCTATCAAATAAAAATTCCTATACCCACTACAACTTTACATGCATTTTAACTTTATACAATTTATATGGTGAAACGTGTGGTAAAATTACGTAGAAACAAAATTTTGAGGTCTAATCCACCCCACTATTAAACATATTAATATAAATACATATAACATAATTTAATTAATCATTAATAAATAATCACATAATTACTTTATAATCTCAATCTCTTATATTATCAATTTTATATTTCAATTAATAATTAACATATGTATTAGAGTAATTAATATTTATTATAAGGTTATTTTAGTCTTTTTTTTCTTATTTATTTTACCTTTAAAAGGTTTAGCTTGTAACATTTACAAACATTTTTGCATGCTAATAAACCCTAACTTCCTTTTTTTCTATCTCTTCTCTCTTCTTTTGTATCTCTCTTAAATGTTAATTTTGAATAATTATCATGGTATCAGAGCCAGGTAAACGAGCCATTAATTCCCGTTGGATATATAAAATTAAACTTCATTCTGATGGGTCTATATTGAAAGGTATAGGTCCCAAGTAGTTGCAAAGGGATACTCTCAAATGAGTGGTATTGATTATAAAGAGACTTTTGCTGCTGTTGCAAAAATGAGTATAATTCGCATGGTTATTGCAGTTGCATGGATGGTCTATGTCTCAGATGAATGTTAAAAATACTTTCTTAAATGGTGATCTGCATGAAGAAGTTTACATAATTTCCTTACCTGGTATCCTACATAATCATGGAGAAGTTTGCAAGCTTCAAAAAGTCTTATATGTCTAAAACAAGCACCTCGAGCATAGTTTGAGAAGTTTTCTACTGTTATTGCCTCTCTTGGGTTTTTTTTTTCTAGTGATCATGACTTTGCTCTCTTTGTTAAGCATACCACTATAGGTCATATTTTGCTCTCTTTATATGTTGATGATGTAATTATTACTGGTGATGATGTTGATGGAATTACATTGCTAAAGTCTGAATTAGCTCGCCAATTTAAAATGAAAGATTTGAATTTTCTAAGGTATTTTTTGGGTATTGAAGTTACATTCTCTCCAAAAGGTTATCTTTTATCTCAATCTAAGTATACTGCTGACATTCTTGAGCGGGCTCGCCTTACTGATACTAAAATTATTGATACCCCTTGTGAGCATAATGTTCAGTATTCTCCTTCTGATGGCACTCATTTGCAAGATCCTACCTTATATCGAACTATTGTTGACAACTTGGTCTATCTTACTATTGCTCGTCCTTGCTTATGTTGTTCATATTGTTAGTCAGTTTATTGCTTCTCCTACTACCATTCATTATACATTCATTCTACGTATTTTGCGGTATCTTCGAGGCACTATTTTTCAAACTCTCTTATTTTCATCAACATCTTCTTTAGAGCTGCGTGTATACTCTGATGCTGATTATGGTCGTGATCCCACAAATCGCAAGCCCGTCACTGATTTTTGTATTTTTTTGGGTGATTCTTTTATTTATTGGAAAGAAAGAAGCAAACTGTTGTTTTTCAATCTTCTATTGAGACAGAATATCGTGTTATGACATTTACTACCAAAAAGATTGTTTTATGGGTGTTTTTCTTTCTCATCCTACCCCTATGTATTGTGACAACCAGAGTGCTATCCAGATTGCTCACAACTTAATTTTTCATGAACGCACCAAGCATATCAAGATCGATTGTCATTTTACTCATCAACACCTCAAGCAAGGCACCATTGTCATACCTTTTGTTCCTTTTTCTTTGCAGATTACAGACTTCTTTACCAAGTCATATACTATTTTACGCTTTCATTTTCTAGTTGGTAAACTCTCAATACTTCTTGCAACCGCATCGTGAGTTTGAGGGGGGATATTAGAGTAATTAATATTTTATTATAAGGTTATTTTAGTCTTTTTTTTTCTTATTTATTTTGTGTTTAAAAGATTTAACTTGTAACATTTACAAACACTTTTGCATGCTAATAAATTTTAGCTTCTTTTTTTTTTCTCTCCCTTATCTCTTCTTTTATATTTTTTTAAATATTAGTTTTGAATAATTATTAATATGTATTAGCATTTAATATCCCTTATTCTTAATTTTGTTTTGAAAAACAATTCTTACTTCTCCTTCAATTGACTCCTCTACCATTTCAGGAACAACTTTGTTTTGAATTATAAACCTCCTCTTCTTGTTCTTATTGCAACATCCCGATTTTATGAGCTTCACTTTGGACTCGGAGACCTTATGGTTGTTGACTTGCAAAAGGGTAAAACCAAGTATGCTCTTCTTCCTAGAATCTTATCCTCTGCTCTCAAGGCTTTAAACTGGCCGGTTTGGAAAAGCTCATCCACCGGACAAATGACATGGCCGAGTTGTTCTTCGAGCATGAGCTCTGCAGCTCTTTTTAGTTCCTTTTTTTCCCTGGCAAATAATCCAATTATTTGTGCTTTGCTTACTCTGACTAGTTTTGCGCTCAAATTCCTGTTGTTGAAAGAAAAACCCGTTTTGCCTCAAGGCTTTTCTTTGTTGACTGATCCACAGTTAAATGTTCTCACGATATGTTAGATATTGCAATATTTCTACCTTAAGCTGTAATCACTGGCAAAGAGACAAAATTCGAACAGAATAGTACAAGGGATCCACCTAGTAAGGAAAGAACCTTCTTTTCCCTTGTTACCTCAATCATAATACATAAAGATCTTATTTCCCTTGCTTACCTCGGTCATCAATAATACATAAAGTCTGGTTTTCGGTTCCAAGAAAACAAACTGTCAAAAGACCCGCGTAGTAATAGCACAAAGGTACCAAAGCCTCTATGCAAGGCGAGCAATCCTATTAGTTGTATAATATTATTTTAAAAAAAAAAAATTGCATGTCATAGTTTAAAATAGTAAATAATGGGAAAACCACCCTATTATAGCTGTAAACTGCTGCAAAATGACCATAGCAAGACGAGGAAAACTTAACAACAAAATACATTGCAAGAAAGATTTGTTGCTGGCCACTAGTAAATTTTACAAAGCACTGACGTTAATATCTTCCATAAAGTACCAAACATAAAACATCAAGATTTAAATGATCGATTAAAAGCTTAAATAATGGAAATGTATATCTTAAGATGGAGTGACGCAAACTTCCATTTGAAATAATGCACGGACTATAACATATCTTGTAGCAACCATCCCATTATTTGATGTACTGAGAGAGCCATTTGAAACCTTCACCATAACCCATTTTACGTACAATACTGCACATAAATACCTCCATGGGACGGACATTTGAGTCTGTCAAGTTTACCTTACCCTTCCCAGTTGTGAAGTTTGTTAGGCCAAGGTGGTATCGCAGCTCATCTTCTGAGGCAGCATATGGTATGTCGATCTTGTTCCCCAAAATTAGGAATGGAACATTTACTAGGGCTTCATCGGAAAGAAGTGCATCGAGTTCCTTTTTTGCCTCAGCAAATCTCTCCTTATCATAGGCATCTACCAGGTACACTACAGCATCCACCTGCATGATATATTGCAGGAATAAGATAAATTGTAACGAGTATTTACTTGCAAAAGATAATGAAAAAAAAAACTACTCTTTTCCATGCAATGATATAACGAGGAAGGAATAAGCCAAGCATCTGTTAAAGCACATTTCACTATCAGATAATTTGAAAAGAATAATCTCTCTCATAAAAACCAAGGTTAAGAACTTGAAAAATTAAATAGAAATCATATTTCCTGATAAAATGCTACATTGCACTGCATCTGTGATTCAGAACATAGAAAATTGTGGCCCATGGAGATCCTATGAGGATCATGAAACTCTTTGTCATCCAAAATGACCCAATGTCAAGTGCAAAATCCAATAAGATATATCACTTTACTGACGATTTATAACTAAATTTTTGCTGTAGAAAATAATTATATTTTATCTATCTAATTTAGGAATCATGAAGAAAATATGGACAAAGGAAGGAAAATATCTATGGCAATTAACAATCAAACATCTCCTTGACAAGGAATATCATGATAGCTAAGTATGTGAATGCTTTCCTTGAGAAACAGAACGAAAGAATGAATATAATGAAACTTGAAATGCTAGCAAAATCCAAAGAAACAAGCCCAAGAATAAGAGAAAATAAGAGTTATGCAAAACTACATTATTAACCGCTGTGTATAAACAGCAATAAGGCAAACCCTAATACAGGGTCTGCGACAGTCTATAAGTAGTTATCATTGCCAAGTTTTGTCAACAACAAAACTGACCTTTACAAGTAATAGATGATCACCACATTTCATCATAACAAAAATCTGAAACCTTGGGTGAGATTCATCACAACCCTAGATAATGGTTCATGTATTATATTGTCTAACACTGCCAGAAAAAATGGATATTCAATAATGATAAGACCTCAAACACTACCCATGAGATTCAACAGATATTAAATTGAGCATACGAAACCTAACAAAAAATGTCTAGAACTCCTTATGGGGATGTAAAGAAATAATGGCAGTCTTTTTAATATGAGAAATGAAAACCATTCTTAGAATATTAGCCTTACATAGGCCACAAAAACAGACAAGTTTTGGACAGTCAAAATTGAGTTCATTAATAGCTAAATAGAATCAAATGCATTGCAAGAGGAACCATCTTAACAACAAGAGCAATGGATTCTATATTTTCACAATTACTTATCTCCAACCATGATCGGATCACTTGCAACTTTGAAAATAAAAAGGTTTATGTAAACAAGTCCGCCGTAAAATGGCTTCAGAACATGCTTCAACTCTGGTTGTAGCCACAAGAACGACAAAGAATTGCAAGTAATCCAAGAGCCACAGAACATTTATAAAAAAAAAATTAAAAAAAAAAAAAAAAAAACGCAACAAACTGGCTCATTTTCACCATAGTGCATTTACCTTGGCGTAATAATCCTTCCAGACTCTACGAGCAATCTGATGACCCCCCAAATCAAAAGCTTTGAATTTGATTTGACCAATACTTAATTCCTCTGACGTCGGATATTGTGTGGGCTGATGCTGTACCAATCTCTGAAAACCAATCACATAAAACTCTATTACCATACAAGCCTAAAGGGGAAAAAAGAAGAAGACATAAAAATAACACCAATCTATTAGTTAAAAATAGCAAAATCAAAGCAGTTAACACACACAAACGCTATTACATCATTGAGACTTTGACAACTATTTGCTTTGATCAATTAAAATTTTTCTTCAACTCTACTCTTTTTTTCCACCCCAAATAAACTAAGCAGCAAAAAATACAAGCAAATTTCAAGAATCCGTATTCAACTTTTAGCTAATTATACCTAGATTATGTGAAAATATTGGGGTAATCCTAATGAAATAGAACTTGTGTACATCTGGTTGCAAATCAAAAACTCAAATGACCGAAATTAAAAAAAAAAATACTGGAAATAACCAAGGCAATCAGTAAACTTTCCCTGTTTTTATATATATCCAAGAAAAATCTCAGCAGCTAGACCAAACGATCAATATATGACAACTTATAAGAAATGAAATCAATAACGACAAAGCTAGAGCCTCAATTTCCCAATCGTTTGTGATAAAGTAAAAGAAATCAATACGAAAAGGAAAAGAAAATGAACCTCGTCCTTCAACATATGGAGCAAGGTAGTTTTTCCGGCATTATCGAGACCGAGGAACAAGATCTTGGCCTCTTTCTGCCATAGCCCGAGAGAGGCGAGAATACCGTAGAACCAATCAAAAAGGAACATGATTAAATGTTCGCAACTAGAGATATCTCAAAGGGTCCAAACCCTAAAGAGAGACCGGATCGAAGCGCTCTGATTGATCACGATCCCACCGTCCCGTTCAAAACCTCAGATGACGAAGGTTCATTCGTCTGATCCCTAGACCGAGTGAATTCGATTCGATAGATAGAGAGAGTGTGCGCGAATAAGCATGGGCGCGTGAAAACTAGAAAGCAACCATGTAAGAATTTGGCTGGTGTGATAATTGGTTCAATTTCTTCTCTATGAGCTGGCGACGTAGTCTATATAGTCGGCCCATACTGTTGTACTTTTAGTGTTGTTGACTTCTTGTCTTATTGGTTAATATCGGTGCTATACACATCAGTTAATATAATGTATCTTGTTATATATAAAATTAATATTTTGGAATGATATTAAATCTGACTTAAATTTATATATTAAATTATAAAATTTATATTAAAATTTTAATTAAATTTATACGTAAATTTTTAAATTTTATAATTTAGTCATTAAATTTTTAAACATTTAAATCATATAATTGAATTTCTAAATTTTAAAAATTTATATATAAGTTCTAAAAATTTGATTAAAAAATATGTATTTTAGTACCTAAGTTTAGGTCTATATGTAAATTTTTTAAAAATTTGATGATTAAATTATACAATTTAAAAGTTTAAGATTTACGTGTAAAATTTTAAAAATTTGAGACTAAATTATAGAATTTAAAAAATTAAATATAAATTTAATTAAAATTTAAAGGCAAATAAAATAGTTAAACTTAAATTATATCACGTATGTTTATGTATTCACCAAATTATAATAAAATATATTTTTGTGTTATTTGAGAATATTAAACCTGACTTATTTGGGTAGGAGCGACCATTAACATTAAAAACAAATTACTATTTTCTTAATATATATATATACATGTATCATATAAATTTATAATGTAAAATATATTTTATAGAATATTGAGTTGAAATAGTTATATAATTTTAAATAATATATTAATTTTATAATTTTTAAGATAAATTAATTTAATCTTATAATTTAAAAAATATCAATTAAATTTAAATTTTAAAAAAATTTAAAATATTTTAGGAATAAAATAAAAATAGTTAATTTTTTTTAAATAAAAATAAAAATAAAAAACCTCTAGCTTTCTGCTCTCCTCTTTCTATTTATAATGTGTCATTGACCAAATATAAAGATAAGATTAAAGATGTAAATTGAGCTTTCTTATTTTATCTTATCTTATATCTCATTTAATGTCTCTAATAAATTCATTATATAATATTGTTTTATTGTATTTAAATACATTCATATCTTATTCGAATTGTAACTCTAAAATGACAATTTTAAGAATAACGTTATATCATTTTTTTATTAAATTTATATTATAAATAATCATATATTTATCATATTTTTTATTATTTTTGTATATTTACTTATCTCATTTAAATTTATTTAGAATAAATAAAATGTCTTAATTAGTTACAATCTCATTACCATATTATCTCATTACAAAAATTAGGGGAGACAAAAAGAGATAAATTTTAAAAATTATTGAATTATACTTTAAATCTCATTAACATTTCATCTTAATTTATACCTCTAAAAAAAAATCCACTATCATAAATCTTTTCCCTATATTCAGTCAAGGACTTGTTAAGAATGTCAAAGAATAAATCAATTCCTTAGTTTAGTTTTAAGCCTAGCTAAGATATCAATTCTTTGATTAATTATGAGCTTTAAGTGAGAATTGAATTGCATTGAGCAAATAGGTAAGATAACTTAATAATAGCATTGGTATTTTAATACATAATACTTCAATTTTCATTGAATCTGCTAATATGTTGAGATTTTGATTTATTACTTTCTTGATAAGACGTTCTTGACTAGTTACAAGGAATAAATCTAAATAATACATTATTCTGGTTATCTTCCCTATATTCAGGCACAGACTTATCATATATGAGAAATATAAGCTAGAGATTTTGATTTATTCGTTGACATTATTAATAAGTTAATGACTGAATATAAGGAATAGATCTAAAGAATGCATTATCGTAGATATCTTCCCTATATTCAGGCAAGGACGTATCATAATTCATATATGAGAAAGAGAATGAAGGGAGCCTTAGGAGAGAAAATGAAGATATAAAGTTTTTATTTTATTTTTTTCCCTTAATTAATTATTTTTTATTTTTAAATTTTTTTCATTAAAAAAATCTCAACTTTTTAAACTCTGAATTTGATAGAGTATTTTTTTAAAATTAATAATTAAATTAGCCCACACTAAATTATATAATTAACGTATATTTTATTTAAAATTATAGGATTATTTCAAACAAAAATCTTATTTTATACTTTTTTTTATAAAAAAAAAAATTTAATCTATTTTTTTATTAATAAAGAAAAAATACACTTATATACTTAGGTGTGATTCGAACTTAAATTTTTGATAAAAAAATTAAAAATTTTACTACCTGAATCGTAAAAAATTCTCAAATCCTATTTTATACTTGTTTAAAGATATATTCACACAATAGATTCTTTATTTTAATGTCCACCTCCCAAAAATATATGTATGTATGTAGACATAAATGTGTACACGTATTATAAGATGAATAATTCAACAATGTATATTGTATAATGTGATTATTGAAAAGTAATTGAATCTCCTAAAATTGACTAGATTAGGTCTGATTCTTGTGTACGGATAATCGATCATTAGCAATACAATGAATAACGAGTTGGATATCCATGTATTCACAAGCTAGCGAGTTGAATAAATCACAAATTTATGAGCTGACAAGCTAGACGAGCTTACGTGGGGCTATTAATATTAAGTGTCTACTTATCGTTTACTCAAACAATAATCATACTAATTATTATATAATATGTGTTAAATTAATTTTAAAAATTAAAAAAATTATAAAAATAATTATATTGTAAATAATTAGCTTTTTTATGCAATATTTTATTAAGATTAAAATACTACTTTTTTTTTATTTATATACTTTTTTAATGGCTGAATTTGGGTTCAAATTTGCACTCTTGTTAATCGTATATGTTGAAACATACATGGGTATGAAAATATATGGTTAAATATATGAATATGTTTAATTATATATTTAAATTTAAAAAAAAAATGTTTAAATATCATTTAAATACTTTTAAGATAATTACGTGTTTAAAATAATTAAATAAAGTAACAGAAGTTATGACTTTTCAATCAGCATGACACGCATAGATGTTTTACTCTTGTAATATAAAAAATTATTTAAATTAATTTAATTAATATAACATCAGCAAATTAACCATTATATATAATAAAAAATATATTTATTAATCATATATTTAATTAATTAAAAATAATTAATAATTTCAAGCTATAATTATTAAAAATAATTGAAAAAAAAGACTCATTATAAATATCTTTTCAATTGTAAAAAAAAAATTGATTTAAAAATGACGAAATTTAAGTATATGATAGTTTATTTGGTTGCAATAGATAAAATCATCTTATATTTATTGAAAAAAAAAATCATATATTTATTATATGTATTTTTTTGTTGTATTTAAATAAAAAATTATGATTTAAATTTATTTGACTATTTATTAAAAAGTTAGGACACCTAATGAGTCTAATTCAAAAATAATAAGAGTAATTTATTCATTTTGAAAAATAACCAAGCTAAAAGTCATCCGTTTTTTGTGGAAGGATGATAAATGTTAATAAAAAGTCATTGATACATACTCTTGAGGAAACTATTAAATGTTCTTATATGTTGTCTGTCATATGGATTTCTCAACAAAACAATGTGGCAACTCATAACCTAGTTCAGTGGGCTTACTTGCACAATATAAAAGAAACAATCAACTTGAGTAAGAAACCACCAAATTTGTAGACGGGATTAGGCATTCTTGCCCAAGAAATAAAATTATCCCTTTAACCACACTACTTTTTTTATTTAAATAATTATACTAATCACACCTATAATTAATATTTAAATTTTAAATCTTTTACCTAGATAACGCTAGAAGCTAGCTGCCTACCTAAGTGTGTGAATAGTGTAAGTATGTTTAGGTGATAAGACTTACAATTTTTTTACTATAGATTTAGATTTAAATCTTACTTGAGTATATTTTCTCTTTTCTTTTCTTTTTATATTTTATAAAAGTGGTTTTAAAGTCTCATTCTTTTTATTAATGAGAGAAAATATATTCATACACGTTTTACTAGGATTTGAACTTGGATTCTTGATAAGAGAATTGGAATTTTGCTACTTTAATAACAAGTGATTTCAAAAAAAAAAAAAAAAAACTTAAATTGGGAGTTTTAGTTAAGTATAATTTTTTTTATTAATAAAAAAATAGGATTTTAGTGTCTTAAAAAAACAGAGAACAGAGAGAGAGAGAGAGGCTACACGCCAGTAACGTGAGAATTCATTAATTACAAAAACAAACACGTGGAATATGAGCCCAGGCCCAAGAGGCACTTGGTGAGTTTTAAGCCTAAGCCAGAGACCATTAATCCGCTGAGCGAAGGTGATTAGCTGATCGAAGATACTGTAAACCACTAGACCTAGCTCAAGACTGAAGGCCTACTTCTCCGAGAACAATCGGTCAGTTTGTCTTTCTCCTTACTTGGTTTTTTTTTCTTGCTTGTTTAAGGTTTTGTTGGCTTTTTCTACATGTTCGTTCACTTATGTTTTTGATTGGTTTGGTCTCGAAAGATGTATTATAATAAGTCAATTAAAATTGAGGAGCTACAGTTTAATAATTCAAAATACCATATAGGGTTTAATTTTGCTTCAATTTTAAAGCTGATACCGCAGGAGTTACTGATTAATATTCTTTGGTCCTTTGTTTGGTCCAACTGGGTGACAAATTTTTGCTTTACAAGATTGGGGCATACTGTGATCATGGTTTTAGATAAGGAGAGAGAAATTTTGATTTGGTTACATTTTAACAAGAGGGAAACAAAATACATTGGTTAGTGAAAGAAGATATACTTTTAAATGTAATAATTATAATTTAAAATGGTGTAATTTGAAAATCTCAAGAAGAAGGATTGGCTCCAAGTTCTATCTAGTTCAGGAAGTACAATTATTAGGTCTAAAGTGCTTCTATACCTTCTGTTTTATATTTCTTTCCAAACATTGCTGATTTTGTCAATGAGTTGGCAGATAACCACACACTCGATCTTCTGCGGAGAGATTATCACATTATGCATGAAAATTGCCTTGCTATGGTCGGTGATATTTCGTTGTTGTTGCCATCGTGCACAATAAATTTGAAAGTCAGCTAACTTGACCAATACGTCTACACTATAGACATTCTATAGACAGAGGCGGATCTATATATGAGCCGAGGAGCACTGGCCTCTTATCACCTTGTGAAAAAAAAATGGTTCTAATTTCTATGGAGTTATTGACAAAATGCATGCATAAAAGTGGACTTGTACCCCATAGATTTTAAAATTTAGGCTTTTGTCTCCCAATAACTTATCACAAACTCAATAATTTAAACATATCTATAATAAAATAAGATAAATGTAGCATTTTTTTCACTGAAAATCAAGTAGTACTACTTTTTACTATTTATATGGTGCCCTTGATGAGTTAAAATCTTGAATCTACCACTGTCTACATATATGTGTCTGCACATATGTGATGGTCCGTCCATATGCAAGATTGGTAGAAGAGAAAAAAGTGTGAGTGTGCAAGTGTATTTGCTATGTTGTGATAAATGTGTGCGAAGGGTACAATGATCTTTAGGAGACTCATAGGTGATAAAGTGCTCGAGCCTGTGATTATTGGTTCTCTGTTACAGCTTTGTAAATTGCATGTACGATGTGTGATGATTTGGAATTTCTCATATGATTGCAAATTTGCAATATTGAACAAGAGATGCATCAAACTGTTTACTAGTTACAGACAGATTAAGAAGTTTAATCATTCATCGTTCTCAGATGATTTTTAATGACTGGTTTGGATCTTTATGCAGTGCGATGGAGATTCAATCCCAGAAAGCAATGTCTCACTTGCCTCAGGTTAAGATCACATTTGGCCTTGGGTCAGAAACATATTCACTCAATTCAGACAAGGGAACTCTATCTGAGCAATTGGTTTCCATGAAAGAGCAAAGCATGATCATATTGAAGGATTTTATCACTAAACATAATGTTCCTAATGATATTCCTGATGAACCACTTGAAGGTTCTTCAGAAGATGATGAAATTGATGAGAAGGCTCAAGTGAAGTCAAAGAAGACGAAGACAAAATGATTCCTTCCATTGTTTTTTATTTGGAAATTATACCATCTTATTGTGGAAAAATGCTTTTGGTGTTGTAAAACTGTATTGATCAATGATGTGAATTGAGTATTAGAATTGGACAATTCGTCAAGTTGAAATGCTTCATATAGAAGCTGAAATTTGATTTTGTGATTCTGTGAAGCTGGTAACATAACAGCTGCATATTTTTAGCATGTTAACAACTTTATCTGCTCAAAGAATTACTACAGAAAATTTTCCTTGAAAAAACCAGAATTAGATTGATATAATCTAAAGCCAACTTTCAAAATGATATAGAGCCAATCATAAGAGTACGCAGCAATATATCACCAGGGCTAGCCAAGATTAATCTGTAATATTGACTACCAAACAATAATGTGATGCCTAACACTTCATCCTTCAACACAAACTCAAACATCAAACCCAAAAGTGACAACTTCATGGCTTGAACTACTAGTCTTCCAGCAACTAGCTGCCAAGCTTTCAAGGCAACTATAGAAAAGCTTCTCCAAATGAAGATGCAAAGGGTAGCAGCGACAAAATCAACCTAAAACCAGGAGGGGAAAAGTAAAAAAATAAATAAAGCAGAGAAGCTTTTCACATCATCATTTGAGTGTCCATGGATGCAGTTCCTACAGCTATTCACATCATCATTCGAGTGTCCATGGATGGCCCAAGCACACCTCTCCCAATCAAGAAGGATACCTTGATTTAAAGATTCTTTCAAATCAACGGTACCTTCATCTCCAAACTTAAGAACATTCTCAGATCAATTCAATCAACAGTCCGTTCAATAGCAACAAACTCAAGCTTCGATCCGGAGAGAACGAAACGGAAATGAAATATTAATGAAAACAAGGATTTGAGAAAGAAGTATCAATGGCATAGAAGCCGAGGTTCGATTCACTGCTGGCCAGATTAGCAATAAAAACAAGGATTGTGATAATTATAACTCTTACTGACAAAACGTTAATATGGTAAAATTCTGAGTACTAAACTACCATAGAAAATGGAAAAGAAAAAAACAAATTTGTCAAAATTAGAGTTGCGAGCTCAGGAGAAGTGTATGCCAGACTTATTGAACAAAGAAAGCAGATACAAGAATTCCTGAAGAGTGAGTTTGGAAGCTCTCTTGTCTTCAAAATCTCCCTCCTTTAGCACCCCCAAAACCTTTTCTTTAAACTCTGAAGCCTCTCCTACTCCTTCTCCTTCACCATCCTCCACTTCCATATCCTCATCTGCTTCCTCATTATCATCCATATCCATATCCATGTTTACATCTTCACTGGCTTCAACAGAACCTTGTGCCAGATTTAGAGATTGCACAGTTTTGTAGTTCTTATCTAGCAACAAGAGCACAGACTTCTGCCTGAAAATTGAACCAAGCGTCTTGTTCTTCCTGTTGAAACAAATTCGCAAGAAACCATCCCACTCCTTTTGCTTTACTTCAATGCGTGGCTTCCTTGGTTCGATTCGAACAACGGAAGAATCAACCTTAGGTGGAGGTCGAAAATTGTTCTTTCCAACTTTGAGAAGGTGAGAAACTCGAGCTAGTAGTTGTGTGTTTACAGTTAAACGACAATAAAGCTTTTCACCAGGTTGAGCCACAAGTCTCATGGCAAATTCTCTCTGAAACATAATGATCGCACACCTGAATCCAAGTTGGTGATTCAATAACTTGAATGTAAGAGGAGATGATATTTGATAAGGAATATTCGCAACACATATATCAAAATACGGAAGCTCCGTCTTCAAAATATCTCCTTGAATAACCTGCATAAATTAAATTTCAATTAAGCTGTAGTAAATTACTCAGCAAACTCTAACTAGGGCTCTCAATTTTGTTTATTTGAGCGTACCTTCAAGCGGCTTGATAAAGGAGTGCCTTGGAAACGACGCTCCAATTCGAGGACCATACGAGGATCGACTTCGACAGCGATGACCATCTTGCCGGCTTCAAGAAGCTTCTTGGTGAGGTTTCCGGTACCAGGGCCGATTTCAAGAATTACATCAGTGCTCTTGATGCCAGACTTTTGGACAATGGTGTCGACGAGCATAGGGTTCCTGAGGATGTGCTGACCCTTGGATTTGTGAAACGATATGCCTCCTTGATACGGCGCATGAGCCGCTGATGGCTTCGTCTTCTCCTTCTTCGCCTTGCCACCAGCCATTGATGGTACACGAGAAGAACTTAGCAAGACAGCTCAGGGAATACTATAATTAGGGTTTTTGATGGGAGTAACACTATTGGAGGCGGGGATTTTAGGTTTTTGCGATTATGTTCGTTAAGGAATTAGGACAACAAGTAGGCAGTTGCAGTTTTTAAATTGGGTTTTTGTCTAAAATAGGCAAAATCTGTGTAAAAGTTTTAAAAAGGGCAACCTTGTGTAAAAGTTTAAAAATGGGCTTTTTTTAACCGCCCACCCAAAGACCCATTTGGTAGCCGGTAACTCATTTAAACCGTTTGAAATAAAGAATTCGAACAGTTCAAACAAACCCACAACTCTGAGTATTACTCTACCTCTCAAGAATCCCTCGTCACTATCTGGTATTAGCGAAGCTCTCCCATTTTCGATTGAGGAAAAAGACGAACAGTATCAACGCAGAAAACACTCGACCATTACTATCAACTTTTGAAGCTCTGCATTATTCGGTAAGTATTTTAAACAAATTTGTCTTCCTTGCACGAAAACACTCGACCATTACTCACCTTTTGAAGCTATGCAGTTTGGTTTTTAATTGGGTTTTCGTTGAAACTCAACGAAAATCCCTTATTTTTGTATGGTTTTTTTGTAAAATGTTGGTTTAAGGTTAAATGTTTATGTAAAATGTAGGTTTTGTAATATTGGGATTTTGTAATTATGGATGGATAATCTGATTTCTGGTATATCTGGTTGTTAATCATGAATAACATTATCTGGGGGTATATCAGTGGTATATCTAGTATATCTCATGGTATATCTGGTATATCTGGGGGTATATCTGGTATATCTGAGGTATATCTCACGGTATATCTGGTATATCTCATGGTATATCTGGTATATCAGGTATATTTTGTGTTATGTCTGGTATATCTGGGGGTATATCTGGTATATCTCATGGTATATCTGGTATATCTCATGGTATATCTGGTATATTTTGTGTTATGTCTGGTATATCTGGGGGTATATCTGGTATATCTCATGGTATATCTGGTATATCTGGGAGTATATCTGGTATATCTGGGGGTATATCTGGTATATCTCATGGTATATCTGGTATATCTGGGGGTATATCTGGTATATCTGGTATATCTCAGGGTATATCTGGTATATCTGGTATATCTCAGGGTATATCTGGTATATCTGAGGTATATCTCACGGTATATCTGGTATACTTTGTGTTATGTCTGGTATATCTGGGGGTATATCTGGTATATCTCATGGTATATCTCGTATATCTCATGGTATATCTGGTATATTTTGTGTTATGTCTGGTATATCTGGTATATCTGGGGGTATATCTGGTATATCTGGGGGTATATCTCATGGTATATCTGGTATATCTCATGGTATATCTGGTATATCTGGGGGTATATCTGGTATATCTCAGGGTATATCTGGTATATCTCACGGTATATCTGGTATATCTCATGGTATATCTGGTATATTTTGTGTTATGTCTGGTATATCTGGTATATTTTGTGTTATGTCTGGTATATCTGGGAGTATATCTGGTATATCTCACGGTATATCTGGTATATCTCATGGTATATCTGGGGGTATATCTGGTATATCAGGGGGTATATCTGGTATATCTCACGGTATATCTGGGGGTATATCTGGTATATCTCCTGGTATATCTGGTATATTTCATGGTATATCTGGTATATCTCCTGGTATATCTGGTATATCTCATGGTATATCTGGTATATCTGGTATATTTCATGATATATCTCAGGGTATATCTGGTATATCTCATGGTATATCTCATGGTATATCTGGTATATCTCATGGTATATCTGGGGGTATATCTCAGGGTATATCTGGTATATCTGGTATATCTCAGGGTATATCTGGTATATCTGGTATATCTGAGGTATATCTCACGGTATATCTGGTATATCTCATGGTATATCTGGTATATCTGGTATATTTTGTGTTATGTCTGGTATATCTGGGGGTATATTTGGTATATCTCATGGTATATCTGGGGGTATATCTGGTATATCTCATGGTATATCTGGTATATCTCAGGGTATATTTGGTATATCAGGGGGTATATCTGGTATATCAGGGGGTATATCTGGTATATCTCACGGTATATCTGGTATATCTGGTATATTTCATGGTATATCTGGTATATTTCATGGTATATCTGGTATATCTCCTGGTATATCTGGTATATCTCATGGTATATCTGGTATATTTCATGGTATATCTGGTATATCTGGTATATCTCAGGGTATATCTGGTATATCTCATGGTATATCTCATGGTATATCTGGTATATCTGGTATATCTCAGGGTATATCTAGTATATCTGGTATATCTCACGGTATATCTGGTATATCTCCTGGTATATCTCATGGTATATCTGGTATATTTCATGGTATATCTGGTATATTTCATGGTATATCTGGTATATTTCATGGTATATCTGGTATATCTCGGAGTATATCTGGTATATCTAAAGGTATATGTGGTATATATTGGTCTATTTCTATAAGTTTCATTTATATGAACCTAAATTTGATGTATTTTTATGTTGGTTTAATGTGATTGATGTTTTTCGCATATATATTGTAATTTTTGTATACCTGTTCACAAGTATTAATGAAATTGTTTTCCGTAAATGTTAAATATGCAGGAAATGGCAGGAAAAACCTCATTCGTGCCTTATGTCTCCCCATCCGATTATTATGTTGGTAAAATAACCAACATATCACGTCTTCAAAATTTTGCAACATTGAAGACGACCCTACAAAGATTTGGGTTACTGAATAGATTTCAGGGCTTATGTTTTGGTTTCATCACAAGGATGAAACATATAGAGTTTACAGCTGGATTCTTGCATCATATATTATTGATGCAAGATAGAGATCAATCGGGGAAAGAACTCCGAGTTATTGTAAATGGTGCACCCCACCTCTTTGGATATGAAGAATTTAGCCTAATCACCGGTATGATGTTTATCGGTGACGAAGGAAGTCCAGCTCAAAGTGGTCGGTTGCGTAAAAATTTCTTCAAGACCGACAGGCCAATAAAGAAAGTCGAGTTGGAGAAGGTATTTGCAAACCTTCCATTGTCCACGGAGCCTGAAGATGTTTTGAGGTTGGCTCTGATATATACTCTGGAAATAATACTTTTGGCCGATCATAATCTGAGGGCCATTAATGATGAATATTTGGATTTAGTTGAAGACGTTGACAAGTTTAATATCTACCCCTGGGGTAAGATAGTCTATGACTTCACCGTAAGGAGGTTGGAGAATATTAATCTCCAAAAAGTTGGAGGGGTCACTTCAACTTACAGTGTCTATGGTTTTTCTTGGGCACTGCAAGTTTGGGCCTACGAGGCCATACAAGTGCCTATTACTGATTTAGCAACTTGTACATCTCCAGATGCATTGCCCAGGATATTACGCTGGGAGAATGAAAAGAAGGGGCACTATTTGAAGTTCTGGGACATAAACCATAAAATATTCCAGGCTTCATATGTAAGTTTGTTGCCTATATGTTTTTGTTATTAAATTTATTTTATTTATATTTTCGATTGTACTTAACTAACTGGTATATGTTTCCGTTGTATATGATACAGTTTCATATGCTGACGAGACTCACTCCTAATGAATCGGAGAGAAAGAGTCCATACTTAATTTCGGCACAACAATATGCGAGGCTGCAACCTGGCCTTGGTGTGCCAAACGTTAGTGGATTGAATGATGAGTTGCCTTCCAAAGGCGACGAAGATCAACACACATCTGGTCACAGTGGTGATAAAAGTGACCCTATCCCGGAAGTCCAAAAAGATGAACCTTCATCTCATTCATCAACTTCCATTATGGAGGTAATATAATACGGCACATATAAAACCCTTGGATTTTGAATTAGTTTATGTCATTAATTGCAACCTTGTACGAATAAATTTTTATGCTTTGTAATTTTAGGTGTTGCAAGAGCTTCGAGATTTGAAGAAGGAGGTCATCTCAATAAAAGAAAACCAAAATTGGATGAAGGATGTGTTGAATCAGTTGTTGAGACAACAACAAAAGACTGCAACAGATATAGAAGTAGTGAAACCTGGTGGGAACTCGTCCAGGAAAAAAAGTGTCCCACTGACTGACCGACGTAAGGTGGACTCTGTACATATTTTAGTGGACGAAGATGATGTGACGTCCACGGAAGAAGAGCCAGTAGTGGGTACTGCTACATGCAGAGAAATGATTCTATTTAGCACAGAAGAAATTGGGGAGGAAACAACCAAGGTTCATTCTGATCATCATGAAGAATCAGTGGGTGTGACTGAAGAATGTCCCACTGAAGTGAACCTTGAAAAGCAGCCAGTCCATGGAACCGAAGTAGATGATAACTTGACAGGTCTGGATTTTTCTACTTTGGAATATATTTTAGAGGCTGCCCCTATCATGACCGGTACCACCTCAGTGCGATTAGGATTCAATAACATCAAAGGGCGTTAGTTCGACTGGCACGTTCGCACCCTTTGGTAATATATATACTAGGAGGAAGAGAAAAGTTGGTCCCTCCCTAAAATCTCCATATGTGCAGCCCAAGAGGAAATCAGGTATATCAATAAAGTCCCACCAATCGGACGAAGCACAACAACCTGGCCTTTATGATCCGATGAGAGGGTTTGATGAATCCAGATATACCTACTACTTATTGTGGTTATATCAACATTTTAACGACAACCAGTATGTATTTCCTACTACTTATTGTCTTATTTATTCATCCAATTTAGCCTCTATTTTTTTTAACCCACGTAATATGGTTAATTACTGATGTCTTTGTTATTCTTCAAAATGTAGGGAAAGTATTATTGTTGGTTGCCCAAGTAAGGGTATGGCTAACTCTTCTTGGTTTCATCGTATATTGAAACCACAATCATCTTTACTCAATGAGGTACATGTTTTGGTTATGTTAATTTATGGATATTAGTGGTTATATGTTGTTATTTGGTTTATGGATTGTTATTCAATATATTTGGTATTCTAAAGTGAAACTAACAACACATATATCTCATATGTCTGGTATCAACGATGCGTAATTTTAAATTGGCAAAATAACTTCAGCACATAGATTGCGGACTATGGCTGTTGAGGAAGAAAGAGGAACTTCATCCGCACTTGTTCCTAAATAACAATTGGACAACTGTAGACTCTTCGTTTTGTGTAAGACTTTTACTTAGTATATCTGGTGTTTATTTAAAAATATTTTGTATATATCGTAATTTTCCATGTCATATCTGGTCAATTTGCAGATGATGTAACAATTTTTCTTTAAAATTACTATATTTGAAAATGTAGGCTTACATCGATGCAAGTGCAAGTGAATGGAAGAAGTTGAAGAAGAATGACCACTTGTCTTTTTGGTTGAATGATAAGAAGTGGTTTGATTACGTGACTGGTAAAATACTTTTAAACTTATGATTCTGTGTTGCATATCTGGGCAAACTTGAACATTTTATCGTTTCATATAATAATATAAATTTCTTGTTTGTTTTGAAACAGGTGTCCGGCCTGATTATGGTAAACCATGGATTCGTGTCAACAATATATATGGTGTTATATTGGAGAAGGGTCATTGGATCGCTTTTGGACTTGACATCAGACAACAACAAATTAACGTATATGATTCACTTCCTAAACACATAAGAGATGGAACTCTCAAGAAAAGGTTACATAATTTATCTGTCATGATCCCAAACTTGATTCATAACTTGGAAGTGGTTGAACATGACATCAAAGAGAAGTGGCCCATATATCGTAATGCAATAGCTGTTCCACAGCCGGTTCAAGTGTAAGTATATTTTATTATTTGGTTAGTGACATCGATTTAATAAAGATTAATATTAAGTTATATTGCGTTACTTATACGGACTTATTGTTTACTTCAATATATTACACAGGGGTGACTGTGGCATATATGCACTGAAGTTCATTGAGTATTTAGTAAATGAGAAGCCACTGACTGACATCAAAGACGAGGCTATAGGTTTCTTCAGAAAGAAACTTTGTTGTGAACTTTTCTTTGCGGACGATGAATACATAATTGTTTAATCTGGTATGCAATAAAGATTATATTTTTATATAATTGATCAACTACTTGATTATGATTCTGTGTTGCAGAACATTTATGTATTATTGCCTCTGGACTTTATGTGTTAAGGTATTTTTGTGCATTTTACAACTTAACGGGTATGGCATATATATAAACTTATCAGTTTTATTTTTTATGGCCCATATTTGGTAATTTTGTTATCTGGTTATTTTTCTGGTGGCTTATCTGATAATATAACACTTTTTTGGTAGGTTGTAAGCAACTTCCAAATGGTATCTGATGTTGCTTTGGTATTCTAAAGGCTTGGGGTATATCACTTAACAGAGGCTACAACAATGCCTATTTAGGCTTTCTCTGGAGTGCTTTGTTGTGAACTTTTATGCAGCTTGACATAGGCTTAGTATCATGGATTACGTGCTTTAAATATTGTAAAACTTATACTATCTGTAAATGTAATGGTTATGAGAACATTTATGTAATGTTTGTAATTATATATGTGATCAATTTATGTAAAATTGTACTGATACATTACTTTGGTGTAATAATGAAATGAAGGAAATCGGCTTTGGTTATGATTTATTCCATCTGTTACTGAAATTGTAATATCCAAATTCTGGGATAAATTTTTTGTAGTTCTGGAACTCATTCGTAGTTTATCATCTGGTATATCTGGTATATCTGGTATATCATGGTATATCTGGTATATCTGTTATATCTCATGGTATATCTTATAAAATAATATAACAACACATATCTCATATACGTGGTACATGAAAATTTAGAGACAGGGCATAATATAACACTATCATTAATGCAAAATTCAGATACATAAATGTTCAACTTGAAATCAGCATAAAATATTACAGGGTACATGAAAATGTTCATTCTTGAGAAGGTAGGGAAGGTTCTACAATCATCTGACGAAAAACATTACAAGTCCTTCTGTTATGACCACTAATTCCACAACGACTGCACAACATTAACTTCTTTATTACTTCCCCATGTGAACGTATGCGTCGCTTTCGTGGTCTGCCAGATTTTTTCTTTGTGTTAGGAGGAAGTTCAACTAGGTCCATGATTTCTTGTGGAATGTCCCACTGACCATTGTCAGTTGCTGGAAATATTGCCTCCGCATATGCGATAATATAACAATTGACTGTGTATAATCGGTCAACCAAGGACTGGACATCAACATCTTGAAAACGGGCCGCTGCAATGGCATGACAACAGGGGATTTTGTGAACATCAAATTCCCTGCAGCTACAACTTCTGTTTAGTAGATCAACATCTTGACTAGTATCACCATGTACAACCTGACATCATATAAATGAACTAGTTACATAGATGGTTTAAACATTAGAAGTAATTAAAACACATGCGCTATTAAATTGACATATTTAAAAATTCAATAACAATATAATGATGTACGAATCCCATACCTGGAAAACATGTGCATTAATTCTGAAAACCCTGTACCTTAAGGACTTATTGTGATTTGCACGCATAATTGAGTCGACCTCATCAGTAAGTAATCGAGTTCCCCATCTCATCCCAACCTCCCTACGTTCGACAAACCAATGTTGTATTTTGCTGGTAGTACTCAGCAAGCATGGTTATAGGCAACTCACGAGCAGATTTCATGACATTATTAAATGACTCTGAACCATTTGTGGTCATTATACCGTATCTGTTCCCAGGAAAATGAAATCTTGACCACTTGTCTTTACCTGCTTCCAATAAGTACTTCTCTATATCAGGATCGATCAGTCTCAAATCCCCCATGTATTTGTCAAATTCACGCTTCGTATATGCCCTTGCGCAACATCTGAACAAAGGTGTGATATCAGGATTCTTAAATTTGTGGTTCAAATTCATCTCCATGTGAAATGCACAATATCCATGCAAAGCATTGGGGAATGCCTTAGGAACAGATTGTATAATGCTTTGGTGTCTATCTGAAACAATAACAAGATCATCAATGTGCCCAAATATACCGGATAGTTTTAACAAAAACCATTCCCAGGCTTCATTATTCTCAGAATCTCCAACACCAATGGCCAATGGATATATGTTGTTATTTCCATCTGAAGCATTTGCTACGAATAATGTCCCAGCATACCTACCTGATAGGAATGCACTGTCGACTGTAATTACATGTCTTATACAAGATAAAAAAACCTCTGATACATGGACCTAGTGCCAAAAAAAAGTACTTAAATCTTCCGGACTGGTCAACTTCAATATGTGTCACGCTACCAGGATTTCTTTCCTTCAAAACATGACAGTAGGAAGGAAGCTTCAGGAATGATTCCTCTTCACTGCCACGTAGCAAATAAAGAGCCTTCTCTTTAAATCTGTATGCTGTGGTGTAACCAATCTCAATCCCAAACTCATTTTGACAATCATCAATAATATCTTTGGGCTTATAAATTCTTCCTGGTCGGACCAACTTCATTTTTATGGCATTTCCTATCACTCTTGAGGTTGCAGTCCTATTCTTCCTCATGTAATTGTTAGGATCACAACTATGTCTTGATTCGTATTCTTTTACCCTGAACCTATCAGATCCAGTGATCCTATTACATCTAATCATCCAACTACAACTCGATTGAATGCAACGTATTACAACACGGTCTTTCTTACTAGTCAGTGTCCTCGTCTCAAATCTGTTTCTTATGGCATAAAGACCGACATGTGTTGTGAAATCTATCTTATTGTCAAAAACTTGATCAACTTTCAAATCAAGCTCAACATGTGCCACAGACGACGAAACTTCACCATTAGAAATAATCTCTGTGGGTGTACTGGATGGACCAAAACGTAATTCATTATTGTTTCTAATTACAGTTCGTCCTTCAGACTGGGATAAACCATAATTCTCATGATTTCTAACAGTCACCCTTTCTGGTTCAACTTGTGTCCTTTCATTATGAATTGCATGCAAAGCTCCCATTGAGGACATATCATGATGAACGTTTTCGTTCACAGGACCACCTTGTAATTCATATTCTCTAATCATATCAATATCTCCATCATCACCCATTTGTGGCATAACTAAATTGTGATCTACATCATCACGAATACTATCAAGTACATTATCGCAACCACCAATTGGATTTTGAGATCCTTCTTGCATATTAGTATCGCTCAATGAATTTACATTACGGCCTCCGGTATTAAAAAGTTGTTCATGGCAAATAGAATTACCTGTACCTACAGATCTTATCTCATTTTTTGTGACATATATAACAACCTTCCTTTGATTATCTTCAACGTGAAGGTCGAAAAACTCATCCAACTCTTCATCATCACTTATTAAAACACTAGGTAATGTCAAATCATTCTTATAGAAGTATCTGACTGAAAGTTCATACTTCAACTTATCCATCTTTAACTTGAGAAACAACCTTTCTTTAAGTTCATTATACAACAATCCTTTTTTTATCTTCATCACCAAACCTTCACCTCCTTCATATACTTTTTTATCATCCTTCAATGACCACTTACCATTGTGAATGATTAGAATACTAAGGCTATCCATTCTGTAAAATGTTTAAAAATAATTAGGTCTATCTCATTCAAAAATACGTAAAGTTAAATTGATTTATCAAATAATATACAACATATTGAACTGTTATATATTAGTATATAACAGATATTCCAAGATATACCCTGAGATATACCAGATATACCCTGAGATATACCAGATATACCCACAGATATACCAGATATACCCTCTGATATACCAGATATACCAGATATACCCTGAGATATACCAGATATACCCCCTGATATACCAGATATACCCTCTGATATACCAGATATACCTGATATACCGTGAGATATACCCCCTGATATACCAGATATACCATTAGATATACCAGATATACCGTGAGATATACCAGATATACCAGATATACCATGAGATATACCAGATATACCGTGAGATATACCAGATATACCCCCAGATATACCAGATATACCATGAGATATACCTCAGATATACCAGATATACCATGAGATATACCAGATATACCCCCAGATATACCAGATATACCGTGAGATATACCAGATATACCCCCAGATATACCAGATATACCATGAGATATACCAGATATACCCCCAGATATACCAGATATACCGTGAGATATACCAGATATACCATGAGATATACCAGATATACCATGAGATATACCAGATATACCGTGAGATATATCAGATATACCCACAGATATACCAGATATACCGTGAGATATACCAGATATATCATGAGATATACCAGATATACCGTGAGATATACCAGATATACCATGAGATATACCAGATATACCGTGAGATATACCAGATATACCCACAGATATACCAGATATACCCTCTCATATACCAGATATACCCTCTGATATACCAGATATACCCTCTCATATACCAGATATACCCTCTCATATACCAGATATACCAGATATAACGTGAGATATACCAGATATACCCTCTGATATACCAGATATACCCTGAGATATACCAGATATACCCTCTGATATACCAGATAAACCCTCTGATATACCAGATATAACGTGAGATATACCAGATATACCCTCTGATATACCAGATATACCCTGAGATATACCAGATATACCCTCTGATATACCAGATATACCCTGAGATATACCCCCAGATATACCAGATATACCCCCATATATAAAAAACTGAATATAGCATTTCATAAATGTTTCGATTACACGCGGCCAAAAATATATGTTTCGATTAATTATTATTGATTTGGGGTAACAGTTTAATACGATTTTTCAACCAAAAATCTGTTTAACTAATACCCATATCAGTTCCTCGCAAAATTATGAAGCAAATTGTTGGAAATTTTCCGAAAATATATCAGTCCCATTCGCATTTTTTCTGGTAGTTATTATTTAGAAATCCTGGTACAAATTTCAACATTTACATCCTAATAAATAGTGCAAATATTGTTGGAAGATATTACTAACCTCATTTTTATAATTTTTCCACGAGGACATGCAACAATTGTGAGAAGATCAGTGAAGAGAAAAGGAGAGGGTGCGTGGGTGCGTAGTTGGAGGGAGAAGAAGAAATAAACTTTTTGGTGGGAAACTAAATGACCCAAGCAAACCGGCTACTGGGAGACTAAATAGAATTTTGCCCATTTTTAAACTTTTACACAAGGTTGCCCTTTTTTAAATTTTTACACAGATTTTGCCTATTTTAGACAAAAACCCTTTTAAATTAAAAAGAGGGAAATTTCTTTTTTTTTTATTAGAGACTGTTTTTTTTTCCTTCTCTTTTTTAAGTAATACTCATATACACAGTTATAATAAATGTATTAGAACCAGTTCACTAAAAATAAATTTCATTGTATCACAAAATAATTGGCTATAGTTTTTTACTATTTTTTTAACATAAGCTTGGAGTATATATTACTGCAGGTAATTGTCATTTAATATTGTAGTTTATTCGGTAAAAGATTTAATTAATTTATATTTAAAAAAACAATATATAAAATTACAACTTTTCACAGAAAATAAAAATATACACCCCATATTTAGGTAATATAAATATAAAAGTATTTCAATTAATTTGTGGGTACTTTGTTACCCCAAAAAAAAAAATTTCCTGGGTACTTTTTTCTATCAAATAATAACACCTGAAAAGTAAAAAAAAAAAAAAAAAAAGCAAAGACAAAAAAAACACGAGAAGGGAAAAATGAATCCCTTACGTTTATCTTCTATTAAGCTGATCTCCAAGTTTGTACAATAAAACCCAGAGCAAAAAAAAAAAATGCACAGTAAATTGTGTCGACAAAATGCCAAAAACCATCTACTTTAACCATTTCCGACCGCAAAAGATAGAATATCTATCCAAAATAACGGACGTTAACTTTTAAACTGCAAGTCTGATTCGTCTGAATACATTTTTCCCTCCTTTAAAATGGTATAAAAAAGGGAGCTCAACTTGTCTATTTTCTTATACCAATTATGACAAGTCGGAAATGTTATGGCTCTGCCTAAATCTCACATCTCCTCTATCTATACTATATAATCAGGATGATGATTATTCTCTCCATTTGTTCGTAAAAGCAGACTCACCTAGAAGAAATCCAAAGAGAAAATAAATTCCATTGATCAGTGTTACTCTTCGGCTCTACACCTTGACAATTTCTTCATGAACCAATCCTGTAAGTGGATGATCTTGGCTGAATCTTTTTTGCCAAAGTAACTCTGGGCATTGTCAACCATCACTTTTACATCATGCTGAACAGCTTTCAAACTCCTATAGTAATTATTCTGAAGTCTTGACTTGATTAATTCAGGGTACAATGGTACTGGAAACCTACAAACAACCAGACCAAATTCATGCACCAAATCAGTGTGTTCGCCTGGAATAGGAGGCCCAAGAAAATTAATTTACGCCAACGTTAAACAGATAGATTGGGACGTTGGTAAAAGCGTTTTAGTTGTTAAAACAAAAGGCATATATATATATATAACATTTCTCTACCTGTTACAGAAATCAGATTTTCGGACAGCGTGGTTCATTTGTTGAATTGTGTGTGCGTCCTGTAACATATACAGCATAATTAGTAAGATAAACCTGTACTCTTTCTCCAAAGAATATTCACAATTAGTATGCTAAGTTTGAGAAATATGGACGTGTTAAAGGATTAAAAGTAACCTTTTTCTCTAATCTGGAGAAGTAAGAGAGCAGCTTATCTATGCTTTCAGAGTCAATACAGGGATGCTCCCATGATATGTCAGGATCATGCAGTTCCCAAGGGCAATGATCTCGGGGATTTGCAGGATCATCCTTGTACTCTACAACATATCTTAACCAGGGGCTGTCTGGGAATTCGCTTGATTTGGCCTGAACAGACTTGATCCGTCCATTCCACCATCTACCACCTTCCCCATTCTCGTGCCTCCACCAAACTAGGCATTTATCTCTGCAGGTCCAGTTTCTTTTTATAGAAGCATCATACCATGTTCTCTCAACAACAAAATCGGCAAAATCACTTAATTCTGGCAGAGTCAGTTGGAATAGTTTATCAATTGCAATAGAAAAAGGATCTACAAATTTCAGCTTCATTTTACAGCGGCTGTCTCCTGAACCAGGTACAAAATCATAATCAAGGGCCTCAACCATGCAAATCTCAACAGCACTCAAATTTTTAATTGACCTCCAAGGACCTTCCCGTAGGTTGTTTAATTCGGTATACTCTTGATGACCCTAGAAAGAATTCATGTCAACACAACATTAAAAACAAGGTAAGATTAATAAGAAAAATGATGCAATCAAAACTTGAACATTGAAATAATTAGAATATACCTGTTTCAAATAAACAACTTCATCACCAAGCTGAGGAATATAACGATAACCCTCCTCGTGCTCTGACATCATTAACCATGATAACCTTCCAACCAGGTTATTTAACATCTTATGGGTTGACAAATTTTGGTTATAACCATTATACGGGCCCTGATAATTTCGTGTAGACCTTGATTTTCCATGAAGCTGATCCTGTCGTCTCAATGAGTATTCTGTATCTCTTGACATCATCCCAGTTTTATGGCTCTCTCTTGCATTAAAGCTACTCTTCATTGTGTTTGTTTCACGTGAGGTTGCCTTCATTTTTAAAGATCTTGATCTCCGTATTGCATCAGTTGCATCTTCAGGTAAGTCAACTCCTGAACTACAAAAACCAGTAGTATAAATGCTTTCTTCCAAATCACCATCAGAACCTTCAGTAGTTGTTCTAGCTTTACGTGATAACAGTGAATAACTTGATCTGCAAGCATCTCCAGCTGTTTCTGTAACTTCCAGATTCAGATCATGCCTCATGTTAGAGGGAATTTCATTTATCAAATCAAATCCAGGACTTGCTGAGTTATCCAAAGTTGCAGATTTTGGAGCTGGTGGACTTTGAGGATCCCTTAAAATCCCCTTTTTTGTCTTTATAATGATCTTTTTTGACTTAAAAGGAACATTTTCTTTCAATTCACAAGTGGTCTCTATGCATCCATCTTTCTTTATTTCCGATGCACCATCTAAACATTTATCAGTTGCAGACTGACCTTCACACCCCTCATTGAGATTACCATAATATGAGCCTGCTGAGATAATGCCTTTCAGTTTCTGTTGGGTCAGGGGTGATGACTCCAGTAATGAAGATTTTGATGCACAACCAAGATCAGCAACATCAAGCTCCTTCTGTGCACAAGTTCCAACATGATTTTTACCTTTAGAATAAGAAGAAAAGTGACCATATTTGCTCTCAGGTTTAGTATCAACAGCGTATTCCTTTTCTTCATGATTATAAGGACTAGAACTGAATCCACTGGATAAATCTCCAGATCTCGAACGCTTGGATGTGCGCATCTTGAACTCTCCCCATCTAATTTTATTCTCCTTCTCACTTGCAAATGCACCCAAATGGTTCCCATCATTTTCAGCTTGCTCTGCATCAACAGTTTCATTTATGCTTTGAGACTGCTCCATATCAATTCCATCTGCCAGGGTGGAGAGTTGCTCTTTGGAGCTCCTCTCAAACCTCTTTTCCAGGGTAACTTCTTGAGGACTGGATGACGGACAGACCAAATCAACGTCATTGTTGGATTGGGGTTTTATGTCCTCTAGAGGTGCTTGCTTCTTTGAATCTCGTAATGAAAACTTAAGGACCAGTCTCTTCCTATTTCCAACATTTGATTGAGATTCAGAAAATGTTGGGGGCTTGGGTATGTCCACCAAAGGTTCGTCCTCTCTTGTAAGGGTTTGGTGCGTATGCACTTCTCCATCAGTGTCAGCACTCTGAATGCTTACACATTGCAGTGCTGACTTACTGTCGGATGAAGCATATTCTGAGTCATCTTCACCTTCTTCGTCCGTGGATGCTTCAGTTATACGAGAAAACATATGTCGAGCATTAGATGCTGCAACTCGTTGGGGCCTCAATATCTTTGATTTAGATAACTTCCTCTTTGAAACTTTACTGCCAGTTCTTGGCCTTTTACTCTTTTTACTTCCAGATGAAGAACCATCGGCTTCATCCACGTTCCTTTTCTTGACACGCCTCCCAGAAGTAGTCACTAACTCGGGCTGAAAAGTGAAAACAGTAACATTTAATCAAAGAGGGTGATAAAGGGAATAGAAACCAGTGAAAGTGAAGAACCCATTTACTTTGACTTTGTGCTTTTTTCTTCTAGATCTGGAAAGGCTGTCTTTATGATTGCACTGAGCTTCGCCATCTTCTGAGCTGTCATCTGAGTCACTAAAAGAGCTGATGCTAATACTTCCCTTCTCACCTACACTGGAGTTCTCCTCAGTTACATGGTACTCGGAATCACTGTCTTCACTCATGACTTCAATCTCCGGCTCCCAGAACATTGCATCAGTGATCTCTGGTAGTGGCTCAACCATTCTTTCCAAATCTGCCAGAGGGGGCATCTCATAGCCAAGTCCTGAAGTGAAATCTGGCCCAATAGCAAATTTAATAGTTGAAGGGCGCCACTCAATGCCCAGAGCACCAAGTCGGCGCCGCTGATACATGCTCTGATAAGGTTCTGGATACGGAATCATGGCTGCATTGCACCAAAGCATGGTATATGAGAAAATGTGCTGACTAAAGAGATTTATAGAATTCCACATTCTAGAAGCCAAAATACGTACTTGAATCACAAAGAGGATCTTGAATGTTCCTCTTATGTGCAAGAAGCTGTGTCTCCTGCATTGTACAGAATCAAAATTATAGGCCATGGGAAGATCATTCAACATCAATCTCATATGGCTCATAGGCACATGTTGAATGTAACCAAACTTCTTAAACTTTATTATAGGTGAAAAATGCTCTCCCATATGTGCACGCACTATATAATCATATAGTTCAATAAAAAAACACCAAAGTTATTTCTCCTTTCTAACATGATATCAGAGAGGGTTTAACCCTAATCCAAGCCACCATTTTTTCTATCTGTTTGTAATCTTTAATCATTCTTCCCAACTCTGCCCAATCATGAACCCTGTCAAAACCCCCAACCTCTGTGCCTAATAGAGTATTGAATAAGATGTTCCTTGAAATTGGGAAAACAAATTGTCTTTAAAATTTGATTTTATTAATACTTTACTAACAACGATGTCATGGTACCAACAAGGGATTTTATTAGTTCATTTTCTTTTTAAGTTGATGTCACCCAAGAAAGAAGTTAACACTCACAGCACATATTGTTATAATGAGAATCTACAGACAGATGATTAACCTGATCATAAACACCACCAGATGTATCACGAATAACTGGACGATAATCTCCAAGAAAGAACTATGACAAACAACAGAAAACTGTTAAGAGAGCAATTGCATAGCACTAAGTACGATGAATGAGAAATTTATCTTATTATTTTTTATTATTATTATAATTATTAGTATATAGTGCGTATATTTTTCACCTGATCGTACTTGGCATCCTTTTGAGACTCGCCTTGACCTGTGCTTATCATGTATATTTGGCCAACATCATCTGAAAGTACAATCGATGTACCATCCCTACGTAATGAATAATGCATGTGTTATTACAATCAAATTTGATTTCTCCCCCCGAGAATTAGCACATCATTCTGTCTTTAAGTTTATTGCATGTCAATTGGCTGTTTTACCAAAATATTAATCAACTATTTTTACATGGTCATACCATAGAACAAAATGTTGAAACTAACTTTGGTTAACATCCAACAACTCTTAGGAAAAGTGATAACAATAGATTTAAAGAATATCATATGCTTCCCACTTACGCAGAAAACTTGCCATCAACCAACTTAAATTGCCCGACTTTATATACCCGGATAGGTGTGCCCTCCCATATCTGGAAATTAAAATGCCAAAAAGGTAAAAAATCAGGAAAAACAACGAGCCATATTGGAGAATGTCAAACATGTAAAGCAAGAACTCACATCCCACACTATCGTCAGCCCATCATATCCAGCACTCATAGCTATCCGAGGATTGAAAGGATGAACATCCAAAACATAAGACTGCCAAGATCTTCACGTTAGCCAATGAAGCAGTAGAAATTAAAGAGAAAATAAACAAAGACAAATACATTTACAAATATCAGAAATAATAATTATCTCAGAGATAAGATATATTTCTATTAGATACAAGTTTAAGCCTTTAAGTATTATTTGGAGTTTAATCTCCATTAGGTTTGTGTCTTTCACCGATAAATTAGTGGTGTAATCTTCCATTGATGTAAATGTGAAATTCAAGGTAGTCTTTAGTTGTCATTTTCCTCTCCACTACCTTTATTTCTATAAGTCTAACATGGTATTTGAGCTTAGACCCAAACCCAAATGCCTAACTTTGCAGTCACCCTTCTATCCTCCTCCTCCACCATTATAGTATAAAAACAGTATACGAAAGTAGTGTTATACTGTTCTTTAACAGAATCCATATGTGAAAACAATACCACATCAGTACACAGGTACAGTGTCTCCAGACAAAAGTGCATGCTCCAGTGCTACAGTGACACTGTTAAATATTGTACAATTCTGAGCATGCATATATCCGTTTTTGTCTTTGAAGTCAAGTTTCATTTGTAATTAGTGGTGGTTCTTGTGCAGCTACTAAAAGGGTGAGTAGTAACATTCCTAGAGTATCTCAGCTGTGTTTGTTTTTGCAACTTCAGCTATTTGTGTGGGTAACTTTTGGTTGCCCCTTCTATGTGGAGATTCAGTGTAATGAATGTTTTCCTATGTTGCTAGTAGAAAAACCACTGACATGGGTAGGCTGATTTCCTTCTTCAGTCGCTAGTGTTGCCTATTGTTTTTTTTTTTTAACTGGTTACCAACAGGAAAGCAGATATTATACTTATCCAGTTTGTTTTCATTTCAGATGTAACTTAACGTTCCTGAGTTAGGATCCTATTAGGTTTGCATTCTTGCCTATAAATAATTGGAAGTACTCTCCTACCAATTTAACATGATAAACTCTTGAAGTCATTAATTTTCTCATTTTTCTCTCCACTTTGTTTTTTTAATTCCTAACAAAAGAGTAAATAAAACATATGGTTACTCAACCTGTCATTCACAGACATCAGTTTTCCTATCTCTCTCCAACCCCTGTATTTTGAATTGTGTTGTGTTGTGCGTTATTTTGGGGGGACTTAGAAAGGATACTGATAGACCACAGATTCGTTTCACTTACTCTAGGTGCAAGGGCAATACAGGTATATCCAATATAGGGGCTGCTGATGTGTAAGTTTGTTGTAATGTGTAGCCGTGCATATGGGGAGGTAAAAATTGTTGGGAAAACTGTTTTGGAATTCTATTAGAGGAGAGAGAATCCGTGAGGGTATATAGATAGCTTAGTCCGAATGGAATGACATCGAAAATATTTTGTATTGAGCACGGCTCATTTGGGAGAGATCCAAGCCCCTCGAATACTTGGTTTTTTCGCTAGATTCCAACAGATTAAACAATAACTCATTTCCTGCAGAATTTTCTTTGTTTAATTTCACTGTTGAATTATAGTTGCCATCATTTTGGTATCAGAGCATTAATCTGGGAATATGGTTGCTAAGAATGTTGATCAACAAACGGATACAATGGAAGAGATGGTTGGACAAGAAGAGCTCCACCAAGAGGTGGGTAATTTGAAGGATAAATTGCAAAACATGAACAAACGATTGGATCTTCTCATCAAATTCCACAAAGACTCAACCATAATCGCTTCCTCATCGTCTGGAAAGGCATTCTATTTATGAGAAAGAGTTGATGGTCATAGTGTTTGCAGTAGTGAAATGGTGACCCTATTTGCTTGGGAGGCGATCTATAGTCAAGACTAATTAAAAGAGCTTGAAGTTTCTATTAAAACAACAAATTGTGGGGGTTGAGTATTAAAAATGGATCACTAAGCTCATAGGTTATGATTTCGATATCCAATATTGTAGTAGAGCAAGGTAGCAAGGGCTCTTTCCTGGGTCCCAAAAAAGGGAGAGTGCTTGGTTTTACAAGTTCCTCAATGACAACATTGGGATGTTTTGCGAGAGAAGTTAGTAGGAGATGAGTTTTTGAAAACGTTACGAGAAGACATAATTTCAAACACTCAGAGACATGTTGGCTTTACTATAGTGCAAGGAGTTTTATATTATGAGGGTCACCTCATCATTCCTTGAACTTCACATTGCATTTATTATTGGAAAATTTCACAAGTCTCCAATTAGAGGTCATTCTAGAAATTCCAAAACTTACCGACGAATTTTAGCAAGGTCTTAATAGGTTGGCATGCGTAGAGATGTCATTAAATTTGTGCAAGATTGTATAGTATGTGAATATAACAAATATCTTGCTACCACTCCAACTGGGTTGCTCCAACCTATTCCTTTGCCTACTCAAGAATGGGATGAAGTTACCATTAATTTCATTGAAGGACTACCGCATTCAGAGGGTGTGGATACTATTCTGATAGTTGTGGATCAGTTGAGTAAATATGCTCATTTCATTGGCTTGAAACACTCATTCATTGTTGTGTATGCTATTAGAGTTTTTATTAAAGTAGTAGTCAAGCCTCACGAAATTCCTCAGTTCATCATTTATGATCGGGACCAAGTATTTCTCGGCCACTTCTGGGGTAAGCTATTCAAATTGCAGGGTGTAACGCTCAAAAGAAGCACAGCGTATCACCCCCGAATTGATGGGTAAACAAAAATGGTCAACAAATGTATGGAGTCTTACTTCCATTGTTTTGTATCGAAGAAGCCTCGCACTTAAACTAAATGGCTGGCTTGGGCAAAGTATTAATACAATACCTCTTTTCATTTGCTACGAACGTGGATCGACCTTAGTTTCAGCGGTTAATTAGTTATTGGAGGATTGTGACGCAATTCTAGACGACCATTGAATGCATTTCTTGCATGCTCAATAAAAGATGAAGCTTCAAGTTGATAAAAAAAGGCATCAACTGGAGGTTGTCGTGGGAGATTTGGTTTTCTTGAAGCTAAGGCCCTACCAATGACAATCCTTGGCTCAACGCATGTATGAGCAGCTGGCTACTCATTTCTATTGACCATATAAGGTCTTAGAGCGGATTGAAAAGGTTGCCTACAAACTGAAACTTCCCACTTCAGCAATTATACACCCTGTCTTCCATGTTCACAGGGTAGCTGATTCTTCTCTAATGCTACCACCCCAATTGACTTCCAAGTTGGAATTAGTGGTAAAACTTGAATTGCTAATAGGAATACCACCAAAAGCCCAAGGCCAACCAGGGATGTGGAAGTACTATTAAAATGAAAGACATTGCCTGAGTTTAAAGCCACCTGGAAAGATTTTTACATTATACAAAAATAATTTCTAAATTTCCACCTTAAGGACAAGGTGAAAGTTTGAGCAGGGGTATTAATAGACCACAAGTTTGTTTCACTTACTCTAGGAGCAAGGGCAATACAGCTATATCCAATATCGGGGCTGCTGATGTGTAAGTTTTTTGCAATGTGTAGCTGTGCATGTGAGGAGATAAAAGTTGTTAGGAAAACTGTTTTAGAATTCTGTTAGAGGAGAGAGAATCAGTGAGGTATATAGACAGCTTAGTCCAAATGGAATGGCATTGAAAATATTTTGTATTGAGCTCAGCTCATTTGGGGGAGATCCAAGCTTCTCGAATGCTTGGTTTTTTTGGCCAGATTCCAACAGATTAAATAAGAACTCATTTCCTGCAGAATTTTCTTTGTTTAATTTCACTGCTGAATTTTAGTTGCTATCAGATACAAGCAAAATGATAAAGTTCCTTGGAAGTTAAATTCCAACTTACAAACAAGCAGCATATTCATTAAAGGAGAATGGTCACCCATATGATAATAAATTAATAATGATTCTAAAATTAGACACCACTTACTGATGCACTGTGACCAGTCAAGCAGTGTACCAAGCTACCATCAACAGCATTCCACACACATATTCTACAATCTGCATAATGAAGTACCACACTGAGAGAATAAAACATTGCCATTTAATAAATAAATTTACTATTCATAAAATTAAGACCTTTTTCCTTTGCCTTTTACCCCAAAGGACATAGCCAAGGCATATGCAGGTCCATTTGTATCTGATGGAACTAAAGCAATGCTAATTGGGAAGTAGCTTGAGCGTGTTGTAGCATTGTGTCAGCACAAAGAAAATTTAAAAAACTTCATGAAAGGGATATTTCATGGTGCAAACCAATTTGTTTGATTGCAACATCCACAAAGGCGTAAATAAAAGGCTGGAAAGGGTTGGATGGGTTAAAGATGAAACACAATGACTCAAAAAGGTGCCTAAGATGGTACACTCGACTCGAGCAACAAACCCCCAGAGAAAACAGGGTTACCTTCTGAGCTCAACTATAAGGAGTACGCCAACAACTACTTCTGTTGAGGAAATAGTCAAACTAACAACATAATGAAAAGTATCCCAAGCTAGAGTAAAGAGCAGCACTGGAAGATTTACTTTAAGATACAAGAAAATTATGCTTTTTTGGTATTGTGGGGTGGTGGTGGTTTTTATTGTTGTTGTTTGGGGGGGAACTATTAGAAGCTAATTTCAGCACCTACCCATGATAGCTGCCAGCACAAAGCGATTATCTAGGCTCCACACAATCATATTAACACCACGAGGGGTCGGAAGACATCGCTGTCGTGGACCTCCTCTACATGGTTGAGGTGCCAGTGGGGGAGGTGGAACCTTCAGATGATATGCACGTGTCCAACGCCCAACTTTCCCCTAAGTGGAAAACATATAGAAGATGATGAGAAACCAAATTCGAGAAAAAAAATGTATTTACAATATAACACATGCATAGTTAACATCTCATTGTACTCCATAAGAACTAGACTCACATGGGATTTTCGGGATCTTGGAACCCAAATGATTGCACTACCATCACGAGAACAGGTAACTATATTATCATGACAAAACCTGACAAAGTTAACATTCGATTAACAAGTACTGAGTAAAACAAGAAGCTAATATAGGATATTGCAAATAGTACATAAAAGCATGGGCCAGCATAAAATGCAGAAGGTATAAAAGCAGGAAACATAGGAGAAGGAAGATATAGAATACCAGGAATTCTTCAACCTTGGAAAACTCTCCTCCTTTAAGGAATCAGACAGCGAAGACTTTGAAGCCACAGCACAGCCACTGCATAATGAAAAAGTAAACATACCAATAAAATTTATAATTTCAAATCCCTTGCTAAGCAGAACAGACAAACCTGAATTGCACATAATTAACGTCATTCTCATGGCCAGCCAGTACATCCATTTCATGTATTGGTTTTTCCAAGTCATCTGTATAAAATCTAAAAGCACTCCAAACCTGCAAGTGCTCAATTGTACGTCTTATGTCGATCAGAGATCAACACCAACTCATACAAGTATGCAGCAAAAGTGAGGATGAAGAACATGAGCTAATTTACTATCATACAATTAAACATACCCTTGCAAATGTGTCAGAACTCCCAGTGACAAACACAGTACCATTTGCATTGAAAGCACAGCAAAGTATCTGATGGTTTTGTGGCATATTACTTGAAGAGGGACCATTATTTGAAGGACCATTGCTCTTTCCTGCAATGAATAAACAAGACAACTGTATAATCACTAATCTCTGTTAGATGTATTGTATGTGAAGGTACGCTCTAACCATTTGAGCTTTCTGGAGGTTTTGGTGCATAGATTCGTGGCTTGGTCTGGGAACTCCTTGCATCCCATATTCGACAAGTTCCATCATCTGATGACCTACACAAGTCAACAATAAAACAGGATTTAAGAAAGAAAATCATGGAAACAGCCAACAGGATGCCAGCACAGCATTTCTGGTTCTTTCGGCAAGGTGATAGTATTATACAACCAAAATTTTAAACAATGGGATTCAAAGAAATCTTGGCAAGATACAAAAAGCAGAGACACAAATTACTAATTGTCCCCTGTAATACCATGCACTTTCACATTCAGACTTCATAAGACTAACTTTGCGGTATCGTAAAGAGCGAGAGTAAACCAATCAGTGTGTTCCAAAGACAGAATAAAGGTAAAAGTTCTTCAAATAGGACCATGAGTATGTTTACCTACTTCTTGGACTAAAATAAAGCCTACATACAATATATAAATACTAACTAAAGAGGATCAACAATTGGGCAGTCTCTTATAATGGGGGCTTACGACAGAAGGTGGTGAGCAGCATTAGGCTTGGGGTTAAATGCAATAGCAGTAACAGCTCCATTGTGCCCCTTTAGAACGGAAATTGGAAGTCCATCCGGCAAGCGCCACTAGAAGGAATGAATTTGATAAGAAATCACCATCAGAAGATAATAGGATACAAAATAGCATGTGATGATGCACTTAATATATGATACACTTACAACGCGGATAACAAAATCATTTGAAGCAGATGCCACTAAAATGTTATTCGAACTTACAGCCAAGTCTGTGATGTCACCCTTGATTATCAACAAAAGAAGTAAAATAAATAATTAAATTGTATGTATGGAAAACAAAAATAAATGCTATGTTAACACGAAAGAAGAAATTTCACAAATAAGGAGAAAATTATTATCAGACTTCATGTCCACGGCAGCTGGCCAAGGAAAGGGCAGTTTCCATTGACCAGATCTTGACAAGACGATCATCTGAACCGGTGATGATATATCTTCCTGACCTATCAAATATGGCTGCCATATGCAAGCAAAAACACTTGTATCAGCTAACTAAAGAAAGAACCTTAAGGTGAATGATGGATGATAGAGAAGACACTTGAAAAAAAAGTTCAAGTGTGTACCAAACAGCTAGCAGCTTGAAAATTGAATGTGTTTTGATAAGTCTACACCAAAAGAAAGTACTACAAGAATAATTTTAAAGGAAAACCTTCTTCCTTGGTTTCATTATCATGAAAGTCACCAGCGAAAACATTAACAGATCAACATAATCTACCCATATGACAGCCAAATGTTTTCTAATTGCTAATAAATATTTGAAATGATAAAGGAATAGCAAAGCGGTGGAATGGAAAAGGAGAAAGTTAATTATCATAGCAGTTTTTACAGACATTGTCTAGAATTGGAATGTGAATGATGCTCATTACTACTTAAGTGTTTACTAAAGTATAGGAATATGAATGAAAGGGAAAAATTAGGGGAACAAAATCCTCTGTAATCAGAAAACATACATCCAAAATTGTGGGACCAACTTTCTTTAACCAAACAGTAAATGAGATTCAGGCTACTTTGCAGTTAAATTTTGTCCAAGTAAAAGTCCGCTTGGTAACAACAGCTGAGCAAATAACATAGAACAGAGACCCATAAAGTAAGCCATTGATTCTCATAGTACATAAATTACCGCAATATACAGCATCTCGGTGGCCCCTGAGCTTCTTTATTATATCCATCTTCTGCACAACAATTGATGGTTTGGCAATGGCATAACAAGCAGAGCGTATGGATGGAGCATGATGATGCTTCGTGAAACCTCCTCCAATTTCCCTCAAACCAAGCCCATGAACTTGATCAGCCTGCATATGAGGCCAACGCAAGTACAATGGGAGATTAAACTTTTTATTTTCTGTGCTTTTGTCACCTGCAAAAGTAGGAACCAACGTCCAGGGATAAATAAAAAACTTAATTATTATAATGCATTTACTGCATAAATAAAAGCAATATGAAACAGGTGTAAGGAAGCAATTGTTTACAAAGTTAATTAGCGATGAAGGACAAGTTGTGGGGAGACGCTTCATATTAGCAAGGTATTCAAAGTAGATTTAAGAAAAGTCAAAATAGATTAAAAAAGATAAATATTTTATTCCATAATATGAATTTCCCAAGAATAAAAAAATGCAAAGGTGGTTGTTCATGTAGATGCCTTCTAAAATGACAGGCATTTTCTGCCATTTGAAAATACATGCCAGTTTGTTAGACAATTAATGAAATATGTGGTCATTTAAAACAACCAAAAGTTTCCCTTTAAAGGAATATATTAGATATTACTACAAAAAGTCACCATAAACTCAAAAGAAGACGGTGATAGAGATTCTATTATATTTAAAGATAATTTACTAGCTCGCTTTTGAGATAAGGAAAATAAAGAATGAAAGAAAATCTAAAAGAACTCTTCATGCTAAAAGCAACAAATAGAATTGACAAGGTCAAATTAAATTACTGGAAAATACCACATACAATTCAAAAGTGAAAAAGAACCGGTTCCCAGTAATGTAGGAACATCAGCAGCACTTGGAGCATTTCTTCCAACATTTCCAAGCAAAGGAGGGGCTGCATTCACTATCAGTTGCTTCAGAAGCTTCACTAAGTGGTCACACTGTATGTGAGGATACCTATTCAATATACATATCTAATTATTTAATCTTCTAAAACCAAGATAACTGATCTATAGTCAGACATAACTTCAAACATCCGAACACGTTCATATAAATAATAATCTAAGCCATGCATACCTCTGAACCAATTTAACATAGTTCATTGGGAGTGAGAAGCCATCATCTTCATCCTGTTCACTACAAGCGCCATTCCTTGAAAACCAAGCATGATACCTCCTAGGTAAAAGCTGATGTTCCATAAGCTCGTTCAAAAATTGTGTGGAAGTCTTTTGACATGGCCCAGAAGAGAGAAAATGCATAATTAAAAAGTAAACTTCTCTAAGGTCTATGTCCACTTCAGTCACAACATCATAACCACTAGCTTTCTCCTCCTTTTCTAGCTGGGTTTTCTCCGGCACCTTATTTAAAATACTGAAAGGTGCCATACTAAGGGAAGGCACCCTGGCAGAGGATTTTCCCTTTTGAGGATCCATATTCTCAATCAACCTGAATCATCATAACATGCAATGATTAATGCAAACCAACAATTGATACGCATGAAATGATTAATGCAAACCATCCAAAAGGAAACATGAACTAGTTTTTGGAAAATAGAGACAGCTAGAAGCCCTAGAAAAATTGCCCCTTACTTGGTCAGCTTGTTAAGAATATTACAGGTTTTTTTGGTCAACCAAAGGGAAGTTTTTCTTAAGCAGTTTACTTTTTTCTCAGGTAATTGAATTCCAAAATAACGTTTACATTTGTTTCCCTGAACCCTTAACTGTTAACTAGACTATTTAACCTGGTCGCAGCTGTTCTCAGAATGGCCAATCATAAAAGCCAGTATAAGCTTGTTTGAGGTAGACCTGTATATTGCCCATGACTCTTAATAGCAATAGGTCTCACTTTGTTGACACTTCATCTAAAGAAAGAAGTAGGCCTCCCAAAAGTTCTTAAGAATAAATGATTGATAAAGGCTATTGTAGTATTACATATATGATATTTAACGTTCTAATTACATGTAGTGGCCCAAATTTTAACAGATAAAGCCCGATAAAATGGAAAATACAACAGATGACAAATCAGAAATGCTGATTTCAGAGAACTTCTAATCTTACAATCCCATTTAACTAGTTAAAAGTTGGGGGACACCAATATGGAATTAAAATAAGGTACACAATTGGCATCTTTAATGACTTTGACTGCAAAATATCACCACTACATTTAATTAGCATTCTTTATAGCCTACTACCGTTTGGAATCTTTCCTACAGTTTCTTGATTGTATGCCAATAAAATACTAGTACTTACAAATCAAGATTTAAGGTTCAATTCCATTCAAATAACATTGAAATAATTAACAATCAAGACAATAAGAGCATGGAAATGAAAATAAACAAAGCCCTGGTGGTGGCTAAGATTGAAATCTTTGCATTTACTTCAACAAAGTAAAAGTGAGACACAACTGACTGAAATTGAAAACTTGAGCGAGTTGATAATGCAAACATAGACTTCAAAACCACATAGTATCTATCAAAAGCAGCAGGAGATCTAATCAAATAAATAAAGAAAACATAGACCTTGAAATTACCTTGTTTACATGCGATTTGCTTCAGGAATTTCACTCGCATATAAGGAAACAAAATCTCCTCCGAGAACATGGTCTCATGGGTTTTAGGATTGGGAGGTTGAGGGGAAAAAACTTGCCCGAACAACCTCTGTCTTTTTTCGTACTGTTTTTTATTTTTGGAAATTAACTTTGAGTTTTGGTTCGAATTATTCGTGTGGTTTTTTCGGTGAACGTAGGAACAAACAGTGTAGCAAAAATGAAAGGCATAAATCAATTTTATAATATTTCATCTTTATTAAACAAAAATTAATTAATTAATTACTAGTTTACTCATACGGTTACGAGCCGGTGGATATGGGCGCTCCAAACTCCAAACATTGACAACCGGGGCGGGTAAAGAAGAAAAATACGAGAATACCCATCTTGAGACAATATCTACACGTGTGTGAAAACCAACTGAGGTGTGACGCCGTTAACGTAAAGCCGGTTTAATGGTGTTCATCGATCAAGAAGATGAAAAATTCCTGATCTTATAACGCAAAGTGGTCAAAATCTTAGGTTTAACTTTATCAGAGACAGTGGGCTCTTGCAGTCCATTGTCGATGCAATAAATCCAAAATTTTAGAATAAATCAAGAAGATTGAAACACCTCTCAGGCTTTAACATACTTTTGATCAAAAGTTTCGTCCGATTTTCATCGATCAAGAAGATGAAAAATTCCTGATCTCATAACGCAAAGTGGTCAAAATCTTAGGTTTAATTTTATCAGAGACAGTGGGCTCTTGCAGTCCATTGTCGATGCAATAAAACCCAGAACTTTAGAATAAATCAAGAAGATTGAAACACCCCCCAGGCTTCAACACATTTTTGATCAAAAGTTTCGTCTTTTTCATTGTTCTAGAATTTTGTTTGGCAAAACTGAAATATGGTTGATCGTTTGAGAAAGGAGGTCGTAAGACTCTTGACTCGGAGGATATATTAAGTGCTTGGTAATTAGATAAATGTGTTCCCGGTGACTGGTCCGACGTATGTTGGCTTAACCGATTAGAAAAATTATTTATTGACGTGGTACTTTAATTTAATAAAATTATAATTATATTTTTTAAATATATTAAAATTAATAAAAATAATAATTAATAATATATTTTTAAAATAATATATTATATTTAATGTAACAAATTTAGGAAAAAAAATAATAACAAATAATGAACATGATATTACGAAGAAATAAAATTATTAGAACCAAGTGTATAACTTAAGAACTAATTCTTGTTGCGTTTGTTCTTGTACTTGCTCTTATTCGTGATTAATATTTTTTTAATAACGTGAAAAAATTCAATTATTATAATAAGTTTATAAATTTATAATTTATAATAATGAAAAATTTTAATATTTTTATAGACACAAAAAAATATTTAATCATATTTTAAAAATATATTTTTAATTTGTGCTATTTTATTTTATTTTTATCAAAAAAATCACTGTAAAAAAAAGTTACTGTTGCATTAGACATCAATGAAAATGAAGGATTTAACCCAGACTATAATATCAACCATGGGCTAACAATATGCAACATAATTCAATTTAGAGGCACGTGATCACCAAATTTCGAACTGCGCACTTTCGAATCTTTAAAGGCGAGAACATTATTTATATTTAGCGAATTTGATTTCTCTATCCTACGTACTCTAACATAAATTAACACCTCTAATTTGTTTTCGGTGTAAAATTTTAAGATAGCATTATGTTTAGGGATGCATATGTTTTCGTAAGTAACCCAATTAAATTGTGTTTAATTCGTGAGACTCTCTCTCACTAAAGGGTTTTTAAAACTTCCTTGATTTTCTCAGATATCTTATTAAATTGAGTTCAGAATTTAAATAAGCAAACAGTGTTTGAAATCTCAATACAATTCCTCGTTGAAGATGCTTTTGTGTAATTCACTGGGTAAGAAATGGTGTTTTAGATTGTAGGGGATGATAATAAACAACGACATTGCTAGGAGTATGATGATTCAAACAATGCAGTGATACTCTACCTAGTTTAATTGTTCTTAGACTTGATTCATTTTGGCTTTCCCCTATCAATGAAATTTCTATTTGACCATAATAATAATAATGCAGCGATATATGAGTACTGCATCTAAGACACATGCATCTATATATCTTTAATTCAGCTAATTATACATGTGAAGGTAAATTTGTCGTTAAGCTCATAGATATGGTTTGAATGTTTGACACGGCATGATATACAACAAAATAAAATAATTAGTTATAATTGTTGCTGTAAAAAGTAGATAGAAACCAAGTTATCAATAAATTAAAATAAATTAAAATATATTGTATGGGTTCAATCACGAATTAAGTCGTTTTTTTTTGTTTCGTAGTTCTGTCCAAAATGTGCAAGCAAATACAGTCTCATCGTTCCTAGAATAAAACAGTCCAAAATATTTTTTTGTCTTGAATTCTAATTGCATTGATGGAGTCTGAAATACTACACTTTTAAAATATGTTGCTCGAAATCCCAAAATAAAATTTTGAATAATTTATGTACAGGATATATTTGTGTTCTTTTTTTTCCAGAGAAAGGAAAGAAGATCGAAATAGAGAGAGTTGAAAGTTGAGATGTGACATAGTTTGGATAAGAACAAAGTTTTATGAACCTGAGAAAAAAATAATTTTAATAGATAAAATTTTTTTAAAAGATGAATTGTCACCTCACCTCTCACACACACGTACTCGTGTTCGGCACGACCAGCGCTTTTGTTCTATCCCCTTCTATAAAAGTGGGTGCCATTTGGGGCCAACTTCAATTATAAATCATTTTCTATATACACAACTCCTTAAAATGTATAAAAGTAATACGTGACAAACAAAATTTTAAGAAAGTATTAATATCAAAAATTTTTATGTGTTACAAACATGAAACTATTAATATCAAACAAGTAACGTTAATACTGCACGATTGCTCCCCCATTCGAACAACTTAATTTTGCTAATAATAACTCCCGCATTCAAATATATAACGAATAACTTCTATTATTTTGTGTTCATAAATCAGAACTATATGATTTCGAGAACACGCACAAGTCTCGCATTATTTCAGGAGGCATGTTATGATGTGGATCTGGTTCATCCAGGTTTTTCGGGCCATCATCAGTCCTTGTGTCATCAATATATCATGATCATCATCAGTAAAAGCCTCTGTAGGTTCAGGCATAAGTTCATCAATTGCATTTGTATCAGAAACAATTCCAACATATTGGCGTATGTTTTTTGTACCCCGTAAGAGGAACTATTTGTACTGAACAATCAACCTACAACAAAATTAGGATTTAGCCGCTCAAGTCAAGAGCATTTAATAGGCTTACATTAATCAAGTCAGCAAGTTTTGTTTGAACTGATTTGATTTTTTTGATCAATAAACTGATTTGTTTCAGGGTTGTAACTTCTTGCTGAAACATAAATATAAATTAGGGCTTCTTTACCTCCAAACTAATATGAGAAAGAGAGAATGTTCATGTATTTGGCCTCGCCACTCAAATTGGGAAGAGTTCGAAAGAAACTCAAAGGGGCAGATTCAGCCTGCAAATGATGATAGGGCTGAAATTTTTTTGGGGCTGGAAAAACATGTAACAAACAAGTCGAAAAATGTGGCTGCTGGGATTCGAGCCCAGGTCTCCACGGCCACAACGTGGAATTCTTACCACTAAACTACAGCCACTTACTATTTTAAAGGATCCAAGTTAAAATATCTATTAATTATGGTTAGGCAATACACGCTATAACAATCTATTCTTGATATGATACCTATGAGCCTAAAGTAAAAATATCAATATTAATAGAAATATTGAGACCTTAATTTTATGAAAATATCAAAGGTATAATTGATATCAATGAATATTTTAAAAAATTACCGCCATTATATTTAGTTGAGGCAACTGAATTGAGAATTAAGATAATTATTACAATAAGTAATTAGGCAAATACAACCTATATCTTTCAACATTCTAACGTTGGTAACTTTTTCTTGGTACAAAAAAAGAGGTGGTGATAAAAACACCTCAATTTTTTTGAAAACCTATAAAGATGAGGTAAGGTATCTAATCTGACCAGATTAAGCTTGATTGGTTCAAATCAAAAATTCCAAACTACTCCAAGTAGGAATCCAACTAAGGTCTTTTGACAGGAGATCAAGGTATACATATTGGTTGAAAATATGAGAAATGTTAGGAAAGAAATTTTGACATATGAATTTTTTTATTATTTGAGTATAAACAATATCTGTTTCAAAATCATCAATAATTTCCCATAAAAAATGTCAAACATTCTTAGTCCACCACTCAAAATTACCCAAGTCAAAATCTCCGTATCTCTCATTTGCCTACCCCTCCATGTTAAGTTGGTTTGTTCCCCAACTTAATACCCATACCTAAATGATTTTGCATTTCCAATTGGGATGAATAAAAATACTTATTGTCACAAGCGTTCTTTACATTTTTTTTTTTTTTTTTATAGAAGCTTCGTTTTCATTTTATGGAAACAACAATGATGTGATATTATTTGTTCAAATTATACAATTACCTCTCATTTTAGAAATTATTTTCTATATTATAGTAAAGAAATTGTGGGTACATCTAGCCTCAGGCTCCTATCCCTCTAGCCCACCTATGCATTAAAGTTCTATGCTACATGGATCCACCTTTGTGTCTCTTTCCTAAGTAGTACTTCATTCTATTGAAATTATTCTCATTTTGTTAAGATTTTGAGAACCCCAAAGCTCAAAATGTTGTTATCATGTTCTCTCTCAACAATGAAAAAGAGCACCGTCAGCTGTGATTCTAGATTTGCAGTAAACAAAAAAGAGGCTAATCAAATGAGACCACAAGATGAGGAAAAAAAAAAAACTGGTTTTCAATTCCAATCAAATTTCAAAAAATTAATAACATTCTATGCCTTCAACATATTTAGTTTCTTACAAACATGATATTAAGTTTTATAAAGTTATAATCATACCCATAAGGTATTTAAAACTTTAAAATTATAGACATTTTTAATAAAATACGTTAAAATTTATAAACATTATGAACATATTTGTAACCAATATGCATATAATTTTATAATTTTAAATGCGTTATAGGTATATTTGCAACTTTATAAACTTTATGATAACAAACTTAATACGTTTTTTGGCGTATAAAATATAATTAACCTAAATTCAAAACTATTGCATAAATTCCATTAAGCCAAAATAAATGAGTCAAAAACAATAGACTAGATGGCCTCGAGTAATCCAGATATGACATCAAGTGAAAAATATGTAAGTTCTAAGGAGGTGGAAGTCTACAAGTCATTTTTGACAAGAGAGAACTTAGTAGGTTTCAAATTATGAGACCAATGTAGCATCACTGGGAGTGCAGCCCTGAGTCATCCGACTGTGAACTTCACAAGTATCTCTCCCATTTCTGATGCTATGAAGATGTAGAGTTAAGTTCCTTGGCTTTTGCCAACTTAGCTTGTACAAGTTTATCCAAGATTGGGCTCTAGAGGAACTGGGTCAAGACAACGTTCTAAGGCAGCAACAATTACCTGCAAACTAATTACTATAAAATATTCCAAAATCATCTGAATGTCAATCGCAGGATGCTATGATGGAAAAGATACAGGCATAAACCGAGACAGAGAGGGAGAAAAAGAGTGTTGAGAGTCAATAATTCCAAAAAAAGAAGAGGTTTTTTGTCCCCAGAAAAGGAGTTCATGTTGAGAAAAAGTGAAAAACCCATAAGAAATCCTTGGAAGAAATAAGGAGGGTCACAATTTTACTTTTATCTAGAATAGAACTTTCTTCCTATCAGGCTATTACTACCTCATCAAGCAAAAAATCTGTTGCAACTTCATCTTCAACAATTTCCTTTAATGGAGTCCTGAGGAACTGACTATCCAACTGAATTTGCTGGAATCCACTCCGGTTGAAGGCTTGCAGACGCTCAAATTCCTGTAAGCTTTTGAGGCAAAGTTTTACTATTCATTTGTGGCCACAGACTCATGTAATGTGTAAGAAAATTTGTATATGTAATTCAGAACCAATATTAGTAATAAACTCTAGCAGCATGATGAAAACAAAAGTTACCTGGGTAAATTCAACTTTCGTAAAAATTTCAACTTTTTGCTTAAATAATTTTGCCAGATGGGTTTCCAAAAGCTGGCTCCTTGCCTTTAGGTATTTAACCGGCTTAATTTCTCCTCTTGTAATGGAGCTGTTGAAATAATGTGGCTCTAATTGAGCCATTTATTCAAAAATGGAGAAATAGATGAGCTCATTGCTTATGTCATTCAAATTGTGAGCTCATCCTTTATGTCATCAAACCCATAAAAGAATAAATCGTAAAGAAGTGTTTATACATGAACTAGCTCTTCAATAGTGAATTCTGTCTCTATAAATAAAGCAAGTATTTGCTCATTTGAAATCATCCCTAACAATTTATTTCAAGAGTTGCATTTGAGAGAAAGAGAGAGTAAAATTAGGAAGCCTATTCTAATAACTTCAAAGTGTTAAAGATAAAACATTTAGTGATCTCTCTTATTTGTTAGAGATAAATCTCTAAATTTAATATATTGGGATCTTGGAGTATTTGAGAGTTTGTATCCACTTTGTAAACACCATTTAAATAGTAAATTATTCTCCTCGTCTTAGCCCGTGGATTAAGTCTTACGTTGAACCACATAAAATTTGCGTGTCCACTTTGTTATTTATTTTCTCTATGTTTAGTTACTGCAATTGTTTGTTACTCAATTGAGTATTTACTATTTAAGAAAGTTCTGTTTAAGGAGATTGAAATTTAAGTAGCTTCGGTGTGACCCTCCAGTCTTTCCTGAGAGCTTTCTTATAATAGTGGTATTCAAGTGGGTCTCGTACAACAAGTGATATCAGAGCCGATTCGATCTATATTCGACAAATTGTGTTGTTGTAAATTTGTGAGTAAAAAGGAAGCATGTCGGAGTCTTCAAATATTATGGCACCAACATCTGCACCTTTTTTGTCAACACCAGTTAGAACTACGGTGACAAATGCAAAATTTGAGATGAAGAAATTTGATGGTACGAATAATTTTGGTATGTGGCAATGTAAGATACTAAATGTATTGTACCAACAAGAGTTAGACCATGCTCTTGAGGACAAACTTGAAGACATAGATGAGAAAGATTGGGGAAAATTCAATCGTCAAACATATGCTACTATTAGGCTGTGTCTAGCCAAAGACCAAAAATATTTTGTCATGAAGGAGACGTCAGCAAAGAAGTTATGGAAGATATTGGAGGATAAATATATGTCGAAAAGACCACTTAATCGTCTTTTCTTAAAGAAGAAACTCTATAAGTTCACGTATACACCTGATACGTCATTGAACAATCATGTTAACTCGTTTAATAAGCTGTTGGCAAATTTGTTCAATTTAGATGAACAATTTGACGATGAAGATAAAGCCTTAATGCTGTTAAATTCACTTCTTGATAATTATGAGCAACTCAGCATCACGTTGCTGCATGGGAAGGATAAAGTTTCTTTTGAAAAAATTTGTACAGCTTTGCATAGCTATGAAATCATGAAAAATGACAGTTGTTCATATAGATGTAAAAGCAAAAGTATTGAGAGCAAGAGGTCGCTCTGTGAGCCGTAAACCTGGAAGAAGAGGCAAGTCACAATTAAAAACAAGACTTGCTAAAGATGAATGTGTCTTTTGTCGAGAGAAAGGATATTGGAAAAATAGTTGTCCTAAGTTGCAAAAGAAAAATAAGGACAAGGAAATTTCTAATGCTTGTGCAATTGACCAAGGAGATAATGAGTCAGATTATTCCTTAGTTAGCATGTCTATGATATGTCACGTTTATGAGTGAATAATGGATTCGGGTTGCACCTATAATATGTGTCCAAATAGGGAATGATTTTTAAGTTACAAAGAGCTTGATGGTAGAGTTGTTTATATGGGTAATGATAATACCTGTAAAACAACAGGGATAGGTACAGTCCATTTAAAAACTCATGATGGATCGACCAAAATACTGAAAGATGTTTGGTATGTACCGAGCTTGAAAAAGAATCTCATATCACTTGGAGCTTTAGAATTAAAAGGTATCAAGTGACTATGCGAGATGGAGTCCTAAAGATTGTATCTGGCACACTTGTGTTGATGAAAGGCATAAGAAGAAACAACTTGTACTATTTACAATGAAGTACACTTGTTGGAGCAGCTGCTACTGTTTCTGCAGAAGATGCAGATTCAAAAGCAACCAGATTATGACATATGCGTCTGGGGCAAGCTGGTGAGAAAGCTTTGCACAATTTTATAAAGCAAGGCTTGTTGAAGGGAGCAAAAGCAAGCAAATTTGGCTTTTGCAAACATTATGTTTTGGGAAAACAAACTAGGGTGAAATTGCAATCCACCATACTAAAGGGATTTTGGATTATGTTCACACTGATGTCTGAGGCCTTACCAAAACAGCTTCATTTGGAAGGATGCACTACTTTGTATCTTTCATTAATGATTTATCCAGATGATCTGGACATATGCAATAAAGAAGAAAAGTGAAGTCCTAGATGTTTTCTTAAAATGGAAGAAAATGATCGAAACTCAAACTAGCAAGAAGATCAAACAACTCAGATTTGATAATGGTGGTGAATACAAAAATGATCCATTATTGAAAGTTTGTCAGGATGAGGGAATTGTACGACACTTTATAGCTAGACATACTCCACAACAAAATGAGATGGCAGAACGCATGAACCGAACATTACTGGAGAAAGTTAGGTGTATATTGTCCAATGCTGGGTTGGGCAAGATCTTTTAGGCTGAGGCAGTGACTTATGCATGCCATCTCATCAATTGTTTCCATCAAATGCAGATTATGATTCCTTACATGTCTTTGGTTTCGCTGCTTATTATCATGTAAGGAAGTCTAAGTTAGACCCAAGAGCTAAAAAGGCTTTGTTTATGGGTATAACATCTGGATGAAAAGGATATCGTCTTTGGTGTCTAGAGTCAAAGAAGATACTTTTCAGTAAGGATGTACCTTTTGATGAGTCTTCTATGTTGTTACAAGAAGAAAAGAAAGAGTCTTCAAAGGAGAATCAAACCAATGATATTCCACAGCAGGTGGAGTTAAAAAAAGTGTCAGTTGATCCAGTTGAAGTCATGGAGGAAGACAATAATTCTCTAATGACAGAAGATGATAAAAAGGTTCTCACTCAAGAACCTACACAACAACAAGATCTAATTGCAACTAAAAAGGAGAAGAGACAAACTCGCCTACCTGCTCGAGTTGCTGATTATGACTTGGGAGCATATGCACTTTCATTAGTGAATGACGGTGTTCCAGCCACTTACAAAGAGGTCATTGACAATTTTGAACACCAGCAATGGGAACGTGTAATGGAAGAAGAGATGCAATCTCTTCATAAGAATAAAACTTGGAAGTTAGCTCGACTTCCTAAAGGCAAGAAGGCAATTGGATGCAAATGGATATTTGCAAAGAAAGAAAAATTTCTTAATAAGAACACTGTGCGCTTCAAGGCAAGGTTAGTGGCAAAAGGTTATGCACAGAAAGAGGGCAATGACATGCTACTATTCAAATTTTGTTGGCCTTGGTTGCATAATATGATTTGGAACTAGTTCAACTTGATGTCAAAATCGCGTTTTTATACGATAATTTGGAAGATAAAATCTATATGATTCAGCCTGATGGGTTTAAAGTTGCTGGAAAAGAAAATTAGGTTTGCAAGCTGAATAATCGCTATATAGTTTGAAGCAATCACCCAGACAGTGGTACAAGCAATTTAATCAATTCATGATGGAGCATAAGTACACAAGAAGTAAATTTGACCATTGTGAATACTTTCGCAAGCTGAATGATGAATCTATCATTTATTTGTTTTTATATGTTGATGATATACTGATAGCTTCTACAAATAAAAATGAGATTAGATTGCTGAAGCTACAGCTGAATCAAGAATTTGAAATGAAAGATCTTGATAAAGCTCACAAGATTTTGGGTATGGAAATTCATAGAGACAGAAGAAGAGGTAGAATTTGTTTATCTCAAAAACAATATTTGAAGAAGGTACTACAACGTTTTGACTTGAATAAACAATCAAAACCTGTTAGTACACCACTTGCCTATAATTTCAAGCTTAGTGCATCTTTGTCTCCTACCACAGATTAAGAACAAAAGTATATGTTGCATGTTCCTTTTCAAATGCAATTAGCAGCTTGATGTATGCTATGGTATGTACTAGGCCTGATATTTCACAAGTTGTTAGCATTGTAAGCAAATATATGCATAATCCTAGAAAAGGGCATTGACAAGCTATGAAATGAATTCTTCGGTACATTCTAGATACCATAGATATTGGTTTGATGTTCCAGCAAGATGAAAAGTTTGTGATTGGTTATGTTGATTCCGACTATACTGGTAATATGGATAAGCGTCGATCAACTACTAGCTATGTGTCTACATTATAACCAACCGTAGCTTAGTCAACTACAGAGGCAGAGTATATGGCAGTCGCTGAGGCTGTTAAATAAGCTATATGACTACAAAGATTGATTGAAGAACTTGGAATTGCACAGAAACATCTCAATGTTTACTGTGATAGTCAAAGTGCTATTCATTTAGCAAAGAATCAGGTCTATCGTGCAAGAACAAAACACATAAACTTTCGCCTCCATTTCGTGCGGGAAATTATCAACGATGGGAAAATACATCTTTCAAAGATTAGAACAACTGATAATCCTGCAGATATGTTGACCAAGGTAGTGACATTAATGTTTGAACTTGATAAACATCCTGCAAGTTTAAGCAATGATAGGTGTGTGGCAAAGATCGGGAGAATCATCACTTGAAGTTCTTGGCTTAATTTGATCCAAAGTAGAGATTGTTGAAATAATGTGGCTCTAATTGAGCTATTTATTCAAAAATGGAGTAGATGAGCTCATCGCTTATGTCATTCAAATGGTGAGTTCATCTCTTATGTCATGAAGCCCACAGAAGAAGAAATTGTAAAAAAGTGTTCATACATGAACTAGCTCTTCAATAGTGAATTTCATCTCTATAAATAGAGCAAGTATTTGCTCATTTGAAATCATCCCTAGCAATTCATTTCAAGAGTTGTATTTGAGAGAAAGAGAGCAAAATTAGGAAGTCTATTATAATAGCTTCAAAGTGTTAAAGATAAAACATTTGGTGGTCTCTCTTATTTGTTAGAGATAAATCTCTAAATTTAATATATTGGGATCTTGGAATATTTGAGAGTTTGTATCCACTTTATAAACACCATTTGAATAGTGATTATTCTCCTCGTCTTAGTCCGTAGATTAAGCCTTACGCTGAACCACATAAAATTTGTGTATCTACTTTGTTATTTATTTTTTCTACGTTTAGTTACTGCAATTGTTTGTTACTCAATTGAGTATTTACTATTTAAGAAAGTTCTGTTTAAGGAGATTGAAATTTAAGTGGCTCCAATGTGACCCTCCAATCTTTCCTGAGAGCTTTCTTATAATAGTAGTATTCAAGTGGGTCTCGCACAACAGGAACACTACGTGATGATGTGGTGCCCCCATTACTTTCGATTTGACAAATGCTTGCAAAGTCCTTGAGGTAAAATTTGCTTTACTTCATTTCCTATTGCCTCCAACTAGCACCGTGAGACAAAGGATAAGCATTATCAATATGTATTATAATAGTAATCTTTAAAACTAAAAAAATTCACAATTAAGAAAAGGTAGCCGAACAACATTTCATTACTTCTTCTGTTTTTCATCTGATTCTACTCAACTTTCAAGGATAATTGTAGAGGGTACTAACCTCATGAAGAAATAAATCAACAAACATATGAACTTCCATGGGTTCCTTGTGTTGTAAGAAAATTACATAACAATGGGCAAATTCAAAGTTATATCATTTTCGTCCTAGGTATCATTTAAGCAAAGAAAAAATTGTATTAATCCCATAAATATTTTGTTATAACAGTAAATATTTTGTCAATAAATATATTTGTTACAATTGTAAATATTTTGTCAATATTCTTTTTTTATCTATTTTATTTATTTTATTTAGATATTATGGATTTGTAGAATTTCTATTTAAAGAGCCTCATTTCATGTAAAGTATATGATTTGAAATCAATAAAAATATCAATTATTTTCACATAGTATCAGAGTATTACGCTCATCAATAATGGAAGAAAATTTTGATAAGCCTTATCCCTCTAATCACAGAGGAAATGGTAACAGTAGTTCAAAATAGAACCAAGACCTTTCCTCTCTAACTCACCATTGAAAAATTCAATGGAAAAAATTACCAAGAATAGGCTAAGTCAATTAAACTAATTATTCGGGTGAAAAAGAAGATGGGTTATCTCACCGGTAAAGCACAGCAACCTACGGATAGCCTCGACATTCAAAAGTGAGAAGCTGAAAATTTCATAATCATTTCATGGCTCGTTCATTCTATGTTACCTTCAATTGGGAAGATGTACTTATTTCTCCCCACGGCTAAAGAAATTTGGTCTGCTGTCAGAGAGACTTACTCCGGTAGTGAAAATGCATCTCGTTTATATGAGATAAAAACCCAACTTTGGCAGATGAAACAAACTAATTTGAGTGTCACAAATTACTACACAAAAATGTTGGGATTATGGTAAGAATTGGATCTAAATACCAAAGAAGAGTGGAAAAATAGTTCGAATAGTGTAAAATACCAAGCAAAATTGAAGGTGAACGTGTATTTAAGTTCTTGGCCGGACTGAATCACGAATTGGATGACGTGAGGAGTCGGTCTTGAGCCGAAATCCATTGTCAAATGTAAGGGAAGCTTTTTATGAAATTAGGAGAGAGAAAAGGAGGCGTGAGATGATGCACGGCGCTGCTACTGGTGGAGTGAATAGCAAAAATTCCATCAACATTAGGCTGTAAACGGCGCAAAAATCACGGATGGCGCTGGAACTGCAGTAGGCACCTGGACCCACGAATGGCGCCAGCATTTCTTTCCTCTGGTCTCAGGTTGGCTGAAGTTAGAAAACCTAATGGAGGTTTTAATGAAGATTCACGCTGGGCTTATATTGGGCCGATTGGGCCAACTAGGAATGGGCCCAACTTAATTGAACTAAAAATGGGCCGTGGACCTCCAATTTTTAATTGTTTTAGCCCAGTCAATGAAAATGGGTCACATGGGCTTTTGTCTCAAGAAGCCCAAAATAATTATGGACAGAAAAAACATTTGTGGTGTGATCATTGCCGAAAACTGGGCCACACAAAAGATACATGTTGGAAATTGCATGGAAAACCCGCAGATTGAAAATCACGACAAAGTTTTAAAAATCGAGGTTATCAAGCCACAAGCTCTCTGAATGATTCCTTCAATCCCGAGCAATGGAGCAGTTGTACATAATGTTTTCAAAAATTCAAACATCTGGTCAATCCTCTCATGTTCACTCTAGTGCATTAGCTCACAAAGGTAATTATTTAACTGCTTTAAATGCAATATCTGAAAGTGATCCCTAGATTATTGACTCTGGTGCATCAGATCACATGACCAATAATCATAAGCTTTTTTCTTCGTATACTTCATGTGTGGGAAATTTGAAAGTTAAAATTGTCGATGGTACCCTTTCACCAATTGCAAGAAAAGGACGAATACAAATATTTGATACTATTATTCTTGAGTCTGTCTTGCATGTTCTAAAATTATCATGTAATTTACTATCTATTAGTAAATTATCATGTAATTTACTATCTAACAGCGCACACAAACTGTTCTGTTAATTTTACCTCTTCTTCGTGTGTATTTCAAGACCTGTCATCGGGGAAGACGATTGGCAGTGCTAGAGTACATGAAGGCCTTTACTATTTTGAGCCGATTACTACGAATAAACGGTATCACATTACCAATTGTAACTCTACATCATTTTCTAAGAATAATAAATTATTATTATGGCATCGTAGAATGAGCCACCCTAGTTTTTCATATTTAAGACAATTGTTTCTTTTTCTTATTCAAAATAGAGTTACTTGAGTTGCAATGTGAAATGTGTGAACTTGCTAAACATTATCACACTTCATTTCCAAAATCTAAATACGTGCCCTCAAAACCATTTTCCATAAGTCATAGCGATTTATGGGGACCATCTTGGTTGCCTAATCGTACTCATACAAAATAGTTTATCACATTCATTGATGATCAATACCTATGTTTGTTAGGTATACTTATTGAGAGATAAAACTGAAGTTTATAATATATTCATCAATTTTAACTCAATGATCAAAACACAATTTCAAACCCAAATTCAAATCTTACGTACTGATAACGGTACTGAATATATCAACCAAATTCTCAAGAATTACCTCTAGAGTCATGGTGTTCTTCACCAGACTTCGTGTGTATATATTCCACAACAGAATGGAATTGCTGAACGAAAAAATCGACACCTTCTAGAAGTTGCAAGGGCACTCATGTTTACCACAAATATGCCAAAAATGTTCTGGGATGATACCATCCTTATATCTGCATTCTTGATAAATAGAATGCCTCCTGTTTTATCCTTCAAAACATCTATCCAAATACTCAAAAGGACAGTTTTTTATATCCCGTCTCATCTCTGATATTCCACTTAAAGTATTTAGATGCACTGCTTTTGTCCATGTTTATTCCTATGATAAAAAAAAAATTAGACCCTTATGCACGTAAATGCATATTTATTGGGTATTCCCCAACTTAAAAAGGGTATCGGTATTATCCCACTACCAAATCTATATACACTAGTCTTGAAGTGATATTCTTTGAGTCAACCCCTTACTACTCATCTAAAACTTCTCTTCAGGGGGAGAACATAAGTAAAGATCAGTTTTGTTGCTTTGACCTTTCATTTCCTACACCTAGTCCTGAACCCATTATCTGTCTTGATCCCAATTCTCAACCCACTACATCTATCATTCCCGAACCTAGTTCACCTCTCTGTTCTACTATGTCATTTATAGGTGATGATTTAGACATAGGAAATGATGTAGACACATAGCCTGGGAAAATTCGTGTTCGATGCACTACAAGACTCAGACACGATGATGGATCCAATAAGTATTGAACCTTCAAATGATCCAGATAACCCTAAATCTAATAATGACTTACCCATTGCTCTAAGAAAACAGAGGCGAACATGCACCTCCCAACCTATATCAAAATTTGTGTCTTATAAACATCTATCACCCAAATTCTATGCTTTTACTACTAATTTGGGCATGATAGAAATTCCAAAAGATATTAACGAAGCTTGGGAGATACCAAAGTAAAGGGAAGTTGTTGTGGAAGAATTACGGGCCCTAGAAAATAATGAAACGTGGAATGTAGTAGACTTGTCGAAAGAAAAAAAACCAGTTAGGTGCAAATAGGTATATACTATAAAATACAAAGCAGACGGTACTAGACGAAGAAATCTTTATGACCTTGTCACCTGGTTTTTGTGAAAAAGACAAACAAGATATGGCGTGCAAACTAAGAAAATTCCTTTAGGGGCTCAAACAATCACCAAGAGCTTGGTTTGACAGGTTTGCAAGAGTATTACGAAACTAGCAGTATTAACAAGGACAGTCAGATCATACAATGTTCTTTAAGTATTCTAAGAATGGGATGAAAACCATTTTGATTGTGTATGTTGATGATATAATACTCACAGGAGATGACACAATTGAAATAGAAAGGTTGAAAAAGGTTATATCCACTGAGTTTGAAGTAAGGAACTTGGACCAAATGCGATATTTTATTTGAATGAAAATTGTTCGATCTAAAAAAGGTATAAGTGTCTCACAAAGAAAATATATTATTGACTTACTAAAAGAAACAGGTATACTCAGAAGCAAACCAGTTGATACACCAGTTGAGATCGGTAAACGACTTGAGAGTGATGACAAACTAGTAGAAATTGAGAGATCAGAAATTGGTAGGAAAGTTAATCTACCTATCACATACAAGACTAGATATCGTATTTGTTGTTAGCATTGTGAGCCAACATATGCATTCTCAGAAGGAAGTCCATTTAGAAGCTGTATATCAAATTCTCAGATATCTTAAAGGCACCCCGGGGAAAGGGCTTCTCTTTAAAAAATAAGAAGAAGAAAAGTAGAGGTTTTTTCAGATGCTGACTAGGCAAACTCAGTTGAAGACAGAAAATCAACTACTGATTATTGTGCATTTGTTTGGGGTAATTTAGTAACATGGAGGAGCAAAAAACAAAATATGGTGGCCAGAAGAAGTGCAGAAGCGGAGTTTCAAGCAATTGTACAAGAAATGTGTGAAGGTTTGTGGGTAAAAAAACTTCTAAAAGAATTACAAGTCGAAGCAGAAACTCCACTTAAAATATATTACGACAACAAGTTATTAATATCTCTCTCAACCTAGTTCAGCATAATCGAACAAAACATGTGGAAATCGACAAAATGAAAAAATTGAAAGTGACATTATATGCATGACCTACATACCAACCCAAGAACAAATTGCAGACATTCTAACCAAAGGACTTTCAAGACAAAGCTTTGATAAATTCAAAAGCAAGTTAGACATGATTGACATTTATGATCCAACTTGAGAGAGAGTGTGGAGATTCCATAAATATTCAAAATATTCTGCTATAACAGTAAATATTTTGACAATGAATATATTTGTTACAACTGTAAATATTTTATCAATATTCTTTTTTTATCTGTTTTATTTATTTTATTTAGATATTATGAATTTGTATAACTTCTATTTAAAGAGCCTTATTTTATGTAAAGTATATGATTTGAAATCAATAAAAATATCAATTATTTTCACAAAAACGCGTTAGTATCACTATCAGATACTAAAGAAATCAATAAAAATTCTAAATGCAGAAAACTTGAAATGAGAAATGAAAAGGGTGAAAAAGGTCTGCTAGGTATTACGTAGAAATATTAAAACGGCAAATGACATAAGAAGATTAACACCCTCTTATCAATTCTTACTAATTATAGAAAGAAAAATAATAAATCCAGAAATAAGTCAACCCATGGAAAAATAGAAGCAAAATGTTTCCCCTGTTTACAATGCAGATCTCAAACTGGTTAATGGGCTTGCCAAATAGGAGTAATAAAATTTAGAACCAGACTAGTTTGTAACTCATAAAAGGTGCAGAAACTTTTCACCAGATGAATGAAAGATATGAAAAACTTCTCCACCACCAGAAAAAGAAGCAGCTATCTCCTGACAGTTAGAAGGTGAAACTTCAATACAAGCACCTGGGTCTTTCTATTAAAACATAACCTAATTCAATACTTATAGTCTTATAGATATATAACAAATAAACAAACATAAGTTATATTCTTGGAATGGCAGTTTGTTCAATGTAAAGAGATAGTTGAGCCAATACTAGGACAATCCCAGCAGAAACTCTATCACCTTGTGTTCCTTCTGTCAAATTCTGGTCATGACTAGCTCAACTGTTTCTCCCTGAAAGTGAGTGGAAGTGATTGTCAAGTGCCTAGAAGAAGTTTTGGAATCCTTCCTGGACCTAGTCAATTATAAAGTCTCTCAGTTTAACTAGTAGCTCGGAACTTTCCTCTAATAATTGGTGGAAATCCTAGAAAGCACAGTAAGAAAAGGAAGGCGTTGGGAGATAGATCAAGTTCTATAAAGAAAATAGAGAGATAATAGAGAAAACAATAAATGATGTGTTTAATGTTGATGTTTCAATAACTTTTTATTGAGTAATTATAAGTGTTACATTTATAATAGGGTACATTTGCACATGAAATAATTTCAGAAAAGGCTGAAACCAAGTACGTGGTTGGTTTTTGCATTTTTATAGAAATCAGCCTAATTCTGGGATATTAAAGTACTCAGTAAAATATACGAACAAAAGGCTCCCTCGTAACATATGAGTATACAGTCTTAAGGTCGATAATCAAAAACTTCAACCAGACGTTAGGTCGATGTCTAAACAGAAAGCATGAGAGGAGATAAGCTAAGTAAGATATATGTTATTAAACAACCAAAGCGTAACATTACGAAAAGGAAAAAAGATGTGCATTTGTAGAAATATTATAATAATCAAAGTAATACAGTATTAACCTTTTACGATGGACTAGAGAAACTAGTAGCTAAAACTATTAGGGTATATTGCTTAGACACACCTAAACTGTATAGTTTTTATAAAATATTATGTTTGGCTATAAAATCAGACTATATTCTATAAAATAAAAATTGTACAGGTATGCGTAAATTTAAACCCACCAAAAGGTTTAGATCTAAACAATAGTTTGTTTGAATTTTCAATTTTAAAATTATATATCGACTTATTCTTTCACCTCTAGTAAAAAAAATAATATTTTATATTTTAAAATGCAAGATATATAGAACTAATTTTAATAACTTTTCGGAATGAAATTATTATGGTTAAATTATATCATTCATCCTTAAATTTTAACTAAATTTAGACTTAGGTTTTAAAAAAATTTAGCCTATAATTTAGTTCCCAAACTTTTAAAATTTCACATGGTCCAAATTTTTAAAAAGTTTAGAGATTAAATTGCAGTGTTTAAAAGTTTAGGGATTTATGTCTGAAATTTTAAAAGTTTTGAGACTAAATTGTAGACTTAAAAAGTTTGGAGACCTAAGACTGGATTTAGTTAAAGTTTAAGAACTAATGATATAGTTTAGCCAAATTATTTTTATATATAAGAAGGTTACAAAAATGAATTAATATTATTTTACTAAAAATTTGTATAAACATTGTAAAATTTATCCGACTACATTATACATGTTATTTTCAAACACTATAAAAACTAGTTATAACACAATTAAACTATACTTATTCTGTCACCAAACATGACATTATATTATAAAGCAGAATAGAACTAGAAATGTGCAATTTATTTTTGTAACCATCTAACCATATCAAAGCACAACTTTACTAAAGCATGCATGATTGCACAAATAGAAGCAAACAAGTTCGCACTATATGTTTAAAGTATCTCTGCAGTGAGCTTTATCTCATTTGTCAAAGTAACATGCGAGAGGAATGGAATTGTAATATGTTCCTTAGAGCATAGTCAAGTAAAGTGGTCATAGTATATCATTTTACCAATAAGATGTCCACACTGCCTTGCAGCCCTGCTTTTTTGCTGGCCTCCAAACCCATTTGTAAAGAGTTGTCTTGTTCTCCCTCCTGTTTGATAGGTGTTTTGGTAAGGGCATCTGAGAGATCAGACAAATTAAACTTAAACATTTGCATCCCTCTAGGGATAAATTGAATCATTTTTATACATTATATCAAATCAGGTGATTTTAAAACTTCCAAGTCGGTGAATATATTATTTTTTTTACAAGAAGCAAACTGGAATTTTTTTCCCTTCCTCCTTTCTACATGGTGCTCTTGAGATTCCCCTAGAATGCAGATTTAACATATTTTACTTAGTTTCTCACATTTGTTGAATTTAAACCATGAAGAGGGGACTAAATTGGCATGTAGAAGTTCTTAAAAAACTAATAATAATAATAACAACAAGGGTAACAATATTGCCACACCTGATGATATTACTTGATTCCGCAACTACTAGGCAAATTTTGACAGTTAAATCCCTATGATTAATGATTCTTTGGTGGCACTAGTAGCGGTTAAATTGTCATTATATGAAAAGCGGGTTAGAAGCAACAAAAGTGAGTGTTGAAAACTTGAAATATCACTAACTAATAATAATAAAACCTGAAACCCTAATAATAATAATAATAATAATTAGTAAATAAATAGATAGATAAAAATCATGAAAGGATCCAAGAAAATGTCCTTGAATAGAGTAAATTGAAAATAACACAGTATCTTAACCTGAGATATCATGCAGAAGCTGAGAAAACGTACTGCTAAGATGTTGCTTAAGGGCAACCTGGGCAGCCTGCAAAAGACATGGATTGGTTAGTCAATGTGTTTGAATCTACTATAAGTTTGATGAAATATGCTCAATAATATTGAATTAAAAACAAAATTAAGCAATGACCTCCAGACAATAATCAGGAAGAGCACCCTCATGAAACACCTCGTCCATCAGTAGCACATCTTTCCATATAATTCCTGCATGTATACGTACTTTCGTTAAACAACTGAAGATGAAACTATGAACCCGAAAATGGAAGGAAAAAAATCTTGTTTTGAAAAATACGAGAAAAAGAATGGTACAGAAGCTTCATCAAAAGTCAGTAATGGAATCTGTTAAAGACCCTCCAGCAGCTAAATGTAACAGAAGTTACTCCAAAGGAAAGCAATCTTGAATAAGAGAGAATTAGGAGCTCTGAAGGCTGTAAGGTTTATATCTGCGTCATAAACACATGTATACGACCTGTAGCGTGAGAAGATGGGCAGAGAAAAATAGCCAAAAAAACACTTTCCACTGAAGATATATTCATAGTACTAATTAAGACTAAACAAGACTAAAGGACCTTAAAACCCTTAGGGCTGAAAAATAGGTACTGTTAGTGCACTTTGCTGGTTTACCTTGCATAACAAATGCACACAAAAAAATTCACACGCACAAAATTTCATGAATGTAAGTGTAAAGTATGAGAATCGTTATATATAGAGCATTAAGCAGTATTACCAGAGCAATTAAAAACTTAACTAACAAGATAACACTGAAAGCTTTCTAAATATAAAAACTTTGCCATGACAAAAGTGTTTATTGTTCTAACAATAGGGCTGCCCTAAACTATATTTATTCACATTTGAAACCGCTAGCTAATAACATTACATTAGCAATAAGGACTTCCAAAAGAAAAGGCATCAATCATTCAGCAACCACTAAGACGCAAAGTAGAATAAACATATACCTAAATATATTATTAAACCTAATTTACAAAGAAAAAGAATCTTGCAGATAAGTTTTAAAATTTTGTGAGGGGGTGAGCTGGAGAAATCAAAAGGCAGATAAAAAAAATGGTTTGCTAACCAATCCATACTACTTACAAAGAACACACAGTAGATCTGCTGAAGAAAGCCGATTATTTTGATATTCACCAGTGGTCACAAAATGCCTAAAGATAAAACAAATTAAACTCCACAAGAAAAGTTTTCCTGGGGTTCTAAATATTAAACTAATAGAAAGATAAAAACGAGTAGATATGATAGATGCACAGAGGAGAAAAGAAGTTTCCTTACATTGCAATCAAGCCCGTCCACGTTTAATACGTTGCTTATCTGAATCAGAAAATATTACTCGATAAGCATGGATAGCTTCCACAAATTCACGAACAGATGCCTACATTAAGTAAAGTTCTAACTAATTAGTTACAAAGAGCTGCATGAAAAAGGAAAGTAGGATATTGATGCTAGCAATGAGACATCAATGACCAGATGAAAAGTAATGTCAACAATATTTCACTATCTAGTAGTCATTGCCATTTTTGGTAAGTCGAAGCACCAATCATATTGAAATATGGAGTGGCAATCAAACAGCAATTAGTCCTCACCTCACGAGCATTAGCAGGTGGAGATTCAGACACGGTTCCGTCTCTAGAAGGGTCACCAGAATCAACTGAAGCAAGTCTTCCATCTTAAAGTATAGGTCCACAATAGATTGCTCCAACTTTTCTAGTAGCTTTGCCTGTAAGCTTTCTATCTGACAAAAATTACCACTACTGTCAGCAAATAATTATATAGGGAATACAACTTATAAATATTAGTTTATTTCCAAGTTTCTCACTGAAGGACCCACTTATGGAACAAAGGCAGTCTAAATCTTCAATAACAACAACAAATAACTAGAGAGTTTGTGCCCTATCAAACAAATAAATAAATGTAAAGTTGTCTATTGTTATTTAGACTGAAAAATGTAGTCATAAAGAGGTAAAACTGAAGTGAAACTTTTTCTTAAAGCAAGAGGTGCAGTTCAGCACAAACAAGGAAGTCCAGTTGCTTAAGAAGTACAGTAACTTCTGCTCTTACTTGTATGGATTCAGAATCTGAAAATAGCTTTTTCCCTGAAAAAGGAACATAAACGTGGACTCATACAATGGGCCATTGATCAAGTCAGCACCCTATATTCTAGGACCACTTGCTTGTAATGCAATAAAAAGCCTCTCCCCCAATTATGTAATTTCCTAATAGAGAAAAATTGAAATTTGGATAGCACTTCTTTAAATGCCCATCTTTATACAAGATGTAGGCACCCAGGTAAACTTTTCCCATAGTAGTTGTTTTACATAATATAAGAAAATTAGACTTTATGTCAATGAATATATTAATGCAGACATGACTGTTTTGTGTGACAGGCAAAAATCAAAATTCATCCGAATAAGGGTCATGTCAAATTAAATGAAGAAAAATTCGATAACTTAAATTGCTCTTGTTTTAAAACATCTATAAAAGACAACTTCAAAAGAAGTACAGAAAGGTCAAAAGTAATTGAAAATATACAAAGATTGATTGATTGATTATTTTTCTAAACAAGAAAAAAACATTTCATAAAAGATCAAAACATCTAATACTTGAATCTTAAAGCAAGCCATAAATTAGTAAAAATGGATATATAAGAAAACAAGAAAATTCAAAGACTAAGTTGTTAGAAAGACGAAGTACTTGAGAATTTTGAACTTGAAACTCAAGAAGAAAAATTATGACAAAGATAGAAGATTTTGAAGAAAAATTTATTGAATTATTATAACAATATTTTGACAATGAATGTTATGAAACCTATTTGAAAATTTTCAAAAAATTCGAAACCTTTTTAGAATATTATACAGATTATATTTCTAGTATTTTATATCTAATAGACTATTCCGTAGAAATTTTTTTAAGAAATTATTGTACACATAAATTTGTCAAAGTAAATGAAGAAGAATTCGATAACTTAATTTTTGGATTTTATTTATTTAAAAAATATAGAGGAATATAAACTAACTGAAACTTAAAAATAAAATCAGCCAGAAAATTTAGTATCAAAGCTTATTTGATAAGAGGGCTTTAAACAGCTGATACTATGATTAAGGATTCTCACAGTGTGATCTATTGCGAAGCATTGACTCTTACCTTGACATGACCAGACGGTTAGCCACCATGTAGGTTGCACAGTTGAGAGATTGTTACGTAAAATAAATTCTGAGGTTATCTTTATTGTCATCCCTTTGCTAAAAGCATAACCCCGCCGAGCAAGTATATGACATATTTGGTATCATAACCATAAATATTTCTTACAATAAAGCTATAAATAAAATGTTTAAAATTAAGTAATTCCTAATTCAAAAAGAAAAGTAAATTATTAAAATATTATAAAAAAATAATAAAATTAATATTACTAATTAAAGAAATAACAAAAGGATTACCCAAAGAAATAAAACATATAATAATATATAAAATATTTTTTAATTGGAACATAGAATTAACATAATTATATCATAAATAAAAGACTTACTAAAAATAAAAATGTTACACCATCGTAAACCTCTAATTTAAAAGAATTATTTAGTTTAGTTCGAAATATTGAAAATAACAAAAATTTTAAGAAAAATTTTTCAAAAATATTTTTAGCATGTATAGAAACAAAAATATACAACATAATACTATCACAAAAACAAATAGATATCCTAAAAAAAAAAAAAAACATTTAGAAAACACAAAAACAAAAGAATTTTTTTTAAAAGAATCTAAATCTTTTTTGACATTATTTTAGTAAAAATAGCATCATTAAGAAGGTAAGAAGAACAAACAAAATTAATAAAGATGCAGAATTTAGTAGAAATAGCATTACTCGTAACAAGTGTCAAGACGTCAAAAAGTGGAGAGAAATGGGAAAGTGTTTGGCCATTTTTTATATATTTTTTTCATCTCAATTAACCCCTCTAATATGAATATCCTGAAGTCAATCCTCAAAATATAATTTAATTAGGTGGCCATTTACTTCTTTACAAAACAACAACAAAAAACACAATGAAAAATATGAAAAGTTGAGAATTTTTTACACCTACTGACCTGTGGATCAACATCAAAATCAAGGTCCAACTGTCCTAAATCATCATCCCAAAGATTGTATATAATTATTCGAGTACCATGATCATTTATTGTAGACAAATATAATGTAAGAAGAATCTTGATGTCACAGAAAAATAGGTAAAAATTGTTTAAGATTGACATATTACAATATTATAGAACTATCAAAGAAACACTTAGAAACTAATCAAATACAAATAATAGAAAATTTCAATTTACTTATTAATAATACAAATCATATTTTATTTAAATCTTATGAGATTTAAAAAAAAATCTACAAAACTACTGTTCAATCATCTTAAGCTAACCTCTATTAAAATTTAAGTACACCTGTGAAACCTTCTAAAAGTTACGAATATATGTGCAAAAAAAGGGAGCTAAACGATTATTGGAAATAATTTCCCAATTTGAATAGAAAAAAATTATGCTAATCTCTACTAGGGACAATTCTGCTATGCCAAAACTATACTAATTCAAAGTTAATATTTTTGGTAGTTTCATATTTGGTCATCTTTTTAATCTACAATAAAAGTTTTTCGGAATTTCTTTTCTTTGAATGTTAATTACAATTTATGTTGTATTAAACCATAATAATAATGCTAATTATAATGATTAAAATGCGCGATTGTTGAGTTGTGATGTCTTCTCAAAAGGGTGCAATGCTATGATGGTAGGCATGTTTTCTTTAAGCTTTTGAGGCTTAATATTTACCAAAGATTGAGAGTCATTTGAAAAAATGAACAGATTAGGAAGTGAATCACCTGACGGAAAAGGCTTGCTTCACTAGAACAAGTAGACCACTGAACTATAGTTTCAGCATTTTTCTTCTCAAAAGGGTGCAATGCTATGATGGTAGGCATGTTTTCTTTAAGCTTTTGAGGCTTAATATTTACCAAAGATTGAGAGTCATTTAAAAAAATGAACAGATTAGGAAGTGAATCACCTGACGGAAAAGGCCTGCTTCACTAGAACAAGTAGACCACTGAACTATAGTTTCAGCATTTTTCTTCCATCCATCTAGAGAAGTGTGTATTATTGGCTTTTTGCGTTGCTCTCTTCATTTGTAGTCAAGCTTCAAAACAACATGATAAGAAAAACATTCTATGAAGAGGCATCTTGTAATAATCAACAGTAAGAAAACTAGAAAAGAAATGAATTGTACTACCAAAAACTGTGAAATCTAGTCAATAGGTTTGTGTAAATCCCTTTGCAACCAGACGGACCTTGTACTGCTCTACTATCCCATCAGCTTTGCATTTTATCGTGAACACCCATTTACAGCCAACTGGTATCTTTCCTTTTGGTAGTTCTGATACATCCCAAGTTTCATTTTTTTATAGTTCTTTTATCTCTTCCATAACAGCATCTTTTACTCTGAAATTCTAAAAGCTTCATAAATATTTTTTTGGGATTTCTGTATTGTCAAATTCAGATATGAAAGCACGAAATCTAGTAGACAAAGTATTATAAAAAATAAATTTAGAAATGAGATGAAGTGTACAAGACCGAGTTTGTTTTCTCAGAGCAATGGGCAGATTATAAGACATATGGGAATCAGAGTGACCTGGTGTGGAACCTTCATTTTGAGTATTTTAATCTATCATAGGTTTTGACTCTTTTAGTGCATCAAATGTGAAGCTTTTTTTTATTATTTAGCTTAGACATCCGTGAGTAAATAATCACCTATTTATTTTTGTTCTTTCTGTATTTCTTTCTTGGTGTAAGTCTTCCTCTGTTGATGGCACAATAGAATTAGAAGGGATGGTAGGTTGTTCACTGTTTGTGGGTTCTGGATAAGGTTCACTGTTTGTGATGATTTCAGGAGGGTTAAAGCTCAAATCATTGAGATCCAATTACTTGCCAATAGAGCTTTGTTCATTTTTTCCCCCTGAAGAAAGGGTTGTTGGTAGTAAAATGTATCTTCAAAAAAAGTAACATCTTGACTAACAATTATCCTTTTTTAGAAGGATCATAGCATTTGTACCCCTCAGAGTTGGAGAATACCCGACAAAAACACACTTGGTTGCTTTAGGATCTATTATGTGGGTGAATGTGAATAAATACAGTACAACCAAACACTTTAAGAGGGAGTTCAGACTGAAGGTGTGATGTGAAAAAACAGTTTTGAAACTTTTGAATGATTTTTTCGAAGGAAAGGTTACGACTTGGCATCATGTTAATAAAATAAGTCGCAGTTAAAACTGCATCCTCCAGAATTCTTTTGGCATATTTGTAGTGAACAATAAAGCTCTTGTTACTTCAAGAAGGTATCTGTTTTTTCGTTTAGCTATCTCGTTTTGTTGAGGTGTGGAGACACAATAACTTTGATGCACTATCCTATTTTCTTGTAAATAATGGCATAAAGTGTAGTTAAAATACTCAAAGCCATTATCTGTTCTGACAATTTGGATTTGTGATTGAAATTGTGTTTTGACCATTAGGTGGAAATGAATGAAAATATCACGAATTTCAGTTTTTTCTTTAAACAAATAAACCCAACAGACTCTAGTATGATCATCAAAAAATGCGACAAACTATTTAAGAGAACGTGAGGGTTCCCAAATATTACTGTGGATTAAATTGAAAGGTTTGGATGGCTTATATTGGATGTTCGAGAAGGAATGACGTTTGTGTTTTGCAAGTTCACACATTTCGCACTGAAAATTAATTTCTTTATTTGAAAAGATAGAAGGAAACAAATACTTCAAATATTGAAAATTTGGGTGACCATTTTATAATGCCATAACATAAATTCACTATTCCTAGAAATAGATGCAAAAATCACGAATTACAATTTGATGTTTTTCACTCACATTGGTCCTATTAAAATATTAATTTTAGCACTGCCAATTGTCTTCCCTAATGATAGGTCCTGAAAAACATAATAAGGAAAAAAAATTAGCTGAGCAATTTAAATCTTGTGTTAACTGATTGATGGATATTAAATTACAATACAAGTTTGGGACATGAAGGACAAATTCGAGGCATAAAGAGTCAGAAATTTGGATACTCCCTTTGCTTGCAACAGTTGAAAGAGTTCCATATGCTATTTTAACTTTCAAATTACCAACACAAGGTGAGTAAGAGGTAACTAAATGATAAAAATTAGTCATGTGATCAGACACTCCAGAATCAATGATCCAAGATTTTTGGAATCGTGAAGTGGTGATTAAAGCACTTGGGTAATTACCTTTATAGGCTATTGAGATTGAAGAGGATGACTGACCAGAGTTATGCATATTGGAAAACATTTTGTAAATTTGGTCTAACTGTTCTAGATTAAATGCTCCTCCTGAAGTTGAGTTGTCGTGGAATCTTTGTTAATCAATCATTACTTGATAACTTCGAATTCTATTTTGCCTGAGTTTCCAATCAACTGGTTTCTCATGAATTTTTCAACATGTATCTTTAAATGGACGGGCTTACGATAGTGATCAAAAAACGATCTTTTTCGTTGTGGGTCATTTCCTGCCTGATTGCCATATGGCCCATTAGAAAAATTTGTTGAAGGCCCATTTTCAATAAACTGTCTATTTTGTATATGTCCATGGGTTGCATTAGTGGGCTCATTTTGCATCTCTCGGCCCACCATTTTTCCTGAATCCTCTCGGCCCACCAAGCCCAATTGGGTTATTAAAGGACTCAGCCCAACAGCTCCTCCATTCGCACCAACACTCAGCACCTAGTGGAGTGGATCGCAACCAGCGGCTAGAGAAGGAAGGTCGCTCAGCATCACCAGTTGCCAGCTCTTTTCTAACTTGACATCGAAAAACACCTCTCAAACTGATGGTAACGGACGTCGGCTGAGTATCCTTCCACAGACTTCATCCAGCTCGCGACTGATTCTGACCAAAAACTCGAAGGTCCGTTCAACTTCAATTTTTTTCGGTAGCAGGTGCGCACTCCCGCTCATCTTGTGAGCAATCAAGCTCTTGCCATAGGGATTGCATCTCTGTGTAGTATTCGGTAATGTCATGCCCCCCCTGTTTTAATTGCCACAATTTAGTTTTGATTTCAAAGATGAGAGAAAAATCCTCACAATTTGAATATGTCTCTTTTACAGCCTCCCACACATCCTTTGCTATTGGTAAGAACAAATAGGTTTTTCCAATTGCTGGTAGCATAGAGTTGATGAGTCACACAATCATTGTTGAGTTCTCTAAACTCCACCGTTGTATTGCACTGGCATCGGTTGAAGCGGGTTTTGTGATTTCCCCAATCAGGTAACCCATTTTTTCTTTCACATTAATAATCCTTCTGACTGACTGAGACCATTCTCGATAATTCATTGCATCGAGTTTCTCTACAGTGATCTGTAGAGATGAGGTATCAAGAGATTTGGTAGGGATTGTGGTGGTAGAAAGGGTGGTTGTTTCTGAGATGATTTCTGATGTTAAATCTGACATAACTAGGTTCTTAATCAAGAACCTACTCTCATACCATATAGAAAATAAGAACTAAAAAATTATAATGTTTTTATTTTCCTAGTTAAAATTACAGTGTTCACTAACAGTTTTATAGTAAGAACTAAAATGCTACAAAAGAAAACAAAATCTCTTAATTAATACAACAACAAAAAAACCAGATCTGGACAGCTATTAGATACAAGGCTCTTAATTGTTTTTCCTAATTACTTAACAATTTGAAAATCCATGATTTCAACAACCTTTCCTTCAGTTCACTATTATCTTTTCTTAACTACACTAGAGTGTACATAAATCAAATTCTGAAAGGGTAGGTCCCGTAATGAAACCATTAGTTATACTATTGAATAAAAACCAAATAATATATCTTTTCATCCCTGAAATGATTATACTAACTTTTCGTCCAAAAGAAAGAAAATATTTAGAACAGAATAACCTTCAAATTATAGAAGAAAAGCGAGCATGGTTGAACAATTTTTTGACTTGACATTAAAACTTGTTGAGATTGAGTTATTCCACCGGACACACAGTTGTAGTCTTAAGCAAAAACAAAACAAGATATCTTTCCATTTCTGAAGTAATTATTCTAACTTCTCATCCAAAAGAAAGAAAATAATTTGACTAGAAACAACCTTCAGACTTGAAATGGACAGTGAGCATGGTTGAACAATTGTTTGACTTGATGTAAAAACTGGCTGAGATTGAGTTATTCCACCTGAGCCACAGTTTCAAAAAATTCAATTTAACTATGTTTTGCTGCAGAAGGTGATAATGTCAATATGATCTCCTGATTTTGTTAGGGTATTTATGTATCCTTGCCTCCATTAGAGACAACTCTTTTTGCTTGATTTAGTATTCCTTGAAAAAAGGGACAAATAAGAAATAAAAGGAGTCTGTAAATAGCAACTCTAGATGTTCAAGGAAAACTTCAAACCATTAATTCTTATGCATTTGCAGCAGTCTCACCTCAAGTCTTGCAAGAACTGTTGTACGCTCAAAGGCCTGCTTATCATGAACAGGTTCAACAAAATTAACTTCCAAAACACCTACCAGTAGAATAAGAGCATAAGAGATGGAACATCACCTAACTACAAAAAGTAAAGCAGTTTCAAAAAAGATGTAGAAGCAATAACTCAATGGCCGTCACTTTGTGTAGCATTCCAAATCTTCCAAAATGGCTAACCAAAAATATAATAGCAGTAAACATCAATGTGAGCGATATTTCACAGGTATACAATGATATAATTTGATATATATTGACTAGAAAATTCTCTCTCCTCAATATCAATGATATAATAAAAAATAAATAAAGAATGGATGAGGAAAAAAGACTTTCTCCATCATCATTCTCAAACAATAACATTGCTTTATTTTTACGTTATTTTTTTTCCTTTTATTACTATATATTTTGGGGAGAGGATCTGCTAAGAACTTTTTAATATGAATAAATCCAAAGTTAAAGAAAGCACAATATGTATATTTCTAAATATATCACTCCATTTTTGTGATGGACAATAAATCCTTGAACAATATGATGTTTTGCATCCTTCTCAAATCCAATAGTAAATATAGCAACCATCTAAATATTAAACAAATAAATGCAGTTTAGAAATACCAGAGAACATGTATACTTTGGAAACGAGAAATCACGATACGGTTTTCTTCATGATACAATACATGTGCATCTTTTGGGGGGCCATATGCCCCTGGTGTAACCTTCTTAGACATCATCATATCATTTACTATATTGTGGTGTTCAACATCTTTTACCTCAAAGAACCGTACAGAAACAATCTCAATTTATTAATTAAAAAAATTAAAAATTTTCTTTATCTTAAAATAAAAAAAGATTTCAGAATCTTAATTTATTAATTTATTCAAATTCTTAAACATATAAAACAATACAATCTTTGTAAACAAAGGATTTTTTTTTTTTTTAATTCAAAAATATCTAAACATTTCTAAAAATATAAATTTGACAAAGTTTCTAAGACAAAAAATATTACAAAGTTTGTGCTTATAAATAGAAATTCTTTTAAATGTTCAAAAATAGAAAAAATTTCAAAGTTTATAAAATAAGAAATATTTTTAAACATTCTAAAAATTTTCAAAAATAATGAAAAAAATTTAAAATTTCAAAAAAAAAAAAAAAAAAGGCATTTGTTTAAATATAAATTTTTTTATACCATATTTACAAATTTTCTAAATTTTATCAAAATAAAATAAATATCTAAAAATAGAAATTTTACAAAAATATCTAAAAACATAAAACTTTGGAGAAAATGAAAATTGTATAGACTTTCTAAACTTACTACAAATAGAAATTAGTTCAAAAATTTTAAGAATTAAAAAGTTTTAATAATAGAAACTTTTACCAACTTTTAAATAGATAAAATACAAAATCACATAAACTTTGTAAAATATAAAATTTATTGCAACTTTCATAAAATTAAAAAGTTTCTAAACATAAAAAATTTCATATTTGTAAATGTACATATATTTATAATCATTATGAAAATTATTATTTTTACCAAAACAAAAATTTTCTCAAAGTTACTGAAAACATAAAAAAAAAAATTCTACATTATAAAATATACAACATATTTCAAACTTTTCAAAAATATAAATTTGTTAAATCTTTCAAAAAAAATTAAAGATTCCTTAAAATATTAAAATATATATATTATAGAAATTTTTTGAAAATTAAAAAATATACAAAATATTTATAACAGAAAAAATTGTTCAAAATTTATTTAAATAAAAAAAGTTACAAATTTCTAAACATTCTAAAAATATAAATTTTTCAAAGTTAGTAAAGATATAAATAATTTCAAGATTTTTAATATAACAATATATTTCACAGTTTCTAAAATATAAGTTTGTTTTAACTTTCTAAAAATACAAATTTGTTCATCTTCAAAAAATATTTTTTTCAAAATTCCTTAAAATATAACCATTTTCAAAAAAAAAAAAAAATCATTTAAATTTTTAAAAACATAAATTGTTCATAGTTTCCAAAAAATATATATCAAAACAGATATTTATTATTCAAACTTCTAAAAAATAAAGTTTTTCAATCCTTCAAGAAATATTTTTTTTAAAATTCCTTTAACATATAATTTTTCAAAATTATAGAATTTTTCAAAACATTTGAAATAGAAAAAATTGTTCAAAATTTATATAAGTAGAAAAAATTTCCAGATTTCTAAATCTACCAAAATTTTTAAACATTAAAAAAAAAAATAGAAATACATCAAAGTTATTAAAAATATAAACATTTCAAGATTAAATCTACAAAACATTTCAAACTTTCTAAAAATATAAATTTGTCCTAATGTTTAATAAATACAAATTTATCCAATAGTTCAAATAAATTTTTCAAAATTCCTTAAAAAAATATCACAATTTTCAAAATTAAAAAAAAAAACTATCAAAATTTGTATTTATCATACAAACTTTATAAAAAATTTAAATAAAACATTAAAAAAATGAAAAATGAAAAAATGTTTGAGACATTTTAAAAGGTAAATTTTTTTTCAAAATGGAAAATATTTGAGACATAAAAAGTAAAAATTTGATCAAAATAAAAAATATCTCTATCATTTCAAAAAATAAAAAGATTGTTCAAACTAAAAATAAAAATTTGTGCAAACTTTAATAATAGAATATATTTCAAACTTTCTAAATATAGAATTTTTTTGAACATTCTCCAAAAAGTTCAATTTTTTGAAAAATAGGAAGAAAAAAAAAATAACGTAGTTAAATATAAAATATTTCAAACTTTCTAACTACATAAATTTGATTAAGATTTTAAAATATAAAAAATATTTTAAATTTTCTGAAAATACAATACAAATAATAATTTTTCAAAAGGAAGGCTTGTTTTATGTGATATATTTACATATTTCAAAGATCACAGATACTATTTTGATTAAAAAAAAAGTATCACATCTACTATATTTTTTCCTTTCAAATTTTCATTCTGTCCTCCTTTCTCTCTTGTTCCTCTCTGCTTCATGCCTAATCCACTAATCAAATCCTTTTTTGTTTCTTTATTCAAAGAATACTTAATGCTTGAATAATCTATCCAAAAACATTATCAGCTTAAATGGATTCTCATGGCTAAATCATCATTAAGAACAAACAAAATTGATAAAGATACGAAATTTGGTAGAAATAGCATTACCCTTAGCAAGTGTCGATACATGAAAAAGTGTCGAGAATAAGGGAACTCATTGGCCATTTTTATATTCTTTTCATCTCGATTAATCTCTCTAATTTGAATATCTTGAAGTCACCTCAAAATATAATTTAATCTGAATAGAGTAGACCAAAACGAAATGTAATTTCCATAGGAACTATAACATCTTCCTTCTCTGTGTTCCTCAAAAATGTTGTAGAGGATGGCAGTCCAAAGCTTTGTGTAGCACTGAAAAAATGGTAGATATTGATCAGTTTCAAAGTTCAAACGCACAAAAAGTATAGAAAGTAGCAGTCCTACATTCTATCATGCAAGACGATAGAACATAGGCTTCTCTAGTAAGCATATGCTTACGAGAGTACTTAATAATTATCATTTCAACTTCCAGTCACGGATATTTTGCACTTTGAATACCTAAACGAAAGAAATGTGGAAAAGAAAAAAGAAAAGGAAAAGGGGACCGTGTTTCTTCACATTTAAAATAGTCCGACCACAAATTCCTAGTCACAGTTTATATCTAAATTATCAAATAGCTCACCAACCAGTAAGTTTGAAAGGCTTGCACGTCCAATTTTTCAAAGGTACTTATCTATAGTTGAAATGAATAAGAAAGGCATAGGAAATCAATTAAGGATAAAATAAAGAGAGAACGAATATAAATATAAGAAATTTTAATAAAATACAAACATAAGGGAAAAAAAATTCATTTGGTTCTTTAATAAAATACAAACATAAGAAATTTTTTAAATATATGCCAACGTATAAAAGTTTGGAAAACATATTTTTTAAAGGGATTAGCGATTGCTAGGAGGCGGACAGAATCTGCAGTACTTTGCCCCAAAAAAGAAGAAAAAATAAGATAATCGGAATAACTAACAAACCAAAGTTAAGATGAATAACAATTGCCTATGGCATTTCGTAGGAGGAGGACATTCTGCATTACTTTCCACCCAAAAAAGAAAAAACAGAAGACACTCGGAATAACTGACAATCCACAACTTAAGATGAATAACAATGGCCAACGGAAATGGAAACTAAACTTACTGAACCTGAGTACAGAGTGAAGAAAATGAAATCCACATCACAGAATCTGTTCCTTTCCGTTGAGAGCTCGTCAAATCCAAAAACATATATATAAGTCAACAAAACGGATGATCAACCTTACCTTCGATATCATAGCCATTAAAATCAGTGTCATGAAAAATTCTTGGATCTTTTTCTTTCTTTTGATAGTAATTTTTAAAGATTTGGTTCAAGAAATATTGAAAAATTCTTGGATCTTTTTTCCCTTTTGATAGTAACTTAGAAAGATTTCGTTCAAGAAATCTTGAAAAATTATCGCTTCTTAAAAAAGATGAATGCAGCATGCGAAAAAATTAAAGAAAGAAAAAAAGATTAGATTAGAATACCCAAAGAAGAATTCCAATCGCCAGAAGGAGACTGATGAAACTCAACCGGTATAATCGGTCCGAATCATTCAACCTTCTCTTCCTGATAAACCTCCGTAGACGAGTGACGGAATGACGTTGTTGTCATCGGAGTCCTAATCGCTGCTACAAACTCAGATCGACCATCGGCAAAGGAAACATGGCGTTTGTAGACGACGAGTTTTCAACTCGTCTCAGCCGCATTCATTGTATAATTATTATTTTACAAATAACTTCATGGATTTGCCCTCACATAGATCCACAGAGGGAGCGTGAGTTCGAGAGAGAAAATGTCGGTTCAAGAAGTCTGAGAGTAGTCCACTTGTTTTGCCCTTATTTTATAGGCGCAGAGAATGAGATGAATGTAGTGCGGGATGAGTCTCTGACCCTCTCATTCCTTTATCTTTAAGATTTGCGTAGAGACCAAGACGTCCAAATTAAACCGCCAAAGTACCAAAGTGCCTTGTGGATTAATTAATGCTTAACGTTAACTTTAAAAAAAAAAAAAAAAAAAAAAAAACATTTACAAAATATATTTGTAAAAAAATATTATAAATAGATAGACAAAAATATTTTTTATGGGTGAATTAATAATATTGATTTTGTAATATTTTTCAATTAATTAAAAAATATTATTTTTTTTTAATTTAAAAGATATCAATGATTAAAATTTAGGTATAAATTTAGGTCGAAAATCTTCAACAATTTAAAATCTGCATATTATACTGTCAAATTCTCTTTAATTCATGGTTCAAATCTTTGTTAAGCAAGGATTTGCATTCCTTCTTTGCCTATTCTACCATTAACACCATCTGAAGTTCCAAAATTTTCACCTACTTCTATAGCTTTCTACTACTCTATGCTCATATCTGGTACATTCTAATTTACATTCTCGATTACCATATGTATTTTTTAACTATAGTTTGTTCCCCCATAGGCTCTAGATCTCTATGGTATTTCCTTCCAAATTTTTAAATATAATAAAAAATTAATAAGTATTATAGTAAATTATATTTAATTTAATATTAAATTTTTCATATCATATTATATTAGAGACATAGAATTAGCATTCAAAAAATACAGAATTAATACTTTATAATTAACTTGAAACAAAATATAATAAGTTAATAAATATTAGTATTATTCACATATAAAATAAATTTATTGATTAAAAAAATTAAGTAAATAAGAAGTTCAATCAAATATATCAAAATTTATAGTTGTTAAAACTAAACCTAAAAGAAACATACAAAAATATAAAAAATAAAATATGATTTATAATTTTAACCTTGAGACTATATTTAAAAATATACGTTGATAAACAATATAAGATTAACTAATAATAATAAAAAAAAATTATATAATTTTTTTAAAAACAAATTCTATAGATTATTAAAATAAAATATCAAATAATATAATATTAAATAAAATTAAAATTTGGATTAAAATAAAATATGATAAACCTAAACTTAAAGCTTTAATCTAAACCTTATCGTATACTTCTTTTTTAATTTTATTTTTATAATATTAAGTATAAAGTTAAATATTTAAAAAAAAAAATAGATTATCATATTTAAGAAATTTTTTCACATAATATATAATTTTAATTTTATTTTTATTACTAACAGTTACCAAATATATTAAAAAAAAATTATATATTTAACCACTTTATTTACAATTGTATGTCATTTTTTATCTACGTATTTTTTAAATATTATTAATATATCAAAATATATAAAAAAAAATTAAACAAAATATATTTTTATAAATAAAATATTTATTTAATATTAAAAATATAATATAATTAATTTTTTATAAAAGAATTAGCCCGAAGTGCGGCCCCACGAAGATCTGCTCTTCCAAACCTTTGAGAATTGGTTTCCTTTAGTCTGCCTAGATTCTCAATTTATCTGTGCTTCATCTTGTTCTCTTTGGTTATTGTTTTGCTCTTCGTTCCAAAATTTCTTAGCCCTACTTTTGCTATTTCTTTGTGCGCAGTCTAATATGGAATAATTAAGAACTAGTGTTTATCAATTGGCTTTTGCGATCGCTCTTGGAGACTTGTTGCGCCTTTATGGACTCATCAGCCGTTGAAAGGGGCTCTTGACTTGAATTTTCTAGGCGGAAAGAGTTTGGTGTTGGTGATAATGTTCCAATAGATTTGGAGACAACCATTGTTGACCTTGTTGAATGAGTTTGTTGGTCAGCAGACTGAATCTGACGTAACATGCATATGAGAAGGAGTCCATCCTGATGCTTGTATGGTACTATAGGCTAGAATTGTTATTTAAAAAATGTTGTGTTTAAATGTGTAAAATATTAGTCTTCTTGGCCCATTTAGAGAGAATACGCCTGGTAGGATCGCACACAAAGATAAGCATATTTTTCCTTCCGCTCCAAAGATCGCACACAAAGATACGCCTGGTTCTCTCTCTCTCTTTTTCTTTTTGTTTTTTATGTACATTGTTCGCTTTTAATCTTAAAAAAACATATATTTTATATTTTTTACCTGTAACCTACTTTGTACATAGCTAAATTAATCATAAAATATTTTTTTTGCTCGTATAGATGTACATACTTATTGTATATATAATTTATAAATTATGAATGTGTTAATTTGTTATGTATATATATTATTTATTAATTAATTCAATTATGTATATATTATACATGTTATTTAAGGTTAAATTCAAAAAAAATATGGCATCGAACTTGTAAATTAAAAAAATTATATGTTTATTTAAATGACATAAAAATAATACATGTTTTTTCATATAAAATTATATTTATAGCGAAAATTATGTTATATAATTAATTTTTTTTCTTTAGTGCATAAGATATATATATATTTTTTAACCCTTTCAAGCTAAATATATATTAAAAAAAATTATAACATGACTAATAAATATTTAACCCATATTTATAAATGTATTAAACATAAGTTTAATTTATATAGCATTTTGAATATATGTTTATTGCATATCTTACAGTTTATCTAATAATATAAATATTTTTAAATTTTATACTTATCAAATATATTTATATTAAAAAAATTATTCAAAAAATATTAAAATATGGAATATATTTTTGGGAAATTACCAAAAATAGCACCCCTAAAAATTATAATAACAAAACTAGCACCCCCTTGTGTTCAATTAGAATTGAACGTTTAATATTGAACGTTCAATATTCAATTTGAACGTAAAATATTGAACGTTCAATATTAAATAGGTCTAATTATCGTCATTCAATTCTAATTGAACGGATAATATTGAACGTTCAATATTGAACGAGTCCAAATTATTGTCGTTCAATTTTAATTGAACACAGGAGTACTAGTTTTGTTATTATAATTTTTGGGGGGTGTTAGTTTTGTTATTTCCCTATATTTTTTCATATAGAGTTAGAAATGGAAATAACAAATAAATTAGTTATATATGAAATATAATTATTTTTTTAATAAAGACCGTCTCCATTTTGGTAAGGTGTTCATTAATTCAAAACTTCATATAATTTAATCAAATTTAATCATTTAATATGATTGCATAATTTATATCTAATATGATCAAATTACTTATTTTTATCTTATTTTTTAATTGATTGGATTCAGATTGATCTTTATCTATAATGTTTTGTTTTGTTGCCTTTTTGAATTTTTTTTACAATGCACCATAGATTTTTGATGAATAATTTTAGGGTGCCGCTAAATCCACACTAAAAATGTTTGTTGCCACTTTCAATAAATTATTTGTTTATATTATTTACAGTCTTACCCTTGCCTGCTACTTGGGTCGTAGATTAGAAGTGGTTTTTGATGGGCAAAGTACTATTTTTTTTTCCCAGTTTTGATAAATAAAGATTTGATTTTCCTCATCATTCAATAATGAACCAATGTTATAAATAGAAAAAGGAGCAAATTTGCTAGTTCTTTGAGTCACTCTTCCTCTAATCATTTATTGAATATGGGTAATGGATACTATTCAAGATTCAACACGAGCCAAAATTGAGGTTTCACTTTTGTCCAAGCGAAATTTGCTTGTATTGATTGTGTTTAGTGAGTCAAAAACTAAATCAAATCCATTTACGAAAAGAAAAAATTATAAAGAATTAATGCCTCGGATTAAAGAAACTGATAATGCATAAAATACTAGAATATATTTCAGGTAAGAAAACCCATAAAAAAATAGCTTTGAATCCGCCAATTCTTGGCAAAACAGAAAGAAGAGATGAAGAGGGTCAGAATTTACAAAGCATCATTCAGACATAGACTTTTGATGTCGGGGAATTCAAACGGATCATAAGTTGCACATTGACTGAATAAGAAGTGATGATGACGAAATAAACGGAAGGATAGACACGTAAAAAGTTTATAAATAATTACGTAGAAATAATATTTAAAGTTGTGGATTTAATGCTACCATAATTTTAATATACAACAAAATCATAATATTACAATAATATTGTAAATTACTACAGTTTGATAATATCATAATATTAAACTTGACATATTCGGAAATAAGTCAAAAATATTATATTGAAGTAATCAAGTATATGTCACATAAATGATTAAAATTGATGATTAATATTCTCATTTAAAATTGTTTTTTTTTTTTTTATACTCTCTATTTTTTCTAAATGATAATAAAAACAAAGAAAAATATTCGAGAAAAAAGTGTGACATTTTTTATTTTAGATTTCTTTTTACAAATTTATTTAAAGATAATATCTTTAAAATTTTTAATAATAAAATTAATATTTTAATAATATTAAATGCTCAATATTTATCGTATAGCATTAATTACTCAATATTAAATATATCTAAACTATAATTTAATTTAAAAGACATTTAATTAGACAGACATTAAAAGAAAAATAATGTAAAATTTGTTTTTTAATTGTAAAATTATATTATTTGAACATAAATTACACTATTTTTGTTATTATAAATTTTAAGTAGTACTATATTTGTTATTTTTTAAAAAAAAATTATCAAAATTTTATGCATATAAAATAACACAATTTAATTGATTTATCTTAATAATAAATAATTTTATAATTATTTTATTATTAAATTATATTAATTTTATATCAAATTAAATAACACATTATTTAATATATAAAATAATTTAACGTGTATAATTAATAGTTTTTTAGTTTGGAACCAACAAAACGCCACAGATCGTATTATTGACGGCAAAAAACGTGTCACCCTACATAAAGAAAATACACAGGACACTCTGAACGATGGAAGAAGATATATGTTATTTATTAAAAGAATTCCAGATTCATAATTGAGTGGTATGGAAATTAGAAGAGTACAGTAAATGTAACCCTACAGACAAAGTTGATTTTGTTAAAGTTGAAACAAAGTTTTCATTTTTTAAAATAAGTATTAAATTATTTTATCGTTAGTCTTGTATATTCTTGAAATATCAATTTCAAGTAAAGGTAGCTTTTCAAACGAAAATATAATAAAAGCTGCGAAATATCGATGAAAGCAGGAACATCCAACTGGCTTTGTGCAAGCTAGCTATGCTGACACTCTGGCTGAACAAACCCGCTAAAATTAGCTAAAAAAAAAAAAATATATTTATTATAATTTATAATAATAAAAATAATATATTTATGTTCAAATTATATATTTTTATAATTAAAAAAATAATTTTTATAATTTTTTTTAATTTTTATTTAATTAAATATCGTTTAAATTAAATTATGATAATTTAAATTTATTTAATTTTATTATTATAAATTATAAATATTACTTCTAATAATTTTTTAAAATCAAAAGTAAATAACACTTTTTATTTTATTTTATTAGCCTTCTGTTTTTATTCTTGACTTGATTTTTAAGACTTAATTGGATAATATTAAAACCACCTATAAATGCCCCATTCCAGACTCTTCACGGAATCCTTCCGCTTCGCATTTCGCTAAACCTATTCAATTATCCATACAGAGATTTTTTTTTCCTTCTGTTTTCATCGCTGCTGCTTTCGTTTTCTCGATTTCGTTTCTGGTTTATTTTTTGTTTCGAAACTAAGCGATTCCAGATCTCGGGATATTTTCTAAATCACAATCACTTCTAGGGTTTTTTGAGTTTTCGTTTCTTTTGTTTTATCAACATCAGTCGTCGAGGTCTTTGCCTGTCTCTCAGATTTGAGGGTCTGGTAACCTGGGGCTATCTTGATTTGTTTCAATGAATTTAGTGTTTCTATGACATACGATATGCTTCGAATCCGTTTGGTCCACTCTTTCTCTGTTGCGTTTTTGTATTGGTTCTACGTTTTCTCGGAATAAATCATCTTGTCTCTGAAATTGACTATTGTTTCTCATTTTCATCACCTCCCTTTGTTCTAATCCAACTATCAAAACCTAATTTTTATCTGATTCGTTCAAGAATTTTTTTAATTTATTGAGTAAAAATCTCTAACTATTTGGCTGGTGAAAATCCACTCATGTCATCGATTCAACGCCATAGCACTTCTGGATCTGATGGATCTGCGTCCATCGACGCAAGGAAGAGAAAGAGGATGGAGTCCAACCGTGAATCGGCTCGTCGATCTCGGATGAAGAAGCAGAAGCAATTGGAGGATCTGACCTATGAAATTTGCCGTTTGCAAATCTCAAACAATCAAGTTCTGCAGAGTATCAATGCTAAAGAGGAAGCATTCATGCAGATCGAATCCTCAAACAACGTCTTGAGGGCTCAAGTTATGGAATTGACTGACCGATTGCGGTCCCTGAACTCGGTGCTACAGATCGTTGAACAAGTTAGTGGCCTTGCTGTTGACATTCCTGAAATTCCATATCCTCTCTTGGAGCCATGGCAGGTTTCTTATAGTACACAGCCCATTACTGCCTCTTCTGAAATGTATCTCAGTTGATCGTTTCTTTTGGTCTCACTCTGTAAATAGCGTTTTGTGGTTTCAGTCATGTTGATTATTTGCTAGTCTTTTCTATTTGGGTTTATTGAGTCTTTCTTTCATTTAGAATTATTGTTCTTGTATCAACTGTTCAATTGGCTTCATTGCTTTCCTCCTATTGTAGTGTGCAGAAGATTGTTCATATTCAATTTGAAATTAACATATTAATTAATGCACCTTGGGCAATATCTTCGCAAACGTGTTCAATTATTTTTTAATATTACAAATAATTTTTTTTATCGAACATAGACACCTTTTGGAGTATAGATTTTATGCCTCCGCCGACTGTGTTGATCAAATATGTTTATATTTTATTGTGTTAAATACGGACACGACACAAAAAATCAAACAATTTCAGTCAAATGCAAAAGTTCAAATCTTATACGTATCTTTCACCAGCATGATGTTTCCTTGATTAATATTCAGGACTAAATAATATTTCATATTTCTACAGTCACTATTCCTTAGGGAAAACTTATCAAAATTGAATATGGTTGGTAATGCAAAGTTCTCTTAGAGCTATTCCTGTGGGCAGTGGCCCTTGCGTCGAAATGCAAAATCGATTTAATCAGGATTGTTGACTCTATTAGATGACTAGTCTTGAAAAAACAATTAGGTGGTCAGTTTTACTAGTGTTGTCAGATATGATATGATATGATATGATTTTATTTCATTTATATTTTGTAAAACTAGCATTACTCTGAAATAAAATGGTTGAGGAAATTCCTTGAGTAGCTAGCTGGCACATTTGGCAGCTGTATCTTAGTAGATGTTTTGAAACAAGTCATGTTTGATCAACTTCTGGGAAGATTCGATCACGCGCTTTATGCTTATAGCCATAACCTCTGACTTTTCCATCATCACGGCTCGGTTAACACCTGGGCTTGTGGCTTTTCAATCTTAATTAGTCTTCAACAGTGTAACTATATATATATCGGACAACATTCATTTTCTTAAATTTTATGTAAATTTACACTAAATTAATTAAGAGTGCCCGACACATAAAGTTGCTTGAATAAGAATTTATCATTCCAAGTGTCCAACCATAATTCTTAAAGTATATGATTATAAATATAAGTGCTTCCCATTGATTCCAATTAATATTAGTATTTGCAGTCACGTTTATCTTTTCCCAAATTTAATAAGATACTGTTTTTAAATATCAGTTTCGATTAATTACGTTACTACATATTAAATTTATTACAATTATAATATTTATAAAATGGTAAACATATTTAGAATATTTATATGAAAACATCTCTATAACCTAATTAAAATACATTAAAATTATAAATATTTTTTATATAAATATATTAGAGTTTATAAATATTTATAAAAATATTTATAATTTTAAAATTTTAAATATATTATAAATATTATGAATATGTTTATAATAAAAATAATATGAATTGTTAAATACGAGATGAGATAAAATTCACGAAATTGAATCAGGCTCTCTTCTACTTCAAAATAGTAGACTCAATTAGGGGTGTCAATCGTGTCGTGTTGGTCGTGTTCGTGTCGTATTTGTTCGTGTTATTTGTGTCGTGTTTTCGTATTGGTTGACACATTAAAAAATTTACTTGAATTTTTTTTGTGTTACTTATTTATAACAGTAAGAAATAACAAAACATTTAAGAACATACAAAAATTATTGATCAATTTTTACTAAAAAAAAAATTCGTATTGTGCTATTGTGTCGTGTCATAAATTGCCACCCCTAGACTCGATCATTAAATTATTATGTAATTTTTCATTAGTTATGATTTGATTTAAAAAAAAAATAAAGAAACGTACATATATTCTTATTTTAGTGGTTAACTGGTAGTGTAATGGTTTGTAAAAATAAGGAGGCATTAGTGTAATTTTTAAGGTTTTTTGATTGATCTTAATAAAATTTTAAAAATTGTAGCTGATTTTATTGAAAATTTGTTAAAAATATGAGATAAAGAGTATAAAAAGTAAAGATTTTATTACGTATAATTTTAACAAAAAAATACATCAAAATTTATAAGTTTTTAAAATCTTTTAAAATTAATGAATTTTTAAATATGCCTAAATTTTAAATTTTTTTTATAAAATTATAATTAAATATCCCTAAATTTTTATAGAACCTATACAAATTATAATTGAATACACCTTAATTTTAAAATTAAAAATTTTAATCGGATACACTCCAATAAAACTAAATAAAATAAGAGCCTGCTTTCATTGAATCACGAACGAGGCTTTGGTGGTAACAATTTAAGTGATTTTTTTGGGTGAAGGCCGTGAGAAATAAAAATGTGTATTTTAAATTTAAAAATTTAAATATAAGACTAAAATACAAGAATACAGTACATATTTTTCAAAATTATAAAATTAAAGCACCCTAATTAAAAAGATACTGGACTAAAATTGATTTTTTATCCTTCCTTTTTTTAATAGATTCAACGCTTAGTAAGCCAAGTGTATCGATAATATTAAATTGAAATTACTCTAGATAATAAAATAAAACACAGATTCGTATGATATCATACCAAAGATAAACGTAGCGTATGTGACTTCATGGCTACATCTAATTTTCAATAAATTTTTACCATAAAAGTAAAGATGAAAGTCATAAACAACTGAAGCCAAAGGTTTAGCTTATCAATTATCGTAAGTACGGCACTCATCTGTTTCAGGGTTGTCCTTACAGTAATTCTCCAAAGGGTCAGAGCTTTTCAGCTTGTCTCTGGCGTGGCTCGCTGCTGCACTCAGCTCCTCAACCTCATCCCAGGCCGCCACACACTCACCACTGGCTGGGTCTTCCCCACAAGCCTCCTCTGCATTCTTGATGCTCTCTTCCACTTTACCTGATAGTTTATCCGGAGCCGCATACATGGGTCGAATTGCACTCATTCGACTTGACCAATACCCGAATTGCGAAACCCACTTATATGCTGGTTGGTTCAACCAAGGGGCCTTAATGGTTTGAGCCTTTGGAGAGTACTCTGTCGCTCTTGCTAAGACCCTTGGGCTCGAGAGATTCACACCAGTTACTGTTGTTGCCATTGTTTTTGTTGGTATTGAATCAAGCTATAGATTGTAAGTGCTTACGTTATAAAGAGATAAATGACTATGACGAAGAGGGCTTATATTATTTTAATAAGATGAGATGAATAGCGAACACATGATTCTTATCATATGAAAGCCAATCGTATGCTCCCACGTCATAAAGACTGTCAGATATTTGCTAATAATAAAAAATAATTCTTTTTATCATCATTTAATTACTCTAAGTCATATAGTATTTTTTTATCACTTAATATATATATAACTACTCGATAATAAATCTCTCATTTTTATGTTATATATTAATTTAATATTATAATATAATTAATATACCTAATATTACAATTAATTCATATTGCTTACTCTTTGGACATATCAAGTAATATATTAAATGAAATTATTTAATTTTATTAATAACTGTTTTTAATCTTTTTAACTTTAAAAAAAGGATCAAGGATAAAATACTTCATTTTAATATTTTTTATTCAAATTGAAGATAAAATATATTAAAATTTTATATTAATTTATTATTTTAATTAAAATTATTAAAATAATATTTTTTTTCTTAATGAGCCTCTTTTTATAAGTTAAAAAAATTAAATAACATTACTTTAAAAATCTTATATAGCCTTGTTTCCTAAATGATATATATATATATATATTAAAATTTTAATTTTTTCTATTTTTATTATGAGATATATATGTGAGCAAAAATTGCTAAAAATATTGATCTTTATTATACATGTGAAATCATATTTTTTAATTTAATATATATATACAAATTGATATATATTACATTACTTTTGGCATTTTAATTCTTCTTTACTATTTTTAGTTGTGGAATAAATATGTAAAATTAATAGTTAAAAATTTTGGTCTGGGGTAAAAAGCGGATATTATATTTATGTATTTGTAATTAATTATATATAACTGAGTTGATGCTGTAATTAATTGACATGTTTAAAATCATGAATTTGAGTGGTAAAATTTTACATAATAGTTTTTAAGATGATCTAAAGATTATTTGATCTCCATATTATGAGATTAAATTATACTTTGTATCGTCATGATTTTACAGATGAAAAATGACGATCCTAGTTTACAAGTGAGGTTTTTTTTTTTTTTTTTTCCCAAAAAATCCGATCAATCTGAACATTTTAATTTAATTTTTTAATTTTTGAACGATTTCGATCTTATGATCGGATTCGTTAAGTTCATATCGGATAATAAATTTCACCATATATTATCCGATCTAATATATATATATATATATATATATATATGACATATTTTTATTAATCATTTTATTTTATTATACATCATATCATGTCTTAATAATTTCAATAAAATCTTAAAAGACTAAATATATTTATATTATGTGAAAATTTAAGTTTTTTATTCTAAATTATTATAAAAAAAATATAAAAAAATTATTAATTAAATTAATCGAATTCAATCGATCTAATTTAAATTTTTTTAAATTGAATTAGATTAAATTTAAATTACGATTAAATTAAATGTAAATTTAATTTTTTTAATTTAATAAAAAAATTTAATTAAATTAAATGAAAATAAAATTAATAATTTAATAACTTCTATCACATTAACATCCCGAATAACAAGTAATCTCACTTGTTCGTTAAAATGAAAATATTCGTGACAAATGGTATATGAATTCTTTTATATGATACTTTCTCTCTTGATGTTCACAAAATGAGGTCAGCAAAACTCATGCCCCACCTTTATTGGCCAGTTTGTTTTGCATTAGTTGGAGCTACTTGTGCTGGGTCAGTTTTCACTTGTCAGTAAACACTTTTCGAAAGATAACATGTTGCCTAAATTATTTGAAAAAAAACATAATATTTCTAATACATCTTAAAATTGATTAAACAATTATGAGATATACAGAAATATGTTATATATAAAAATATTTAAACTATATTTTTTTATATAAAAAGGTATGATTTTTTTTTATAGATAAGTATCCTTTTAATACTAAAATTTATCACATATTAAAATTTAACACGTATTATATTAATTAATTAATACTAATTAATATTATTGACCTAATAAACCTTAATTTAAAAAATATATTTATGTATAAATAAAATTAAAATATTAATACTTTTCTAAATAAAAATAATAACTTAAATATATTGTATAAAATAAATTTAAATTTAAGTAACTCATAAATAATTTATTTTAAAATTTATAATAATAAAATTATGAATTCAGAAGAATTTAATTGTGAACTGAAACCTAATTCAAAAGTTGGGCAGTTATTAGGAATTTCTTGGTCGACAACTACTGCAAAATCCCTAATGACCGCGCTACTAAATTGCCTCGGTTTTAACTTGTTACTTTATGAGCATCGGAATTGTTTGTTTTTATCCATTTAAATTCGATATGATTTAGGTCAGATTTAAAAAATTTCAATTTGAATCTAATTCAATAACTTAATCGATCTAAATTAATCGAAAAGATTGAAATAAGGTTAGAGTCTATTTATAAATTATTGTTATTATAAAACATAATATATATATAATATTTAAATTTTAAATTAATATATTTTAATAAAATTTATTATTTATTATCATAACTAAGAAAATTAAAGTAATTATAATAAGAAGTATACTTGAATACTTATTAAATTATTATTGTTATAAGATTAAAAAAAAAATTAACAAAGAAAAAATAGAAAGAAATTAAATAAAAATAATATTTTTTTTATTGATTTTTATGTTTTTAATACACTATTAAAGGTTCTATTATGAAGTTTAAAAGATACAATATGAATTTTGACTCTAAAATATGATAAAGATTAAATCACTAATTAAATACAAATTATGATATAATAGAGATAAATATTTATTTAAAATAAATCTAACCATAAAATAGATATATAATATTTAAGATTTGACATTCAAATTATAATAATTATAGAGATTTAACCTTTATATTTATTTTCTAAAATAAAACAATAATTTAATATAATTGTGATATGTATAATATTTAAATATAATAATTATAAAATAAAATATATATTTATTTATAATTTTAATAATAATAATAAGATTTGGATTGGGTTGTAGATGATTATAAAATATGTTAATCTGCATATTATACACTTTTTTTTATTCAAATATAATTCGATTATAAAATAGGTCAATCAAATATATCCAAATTTAAAAGTTTGCATCAAATTATTCAATTTATATAGATTGATTAAATTGTTTACTCACGAATAATAAAACATATAACACATAAGGTTCAAGAGGTTTACAAAGTATAGAGGAAGTGATAAATACAAGGCTTAATACATTTTAGTCCTAAAACTATTTGGTATGGAAGTGGAACCACCGCCAAATTATTTTCTTGATTGAAGGAAAGGAAACTAATCGATGGTAGGTCCATATTCATACTTCATACTATTGAAAAAAAAAAATTGTATCAAATCTCATATATTTTATGTTTTGAGATTGAATTTTATTTTTATTAACTTTACATGCCACTTTTTTAGAGTATTGTTTCCTTTGTTTTGTCTAAAAGGTTATTGGTTTTTTGTTTATTGTCAAGCAATCCAAAAACTAGTCCTCACTAAAATAGGTGAATTGGTTACTTAATTTATCCCACATGCATTACGTCGCAAGTTCAAAGTTTGAAGAAGCCCCTGGACTTTATGATTGTCACATTTGCTAGCTAAATAATGGATATCTCTAGTTTACCAATGATAAGGGAGATGAACAAGTGGACCGTCTATTTCTTTGAGGAATTTTTATTTTAAATAATAAAAAAAGAAAAAGAAATAGAAAAACCAATCCAAAAACTAGTTAATTGAATTTATCATCCTTCTTATCTAGTAATTTTGGTGTAAGTCACGCAAAAGATTGAGATATTATAAAATTTATAATGTAGAATAAGTTTAGTATATTTTTCAACGTAGAAATAAGCTATTGTTTTGGAAAAAAAAAAATTTAATGCAAAAAGTATTTAAAATCTTAGAGAGTTCATGTATTTTGATATTGTTATAATTTAAATTATTATTATTACAATAATAATTTATAAATTATAATTGTGTTTAATAATAATAATATTAAGGTGTAATTAATGATAGGGGTAAAATAATTTTTTCATAAATTGTTACTGTTGAGTATCATTACCCAAAAATATTAAAAAATTAAATAATATTTAAAACTAAAGAGAGAAGCATCTGTTTTCAAACTCCATGGAGAGATTTAAAAAACTTAAAAATTCTGTAATAAGTTATTTATATAAATGTAATAATATTACACTAGCATATATAATATGATACATATGTATGTAACAATAATTCATTATAAATATAAAATAAATTTTTTTTTATATATTTTTATTATGATAATAATAAAATTAGTTGTAGTAATATTATTATTCAAAAATATTTAAAAAATAAATAATATTTAAAGTTAAATAGAGAAACGTCTTGGAGAAGTTTTCCAACTCTCTTGGAGATTCAAAAAACTAAAATGTCTGTAATATGCAATATATATTAATGTAATAATATTACATGGCAAACAATAATCGCGTAAAAGCCTTACTTACAATCATGATTACCATTACGCTATTTTTTATTTTTTTGTTATTTAAGTATATAAATTTATTTATTTTGTTAAATTTACAAAAATTTTGAATAAATTTAAAATTATCTGCCATAAATTATCTCAATTTTAACGTACTATTTTATAAATGAGTTATGTCAAATTAATTCATTAATAAAAATATTCTTATTATATAAGATTATTTTAAATTCAAGTTGAATTATTGTATATTTATTTAAAAAAAATTAACAAAATATAACTTATTGAATTCAATCGGGCCATGTCATTTTGTGGTTCGAATTTAATGGATAAACTAATATATATTAACTCCTTTTATTTTATAAAAAATATACATTTTTTTCATCATTCTTGTCATCTATTCATCTCATTTCTGTTTTTTCTCTCTCTCTATCTCACACATAGCAGCTATCATATATTATCACCTTAAACTTTACCAATTTTTCTTTACCTTCCACTAAAAAACAATATTTAAAAATCCCATATCTCAACTCAATTAAGGTAATTTCCGTTAATTTTTATAAATGTTTAAGCAACTTTTATTTTTCAAATTGTAGTTATATTTAAACATCTCATTATTAACTAAAATATTTATAGTGCATGAAAAAAAAAGTTATTATATTAGTACAACTAATTCTTTGTTGAAACAACTATAAATAATGTTAAATGTATATAAATTGCATATATGTTAATATTAATATTAATTATGTTGTGTTATATGATAATTTAAAAAAAAATTATATTTCAAAATTATTTACAATGTGTTATGTCATAATTGTGAGTATAAATCTGTGTGCAAATTAATTATAGGAAAAAATACTCCTAGAATTAACTAGGTTAAATTAATATCACACTTTAATCTAGTATCTTTTATGTGATATCTTAAAAATTTATTAGTTTTCAAAATTAGTATATCATCAGTTCATCAATTTATATTTATGTTAATTTTAACGCTTATAATATTTGCTTTATTACATGAAGGATAACTATTATCTAAATAAAAAAGATAATATATTTAAATATTACATTTTATATATATATTCTTAATTATATGATTTATTTTAATACATACTGAGATCATAATTAGAGAGAACCACTCAACGCAGAACGTTCTCGATTCTCTCCTCCATAAATTTTTATAATAAATATATCGTTAGTTTAATATTCATTTGATAAATCAAGTTATATATATATATATATATATATATATATATATATATATGATTTATTCTAATACATACTGAGATAATAATTAGAGCCACTCAAACGCAGAATGTTCTCGATTCTTCTCTCATCTATAAATTTATATAATAAATATATCAGTTGATAAATCCAGTTTTAATTAGAATTTCTAAATTGTTCAAAAAATTTCGTATGAAAATCCTTTTTTTTTTTTATAACTGATGAAAAGGTAGGAGAATTAGGGATCTGACTTCACTTGTCCCAAAAGAAAATGTTTAATTTCCCAAAGTACGGTATGGAGCGTAACGTTGAGAAAAGTTAACAATAGTAATATCTGTGCTATTTTTTATAACAGAAATTAACTCCCTGAAAAAGACAGAGGTTGATCCGGGTGAATAATAATCTCCCTGCTATTGCTTTGAAGGAATGGTACTAAAGTCTATTTTTTCTAAACAAATCTATTAAGTTTGTAAATACGTTTTTACATATTAGGATCGCTTTACAAGCGACTAGGTATAAGCCCGAGTTACCTAATTGTTTGTGAGGATGACCAACTTATTTCATTGTTTCATTCTTTTTCTTTGTTAGCCTAAGAATAATGTTTATGTTCATGTTTCTTTATGTTCAACAACAAAATTTTTTTTTAAACATGTTTTTTCTTTATTGTTAAAAGTTATTTGTTATATAATATAAAACAAAAAATAAATTTCATTTTAGTAAAATCAAATTTGTTTCAATATATTTTGAGTAATTATCATTAGATAAAGATGCATAATTAAAACAAAAAGTTTTTATTTATTTATTTATAAACTCTACTTATCGACTAAAACCTTTTCATATAATTTTTTGAATTTCATAATCCCCTCATTCATATATCAATTTTGTTTATTTTAACAAAAAATTAACCAAAAAAAATAATAAATAAATTAATAATGTACTATTTTTAAAAGATAATTGACTTCTAAGATACCATATAAAATATAATAGACTTTATTATTAGCCAAAACTATAAGACAAATTTAGCACCCCACCCTTAATTATAAGCTTGTTTTGAGAATATCTTAACTTAAATTGTCCATAATAAATATTAAAAATACATAAATTTATATTTAAGCATATTTTATGTTACATATTTCTTTACTTTTTAAAATAATTATCACTCATTCCAAATATAACAAATGTTGGTATAAAAGTAAGTTATTAATTTTTGTTATTATCAGAAGCCGAATTTTACTTGTAAGTTGGGTTGTCGACAAATCTAAAAATTCGGCATACAATGGTTGTGGTAGGAAAAGAATCTAAATTCATGATATAATAAATGTTAATATTATTTATTTATATATATATATATATATATATATATATATTTACTCATAACTCTTATTTTGTAATATGTATCACCTTATTTTAAAAATTAAAAAAATATTCAATTTTTTATAGATAATATTAATATATATCACAATAATATAAGTGCAAAAATACGTACAAATTCATTAACCTACGTGATATTTTAGGTAAAATTTCACTCTATGATAAAAATTCTTAAGAAATAATATTTTACAATAATATTTTTTTTAAATAAAAATGATATTAACATGTAATTCATTATTAAAATAAAGTAATATATATATATATATATATATATATATATATATATATATATGCTAATATTATTTACTTTTATAATTATATTATTTATATTATATTATGTATTATTGATGTTACACAATTTAATAATTAGAGATAAATATCATGTTATTATAAACTAGAGTACTTCAACTCACTAATTTTTTATTTATGATAATTTAGGTCATTAAATTTAAAAAAAAGTACGAATTTATTTCAAATAATCAAATTTTAGATTTTTAAAAAAATATTTTTTTATTTTTTAACTGCAATTAAAAAAATTAACATAAATATTTGCTGAAGCATTATTTTTAAATATTTTTTAAAATAGATAAAATGAAGAAAAATATTTTTAAAAAAAATGACGATTTGAATATGTATTATTATTTCGTCAAAATTAATGAACTAAATTATCGTTAAAAAAAATAAGTAATCTATTTCAAAAAGTTGGTGGATACGTCGGTTCACCCATACTTTATTAATACCTCTATTACTTTATTAATTAATGTCTCAAATTTCTCTGTCGGGCTAAGTTAATTGGCCGATGCAAATGAGTTGGTCAACTATATTGTATAGAGTCAAAACCAGGCAGCCATTCTATTTCATATTTCTTCTATTAAAATAGAATCTGATCTGAATCACACAAAAAAGTGTGCCGAAACAAAATTGCAAACCTGGCTATTGGAACTTGGATTTTTTAAACTTGGTAGTTTTGGAAATATGGCTTTCACTCTCTGCTCCCCAAAATTTCTCTTCTTACTATTCCTCATTTCAGCTGTTCCTATCGCTTTCCTTGTCTCCCTCGAGCTCAAACAACCAACTACCCACGTCTACCACTACCATAGCAACGGCTGGTTACGAGAGTGCGCCAAGTGGGACGATCAGGGCCGTCGATTCCTCGTCTCTTCTTTGAGCGGCGGTCTGGGTGAGATCTCCGTTCCCGAAGACCACTCACCAGTTACTATATTGCAGGAAGTCCAATTGGTCAAAGACGCTGACTTGATCGGTAATGCTTCTTTGGGTCTCGTCATAGACCGCCCGAGGAATCGGCTTCTCGTCGCTGTGGCCGATCTCATCGGCAATCGTTACGCTGCTCTGGCCGCCTACGATTTGTCCACGTGGAAGCGACTGTTTCTCACTCAACTTAGCGGTCCAAGTAAGTTCTGAGGTTCTCACAAATTCGAGTTATATTTTCAATTTTCTAGTACTAGGATTGCTTTGCTATGAAATTTTGGTACGAGTTCTTCGTTACCGTTCGATAATTTTCACACTTTGTTGTGCTTTATCGGACGTACACGCGTTGGATCTCTGCTTTTATAATATGGAACCTCGGTTTTTTTTTTTTTCCTCTTATTTGTCAAATGTTTATTTAATTAATGATAGGTGATATCATTAACTAAAATGAAAGATACTATTTTTTACCTATATTATTTATATTATGATATATAAAAAAATTATTTTTATAGATAATTTTATCATTGGTAAGTAAAAAATTGAGTGTAAATTTGTAACAAGTATAGGGATTTTTTTTTTATCTAGGAGAAGAAAATTGATTATTTTATCTCTCATAATTTGTTGTATCAGAAATAAAATTGCATTTATGTGTATATTTTTATAAAATAAATAATTTAAAATATATCACTTGAAATAAAGTGACTAAAATATAGTTTTTTATTTAAGTAGGAAACTTCTCGAACGTATACCAAGTTTGTTTATACAAAAACGCTTAGGATAATAAAAAAGTTTATGAACCGAACAAAATTTCTTTTTTTTTTATTGAAGTACTTTAGCTATTTAAAGTATTTTGTTTTGAAATTGTTTTTTTTTTTTAATCGAAATAACTTTAGAAAATAACGTTTATGACCCCTAAAAGTTGTAACTAAGAAAATGACATCTTTATATTCGACTTTTATATATTTACTACACAGAGAAAGCACATTACAAATGTTATAGATCGAATGTTGGTCAGTTAACTATCATTTATGTTAAGCTCTGATCAATTATAGCTCGTTCAATTTTTTAGGGTAATATTTTTATTGCTATAAATTTTTAGATCTTATTTTTATTGTTGCAAGTTATAAGAGTATCATTTGAGGTAATTTCCCACATATCTCATGCATTTTATACTTGATTTTCATTTTTAACTACAAGAAAAAAAAACACACATTTATTTTTCTTACAATGTAAAAGAATATACATTTTTTAATAATGAAAAAAATGATCACAGTTTCTTTTTTTAAAGAGATTAAAAGTAAAATCTGTTAAGTTCATTTAAGCCCCAAGAATTGTACAAAACTTCAATTAAATGTTTTAGTTCATTTTTCATGTAAACATTCATATTACATTTCAAAATGTGATTCACTTCTGGTCTTGTGAGTAGAGCTTATCTTCCTCCAATCACTTGTTCAAATCTTATATAAAAATATTACATTTAAAGTCAACTACTTTAAATAGATTTTGAACCTGCATTGATTGTTGTATAGGTGATGAGAAATCCTTCGCAGACGATGTTGCAGTAGATGCAGAAGGCAATGCATACGTGACCGACGCCAAAGCCAGTAAAATATGGAAGGTTGGAGCAGATGGAAAGTTTCTTTCAATCATAAGAAATCCACTATTCACTCCAAAAGAGTGGTACAAAAACTTGGTAGCCCTAAATGGAATCGTTTACCACCCAGATGGATTCTTACTTGTTATTCATACTTTCAGTGGAAACTTATTCAAGATTGATATAGAAAAGGAAGAGAAAGTGAATATGGTTGAAGTTGCTGGAGGTCCATTGAGTTTTGGAGATGGTCTTGAGCTTTTAGCTCCAAATAAGCTTGTTGTTGCAGGTAATCCTTCTAGACTTGTGGAGAGCTCTGATGGTTGGGAAACAGCTTCTATTAAGGCAACTTTCTCAGGGCCTAAGCATAGGTTGGCCACAGCAGCAACTGTGAAGGATGGTAAGGTTTATTTGAGTCACTTGTTCGGTCTTGGTTATCCTAAGAAGAAACATGCACTTGTTGAAGCTGTTTTTTCATCCTGAGGGAAGAGAATATGTTGAGCCAGTTTTTCTTTACGGGACAAAAAGAGTGTAACATCAAATACAGATGTGGATTAGATGTTTTGTAAATGTGCTATTTGGATTCTCTCTTGTTTTCAACTCCTGGGATTTTTGAAATAATGATAATCTAATAGTACTTGGTTATTGGTGTGGCAAGTTCTTTTAATCCATAACTTTAGATTGAGGAGAGAATCTTAATATACTATTGTAAACCATAAGCATGAATATTAAAATATCTATAATATTCTCGACATATCACAATTTTCATGTTTAGAAAGGAATTGAAAAAGAACTTGTTGAAAATTTTAATATATTTTTAAATTGTTATTATAAAAATTTCACTAATATTAATTAAAACTTTAATATCTTTTTTAACGTTTTCATAAAGTTAAATTATCATATATTTGTAAATACTAACATTTTAATAAATTAGAGAAATAATGACAACAAATTTATACATTTGCTTGAAATATACAATTCAATTCCAGAAAAACTCAACAAAGTAAAACAAGGTTTGTTTACCTCCTCTTTAACAGAGAATTGAATGGAACCATAAGAAAATAAAACAGAGAGGATCAAATATACAAACAAGGTCTAATTCAGACCTTATGATCATCGTCATCATCCTCGTCTACAAAGTTGTTATCTAAGTTCCCTCTTGCCCTTCTCCTGAAAAACAAAACCATCCCGATCCGCATAAGACCCTTAACTACTCTCACCATCCCAATAGCGACAGTCAAATAATACAACCACCATCCAACAAAGTTAGCCATTCCAATACCAACCAACAACTCCATTTTACTCTCTGGCACAACCACCAAAGACTCAATCTCATCCTTCAATTTCCAACACCACAAACTCCCTAAACTAGCAGCCAAAGCTACCCATCTTTCCTTTCAAACGACACCAAAAACAGTGTCATCCACCACTGGTTTCACCACCACTCTGACTACTTATCAAACTTCTCTCATGACCAAAATTATTATCATCACTAACTCCACTAACTATCCTTCCTTCAATTCCCAAACCAACACAAACTTGTAAAATCCAGAGGAAAATCCAAGCCACGTGTAAAGTTGGGGCAAAACTTGGGCTTGGAGGTTCAGTTATCATGGCAATTTTATCTACTAAGCCATAAACAAGAGTAGCTATGCTAATAATAGAAACAACACTATAAAGAAGAGTTGGGTTTGTGTACATGCCAAGATCCCAAATGAAAGAGGAAGGTTCTAGATTTGGATATGGAGCTAAGATTATGATATAACGAACACAAGAAGCCTGAAAATGAGAGAGGGAGTAACAGAGCAACAAGGATGGTTGTGAAGAGGTAAAATGGTTGTCTTAGAGTCAGAAGCTCTGAGTTCGAGAGCTTTTCGGCTCTTTGTAGCAACTTTTGAAAACCCATAATTTGTTTGTTTGTTTTAGCAACAATGAGGATGCATTGGACTCTCTTATGTATGGTGCGGAGAATGGGAAATGAATAATAGAATAGAATTAAATGGAAAAATTATAGCTATTATTATTTTTGATTTGCACCTTATAACTTAACTTACAATGAAATAAAATATATTAATTTTTACAATAATATTCCTTATATTAAAATAAAAATTAGATGTTTAATATTACTAATTAAAATTACATATCTTACACATTAATTATTTTATTTATTTTAATTTTTTTTCTTTTATTAATTATATTTGAAATAAATATAAAATTAATTTTTATGCTTTTAAATCAATTGTAAAATAAAATAATATTTGGATAAATATTTTATTTAGTACTAAAACTATTAATTTTGTGTCAACCTATTATTAAAACTTTTTTTTTTATATATTTCAATTTACTACTAAAACTATTAATTTTATCAACTTAATACTATAACTTTTTTTTGTCTACTACTAAAACTAATAGTGTCAATTTAGTACTAAGACTTTTTTTTTTATTTCATCTTACTATTAAAACTATAATTTTGTTTTATTTTAATATTTTGTTAACTTAGACATCTAAACTAATAAAAAAATTAAACATGTGCTATTATATGACCACATTAAAATTATTTTAGTAATTTTTATATATATTTTAGTAATTAATTTTCAAATTAATGTTTATAGTTATCCGGTCAACTTAGCTATCTAACCTACAACAACAATATTTTTTATCACAACTTAATGCATATATCACACTACTCAATTCACATTTTAAATTTTATATTCAATCAATATATAATACATTAATTAATATATATAGCACTACTCAATCCACTAAATTAAACGCAGCTTGAACTTTATTGTTTTTTTTTTTTTTTCTTTTCGAAAAATCGAAGTTCCACTTACACATGTGGCATGTCATACGCAAGTGGTTTGGATGGAGGTACCAACACCTAATTATTACACATCATTATCCAAATGGCCTAAGCCTATAGATTACTATGACGGCTTTTCACCCAACAATAAGAAGAAATGAAATCAAAGAGAATGTTTTGCATCTCATAAACATTCTCTTTACCTTCCAGAAACCAGGATAATAAAATGCCACAAGGTCAATGATAATTACAATATTATTAGTATAAAAAAAGCTGTATGTTTCAACAACTGCTCAATCTCTACCATTACAATTCTCTCTACGTGGAGTTGGAAAGCAAAAAAAAATTTATTCCTTAACCAACCCCAAATCACATGTATTGTTTTATATACTAAAGATGAAAGTTCAAAATTACCAGCACTGCTTCATATCTGAAGCTAGATTATTGACAGCAATGCATTAACAAGTAGTGTCAGCTTGCATCTTTTCCCGGACAGCCTTGTAGCAATGTAAGCTGCAAAGAGGAAGCTTTGACTGGGAATCCCGATACTTGTAAGGATTGGTACATGAAGGACCCGCACAGCTTTCCCGTGGAGGAGGATAACTGAACCACCACCCAGACAAAGGGGAAAAGTGAAAGGAGTTCAGAAAAACAACAAACAAATAAAAATGTTACTTCATTTTGCAGGAGAACGTAAATTTACCTGCAGGGTTTGGAATCAAAGATACTGGGTAAGCCCATTTCTGTGGGGAATATTACCACATTCCCAGAAGGACCCATTACCCATCTGATTGTATTTGAGGCATGCATCAATGCATTGGCAGCTTTCTCCTAAACACAAAAGACGTATTACATTGTAAGCCGAAGGAAGGAAACAAGTAGCAAATAGTAACTAATAATATCTTATCTCTCACAGAGATAATCAAAGTGTAATATACCTGTGCCAATTCAACTTGACGCTTCTTCATTTTCTCTTCCCTCTTCTTTCGGCTAGAATCTTGACCAAGTATTTTTCTAATAGCTTCAGCCTACAAATTAAATTCAATATTAGTTGTTTGCCACCCCATGATAGCTCCAAAACAACTGAAAGAAGAAATAAAAGAAACAAACCTCTGATTCCCTAGCAGCTTTTTCCACTTGCATTCTCCGTCTCTGGGCAGCCTCAGATTTCTTCAGTTGTTGCTCCAATTCGGAAAGTTGTTCCTTTTGCTCTACAAACACCAACAAAAGCAAACATTTTACCTAACATTAAAAATCACCAGTCCCTCCAAGAATTCAAAGATAAAACTTATTGAAAATGAAGACAGAAAAACTTACTTCTTGGTGGGGCAGGTGGTAAACCATTTGGAAACTCAATTAATCTTGTACCAGGAACTGAGGCATCCTTGCTGGATTGAAGGGCACGTTGACGCGTTGTTAGAGTCATTTCCCTTTTCCCATCAATCAATGAATCGTCAATTTCCTTCATCTGCTTCTTCTTCTTCCTACCATCAAGCTCACCATCAGATATCGAGTCTTCCTCTTTCTCAAAGTCGGTGTCTCCCGATACCCTCTCTGATCTGGAATTCTTTTTACCATCCCTAACTGATCTTAAGGTAACAACATGTTCAGCATTAGAAACTGCTGGGAGCTTTTTATGTTTCTTGCTTGATTCTTCATCATCTTTTCTATACCCTGCAGCTGCTTTTGACGTTTTGAGTTTCTCTAGGTACCGAATCTCATCATCCTCATCATCATCACCAAAGTCCCCAAGAAGTACACGTCTCTTAGGAGGTCGCTTGCTCTTACGAGCCGGTTCACATTTGTCCCCTTCCTTGCCAGAGGTATTCTTTCCAGACATCTTCCCCATTAAAGAATCATCCTTACCAAGCATAATACCACGTCTAGAAAAATCCTTCCAGGGAATTCCTTGCAAGCCACTCTTCTTATCTAAAGAGAAATTGTTGTCATTTGCATGCCCCTGTAATAAAAGCAATTCCATTAGTGAAAATGTTGTCCCAGATTGTCATAGTAATTAAAACAACTACTATGGATACATGTAGTAATGCAGATATACTTTCCCATTCAAGGAAGATTTAAACTTTCAATTTACTCAACCAACTAGCTCCATGTTTACAGCAACAAAATCTTGAGGGTAGATATAAATGTAGGGTACCAATCAACTACACAAGGTTCAAAACCCCAAAAAAGAAGAAGACAATATTAGATGTTATAATGATGGCTGTATCAAGCTGACTGATAACAGTAAATACCTTAAGATTATGCTTCTGTCGCGATTTGGAGGTCTCAGTTGAGTGAGAACTCTTTGTAGATGGGCCACCAGAGACAGTGACGCCATTGGATGTAGAGTTGGTTTGAATTGTACGTGTAACACCACCAACCTTTAGCTTAACCTTTTTAAGCTTATTTTCATTTCCAAATCCATCTAACAGGGTTCCTGGATGCCTAGAGCTTGAACTATCACCATTTTCTTCACTATATAAATCTGCACTATTTGATTCTAATTCAAATGAATCCTTTGACATACTTGTGCTTTTCCAATTAGCTGGAGCAAGGACACCTTCACTAGAACGTTTGTTACTGAATCCATTTTGTCCAGGCTCATTGTTGTAAAACACATTAAGTCCCACATCCTTCTTATCCCTTTTACGGGGCCTTTCACCCTCAAAACCGGCAGAAGAATTATCTCTGAGTCCACGCTCTAGACCAGAATTTTCATCACTAGAAACCTTGTTACCCTCATCTGAAAAAGGTGCAGATGACAGGGGTGATTGATCATGTGTTTCTACATAAGATTGTGAGTCCGGCCGACGTCGGCGGAAAGTCTGGCTCCTCTTCTTCTTCACAGTGCTGACAATACTATCAAATCTATTTGCACCACCAAAGTCTTCCATATGGGAAATAGTGTTATATCTCAGTTTCGGTCTCACTAATATTTTCTTTTTAGTACGTCCCAGCAAAAGACTACAAACAAGTGCAGCAAATCTATATACAGAAACGGAGAAACATGAATAACAAATAAGAAAATTAATGATACAAATCATATCATTACAGTATAAATGTAAGGACCTCAGTCAAAGGCATTGTTCACTAGACGACCCCAAGACTAATGACGAATGGTTTGCTAATGAACAAGAGAGAGCTCAAAGCTTGAGAAAGGCCCAGGGAGGGCGGTTTAGCTGAATAACTCTAACAGATCCAAAGCAAAAACCAAAAGCAAGAACATTGAAATTGTATCCCTGTTATTTTAAGGAGAAAACCCCAAGCAGGAAAAGGGGGAATTTTAAAACCCCAATTAAAAACACCACCCATAAAATAAAACAATAAAAACAAATTAAAGAACGAAAGAACAATTTATCAAACCAACATTCACCAAAATGTAAACTAAAGAAGTCGCCACAATCCAACAATCGACTTGATGGAAATCAAAAGTTATAGACACAAATAGGACAGAAAACACATATATCAAACCCTAACAGTAGAACCAGATAAAGATTTCCCAATTCCACCAACAATCATGCGTACCCACAATCACACATTCATAAACATGAGAAACCCAGAAAGAATTTTAGCCCCAAAACCTGGAATAAATATTGAACCGAAATACCCACAGAGAACAATTCCATAACCATTAGATAAAAACCAGTTAGATACCTTATGGTTGGAGGAGAATTCGAGCACGAGATGCGGCCGCACCCAGAGAAATCCAAAATCTTCTTCGAAGAGAAAGGCAAACACGAGAGCCAAATAAGAGACAAAATAGAAAAAGAAAAGCCAGAAAAATGTTGAAGAGGAGATTGAAATGAGCGCAAAGATAACGAAACCGTCTTGTTCGAGCGATAGTCGGCGAAGAAAAGTGGGGAAAGTGATAGTTTTAGATGCGGAGTTAGAGAATAGGGTTAGCCGAGTATGGGGAAAAAATATGGGTATGAGAATGAGAGAAAAGGATAGGATGTGGAGGTGGTAAAGGAAAGGAAGACTAATAATCACCTTCTGGTTCACCATTTTTTTGCTAATTCCACACCACACCCAACAACAGACCCAAAAGCCCACCCACGACCCCCTTCTGTGGTTTTTTTTTTTTTTGGGATTTTAGATTAGCTTGTAGTTTGGTTTCCTATCTTGATATGGGCACTCCCTCTCTCTCTCTCTCTCTCTCTCTCCCCCCGTTTCTCTTTCTTTGTGCGTTCCTTTTATTTTCCCTCCTCTTCTACTCACAATCACAATTACGCTGCAAATGTATGCGTAGCTAAGAGTATGCGCACACCTAAGTTTACGATAGTGTGACTTGCCTGTTTTACAACGACTAGCAGAAAGACACGTGTCCAACTCTATATATTTAGTAAAAACTGATTAGCTAGTGCTTCTTAAGATTTTAATTTTACAAAAATATTATTAATATTATTATTATTAATAAATATTTAAAAAAAATTATAAAAATTATTGTAAATTTTTTAAATTTATTTAATAAATATTAAAATAAATAATAATATATAAATTTTGATAATTTTTAATTAAAATAATATATTTATAATATATATAACACACATAATTGTTATATGATAATAGCCGCACAAAAAAGGAAAAAAGCGAGGCTTGTTAAATGTATTTGATGCTTTATAAAAAAAAAAAAAAAAAACAAATTATAATAGGCTCAAAAATCATAATGGCCAAAACATATATGGTTATTGCTTTGTACTTTTATTATTTTTTAAATATTTTTGTCGGTTTAAATTACCATGTAAATGTAGATAAGGACAAATAAATAGTTTTATTTGTAAAGATTAAAAAAAAAAATCATGTTATTACCTCTTTAATTTATAGAAATTATTTAAGAATGATGTTGTTATCACATAATAATTTTATTTTAAAAAAAATTGTATGAATAATCAATTATATTTATATTATTAATTATATTTTAATGATATTATCATTAAATAAAATTATATTAACAAAATTTAGAAAAATAAACAAAGTTTTTTGTAATCATAATTTGACATTTCACTTTCTAATTAATTATAACTTTGTCGGATGAAACATATTTTTATTATAGTTACCTAGACAAATGAAAAGAGATTAAATATTATCTACACATTACCTTAAAAAATTTTATAATTTTGACAATATCTTACCTATTATTTATTTCTACTGTAATATTGTCGCAGTACTTTAAGTAAATATAAAGTGAAAGGTAAATGCAGAGGCATAATACGTACAAAGTTTTTTAATTATATCTATAAATTTTTTAACAGTTAAGTTATTATGTAATAAAAAGTGACTTACAATAATAAATGGTAAATTTCATTTCATTTTTATTTTTCTTCGCACTTTTTTTCAGTTTTCAATTTTATAAATTGTGTTTAGTCTACATAATCATAACTAGGGGTGAGCAACAGATCGAAATTGCCTATTTTTCACCAATCCGAATCCGATCCGATCCGATCCGAAACAGATTTGAAGATTTCTAATCCGAATCTGATCCGATAATATAGTCAATCCGAATCCGAGCAGATCGAATTTTTCAGATCGGATAGGTCGGATTGAGATTATAATTTATTTTTTATTATTATCATATATAAAACACAATATATACTAACATTTAAATTTTAAATTGATATATTTTTTAGTAAAATTTATTTATTTATAGTCACAACTTATATAATCAAAATAATAAAAAGTATACTGTTAAATATTATTAAATTATTATATAGAATTTAACATTTTTATTTTTTTTAAAATTAAAATAATAATTTAATGTAATTGTGGTATGTATAATATTTAAATATAATACATTAAAAATAAATATACATTTATTTATAATTTTAATAGTAATTCAATCGGGATCGGATTGCAGCGGATTATAAAATCTGTCAATTCGAATCCGAACGGATTGTATACTTTTCAATCTGAATCCGATCCGATCATAAAATATGTCAATTCAATCCGATCCGAATCCGACGGATCAGATCGAATTTATTAAGTTAAGCAGATTGATCGGATTATTTGCTCACCCATAATCATAACTATAAAATTAATAAAAATAATTAAAAAAATTTATTTATTATTATATTATAACATTATTATTTTTTTATAATAAAATGATTAAATTATAAAAAAAATTAATATATAAATTAAATTACTTTAATTAATATAAATATTGCTATTTAGACTCACCGTCCTCCGTGTCTAAGTTTAATAGTTGCATTTAAAAAAATTAAGAAAAATAAAATTATATTTTTTTAAGACTTATATGGCAAATAATGATTATATATTTTTCATTAGAGCATGTTATATTTATTATTTATTATATATCTTAATTAATAACAATTTTATTATATCATTTATTTAATTAGTATTGCTAAAATATTAATAACAAAAAGCAACCAATAGAATAGCGCCAAATCAAGGATGATAGCACATTATGATTTACAAGTCGTGACAGAAAGCCTTTTTCAACTAATATAGCTTAAAACTTGGTGCATTTTTTGAATTTAAAAAAAAAAAAAACAAATTTATTTATTTATTTATATATTTGAAGATTTTTTTTTTTTTTTTTTGCCTAAACATAATTTTTTTTAGCTATACTAACATTGAAATAGTGCAATTCATACGTCGAACCCATTAATTATATATATATATATATATTTGCTCATAACGTTTTAACTATATTATAAAAATACCTGAACTTTTCTAGTGTTGCAAACATACCATTAATCTTTTAATTTTTTTTTATAGCAACCATTAATCTTTTGATAAGAGTTAAAAAAAAAAACCCTTAAAACGGCATGACGATCTGTTGATAGGGGCAAACTTGTCCAACAAAAGGACCCAACGCAAGCAATAAATTTCAAGTAGAAGAACATCTAAAACCGTTCAGCCAAAACAGTAATCAAATTCTTTCTTCCCCTTTTCAAGCTATGTACGTCACTTCAAAGTATTACCCAATTTCATTTCAAACCGAACCATAATAATTTGTTTCTCTTTTCTTAAGCTTCATTTTTTTTTCGCCCATCACGGGATAGCCCAGTTGGTTGGGCGCCTGTGCTAAGCACCAGTCCTCTGTCTTCACAAGGCAGGACGCGGGTTCGAAGCTTGGTAAGGGCGTTATGGTTCGGCTTCCGGGCATGTGGCTAAACTGCCTCTTCGAACCTCCGCGATCTGCTGAGTCGGACTGCAGTCCGCTGGTGCCGCTGGCTCTTTACCGTGTTTGTGGCATACCAACAATTTCCGATGATCTAGGTGTGTGGTGTTATGTGGCAATAGCCCTATTTATTCCTATCCTAGTGAGGTTTCCATTATCAAAAAAAAAAGCTTCATTTTTTTTTCAAAAATTTCCTTCATGCTCAAAGTTTGACGTTCACTCTAAAAGCAAAAAATTATTTGCATGTACAGAATCAGCAAATCATGTGCTTACTTGCAGAACATTTAAAAATGGTTTAGAAACAATGAAAAAAAAATGTGGTAGTTTTTACGGTAGGAAATAAAGTTATGGACAAATAAGAAAAAAATTACTTGAGAAGATTAAAATTACATAAAAATAATAAACCGTAAATTAAAGAAAATTGAGACTTATATTTTTAAAATAAAATTTATTCTTTATATTGGATGTAACTGCTTTTTCTCGTATTGAATATAACTTAAAAATTAAATTTGCTAAAAACTAAAAAAATATATGATTGTTGGACCTCTTATGTGCGTGCTCTCATGTACGCACACAGAGAGTCTTACTCTCATAAAAAAGTAAATGATATATAAAATATTTTAAGTGTTTTTAGTTTTCTTACATAGAACAAACAAAAAATACTACAATTTTATCTTCTTAATGAGTAAACTTTGAGACACAATTTTTCATTCACCCGAATATCATTTTGAGCATGTAAATATACGATTTTGAAGTCATTTCATAAAAGAACTCAAATCAATCACGATCACACTCTTATACTAAGTAAATTTCACTCAAATAATGCCTCAAAATAAGATTTAACCAAAGATAAAATACCCATTTTTCAACATTTACTGCCTGGGTTTGATTTAAATCTATGAACATCTCACTGAGGATTGCTTCTTACCAGAAGCAACTTTTGTCCTCCATCTCCAGAGCTTTGCGGCTTTGTCTTGCTCAAGTTAAGTGGTTCCCACTTTTTGGTTTCACTTTAATTTTCAGCTTGAATACTCAATTTTTGTTGAAAAAAATGTTTTTTGCACCATTTTTTTTGTTTGACGACTTTACCCTTGAAAATACATCATATGATCAGCTGATGCCCCAATTCTTAACGCTGTTATTTGTTATGGTATTTTTTTAACTCATATCAAAATGTTAATGGCATGTTTATAACACTTTTTAGTTGATGGCATGATTGTAACATAGCTCAAACGTTAATGGAAAAAACAAAAAAAACATAAAAATGCCTAAATATAAAGTAATTGTGATTGTACATTTTAAAAATTAAATTTCTAGATATGAGTTTCTATTTTTATTTTTAATAACTATATTTCCAACACACACCACCAAGATTCAAAACAACATGGACTACTGATGTCCGGGGCTCCGGGCATGAGTTGCTTTTCACATGGCAATACAAATTTTTTTTACGTCAAAGATATTGCCAAGGTATTTGAAGTAATATATAAAAATAACACTTCTATTTTATTTGCATCTAAGTTATTTTCATACAAAGATTGAAGCAGGGGCGGATATATTTAAGTGTTTGAAGGGTACATGCTATTTTTAAACTCTCGATAAATAAAATTTTAGATATAATATTTATGATAATATGAACAAATTTCATACATAAAATATAATTGTCTTGTATAGATTTTTAATTTTAAATTTTTAACATTTAATAGCTCACTACAAATTTAATAATTTGCATGTATTTTTATTAAAATAAAATACAAATAATATATTTTTTTAATTAAAAATAAATAATAATTGAAAAATACATAATACTATCTTTTACTATATATATTAATATATAATATTTTTTATGAATATAAATCTTAAATTCGTAACGAAATTATGGTTGCAAGATAATTATTGGTCAATGTAGTTAGATAAAGCTTTTTGTGTTGGACAAACACTTTGTAAATAGACTTTTTGACATACAAATCACATTAAAATATTTCATATAACACAAAAATTTGTAAAAGTTTATATTTACAACAAAATAATACAAAGAAAATATTTACGAACTAGCATTAAAAATTAATAAAGGGGTGTTAAAAATAAAAGGAATTATATGAATCTGAAGGAGTTATCTCGTAAAACATTCTTTTCTTAAGTGAATCTGAATATAATTTCACCAAATAAAAAGGAAAATTAGAAAAAAGAAATTTGTTTAATGGTATTTACATCATTAGTATTTATTTATGTTGCCTTGTATTTGTTTTGGAGAAAAAATAGATTGGGACTAAATTGAATAAAAATCAATAATGCGGTGTTAGAATTAGATGAAAAATTGATAAAGAGCGTGGAGTAAATTCGCCAGAAGCCTGATTACAAATAATTATATAAAAAAAAGACACCAGACAACGATAAGAGAGAATTTACACAATTTTTTATCAATTAAATTACAGAATTAAAAGAAAGAAAAAAGAAAAAGGGGAGGGGAAAAATAACACAGAAAATTCTTACAAGCAGCACCCAGAACGGGTATAAAATTTCACCCCGTGGAGAGAAACACAGATCAGAACAAAACCGGAGAATAGTTCTCAACATGGGATTTATAAGAAGCCTTCGTTCTTTTCTTCCCACCTATCGCAGTCAGAACTTTAAAGCCCACCTATTCCTTTGATAATTACGCCCACTATTTTCCATGGTTGAATGGGGCAACCTCCGCTGATTTGTCAAGTAAGCATTCATGATCATTTCAAACAGAACTAGAAGCCAAGATTATTCATCGGCCTTCATGGAGATCTTCAGAGAAAACTGCCGTCCGAGAGATGTTATCATTATCAAAGGCACTTAGGCCTGAGTAGGGACCAGACGAAAACACTGAGGATGTACCATCAGACTCAAAGGTAGTAGATGATTGCCTGATGTTGGGGCGAACATTAGCAGAGGTTATGGCATCCTGGTACTCAGTTACCCGCTGCACCATCTTAAGTGATTGTACCACTTCACCCATTGTGGGGCGTTGGCCCGCCTCAGGAGCAACACAAGCTGCTGCAATTGTGCAAACCCTTACAAAGTCTTCCTTTGGATACTTCCCATCAAGCCTACAATCCACCAGCTCTTCCAGTCGATCCTTTTCTCTAAGAATTGGCCTGGCCTGAAACAAGAGAACACACTTGGATTAAACATCAGAACAATAATAAAAACATGAAAAGTGATAAGATGACACGAATAGGTCAACAGTAATATTATAAAATTTTCAAAGATCAACTGCAAAAGATGAATGACAAGGTAAGCTACCCCACCCTCGTCTTCTCAGTGGGTTTCTGAAAACAATACATTTAAACAAAGGAATAAATAAGCCATTTGATAATCCAACTAACCCAGGTAACAAGGTTTTCCTTCCCAGCTGGTTGTGACATATCCACGGGCTTCCTTCCAGTGAGTAATTCAAGCAAAACGACGCCATAGCTGTAAACATCACTTTTGACTAATAGATGCCCAGTCATGGCATATTCAGGAGCTACATACCTGTAGACAATACATTCCACATGAATACAAATTTAACTAGGGAAATAATGAATTAAGAAGCCACAAGTGTCAAACCAACCCAAATGTGCCCATCACACGAGTAGATAGGTAATTTGCTCTGCCTTCTGGTGCTTGTTTTGCAAGGCCAAAATCAGCAACTTTGGCACGAAAATCGTTCTCAAGCAATATATTGGATGCTTTGAAATCTCTGTGGATGACACAGGGTTGTGAGTCTTCATGCAGGTAAGCAAGACCTCTGGCAGCATCAAGTGCGATTTTCATCCTGGTGTCCCAGTCCAGAGGACAATTCACTCCCAAGGGACCTGAAGTATAAAAGGGCAGCATAGTGTGTCAAAGATGTTCTTAAACTATGAAATATTTTCTATTAAGGAGCACTGCAATCAGGGTAGGTCAAAGATTTTCAACAAAGAAAAGACGAAGATGTGTCTGGTATTAACAGGTATATCACAATTGGAAAGTATTACAGGTGTGTGATTTGACTCATTTGAGACAACAATTTACCATGAAGCCACGCCTCCAAGCTCCCATTTGGAACAAGTTCATAGCAAAGTAAGTTTTGTGAAGAATCACGGCTGCTATAGTAACCCACAAGCTTTACAAGATTACGGTGATGCAACCGGCTGAGCATCTCAACCTCAACAAGGAATTCTTTATCCCCTTGTTGCCCTCCATTGGTGAGCCTCTTGATTGCAACAGCTGTACCATCATTCAAGACACCCTTAAAAACCCTACCAAAACCACCCTCTCCAAGTATGCTCCCAGATTCAAAGTTGTTGGTTGCTTCTTTAAGTTCCTCATAAGCAAAGAACCGTGTGCTACTTGGATGGGGAAGAGAACCTCCAATTGGAACTGTACTTGTAGTTCTCTGCTTTTCTGGGGCTGAAAAGAGATGCATAACATTAGATAAGCAACCATAATTACTTTCGAAAACCATAATTAAATAATTCAAGTTGTTTGTGGCATGCATCATACTATCAATCAAAGTTTTTTATAATTTTCAAATGAAAAAGTCCATGTATCTAAAATTTGAGATAAATTTCAAATGATGTGGGAAAATATTATTGGTAAGCAGAGTCGGGCTTATACAACTATATTTAAAGAAAAACTGCTACTTCAATTGTGATTGTAATATATTTATGAAATATAATAGTGTTCTTTTGAAATACTTGTGCACAGGACTTACAACAAAAACAAAATAAAATTGCATTTCACTAGCATACTTATAAAAAGGAAAAATCAGTAGTACCTGTCACTACAGGAGGTACTTTCATTTTTTCTTCACGACACGTGTGAATGCAAAGTATAAGAAAAGATATAATGGCGACAAACAGTACGCCAGCACCAATACCAAGTATAAGGATCAAGTCTGAATGCCTCCCTTTATTTGAAGTATTGATTGGTTTAGGAGTAGTTGACTGATGAGGAGGGCTTTTTGCAGGTGATGTAGCAACCAGAGGAGCTATACAACAAAGTAAGAGACAATATCAGCATTCATACAAACAGTTATCTTTCTTGAACCAGCCATCAATTGCTAAATTGGAAACATGACGAAGCTTCCCCAAGTACAACAACAGATATTTGTTAACAATCTAGGGCAATGAATATAAGTAGTCAACCTGCGCAATCTTCTTCCCATCATAATCTCAAAACCATAGCAGTGTTACAAAAAACTTCAAGTGTGGAGAATCATCCCATTGTAAATGATTGATAGTACTTGTATAAAAATGTCAGGGAAAAAAAAAAACAGAAAAGGAAAAGAAAGTGAAATTTTTCAGTGCGTGAAAATCAAACAAAAACATAATAGGCATCCTAAAAGATTTAGAAGGCAGAGGTACCTTGAGAAGGAGATGGAGAGCTGAACCACGTGATATTAAGTAGTCTGTAATCGCCCACTAATTTGGGATCCAGGTGAACTTTGTGCATGAAAAGAGAAGAATTTATTGCAGATGCCTCACTGGCCGAGAAACTGATTCCTGTATGTGGAGTAATATCCATTGAAATGTTCAATCTGGATAAGCTCAGAACGTAAAAATTGATCAGGTCAACTTGAGATATTCTCAAACCAAGTTCAGTGGCTAATTGCTCCAGAAAAAGATTCCAATTAGAATCTTGTGAGAAATTCAAGAGTAGAAGATCAATCTTTATAGGATAAACACAGTGGCAAGCTGGACTCCCCCGCTTAGGCACCATATCTGGTCTGCAGCAATCTGGAAGATCAATTAAACGCCAATGTCATCAAATTGGGAAAACAAGGTAGAAAAAGTGCCAAGTCTATCATGAAATCGACTTACAGCTAAGCGTTTAATGATACGATGTTTAAGTTTAAAGAGAGATAATTGAACACATAATAAAAGGATAACACTCATGGGATCAAATTGAGATTCAAGCATGTAGCATATTCTATTAGAAATAAACAGGCAGAAAAACTTATATATAAAATGGCGTAATTAACCCCACACTCATATTAAAACTGAACGTAAAATTAATTATAAAAAAAAAACACAGAGAAAGAGACAGATAGAAACAAAATATTTGGAAGGGGGACATACGAGCACAGTCTATGACCGTTCCACCTCTTAAATAGTGAAGTAGCCTTTCAAACTGATAAAAACAAACAGATATAAAAGAAAAATGTTAATAACGTAGATCCAGGGTATAACTTACCAGAAACAGAAGGAGACAATGGTGGCTGAGCTAAACCAGTTGGCAATCTGCCAGCATTGGACTGCATTGGGGCACTACCTCTGAATCCAGCAAAGGGAGGTTCTGAGCCACTCTTTTTCATTAAAGTTTTTGATAACCAAGAGCTCATAGGGGGCCGAGTAGAAGCTATCATGTGGCTATATAAAGGAGGGTGTGCTTCTGATAAATGCTGTGAGGAGATATGTTTCTGCCAGTGTCGATGAAACAATGGCAGATTGGCTGGCAGTGGCAAGTCAGGTACAGTAGGTGCCACAACAGGTGCATCAACTGGCGATCTAGATGGTGTCTTCTGAGTATGATTGGATATTTTGGCGTCGAACATGGATATTACACAACAAAAAAGGAGTAATTTCAAAGGCAACCATTGCAACTTTGTCAATAACTCTGCGTATTCAAATCAAAGTTATAGTTACCATAATTTTATTATAATACAAGCTGCATCTAGTTATACTTAGTGAAATAAATTATAATTTGAGCCGGATCATTCCATCAGCTAGAAAAACTAGCTCAAGCATCATCCCTTAATGATCAAAATCAACCAATTATTATATATTTACACACAAGAAAACAGTGATCTCATCCTATTTCATACGTCTTTAGACTCAAAACAACAGAATTTACTGTAGCTTCTTTAAACAAATTTCCAAAAAGTATTACACCTCGGTCTTAAAAGAATAGAACAATAATTATTTTCTTTCTTGACCATTTAAAGCAAAAAAGCTCCGGAATTTATTCCATTCCATTCCCCTAATTGCTATCGTACCAAACAAAGAACTCCCACGTAGGAATGCAATTTGCATAAATCAAAATTAGATAAAGTAACAATTTCTATCTCCTGTAACCCTAGCACAAACAACTAGAAATTCTAATTTAAGTACGAAGTGCGCAATTGTTGGACATTTCGAAGAATATTTACCCTCTGATTGTAATGTTGAAAGCAAATTGAAAGAAATCAAACTTGAAAATAAGAAATCGCACTTTAATCCGTATTTGTTCCTATACATTCAAATTTTTCAATGAAACACGGGAAATTTTTGTTCCTTATCATTTTTCACGGTTTTCCTCAGCTTCCAAGTTCTAATAAAAACACAGGCAATTTTTCTTAACTCGTAAAGTTACATTTTCTGAGAAACCAAAAGGTCAGCTAAGCAACCCTCCAAAATTTGAAATTAAAAGACTAAATAAAATAAGGTTTCAACATCAGAATTGAAAGTACCGTGGGTAGTGAAATCAGCGAGCAAAGACATCACCGACGCCGTCAATTACCGTTAAGGCTTCAGATCTGTAACAAGGGATCGAACCGACGGCGAGATCACGCTGTCAAAGAGCATAAGACTTCAATAGTTCAATAACATGGATCAATAATACGACCTATAACCGTTTGTAACAGTAAAGAAAGCAGAAGCGAAAGGTATTGACATAATCATCAAAATCCGAGCTCGGACGAGTGGGCTCAGAATCTCCATAGCCGAGTCGACTCGTATAGACTGCGTGACCTTCAACGACTATAGTCTGTAGCCCCGGAGAGAGGTCGGGACTGTTGGTGGATATTTCAGGTGCCGTTGGGTTCACTCACCGAAGAAGCTTTACTTTTCGATTTTCCCTACTTTTTCCAATATAGTATAATTTTCTAAATTTTCTTCTTCTTTTTCTCGTTTTGTTTATTTTCGATAGCTAACGTGCGCCTTTTGACGGAAAGGTACGTTGTTAACGGTAAAATTGGACATTAAGATAATCAGGTGTCTGGTGGAACTTGAGTAGGATATTCTGAGTCTGTGGTACAATCCACGTTACGTCTGTTGACTTTGAATCGAGGACACCGCCGCCTGATTGGTAGTGGTAGTAGCTCTTGCTCTTGAGAATAATTTCTGTTAATTGAACAAAACTTAAAATTATAAATGCTCAAAAATATATGCGTTTATCTTGAAAGATATGTTTGTTACAGTATATTAAAAAAAATTATATAATTATAAAATTAAATTATATCATATAATATAAAATTTATATAATTATATTAAAATTTAATAAAATTATAAAATATGGTTCAAAATTGTTCTAAATATTTTAATTTAAGCTGTCTAAATTTTTAATTATAAAATTATGTATAATCTCAAATTAAAAATAATAATTTTTAAATAAAATAAAAATATAAAATAAATTAAATATTAATTTAAATAAATTTTATAATAAAAAAATTATTTTCAATATAAATTATTTCATTAAAAAAATTTATAATTAATTTTATTCAATTTTAATATATAATTTATTTTTAAATATTATACAAAATAATTATAATATAATTTAATATAATTATATTTAATATATTTCTTATGTACGATGTATCTCTTTATATTAAGGAGAATGAAAAAAAGTTTGTTTCTGGTACAAAAATTTAAAATATCTTATATACTGCTCCCATATTCTTATTAATTTCTGAATCATTGTTTATTTGGTATTTTTTTTTTTTTATAAAAATAAACGTATTTCATCGTATGTTAATGCTACAAATACATAAAAATCTATCCACATCCACATAAATTCAACCTTCGAACATCAAAGCATTATGCATAAAAATGTACGAGTTTCACTTGATGCTAATAAAAATGGTCGGTTTATAATTTTTTTTTTATAGATTAAATTATGAATTATTTTAAACGAAAAAATTAAGAGACATGGTAAGAACATTAATTCTCGTTCTCACATTTATTTCACCCTAATCATCCTCATTTGCATTTATTTTTATTTACATTATTCAAAAGCTAATCGTATCATGCTTAAAAATAGTTAAATAACATATTTGAAAAATATTATTTATTATTTTTAAAATATATTTATTATTAATTTTATTAATTATTTTTTTATTAAATATTAAATAATTATATATATTTTTTTAAAATAGTTATATTAATTTTATATTTAATTAATTTAAAATATTACATTATTATTTATTTTAATAATATCTATTTTTTTTTATTATTTAGTAGTACTAACGATTGGAGCAAAAATAGAGTGAAATTAACAATATTTGTAGGAACACTTTTTCTCCGCACAAACATTATCATCAAGTGATATAATCTCTTTTTAGTATATTCTATTTATATGTGCACAACTTTACATAACCGCACATTCACATTATTTTAAATAATGTGTGTGATTTAAATAAGATAAAAATATAATTAAATATCTTGTATTAATTTAACTTTCTCAAGTTTAATTGATCTTAAGTTAGTTTGTAACTTAATTCAATTTATCTAATTTTTAAATGAATTGAGTTCATATCAAGTTATATGTAGCTCATTTAATTATTAAACTCATTTAAATATTTTAAAATATTGTAAATAATTTAACATAACTTTATTTCATTAATATTAATTTAATAAGGACCCTTATTTGTATTTTTACATACTAAAGGAAACATTGAGGAAAAATTGTGGGCACAACTGACAAGAATTAAATGGCTTTCATTCAAAGATCGTAATACTTCCTTTTTTTCATACTCAGACAAGTCAACAAAAACGAAAGTGTTTTTGCTTCGAAAGGTTATGGGTTGACGAAGATGGATGTAAGGATGTTTTTATATCTACCTGGAATGTATAATTTAGGGATGCCCCATTCAGGAATTTATTATCCAAAACTGAAGCTGCAACATGAGCCAGCTTGTCAAAATGGAGTCATGAGACTGTAGGATCTTTCCGAAGGCAAGTTAGGGAACATCAACAAAAGTTGGTGGACATAACCCATATGATGATTTAGACAATAGTGAAAAATTAGTTGTTCAACAATGACTCGATAAGGTATTAGACATTGAGAAAAAAATGTGGGCACAACAGGCAAGAATTAATTGGCTTTCATTCGAAGATCGTAATACTCCATTTTTTTCATGCTCAGGCAAGTCAACGCCAACGTTGGAATAAAGTTAAGGAAATTAATTAAAGTCGGGTTTAAAAGTTACTACATAGGTTGATATTGAAGCCTCTTTTTGTAACTACTACACTGATTTATTTACAACCTCATGGGAGCTAGATATCAACTCCGTAGTAAACAATTTGACAAGTGGCTTGTCACCCCGACAACAAGATGAGTTGGCCCTTTCGTTCATTGTTGAGGAAGTTTGAGCTACCCTATTTGGAATGCACCCTAACATAGTTCTTGATATAGATGGAATGTCGACTTTCTTCTTCCAAAAATATTGGAGTGGTGTAGGCAATGAGGTATGTGCTGCTTGCCTTGACTTTTTAAATGGTTGTGCTAATATTAGTCAAGTTTAATAGGACTGTCATCTTTATTATTCCTAAGGTTAAATGCCCAAAAAAAGTGAGTTTAGTCCAATAAGCCTTTGTACTGTTGTTTATAAAGTCATATCCAAAGCTATTGCATATAGGCTTAAAAGTGTGCTGCTAGATTTAATTGATGAAACTCAAAATGCCTTTATCCCAGGTTGCTAAATAACTGATAATACCATTGTTGTTTATAAGATTATACACAATATTTGGAGGTCTAGAACAAGGTTGGAGTGTTGCTTTAAAGCTTGATATGAGCAAAGCCTATGATAAAGTAGAGTGAAACTAGGTTATTAAGACTTTAAGCAAACTAGAATTCTTGGATTGATGGCTACACTTAATCCAATAGTGTATATCAATGGTGTCTTACTCTATTAATGTCAATGGAAATATATTAGGTAATATGAGGTTAGGTCGGGGTTTACGTCAGGGTGATCTCAATAGCCCATATTTATTTCTTCTTTATGGCGAGGGTTTTTTTGGTCTTCTCCAACAAGTTGAAAGGATAGGTTCCATTAAATGGGTTAAAGCAATTCAGTTTGGGCTAAATGTGTCACATTTATTTTTTGTTGACGAGTCCTTTATTTTTTATGATGCTTGTGTTGTACAAAGCATGAAGCTTAAACAAATCCTAGCTATTTATGAGTGTGCTACCGAGCAATGTGTGAACTATGATAAATTTGCTATGTCATTTAGCTAAAATAGTTCACCGGTTGTTAATGATGACATTATATCAATATTAGGTGTCAACGAAGTTCTATGTCATGAGAAATACTTGTGAACTTCCAACATAGCTTAAACGAGACAAAAAGAATGCCTTCTACAATATCAGAGAACAGTGTATGAAGAGATTAGATGGGTGAAAAAAGCATATAGTATCAAAAGCTAGTAAGGAAATCTTGGTAAAGTTTGTCTTACAAGCTATCGTTATTTACCCAATGAGCATGTTCAAGCTTCCGGTAATTCTATAAGCAATGAAATTGAGAGGTTAGCAGCTTGCTACTGGTGGTCCAATAAAAAGGAAAGAGATATATGTGTAGACCGAAAAGTATAGGTGGATGGGGCTTTTGCAACTTGACAGATTTCAACCAAACGATACTTGCAAAATAGGTATGGCACTTGACCTAAAGCCCTCATTCCCTTGCGGCTCGAGTTTTGGTTGCTAAATATGCTACGAGTCAATCCTTTTAGACAACACTTGTCCGTCTAAGGCGAGTTTTATATGGAGAAGCTTGGTTTGGGGTCGTGAGCTGTTGACTAAAGGAGTAAGGTGGAGAATAGGTGATGGGGCTGCCACGCACATCTATTAGGATCCATGGGCGCTGAGGAATGGGTGTGATTTTTGAATAAAATCAAATGTGCTAATGGGTGAGAATGCAACGATTTTTGAGCGGCTATTTGCAGATGGCTACTGGAATTATGACATGGTGAATAATGTGTTCAATGAAGAAACGTTTGCCTAACTCTGAATTTACCAATTGCACCAAGTAAATGGCCAGATGTGCTTCTCTATCACTTCACCAACAATGGGTTCTATTCGATGACAAGTGATTATAGGCTGATAGTTAAGATTCAACATACCAACAATGGTGGGCTGTCGGGATTATCCATAAAGGCAATAAAAAGGCTATAAGGTAAATTATAGAGGTTGCAGGTAATGGGTAAAATAAAGCCTTTTATATGGCAAATATTGAAAGATGCACAACCTTGTAATATGGTCCTCAAATAAAGGTAGGTTGATGTTGTTATTGGTTACCCAATTTGTAAAGAAGGACCTGAGACAATTAGCCACATTCTGTGGCAGTGTAAGCTGGCAAAAAGGGTATGAAAATTGTCAGGTTGAATGGAATTCTTTAATATGTATAAAATGGTAGACTTTAAGGAATGTGTAGGGTTGCACTCATGGTGCTCAGTACCAAACAAAAATGGAGTTGTTGGTGAGTATTGCTTACTATCTTTGGCGTGCTAAATGTGCATTGGTCTTTGATGAGAAGTGTTGGTCGGCGTAATAGGTTGGGGACTGGGCATTCCAGCAGGTAGAATAGTTTTAATGCTACAACAAGTCACTATTGCAACAACCTACATTGCACCTTAAAAAATGGGAAACACCATTTGTAGGACCTTGCAAAATAAATGTTGATGCAGCAGCATCAGCCAAGCTAGGAAGAGCTGGTCTGGGAGGCATTATACGCGATCATATGGGGATATTTTGGGTGTAATTACGAGCAGCAAACCCTCAAGGATGTTGGCATGTGCAGCAAAACTATGAGTTATTTGGTATGGGCTAAAGTTTAGTCTTGATATTAGCTTCCAAAAGGTGATACTTGAATCTGATTGTCTACAAACTATTCAAATGATAAATAGTAATGTCTCGGCGATTACATTGGAGGGTGCCATAGTAGATGGTATTAAAATTTTAGTTTTGAATATTGTTTTGTTTTCTTGCTCCTATTATCCTAGACGGGTTAATTTAGCTGCCCACAAACTTGCTAAATTCAAGCTTATTATATAACTTGGATAGAAGCTGAGCTACATTGGCTCCATTTTTGACAACAGATTTTGTAGTTACCAATTAAATAAACTTGGCAAAACATAAAAATTAACACCCCTTAAATTTAAAATTGTAATAACAAAACTAATACCCATTGTGTTCAAACTTGTATTTTCACAATTAAGAAAAATGATTAATATATCATTTTTTTAACACACATTCAATTAGAATTGAACAACGATAATTTAGATCCGTTCAATATTGAACGTTCAATATTGTTAGGGTGTTAATTTTGTTACTATAAGTTTTAGGGGTGTTACCTGTAATAAATTTTCATTTGGGTTAATTTAAATTTTATTAGAAAATTTATTAAAATTAAATAACAAAATGATTAAATTATAATGTTATCTATCCATTGCATTGCAAGTGAGTAGCAAATATGTTGCTTACAAAACAAATTTTTGTTTTTAAAGAAAAGAGACCATTAATTTATTTATAATTTACAAATAAAATAGATTGATAAAGATTGTAGCAAAAATTTTCAAGAAACAAATTGCTAAGATGGAGATAGAAATTTATGCGGTAGAAAAAAAAAAAGGCTTTTAATAATGGACTTACATTTAGGTAATAATGGATTAGTAACATTAAAAATCCAGAAGGATTGGTCGTTTTGTGGGAATTAGTTGATGTCCATCCCTATCCCTCATTTAATACACAAGTTATGATTTTTCCAAACTTTTTTTGTGTAATTACAATTTTTCATAATTTAAAATATAAATTTCAGAATTTTAGGAACTTTAGGAACTTTTTATAGACTAATGATCAATTTTAAGACTCTTTTTTCCATTGCTTTATCTGTAAATTGACATAATTGCCTGTTACTTAAGACATACATGATATTTTTAGACATTTTTAAATAAATAATACAAATTACCTCCAATGTAGTTAAGTAAAAGTGATGCACACAAAAAAAAAAAAAGTGATGCACACATGAACTTATTTATGAGTATTGAGTAACACTAGTCTCACAATTTACTAAATACTGATTTATTTATTTATTTTTTAAGTTTTTAAACCGCTTCAAAATTTATTTAATCAAAAAGTATAGTCTAAAATATATCTCTTCAATAGCTTTGCTATATTATATCTTTCCCTCAGAAACTAAATTTAAAATACTAAAACTACTTCGATAAGAATTTGTATTAAATAACATATATAATTTTCTTTATCTCTTATTATTTTTAAACACATACTTATAAATCTTTTCTTATACATACATTTAAAAATACGAAGATCATTCGAGATCTTAGAATTTTGACGACAGATTACTGAGCCCCACATCAAAGAAAAGTTAAGGACTGTAGATAAATAATGTAAGTTTAAGTACGAATATACAGTAATTGTTTATTTAGTAAAAATTAGAAAAATAAATCCACATGTGAATTTGTGGATGTACGAAGAAATTAATCGAAAAAGGCTGAGTTAAACAGATAATGGCGGCCCTTTTCCGGAATTGCCAACGCAATTGAGTTATACCACGAATAAACCGACCCGTAGATAATGCATTCATTAAGGCGGTTCCGAACGACAGTTCTTCATCGGCGAGCATAGCTCTGGCACTTACAAACCCCTAATAGCTTTGTTCTTTATCTTGAAACTCATACTCAAAGGGGACGTTAAAGGAAGCTCATTCTTGAGTCATAGGGTTTACCGGCGTAAATCCGTCCCCTTCAGGTCTACGTAGGGTTTCAATTTTTTCCCTTTGCACCATTAGAAACTATGTCAAAGCGAAAATTCGGTATCGAAGGTTTCGGAATCAACCGCCAAGCGACTTACAACTTCGAGCGAGGTCAACAAGCCCCACAGAGACTATATGTGCCTCCTTCATCCCGTAATAAGGCACACGATAACTTTGAAGACACCGATATTGATAACATTGAATACGACGAGAATGATGCTTTTAAGGAAGATGACAATAAGGGAGACGATGGAGGCGGTGAACATGATGAAATTGACCCTCTAGACGCCTTCATGGAGGGGATTCACGAGGAGATGAAGTCGGCGCCGCCTCCGAAGCCAAAAGAGAAGTTGGAGAAGTACAAGGATGACGAAGAGGATGACCCGATGGAGAGTTTCCTCAGGGCGAAGAAGGATGTGGGCCTCACGCTTGCCTCTGAAGCTCTTAATGCCGGTTATGATTCTGACGAGGAGGTTTATGCAGCGGCTAAGGCTGTTGATGCAGGAATGTTGGAGTACGATTCTGACGATAATCCTATTGTTGTGGATAGGAAGAAAATTGAGCCAATTCCAGCTCTTGATCATAGTTCGATTGAGTACGAGCCCTTTGACAAGGATTTCTACGAGGAGAAAGATTCAATATCTGGTAGGTCCTTCTAAAAGAAATAAAATATATATCCTCAGTGATTACGTTGTTTAAATTTTGTTGGTTAATCGTATAATAGAATTTACATGGTCTTAGTTGTCCTTTTGTATCATAAGCATAATTAGTGAATTTGACAAATGGTGAATTGTAACAAAGTATTTGTAGTGGAAACCTGAATCTAGGTAATAGTTTTTTTCTAAATGTGAAGGTAAAATACATTAATCATGATGCATTGAGCATGAGCAACCTTGTAATACTATGCTACCAAGTTATGCAACTTGGTTTTGTTATCTAATCTTTTAGGGATGAGCGAGCAAGAAGTTGCTGATTACCAAAAGACCTTGGCCATTCGTGTGTCGGGATTTGATGTACCCAGGCCAGTTAAGACATTTGAAGACTGCACTTTTTCTCCACAGCTCATGAATGCTATTAAAAAACAAGGTTATGAAAAGCCAACGCCAATTCAGTGTCAAGCATTTCCAATTGTGCTTTCTGGGAGGGATATCATTGGTATAGCAAAAACCGGTTCTGGTAAGACCGCTGCTTTTGTTCTTCCAATGATTATTCATATCATGGATCAGCCTGAACTTGCTAAAGAAGAAGGTCCTATTGGAGTGATATGTGCACCCACTAGAGAATTAGCTCACCAGATATACTTAGAGGCGAAGAAGTTTGCAAAATCACACGGGATAAGGGTGTCTGCCATCTATGGTGGAATGTCAAAGCTTGATCAGTTCAAAGAGCTAAAGGCTGGATGTGAGATAGCTGTCTGTACTCCTGGTAGGTTGATTGACATGCTGAAAATGAAGGCACTAACAATGTTAAGGGCAACTTACTTGGTACTTGACGAGGCTGATCGGATGTTTGACCTTGGGTTTGAGCCACAGGTTAGGTCTATTGTTGGTCAGATTAGACCAGATCGTCAGACCTTACTATTTTCTGCAACCATGCCTCGTAAAGTTGAAAAGTTGGCAAGAGAGATTCTGTCTGATCCTGTGAGAGTTACGGTGGGGGAGGTAGGAATGGCCAATGAAGACATCACTCAGGTTGTACATGTGATTCCTTCTGATGCTGAGAAGTTACCATGGCTTGCTGAGAACTTGCAGGGGATGATTGATGAAGGTGATGTTTTGGTGTTTGCCTCCAAAAAAGCCACTGTTGATGAGATTGAGTCACAGCTGAGTCAGAGAGGATTTAAAGTTGCATCACTTCATGGTGATAAGGACCAGGCTTCACGAATGGATATTTTGCAGAAATTCAAATCTGGTGTTTACCATGTTCTAATTGCAACTGATGTCGCTGCTCGTGGTCTTGATATCAAGTCTATAAAGTCAGTAGTGAACATTGATATTGCCAAAGACATGGACATGCATGTGCATCGTATTGGTAGGACTGGTCGTGCTGGTGATAAAGATGGCATTGCATACACTCTCATAACCCAGAAAGAGGCAAGGTTTGCTGGTGAAATGGTCAACAGTTTGATTGCTGCTGGTCAAAATGTGCCAGTGGAGCTTATGGATCTTGCCATGAAGGTAATTTTGCAGTCACTTCTCTAAGAAGATTAAAATTTTTGATTTTCTTGCTTTTAGTGCAGTTATCACGTGTTTTTCGTTCTAATATTGGTCTGTATGGTTATGTTTTGTTCATCCTAAGGCAGTTATGGTTTTCCTTAATTTGTTCAACATGATATTAAGTCGACAAGTACAGGATGGGTACATGCATAACAGTTTCTATGTTACCTTTTCACTTGGTAGTTGATTTGGTACGCTTGGAATTTTGGATGGTGTCATTGCATGCTTTATAGTACGTTAGTTATCTTAGTTGATGTAAGGTACCAACTTGATACAAGATCATGTTTGGTTGATAGTAATAGAAAATGATTGTATTCATGTGTTTAGTTTTTTGTTAATCTAAAAAGGAATAGAAAGCATTCTACAAGTAGCAGGAAAACTCATTCTTCCCATAACTCTCAAGAATACATTGAAATATTATTTTTTTCACATATTTATATTATTATTTTTTTCTCATTTTTTCCCAATTACAAGTTAAAAAAATTTATTTTTTTAATTTTACTTCATTTATAATTTTATCCTTATTTTGATTCCATTGCTTAAATAAAAATAGTAATAATAATACTGTTTTCATTGAATTTAATTCCTATCACTGTACACATTCTCATTGCATTTTCATTATGCGAACCAAACATGACTTAAATGTATGTATTTTCTTGTATATCACCAGGATGGGAGATTCAGGTCCAAGCGTGATTCAAGAAAAGGAGGTATTTTTTTGTACTAAATTGCAACTTCCATCTTCTGCAGATTTATGCTCTCTTAGCTCATGCATTATTATGTATATCGTGTTGTTCAGGTGGAAAAAAAAGTAAAGGGAGGGGTAGTGGTGGTGGTGGTAATCGAGGAGTGCGTGGAGTGGATTTTGGGTTGGGTATAGGGTATAGTCCTGAATCCAATAATGCTTCCTCTCATTCTGTTCCTAGCCGATCTACGTCAGTAAATTCTCTGAAGACTGGTATTATGGCACAATTCAAGAGTAGCTTTGTTGCTGCTTCATCAGACTCACATAACAGTTCAGGTACAACACCAGTCAATAAAAGACCAGCATTGGCTGGCTTTGTATCAGGGGGTTCGATTGGTGGGGGTGTTAGTAGTACTCAAACAACCAATTCTGTTAGTTCTGCTCGTACATCAGGGATAAACACCTTGAGTCAGAACTATGGAGAAAATGCAACTAAGAAGAACTCAGAAAGGTTAAACACTCATTTCCTTGGTTTCTCTTTCTTGGTTTTCTTTTAAAGTAATTACTATCATGCTGATTATGCTATGTTCTTGTTCTCGTTGCATCTCCAGAGATACACCTAGAGAAAGGCGGAGGCCTTCTGGTTGGGATCGTTGAATCACGAAATATAGTGAAAGCAACTCTGACATTTATGGGGAGCTTTTTATTGTTTTGTTCAAGTCTTTGAAGTGTCTGTATAAGTTGATGTTTTCTGTAAGTCCATTGTTTTTCTTTGTTGTAACCAGGTACATTAAGCGTTTACTAGTTTGATAGTAAGAGCTTAGGATCTTCATCATGGTGGAGAATTTATGTTTTCTTGGTTTTTCGTGCAGTATGCATTATAACATATGTGCATGGCGTAAATGAGTTTAAATTTTATTTATGGAGTTATGCATATGTACTTACCAAATTATTCAAACAAGAGTATTTCTTTATTAGTTATGCACATAGATATAGGGTCGAATTATTAGTTGAACAAAAGTACGTAACACAAAAAATGCGAGAGTTTTATTTTTTTCTAAAATAATAACGTATTTTAATAGTTAAATGTTATTTTTATTTTTAATTATCACAAATTGATAGTATGGCAGATGACGTATTTTCTCCTTTTCCAACCTTGAGATGTCACAGATGCCTTACAAGAATATCTTGCCTAATGTGGAAACTTATAGTACTATGAAGTATTTCGCGATTGGTCTGGATAGAGAGTTTCATACAATACCTTTCAAGGAGATGGGAGAGTTTCTGGGTTCAGAAGGGATCTTATTGTTAAATATTTCACCATCTCCTCTCTCTTTCTAGAAATATCATTTACATTTTACGTGCTCGAGTGGCAAGTAAATCTAGAAGGATCATGTATATTAGTCAAAGAATTATTGCCGACATTTGAGAGAATAGTAGAAGGTTGTAAGTTGACAAACACAACCGACAAAGAGTGCTATATATTTAGGTGTGTGATGGTGTTAATGAAGTAAGATGAAGTGAAATAAGTGTGTGATTAGCGTAATCAAGAGTAAAGTGTAAATGTGAGAGTGAGTGAAAAGTGTTTCTTTTGTTTTTGAAAGTAAAATGAGTGTGAAGAGTACTTTTTAGTATAATTCAAGTGAGTTTTCCTTATAAATAAATAAGGTGATTCAAGTGAGTATAATACAATGCTCTTCTGGGTGGATAGGGAAGCAGGGGAAGTTTGATGAAGTGAAAAGATTGTTTGAGATGAAGATAGAAGACATGTATCCTAACTTATTCAACATTGATTGATCTGTATTCCAAAGGAAAAAACTTGAATTTTCCATATTTTTAGAAAGATGAGTACAAAGCTCCATGTGCATACCAACTAAGTTACACAAGATGTAGAAGTGAAATAGTTGTACAAGGCAAAGTAAAAAAGGAAACCAATTGTGTTTGTTTTTTTCCTTTTAGGAAAGTGAAGGTAGTTTAGCCATCCACCCTTCATGATCTATAAATGAAATTTGGATAAGCTGTTTGAGCTCAGCAACACTCAGTTTCTTTATCCAACGGACCCTTTGGGCTTCATTTGCTCCTGGTCCAGTACAACTAATTTCTGCGTATACGAGGTTTTGCCTGCAAACATAAAAAAGTCGACTTAACCACCAGATCACGAGATCTAAATAGTTATGATGAATGTAATTGATGTAGTAATATCTTACTCATGGCCCACATAATTCCAAGCATCCCAACCTTGAGGGACAACAACATCTTTAAATCGAGATTGGTAAAAAATGACCCTGGAAAAAGGTCCGAATGCTCTGCCGAGGAAGGCTTTACCACTTCCAACAACTACGCAATATTTGAAAACAAAACCATTTGAATCACTCTCTGAATCCCTCCCTTGTGCCGTTATTGTTCCAATTCCTCTTTCTGGTGCATATATTCCTATTGTTACATTTATCACACAGTGCTGCATATGAAACTACATTAGAAAACTTCAATCTCTTAATTATTTATGCATTATTTTATACTGGCATGTTCGGTTACAAACAATAGAACACCAGGTAAACTCATATTGGCCAAAGTGAAAAATATTCGTTTGTATTTATTGCTAGTCTAGACAAATCCCTAATAGCTAGCCCCTTTTCAATTCCTTTCTACTTTATATGGTTATGAATTATAAATTTTTAGGAATCCATATTCCTTCTAAATATGGAATTCTTATATTCCTTTATATAAGAAGAATCTTCTTCATTAAAATTTTATATTTATTATATGATGTGAAACGAACGAATTGATAGTAATTATATTTTAATTATAATCGAATAAATTAATAATAGTTAAAATTTATATTCCATGTTTTTTATTCTCAATAATTACTATTCTTAATTAGTTCCTTTATAGTTATGAATTATAAATTTTTAGGAATCCATATCCCTTCTAAATATGGAATTCTTATATTTCTTTATATAAGAGGAATAGTAATTTCTTCTTGATTAAAAGTTTGTATATTTTTTGTATTTATTATACTATGTTAATTGAACAAACTAACAATAATTAAAATTTATATTGCATGATAATAACCGAATAAATTAATAGTAATTAAAATTTATACTCCACGTTTTTTATTCTCAATAATTTCTATTCTTTTGTTTCTTTGTACTTTGTAAGGTTATGAATTATAAATTTTTAGGAATCCATATTCCTTTAATATATGGAATTCTCATAAAAAGAATAGTTATGATGATAATTGAACAAACTAATAATAATTAGAATTTAAATTTCCTGATGATATCTGAATAAATTAATAGTAATTAAAATTTGTATTCTCAATAATTATTATTCTTAATTGATTGTGAATTCTAGTTTTGAGAGTGAAACATGTCCTTATAAACTAATGAGCATAAAATCAAGAAATATTAAATTATAATTAAAAAAAAAATACACTTAGAAAAAAACATTAGCTTATGTGTTTATCTTTAATTACCTGAAATATGGACTGGCCATAGCCCCAAATAAAATCGACAGCACCTTCAAAATAACATTTATCGTACATATGGCGACCCGTGGCATCCCAAAGGGTATCTTGGAGGCCAATAAAAGAACACTTAGAAAAAACACATTTATCTCCATATACTCTAGCTGCTAGAGCTGGTGTGAACTGTATTTGGTTTTCATCGTTTGGTAGGTTAAACTTATTCTGTTAATTATACATATAAAAAAAAAAATGTTAAGTTAATTAATTAATGAAAGCAATTAACATATGTGCAAATGCTACAAGGGTTAAAAATATATGCATGAAGGGTGGGAATAGAGCATATAACTCTATTAAATACCTTAAAAGTGATTCCTTCACACACGATGTGATCAGGATATGAAGTGAAAGTAGCACTCAGATCTGTAGCTTGATGGTCACCCCATTCTATTCTTGTGAATTTCCTTGCAGCACCTCTCAAAAAAATGCATGGCTTGTCTTCAGGAATTGTAAGTTTTTCTCTGTAAAATATTAAACACTTCAACAGTAAATATATATATATATAGAAAAAAAAATGATTTTTTAATATTATTAGCATAAAAAAATATTTACAAATATTTCCCAGCAGAAATGAAAATTTGAATCCACTGAGAATTGGAGGAAGGAATGGAATCAATAGCTTGTTGGATGGTAGTGTAATTTCCTTTCCCTGCTTTATCAACCGTTATAGTGTACGCAATTTGGTTACTATTTGAACAATAATCCAAAGCTCTTGAAACACTAATACATTCTAATATTAACACATACAGTAATATGTTAATATTCATTTTCTATGTAATCTAAGTAATAACAATTTAAAATAAACTTGGGAAAATTCCAATATATGCATAGTCTCTTAAGGGTGTAAAATTATATATTAGTAGGGAGAAGAAAGCAATTAAAGAAAGTAATCTAGAAATGTAATATTTAATTAAATTAGTTCAATGTTTTGTTATGAGGATTGTGAGATAGAATGAACCTTGTTTGATCTTAAGCCTTTTCTGTCATACAATTTCATGATAATTAATCTTCCATTTCTTGTCAAATCTTAGTTGTTGTTTTTTTCGAATTTATTTAAGTATAGTATTACATTAATATAAAACTCATTTAAAGCAATGTTTTCTCATAGAATCATATAAATATTCTACCATTTTTGTTGTTTTTAATCAAATTCTAATATGTATGTTGATATGATTTGATTTGTTGCTATTACGAAATTTTTGGTAGTTATCTATTTCAATTCGATAGTCTTTATAATTTTAAACTTATGTACGAAAAAAAATATTTTAAAATATGTATTTAAAAATAGTGAGAGATTAAAAATGAAAGAACTCACTCAAGAGGACACCTTATACTTTATTTTTAAAGCAATGTTTTCTTAGAGATTCACCTAAATATTCTACCATTTTTGTTGTTTTTAATCCAATTAGATATGTATGCCTGATATGATATGATTTATTGGTGTTAAGGACTTTTTGATCTCCATCTGAGATTAAATGAAAGCATTCACTCATTAGGACATCTCTCATGCAATATTAATCTATTTTTAAAAGTGAAAATTATGTAGGGATAAAAAACACTAATCTCTTTAGATTATCTTACCTTATATTTATAAGTTTACAATATAAACCATATGGATTTCCTTGTATAACATCATAGGTTTTGGCTTAAGCCGGGGATAATTACACCATCCTCACGCGAACATGACAACCCAATAAAAACATTATTAAATTTAAACTTGTTATAAATAATTTAAAGAGCATACTAATAATAAGGAATTTACTTGATACTGTCTAAATCTTTTAGGTATTTAGTACGTATGATCTGAAATTTCAATCAATTAAATCTCATTTAATTTTATTAAATATTACTTTTATTATTATAAATTTTGTTGCTATTATATTACATAATTTCCAAATATTTAATGCAATTAGCATTGCCACTCCAAGTTAGAATACTATGGACCTATTTCATTCCTTTGAAAAAATAACATATTTAAAACTTATAACCACAAAAATAATAAATTATATCTTATATCAATTTTATGTATTTTTTTATTAAAAAATATAGCACATTATTTCTCATTAAATATCGTTAATTACACTCATTTAAATCCATGTAAAACTCCTACCTATTAGACCCATTCAATAACAGTTACAGTGCTTTTATTTTTTATTTTTTAAGTTTTAGGGTATTATTTTTTATAATTCCCCTTCCTTTTTCTTTCCTTTTTCCTTTCCAGTCGAAGTCCTGAAGCTATGAACTGCATATCTTAAAAAAAAAAATGACAAGAAATATCTTATATACGTAGATCCCATGCATCCATTTTAATAAAATTTCTAGGTCCAAATCAAGAACCAAAGGAGAAGGTATGACTTGAGCATCAAACTTGTGCCTCATGAGTATCAGAACTCAAGTTAGGGAGGAGTACAACAAAATTGGTATTTTCTATTAAATTCACTAACATTGTTAATAGGAAAGGGGAAAGGAGAGCTAAATTTAGGAGGAGCGTCTACATATTCCTGTAATACAATCCTCATCATGTTACAAAGGGAGCACAATTTTTGAACCCAATAAAAATACTAACCCTATGCTTTAACCAAGGATGGTCTTGATCTTTGTCTTCTGGTCCTCTGTTAGAGATGTGGGAAATAAAACCTCAAATTTGACGTACAGATCTCCCTTCTTGTTACTGAAATGGACAGGCATACCCTCCCCTTTGAACTTTCTCACTTCCTTAGGCTTCGTAATTACCTGTGTTTTAATGTATGATTATAGACTGCCCTTTGCTCAATAATGGGAAAACTAACAGGAGAAGTAATGGAAATTAGAGGGGACATATGTTACCTTGGAGCTGATATCAACCAAATGATCATCAAGGTGCTTTAGCTTCTTCTCAAATCCAACAAGAGCTTGAACCTGAAAAGAACAGAGATTAAAAATACTAGCTTTTGGAGGGAAACAAACACTTAGTTAACTTGTTTAAAGTTTTTTAACTTCAAGGAAGAAACAAAGAAGGTGGGGGGGGGGGACACATTAGGGTTTGTTTGCTTGCACTTCATTATAAGTAAATTTCCAACAAAAATTGCTTAAAAAAAAAGTGGTTTCAGACAAAAATTGTTTCAGAAAAAAGCGTTTCAGGATAATGCGTTTTTTGAGCCTTTCAAGCGCTTATGACAATTTTTTTCTTGTTTGATACTGAAGTGCTTTTTTGATGTCATAAATGCTTTTACAAAATCCCACAAGCATAAACAAACAGACCCTTAGTCATTCACCTTTTGTGCAAACTAAAGGTGTACACCTGTCTGAAGGTAATGTATCTGCGTGTTGTGAACATGAACAATCTTATAGGTGATATTCTGGTATGCTTTTGTGGTATTCGTGCCTTAGATCGATAGGTAACCATCAACTATGGCCTCATAGACCAACAAGGCCATAATTAATCACATTACTGAATACCAATGTAAAGTACAAAAAATTTAAAAGCTAAACATAACATAACAGTAATAATGACGTCAAGGTGCAGGTTTTTATTGTTCACAAGAGAAAAAACAGAAAGGGGCAGTTTGAACTTTCGTTTTATTGTGTTGATACTGAAAAAGTCTATTGTACAATCCAAAATACTACATACCAGTGTAATAGTCACAGTGGTGTGCAAGTCATTGCCCTCTCTTCTGAACAAATCATGGGGTGCTGTATGAATGCGAAACTGCCATGAAAATGCAGTGGTGACAATCAGTACATACCAAAAATCAAACGAAAAGTCATTACTAAATTCAATCAGTTATTCGGCCCTTCCTCATCTAAAGAATTCATTTAACAGCTAAATAAAACAAAAACAATAACTATGGATTAAACAGGTTGAGGGAAAACCTTTAAGTCTCCAGCTTCTCCGTCTATCTTAGGCTCACCATCTTCATAGAAAACTACTTCCTGGAGAAAGCAATGATTGGTTATTGTAGAACTCAGATGTAATGAAATTGCCAAATAAGATAAAACAACCCAACTAATTTTCAATAACTTTTAAAAGTGATGAGAAAATATAAAAGATGCTCATTATCTAACTCAATAGATGGTAATCCATTTTGTTTTTTCTTTTACTGGGTTTCTTTTGGATAACGAAACTGGCTTTTTATGTCAAAGCTTAATTCACTAAATTCTCGTTGAAGTACTTCTACCAGTCCATAAATAATAACTTTGGAACTGAAACTTTGGAATCATGTAGGAAAACGAATGTACAATCCAACTAGTAATACTATGTCTACATATGGAAAAAGCCATATAATTGAAAAAAGTGATGTGGAATTACAAACACATACAAGTTGAATATTTCCTGCTAAGTACTAAATGATATTAGAAGTGTAAAAGAAAAGAAAATCATGATGCATAAAACACATTCTCAAAGCTTACTTGTCCATCTTGCATCCCTTTTTCTATATCAACAGTGACAAAGTATCCCTCCCTTTCAAATTTAACGTTTTGGCACTGTTCGCAGACCTGAAAGCATGGTAAAAAATCAAAATCTGTCAATCAAGCAATGAGGGCATATTAAAACAGCTGACTAAATGAGGAAACATCCAACTCCAAGGCTGTGATAGTGACGATCAAAAAAATAATTCATAGCTTGGAAATTCATTTCCAGATACTTGATTCTTATTTCTTTCACAAGGACCATCACAAGACGCAAGTGTGTCAGAAAAATGCTATCATCTGAAGAATAAAGTTTTCAGAACACTATCCATACCTGTTCTGTCATCTGCTGGAACATCCCTGGACCAATTTGCCTGTGATGTACTTCATTTCTGCAGTTACAACGTCTCTTGCCTGGTGCTGGTTTTATAACGTTTTTCTCTCTCCATACCTGATGATGTCCATGTAAAGGTGTTCTTATACATTTAAGTAGCAAACTAACAGCGAATAATTCTAAATGTTTTATGGTGTAAAATCTTAAGATAACAAGCAAAGGGTTAGTAGTTCCTTCCCCCCATCGCCTCTTTAAGAGGGCTATGGAGGAGGAGAGATCTACTTGTCAAATAGCAGAGGTTTCCTATCGGTTTAGCTTGCTTACACAACAAAAAAGGAAACAATAATAATATGAAATGAGATAACCTTTGACCACAGCAATGAAAAATGGCATAAGAACTTCAAATTCAGATATCTTAAAACGGCATTCTTCAGCTCTAAAAAATTTGACACGTCTAGTTCCTGTTGGTTAAGTAGAACATCAAATCACATAGCTAGAGCCAACTCTTACCTTCAATGAACCTCCCATGTACAAATCTTCAAGCAATGCATCCAATTCGACAATCACGTCATCTCCTTTAACAACTTTCTCTTCTTCTTCTTCCATAGAACCTCCTCCAAAAAACCTAAAATACATGAAAAAAGAGTAAAGATTTCATTACAGTGGCAAAGAAAAACAATTCCCCAATATTACAGTGTGCTAAATTCGACACATAAGACATACACAACACGCTCATCACTCTCGCTGAAAATGATCCAGCAGAAAAATATTACCCTCATTTTTTTCTAAATGTCAGTTGCAGATATCACAAGCAACAAGTATTAAGTAAAAATAAGTCTCTAGATACATCAACTTACTGGGAAAATATGTCATTGATGTTCATTCCCATTCCCCCACCTCTGCCTCCACCAGCTGCATGCTGTTTCAGGCCCTCTTCTCCATACCTATCATATATGCTCCTTTTCTCGCTATCGGACAGCACCTCATAAGCTGATTAACCAAAAGAAATAATCGAAAACATAAATTATATATTTCCACCAGACATTAATCATAAATTAATAACTTTGTAATCAAGAAAAAAAAAATACCATTATTAATCTCGGCGAATCGTTTATTAGCCTCTTCGTTGCCCTGATTCTTATCAGGATGGTACTTCAATGCGAGCTTCCTGTATGCTCTCTTGATCTGCTCATCCGAAGCTCCCTTAGGCACTTGCAGCATATCATAATAGCTCTTTCTGAAAATATCCATGACAATAATCAAAACCCATCATCGAAAATTTACAAATACATTATATTGGATTTCGCGGCAATAATATAAAACCGAAAAGATAAGGATTAAGATAAAGCGAAAGAATGAGAATGAACGTACCCTGCAATGGCGGACAGTGCGTAGCACAGAGCGCACAAAAGGAACAATATCTTTTCTCTTCGATGCGCCATTGAAGGATTCAATTGCTCCCAGATCAGGAGAGAGTTGAGATCTCTCCGAATAAAAATTCCAGGTCTATTTTCGCTGTCGGTTTCTCTGTTTGGATACCAAGAAAATTGCAGAGTCCTATAATTCCCTGCTTTTTGCTCTGAAAAGCTTTCTCACTGGGCCGGTTATGCTCCGAATCCCTTTTTGTTGCACAAATGGAGGTTGAAGTCGACGAACCTGAAAGACTTTGTGATTACGATTTGCAACGTGTTCCTCGTCGATATTGTCCAATAAAAATGAGTCGATTGGTTGTTACTTCCAATAATAAGAAGACACGTGCATCTTGGAACTGGAGGCAAAGATTTAATATGAAAATGGCAATAAATTATTGAACATGGGCTTCTTCTTTCAATATAATTGGGCTATTTTGGGAATACTTAACGGGTTTAGTCCACTCTAAATTAAAATTTAAAGCCCAATTTATTACTTTGTGCTCTGTTATACATATACCCATAACATATTTATTTCTTTTTAGCTGTTGTAAGTAAGACTTACCATTTTAATTCATATGTTTGAGTTATATTAAAATAAATTTTGATCTTAAAAAGTTAACAAGTTTATTATGAAATTAAATTATATAATTTTATTGAAATAATAACAAAAATAATTATTATATTATTAAGATAATTATAATAATATCATTATATTTTAGTTATTCTAGTGGAGTTGCTCATTAGGAAAATTATGATATTATATATAACTAGTTTTTTTAAATAAAATTTATACACTCCCATATAGTAATAGAATTTAACAGGATTCACAAAGAGTATATATTATTCTATTAATATTGATACAATTATTTTTTTGACTAAGTTTTAAGGTACAATAGATTGAAACTTTGCATGTATAGAATTAATAAGAGACATTAGGGTAATAATCATGTCGTGTTATTGAATTTGTATCATATTTATATATTAATTAATATATAAAAAAAATTATTTAATTTTTTTATTTATAATAGATAGAAATAGAAATAACTTTTAAAACATAAAATATTATTCACTAAAATTTTATCACATTGAATCATATTATTATTTCAGAGCTATTTGCCTAAATAGCATGCATTTAGTTAAAAAATTAAATTTTCCAAAACTAGCAATAATAGGATTAAAACTGTGAGTTTTGATTACATTAAAATTAAACAAATTACAAAAATATCCTTAGTTATGTGATATGTAATATCAGTATGTAAATTGATTTACATAGTATGTAAATCAGTTTACATAGTATATAAATCAGTTTACATACTATATAAACCATTACTTATTATATGTAAATCTATTTACATAGTATGTAAATCTATTTACATAGTATGTAAACTGATTTACATAGTATGTAAATCAGTTTACATACTATGTAAACCATTACTTATTATATGTAAATCTATTTACATAGTGTGTAAACTGATTTACATTATATGTAAATCAATTTACATACTATTTGTGAAATTAATTACATAAGTATAATGAGGCAGAGAAATAGATTTAGTTGGTTTTCCTTATATATTTTAGTTTGGATTAAGAGGCAGAGAAATATAAAGTATAATGAAGAGTTGGAGGCGTTCGGGAATCTTCTGTTGTGCTTCCTTTTTCCTTGTGAGCTCTGTTTGGCCAGAAGGAAAAGTGTGGAAAATTTCTTGAGCAAATGGAGTGGTGGCAAAAGGTGTCGTCTCCCGTGTGAAGAGTTTGGAGAGGCGTTGCTACTCGATTTCGAATTCGCAAATACGGTATATGATTTTTTTTTCATTTTTCACTTTCCTCCTCTTTTGTTATTAAATTAATTGCGTAATTATTCTTCTTCTTCGTTTTCTTTCTATTTACAAAACTCTTTGCTTTAATCTTCGTAATTAATTTTCTAATTGATTGCTCGATTTGTAGTTTTTTTTTTTGGTGGATTTTGTTCTCGGTCAGAATCTTATTTGAGATTCGAAAGTGGGTTCTGCGAATTTCAACTCGTGGGTTCAACTTCTGGGTCGATCATAGTACCTAGGCTGATGGTTTCTCTGTTTTTGATTCCTGAGAGCTCTGGTTTTCTGGTTTTTTTGTAGTCAAATTCAAAATGCTTCCTCTTTCAAACAATGGAGTTCCAGACGCTTCCCCTGTTTTCTCCGTTTGCTTTGCTGTAAAAAACATGGATTCCTGAAACATGTAAATGAGTAAATGATCTAGAAACCATCAGCCTCGCATGGAATAATTGGCTTCGTTGGAGGAGTCTGGAAATAAAGAGCAATGGAGAGTCTGGAAATCAGAGATTAGTAATAAAGCGACTTATCAAAAGGATAAAATTGTAAAATAATATATGCAAAACGAAGTCGTAAAGCGACTTTTGAAAAATTTGCTCCTGGATGCATTTCGTTGCTATTCTCGGTCAATAAATCTATTATTTCATGTAAAAAAATTATCACCTCTGATATATCATGGACCACGGTCAATATCAAGGCCCAATACATCGATTTTCTTCTCCTAATGTTTCAGTTATTTTATCATTCAATAAATACTTATTTTAATTATAGCAGAATAAAAAAAATTATCCTTATTAAAATTCGAATACACATTTCTTAAATATTTAAACATTTTTATTTATCACTTAAACTAAAAATTAGAGCAACAAATCATCAATTAAGTTGAAGAAATCTCGCACATTTATACTCAGAATAAAAATTAAAGAAAGGGGTGGAGCTTCATGGAACTTAATGAGGTTGTAGCACAGATTAACTTATTTAAAAAATAATAATTATATGTATATTTTTATATTAAATAAATATTTTATTTATAATAATATATTATATATAATTTTTTTGTGAATATTTTTGTATGTATTAACAACAGTTATGGATAAAAGTGAAGAATTATGAGTAAAATTGTTAAATATATGTACTTTTATTCGTATATTTGGTAAATATTAATGACAAAAAAAAATTGTATATATATTTGATAATCAAAATATATTTTAAATATTTAATTTTAAATCAAACATTATAAAAATTAAGAATTAGAAAGAAAGCAAGATAAGAAGCTTTAGATTAAAACTTTTAAAGTTTGATTATTTATATCGTAAAAGTTTCTAATATTTTATTTAATTCTAAAATTTAAATTTATTTAATATTATATTATTACACATTTAATTTTAAAAAAAATTGAAATTTTTTTATATAAAAAAAATTTAATATATTTTTATGAGGAAATTTTTTTAGAGGCCTCATAGTTTTTATTAAATAAGTACATTCGTCTCGTAATCATTAAGTTAGGTACCAGAGATATTTTAATTTTTTAAAATGAGCACTTTAATATTGTAATTTATAAGTTATGTATTACAAATCTTGTTATTATGAAAAATAAGCCATCATAATCTTATAATTTTTTAAAATGAGGATTTATAGTCTAATAAAAGTATTAAAACTAAGAATTATAGTGCTTAACTTTTATAAATAACGAAATTATAGGTGGCTAACTCAAAAGCTATGAAACTAAATTGTTTATTTGTACACAATAAATAGACAATTGTAACATTTTTTAAAAAATTATGAGACCACTAGTACCTAATGTAATAATTACGAAATTAAATTACTTAAATTAAATAATTACAGGACCTGTGGTGCTCAACTTTCTATTTTTATCAACATTCAAAAATTATTTATTTTTATTAATTGGTTTTATATTAATTTTTAATGTATATTTTTAAATATAATATCAAGTTTGAAATTTATAATATTTTATTTTTAAAATTTTTATATATTTATTTTAGTTTTAGTTTTAATACTTGTAAATTTTGATATATTTGATTAAATTTTTCATTTACTTGAATTTTTAGTTAATAAATTTATATATATATATATATATATATATATAAATTTATTATACTTTTAATTTTTTATTAAATAATTTTTAATATAGATTAATTATAATGTGCTAATTATGTTTTTTTTTTTTTAAGTTTTAACTTTATTTTTCTAATGTAATATAGCATTAAAAATATTCAATGTTAGATTAATAAAAATCTACTATAATTCTTATCATTTTTTCGTTCTTTAGTATTTAAATAAATTTCTTATAAAAAAAAATTTAGACTTCAGTTACCCTAAAAAAAAAAAAAACAAAAATTATTGCTTTTGCTCATAAATAGCATGTTATAACTTCAATGTTGACGTCAATATTTAAGATGTTTTTATGTTTTATTTTTTTAAACTACACAATTATTTTTTCAAACTTGATCCCATTATTTCTTTTTATGCTTGCCCCTTAACATTTTATAATTTTAAAATATTTAGTTTAAAATTTGATACAAACTTAAAATTAAATTTCAACTGTGTAAAAAGTAAGAGGTCAAAATAAGAAAATTAAAAAACAAAGAGATGAAATTAAAAAAAAATATTTAAGGTATAAAAATAAAAAATAAAAAGAAATTCTCAAATTGTAAGAAAAATAAGAAATCAAAAATAAAATTATGAAAGAAATTTGAAAAACATTGCACACTTTAATTTTTGAATTATTTTATATACTAAATAAAAAAGCTTGGAATTCTTTCAAATTAGGTGACATACTTGTAAAGAAGAATTAAATTAGGAAAATGTTTGCGTAATCATAACTACAGTTTTTACCCTAAAAGGAACATAGGTGACAATTTAATATAGAAAATCAAGAATAATTAAACTATCAAATCAATTAAAATTGGAATCTCAAGGATGTTAAAGCTTTCAACAAATTGACGGTTTGTCTTACATATCACAAAGTAATATTCTTTAAGCAATAAATAAGGTGGTTATGACAAAAACAAACAAATAAATAAATTCGTTGAAAAACTTAAACGGCAGAACAAACAAAGGCTTAAATTCAAAATAAATAAATAAATAGAGATCCTAAGATGATATCATATTATTTTGATATTTCATATTTTTGTTGGATAAAACTATCTTATTTTATTTAAATATAAATTTTAAATTAAATAATTTTGACATTTATAACATGATAAGATAAGATGATTAAATAAATAAATGCCGTCAATAGTGACAACGGATGTGTTTTGCCGATATATTAATATACTGTTTACACACAACAAATTTTCTATTAATAATAATTTAGCTAAAGAAAATTGCACCAAGAAAACATTTATGTATGCACTAAATTGCCACAATATCATTAATCATTTTCTCATCCATGAAAATTTTCAAAACAGCTAAAAATCTCATCAAATGTAGAAAATAAACAATTACAAATCTAGAGTTGTTTTATTACATTATCTTCCACGAATAGAACTTTATTTTATCACAATTTTCTTACAAAACATCCCTCGAAAATTCTAAAAAAAAAAAAAAGTCATTAAAAGAAATGTAATTGTTATCGTAAGAAATGTTAAGATTATATAAATTTATTCAATTTTTGCATCTAAATTACTAATATCATGAGACTTGGTATAATTGTTCTGAAAAATGTGAAAGTGATTTGTTTTAAATAATTCTATAACGTGTCAAAATATAAGTAACTTAAGTATAAAAATGAGAATAAATTTATCTGTGATAAGATGATGCAAAATAACAATGGCGGGAATATTAACAATCCGATTATTATTTTTAAAACTTGAAGGGTCTCTTTGTTATTTCTGTACACAAGATCTTGTAGTTGACCCTTTTCAAAATGCATGTCCCAAATAACTTCGTTTTTAATAGTAAAATGAAACATGTGTAATATTTATAGATGTAGGTAAGAAGAAGAAATTGCAAATATAGTAAAAAAATTTATAATGAGATCTTCACAAAGAATTTTCATTTTCATATTTTATACTTTATCACATGTAAATTCATTGAAAAGTGTGAGAATAAAATTAGTAATCAATAAGAGATTATGTTATGAGGTGAGAGAAAGCATTGGATCTTAGGCTTTCCTACAAGAGTGTGATTCTGTTAAATATTGTTAAAAAATTAACTTTTTTTAAAATTTAAGCTATTAGAAAATTGATCAATATTGCTTTTATGTATTTATAAATCTCCCATAAATATTGGCTCTATGCATCAATATTACTTTTATACAAGTTCCAGTGTAGGCGTGAACCCATTGGATTTTTGGCAGATTTTTCCCCTTATGGGATGAGGTTATGGGTTAGGAAAACTAAAACTGTTAAGTCATATTATGATAGATTTTATATTTATAATGAGTGTTATCACTCATTTAGTGATATTTTTGAATTGTGTTACCTCATTTTGCATATAAATTTTACAAAGTTGATATAATATTATAGTTTTTATTGATTTATTTGGCAAAAAAAAAAAAACATATTGACATAGAAAAAAGAAGAAGATATTTGTAGGTATTACAAAAAGAAATACCAATGACACAAAAGAAAAATAGATAATTAAATAGGCAAAAAATACGGAAGTTAAGACAGATGAACTACACTTAAAAGAAATCACCGAGATATAAAAAATAGTTAGTTTAACTGCATATCTTTTATAGAGTTTCACTTTTAACACTCTTTAGGAAAAAAATATATGTTATATTTTTTAAATTAATATAAAATTACATATTTTTTTAAACATATATATATATTTATTTATGAAAGATATATTTATTTTATGTTGTAAACTATATGAATAAGCCCGTAGGTTATATATGCACGTGAATGAAAATAATTTTCATCGATTGTAAACCACTTTATGGTAGAGCTTACATATGTACCATACCTCCCATTAAGTCATTAACCTTTTGTATATGTGCTACTGTTGGTTACATTGAATTTAAGACTCTTTTATAAACATAAATGGTTAAAATAAATTTGTTATATCACATATCAATACTTGGTTATATAAAAAAATTCTTTCAAAAGTATTAAATATCAAGATTTAAAATGTCAAAACTTACATTTTATGAAAAATGTCAAAGATATTATTATTATCAATGAATCATTAAAATAATTTATGAAAACTCTTAAAACGCTATCAAAATAATATCATTATTTTTTTTATTATAAAATTTCATAAATCATAGAAAAATCAATTATTTATACTTTAAAATAGTTTTCTTATTTAATACATATTTATAAATATTTTTATGTTCACTTTGATCAATAACTTAATTAATTAATCACAAAATTGCAAAATAAGTAGTTAAAATGTGAAATTTTATTTATATTATAATTATAATAAAATTATAAATGAATAAATATTTAAAATACATATTAAAGTTTGAGTTAAATTAAAAATAAAATACATAGGTACTAGCAACTAAGCAAAATAAGTGTAATAATGAGGTAGAAATAGAAAAAAAAGAAAATATATATATATATATATATATATATATATATATATATATATTATATTTTAAATTTAAATAATTTTTTTTTAATTGAATATACAAAAATTATAAATAATAAAAATTTGTAGTAAATTATTTTAAAAAGAAAAATAAAAAATAACAATAAATGATATTATGTCGATATTTTCCGAAAATTTATCAAAAATTTCAAGACAATATATCTAAGATTCATGATGTTTTGGAAAGGAAAAAAAAAACACATTTTCTTAACACGTTGACAACGAAATTTTGTCAACATTATTGGGACTTTTTCGACATTTTATTAATATTTAAAAAAAAATGTGAATATAAATGTTTAAAATCTTGACAATATTGTAACAATGTCTCAATGTAGATATTTTTCCATCATTACTAAATATAAGATTTGGGTAAAAAAAAAAATTTAAGAGACATATGTACTTAAGATTCTTTAGTTATGTCAATTAGAGCAGTGCAGACCATTTTTTTTATTTTTATAACAATTTAATCTTTTTGTTATAAAAAAGTGACAATATAAGAACAAGTTATCGAATCTTAAAATTGTATTTGTTTTATTTTATTTTTATCAATTTTTAAATCATTATTCTATAAGTTTAAAGACAATATATAAAATTGATAGCTTAATAATTTTGAAAAAAACATGAGAAAAAAATAAAAATAAAAAAAAATTATTATATTTATTTATTTTTATTTTTATTTTATTTATTTTAAATAAAAGAACTAAATTATTATAAAAAATAATTAAATTTTTATTTTCGATATAATTAAAAAACATCTATGTTATCGATTATTTATAAAAAAAAAAGGTAAATTTAGGTCAAAACCATTTGCAATAACCAACAAGAACGACGTTACCGAGAGAGAGAATTCCTAATTTGACTAAAGGACAAGACAGAAAAGGTTCAAAAGTAGGGGTAATAATAAAGGCAAAGATCTTGTAAGAACAGACCCTCATAGCCAAAAGTGTATTGTGAGTGTGACTTCTTTGCATGTGCTGAGAGAAGTGTCTGTGAAGAGAGTACTGACGTGCTAGGTTGGAAACTCTCGTCCGTCCGTCACAACGAAACATTATGAACTATATTTCAAATTATGTTATGATCACATATGAATATATATGGATTTGTTATAATATTTTAATTTTATTTTTGGTATTTTTTTAATCTTTATTACTAATTAATATTTTAATAATAATTATAAAAATATATAAATTTAATATAATTTTTACATATGACTAACACATATAATTTTAATAAATAATATTTTTGGTATTTTGTCTTTTTCCTTCCATACAATAAAAACATTATTTTTTTCAGTCATACTTAGCCATTTTTTTGTCTTTTAAATCCCCTACATTTTAAACTAATTTTGTCTCCTAGATTTTTAAATAATTCATATTCTATAAATGATGCATTTTTATAATTAGTCAATATCTACTTGATGCATTCTTGTTGGATAAATTCAAATTATAAGAAAAAAATTAGTAATTTTTGCTAACTAATAAAATGCAAAATAAAACAAGATATTTGTATTGAGAAATAAAACAAGAGCAAAAAAAAAAGTAATAAGCTAAATATTTGAAATAATTAAGTGATTTTAGTTAACTATAAAATAGGTGGTATTATACTTCTATTATTGTTTAGTCAATTATATCTTTTTTAATTGGGAAAGAAGATTAGAAGTTTATTAAGCCTTTTGTTGTAAAAAATTATATTTTATAATTTAAACTTATTAACAAAAATATATCAAATATGTATTGACCAATTATGACAATGCAACTTTTATAAGGTATAAACTAATTAAAAATATAGAGGAGGAAAATGACAAAAAAAATGACTAAAAATGCCAAAAATGGCCGAAAATGATTGTTTATATTAGGGGTATTCAAAAAATTCGATCATCCGATCAATCTAACCAATCCAATCCAATCCGTTAATTTTTGAACGGTTTCGATCCGATGATCGGATCGGATCGGATTGAAATTTTTTTAATCCATTAGGTTCAGATCGGATGGCAGATTGTACTATTTATCATCCAATTCCATCCAATCCGACCAAAAAAATTAAATATATTTTAAATTTATACACATGTCATATTTTTAAGGTTTATTTTAGCTTAAATATGTTTATGTTACATAAAAAATTTAGTTTTTTATTCAAAAATATTAAAATAGAGTTAATTAATTTTATTGATCGGATTCAATCCGAATAGATTACGGATGGGATAGGATCGGATTTGAAATATGATCGGATCGGATGCGGATTATGATATTTCAATTCGATCGAATGGTCGGATCGGATCGAATGAGCATAAAATCAGCAGTTTCGATCCGATGAACACCCCTAATTTATATTGTAGGTGAATAACTAAAAATACCCTTAATTAAAATTTTATGTGTTAGTTATATGTAAAAATTGTATCAAATTGTTATTTTTTTTGAATGTAGTATCACTAAGGCACCAATTAATAATAAAGTTAAAAAATGGTAGGAAAAATAAAATTAAGTTAATATTAAAATGGTTAACATAAAAATTATTACATATATTAAATTATAATTAAAAATATTTTTCTTATTATATATCATAAATTTATAAAAACAATCTAACGTATATTAACTTATCATTGTATGAAATTTTTAAATCTATTCAAAGTTAGCACAATAACTGTGTGAATTATAAATTTGTGAAGTTATAATTTTTGTAATTCAAAAGCCACGCCTTCTTCAGTTGTTACATACCATCACAGCCTTCGTGGCTTCGTATTCCACCGCACACGTTTAAAAAAAAAATGTATATTTTGTGGTAATTTTATTTTTGTATCAATTTATATATTATAATTTAATTAATTTTATATTTATAAATAATTTTACAATATTATATTATTATATATTATTAATTTTATATTTAATTAATACATGTTAAATCAAAATAATAATAATAATAATAATAATTAACATATTGCAAAAAATAATTTAATATATATATATAGCACTGTTCAGTTTTTAATGTCCTATAGGCTCTAGTTGCTCTCCCTCTATAAATATTTTTTCATGTGTTTTAACACTTTGTAATGTGCTCCTAGCCAAAAAAAATAGAAGCACACGCACGCTTGGCCTTGCTGCATCACTGCATGCCTAGCTTAGATATTTAAGCTAAAAGCTTTCCAGGTAAAGCCCAAGCCTTCATTTTCAATCCAATAATAAAACTAAAAAGCTAAAAGCTGATAAGCAAGCTATAAAGCTCCCATTTGTCACATTATTTGAAAAATGGGAAGAGCTCCATGTTGTGAGAAAATTGGGATGAAGAAAGGAAGATGGACTACTGAGGAAGATGAGATCTTGACTAAGTATATTCAAGCTAATGGAGAAGGGTCTTGGAGATCATTGCCTAAAAATGCAGGTTCTTATATTCATTAATTAATTTTCTTTTATTTTGTCTTCTAATATATATTCCCATTTTGGGTTTTGATCGTCTTTTTTTATTTATTTAAATTTTGGGAAAATGGAAATTAAGGTTTGCTGAGGTGTGGGAAGAGCTGCAGATTGAGATGGATTAATTACTTGAAAGCTGATTTGAAGAGGGGAAACATTTCTTCTGTAGAAGAAGATATCATCATAAAGCTGCATGCTTCTTTGGGTAATAAGTGAGTTCTATGGCTTCTACTCTATGATGAGGAACATAAAAAGTTAAATGAATAAAAACACATAACTCTTTCTACCCAGATCAATGAAGTTCTACATTAAAAAAAATATATAAATAATAAATTAAATAAATAATTGAAATGTGTACTTTTTCAATAGATTAACATTTTGGTTACAACACTCACTTTAAAACAAAGTAATGTTGAAGTAAACCCAACAGTAGTTATCTTCTTTGTTTGACAATTATGGATCGTTTTCAACTAGCTAGACACTAGTTGTCAACTTTTTTGCGCCCAAAAGTTGGGATTTTTTTTTTGTCAACTCTATATTCGGTTCCTTTTTCTCACTGTTTCTTTACTTTGCTGTCTCTGTCAGCAAATAAATATGTTTGTTGCTTAGTTTGTAGAGAGCTAGCCTTCTTGTGGTGGAAATGAAATCTACACGTCGATGTAATTTGACATATGAAGCTTTTGCAGCACAGGTGTTTGATATATTGCCCACACACACACACCCACACAGAAGTGATTTTATTAAACGTCTTGAAGAAACAATGCTAATACAATCAAATCAAACTGAAGCCCTTTAATACTATTAATGCTGTTGCCTTTTTAACCTAATCAAATTATTAGTATTGTCTTTTTCCTCTAGTTTAATAATGTTTTCTCTGTTTTTCTCTTTTGATTTCAAGTTGAAGAAAGTAATTAAGAGTCTTCTTATAGTAAACCCATGTGTTGGTTTTGCAGGTGGTCTTTCATAGCAAGTCATTTACCAGGAAGAACAGACAATGAAATTAAGAACTACTGGAATTCTCACTTAAGCAGAAAGATTGAAACATACAGAATACATATTAGCAATGAATCTATTCCAATGGCAATGGATTTAGCCAAAGTGAATACTAACCCACCCAAGCCAAAAGGCAAAACCAGTAGATGGGCTATGAAGAAGAACAAAAGCAGCTCAACCCAGAAACGCACTTCTGTCTCAACAAAGAAGCCTAAAGAAGGAGTTCCATTACCCACCACACCAACAATCACAGAGAAAGAGACTATAACTATAAAAGAGCATATGAGCAATCTTGATCATCTTAAGTCAAGTCCTCAGAATAATTTAGAAAGCTTTAATTGTCCGAACAGAGCAAATGAGACTTCAATGTTTTGTCCCAGTTTAGAGAATGGGACTCAATTATTATTAGGACCAAGTTGTCATGAAGAAGGAGACATTTATGATGGAGAGTTGAGCTTTAATGACATAGTATTGGACGATGAATTGCTCTGCACAAGTGGGGTATTGAATTCAATTGAAGAAAGACAAAGCATTGATGTACTGAATCAATACATTAGTGAGGAGAGAGACAATGGAGTTGCTTCTTGGGATTGGGAGAGTGTTCTAGAAGATGGGCAAGAAATATGGGATGAAAAAATGTTATCTTGGTTGTCGGAAAATGATCCTAATTGGGAAAATAAAGATGGTAACAAATTTGAAGATGTGGTTGACTCTGAAAAACAGAATGCCATAGTTGCTTGGTTACTCTCCTGAAGATGCTATGCTCATAATTCTCTTCCTTTCAAGTGTAAAAAGCCTTCCATATATCGTTCAATTATCAACTTTGTGTTTTGTGAATTAGTGAGTAAAGTCATCATGTTGTTCGAAACTTAAGCTGATCAAATCCTACTTTTTTCTTTTCTTTTTCTTTTTGTATGCATGTTGGCTTGGGCCTTGGATGATAAAACTGATATGTCAACATACTTGTTAATCTTCATGGAGTTATTCTGAATAAAGCCTATGGTTTTGAATGTTTTATACAAAAAAATATCGAACAAGTTTCCATTTTAGTGTGTTATTGTATTATATGAGTAACTAACCATGACAAATAAGCAAGTCTGAAAAAATCTAGCCTAAATGTTCTCTTGTGCTGCTACATAAAAAGTAATTATTTCTAGCTGCAGGAATTATTTGAATATTATTGAAACAAATTTACGAGTGCCTCAGCACAATAAAAGAAAGTGGGACACTGTTCAGTAAGATTAAAAAGGAACGCTAACATAAATTCACACTGAAAAATAATATGATTCCCTTATTCTTATTTGGCATGGTTGATTAACTTAAAATTTACATAATAAATATTAGATACACATAAATTATAGCATGTGACAATATTTTAACAAAAATAAAATAATTATAAAATAATTTAATAAATATTATATTTTATATATACAAATAAAAATTATTTTTAGTATTTCTCATTATTAAAATGTAATCTTGGAAAAGGTCAAAATTATGTAGCTCAGAGCTGCATTAAATTGAATGACAGTAGCCTCTGAATTTTAGACAATAGATTTGGTAAGGAAGTGCGTGTATTCTATAAATTATTCATTCGTGTCTAAGTAAGTAATGTATTTATTTTTTTATTTTTTAAAACAAAAATCTTAAAAATCCCCAATTTCTTTAAAAATAAATCATTTAATCCTATAAGTATTTTTTACGATATTTAAATTTTTTTCTTATAAAAAAAAATAACACAAGTCATATTTTTATAAAAATTGATAAAAAAAATACATATAAATTGCATCTATTAATTATAAAAAAATTATTTGTGCATATTAAAAATTTTATGTTAATATAAGTTTAAAAATAAAAAATTATTTTAAAAAATTTATCTACTTAAATATTAAAAATTATTAAAATTAAAATGCTGTAAAATTTTTTGATAAAAGAATCATTAAAAAAAATTTAAATTAGATTTATCTAACATGATACAACAAAAAAGTAAATTATCTAAAATATTATAAAAAATAATTAATGAAAAAAGACAAAAAAATAAAATAAAATAAAATACGTAAAATGAATGTAACTATTAAAAAAAAATTATAATTGACCTAATAAAATGTTATAAATAATGAGCTATTTTTATAAAGTCTTATAAAATTATTAATAAAGATTTATAAAATCTTACGTAATAAAAAATAATTAATTGTGTTGTTTTTATAAAAAAAAATGATTGAAATAACGTAGAATTAAAGCAAAGAATTGAAGTATCTTTTCATAACTAAATATGAAGTATCTAAATTGAAGTGTCTTTTCACTTACACTTTGTAAGATTCCATGCATAACTTAAAGCACGCATAAATGGGAAAATACCAGGGCTATTAAATCAGCAATAATGTAAAATTATTTCTTTGATATAATAAAAATAATTTGAGATATTTTCATGTTTAATATGATTGTTAATTTATAATAAAATATAAATTATTTTAATAATAATAATAATAATAATATTTATTACTTTTTTATTTTACTTATCAAATTTCTTTTTTTCTTTAAAAACATAAATATCAAATATTTTATTAAAAAAAAAAAATAGTTTCCAGTACCACTGGAATAATAAATAACTATGTTCGTCTTTCCAAGATTGAGAGAACCTCAAGTGAATAAATTATTGTAATGCATAGACAAAATGATAATTTTTTTTTATTATACATTAATCAGGTTTATAAATAACATAAAAAAAATTATTTCATATAACATATTACTTATTTGCATATAAACAGAAATTTGATGAAAGAAAAATAGCATTATATTTAAAATATCAAGATATGCTATCACAATATATTTTTCATTTAAAAAAGGTCGGTTGGTAATTCCTATTAATTTTTTTATTGCTCTTCTAATAAATTATTAGACATATTTTGAACCCCATTAGCCGGTGTAACATATCAATCTGTTTTAGAGAATAATTTTTTTTTTCTTCTTCCTGTTAAGTTCCAGATAATATATAATTTACTTCAATTTTCTTCACAAATAATATTAAATAGTTATATTTTTTTAAAATAATAATTATATTAATATTATAATTTATTGAATTAAAATATCACATTATTATTTATTTTAAAAATAATAAATAATTTTTCCATTTATAAATAGCACTTTTTGAAGGATACTGAGAGTGTGTTTGTAGTGAATTATGTGAATAAAAATGTTAATATTATTTATTTATACTTGGTTTTATAGTCAATTTTTTTTTATGTTGTTTCATGTATTAAAATTATTTTAAAAATTAAAAAATAATTTAATCTTTTAAATAATTTTAATAAATATCATAATATAATTAAAATTAATATATATATATATATATATATATATCTTTTTTTTTAATGAAATATTATAGCTAGTAAGCACACTAAAATATCTAAGTTACTAGTATTATTAAATATCATGAAAAATAATATGAGTCAAATATCAGCAGAATTTATAATTAAGTTTGCTATTAACATAAAAAAAATAAAAAAATAGGCAAAAAATAGGGAATCCCACCACCAAATTTTTGTTCAAAAATTAGGAATCTTAAAATCTATACTATTAGTTACATTATTACTTTCTTTGTAAATATTCGAATAATAGAAGTTCATGTGAATAATTTTTTATAAACAATTAGCTCAAGCCTAATATTAGGAGTGTCAATCGTGTCGTGTTAGTTGTATTCGTATCATATTTATTCGTGTTATTTGTGTCGTATTTTTGTGTTGGTTGACACATTAAAAAATTTACTTGAATTTTTTTTGTGTTACATATTTATAATAGTAAGAAATAACAAAATCTTTAACAACATGAAGAAATTATTAATCAATTCTTACTAAAAAAAATTCATATCGTGTTATGTTCAGATCGTATTATCGAATCGTATTAAAAATTATCACCTTTATTTAATACTATTTTCAAAGAACCAAAAATAGACCGAGTTAAAAAAAAAAAAACAATATATGCCGAATCTAATTCCAACCAAATCCTCTTCTACTCGAATTTATTAGCATATATTACAACATAAATAAATGACTGCTATTAGCTTTATTTTAAAAGCATGTACAACTTCGAATGAAATACTGAAATAATTTTAATAAATGATTTTAAAGTACAAAAGAATATCCGCACAACCAAATAAGTATAACGCCCTAAATTTATTTATTATGTGCATTCATTTCCTCATCCAACACAGTGTCAGACAATTTAATTTAAAGGTTATTTAATTGAATATAATAAAATTAAGGGAAATTATTATAAAATGATGAAGTTGTGATTTAGCCATATATAATATAATTTAATTTGATATATATTTTTATATTAATTTAATATCATAATTATTAAAACTTAAAGTGAAAGGAGCCACCAATTTTACCGATTCTTGTAGCCGCTTTGCCACAAATTTGAGGATGTAGTGGGCAAATGTTCAAGAACTGGTATGATAGATGTATAGATAGAGCCACCAATTTTTATGACAGACATAAACCACAAACAAACATGATAAGGTGGATACTAGCATGTTCCATGTCTAATTAATTTTTGACATCCAAAAGTCCAGAAAACTTTAAGGTGTGTTTACTAATGATTATAACTTTTTTTTTTTTTAAGTAATTTTTCAATATTCAGATTTATTTGATAATTATTTTTTATTTTTATTTTTTTATTTTTAAGAAATTACTATTAAAATATTGAGTGACAAAATTTTTGAATTAGATATTTGATATTTGATTTTTATCTTCACCAAACATTTTTCTATATAATATATCAACTCTTATAACTTTTATATATATAAGTATCGAAAAAAATGATTAAAACTTAAAATTTATAAATAATAACCAAAACTTTTATTTATTTTTTAAAACTTTTGAAAAAAAATAATTAAAAAAAATCGTTCCAAATAACTCATCGATTATTATTATTATTTTTTTATTAAAAATACTAAATAAATATTATTATCAAACACAATATTAGTTTTAGAAAGAATAAAAAATCACAAAAATCAGTTATCTAATAAAAAAAAAAAATGAGAATCATATCAAATAAGGCTAAAGTAAAAGAATTTGAATTAGATGAAGCACATGCTCTATTAGCAACAACATAAAAGAAGGTATAAAACTGTCAAACATATTTAGCTAAACATTTCTTCGTACACTTTGTGCATGTTAAATCTTCAACAAACACTAACTAATAGAAAATCACAATTAAACATAAATCTAAACGCAAATGTAAAAAGACTATAAATCCAACAATGAGGAACAAAAAATATACAAGAAGGAAATAAATGTACTAAAGAAGCAAAAATAAAATAAGAGAGTAAAATACAACAAGAGATATATGCAAACTAACCAAAAAAACAAAACAATAGATATTTTGCAAGAGAGGGGACTTTTCATATATGAACTAATGAAAGAAGGTCCAACTCCGACAAGGAGAAAAAAGCTTAATGGCAATTAATGGCAAATCGCGACATGTTTCTGTAGCCAGTTGTAACATAAATATTGTCTATCAGCTACGTGACTCGAATACATATACGTGAGAAATCTATAACCATACATAACTCATATATATGGGTGACTTTTGTTCCATTTAATACATTAGTATTGTAGTTTTAAATAATTGATATATTTAGCTTATAATTTTTTTTTAATATGTTTATTTAGTTCAATAATTTAAAATTTGGTTAATTTATTACAATTTTTCAAAAAATAATATTTTTAAAAGGCCAAATCGGATTTCACAAAAAAAAAAAAAAAAACAATACAAAAAAGAAACATCCTCTCTTCCCTTTTTCAGTCTTTATCCTACAGAAAATGAACATGAAAATTCTATTGATATTATTATTTTTAAGAATTTTCTCACACTAAAAATCATTAGAAACCATATGTATAAATCGAATCCCCTTTATTAAAATAATGGTTACATATATATAGACATTAACAGGTTACAGATGTCACTCTTTAACAGGTATGAATTCTGACACTCTGTGATATGTCAGACTTGAAGATTCAGTATGCAGAAAAAAAGACTGTCAAATTTCCTGTCAATGATTGTGGCCAGTAATACACACGAGGTGACATTGGTACGATACGATGGTAATCCACCTCATATGTCGATGTCATCTGGTATGTGACGATGTTGATCCACCTCGTACGTCCGATGTTAACTGGTATGGAACTATGTTGATCCACCCCGTACGTCTGATGTCAACTGGTATGGGATGATGTTGATCCACCCCGTACGTCCGATGTCAACTGGTATGGGATGATGTTGATCCACCCCGTACATCCGATGTCATCTGGTATGGAACAATGTTGATCCACTTTGTATATTCGATGTCATCTGGTATTCTCAGATCGATGATCTTATGTACTTCACCTTAAGTTCGCACTATAGACAATGTGATATATCCGATCCTCAATCGTGTCAGCATTAGCTTACATTCTAACAATTATTATTGTCGTCTATTACCTGGTCATAGAGCTTTGTAGCTATGACATCTTGACGCAATGGGTTGCTAGATTTGTTCTAACTTAAGTCTTAAAATTTATAAATAATAACCAAAACTTTTATTTATTTTTTAAAACTTTTGAAAAAAAATAATTAAAAAAAATCGTTACCAAATAACTCATAGATTATTATTATTATTTTTTTATTAAAAATACTAAATAAATATTATTATCAAACACAATATTAGTTTTTGAAAGAATAAAAAATCACAAAAATCAGTTATCTAATCAAAAATAAAAAAAATGAAAATCATATCAAATAAGGCTAAAGTAAAAGAATTTGAATTAGATGAAGCACATGCTCTATTAGCAACAACATAAAAGAAGGTATAAAACTGTCAAACATATTTAGCTAAACATTTCTTCATACACTTTGTGCATTTTAAATCTTCAACAAACACTAACTAATAGAAAATCACAATTAAACATAAATCTAAACGCAAATGTAAAAAGACTATAAATCCAACAATGAGGAACAAAAAATATACAAGAAGGAAATAAATGTACCAAAGAAGCAAAAATAAAATAAGAGAGTAAAATACAACAAGAGATATATGCAAACTAACCAAAAAAACAAAACAATAGATATTTTGCAAGAGAGAGGACTTTTCATATATGAACTAATGAAAGAAGGTCCAACTCCGACAAGGAGAAAAAAACTTAATGGCAATTAATGGCAAATCGCGACATGTTTCTGTAGCCAGTTGTAACATAAATATTGTCTATCAGCTACGTGACTCGAATACATATACGTGAGAAATCTATAACCATACATAACTCATATATATGGGTGACTTTTGTTCCATTTAATACATTAGTATTGTAATTTTAAATAATTGATATATTTAGCTTGTAATTTTTTTTTGAATATGTTTATTTAGTTCAATAATTTAAAATTTGGTTAATTTATTACAATTTTTCAAAAAGTAATATTTTTTAAAAGGCAAAATCGGATTTCTCAAAAAAAAAAAAAAATACAAAAAAGAAACATCCTCTCTTCCCTTTCTCAGTCTTTATCCTGTAGAAAATGAACATGAAAATTCTATTGATATTATTATTTTAAAGAATTTTCTCACACTAGAAATTATTAGAAACCATATGTATATATCGAATCCTCTTTATTAAAATAATGGTTACATATATATAGACATTTGATAACTCTAATTTATTAGAGTATTATTAGCTCTTATTCATAAATACTTGCTTGTTAATTTGGGAATATCCACACATTATAATCATTTATACACTATTTGTGGATTTTGTGATTTAAATGAATTCTTTGATAATAAATTCAAAATAATTATGAAATGTGTCAAAAAGAATTATATTTTGATGTGCACTCATTATATTTTCATTGCCCTTGCAGGAAATAAAGAAAACAACAAAGAAAATGCAAAAATACAACTTTGCTGCAGCAAAATCACACCAGGAAAAACTGCAGAAATCTGGGCAGCAGTTAGAGGCTGACTTGGGCTGATTTGGACTCTCAACAAAAGGACAATTTTGGGCCTTCATTAACTCACCTTTTTAGGGATAATATTGAAAATTAACACACCCAAAATTGTCCCCAATTAAACCTAAAGCAAAATACACAAAACAGGGGCTGATTACACAAGTCTTCTGCGGCAGAAAATAAAAACTCAGATCAGGAACTATTCTGGGCAGCAAGAGGTGACACAAAGGGAGGAAAACACACGTTAATTCACAGCAGAAAACAGGGAACAAATCAGCAGCAGCAAGGAGGAAAAATACAGCAGATAGCAGCCCCAAATTCTGGACAGATTTGGTGCAAGGAAGGAGAGGCAAAACAGAGCATCAATTTGAATCTGGAAAGAGACCAATTGAAGCTTGATTTGCTAGGATTTTCATTGAAGAGAAAGCAAGAACAAGATAAAGATTCAGAATCCAATTGGTTTAGGGTTGATTTAAGGGATTTATTTATTTATTTCATTATTTCTTCATTATTTGATTCTTCTAAATTCTTTAAACCATATGGATCTGATTTTGAGCATATATAATTTGATGTTTAATTTTATAAATATGCTTGGTTAAATTCTCATTCAGTTAGGGTTGTGGATATGCAAGTGTATGTAGACCTTATGCTTTAATTTTATAAAATTGTGCTTTGCTTGGCAAAGGAGTGCTAGTTATTCTATGCTAGATTGATTGAATTATTCTTATTAATTGGTTGATCAACAATTGATAGGATATTAGACTGAAAATTGAATATGGAAAGGTTAATTTTAAGTTGGATAAAGCTAGAATAGTGTGAAGAAATTGATATAGGAATATATAATTATCTCACATAACTCAAAAGAATTTGTGCATGAACGTTGTTCTTAGATTCAGTTTTGCATAGAAATATGTTTCATTGAGTCATAGAATATATAAATATTGCAGATTCGGAAGAATCCTTTGTGAATTTTTGCAATTCTAGTTACTGGTATACTTTGCTGCAGCATTGCTACAGCATTGCTGCAGCAACGCAGTTTGTCTACATCACTTGTCATATTTGCAATCCTAACTGATTTATCTATTTGCGATTTTTGATATCCTTCTTGTTGATCGTTGTTTCAGTGTTTTCACTCTTACCCTCTCGTATTATTTATTTTATTTTATTTATTCTATTTTAATAAACAAAAACACAAAATATTGATTTTAATAGTTAATTTTTACGATATTTTCTAGTATTCCAATCTTCGTGGGAACGATATTTCTTATCATTATATTGCTTGTTTGCGACACGTGCGCTTGCGTAAAATCATATACACCATTGTGAGCAACAACATTAACAGGTTACAGATGTCACTCTTTAACAGGTATGAACTTTGACACTCTGTGATATGTCAGACTTGAAGATTCAGTATGCAGAAGAAAAGACTGTCAAATTTCCTGTAAATGATTCTGACCAGTAATACACACGAGGTGACATTGGTACGATACGATGGTGATCCACTTCGTATGTCGATGTCATCTGGTATGTGACGATGTTGATCTACCTCGTACGATCGATGTCAACTGGTATGGAACAATGTTGATCCACCCCGTACGTCCTATGTCATCTGGTATGGAACAATGTTGATCCACTTTGTATGTCTGATGTCATTTGGTATTCTCAGATCGATGATCTTATGTACTTCACCTCAAGTTCGCACTATAGACAATGTGATATATCTGATCCTCAATCGTGTCAACATTAGCTTACATTCTAACAATTATTATTGTCGTCTATTACCTGGTTATAGAGCTTTGTAGCTATGACATCTTGACGCAACGGGTTGCTAAATTCATTCTAATTTACGTCTTAAAAGAGAGAAATTGATAGAATTCTCAGAAAAAAGTTCTAAGGTAATATTGGAATTGATTTAAAATTGGATGATACTGAGAACTTCAGCTTACAGGTATTTATAATAAAAATTAAACAAGAAAAAAAATAAAATAAAAACTTAAATTCTTCAGCAAATCTCCCAAAGTCATTGTATATCTTTGGGTAGGTTTTTAGGCGAATACTTTCTGTGCTGGTCTGTGCTAGCATTTATTATTTGCCTTAATTTATGGCACCAATTGTTGCACTAATTTTTATTTTACGTATCAAAATTCTTTTTTTTTTTCTTTAAAAACATAAATATCAAATATTTTATTAAAAAAAAAATAGTTTCCAGTACCACTGGAATAATAAATAACTATGTTCGTCTTTCCAAGATTGAGAGAACCTCAAGTGAATAAATTATTGTAATGCATAGACAAAATGATAATTTTTTTTTATTATACATTAATCAGGTTTATAAATAACATAAAAAAAATTATTTCATATAACATATTACTTATTTGCATATAAACAGAAATTTGATGAAAGAAAAATAGCATTATATTTAAAATATCAAGATATGCTATCACAATATATTTTTCATTAAAAAAGGTCGGTTGGTAATTCCTATTAATTTTTTTATTGCTCTTCTAATAAATTATTAGACATATTTTGAACCCCATTAGTCGGTGTAACATATCAATCTGTTTTAGAGAATAATTTTTTTTTTCTTCTTCCTATTAAGTTCCAGATAATATATAATTTACTTCAATTTTCTTCACAAATAATATTAAATAGTTATATTTTTTTAAAATAATAATTATATTAATATTATAATTTATTAAATTAAAATATCATATTATTATTTATTTTAAAAATAATAAATAATTTTTCCATTTATAAATAGCACTTTTTGAAGGATACTGAGAGTATGTTTGTAGTGAATTATGTGAATAAAAATGTTAATATTATTTATTTATACTTGGTTTTATAGTCAATTTTTTTTTATGTTGTTTCATGTATTAATATTATTTTAAAAATTAAAAAATAATTTTAATAAATATCATAATATATATATATATATATATATATATATATATATATATATATATATATATATATATATATCTTTTTTTTAATGAAATATTATAGCCAGTAAGCACACTAAAATATCTAAGTTACTAGTATTATTAAATATCATGAAAAATAATATGAGCCAAATATCAGCAGAATTTATAATTAAGTTTGCTATTAACATAAAAAAAAATAAAAAAATAAACAAAAAATAGGGAATCCCACCACTAAATTTTTGTTCAAAAATTAGGAATATTAAAATCTATACTATTAGTTGCATTATTACTTTCTCTGTAAATATACGAATAATAGAAGTTCATGTGAATAATTTTTTATAAACAATTAGCTCAAGCCTAATATTATAAGTGTCAATCGTGTCGTGTTAGTTGTATTTGTATTATATTTGTTCGTGTTATTCGTGTCGTGTTTTTATGTTGGTTGACACATTAAAAAATTTACTTGAATTTTTTTTGTGTTACCTATTTATAATAGTAAGAAATAACAAAATCTTTAACAACATGAAGAAATTATTATTCAATTCTTACTAAAAAAATTTGTGTCATGTTATGTTCAGATTGTATTATCGAATCGTATTAAAAATTACCACTTTTATTTACTACTATCTTCAAGGAACCAAAAAAGGACCGAGTTAAAAAAATATATATATATATACCGAATCTAATTCCAACTAAATCCGCTTCTACTCGAATTTATTAGCATATATTACAACATAAATAAATGACTGCTATTAGCTTTATTTTAAAAGCATATACAACTTCGAATGAAATACAGAAATAATTTTAATAAATGATTTTAAAGTACAAAAGAATATCCGCACAACCAAATAAGTTTAACACCCTAAATTTATTTATTATGTGCATTCATTTCCTCATCCAACACAGTGTCAGACAATTTAATTTAAAGGTTATTTAATTGAATCTAATAAAATTAAGGGAAATTATTATAAAATGATGAAGCTGTGATTTAGCCATATATAATATAATTTAATTTGATATATATTTTTATATTAATTTAATATCATAATTATTAAAACTTAAAGTGAAAGGAGCCACCAATTTTACCGATTCTTGTAGCCGCTTTGCCACAAATTTGAGGATGTAGTGGGCAAATGTTCAAGAACTGGTATGATAGATGTATAGATAGAGCCACCAATTTTTATGACAGACATAAACCACAAACAAACATGATAAGGTGGATACTAGCATGTTCCATGTCTAATTAATTTTTGACATCCAAAAGTCTAGAAAACTTTAAGGTGTGTTTAATAATGATTATAACTTTTTTTTTTAAGTAATTTTTCAATATTCAGATTTATTTGGTAATTATTTTTTTATTTTTAAGAAATTACTATTAAAATATTGAGTGACAAAATTTTTGAATTAGATATTTGATATTTGATTTTTATCTTCATCAAACATTTTTCTATATAATATATCAATTCTTATAGCTTTTATATGTATAAGTATCGAAAAAAAATGATTAAAACTTAAAATTTATAAATAATAACCAAAACTTTTATTTATTTTTTTAAAAGTTTTGAAAAAAAATAATTAAAAAAAAATCGTTACCAAATAACTCAGAGATTATTATTATTATTATTTTATTAAAAATACTAAATAAATATTATAATCAAACACAATATAAGTTTTAGAAAGAATAAAAATCACAAAAATCAGTTATCTAATCAAAAAAAAAAAAAAAAAAATGAGAATCATATCAAATAAGGCTAAAGTAAAAGAATTTGAATTAGATGAAGCACATGCTCTATTAGCAACAACATAAAAGAAGGTATAAAACTGTCAAACATATTTAGCTAAACATTTCTTCATACACTTTGTGCATTTTAAATCTTCAACAAACACTAACTAATAGAAAAACACAATTAAACATAAATCTAAACGCAAATGTAAAAAGACTATAAATCCAACAATGAGGAACAAAAAATATACAAGAAGGAAATAAATGTACCAAAGAAGCAAAAATAAAATAAGAGAGTAAAATACAACAAGAGATATATGCAAACTAACCAAAAAAAACAAAACAATAGATATTTTGCAAGAGAGAGGACTTTTCATATATGAACTAATGAAAGAAGGTCCAACTCCGACAAGGAGAAAAAAGCTTCATGGCAATTAATGGCAAATCGTGACATGTTTCTGTAGCCAGTTGTAACATAAATATTGTCTATCAGCTACATGGCTCGTATACATATACGTGAGAAATCTATAACCATACATAACTCATATATATGGGTGACTTTTGTTCCATTTAATACATTAGTATTGTGGTTTTAAATAATTAATATATTTATCTTCTAATTTTTTGAATATATTTATTTAGTTCAATAATTTAAAGGGTTATATGCTGTCATGACCCCCTATTTATTAAAAATCTGATATGACCCCCTTCACTTAATTTTTTTACATATTATGACAAAAATGCCCTTAATAACCCCTCAGTTGGACGACTGTCCAACTCACCTCAACAGAGTTGGACGACTGTCCAACTCACCTCAACAGAGTTGGACGACTGTCCAACTGATGAAATTTTGACCGGCTGGCGATCCCACTCGCCGGAGCCGGCGACCCCACTCGCCGGAGTCCAGTTGGACACATGTCCAACTAGACTGCTCAGAATTGGACGACTGTCCAACTAGCAGAATTTTGATTGGCCGACGACCCCACTCGCCGGAGCCTAGTTGGACACATGTCCAACTGAGTTGGACGTATGTCCAACTGAGTTGGACGTATGTCCAACTGATCGAATTTTGATTGGCCGATGACCCCACTCGCCGGAGCTCAGTTGGACGCATGTCCAACTAAAAACTACAGAGTTGGACGTATGTCCAACTAAAAACCAGCGAACTTATTTCAACAGAGTTGGACATTTTTTCAACAGAGTTGGACGTACGTCCAACTAAAAACCAGCGAGCTTATTTCACTCGCCGGAGCTCAATTGGACGACTGTCCAACCGATCAAATTTGTTATACTAGCTCCAGTACACCACATTCACGCTATTCTAGTACCACAATTCGAGCCACAATAAAATTGAATGAACTCTCTGAAATCCAAAAGCTTGGAATCCAGAAATATAATCAAATTTAAATAAATCAGCTTGAAAGCAATTAGGCAGACCGCATAATTTATAAAAATAAATTATTGTTTCTCCACCGTTTTGCCAAGGTGGTCGGTTGTATCGGACAAGAGGGAACGACGTCTTTGATGGGTTGCCCAGATTCCGTGAAGCGCTTGAGTACCGTAACGGTGCAGAGTGTCCGTCTCCAGCCATGACCGCGCCGGCTGCAGAGATGGAGCAACTGACCTCCGGCGCCAGTAATCGCATTATCCCAATTCTCAAGGCCCTTCCTCGTCGTCGCCGCCGGAGCTCTGCATCGCTGTCGGACCAGATGCCTCCTGTTTCGCCATCAAAGAAGAGGAGATCGGTGTGGAGGAGAGAGGATGAGGACACCATGAGAAGGAGAGTCTTGGCTGAGAGCTTAGACATGGGTTTTGATAATATCGGAAATGGGGACTCCGAATTCCAGTTGAGAAGAAACGAAAAAAAATGAGATAAATACAGTAATAAGATAATTTCATGTAGAAAGGGTAAAAATGGAATTATATATTTTGTGCAAGTGGGGGGTCTAATTGAGAATGAAAACAGTAATAAGGGGTCATAAGAGCCTATTTCCCTTTAAAATTTGGTTAATTTATTACAATTTTTTAAAAAATAATATTTTAAAAAGGCCAAATCAGATTTCTCAACAAAAAAAAAAAAAAAAAAACAATACAAAAAAGAAACATCCTCTCATTCCTTTCTCAGTCTTTATTCTGCAGAAAATGAACATTAAAATTCTATTGATATTATTATTTTTAAGAATTTTCTCACACTAAAAATCATTAGAAATCATATGTATAAATCGAATCCCCTTTATTAAAATAATTGTTACATATATATAGACACTAATAGGTTACAGGTGTCACTCTTTAATAAGTATGAACTCTGATACTCTGTGATATGTCAAACTTGAAGATTCAATATGTAGAAAAAAAGACTGTCAAATTTCCTGTCAATGATTGTGACCAGTAATACACACGAGGTGACATTGGTACGATACGATGGTGATCCACCTCGTATGTCGATGTCATCTGGTATGTGACGATGTTGATCCATCTCATACGTTCGATGTCAATTGATATGGGACGATGTTGATCCACCCCATACGTCCGATGTCATCTTGTATGGAATAATATTGATCCACTTTGTATGTCCGATGTCATCTGGTATTCTCAGATCAATGATCTTATGTACTTCACCTCAAGTTCGCACTATAGACAATGTGATATATCTGATCCTCAATCGTGTCAGCATTAGCTTACATTCTAACAATTATTATTGTTGTCTATTACCTGGTCATAGAGCTTTGTAGCTATGACATCTTGATACAATGGGTTGCTAGATTCGTTCTAACTTAAGTCTTAAAAGAGAGAAATTGATAGTATTCTCAGAGAGAAGTTATAAGGTAATATTGGAATTGATTTAAAATTAGATAATACTGAGAACTTCAGCTTACAGGTATTTATAATGAAAATTAAACAAGAAAAAAATGAAATAAAAACCCAAATTCTTCAACAAATCTTCCAAAGTCATTGTATATCTTTAGGTAGGATTTTAAGTGAATACTTTTTGTGCTGATCTGTGCTAGCATTTATTATTTGCCTTAATTTATGGCACCAAAGTCATTTATTATTTCCTGCTAGGTGATAATTGGTAAATTAATTATTAGTCTTAGATTAATGATCCAAATGAATATTTTAGACCAATGGATTGCTACTATTATGGAAAAAATAGTGAGTTAAAAAGTGAATCTACTTTTATTTATTTTTATTACTTAAAATTTTATTTATTTAAACCAATATATCAGAATTGGTTCAAAATTAATGTGTAATTTTTCTAATCGGTAATCTCAGAATAATATAATATTGGTGGTGGGTAAGAGAAAAGAGAGAGAAAGAGACTTATTTTGTTACTTTCTTTTAATGAATAAAATATTAATTTTTGAAAAATAGATTAGATGGAGTCTTACTTTAAATTATTTGATTAAAATAACATATTTTAAAAATTATGGTACTAATATGTAAATTTGATAAATTTATATAATTAAATAGATCAAAAACCCATCAATTATGTACATTACACATATTAATAACCTGTAATTTATTCATTTATTTTTTGTTAAAATTAAAAAAAAATGTATAATTTTGATGCCTCGAATACACATTCGGTGTCTCATGTGCAAAAAATGTAGTTACTACTCTGATGTTTTATTAATTTTCTTTTATAGAAGTTATTTTTTCCTTTAATGAACTTTTGGCAAAATGTGTAGTTATGTGGCTTGGTACATATCAAACATAAATGCGTTGGATATTTAAAGTTTTGCAACATTTTGAGAAATAAAAGATTCGTGAAACCTGAAAGCTATTGAACGAAGGAGCGAAGTTCTTTGTGGGTAATTTACATCAAATTTTATGATTAATGTAAGACAAAGGCTAGACATGAATTGTTATATTGTAATGTAAATTTATGAAGATGCAACGAAATGGCCAAAAGGAGCTTAAAGAGATAATGACTAAAATGGGATTGAAGTTCATTTTATGAGGCTAGGTTTTAAATAGGTATTATTGTCCATGTCTCTAAAGGTGTATAAACTTATTTATGTGCCTTTTAAGATAGATCATTGGGGCCTTTTAATGAGCGGCTAGAAGTGTAAGAGTTTATGAGGTCTCTTTGAGTGCTATTATCAAGAGAGAGTGACTGAGTGTTTTAGCTTCAAGATTTGGCGAAAGTATTTAGAGAGCTTGAAGAAAGAAAAAGAGGTATTTGGTGAAAGTATTTAGAGAGCTTGAAGAAAGAAAAAGAGGTTAAGTAAGAATACAATTTTTCTACTTTATAGGTAGGGATGCCAATTTATGATAGTTATGCTAGTTTGAGTTGGCCTGAATTCGCCTAATTCAAATTTGTCCAACTCTAGCTTAAATCGAATTTAATTCGAGCAAGCAAAAGTGAGTTTGAATCCAAATTAAACACAAATCGGTTGTTCCAAATAACACATGTATTTATCAAAAAATAAAGAATCTAAATAACATAGAATGTCACACAAAAACATGACTTTCACTATGACATAATGCATGTATGGACTAGTTGAAAAAAAAAAAAAACACAATATAAGTTAATAAAATATTTAAAATTTTCTTGCAAAGGCTAATGCTTAAAATATGACTTTTACTGTCACATAATGCATGTATGGACTAGTTTAAAATTTTCTCACAATACTAAGTAGATTCTTTTTTAGTTCAAATATATTTGTAGTTTTAATTGCCAAAATCATTAACTTTAAAGAATATAATATAATAATGTATTAAAATGAATAAATTATAACTATTTATTCCCTATCATTTTATTTTCTAGAGAAAAAGAAAAGAAAAAAAAATACTATATCATAAAAAAGAAAGACTAAAACAGATTAAATGTTGTGTTAATTTTAACATAATTTTTTTATTTAAATTAAATTTTATTTTATTTCTAGCTAATAGATTGGCCCAAACTAAGCTCAATTTTTTTAGATTATTTGAGCTGTCCTAAATTTTCCCCAAATTTAGTTTGATACGAATTCGTTTTTGTTAATTAAGCTATAATATAAATTAATTGTCCCCTTAATTGTAGGTATTTTTTGACAACTATTGGAGTTAAGTTTTTCTAAAGTATTGTTCTCTACTTTTTTCAATACATTGTTAGCATTATAATCTAAGTATATGTCTATCTAAGAAGTATGAAACTTATTCACTCCAACATTATTTAAGAGCACTACTTCAATACTGTCTTGATTACTAGCTCATGTTCATAGTTTTGCTACAGATACACGAGGAATCTTTTTAGGGCAGTTCATCCTTCTAATGACTTCCTTCTTTCTTATTTAATGGGTTTGGGTAATGTTAGAGGATTTCTTAAAGCTAAAATGGAATTGGGAAATGTTTATATTGATGAAGATAGGAGATGATTGTTTTACTATTAAAATAGCATAAGTTGCAATTTGTAAATGGGGAGCTCTAAAGTTCGGAAAGAAACATGTTAAATTTTGTATGTTAATTTAATGCTTCTTGCTCACTATTTTCTTATAATTAAATCGATGTGTGAGCTACACTTTATTATTTATGATTATTTTTATCGTATTAGTTTTCCGTTTAATTCTTTCATTAACTTATTGTTTAGTTGGGTAATAATCAATTTACGTAATAATTCCTTGTAGAGCCAAAGAATTTTCACAACATGGGTAAATAGCATTTGAGCTAATCCATGTCTAATCAGACAAACGATGTTAGATTCCCTGTTTAGGAAATATTAACATGCCAACTATGGAAACTTTTAATATACAAATTATGTATCTTAACAAATATTCATCGCAGTAAACTTAATTTTTTTTCATAGTAAATTTTTTATGGCTAAAATTAGCTAAAAATTTTAATATCTTAAATTGTAAAATGCAACTTATGTAAATTGTAGAAACGTTCGCATTACAAACAAACAAAAACTTCTCATTTTAGCTCAAAAATCCAAAACATGTCACCCAAAAAGATTGTTTTTTATTTTTTTATTTTTAATCTGGCGTCTTTTTACCTAATGATTCTTAGTTCTTACTCGAAGGAAACATGTAAATTCTCAGCGCTCTTCATAAAAAAAGAGAAAACTACCCTACATATCCATTTTGACTCAAACATTAATTTTTTTCTTTTTTATATACCCTTTTTATTAAAGTAACTAAAAAAGAAAAAAATTTCCTACTCCGGGAATTGAAGCTTGTACTATGAATTTTCTCCTCTTATTAGAATCAATTCATATGAACAACAGCATATTCTACCAACCATACATATCAACCACGCTTTAGAAAAGTGGTTTAAAAAGTGAAATAATACCCACGTTCAAAGAAAAATGTACCATTTTCATATATGACAATCATCATATGCAATTGTAAATATTTTTTTTTTTTGAAATTTTTGTCATTTTCCTCCCATATAATAAAAAAACTATTTTACAGTCTCATATTTATCATTTTCAACAAATTTTTTAATTATTTCCTTCCGCAACGATAAAAACAATATTTTTTCCAACTATTTTTGGCATTTTCACAAATATTTTCGGTTGCTTTTCTTATCTACAAGAGAAACAATATTTATTTAATCATTTTTGACATTTTCAGCCAATTTATTTGTTTCTTCTTTACTCTTCGTGTTTAACTACTATTCATTTTTAATTAATTCATACTCTATAAATAATGCATTATCATAATTGGTCAATATTTGCTTAATTGGTCAATATTTGCTTGATGTATTCTTGTTCGATAAGTTCATATTATTCCAAAAAAAAAAAAAAGTCGGATTATAAAAGAAAAATTAAATAATTTTAGCTAACTACAAAAATGTAAAATAAAACAAGATATTCGCATACGAAAACAAAACAAGAAAAAAGAAGATGTTATAAGGTAAATATTGAAAACAATTTAGTGATTTTAACTAATTATAAAAATGGCTGGTATCATACTTCTATTTTGTTCAACCTATTATATATTTTTCACTTGAAAAAGAAGGTTAAAAATTTTATTAATATTTTTACTGTCAAAAATTATATTTTATAATCAAAATTATCAGAGAAGAATGTATCAAGGAGATATTTGTCAACTATGATAATAAATCGTTTATGAAATATGAATTAATTAAAAATGTAAAAAATGAAAGATATTAAAAGAATTGGCTAAAAATGCCAAAAATGCTAAAAAAAAATATTGTTTTTGTTGTAAAGGAGACGAGAGACAAAAATACTAAAAATACCCATCACAAATTTTTTTTTTTTTTTTTGCTAGAACCCATCACAAAAATTGAATGTGTTAGAAACATATAAAAACTACACCAATTTTTTTTTTTTTATAAATGTAAGTATTACTAAAGTACCACTTAATAATAATAATAATAATAAATAATATCAAAAATAAAAATAAAATATTACTAAAATTAGGAACCCTGTATAGGATTACCCATTTATTCAATATAGTTAGAAAATACTAAGTGATACACAAAATTTATATAAATTAAGATCTTCCAGCCTTTTTTATTTGGATTCAGAAGTTAGAACGTACATAAAACTTGAAAACTATGGGTTATTATTGTTTGTTTATTTTGAGCCATCGATGGAAAAAAAGAACATATATCGACGATAAAGCCTTTCAAAAAAAAAAAAAAAAACCAATAAGCTAAAAGCTAAAAGCAGGCATGGACTTTGTAGCAGTAAAGTCAAAAGCTTATGATGAGTTTTAACATCTTAACTATATATATATATATATATATATATATATATATATTAATTAATTTAGAAAGAAAAAATAAAAACTCATTTCATTATCTCTTAAAAAAAAAAAACCTTAAGTAATAAAAAGAAAACTGAATTTGAAATATAGTTTTCAATTTTCTTTTTTAAGTTTCAACGATTATGAAAAGGAAAAAATGGCACTGACTTTCAAAATTGAAATAAAATTATTATCAAATAACACACATTAAAAATATTACCAAATAATACACATTTTGAAAACTTAAAGTTCAAAAATTGAGAGTCAAAAACCGAATTTGTTAAAAAATACATTCCCAAAATGATTTTATAAGTTTATCCTTAAAATGAAAATCTAGACGCAAGCATTAAAAAACCCATCTGAAAGAAAAAAAAAAAAAAAAAATTATTAAAAATAACATTAAAAAAATTTTAGTAATAAAAATAACAATTTAATAATATTAAATGATATTTAAATATATGACATTTAATATTAAATATGTCTACATGTTAATATAAATATAAAGAATAAGAATTACATCGTTAATGTTTTTATATATATTTTTTATGCAATATATTTTATTGTATAAATAATATTAATTTTTTATTAAAGTATATAGTTAAATGTGAGAATTTTTTAAATTATACTCGCTAATGTGAATAAATTATAAGAATAATGAGATGTAAATATTTTTAAAAAGTATATGAAATTATATAAAAATTATTGATGAAAGTCTTAAGATAAAATTTCTAATAAAATTTCATATAAATTGTTAAAAATTATATATAAAATCTTTTAAAAAATAGAATTTAAAATTTATAAAAATTTAGATGAAATAGAATTAAGTTAACAGAATATTAAATTATAGTGAAATTTTTTATAAATCTATAAAATAAAAAAAAATTAAGATAGAGAGATAAATAAGTAAAAAAAAAAAAATTTATTTATAATTTTAACTAAAAAATATTATTAAAAACTAATTAATTTTTATTTTTATTTTTTAAAATCAACAACTTTTAAATATTATTAAATTTTTATAAATATAAATAAATTTTTAAATACTTCCGTAAAATTATAATTTAATATTTTTAAATTTTTTAAAAATTCTTAAAAATAATAATCGAACCAAAATAGTCCATCTAAATCCAACCTGAAGCAGCTCTGAACCTTATGAAAATATAAAATCATAATTTAATATTTTATAATTTTTAAAAAGTTCTTAAAAATAATAATCGAACCAAAATAGTCCATCCAAATCAAACCTGAACCAGCTCTGAACCTTCTGAAAATAATTGAATCGAGCTTGTTGATGTGCTTCTGAACAGGGTTTTTTTTCCCCCTTTTTTATCTCTCTCTCTCTCTCTCTCTAGATCAGTGGAAACGCAGTTTCTGCCAATGTTCGCGATTTTTTTCAGTGTTCTCCCGATAACGTCAGGAGACAAATTTGATTATTGATGTGAAACCAAATGCCGGCGACCTTGGTGGTATTGTCCTCTTGTGGCGGTTACGAGGCAGCAGTGGCAACAAGATTAGTGAAGATGAGTTGAGGCTCGCGAGTTTCTTTACCGTATAGCAATTCTCGACTGATCGAAAATGGTCAACATGAATTCATCGCTGGTGGGGTCCGATGTAAGGGGTCGTGATGGTTGTGGGTATCTCTTATGGAGGTCGCAAAGGTTATTTTGGCCGTCACGATGGTAGTGGTGGGTGGTTTGGATATCAAGGTGGGTGATTTTGGTGTCGAGATTTTCAGGTTCTGGTTGGGTCACGCTGACTGGTGGGTACAAGGTGGATGCAATGGCTTTTGGGTTTTCAGGTGGGTTATTTCTGAGGGACGAAACAGCAAGGTTGAATATGAAGGCTGGAGGTGGTGGCTATAGGGGCTGGGTGGACTCGGCAAGGTTGAAATGGATTATGGGTACTGCAGATAGGATGGGTGACTGGGTTTCCTTTTTTTTTTTTTAAATCAGAACTCAAAACCGATGAATAAAGTAATCGGGTATAAAAGAGAGTTGAACAAACTGAGTTGAGAAATCATAGAAAAGAAAATTGATAGAAGATGATACAAAACAAAGAAAATCAGACTAACTCTTGTACTAATTTGATGCAGGAAGATTTTAAAATAGAAAAAAAAAAAAAAAAAAAAAAAAAAAAAAGGAAGAAGAAGAAGAAGATAAAAAAGTAGGAATAAAAGAATATAAAAAAAAAAAAATTGTGTTTAAATTCATTCATAATTTTTAATATTTAACAACATAAGTAAAAAAAAAAAAAATTACAAGGCTATCTATATTTAAATTATAGGGTCAAATAATTTGATTTTCGATGAGTTTGATCACATTCTTAGATCATGCAAAAGTATATTAGAAAAGTTTTAAGTTAGGAAATTTTATTATTGAAAGTTGAATCATTTTATACCTCTTAGCTTCCTCTATGTGTGAGTTTTATACTCATCGTAAGTACTAGGTACAATATTTAAAATTCAACTACATGAGACTTGATGCTCTGACATATACTTGGTTGTCATTTATTCTAAAAACTTATTAAAATAATTGGTATATAGAAAATGATTATATTTATACGATCTAAAACTAAATCCGTATAATATATAGCTTCAGCATTCAGGAGTGGGTTATCTTCTTTTCCATGATTAGATTGATTTTTCTTCATGTTGGCTTATGCTTACTGTTGTTATGATAATTCCTATCTAATTTATTTTTTTGACAAAATTTATCTTGTTTTCAAACAATATTATAAAGACACAGAATGAAAATCATAAATTTTAGTTTGATGGCCATGAGGAGAGCTTCATGTGGTCTATGTTCACTTTTTCAAGTTTTGGGTTTTGTTGTAAGAGAGAGAGAGAGAGGATAAGAAGGAAAGAAACAGTAATATAGAAAAGTAAATAGATATAACGTTAAATATATATATATATATATATAGTAAGAATAATTTATTGGGTATTGAATTAAGACGTTAAATATAAATACGAAGTATTGAAATAATTATGAGATATTTATTAATGATAAAAGATCAATTATAATGTATTTTAAAATTGTAATAAAAAAAGAATTTTAAAAGATAAGAGTCATAAGACTAAGAGAACGAAGGAGATACGTAAAAATAAGGGTTTGGTACCTTTTCAGTATTCAAGTTATATCAAAAGTACTTTAAATTGACTATGTTTTCAAGTGATTTTGATTTAGCACCCATGTTTTCCAAATAATTCCAATTTAGTACCTATTTTTTTAAAATGATTCTGAATTTGGATTTTTAGCAAATTTGGTCAGATTTATAAGTTAGGACAGGGTTAATTCTGTCCATTTTTTATGGTTCGGGCCTGAAAAAATGACCTCAGCTATTTTTCTGCCATTTTTACTGAAAATAAGGTATTTTTCAGCCATTTTTCCTATTTTCAGTATCACAAAACATATTTACAATCCCTTTTCTTCAATTTCTTTCTTTTCTTTGAATTTTTAGTGGGAGATCTGTAAATTTTCAGTTTCTTCTTCTTTTTTGAATTTTCAGTTTCAAGAATGGAAGAAATAAGAAGGAGCACATCTCATAAAATTGTGATTTTATTTATTTGTTTTTTGCAGTACAGTTAAATTGTATAGTATTAAAAAAAATATTTTGTTATGTTACGGAAGAATAAACAAGTGTGTATTGTGTAGTAGCTTCATACGCCCCTTAAAGAAACTTCTAATTGCTCAATCCTCTGAGCCAGATCATACTTCCCACAATTCGTTAGCCCATGAATAACTAAATTAATGCATCGAGAAATGGGTGTGAAACCCAACTCAGTCATCTCCAACAAATAATTAGCAGCCTCAACAATCTACCTCCATGGCCACACATTTTTATCAACATAATATACACAGGCCTATTTGGTGGATGCCCTTTAACTTTCATTTCACTAAAAAAACAAAATGCATCATCAAACTGACCTTTTATACCCATTCCTTTAACTATTGGTGCATACAAGCTTGGAAATGGTTTGTGTCCATCTTCAATCGAATTATGTAACCTGAATGCCTCATCAATCTTACCCACTTTTGAAGCCACATGTATCAACACTTTATATGTATTAATATCAGGACAAAGTCCAAATTTACAAACTTCATGATAAAACTCTATACAAAATTCAACATATCTATTTTTAGAAATGACTTCTATTAGAACATTAAATGTTGAAATTTCAAGCACATAGCCTTCTTTGAACATTTTCCTAACCATATCTTTGACAGACTCGATATGCCCAGCATTCAATAACCCTTCAAAGAGAAGATCACGGCCTCGAACTGGTGGGTTAAAACCCTTCTGACTCATCTCGTCTAAGAAGGATGTGGCTTCTCTAATTTTTCCAGCAAAAAACCAAGCTTTTACTAGAATTGAATAAGTCCTCTTATCAGGTACAAGCTCTTTCTTTATCATCTTCCTAACCAAAGCATAAGCACCATGAAAAACTTCAACTTCACAAAGAGCAAACAATAGAGAATTATAGAGCTCCACGGTATGCGAGCAATTAAAAATTTTGGGGGCGTTATTGAAAACCTCAACAACTTGATCAATAAGCCCATGTTTGCCGAACTCTTCAACAATGATGCAAAGGGTATTCGAAGAAACGCATAGATCGTTCTGGGTCTTCATCTGTTGGAGGATCTTTCACATGGAATCGTACGTTTTGGTTTGAGCAAGAGTCCAAACGAGCTCTTCGAACTCGAAAGTGATTCAGTGCCACTTACTTCTATTTTGTTTGTCTGAAAAACAAATAAAACAAAAAAATTAACTGAATTAAAATGAGGGATGAAATGACGAAATTACTCCTGCCTAAATTTATTAATAGTAAAAAATTTACCCTAAACCCTAAAAAGGACTAAATTGGAACCATTTGAAAAACATGGGTACTAAACTGAAACCACTTGAAAATATGGTCAATTTAGAATACTTTTGATATAACTTGAGTACTGAAAAAGTACCAAGCCTCAGAAATAGAAAGGATTCTTCTTGTTTTTTTTTTTTTTCAATCAATGTGAAGGGTATAGATGTAATACTTGTATTAAAAGAGAATAATTTTGTATGTAGCAAAAAAAAAGAGAATAATTTTGTTTAAAAAGGTGTGTCAAATAGTACTACTCTAACTTGAATTTGGGTTTTATGTTTGAAATAGAATCTGCACTTTACTAAACAGTAATGTCATTATTTATTTATTTATTGATAAACAGTAATGTCATTGGGCTTGAATTTCAACCAAACGTTTTCTTGTTATAGGAATAAGGACCGATGAACCCCAACGACGTCACCGCATATAGTTGTACTGTGGTCGACACTTTCTAAAAATAGGAATAAGGACCGATGAACCCCAACGACGTCACCGCATATAGTTGTACTGTGGTCGACACTTTCTAAAAATGCCTGGCAGCGGCTAAAACTGGAACAATAGCAGCTTTTTTTTTTTCCACCTCTCTCTTATAAAAAAAATCACACAATTGTTAATCAAAAATATTTTTTATCTTAATATATACATAAATTTATACAATATAATTAAATTAAATTTATTAATAAAAATTTTTATTAATAAATTATTTAATATATAATACAACTTAAACTTAACACTACACATTATTTGTAGATATATATGAATAAAAACATGTAATAACCTATAAAATTTTTAAAAATCTAGGTATTTTTATTATTAATATATTAAAATTTATAAATATTATATACATGTTTATAACAAATGTATTTATAATTTTAAATTTTAAAAATATTAAAATTATATTTATAATTTTATAATTTATAATAAATTTAATATGTTGATAATACAAAACGTAATTAACTCCAAATATATGAAATGATGAAATTCTATTACCTATCTTTTAAGGCATATTTTGTATATTATATCAGGTTAAATATAATCGTATTAAATTAAATTAAATTATAATTAATTTATATAATATTTAATAAAAAGTGGTATAATTAGTCAGATTAAATTAATTATATATATTTTATTAAAATAATTTATATTTAAAATAATTTTTTATTATATAAAATTTATTTAAATTAATATTTAATTTATTTTTATATTTTTATTACATTTTTAAAAATAAAAAATATATTATTTTTAATATGAGATAAAAAAAAAGGTTAAGATATATAATTTTATAATTGAAAATTAAAACAAACTAAGTTAATTGTTCAGAACGGTTTAGACTCACACCTCTTGATCGTACAAAATTTTTACATAACTATACTATTTTTATATTATATAATACGATTTAACTTCACAACCAAATGCATGACTATATATAAATTATACAGTTAAGATATTTAATACCATGTAACAAACATATTGTTAGTACCTACTAGGCTACTAGCCAGTATAGTTACACTCTAAGGTAATTCTTTTTTTTTTATGACAAATAAACACAAAAAAAAAAAATTAAATATGTATCTTATTTACAATATCGAACAACAACTATTTTAAAAAATACATCTCAATTTTAATATCATAATTAAGAAACGCGTACATCTGTAATTTTAATAAATCTATGAGCAAATATATATGAGTTTTATCTCATAGATCTATATCACAACTTATTTTAATACTAAATTCAATTATTTGAAATAATAAAATTTTCAAAAGAGCAAAAATTGTACATCAACATTAGTCAGTCACCACATTAATAACAATACAAAAAATATCACCTGGATGTTTCATAATTAGGGGTGGCAATCGTATTTTATTAGCTGTTTACGTGTCGTGTTATTCATGTCGGCACTAGGTTCGATTCGTGTTATTCGTGTCAAATTTTCGTGTCAGTTGATACATGAAAAAATTTACTCGACTTTTTTTTTCATATTGCTTATTTATAATAGTAAGAAATAACAAAACCTTTAAGAACATGAAAAATTTATTGATTAATATTTACTAAAAAAAATTCATGTCGTGTTCAGTTTGTGTTATAGGGTCGTGTCAGAAATTGCCACCCCTTTTCATAACACACCCAAAATAAACACAATGAACATGCATTAAAACAACAATAAGTAAACAGCCAGTACACCTAAAAAGATTACCCTTCCTATCAGTTAAAATGTGTCGCCGAAAACAATCCATCGTCGCCACCAGACTACCAGTACTAGCCATGGATTGAAACCAAGAAACACCACTCAAACCCGAGAGAGGCAAAGTTTTCAAGCACAAAAAACAAGCAGCTACTTCGAACAACGATAGTTCAACATCATGAAGCTCAAAACCCTGTACCCCATGCCACCAAACAATGAGCGTCGTCGAAAAGAAACAAAAAAAAAAAAAACCAAAGACAACAACAAAAACAAGAGTCACTAAAGGGAACATAGAAAAAACAAAACACCATCCAAGTAAAGGGAAAAAAGTACAAGGAAGAGGGGAGAAGGACCAATTACTAACAAGATGACCTCAAGGCCTACTGACGGCCACCAAAAGGAGCAAAACTCAAACCTTAGTTAGGAGAAAGGCAAGAGAAAACAAAGAGTGAGAGACATGCGAGCAATTTGTATAATTTTATGGTATATTAGGCTTTCCTTTTTTCAAATACTTTAGATTTATGCAGTCAATAGGTCCAAGATAAAAAAAAAATTTAGAAATTTTCACCAAATTTTGATATTTTTGACTAACTAAAATAGTAATTAAGTACAAATTCATTTATTCAATACCGATATCAGGTAGTCCAGTTGGTTGGGTGAAAAGTGCGTGAGAGCTGTAGCCTTTATGAACAGAAGGACACAGGTTCGAAATTTGGGATTTGAGTCTCAATGTCGAGTTTGATACAATCCTTCCACTATCTTGAGATTGGAAATCTATATAAATATCGATGATCTAGAGAGTGTGGCAATAACCCTAACTTCGATGAGATTTTTTCAACAATAAAAATCAATTTCTTCTATAATTCATAAAAGATGTAGGTAAATTTTGGTTTGAAACTTGGTGAAGGTAAATTTTGGTTTGAAACTTGATGAAGGTAAATTTTGGAAACATATTTGATAAATAATTATTGTACTCTCACCACATGTGATAATACATAACACAACAAGTAATGTGGTAAATTTACATAAGTATCCTCCATTTGTGATAATACTCACAGGTTGCCTTACATTAAACAATTCACTAATAAGCGAATCAACAGTATAAAATTTGATAAAAATATAAACATAAATACCTCTTCTAGTCAAGACATTTGCCATAATTGTGTCTACGTTTCCTTTGTTCACTGTCAACATAGCATCTGATCCAAGCAGATTTGAGCTTTTTCATGAACTTCCATCAACACATAATGTGATTAACTACTGATGGCTCAATCAAATAACTAGCATGAGTATAAGTTACAACCTCGCAACACTCAGCAAACATATGGCTCATCAACACATAGACTCGTCATATATGCATAATGTTGCGACTTTGCAATATTGTCAAAAAAGCACCTAAAAACCTTTACTAGATATGAAGCAAGGCCTCGAAAATATTAACTCAAAAAGCCAAACAACCAGACAAGAATCGGTTAGTTTGATCTTGAATAGTTCAAAAAACTAAAAAGAACCAAAATCGACCGGTTCATTGAACTAGTTGGTTTACCAGTTTAAGGCAGATTCTAAAACTCCCACATAAAAAGACAACTTTCTATTTAAACATATTCTGAAAATATGCAAGTGTGTACATTTTGTGACTGAACTAAAAAGTATCATAAGTGAGCTTGTGAAACTGAGTCAACAATAAACAAATTTTTAAGGGGATCGATAAAAGCACAAGGTAAAATACAGACACCGTATTTTTTATACAAGAATACAGACACCAAAATCAAATGACTTACTACTTAAGAGAAAAATTACCAATCAACTGGACCACCTAATTTATGTACTAGGAAAATAAGTATTCAATTATAAAGTCAGATATTAAACTATCCTTCACAAATAAACCTCAATCTACTTTACTTATAAGTTGTCGCTCCTTCCACATACTTTATACGTCAGTGTAAACGTATCCAAACCCACTTTCTAGTAAATTCAAGTTACATGAATTATAGAACTCGTCAATGGAACAACATGCAAAAAGGTTAGTATAAAAATACAAGTATTTATGTGTGTTCTAGAACGAATTTAACAATGAATAATCTTAAAGATAAGATTCAAAGTATGCATAAAATAAATAAAATAACTAACCAATCCTAAAAAATAATATTAAACACATGTTTAATAAAATAATTTATTTAAATCTCAATAATTAAATTAATTAATATCATGATCACTCACAAAATTATTTGCTATAAGCATAAAAAAATCTAATCAATAAAAATTTGTATGAACGTAACAATATGAAACAAATATGCTACAGATACAAAATTGTAGACAATAACGACATGTTTATTATATAGTACTAAAAATTATGATTGTATAACTTATATACAGTCAGATGTTTAGCTGTAAAACTAGACTGTATTATTCAATATAAAAATAATATGATTATGTTAAAATTTCGTATGACCAAAAAATGTGTCTAAACTGTACTAGATAACTAATTTAATCTACCTAAATTTTCAATTATAAAATTATATGTCTCAATTTTTTCATTTTTTTCAAATTAAAAATATTATTTTTTAAAAATATAATTAAAATATAAAAATAAATTAAATATTATTTTTAATAAATTTTATAATAAAAATTATTTTAAATAATAATTATTTTTTAAAAATAATTATAATCAATTTTATTTAAAATTATTATATAAATTAATTATAATATAATAAATTTAATATAATTATATTTAATTTATTTAATATGACAGCACTAAATATATCATAAAAGTGCCATTGTTGAATGACCCTGATCTCTTCGAAGGCAGCCTCTAATTAGTTCACACAAATCTCGTTGATGACCAAATAATTAATACCGACCCTACCAATTGCTGGAAAAAAAAAATTTAATAAATAATATAGTATTTTAAATTAAGATTAGTATAATTTTTTTTATAATACAATTATTTAATATTTAATAAAAAAATAACCAATAAATATATTAAAGTAATAAATAATATGTCCGAGTTAACCTTTTTGTAATCTGTTTCCTTATGCTTATATCTCTCTTAATTTGCCGACACCCGTTAGAATTTAAAGTTAATACCTACTGCAAGAAAAATATTAAAAATATATAAATTTATATATTTTTTTTTATACTTATTTTAATTATATTATAACACATGCACATATTTTCTAAAAATTAATTTATTTTTCAAAATTTTAAAATAATTTTCATACTTAACATAAAATAAAAACTTTTAATACAAAAATAAATATAAAAATAATTAATATTGCATTTCTCCCTTCCACAATGTAATTCTCCCTGCTAATCATGCCAAGTACCCTAATAAAAATGTTATGTTTTATATAAATTTACATTAATTTTTATATTTATATTAATTATATAATAATATGTAATAAAATTATATAAATTTTTTTATTATATATTATAATATAATTAATATAAGTATAAAATTAAATGTAAATTTATGTTTTGTGAATTAATACAAACAGCTCTTACCTACCGGGTATTAAATTAGAATATAATTAATATAGGTTTAAAATTAAATGTAAATTTATGTTTTGTGAATTAATACAAACAGCTCTTATCTACTTCATATATGAACTTAATTACTTTAGCTGCCGCCTATTTTATGTTTTCTTGTCAGCCTCTGTTACGGAGAGTGATATTTTTTATTAGCTGTTTTCAGTGGCGGAAATGATTGGAGGGGGGGTATTTTTTAATAAATTATATTTAATTTAATATTAAATTTTTTATATCATAATAAAAATATAAAATTAGAGCTCAAAAAATATAAAATTATTAGAGCTCAAAAATATAAAGTTAACACATTATAATAAACTTATAATAAAAACTAAACAAAAATATTATAAATTAATAATTATTAGCATTATTTATGAATAAAATAAATGTATTAACTAAAAAATCTAAGAAAATAGAAAGCTCAATTGAACACACCAAAATTTATAGTTGTTAAGACTAAAATAAAAATATAAAAAGTAAAATATGATTGAAAAATTACCAAAAATTACACCTATAAAACTTGTAATAACAAAATTAGCATCCCTATAATATTGAACGTTCAATATTGAACAGGTCTAAATTATCGTCGTTCAATTTTAATTGAATGGGTGTTCAAAGAAAAATGACATATTAGTCATTTTTTTAATAGTAGAAATATAAGTTTGAACACAAGTGGTGCTAGTTTTATTATTATAAGTTTCAAGGGGTGTTATTTTTGTTATTTTTCCAATATAATTTAGAATTTTAATTTTGAGACAATATTTAAAAATATATGTTTATAAATAATATAACACTGACCAATAATAATAAAAATAATAAATTTTTTATATAAAAAAATTTCAAATAAATTCCAAAATATTATTAAAATAAAATGTCAAATAATATAATACTAGATAAAGTTAAAATTTTAGTTGAAATAAAATATGATAAACATAAACTTAAAAATTTTAATAAGAAGTTTATCATATACTTTTTTTTTTAATTTTATTTTTATAATATTGAGTTTAAAGTTAAATATTAGAACTTTTTTTTAGATTATCACATTTAAAAAGAATTTTCACATAACTACAATTTTATTTTTGTTACTAATAGTTACCAAATACATGAAAAAATATATATATATTTAACCATTTTATTTACAATTCATATCATTTTTACTTACGTATTTGTTAAATATTGTTAATATATTTCAAAATATGTACATAAAAATTATACATAATATATTATTACAAATAAAATATTTATTTAATGCTAAAAATATACTTATAATTAATTTTTTATAAAAAAATTAGTCGAAACTGCAGTCCTACCCAACCCCACCATCCTCCGCCCCGACTGTTTTTGGCAGACCTATGTACCAAATAAATGAATATATAAGGGAGAATATACAATGAAACAGTTGGGTTAGTTTTAACTTGAGAAATTATCAGTTATTGTTGTTTAAAATGTGTATTAAAATTTATAAATTATATTTAAATAATTAATGAGCTTTTTATATTTAAGCCTAAATTAAAAATAACCCTACCATATAAGCGATAATTAATGGACTTTTTAGGTAGAATTACTTTTAATTTACGGTTAAATATGAAAAGATAAAATAATAATTTTTGGAACACATCCTAAAAATGTTTAAACACATTAAAAAACAGTAATTGCTAATTTTATAAATTAATTCGAGTTAAAATAAAAAAATTGAAGTTAATTGATCAAGACTCTAGTGGACTAACCTAAACTTTAGCATCAATAATAAATTTAAATATTGTAATATATTTTAATGAATATATAAATTCAATATTATGTTTTTTTTTTTTTTGCTACAGTGAATAGACTTGTTGTCCGTGGGACAATTGTCTATAGAAGGGGACTCTTGTATCTTTAAGAGCATCCTGCTAAATCAGAGGGTAGGAGAGATGATGTCGCCTACTCTGTTAGTATTAGAAGCCCATTGTATCAGATTGTGAGCTCTAGAATTAAGATCGCGAGGAATCTATCTGATTGAGATCATGTTAAAACATGATAGATGCTGGTTCATGTCCAATAAAATCTGCTTAGTAGAGGGATGAACATTGGTCCAGTTTTCTTCGAGTAGAGCTTGAATTACTATTTGATTATCTCCTTCGAGATAGACTAATTGATTTGAAAATTTTTTCAGGTAAAAAAAAGCTGCAGAAAAGGCTAAGTCTTCAGCTTATTCACTACAAGTAGCAGTTCAGAAATCTACCCAGGCATAAGTTGTACAGTCGTAGTTATCTGTAGCAATGAAACCCAGTCCAGCAGTCCCATTTTGCCAAGTGGCATCAAAGTTGACTTTGATTGCATTAGGAGGTGGAGGTTGCCATGTAGAAGGAATGACTGTGGATTCCCCAACTGCATTTTCCCTAGTCCAAGGGGTAGCTATTATGGATTTGAATTCGTCAATGCGGTTGTGAAGTCTGTGCATAAGTTGTTGCGGATTGAAAACCTGGTGTTTGAATAAAACTTCATTTCGCAACCACTATATTTGCTCCATCATTATTGTAGAAACTAAAGTGAACTCCTTAGCACTAATATAAGTTGGTAGCCATGTTTGATAGTTATAAATAATATACTTAAAGTATAAATATTTAGAAATGTTTCTTCAATTTTGCTTAAGTTATTTAATATTAAGCTTAGAAATTAAATTATAATAAAATATTTTGTCTATAAAAATTATCGGTATTTATAAATTTTGCATTTTTAAATTAATAAATATTAAATTTAAATAAATTTACAATACCCGTTAAGAGTTATTTTACCACATTTTATTTATTTTGATAGAATTTTTTTTTAAAGATATAACGTACAAGCAAATTTTACGTGCACTTTTTCATTTTTAGAGGTATATATTATCTCACGACGTAATACACTTTGGTGATTTAGTATAATTTTTTGTTTAACACGTCATACCTGACGCATGGTCTTGTTGATAGGCTGGCAAAGTATTCACGTGCACATCGTGTGCATTCCTTATGGTTTTATGTCCTGGTGGAAACTGGAGCCAACAAGCCAATTCTGATCATTCTAACGAGAGAATGGTTGGTTGGAAAATAATGTATTTAAAAGTGAGTATATTTTAAAAAAAAAGTAGATTTAAATTCTCTAATTTTCTATTTTTTAGATTTTAATATTTTTATTTTTCTAACATTCATTTTGTCGTATTTTATAATATGAGTTGGGGCAAAAATGAAAATTTTATTTCTCCTCCCATTTCCTAAAATTATGTATCTCATTTAAATAAATATATACATTTATTTCTATTTTTTAACTTTTTTTTTATAAATTTTATGTAATAAAATTTAAAGTAATATTAAGTAATGTATTATATATTATATATTATATATTTTATTTTTAAATTATTTTTTTTATTATTTTAAAACATCAACAACATTTTTACAAAAATTATTTAAAATGTCTACTTAAATTTTAAAATTTTAAAATTATATAATTTATTCTTATTACTTTAAATTAATTTGTAACAAAATTCTATAAATATTATTTAGTATAAAAGTATTATATATTTATTGTTACATATAATTTATTTTTTTATTATTATATAAATATTTTTTATTTATTAACTCAAAATTTTATTTTATTTTTATCATAAAAATTTTATTATTACTTTTTTTTTATAATAAAAAAGTTGGCAAATTTTTTTTTAAATAATATTTGTAATATTTTTGGAATCCCCATTTTTTGTTTGGAGATCTAATTTTTACTTGAAATTTTAGATATATCCCTACAAAATTTTTAAACAGATTAAAATCAAGAATAGGGAACGGGGAGGTGGTCATTGATCTGCCGACATATCCTATTCTAAACTTATTACAACATTAGGAATAGAATAATGCTATACATTATAATTTATTATAATTTTAATTAATATAAATTTAATTATATTTGTTAATAATATTATTATATGTTATTTATAATTTATTTTAAAATTAAAATAAATAACATTTTTTTCTTAGCAAAGATAAATTCAAGTTGCACACCGCCACGTCTACACTGATTTGTTTTTATTTATTTTCCATTTTTCTGTCCTGAATGGTTGAACAGTCTTAAATCGATGAGATATACATCTGTATATAAAATGATTGTGTCAGTATTTTTTTTAAAAGATAAGAACATGAATTTAAATTTAGAAAAACAGCTTTACTACTAAATGCATCATAATTATGTCAGTATTATTATGTTTACAATATTATAGCAACTAAAATAATTAATATTATAATTATTTTTTATTAATAATAAATTTATTAACAAAAATATTCTTAATATATAATTAATTATAAAAATATAATAATAAATTTATAAATTTTTATTATAATAATAACAAAAATAATTATGATAAATTCATTATTTAATTTTTTTTATTATAAATTTGTGATAACTTATGTGCCAAGAAATTATTGAAAGTGTAATTAAACTTATTAATTTTTAATTAATAATATTTATAATTATATTAAATTTATAATAAATAATATAGTTATATTTATTAAAGAAATTCATTTAAAATATGACATTTAGATTAACTTTGTGATAATAATTGTTCTTGTTATGACACATTGACATGTGCAAGTGCAATATCTGAATTACGAAAGGCATCCACCTCTTACTCTTACCATGCTGACTGGCTGTTATATAAATCTGATAGTTCCAAATCTGATTTTAATTTTTTAAGTAATTTTTTAATTAAATATTTTTGAAAATAATTTTTTATTTTTATTTTTTTTAAAGAATTACTATCAAAATATGAAATAATTTATAAATCTTTAAAAAAAAAATCAACTAGATTTAAGATTTCTTTTTTATTTTGACTAAACATTTTTTATAGAGTATAAATTAAATCTTATAACTTTTGTATGATTAAGTATTAGAAGAAAATGATTAAAAACTTGAAATTTATAAAAAATAATCATTTTTTTTAAAAATTTTTTGAAAAAAATCAAAAACTAAAAATCATTATCAAACAACATGTAGGTAATTTTTGATTTTTTTCTTAAAATTACTAAATATAAATTATTATCAAACATATTTATGATTATTTTTATAAAAGAATAAAAAATCATCAAATTAATTATTTAATCATAAATTATAAATTAAAATCGTTATCAAATATGCTCTTATTATATATATGTTTATAATTGTGTAATTATTATATATATGTTTATAATTGTGTAATAATTAGTTCCTAAAAAAATTTGAAAATTTATATAAGAATTAATTTGCTTTTTATGTTCTTAAATTATTTTCAAATGTTTGTATTTAATGTTTTCTTCTCTCTCTCTCTTTTTTTTTTTTTTGTTTATGATTATATACCTAATAGTAGCATATATTTTTATATATTACATTCTTTAATGTATTATTTTGTTCAATGAAATAAATAACTTTTATTTAAATAAAAAAAACCTTGACTGGCTGACAAAGAATTATTCTTTTTGTAATATTTATCCTAGTCATGATATTCCTATTTTCATAATTTTTTTTTGTTTCTGGAATTCGATAAAATTAAGGTTAAATGGCATGAAATGAACGATATTAACTTCAAAAGTCAACATTAGGAAAAAAAGGTTAAAGATAAAAAAAAAAATTACATAAAAAAGTTATAACCATCCAGATGTTTATCGCAACTTAAATTCTGAATTTCCATGAGAGATTTTTTTAAATTATAAAAATAAAATATTTATAATTTATAATAATAAAAATAAAAAATAATAATATGAAATTTAATTAAATTATATTCAACAATAAATAAGTCTAACTAATTTATAGTTTAACTTAAACGATATTTAATTATTCTAAATTTAATATAAAATAATATAATAAATTTTTTTAATAGTAAAAATATATAAATGAACATAAAAAAATATTTTTTTTATTACAAATATTAAAAGTATTATTTTTACTCAAAAAAAATTAGGAAAATAACAAAACTAGCACCCCTTAAACTTGTAATAATAAAATTAGCACCCTTGTGTTCAAATTTATATTTTCACAATTAAAAAAATGATTAATATGTCATTTTTTTTTAAACACTCATTCAATTAGAATTGAACAAAGATAATTTAGAACCATTCAATATTGAACGTTCAATATTATTAAGGGTATTAATTTTGTTACTATAAATTTTAGGGGTGTTATTTTTGGTAAATTACTAAAAAAAATTAATAGAAAAATTTAGATAACATTAATACCTTTAAAAGTAGGTAAATACCGTAAATTTGCAAAACAAATAAGAAAACTATAACTGGTATAAGAAAATAAATAAAATTATAATTTTTAATGTTATTTAAAATTTATAATAATAAAATTAAAACACTAATTTCTTTGAATTGGGTATGAATATGGTGCGACTCCGCTCCCCAATTCAAAGAATTCTGTTAATTTTAGAAAGGTGATTTATTGTTGTCATTTTTCAAAACAAAAATAGAGTTATTATTGTTATGGTGTAATCCAACAACGAAGGAAAGCACCGATAAGCGAGTGAATTTAGTTTTTTAGTTTATTTTTCACTCCTAACCAGTCGTCAGTAGAAGTGAAAATTTACATTTATAAAATTAATAAAAAGTTATTTTTATTTATAATAATTTATTTTTATTATAATATTTGAATAAATTAAGAAAATTATTATTAATTTTATAAATGCATAATACTTAATTTATTTTTATTAGTAATATTTTATTAATTAAATTGAAAATTTAAGTTTTATGTTTTTATATGACATAAAGTAACATCATAAAAAGTCAAGTACAATACCAAAATAAAATAATTTTTTAATAAATATTTTTTAAATAAGCATAAAAAAATATGTAATATATATCTAAAGAATATTAAAAAATACTCCTATCTTCTAAGAGCACAAAAATTTATAAATTAAATCATTGTAAGAGTTAAAAGAATTGTCATCGCATAGATGATTCAATAAATCCATTTTTTTTTTTGTTAGATAGTTATCAGGAACATTATAAAACAAATAAAAATTTAATCACAACTAATTTGATTACATTTTTTGTTTTTGGTAATATTAAAAATTATACGCTATAAATCAAATGAAAAATTAGTAATAATATAATAATGATCAAAACTTGCCTAAGTTGTTTTTCATATATTCTTTTATTCTCGTATAATCAAATAATTTTATTATCTCTCGTTTGAACTTACATATTTAAATTACATAAATATTATTAATTTTAAAAAAAATCAAATAACTTCAAAATAACATTAAGATAATAAAAAAAATTCGTGATTATATTCTCTAATAAGCTAGATATATAACAATGATTAGAGTTGTGTGGAGAGCATGAAAAATACATCAAAATAATTATATGTAATTTATATCTATTTTAACTTTATAAAGAAAACTAAAAAAGAGTGATCAAATAATCAAACTAAAAACTTTTGGTGCTCAAATTTTTCATTATAAACTAAGTCATTATATATAATATTTATTATTATTCAAATAATTAATTTTAAATTAAGAAAATTAAAGTTTAGAATTTTTTTTACTTATATAATTATATAAAATATTTAACTATTTAAATTTTATATAAAGAAAGTTATGAAATCATTAATGAATAATCCAAACTAAATTTTTTTAGAATTTTAATTTTTAACTAAGTCACATTATTTTTAATTTATTATTACAACAAAAAAGATTATACAGTGTCATTAAATAATTATAGCTGAAGTCTTTTGAAATATTTGTTTTTAATTCATAATTAAAGCATTATTTTTTCTATTTATTATTCAAAAAAATTAATTAAAAAGATTAATTTTTTGAAAAAGTATGACCAAAATAAATATATGTAATTTATAACTTTTTAACTTTATAAAAAAGAAAATTATGAATGCATGGTTAAATAATCCTATATGAAGTTTTTTAGAATTCTAATTCTAATTCCTATTTAAGCCGTTATATATATTCTTTATTATTTTAAAAGTAATTAATTTTAATGAAATTAAAGTTTCAATTTAGCATGACACAAATAATTATATTCAATTTATAACTTTTTTTTAATTTTATTAAAAAGAAAATTATAAAATGACGATTAAATAATGCTAACCAAAGTATATTAAAATTTTAATTTTATTTAATATTAAGTCATTATATTTATTATTTATTATCCAAAATAATTAATTTAAATTAAAAATATTTAAAAAATTATGAATGAGTGATTGAATCATCCTAACTGAAATTTAAAAAAAATATATTTTTTAATTCATAATTAACTCATTATGTTTGTTACGCACTCTCCCAAATAGTTAATTTTAATTAAAAATGTTAAAAAATAAATATATAAAGGTATGATTAAATAATTTAAATATAAATATTTCGAAATTCTAGTTTTAATTTCAATTATGTGTTGTTTGTTATTTATTATTCCAAAACAAAACTTTTTTATAAGAAACATTTTAAAAATTATCAGAAGATAACTAATTACAATTTTTGCAATCAATTACAATTTTAGAGAATGTTAAATATATGATATATTTAATATATAGATAATTGAATTAAATTATATGCAAAAATATATTAATACTTAAAATTAACCTTATAAAATATGACATATATATATATATTTTTTATAGAATTAGAGAAATCATTTATATATAAAGGAGCAAACTCACTAATTTAAAGAATATTAAAAAAAATGTATTAAAAATAAAATAAGGCGCTATATATTAATGTTATACTCTCATTGATTTATTTCCTAACACCAAAAATTAATTTATTATCCTAAATTTATAATACAATTTCAAAATTATCAGTACTTTTAATATTTTTATTATTTTTTTTATCAATATTTTTATTTTTTGAATAACATAAAAATAAAATTTTTATTTTTATTTTTTATTTTTATAATAAATTAATATATTTATTTTAATTTATTCTATTTTTTTAACAAAGAAAATAAATTTTTCATTCACTTTTTTCTCTCTAACCAATTCTTTTTATTTTAGTTTCCATTCAAATTTAATTAATAAATTATTTAAAATAATATTGTTAAAATTTATAACAATAAAAATAACATATTTATTTAAAATTTAGATGAATATAAATTAGTATTAAAAATACTATTTTTTGTATTATAAATTTTATAATGTTTTAAATTTAATTTTCATAAAATCACTCTTAATATTGTTGTAAATCAAATTAAAACACTAAAACATATGGTTAAAAATTAGAAACGTCAACTGGATTATTTCTTCTCATTTTATATCTTATTTAATGTTTTTAATATGTTTATGGATTAAAGTTATCTCATTACATTTTCATCTAATCTTATTTTATTTAAAATTGTCTATAATAAATTTACAATTTTTATAAATAATTATATATATATTTTTTATTATTTTTATAATTTTATTTGAATTAAACTCATTTGTTATATTCAATTGTATATCATCCTATTATCATTCTATTATAGTAAAAATAAATAAGTTAATATATTATAAGCTTATAAATTTATATGGTAATACAATATCTCTTTACATTTGATACCTATATTAAAAACTGACAACTTTTTATTTATTTATTACCAAAATTAACTGACAACTTTAACCCAAAAAATATAATAAACTGATAACAACCGACTCAGAGTGAGAGCGAGCATATTTCGAAAGAAAAAAAAAAGTTTTTATAATGAAAAAACTTTTTCGTGAATCTAATTTATGAATGATATAAATTTTTTTACATTAATTATCTTACATAAATATATATTTAAAAATAAAAAATCTTATATATGTATTATTAAAATTATAAAACTACACCATATAATCATAAAATTAGCTCATATATATATATCATAATTTATTTTAATTTTTATATTAAATCTCTTAAATATTATCATCATCTTAAATTTTAACTTTATATTTAATAAATAATTAATATATCACTTAATATATATTAAAATTTAATATATACATAACTTAATATATATTTATTAAAATATGAAAAAAAAATTATATGAACCAAACTTATAAATAATATACAAAATCAATACATATATTACTTTATAAAAATACATTTACTTACATGAAAAATAATAAAAAGACATAAATTTGTATTAATTTTTGTACTTATTTCAATTATATTACAACAGTCAACAGGTGATAAATTTAAAAAAAAAATGATTTAATTTTTAGATAACTTTATCACTTGTCATATTATAATTAATATAAATATAAAATAAATATAAATTTATATTATCAAAACATTCTACTTAATTTTAGAAAGCTAGGCACCAAATATTTTATAATTATTTAATTTAAGTAATTTAATCTTGTAATTATTACATTAGTATCAAAAATCTCATAATTTTTAAAAAATATCATAGTAATTTTATTATTATGTATAAATAAAATATTTTAGTCATGTAATTTTTGAATTAAGCACCTATAGTTCAATTATTTATGAAAGTTAGATACTATAATTCTTAATTTTAATACTTTTGTTAAATTAAAAGTGATTATTTTTAAAAAAATTATATGACTAAAATTACTTATTTTTTATGATAACAAAAATTAAAGTATTTTTTTTTTTTTTTAAATTACAGAGCATCTAATCAATTTAATAATTATAAAATTAATATATTTATTTAATAAAAATTATAAAATTATAAAATTATAAATTTTTTTCCCTTTATTTATATATAAATATTAATAATATCGTTTTAAAATTATTAAAATACATCGATACTTGCACAAAAATTTTCGCTCAAAATCTCCTGACAATTACATATCACAAATCTTAAATCACATGCTCATTACCCTCGTTTACCGAGCGCCCATATCTCCACAGCAACAGCGTTGCGTGTCATTGACACAAGCAAACACACTGTCTCAATTCATCTGCTCTCACCCTCCCCTAAGACTCAGGCCTTATCTCTCTTCGATAATGGCTCTGCTTCAAAACCCTAGCAATGGCGGAACAAAATCCTCAGAACAAGACCATTTACGTCTCAGCAATGGTTGTTTTACCGAAGACGATGCAAACACGCACTGTTTCAGCGAAGATTTTGACTCTACTTGCTCTACTCCATACGTCAGCGCACCGTCTAGCCCTGGACGCGGTCCATTAACAACTAGCTACTTCTACAGTGCTCCGGCGAGCCCCATGCACTTTGTTTTGTCGTCCGCTCCTTCTGCCTCGTACTCATCTTCTTCGGACTCGGCGTTCCCTGAAGCTACTTCTTTTGAGTTCGAGTTCTCGTCGCGTTTGTCGCCTAGTAATTCAGTTATCTCTGCAGATGAGCTATTTTTGAACGGTCAGATTAGGCCAATGAAGCTCTCGTCTCACTTGCAGAGGCCTCAGGCCTTAGCTCCGTTGTTGGATCTGGATGTTGAGGAAGGCGATGAGTCAGAAATGGGGACATGCGAAGAGTCTATGACTAGAGGCAGAGATCTAAAACTACGAAGTAGATCCTTGCACCGGAAAGCCAGATCACTCTCACCATTAAGGAACTCGGATCTTCAGTGGCTCGAAGATGAACAATGCAAAGAAGACAAAGTTATAGAGACAGACAAGAACATTCCGGATGTAAATGAGTTAGAAGGCAAGCAAAGTGAAACGATATCTACTGAAGAAACGACGCCGCCTTCAAGGTCTTCCTCTTCTGGAAGGAACTCTAAGAAGTGGATATTCTTGAAGGACCTTTTATATAGGAGCAAAAGTGAAGGTAGGGCAAATACTAAGGAAAAATTTTGGTCCATTTCTTTCTCTCCGTACAAAGAGAAGGAAAAGCCTTTTCATCCTCAGCAAACGAATTTAGATCGTAAGAACAAGCTACAGAAAAAGAAAGAAAAGCAAACTAAGCAAGTTCCAGCCACCAAAATTGTTTCTGAAAAACCTGTTAATGGTGTAGCAAAACGGAAAGTGAAAAAGTCGGCACATGAGTTGCACTACACGACTAATAGGGCTCAGGCGGAGGAACTGAGGAAGAAGACATTCTTGCCATACAGACAGGGCCTACTTGGGTGCTTGGGTTTCAGTTCAAAAGGATACGGTGCGCTTAATGGCCTCACCAGGGTTTTGAACGTGGTCTCCTCCAGGTAGACAAGTAAGGGATTGTTAAATTAATTAAGGCCTCTGTATTATCTTTTACATGCAAGGTTAATTTTAACATACCCCTCTGTATTTACATCATCTAGTTATTTGTATCCTACTGCGTTTTAGGATCTGAAATTATGATTATGATTGTACAGTGAATAGGCTTTGTATATCACCCTTTGGTGATTGATGGGAAATGTTGGGTTGCATGTGTTCTAATTCTCAATGCCTTTGTAGCTTTTAATTATGGTGCTACCTACTACTATTTTATTGTCTCTTTTGTCGTATTTCTATTATTGAGGTAGCTGGTTTAGTATAATTGGTGTTCTGTCATGTCTAATGTTTTATTAAGATAAATAAATATTTGGATATGAAGATTCACCACCTGTTTTACTTGTTGGATTACATGATTGATTAAACAGATCTTCATATGCTACTTTAGAAAGCTCTGTTTCGATAAAAACAGTTTATCTTTTCACAAGCTAGTGTGCGATTTATAACTGAGAATTGGGTTGTTATGTGGGTCATGAGTCATGAGTGACATTCCTTGCTCTTTCCTGGTGTGGACCACAAGTTATCACTTATTTGTCTATATTTCTTTCAATCTTTTTATGATATGAACACTTGATACTAATTGTTTAATGGGTTGGGAGTATGAGATTTTGTTCACTTCGATATGAATGTTTGCATGTTATCGTGAAAGTGATGGTCCTCTCAGACCCCACAGACTCTTTGCAAGTTTCCAAATTATGTATTTACAGAATCACATGGGATGTTATAATTAGGTGATCGATGAGCTGTTAGGGTCTTAAAAGTTTTGTGTCATTACTGTAACTAGTTTCAAAACTTTTGATTTCTTTTGCCCTCTTCAATATATTACTATGTATAACTATATACCAATTATATAGTGCCAAATCACTTGCGATTTATCGCGTTGGTGATTTCCTAGGCAACGGGTATTGCATATTTGTATCCTTGTTATTTTTATTAGTTTTGTACAGTGGTATCAAAGAGGCTAGGTTGTGCTGTGTTGTCAAATTAGCTTGCTGGGTCGATCTGTGGCCCTTAGTTTGCCGGCCCGTGGACAATGTATGGGTCGTGCTTAACAGGTCCTCTTTATTTTATTTATTTAGTTGAAAATTATTTATAATACTTTAAAAGTTAACGATGGGAGTTGAATTATCAACTTCTTGGATAGATAGTTATGAACCTCTATTTTGCCCATTGATTGGTCGTGTCGTGCCGTACTATGTTGAATATTTGGTAGTTTGTGTCGTACCTGCTCGGTGGGCCAACGGATCTAGTGTTTGACGGGTTGTATCGTGCTGTGTTTTTTCGTTTGACATCTCTAATTTTGTAGCTAGTTTCAGCCAAGGATTGAAAAATCCGCATTATTGTTGACATTGTTACTGTCATTTTTTTTTGCATATGCAAATATTGAAACATGATTTTCTTATCTTTTGATTAGAACGTTGAGAAAATGTTGCGATATTGTCTAAAAATATCTTCTTCTTCTTTTTTTTTTTTTTTCCAAATACCATGGATATTATGGATATTGTTGTGAAATTATTGATAAAATGTCTATAATTTTTTTTTTTTTTTTTTCAATAGCTCTTCAAAATTTTAAATTCATAGTTTTATTTTTAATCAAAACATTATTTAAATTTGAGATAATATTTTATTTTTATACACACTTTTTATCTTCACATTTATTTCACTAATTTTTATTTTATTATTATTTAAATTTTATTATTTACGATCAAAGTTTATTCATATATAATAATTGGTTAAATTATATCATTGATTTTTAAATTTTAACTAAATTTAAACTAAGTTTTCAAATTTTTAATTTTATAATTTAGTTAAACTTTTAAAATTTTAACTATGAGTTTTTAAATTTTTAAATCTTATAATTTAGTTCTTAAATTTTTTTAAAATTTAAATATAAGTTATATATTTTTGATTCAAATATGTATTTTAATACTCAATATTGGACTTATGTGTGTATTTTTAAAATTTTTGAGAATAAATTATAGAATTTAAAATTCTAGAGGTTTATGTATAAAATTTTAAATATTAAAAAATTAAATTATAAAATTTAGAAGTTTGGGTACTTTAGTATGAATTTAGTTATGTTTGGAGATTAATACAATAGTTAAGCATAAAAATATTATAATTGTAATATAAATAATTATTTTTGAGTTTAATTAGTTGTGATGTATTGATTAATTAATTAATTAATTTTTTATTAAAAAAATATCATATTTATTAATTAATAAATAAATATAAGTAATTAATTATTTTAATATTTTATGTAATTTTATAAATAAATGTTATCATTTTCATAGAGTTTTTATAATTTTAATGAAAATTTTCATCAATAAAGATAATATTTTTGACAATCATATAAATTTTTAAGTCTCATTATTTTAATTATTATTTTTATTTTTAATAATTATATAAAATTTAAGTTTTATAATTTTGATTGTTATTATTATTTTTTTGTTAAATAATTAATAGTATTATCAACGAGATTGGGTGCGGTTGGATTGTCATGTCCATCCCATGTAAAATATTGGTGGGTGTGGGATGAGGATTTTCATCAGAGTTAAAAAAAAATTATGGGTCGTGGGTTTTTTACTGATAAGAAATTTAAATTTATTTAAAATTTATATTTTTAAAATTAATTAATTTTTTAATATAAATTAAAAATTTTTATATTTATCACTAATAAATATTATATTTTGAATATATATTATTATATTATTTATTTTGTTTTATTGTTAACTAGTTAAAATAAAATTTATTTTTAATGAAAAAATTTTAATTTATAAAAAAATTTGTAATAAATTGTATGAAATTGAGTTTTTAAGAATGGATGGAAAAGTGATTGTGATTTTCAATCCTACATCCGGAAGACAATTTTCCAATCGAATATCTCCATCTTTAAAAAAAACAAATATGAAAAAATAATAAAAATAATATTTTTTAAAATTTGTAATGATAAAAATAATATGTTTAAATTTATATTTTTATAATTAAAAAAATAATTTATATATTATTTATCTTTAAATATCTATTATATTGAAATTAAACGATAATAATTTAGGTATATTTAAGATTATATATTTAAAATTAAATGTTAAATATTATTATAATATTAATTTTATTTTCATATATTTTAAAAAATCATTTTAATAATTTGTCGATAAATATTTCCTATAGTTAATTTCCCAGCCGAAAATATTGTCAGCACTAATTGATGTTAAGTGTCAATCGTTTTTCTCTTTTAAGTTGGGAAACTAGATGTAGAATTTCTACATGTCATGTCATTGTTCAGAATATCATAATTTAATTGTGATCTTACAATTATATCATTGTTTAAATTTTTAATTATTATATTTAATTAATAATTAATATATTATTTATTATATATGATAATAATATTATATTTTATTATCAATTTAATCAATATTTTTTTTTTCTCTTTCTAATCAATGAACTTATTACTTAGTTGTATAATATTTCAGGAAAAAAATCTATTTTTGTTTTTAAGGAAAAGACTATTCAGTTGATATTTAGAAAATTGACAATATTAATGAGATTGATCTTCAAATATTTTTTCTTAATTTTATTGATTTGACGATTAACACCCCATAGCAACTTACTAGAAGCATAACATCAATGATTAAAGTTTTTATATGTCTGTTGATGTTGTATTTTGAGAGAATTATTCTAGAAGTTAGAAGAGGGCATAACATATAGGTAGATTTAAAAAATTTGAGTTTATTTCTTATAAGATAACCTACATTTTTTATATTACGATAATATAATTTTGTTTTTAGTATATTACTAAATAATTGTAACCCCCGCTAATATCGCCAAGTTTTTTTTTTTTAATAATTTTTTCGACATTACACATCTAATTTAATGTTGACAAATCAATTAACGTTTATTTTTGTTTTTAAGATTTGAAAAAGTGCTTTTGACCGGATAAAAAAATTACACAACCAATAAAAAGAATATTTTCACAAATTTATTAGGATTAAGATATTTTTTTGTGCATAATGGTCGATGATTGAAAAATATTTTTCATTATAATTTGATACATAATTGTTTTATATGTAGTGGTGAGCACATTATGCGATCAATTCGTCTAAATTGAAAAATTCGATCTATTTCGTTGAATTCAAATCAAATTAGATTTATAGGTTTTATAGTTAGATCAAATTCGAATTAACAGGTTTTATAATCTGTTATAATCAGATCCAGACCGAATTACTATTAAAATTATAAATAAATGCATATTTTAATTTTCATGTATTATATTTAAGTATTATTTATATTACAATTATATTAAATTACTATTTTAGTTTAAAAAATAAATATAAATGTTAGTTATTTTTAATAATTTAATAATGTTCAAGAATATACTTTTTACTATTTTGATTCTCTTAGTTGTGACTATAAATAAATAAATTTTATTAAAAATGTTCCAATTTAAATTTTAAATGTTAATATATAGTGTTGCCCAGCTCTAGTTATATGCATCAAGTTGTGGTATGCATTAAATGATGTGTAAGTTATTGATTGAATAGTTAAGGATGTAAAATAAAAAAGTGATTTTAATATTACTTACTAATAAAAGACCAATTAAATTATTGTATATAAATTATAATATGTATAAAATTATGATAAAAATAATTATTCTTTGATATATATATGTGTGTGTGTATGTATGTATGACACTATATAATTTAACATTGAAACACTTAACACCATTACTTAATGTGCTTTTTAGAATTGTTCTTTTAATAAATCGTTTTTCAATCAAACTAATTATACATACAATTAGAAGTGATGATTTGTATTATAGAACAATTAATCGAATTGAATCTAAATTAAAAAATACGAATAGAACAAGACTTAAATAAAATTTAGGCATGCTCAAATATTGCAAAAAAATAAGCTTGGTTGAGCTAGATTTGGGTCAACTTATTAGTTCAAAATAAAATAAAATTTAATGTGAAAACAAAAAGAAAAAGAAAAGATTAGGTTAAAATTAAAACAACATTTTATTTGTTTTAGTCTTTTCTCTTTTATAATATGTTAGTTTCTTTTTTCTTTGAAAAGTAAACTAATAAGGAATGAATAGTTATAATTTATTTATTTTATCATAATATTATATTATATTTTTATATAAAAAGATGAATTTAATTCAAACATTGCAGGCTTACAAACAATAACAAAAAACCATAGAACTTTCGTAAGAATGCCAATGATCAAATTTTCACATCCAAAATTGACAAAATTGTCGTGGCTCATTATAATATAGAAAGAGAATTTGAGCTTGCTTATGTTGCACCATGTATCTCTCTGCTTTAATGTTGGTTGCTAAAATTGATACACTAATAATTCATTAAAGATAATGATATCTTGATAATTATTTGTAAAAGTAACTATATTCAACAAAAAATGCAGTTACAAACTAAATGTCTCGTGATTACCTTCAAAATTTGAGCACACTTACAGCTCTCACTTTTTGGAAACATTTTGGTCACCGTCAAAATTAATATCTTTCATTAAATAATTATTGTAATATAATTTTAAGTGTCGATTCTAAAAAAAAAAATTAATTAAATCAATAAAAAAGCTATCACAGAATAATAAAATAAATAATTTTATAATTGAAAAAAAATTTACAAAAATTAAAAATAACAATTTTGGTAGAAAAGATAATTAATATATAAATAATAAAGCTTCGAGATTCACTTAATTATTTTGTTTTAATATTACCAATTTTTATTTATATTTACTACTCAATTGCTTATTTCACATCCTAAACAAACAATTAAAAAATTTAGAATTAAAGATCTAAAATGAAATTTAAAGTTATTTGAATTGAGAAAAAAAAATATTTTCATGGTAAAACAATTTAATTTATTCTTACCAGCAATCTAACATTAACAATATATCAAATTGACAATGTTGTAGTCAAAGATCAACTCATAAATTAAATAAACTAATTATAAACTAAAAGTTGCACATAAAAAAATATGACTGAATTTATATGAAATTGAAGAATATAATTTTTTAAATGTAGTTAAAGATGAACAATATAATTTTTTTTAAAACAAATTTGTAAATTAGAAAACACTTATAGGAATTAAAAGAAGTGAATAAAAAACAAAAAAATTACATAATTAAGCTCCTCTCATGCCTTGCTCTAAATCATTGTTGAATTCTAAAGATAAAGAATGAGAATAGAATGTAAAAATTTTATGCAAATTTTTGATGTCCAACTATTTATAGTGTTAGAATATGAAAATTTGTTGAATCATAATAATATTATACCATTTTCTCCTTAAAAATAATTTATTTGCAAAATATCTTTTGGTTATGAATTGTAGATAAATAACTTATCTTTTCACATAATAAAAAATATTTAATTTGGATATGTATACATAAAGTTATATTAAATATACTAAGAGCTGTCAACTATAAGATATTTCAAATTTTATCTTATTTTCGACATTGAAATAATCATATTTTAATATTTATGTGCAATATAAAATTATGAAAAATTGAATTATTTGTTTAAATAAATTTGAATCACTCAAATTGGATATTATAGTCAAAATTTATCTTCAAAATTTAACAGCATGTTCATGAAATCTTGGGAATAAATAATGCAGAAATCAAATTTTGATTTCTTTGACATTCTTTGGCTAATTTTTTTTGAACCTACAAGTATAAAATTATTATAATAAATATAAATTAACATTTATAAAATTAATATAAATAATAACTAATTTTAAACTGATTAAATCATAAATTTTAATTAATTTGCGTATCTAGCTATTATTACATTTCAACAAATATCTTGGCCTCAATTAAAATAACCTCAAATGAATAAGTTGATTTAAACCAAACAACCACATTACCTACAAGCTCATATATATATCAGAAGCTGTAGGACAAAATACAAGAACTAGTGCAAACATAAACCATCCATACAAATAAAACCTTATTTAAAATGAAAAGATAGAAAGAAAACGAAAACAACAAAAAACATTGAAAAGTTCAATGCCAGAGAAACAAAAACGAAGAAATTGAACTAGCATCAAGCTTAACCTTAGAGCCACACCACCCAGTGCCGAAAGAGACAAACCTTACTCTTAGCAACCATGTCCAAATGCCACAACATCATCCAATGACTTCGAGCGAAGACACTAGGAAAAAATTATAGCGATGAAGCACAAACTGTAGTAAAGAAGAGAAGCCAGCACCGAATTAGTAGTGTTGAACCCAGAAGAAACGAAGGCGTTAGCAACAGGGCTTTAACCCCACAAGCAAGACACACAAGCTGACTAACAAAACCCTAATCGAAGAAAACATGCAAAATCTAGAGATGAGGAGGATGAATTTTTCTCTCGAGACTCGCTATCTTATGTCATATTCCTTAATGTTGGTGCTTTTTGCATTCAAATTTACTAATCTTTTTGAACCACACAAAAAATCTACTTATCTTTTATTTTAATTAGTATTATGAAGTTTTATCTTTAAACTAATTAGGCATTTGTCTTTGTAATAAAACGTTACACTTTTTATTTGCTTGTATTTTGTTATTATCTTTTCAATTAGTCCAATCCTACATTTTGTTATAATAAAAGTCATATTCTCTTGTGTTATTTTATTTTATTTAAACTCTTCATTTTTAATTAATGTCAATTTATCAAAATATGTATGAAAAAATTATAATTTATTTTGAACTATATTAATTTGGGTTTGGGCTTGCCAACAAAGCATTACGCTTGTATTTTAGGTTTTAATAAAGGATAACTTTTTTTTATCAGAACTTAATGTATTTCATAATTCACATGATATAATTTAATTAACCACGTATTAGTAAGAAATTTCACAATCATTTTTTTATTTTACATTTTTAACTTTATATCTAATGAATAATTGACACATTATTTGATGAATACTATAACTTGATACTTATAACAGTATTTTTTAATGGATGGTTGCTATAAATCAATTTATATGATATAATGTTGGGAGTGGTATTACAATTACTTAATCATTTCAAATTCTTAATTTTACTTCTAATAAATAAATAATATGTCACTTAATGCATATTTTCATCCATATATACTAATATTTACTGTATGATGTAAGTTATCGGTAGGGGTGGGACTTTTTTTTTTTTCTTTCAAAAATCGACCAACTAATCCCGAGTCCAACTCCAAACTGAGCCAACATATTTTTAATTAACATTGCTTATCTAAGTAAGTCTAAAATATTTCAAAATTTACATACAATTTAATATATATATTAAAAATATTTTTAATTATATTATATAAATATATGAGATATGTTATAAAAATAAATGTCTTAGATTACTAACATATTTATTAAATGATGTGAATTTTATATAAGTGGTGCTTTGATATTGAATTAATTATAAATTATTTTAGTATTGAATTGAAAGTATGAAAAATTATTTTTTGTGCAATTTAAGTTTGAAGTTGAAAGCGAGATGGAGTATTATTCAATAGGGAGAGTTTAATTTATGAGAATGTGATTTTTTTGGATAGTAAAAAGTTTAATTTAGGTAAGGACACAAATTTTAATTTTTTGTACAAATTGTTTGTAGGATGACAAAAAAAAAAGTGTTTAGTAGGGTAAATGAATACTTATACACTTTCTACTGTATCATTTATTATTGTAATAATTTTAATGTAAAGTTGTAGATTTAAAATTGCTAAACTAACTTTTTTTAAATTAATTTTATAGGTTAATTTAAGACATATTTGATAACGATTTTGATTTATGATTAAATAAATAATTTTTTGATTTTTTTTATTCTTTTATAAAAATAACAACAAATTTATTTGATGATAATTTCTATTTAGTGATTTTTAAGAAAAAAAATAAAAAATCAACTCAAAATTGTTTAGTAATGGTTTTTATTTTTTGATTTTTTTTAAAACTTTAAAAATAAAGAAAATTTTTGGTTATTTTTTTTTATTTTATAAATTTTAAGTTTTTAATAATTTTCTTCTGATACTTAATCATACAAATATTAGAAGACTTAATTTACTTTAAAGAAAAAATATTTGATAAAAAAAAAAAAAATCATAAATCATAAATCAGATTGAAAAGTGTTCTTTTTAAAAATTTATGAATTATCATTTATTTTAAAAATAATTTCTTAAAAATATAAAAATTAAAATTAAAAATTATTATCAAATATATCTAATTAAAAAATTACTTAAAAAAATTTAAAATTAAAATTTAATGTCGTTATCAAATAAACTATTAAAAGTTATTTTTTAAGAGTTAATATATAAGTTAATATTTTGAATTTTTTTACACAATCGATAGAAAATTGATTTATAAAATTACTTTACACCCTAGTTCTCGGTTAGGGGTGATAATTTTTGACACGATTCGATAGTATGATCTGAACACGACACGATAAGAATTTTTTTTTTGTAAGAATTGATTAATAATTTTTTTATGTTCTTAAATATTTTGTTATTTCTTACTATTATAAATAAGTAACACACAAAAAATTCAAGTAAATTTTTTAATGTGTCAACTAACGACGAAAATACGATACGAATAATACGATATAAATACAAATAAATATATTATAAATACAATTAATACGATACGATAGACATACATAGTAAAATTAGATGCAGAATCCTAGCTAAGATATTTGCGGTAGCTTTTTCTGCTGTTTCACGTGGAAACGGAGCGGACCGGTTGGGCAATCTTGTTTCCATTAAGTAGAATGTGGATGTGAAACTCCTTTTGTATTCAATTTTGTATATCCAACTTGCATGAACTTGTACGGTTAATACAACAATATACCTCTAAATTATTTTCCACCCTTGGATCATGGAGTTGTGTACGAAAATGAAAATAATGAGTACCCATACCACATCTAGTGGCCCATGTTTGCTGGTGTAGGCAGCTACTACACACACAAGTTTCTCTCCTATGTGAAAAGCGCAAATAATGGAGGATATAAATGGGGATGTCGGTCTTAGAAAGAGGAAGAGAACAAGGAATTTATTTTTTCTTTTTTATTGTTAAAACTTTAAAATATTAAATTGTAATTGATTGTATCAATACATTAACATTTATTCTGAATCAATATATACTCTTTTTTTTTTTTTTTAATATTTCACATTACAAATTTGTAAAGAAAGTAGCCCTATATCAGTAGTGTCATGTGTAGCAATAATACATAAATAGTAATTTATGTTTCAAATTATAATGAAACCATAATAACTAACATTTTAAAATTAATTTTAATTTTACTTAAAAAAATTTTATATAAAACTTTAAAAATTTTGGGTAAAATCTCTCATAATTATTAAACTATCATTTATGCAATAAAATGATAATAATTATAAAAAGATCATTTTTCACAACCAACAAATTTCATATAAATTTACACATCTAAGAAAATAGCTCAAGACCAAATATAACTACATTCTATAAGATACATACTATACACTACATAAGACTTTTTGGCCTATAATTACTAGTTGGTGAAGTGTGTTTGCACGTGTTATATATTATTTATGAAGCTAAATGGTGATGTGGTTATAAGAGGTGAACACTTTTTAAATAATATGATGCATTTTGGGATTACACCAAAAACAAAACTGTGAAGGCTTGCCGAACTGATAGGTCAGGATCGTTGAATTATTGAACTTGTAATTATGATCAAAAGTAGACAATCTTGTGCCAAATGGTGTGGGTTTCGTCCTCTGCTCTAAGCAAAGAGATTGATGCTTTTGCATCCATAGTTCAAAACACAACAACAAAATATATTATACAATGTGGCAAAAAGATAAAAATAATTTAGACAATACAATAAAAGATAAATATTAAGTCTTCAAATTTATGTAATGTGGCATCAAAATTTATTATCTTATGATTATGTAAAAGATTCTCATGCCTTTTAGTCTTTGGAAAAGAATCATATAATATTTATTATTATTTTATTACAAAAAATTAGTCATGAAATTAGAGAAATTTTATCAATTTTTTTTTATGTAAGTTAATCAATTATAATTTTGATATAAGTAATAATTACTCAAGAAAATAACTCAATGAGTTATTTACGATTTATTAAAATGCATCTTATGCATATAAAGTTAAAAATATAAGATAAATAAATTATTATAATTTTTTTATTAAAAAATTAATTAAATTATATTATATAAATTAATACATGTATTAAAATATCTTTTAGTAATACATGTCTTAAATGTAATGAATTGTAACTTGAAAGTTGATTAACACCTACCATCAGTCATGACGATGGACGACAATAGTTCTCATTTATCGAAGACGAAAGTAAAAGAAATAACCGTACAAATGCTGACAGTTGCGCACTAAAAGAATGCCACTTTGTTCAAGGTTTTTTTTATAAATTTATTTTCAAGGATAAATTATTGATGTTGATTTTTGCGAAGATTTTGTATTTGAATTTGTGTGTTGTATGTGTATATATATATATTTTTAATTGTGTGTTGTGCATTATTTGTTGTTGAATAATACGAGAGATGTTTTTTCTACAAAGAATAACTTTTTTAATCAATTTAATATATATTATAATTTAAATAATATAAATAATTAACATATTGTTAGTAAAAAATTAAATAATTAATTTTTAATTTTATAATTTAATACATGTAATATTTTTTTTTTTACAAAACGAGAACTAGTCAACAATATAAGATTACTTTTAAATATTAAAAATTATTAATGTGGGTATAGAAAATTACAAAAATAATATAATTTTAAATATAAATTTATAGGTAAAATTTTAAAATTTTAAGAGTTAAATTATAAAAATTAAAAATAGAGATTTATGTGTAAAGGGATTATTAATGTAGTAATTAAGCCTTCTAAAAAATGGAAAAGAAGAATTGGATTAGAGTTTAGACCATGAATTTATGGACCAAAATATCCAATAGGCTTTCCTAATGTAGGCTGCTCCAGTGATTCAACAGTGATCATTTTCTTGTTTAATGGGCCTTTTGCAGTGTAATCAGATTCAAAAACACATCAAAGGTGTCTTCTTCGTTCAACGGTAGCTCGTCGCCTCGTTCATGGTACTGGTCCTTATAGTGGACACTACAAAAACAAACCATCTTCTTCGTATCACTATGTCTATGCTTTAGTTTAGTGACGGCCCACACAAAAAAAAGTTTCTCGATGCTTCGCGATATACGTACACATACGTAGTACATACATACTCAGATTTGTACTCATACAGTCATACTCTTCGAAATAATTACCTGCTTTTTGTTTTTTATACCACTTAGGGGTTCAAAATAGAAGAACAACTATGTCACATCTCTGTTCGAACTCCGAAATTTTCTGAAACTTTTTTTTTCTTTCTTCTTCCCCATTTCGCATGCCCTAATGTTTTTTGTTTGTTTGTTTGTAATATTGTTCAATTTAGTTAAAAACGAATTGACATTGAAATTTGTTGGAGTGTTGAATCATAAATGGGTCCAGAACCGAATCCGGCAGTAACATCCTCATCGACGTCGACGTCGTCGTCTCCGAGTGGAAAGCGGGGCAGAGATCCTGAAGATGAAGTTTACGTCGACAATTTGCATTCTCATAAGCGTTACCTCAGCGAGGTTTTTCTTTGCTCGTCCTTTTATTTCTATTCATTATGTTTCTCTTATATTCCTATTTGTTTTTCGAATGAATACTAGTCCAGCAAAAAAAATTTTTTTTGATGATGAATCGATATATGTAATACCTGATTGGTTCAATGTGTTTGTTAGCTATCCAAACAATCTGTGTTTTTCTTCTTTGTATGTGTCATTTTTCTGCTCGTGTCCCATATTTTCGTTCGATTTACTTTCCTTTACAAAATTTACGAGGCTTATGTTGCTGAATTTATCAAGTCTTTCTTTTGGTTGAGGTAGTTGTGTATTGCTGTTAAAATGCTTTCAATTCCTCAGACCATCACTGAACCACTTTTCATGTAGATAATGGCATCTAGTTTGAACGGATTGACAGTTGGAGACCCACTTCCAGAAAGTCTAATGGAATCTTCAGCAAGATCGGAAGGATTGTATATAAGGTAAATTCTTATTTGGAACTCTCGCTTGTATTGGTACGACACCTTTGTGATTCTACTTTGAATAACTTTGTCATAAACAAGAGAAATTGATCGGTTGATAAATTTTTGTATAGTTACATTGTCAAATTTTGGTCATTCAACTCATTGGTGATATCTCTCTCATAAATAGTTATAATTGCTGTTCTTGCGTACATAGCCAAACAATGAGTGTCCTATTCTATTGATTAGTGCTACACTAATACATCTCAACGTTGAGTATTGTATTGGATCATTGGATGAAATATTGAGGAAGTGAGATTTTGAAATAAATGTAGGACTACTTGATAAGATGGGGCAAATTATATTGCGAAAGGAGAATTGATGCATATTTCAATTTACTATAAAAATCAATTTTCTATTCTATGAGACTATGATTTGGCCTCAATAAGTATTTTCTACAACAGGTCAGGAAGTCCTCCTCGTACATTAAAAAGCATGCATAATTATTTTCCTGGCATCTTAGTTTTGAAGTTTTAGGGCAAAGCTGATGTTAGCGGGGAATCTGCTCCTCCTGAATTTGGTTAGAGTTTATATTACTATAGGTTTTGACTGAAGAAGTGGGTTTCTCTGTTTTGTGCTAGTGTCTTCAAAGTTCAAACTAGCCTTTGGACAAGCTTCCCGAAAATCTTAAACACATGTAACAAAATCAACTAAAGACATGAAAAATTAGACCGACGACTCTGCATTTGAGTGGAAACTTATATTTATCATAATCTTGAAATTAGTACAGAGTTGTACTTATATGCGTCTGCGTTCAAAAACCTTGTTGGAGAAGATGCTTCTTTATAACAATGATGGAAGTTATATTCAAAAACTTGATTTTGCTTTGTCATATAGAGCTTTTTTTTATTCTTCATTTACTTGTGTTTTCCAAACTTCCCCTCCAGAGAGGAGATGTCCTGGCAATATTCACCAATGTCCGAGGACTCAGATGACTCTCGATTTTGTGACATGCCAATCAATACTAACACATCCCAACCAGATAGCTCCCCCTCTAGTCCAGTTTCTCCATACAGGTACCAAAGACCACTGAGTGCGTTTTGCTCAGGTCCTTCATCTAGTTCATATCCTTCACAATGCTGCTCTGTTGCCACAGTCAGTAGCTCACAGCCTCGACAGCGAGGGTCAGATTCAGAGGGGAGGTTTCCATCATCTCCTAGTGATATTTGTCACTCAGCTGACTTAAGGAGAGCAGCTCTTCTGCGCTCTGTGCAGATGAGAACTCAGCCAGCTGGTCCATCGACTCTTGAATTGTCATTTGTTTCAGGGCAAGAGCCTGTACATAATTTGGAAGCTGAAGAGCGAACATGCTCATATTTGAAGTCTGTAGTTGATGAAAGGGACTATCAAATTGAGGAGTGTTCTTCTATGGGTATCTCTGGACCTGAATGTAACAGAGAAAAGTCATGCAGGGCACTGGATATGAATGTAAAGGAGGATGATTCTAGTGAAAATGGTGAGGAATTATAGCCTATTTCTATACCTGCTTTCTATGTTGACCCTATTGGGTTGATATAATTTGTTTTTTTTTTCCTTTTCAATTCAAGTGATTGTTCATGGTTAATTACAACTCTCCTCAGAGATTCTACTTTACATCCATAATCCATTTCTGAGTTGAGCTTTTGAGGTCTCCGATTATAGTGTATGGGAAGAATGCCCAGATTAGGAAGCGCATGTTTCTGCTCTCCACCAGAAACAAGATTTATTAGTTTATCCATTTCTTGTTGGAAGGGGAAGCTTTTCTATAGTTACATGTTTGGAATTTAGTAATCTGTATTTTCCATTTCTGTATTATTGACAACAAATGGACGTGTACGATGATACTATGGGAGTTTCCGCCGGAAGTTTTAAAGCATCTGAATATACCTCCAAATAGGTTATAAATCAAGTATTTATTTAATCCTCGAGGTCATAGAATATCAAAACTGACTCCAATATGTGTGGTGGAAAAAAAATCAATCGTTCCATGAATCTAAATTGTTTGTTATGTGTTTGATTATGTTTTTAATTTTTAATTTTTGATTTTTTTTAGTGAATATTTTTTAGATATTAGGGTACAAATTTGGACTTTTATATACTTATAGTTATAATTATTGAACTTTTGATGCCTTTAACTTTTTATGAATTTAGAAAGTTTTTCAAAATTTTTAAAAATAAAAAGGTTTTTGAAATTTCTAAAATTGGAAATTTTTCTCAATTTTCTAAAATTATAAAATTCTCCAAAAAAATTTATACGTAGAATGTTTTCAAAAATTTTGAAAAATATAAAACTTTCAAAGTTTTAAATATATAAGGTTTTCCAAAGCTTCCAAATATTGATAGCTTTCTAATATTTGTGAAGATAAAACATTTTACTAATTTTTTAAAAGTAGAAAGTTTTCAAACATTATAAAATTAAAAAGTTTTTCGGAAATTTGAAAATTAGGATGTTTTTCAAAATCTTCAAAAATATAAAGTTTTTAACAAATTTTAAATTTTTGAGAAAATAATAAAACTAGTACCCTTAAACTTGTAATAACAAAACTAACATTCTTTGTGTTTCAAATTTATTTTATTACTATAAGTTTTAGGGGTGTTATTTTTGGTAATTCCCTAAATTTTTTTTCTAAAATAGAAAATTTTCTAATTTTCTATAAATAGAAAGTTTTTCAAAATTTATAAAAATAAAAGTCATTCAATTTTTCTAAAAATAAAAATTCATTCAAACTTACTAAACATATAAAATCTTCCAAAACTTCTATAAAAAAAAAAAAAAAAAAAAGGTCTACCAAAATTTTTAAAAATAACAAATTTTTGAAAATTTTTCAAACATAGAAAGTGTTACAATTTTTCTAAAAGTAGAAAAGTTTTCAATTTTATTAGAATAACAAGTTTTCTAAAATTTATAAAATAAAAAGTTTTTCAATTTTCTAAATATAGAAGTTTTTCAAAATTTCTAAATATAGAAGTTTTTTCAAAATTTTTAAATATAGAAAGTTTTTCAAAATTTTTAAATATAAATTTTTTCAAAATTTTAAAATATAATTTTTAGGATGTTTTTCAAAATCTTCAAAAATAGAAAGTTTATCAAAATTTATGAAAATAGAAGTCATCCAAATTTTCTAAAAATAAAAATTCATTCAAACTTGCTAAAATATAAAGTCTTTCAAAACTTCAAAAAAAAAAAAAAAAAAAAAAAAAGCCTACCAAAATTTTTAAGAATTGAAATTTTTTCAAAAATAGAAAGTGTTACAAGTTTTCTAAAAGTAGAAAAGTTTTCAATTTTATTAAGAATAACAAGTTTTCTAAAATTTCTAAAATAAAAAGTTTTTCAATTTTCTAAATATAAAAGTTTCTTCAAAATTTTTAAATATAGAAACTTTTTCAAAATTTTAAAAAATAAATTTTTTTCAAAATTTTAAAATATAATTTTTAGGATGTTTTTCAAAATCTTCAAAAATAGAAAGTTTTTAAAAAAATTTAAATTTTTTTCTAAAATAGAAATTTTCAAATTTTCTATAAATAGAAAGTTTTTCAAAAGTTATTAAAATAGAAGTCATCCAAATTTTTTAAAAATAAAAATTCATTCAAACTTACTAAAAATATAAAGTCTTCTAAAACTTAAAAAAAAAAAAAAAAAAACCTACCAAAATTTTTAAAAATAGAAAAATTTTGAAAAATTTTCAAAAATAGAAAGTGTTACAAGTTTTCTAAAAGTAAAAAAGTTTTCAATTTTATTAAGAATAATAAGTTTTCCAAAATTTATAAAATTGAAAGTTTTCTAAAATTATTAAAATAGAAAGTTTTTCAAAATTACTAAAAATAATTTTTTTTTCAATTTTCTAAATATAGAAGTTTTTTCAAAATTTCAAAATATAAAAAGTTTTTCAAATTTCTAAAAATATAAAGTTTTTCAAAATTTAAAAATATAATTTTTTTTTTCAAATTTCATAAAAATATATAGTTTTGAAAATTTCAAAAAAATAAAGTCATAAAAAATTTCAAAAAATATAAATTATGTCAAAATTACTAAAAAATAAAGTCTTTCAAAACTTCTAAAAATAGAAAGTCTTACAAAAATTTTAAAATTAGAAATTATTCCAAAATTTTCAAATAAAGAAATTTTCCAAAAACTTCTAAAAATAGAGTTCCAAATATTTTTAAAATAAAAAGTGTTACATAATTTTTCAAAATAGAAAATCTTAAAAAATTTCTATAAAAAAAGTTATCCAAAATTTTTAAATGTAAAAAGTATTCCAAGAGTTTCCAAAAATACTAAAAGAAGAAATTATTTTAAATATCTAAAAATGGAAAGTATCCTTTTTTTTTTAAATTAAAAGTTTCCCAAATTTCTAAAAATGGAAAACTTTCAAAAATATCTAAAAATGAAAAGTTTTCAAAAGTTTTTTAAAATTTTAGAATTTTTTAAAATGGAAAGTTTCTCAAAATTTTAAAAAATATAAAATTTTTTAAAATAGAAAGTTTTTGAAGGTTTTCAAATATTGAAAATATCGAAAGTTTTCCAACATTTCTATAAAAAGAAAGTTTCTAAATTTTTTTAAAATATAAAATTTTCAAAGTTTTAAATATATAGATTTTCCAAAATTGATAAATATAGAAATTTTTTCAAAATTTCTAGCAATAGAGAATTTTCCAATATTTATAAAAATAATTTTTTTTTCAAAATTTATAAAGTAGAAATTTTTTCAAATTTTCTAAAAATTGAAATTTTTTAAAATATCTAAAATTTGAAAGTTTTCTAAAATTTCTAAAAATCGAAAATTTCCAAAATTCATAATTTTTTTTATAGAAATTTTAGAAAACTTTTTATTTTTAGAAATTTATGAAAACTTTATATATAGTGAAATATTTGAAAACTTTATAATTTCAATATTTTGGAAATTTATATATTAAAATTTTTGGTAATGATGTTTTTAGAAATTTAAAAAAATTTCTATTTTTTTAAATTTTTGTATATTTTTTTAAGTTTTGAAATATTTGAAAAACTTCTATGTTTCAAAATTTATATAAATTTTTATTTTTTTAGAAATTTTGTAAAGCTTTATTTTTAAAGAAAATTTTAAAATTTTTCTATTTTTGGAAAATTTTAGAAAATATTTCTTTCTTTGGATACTTTGATAAACATTCTATTTTCGAAACTTTGAAATTTTTTATATTTTTGGAAACTTTGAAATATTTTCTATTTTGAAAAATTTGGATAACTTTTTATGTTTAGAAACTTTGAAAAAGTTTATGTTTTTGGAAAATTTAGAAATTTATTTATTTTTAAAAACTTTAAAAAAACTTTTTATTTTTAGAAAATTTGAAAAACATTCTATTCTTAGAACCTTAGAAAATTTTATATTTTTGGAAACATTGGAATACTTTATATTTTGAAAATTTTGAAAAATTTTATGTTTTTAGAAAATTTAGAAAACTTTTTATTTTTAGAAATTTAGAAAAACATTCGATTTTTAAAAATTTAGAAAACTTTATATTTCATTTTTGAAAAACTTTCTATGTTTAGAAATTTTAAAAAACTTCATATTTTTGAAAACATTGGAAAACTTTCAATTTTTGAAAACATTGGAAAACTTTCAATTTTTTGAAATATTGAAAAACTTTCTATTTTTGAAAACTTTGATGTACTTTTTATTTATAGAAAAAATAAAAAACTCTTTTTTTGAAAATTTTGTAAAATTTTCTATTTTTAGAAACTTTGGAAAACATTCTATTTTTAAAAATTTTGAAAAAACTTCATATTTTTAGAAACTTTAAAAAATTTTCTATTTTTAGAATTTTGGAAAAAAGTTTAATTTTTTGAAATTTAATTTATTAGTTTTTTATTTTTTGAAACTTTGGAAAGCTTTTTTATTTTTAGAAACTATGAAAAACTTTCTATTTTTGAAAACTTTAAAAAACTTTATATTTTTAGAAATTTTGGAAAACCTTTTTCTTTTTTAAATTCAAAAAGCTCTAATTATGATATTTGGATACTTTATACATTAATAATTTAGATGAAGTCTAGTTTTAGAAATTTTAGAAAAGTTTCAAATTTAGAATGAATTATATTATTGAAAATGTAGAAAATTTTTAAATTTAAAATTTTTGAAAGTTTATATTTTATAAATTTTGAAATATTTTTAAATCTTTGTTTATTTTTAAAGCTTTTTATTTTAGAAGATTTAGAAATTTTTGAAACTATTAAATTAATGGAATTTAAAAAATGTCTAATTTTAGAAATAATTTTTTTTTAAATTTTGAAATCTTTATATTTGAAAATTTAATAATATTTAGTTTATTAGAAAATTTTGAAATCTATGTAAATTAAAATTTTTGGAAAACTTTCGACTGTTGGAAATTCATTTAAACTTTCTATTTTTGAAATTGGTGGAACATTTTCTAATTTCAAAATTTTGGTATGTTTCAATATTTGAAATTTTAAAAATTTTATAATTTAAAATTTGTAAAATTTACATATTAAAAATTTAGGAATGGAAAAAATTTTATTTTAGAAAATACGGGCAAAAAATTTCTAATTTTAAAATTTTGGAAAACTTACATTAAAATTTTAGTAAAATTTTCTAATTTGTAAAAGTTGAAAATTTTTGAGAAAGTCGATACTTGGTAAACTATCAAGTCTATTTGATACAGACACATAAGGATTCGCTCCTCTCGTACATACCGCAAAAACAAAAATAAATAGCAGATGGCTTGTAATCATAGGTATAAAGTAAGTCAGATAATAGAAATAAAATAATGCAATAATGCTTTCCAATCACAGTATAATCTTAATATGTTGGTAAATATGTTGAAGATGTCGCAATTATATTAATTCATACAACAGATTAATCAAACACAATAATATAACGTGGTAAATTCACTTTGGTGCCAATCTTAAGTGGTAATATTCAAGAGTTGCTTAAGGCTGGTACACAACTGCCAAATTCATTAAAGAAGTGAACAATTTTACAGACTCGATAAAGATAAACGTTAATACCTCTATTAGTTAGATATCATCCATTCTAACTTCATAGGCTGCTCTCGTTAGCTGTCTCCAAGCTACTTTGAAAAACATCGAATCTAGCTTACTTTCAAAGCCACGCTACCATGTAATAAATACTAATACATGCAATCAGTATTCGTGAAAACTAAACATATATAGTAATCCCAACAAAAGATTCTAATAGTTGTTACACCAACAAGGGTACTTCTTTGTATATAGCATAAGTTGTTTTTTCTAGTTGCCTTTAATCACCACATGTGTGCCTGATACAACTTTCAAGACTCTATCTCTCAATCAATGTAAGACCTTTTGATTCTGAGAGTCCCAATGATATAAGAATCTTCTTCAAACTTGAAATATACTGAACATATGTTAAGATTTTGGTTAAGCTATTATGAGTTTTCAAATGGATTGTATCTAGCTCTATTATTTTACAAGGATTATCATTACCCATGTAAACAACTCTAACATCAAGCTCTTTGAAGCTTGAAAACCACTCCTTATTGTGTCATATATGGTAGGTGTAACTCAATTTCCAAATCCACTCATCAATATGATATGTCAAATACATGCTAACTAAGGAATAATCTGACTCATCGTCTTCTTTATCAATTGAGCAAGCATTGAAAGTTTCCTTGCCCTAATTTCTCTTTTGCAACTTAGGACAATTATTTTTTCAATGTATCTTTTCTTGATAAAATGCACATTCATTTTTGGCTAGTCTTGCTTCGGACTATGACTTGCCCTTCTTTCCAATTCCATCGCTCAAATAACAACTTCTTATTGCCAATACTTTTTTCTTTGCATCTCTATGATCCATTATATTATTCTTTATGGTTTCATAGCTATGCAAGGCTGTATAAATTTCATCAAATGAAACTTGTTCTTTCCCATGCAGCAAAGTGATACTAGGATGTTCAGAATCATCCATAAGCAAATTTAACAGCATTAAAGCCTTAACTTCATCACCAAAATGCTCGTTCAAATTGAACAAATTAGCCAACAATTTATTAAACAAATTAACATGATTGTTTAATGACGTACCTGGTATGTATGTAAACGTATAGAGTTTATTCTTCAAGAAAAGATGATTAAGTAGTCTTTTTGATATATATTTATCTTCCAATATCTTCCACAATTTCTTTTGTTGATGTCTTTTTTATAACAAAATATTTTTGGTCTTTAGTGAGAAATAACCAAATGGTACCGCATGCCTAATGATTGAGCTTTGTCTAATCTTTTTCATTCATGTCTTTAGGTTTGTCCTCAAGAGCATGGTCAAACTCTTGTTGGTACTATACATCTAGTACCTCACATTACTACATACCAAAATTATTGGTTCCAACAAATTTTTCCATCTCAAATTTTGCATTTATCACAGTAGTTCTAACTGGTGTTGATGGAGACAATGCCAATGTTGGCGCCACAATATCTAAAGACTTATACATACTTCTTTTTACTCCCAAATCTACAACAAAACAATTTGTCAAATATAGATCGAATTACTTATGATATCACTTGTTGTGCATGACCAACTCGAATACCACTCTTTAAGAAAACTTTCAGTAAAGGTTGGAGAATTACAATGAAGCTACTTAAATTTTAGTCTTTTTAGACAGAATTTTTCTAAATAGTAAATACCCAATTGAAAACAAATAAATTATGGTAACCAAACAGTAGAGAAAACAATTAACAAAGTGAAAACAAATTTTGCTTAGCTTAGTATAAGGCCTAATCTATAGGCAAGGACATATGGTTAATTCACTATTTAAATAGTATTTACAAAGTGAATACAAAAGTATCAAATACTCCAAGATCCCAATACACCCAATTTAGAAATTTCTCTCAACAAATAAGAAAAGAGCAATTACCAAATGTGTTATGTCCAATATTTTGAAGCTACCAAAATAAGCTTTTTAATTTTGCTCTTTTTCTCTCACAATTTGCAGCTCTTGAAAAACAAGCTGTTGGGATGCTCTAAACTAATGTCAAGGCTCTCTATTTAGCGAGACACAAACGATTGGTCTTGCTAAATCATGCTCTCGCTGAAAGGAGTTCTTTGATAACATTTAAGTTATATGTTGCCTATATGGTTGGTTGTGTCATGTCGTGTTAAACTAATTGACCTCATAAGTTTTACATGTTAAATACAATCAACCTTTGCATACATATTCACACTTACTTGCTAAGTATTGTAATTCAAAGTATGTGGATGAGCGACATCAACATAAATAGGAGGTTGGTCATAAATTTTCATTATAGTGAGAAATTAAAGTAATACATGGCTAATATTTTACTCTTCGCGCCCTATAGGTAAATCCATATGGTTGGAAAGCGTTGAGGGGGGCGATCTAAATTTTGTTGGGAGGGATGAGAGTGGAAAATGAACGGAGGTGAGGTTTCTTTTGTTTCATGACGATACTTCCACATAACACAATTTAATTAACTTGTTGTTAATATAAGGTTCTACAATCAATTCTTTATCTCAATTTTTAACTTTACATTCAATAAATACTCAACACGTCATTTAATACATATTATAATTATATATATATATATACACGCGCGCGCACTCTTAAGCAAGGAACATGATTTGTCCAAACTTTTCTCTTCCTTGTTTCTATCTATTAAGTAGCTTACTTATCTATATCATCTTGCTTTAAACCTTTATCTCAATTAAGCACTTTATGTCTTTACTTTTCTTATCTATTTTCCTAAAGCAGATCATAGTTTTTAGTTTACACAAAGAAACATTTATTAACTGTACGAATGAAAACTCTTTTTCTTTTTTCTTAATTATAAAATTGTATGCAACAAAATCAAGCTCAATTCAACGGAAGCTTTGGAACAAAATCAAGCTCAATTCAACGGAAGCTTTGGGTATCTACATAGAAATTCCACAATGCCTCTTTTACAATAAACCCCATTGAAAAAAAAAATGAAAGGGAAATCATGAAATAAGCAGCAGAGAATGTTGAATTATCAATAAACTGGTCCTTCACTGGTATAGCTAGAGTGAGTCTACTTGTACTGCAAATACGAGATCTGTCTTTGTAACTTCATTTGTTCATAAAACTTAGCTATGAACTCTTCAGCCTTTTCATCAATACTTTTTTTCTCTTCACAATTCCCACAAGGTTCATCTTCTTCCTCACCATGATCTCTACTTTTTAGAAAGCTCTTTCTCAAAGGTGCATTGAAGTCATTGTTGTTGTAAAGATCATCAACATCAAAATCAACCTGAGGGCTGAAACAGGGGATGTGAAAACGCATAGAAGAAGCAGCTGAACAGTTCATTTTGAGTTGGATAATAGGAGTTTTATCAAAGGAAAGCTCGCGCTCGAAGTAGTAATTTATTTTGTTGGGTGGGGTTGCATTATTAGCAAGACACTTCATGAATTTGGGAACTACCTTTAAGCTAAAAACACCACCTTTTCGAGCCCATAACAATGCCATTCTCAATATGTTCCATGCTCTACGAGCTACTACGTTACTATTTCTCTTTGCCATTTTTGTTCTTTTCAAAATAAAAAGCCAAAAGATGGAGAAAAAAAAGTCGCTTTTTGGAATTTGGGAATGAGATGCGATTTTTAAGTGGAGAGGATGAGAGGAGATGGTGGTTTTTATATGGTTTGAGAATCTTGTAATGTAATGCACGCGGTTGGGACAAAGAGCTCTCTCTCTCTCTCTCTCTCTCTCTCTCGGTTTGAAAATGTTAAAGAAAGTGAGGATGTAGGACCTCATGCTTGGGAAAGACACGGCTGTACCTGTATTGTACTCTACGCGTAAGAGATGTAATGAAGCTGGCGTTTTTGGAAGAGATTTCCCAAATTGCCCTTATTATTACAATTTTCTACAGCAGAATTAATTATCTTTTTTTTGGGAGATCGTTTGTATGAAAGTTCATGGAACTTTGGTTTCAAAATAATTGCACTTACTTGTAACTTATAAAGAACTTGGTGTTTCTATTGAAAACTGATTCAATGGTCATATTATATATGTTTATACTATTATACATATATAATTGATCATAAATCTGTCTATTTATTTATGTAAAAATTAGAGGTGACAATTTGTGCTATAGTTCGATTGACTGAATCGAATTCGAATCGAAAAACACGAATCGAATTAAATTTGGGCTTGTTTTGACCCAGTTCGAATAACCCGAAAAAATTTGAGTAAGTTAGGGCCAGCTCATTAGCTTGAAATAAAATAAAATATTAAATAAAAAATAAAAAAAATATATTAAAATTAAAATAATTTTTCGTTTCTTTCAGTACTTCTCTTTTATGACATATTAGTTATTTTTCTTCCATTTTTTTTTGAAAAATAAGCTGATAATGAATAAATAGTTATAATTTATCCATTTTGTCACAATATTATGCTACATTATTTGATATTAATGCATTTAGGCATTTAGGCATTTAGCGTTTAAATCTACCTAACTCTTTAAACAAAAAAATAATATTTATATTTAATTTAAATTAGTATTATGAAGTTTCTATTTTTAAATCAATTAAGTATTAGTTTATGAAGTAAAAATTTCAATTTTTTTTATCAACTTGTGTTATAGTATTATCTTTTTTAATTGTTCATTGTCTTGAAAATTATATATTATGTAATACTTAAAGTTTTATTCTTGTGTATATAAAAAAAGTTATGTTCTCGTGTAACATTTTAATTTACTTTAACAGTTCATTTTTTAGTAAATATATTTACTTAATCTACTCATCTCTGTTTATTTTGTTTAATAGCTAGAAGAAATTTTATTTAAATTTGAGAACTCTTTATTATAAATGTGAGTTTTCATGAAGACATGAGGCTTTTAACTTTTGCATGTATGGGGTTTAATGCATTTACTTATTGCTTAATTAATTTAGTAATTGACTTTTTGCTTTAATAATTAATTTTTTATTATATTTATATATATTTTTTATTGTTTTATGTAATGTTAATTTGAGCTTTAATTATTAAACATATTTTTTAATAAAAAAAGTCATATTAACTAAAAAAATATATATAATTAATAATTTAAATTAGTTTAGGTCAGTTTGAATTAGCTCGTGTGTGTTTGATAGGTTCGGGCTCACCTTTGCTAGCTCGAATTAAATTTAAATTGAGCTAAGATTGAACTAATTTAGGGTGGATTAATTTGGACCAACTCGAACTAACTCAATTTGCACGAATTTACATCTCAACCGAAAACCATTGATTTTTTAAGCTAGAAATTTTTTTTTTTTTTACTAAATACAAACATTGATTTTGAGTTTTGAAAGCTATATACTATTCCCTGGTAAATGGTGTTAATTAAATATATGAGTTACAAACATCTAGATCTTAAAAATTACTAAAGGTCAAAGTAAAATGTTACTGTATTAATAAAACCCCCAAGGTTTTTATCATTTCTGCAAATTTCTGTTTTTTAAATAAATTTTTGCTAATTTCTAACTAGATACTCAACTTTGTAGTGTTTTTGCTTGATTGATAAAATATATTTTTTATTTAAATAAAAATTAGCAAAATAATACTATTATATCGTCTTTGACATAAATCTTAATGTAACTAATTTTGTATTGCCATAGTTTAATTTTTTTTATTGAGTTTTTTTTAGGCACCGAATAAGTTACTTATTTATGCCTTTTCTTTTTTTTTTTTTTTGGAAAAAAAGTTATAAAAGTATTGATATTATGTAAAAATATGCATTTTAGTTTAAATCTTCATTCATTCTTTCATGCTTACACTGCCTCGCTTTCTTCTGGTTAGACAGTAAGGATAAAAAATGGGCAATCACTCGTTATTGTACGAATTAAAGTGCCTGATTTTTTTAATAATTAAAATATTAAATATACTTAATTTTTATAATAACAAAACTCTTATCTAATAATTATGAAATTTTTATATCAATTTTTTTTTAAAAATTACCAAAAATAACACCCTAAAACTTATAGTAACAAAAGTAACACCCCAATAATATTGGATGTTCAATATTCAATATTGAACGTAAAATATTGAACGTTCAATATTAAATGAGTCTAAATTATCGTCGTTTAATTCTAATTGGATGGATATTCAAAGAAAAATGACATATTAGTTATTTTTTTAATTATAAAAATATAAAAGAGTGCTAATTTTGTTATTAAAAGTTTTAAAGGATGTTAGTTTTGTTATTCTCTTAATTTTTTTTTAAAAGGGGGTCCATTTATTTTATGCTCCTCTTTCCCGTTTCCATTTGTTGCGTCATTCATCGAACAAATTAAAACACCTCACGAGAAAGAGCGATGGCGCATTCCTAGAAGTAATACATTAACTTGTAAACTATACAAAATAGAGTTAAGTGACGAAGGCCTGGCGTCGTTTTAGGGCATGTTATACGATGAGACGACAGATGCGATCTAACATAGACTCAACGCTTCTTTACCTTTTTTAGTTTGTTTTTTTATCATTTTTATTTATCTTCTTCCTATAAACGCCTCAGTTATTAAATTAATTTTTACTTTTAACTTTTTTTAATAAAAAATATATATTTTTATTTTCTTATAACGTTTAAAAAATATGTATTTATTTATATTTTAAAAAAAATAAACATATATATATATTTTTAAAGGGTTAAAAACAAAAATTTAAAAATGTTATATCATGCAACTAAATTTAATTTTTTTTTTTTTTTATAACTCATTGGTTTATTTTATTTTATTTTATTATTATTTTAAAATTTAAATCAACGTAAGGCGTTTATATGTGTCCTTATTTGCAAACTAAACACAAATAATTGCTTATGGAAAGTTTAGTCGCTTTAAAATATCATTTTTAGTTAAAGTTTGCCTTTTCTTATTTTATATTTTCTTATTCATCTAAAGAAAGAGAATCCAAAGCATTATAGACATGGTCTACTAAATCCCAATATTAACTACTAAGTACTAAATGGACTCAATTATTTAAATGTTACATGAGAAAGTTTACGATCTAAGGTTTGAAGTCAATTGTCTTCTCCTTCTCCATTATCTGTGAAAACAAGTACATAAATAACATGTAAGTAAAGTAGGGGTGGTATATATATATATTTAAATTGATCGAAAATGATTTCTTTTAATTAACCAAAATGAATTATTATAATAATTAATTAAATATTGTACAATATTATTATAGTTATAACTTCAACCTCAATGTTATTTTTAGTGTGAGATGAGATGACCTCTTTCAAGAAATACTTTTATTTTTTTACCTCTGCACAAATTTTAAAATCATATTTAGAAATATTTTCTTTTTCTATGTCTACATATGTTAAAAAAATAAATGTTGTAGGAGCTCCAACAACTCCGATCATGAACGGTCATTAAAGTATTAACAAATTATGTTATGTATTTAAAAAGAAATTAGATTATTTATATTATATTATAATATAAAAAGAATGTTTCACGTTAATAAACAATAATACTAATGTAGTATTTATAAATAGCACGAAGTTTAGTTTCTTTTGAGGCTATAAAATTAATATTTTAAAGTTTATGATAATAAAAATAGTACTTTTTAATATTAATTTATATTTTTTTAATTTAAAATAATAATACCATTTTTATTATTTTAGATTTTAAAAAATATTATTTTAGATAACTTCTTAAGTTTAACTGGTTTTAAGAAAACATTGCATTTTATTTTTCCTTGGAGGAAAAAATGTTGGATTAATTCATACCTGGGATATTTTCCGATACATTTAGATCATCAAAAATTGTAGTCCCATTGAGTTCCACCATCAATCGATGGAAAAGTTGTGGCCGTAGGATCGTTAATTGATGGAAAATGGGGGACCGTAAGATCATTAATATATATGTACAAAATTTTTACAACTTTCTATATTTGAAAATATATGGACACTTTCTATTTTTTGTAAATATATGAAAAGTTTCTATTTTTTTGTAATTTTTAAAACTTTTAATTTTTCAAATTTATATTTTTGGAATTTTTTGAAAACTTAATATTTTTGGTAATTTTATTTTTAGAAATATATGAAAACTTTCTATTTTATAAAATATATGAAAGTTTTCTATTTTTGGAATTTAAAAAAAAAAATTCTATTTTTGATAATATTAAAAAAAATGAACCCATTTTGTTTGTGCTCCTCTTCCTTTTCCATTTGTTGACGTGTAATCATTGAACAAATTCAAACACCCCACAAGAAACAGGGATGGCTCGTTTCTAGAAGTAAGTAATATGTTAACTTGTAAACTATACAATCTAGAGTTAGGTGACGAAGGAACACAGCGTGGCGTCGTTTTAGGGCATGTTATATATACTTTGAAATGCGATCCAATATAGACTCAACGCTCCTTTACCTTTTTAGTTTTTTTTTTTCATATAGTTTATAAATAATCAGTTATTAAACTGCTTTTATTTTTATTTTTTAAATAAAAAATATATTTTAATTTTTTATAACGTTAAAAGATATATATATATATATATATATATATATAAAACGTTAAAACATATTTTTTTTTATATGTTAGGAAGAGGTTATGTCATGCAATAAAATTTTATTTTATTTTTATAATTTGTTGGCCTTTTTTAATTATTATTTTGAAATTTAAATCAACTTAAGGCGTTTACATGTGTCTCCATATTTGCAAAGTAAACACAAACAATTGCTTACGGAAAGTTTAGTCGCTTTAAAATATCATTTTTAGTTAAAGGTTTGCTTTTTTTTTTTTTTCTTATTTTATATTTTCTTATTCATCTAAAGAAAGAGAATCCAAAGCTTCATAGAAAGAGGAAGGGGATTCGAAACTGAGAGTTTATTTGTCAATTTCTTTTTCTTTTTATAAAAATTTGAGTGTCGTGAGTTCATATGTTGACATAATTAAATGAATTTAAATGTGTAATAATTTATTTATTTAAAAAAATATTAATAATACATAAATTTGAACCTAATGTTTACTCGCTTTTATCAATCCACACATCTTATATTATATGATGTGTTATAATTATTTTAAAAATTGAAGAAGTTGTTATTTTTCTAAACAATACTGATACGTGACACAACTTAAAGAATGTTGGTGCAAAATTTGTTAAAATTTATACATACTTAACATTTTTATTTAAAAAATTAAAAATAAATAGAAAAATTACAAAAAATAACATATTTAAAACTTATAATAATATAAACTAGCACCTTAATAATATTGAACTTTCAACATTAAATGAGTTTAAATTTCAGCAAATTAATTTGAACGACGTTCAAAGAAAAATGAAGTAAAAATATATGATTTGAATATAAATATGTTATTTTTATTATTATAAATTTTAAGTGGTGTTATTTTTTAAAAAAATAATAGCAGAGGTTGTTGAGTCAACTCGGGGTAAACTGCATGCTTCTTGAACCGTGTCAAGCATGCCTTTAATTTTGTCTTAATTAGTAATGTATGTAGTAAAAGGCGTGTCTCAATTTAATCAAGATTAAATAATCTTGCCACTCTATTTAGCCATTCACTAGAATGTATTAGTAGGTAGGTTAATCGTATGGCAGCATGAAGGAACCGGAACAAAAATTTTGAGGGGGCATACATAAATATGCTTATATTTAATATGCTTTGAAAAAAATTCAACATAAATAATATATTAAATATTTATTTATTTATTTTTTATGTAACATACTTATATTGATTTGAATTTTCTTTTATACCTTTTTTTCCGTATAATAGCCAATAATATAATATTATTTTCTTTCTTTTTTCTCATTTAGGAGAATTAGCTTATGAATTTAAAACAATAATGAAAATGCATGTACGGTAAAAATGTAAATTTTATGGTGAGGGGCCAAATTCCTTTTATATCACATTATTTAAATAAAAAAAATTTGGATATTATTATATGTATTAACAAAACTTGGGGGGATCATGGCCACTGTTGGCCATGCCCATGGTCCGTCAACAATGACGGACCTACACTTTAAGTTTACAGGCCTAAGCCCGGGGGCTTTCAATTTTTTTTTTTCTTCTAATTTTTATAAATATTACTAATATTTTTATAAAATTCAATATATTATTTATATTTAAAATTTTATAAATAAAATTAAATTAATACACCACTTTATAGTCATATATTTTATATAACTTTGTTCCTTTTTTGTTTTATTATTCTACTTTCTGCTGCATCAAGTTAAAATATATATATATATATTTTTTAAAAAACTATTAAAATTATCTATATTCTTTTTAAAACTAAATATTTAAATTTATACTTAAATCAATAAATATGTTTTATATACTTCTAAAAATTATAACTTTTAAAATTTTTATCCATAAATATCATATAATTATTAATTTTAATGTTATTATAAGTATAAATTTGTATATATTTAGTAATCTTCTTTCTCCATAATAATTGACCATAGTTTGATAATTTATTAAGTTTTATGTCCTAAAATATCATTAGACTTAATTTAAATAAAAAATTTAGTTTACATTTTAAAAATATATATTTTTAATGTTAATTATAAATAAATTAAGATCGAGAGTATAGAAATTTTTTTTAAAATATATATTAGCCCACCTTGAAAAAAATTCTTGGTTCCGTCCCTGTCCGTCAAGATAGATCAATGTGCTTGCTATCAAATAACACAATTAAATAATACTTTTTGTTATATTATTTACGGTATAGTGTTACAATATATAGGATATATACAAGAGCTTTACAATAAATGAAAATAAAGTTTCTAGCTTTATAAAGAATAAAAATAAAGTGTCTAAAGAATTATAGGAGATGTACTATAATTAGGAATGTTGACTATATCAATCCCCTAATTTTAGTAATTATATCAATTAATTCTTAATTCTATCACCCTTCTTCAAGTTGGTGCATGGATATCGTAAACGCCTAACTCACATAAAAAATCATCAAAAACATTGTTGGCCATGACTTTGGTAAGAATATCGGCTAACTGTTCTTCAGACTTCACAAACGAGAATGTAATGATCCCAACATCAATTCTCCTTAATAAAATGTCTATCAATTTCAATATCTTTTGTCCAATTATGTTGGACTAGATTGTGGGCAATCCCATAGCTGAAGTATTATCACAATACAACTTTATTGCTTCCTTAGAACGGGCTCTTAAATCCTTTAGCAAGTTTCTCAACCAGAGTAACTCACACACTCCATATACCATGTCTCTATACTCTGCGTCTACACTTGACCTTGCTTCAACATGTTGTTTTTTACTCCTTCACGTCACCAAATTTTCTCCCACAAACGTAAAGTATCATGAAGTAGACCTTTTGTTATCAACTGAACCAAACCAGTCTGTATTGATGTAACCTTCTACTTTTAAGTGATTATTCTTGGTGAAAAGGAACCCTTTACTTGGAGTAGACTTCAAGTATTTCAATATGCAATCTACAGCATCCATGTGAAGTGTTCGGGGATCATGCATAAATTGGCTCACTATAGACACTGCATAAGCAATATCTGCCATAGTGTGAGATAAATAAATCAATTTTCCCACAAGTCTCTAGTATCTTCCCTTATCAGTAGGAATTGCATCCAAACAATAGAACAACTTATGATTTTGTTCCATATGAGTACTTGCAAGCTTACATCCAAGAGTGCCTATTTCTATTTCATTTAACAAATCAAGGATGTATTTACATTGAGACAAGAAGATACCATTCTTTGATCGGGCTACCTTAATACTAAGAAAATACTTGAAGTCACCAAGTTGTTTCATTTTAAACTCTAAAGCCAAGTGTCATTGCAAACTCTCAATTTCATCTTGATCATCACCTGTTACTACTATATCATCCACATAGATAATCAAAACAGTAATTTTATCCTTTTTGTGCTTTAGGAATAATGTGTGATCTAAGTTGCTTTGTCTATAATCAAAGCTCTTCATGGACTTGGTGAATCTACCAAACCATGCCCTTAAAAATTGCTTTAACCCATATAACATCTTCTTTAGTTTGCACACCATAGTAGTATTTGAGTACTCCTTTACACCTGGAGAAGGATCCATATACACTTCTTATACAAGATCTCTATGTAAAAATGCATTTTTTACGTCGAATTGAAGAAGTGGCTAACCTCGATTAGCTGCCAACGATAAGAGCACTCTTACTATATTAAGCTTAGCAATAGGTGCAAAGGTATCTTGATAGTCAATCCTATATGATTGTGTATACTTTTTTTCAACCAACCGAGCTTTGTACCTTTCAATGGTACCATCTGCCTTATGCTTGATTGCACACACCCATCAACATCCCACAATTCTTTTACCTTTAGGTAAGGCTACAAGCTCTCAAGTGGAATTCTTTTCAAGCGCTGCCATTTCTTCTTCCATGGCTTGAGTCCACCTAGTATCTGCTAAAGCGTTTTGCATTTTAATATGAAGACAAATGATAATTGCAGCACATAAGAAGCATATGACTTAGACAATTTTTTGGAAGACATATGATTACTAATGGGATATTTAGCTTTGGATTTAGGATCGGGTTCGTACAAAGTTGGCGGTATACCACGGTTAGATCAGACTGGAAAACGGGATTGAGACAATTGAGGCTTAAGGTTAGCTTCGGGTTCAAGATTAGCATGGGGTTCAAAATTATCAACATCAAGAAAATTAGTATGAGGAGTTGTGGGTACCTTTGAGATTGTCTCTATAGAAGAAGATTGAGGCAGTGACAGTGATTGTGTGGAATCTTGAGGTAAGATTGTACTATCATGAAGAGAGTTTGAATCATGCTCATCCAGGGTTTTATCTTCTCCGTTTAGTTGAAGTAGGTCTATAGCACTAACTTCCTCATCCTCGGGTGCCCGATTGATAGGAAAGAAAGCTTGGAGTTCCTCATGATTAATCACTTCATGTTGATTCTCCCCCTGAAGTGGTAAATCAGTATTTTGTGGCTGATAGAAGAGTTTGTTTTCATGGAAAACAACATCCATGGTAACATAAAACCTCTTTGAAGATGGATCAAAGCATCTTTAACCCTTCTGATTGATTCCATAACCCACAAAAACACACTTTGAAGCACGAGACTCAAGCTTAGTTCTTTGATGTGGATGTAAGTGGACATACACCACACTCCCAAAAGTTTGAGGAGGTAAATGTACTATGGGTGGCAGTGTGCAATGATCAGATAAAGCATCCAATGATCGTTGGAAATTAAGGACACTGGATGGTGTACGATTTATCAAGTACACTGCTAAATACAGTGCCTCACCCCACAAGTAAAAGGGAACATGTCCCCCAATCATAAGAGACCGAGTGACCTCCAATAACTATCTTTTTTTTTTTTTCGTTTGACAACACCGTTCTATTGAGGGGAATGGGGACATTGTGGTCAATTCTTGCTTGAAGTATTCCCCCCATTATCCGAACGCAAAACCTTTATTGAAATGTCAATTTGAGTAGTCACCAATTGATGAAATAATTGGAAAATTGAGAAACATCACTCTTGTGTTTCAACTGATAAACTCAAGTCATTCGTGTGCATTCATCAACAAAAATTACAAACCACCACATCCCATTAGGAGTTGGAATCGGTGCTGGTCCCCAAACATTTGAATGAACTAATGAAAATGGAAAATTTGCTTTATCATTACTCAAATGAAAAGTAGTGTGATGACTTTTTGCCATCGTGCAAGTTTCGTAAATAAAATCTTTAAAAGTACAACCACTAAACAAATAGGGAAATAATTGCTTAAGGTAGCTAAACAAAGGATGTCCTAATCTCTTATGCCATAACCAGATTTCCTCCTTTTTTTTATTCAACAAATCTTCCTTCACTAAGTGGACTTGCCCTTCTTCGTTGGAATATTGGAACCCTTCCTCTAGATAATACAATCTGCCAATTTGTCTACCACTGCCAATCTTCTCCTTGGTATGGATGTACTGGAAAACACAGTGAGTAGTAAAAAATATAGCAACATAATTATCCAATCACTATTACTAGTAAAACACATACCTGGCTTAGCAGTGAATCCAGATGCGGCAACGTGGTTCCCTCTTGAATTTGTGTCCTCTTCCGTCGCAGTGAAAAGTGTTTGTGAGGTTTTCTTTCCCTTAGGATGCCAGTCCGGATATCCATGGAGTCGAAAACATGTCTCAGCAATATGACCAGTACCATTGCAAGGAGTGCACTTTCTATCCTTCTTTGAGGTAGATAATTTTTTAGAGATCATTGCAGTCCCTTCACCAATCTTCTCGCCCAACATAACATCTTAACGATTAGCTTCTCCACACACCATAGTATAAGCCATTTGTATATTGGGAAGAGGTTTAGTTGCAAGTACATGACAACGAACTTCATCTAAGTGAGAATCAAGACCAGCCAAAAATGTATACATTCGATGGCAATTGACCTTGTTGGTATATTTGCAATATCACCAGTACACTTCATGACACAATAATCAATATTATCTAGTTCTAGTCAAATTTTTGTTAGTTTACTAAAATAAGAAATGATAGAACCTCCATTTTAACGGACAGAGATTTCCTCTCAATGTAATTGATAGACTTTTGATGCATCCTGATCAACAGAATGTGTCTGTTTTACTGCCTCCTATATTTCCTTTATTGTAGTCAATTGAAGAAAAAGAAAGAGTAGATTTCCTTAGTCATCGCATCAAGAAGCCATGATTTGACTAAGCAATTGTCATGCTCCCACGCTTCAAATTCTTTTGAAACCCAACAGCAGCAGGTGTACAAAAAGATTTGATCTTCGTTGCATAAGCTTCACCTTCTTTATGTGTAGACATACTGGTAAACATGGGCTAATTGTAGTGAAATAATATGAACAGAAAAAAATATTTTGTGAACCAAGAACCAAACTTTAATTCCTAGGGTAAAGAATAAGGGATTGAAGGTGGCTTTGATACCATATCAAATAACACAATTGAGTAATACTTTTTTGTTATATTATTCACGGTATAATGTTACAATATATAGGATATACACAATAGATTTACAAGGAATGAAAATAAAGTCTCTACAAAATTATAAAAGATGTACTATAATTAGGAATGTTGACTATATCAATCCATTAATTCTAGTAATTATATTAATTAATCCTTAATTCTATCACTTGCTAGATCTTTAATGATAAAAAAAACGTTAGAAACTCAGTCAATGAAGAGTAATGTTTTGTGCTTTTTTAAGATATGAATATATTGCATTAAAAACTCATTTGGAAAAATTAGCCTGTTTCGCTTGAAAATTATTTTTTAAAACTGTTTTTAAATCAGTATTGAAAAATTATTCCCTAACCTAAATATGCAATTAGAAACAAACATCTTCATGAGACAGTATATATTGACATCGTCTACTAAATCCCAATATTAAACACGTACGTAAGGACTCGATTATTTACATGTTATGTTTTTATAGAAGGACAAATCCATAAAAGATGGTATGTAGGATTTATGTTTACTATCGAAAAGGTCAAGAGAAATATAACGCTTGAAATCAACTGTCTTCCACTTCTCCATTATCTGTAAAAACAAGTATGTACTGTTAGTGTGTGTTAGGTGATATTAGTTGTACACAACTAATATTAAGTGTAAAGTTTTTTCTTTTTCTTAAAGTAGATTCCTAGAGCTGTATTTATAGGATATTCATTGTAATATACAAGTATGAATTCAAATAAGAATTTCATCAGAATAACTGACTTGGTATCAGAGCAGAATATATATATATATATTTACCTTATCAGCCGCCGCTGCCGCCGCCGTTCAGAGCGCCGTCCAGAGCGCCGCTCAGTGCGCCGTCCAGTGCGCCGTCCAGAGCGCAGCCCAGTCTCGCGCCGCCCAGTGCGCCGTCCAGAGCGCAGCCCAGTCTCGCGCCGCCCAGTGCGCCGTCCAGAGCGCAGCCCAGTCTCGCGCCGCCTAGTCTCGCGCAGCCCAGTCCGCGCCGCCCAGTCTCGCGCTGTCCAGTTCGCGCTGTGCGCCGCCCAGTCTCGCGCTGTCCAGTTCGCGCTGTACGCCGCCCAGTCTCGCGCTGTCCAGTTCGCGCTGTGCGCCGTCCAGTCCAGATCCTGCCGTGTGTCGTCCAGTCCAGTTCTCTGTGAAGCCCAGTTCCCCAGCCGCTCCGCGCGCCTGACCTCCAGCAGCTCCGCCTGCCGTCCGCGCGCCTGTCCGCGCGCCGCTCCTCCAACCGCTCCAAGCGCCTTCCTTGCTCTGCCGAATCTGTCTACTCCATCTCATATAAACACTACCTCTATTTATCAACCCTAGCCCATTTTAATTAAATTTATCAAGCCCACTAATCAGCTTAGTCCAATTTTTCAGCCCAGACCAATTTTTCAGCCCACTAATCAGCCCAGTAAACAGCCCACTAATCAACCCAATCTTTTTTTTTTTTTTTTTCGGCCCACAGTCTAATTTTTCAGTAACCACAGTCTAATTTTTCGGCCCAATCTAATTTTTCAGCCCACAATTTTTTTTTTAGCCCAGTAACCAAAAAAAAAAAAAACAAAAGGATTTTTTATTTCTACTGCAATTATTACTTTTACTTCTTGTTTCAATGGCAGATTCGAAAGAAAATCAAGATTTGAAAAATAATGAAATATTTAGCCTAGCTATTTCAAGGTCATCAATACCGAATTTTTATGGAGCACCTGGACAAAATCATTATACGTCATGTGGAGGTAACCCTACTGCTTCTATAGCTGGTCGTGGTAAGATTGGTATGGCTTCAAACGTTTCTCACTCTGTTGGATCTGATACTTGGATTATTGATTCTGGTGCATCTGATCATATGACTTATGATAAATCTTATTTTACTGACTTGTCTTTCCCACCAGTTTCTTATGTTACCAATGCTAATGGTGAAGCTTTTCCCGTGTTAGGGATGGGATCAGTTTGTATTACCCCAACCTTACAACTCACAAATGTTTTATATGTACCGGATTTATCTCATCACTTAATATATGTCCCACAGTTAAGTCTTGAATCTAAATGTTCCGTAACTTTTTATCCTATGTATGTGACTTTTCAGGATCTTCTTACCAGGAGAATAATTGGTCGAGGGTATCTGAGGGGCAGATTGTTCCGTTTGGATCAGCACTACGTAGGGGAGAAACCAGGAGCACAGACACGCACTGCATTGACTTCTAATTCTGACAAGCTAAGTGAAATTTGGTTATGGCATCGCCGCTTAGGGCATCCATCTTTTAGTCTTATGAAAAAATCCATGCCCACTTTATTTATTGGTGTTAATGAGTCTGTTTTACATTGTGAGACATGTGTTTTGGCCAAGAGTCATCGTATTACTTATTCTCCTAGTATTTCTACTAAAAGTACTATTCCTTTTGAATTAATTCATTCTGATGTTTGGGGACCATCTAAAGAGCCCACTGTAAATGGCATGAGATATTTTGTTTCATTTATTGATGACTGTACAAGGTTGTCATTTATTTCCCTTATTAGAACAAAAGATGAAGTTCTTTCAGTTTTTCAAGCTTTTCATACCCTTGTTCAAACACAATACAATGGCATCATTCGGATCCTCCGTTCTGACAATGGGGGAGAATATGTTAATCATGTTTTTCAAGACTTCTTCAAAACACATGGGATTATTCACCAAACTACTTGCCCACAAACACCAGAACAAAATGGGGTGTCCGAAAGAAAAAACCGTCACTTACTTGAAATGGCTCGTGCACTCCTGTTTAGTGCTAATATGCCAAAGTATCTTTGGGGCGATGCTGTACAAGCTTCTGCCCATTTCATCAATCGTCTCCCATCTAGTGTTCTTCACGGACAAATCCCATTTCAAGTTCTTGCATCTCATGTACCTCTGTCATCATTTCATAATCTTCCTACTCGTGTATTTGGTTGTGTTGCTTTTGTCCATGTTCCTAAAAATCAAAGGTCTAAATTAGATGCCCGCGCAATCAAGTGTGTGTTTGTCGGTTATGGAGGATATCAAAAAGGTTACAAGTGCTACCACCCACCTACAAGAAAGTATTATGTTACTATGGATGTCACTTTCTTTGAAGATATGAGCTATTTTTCCTCATCTGATACTGCTCTTAAGGGGGAGAATTTATATTTTGAAGAGCTGTATCATAGTGAGGGGGAGGAATTGGAAAGAACTGTGGAAGTAACACAATCAGGAGATATTTCGATGGGCCCATTGAATTCAGTAGTAGAAGAAGCAGATGCTTCAAGTATCCAAGCACCAGATCTTGTCAATGAAAATCAAAATGAAGACACAATTGTTCCCTCTCCTACCCTTGATCAACAACTCCCTAGTAATGAAGGTCACTCATCTGAGGTATGTACACCCACTGATACTAATAGCATTGAGTCTAATGTTGGACAGTATGTGTTACCAAATAGGTCTACTCGGGGTCAACCAGTCAAAAGGTATGAACCAAATATTCATGCAAAATCAAAGTATCCAGTAGCCAATTACATGTCCACTGAAAGATTGTCTAAGTCATATAAATCATTTATAAATCAAATATCTGCTGTATCAGTACCTAACAAAGTGCAGGATGCGTTGGGAGATCCAAAGTGGAGGAAGGCAATGGATGAAGAGATGGAGGCGTTGCAGAAAAATGATACTTGGCAACTTGTGCCTCCACCACAAGGAAAAAAGGCAGTTGGTTGTCGATGGGTGTTTACTGTAAAATATAATGGTGATGGATCTGTAAATCGATACAAAGCCCGTCTTGTAGCAAAAGGGTTCACTCAGACGTATGGTGTAGACTACGATGAGACTTTTGCTCCTGTTGCCAAAATGAATACTATTCGTGTTCTACTCTCGCTTGCCGCTAACTTAAACTGGCCACTTCGACAGTTTGATGTCAAGAATGCATTTCTTCATGGAGAATTAGCAGAGGAGGTGTACATGAGTCTTCTACCTGGGTATGTAGCTGATTCTCTTGGTAATTTTGTATGCAAATTGAGGAAGTCTCTGTATGGTCTCAAACAATCCCCTCGAGCCTGGTTTGGAAGGTTTTCACAGTTCATGCAAAAGGTTGGTTACAGACAGAGTAATTCAGACCACACTCTGTTTCTCAAACATCATCGAGGGAAGGTAACAGCCTTAATTATTTATGTTGATGATATGGTAATCACTGGAGATGATACTGTTGAGATGGATAAATTACAAAGACAACTGGCCTCTGAATTTGAGATGAAGGACTTAGGTGAACTAAAGTACTTCTTAGGAATTGAGGTAGCCAGGGGGAGAGAAGGAATTCATCTGTGTCAGAGGAAGTACATTCTTGATCTGCTGACAGAGACAGGCATGTTGGATTGCAAACCTATTGACACTCCTATTGAGCAAAACCATTGTTTAGCAGAGTATCCAGATCAGGTACCAACTGATCGAGCTCGCTATCAAAGATTGGTTGGACGTTTGATTTATTTGGCTCATACTAGACCAGATGTTGCATATGCAGTAAGTGTGGTGAGTCAGTTCATGCATAATCCGAGTGAGAATCACATGAATGCTGTTTTGAGAATTTTAAGGTATTTGAAGTCTACTCCAGGAAGAGGAGTAATGTTCTCTAAACACAGCAATCCTCTTGAAGTTTGTGGCTTCACAGATGCAGATTGGGCAGGAAGTATTACAGATAGAAAGTCAACATCGGGTTATTTCACCTTTGTGGGAGGAAATTTGGTTACTTGGAAAAGTAAGAAGCAGAAAGTGGTGGCACGATCTAGTGCTGAGGCTGAGTATAGAGGTATGGCTCATGGAGTTTGTGAATTGCTGTGGATAAGAAATTTGTTATTTGATTTGGGTTTCGAACTCAAAAATACTATGCAATTATATTGCGACAGTCGGGCAGCCATTGATATATCACAAAATCCAGTACAACATGATCGCACTAAGCATGTAGAGGTTGATCGTCACTTTATAAAAGAAAAGCTAGATGCCAAACTTATTAGCTTTCCTTTTGTTCCCACTAGAGAGCAACTTGCAGATATACTTACCAAAGGAGTTTCCAAGAAGGCATTATATGACTCACTAAGCAAGTTGGGCATGACCGATATCTATGCGCCAACTTGAGGGGGAGTGTTAGTGTGTGTTAGGTGATATTAGTTGTACACAACTAATATTAAGTGTAAAGTTTTTTCTTTTTCTTAAAGTAGATTCCTAGAGCTGTATTTATAGGATATTCATTGTAATATACAAGTATGAATTCAAATAAGAATTTCATCAGTTATTCTAACTTGTACATGCATAACAAGGAAGAGTTAATTAATTTCTCGAAAACAAAAATATTTCAACATATTCTTAAATAATATTGTTAGATTAAAAGTATTTCAACATATATATTCTTCCTAAAACAAATGTGTTTAGTTTAAGATCAATATTCTTATACAAATTATGTATAGTACGCTCGATCCCACACATTTAATTTAACTGGAAAAAAAAAAAAAACTCAAGTACAAAATTAATTAAAATGCGCATAAACAACATAGAAAATACAATGGTACAGTTTAATTTAAAAATAAAATAAAAAAGTTTACCATGATTATTTGATGGTGTTGATGGATTTGCATTTCTAGAATTAGTAAGCTCCTTTAATTGATTTCTGGATTATTCTGTTACAAGTTCTGATTTATCTAATCAAAATCAATCTTATGTGGTATGCTCGGAAAATTTCTGGATTATCACGTTCGAGACAATCATATACTAAAATAAAATAGAAAATAAAATAAATAATTAGGATCAGTTATGGGAACAATTATTAATTAATCTATAGAAATATTTAAACAATTATAGAGTTGGCTAATTTTACCAGCAGTAGTTAACGCAGGTTCAATCCTCAGATTTGAGAACTTCAGCAATCTTATGTTTGCTCATGTCTAATTGGATACACCTTTCAATTAAATTTTTGCACTATAAAATATAAACATAAATGTATATATATATATATGTTAAATATGGAAAATAATATCTCTTACTATTAAATTAAATAAAATAGTGACTTGTTATTCAAATATTGATTGGTTAATATATTATTACAGTGTTTATTGTTTGATGTATATGACTTATATTTTAATCGATTATAACTTTACGTGGCAATAAAGGTACGGTGCATGTCACCAGTTAAACAAATAATAAATAAAAGTTGGACCCATCTCACCACGACAACATTGTGCATTGACAATGGTCTTGATTAGAACTCCCATTTGCTGAACCTTCTTGTGGTAGATGTTCATTTGAATTATATCTATGTATATATATTTCATCAGCAGTAGTATATAATTAGTAATAAGTTTGACATCCAAAATAATCAAGATATATATATATATATATATTAAGAATAAACTGAACTCACACAACAACATATATAAAAGCTTATTAAATACGTGTATATATAATCCAACACATCGAGCAAACTATTTATATAGATATGTAAGATTAAACACATGGAACAAACTATATAAATCTGCAATCTTTTCTTTGATCTTTAATTATATATAAATAGAAAGAAGTAATAGATAATAAAATCTATAAATTGATTCTAATTAAAAAATATATATATAAATAAAAAGTAAAGAACATAATTAATATAGTAATATGATTCGTAATTTAAATAGATCATAATATATATTAAACTGACATACCCTTGCTATCTTAGTTGACAAGTAGCCAAAGATTTTACTGAAATAAAAGAATGAATTAAAGTTTAATTACATATGAAGGTTATAAAATGAAAATCAAAGAGATAAGCAAAAAAGAGTAATTATGATCAGAAAAACAAATTCAAGAAAGGCTAGTGTAGAAAAACCAATCGACCATTTATTGGGAAGAAAAGGTTAATATAATTAAACTATAACATTCAACAATGCATCAAATATAATTGGAATCTAAACGAAGAAGATAATTCATAAAATAAAATAACAAAAAAAGCTAAAGATTTTAACTTGGAGAAATATTTTGGAAGAGAACAAGAGAGTCTGAGTGTGAGCGAATTGAAAGAGTAAGAAACTAAATCACAAAGTCTAAACCGGTCAAATTATTTAGTACCGATTCTACCAACTACCGAGTGCCCAATTCACAGTTTCGTACTGTGATTACTTATTTGCTTGCACTTGTTAGAGGAAACAGTTTAATCGGGTAATAAGACGAGAGTTTGGAGAAAATTTTGTATGATTCAGTTTCATATAAATATGTTAATTTTAAAAAATATAATTAATATTTATATTAAAATGAATCCTCTGTATTCGATAAATATATTTATGTAAAATAATTAATGATCAAGTTCTTCAATTACCCACCTAACTCATGTAAAAATTTATTAGAGTTTGAAGTTTTTTATTTGATATAATTATTTTTTAAAATTTTGCAAAACAAAAAGAATAACTTTGCTTTATTTTAAGACTTTCATTTTTTTTTTCTTTTATAATATACTATGAACAATTTAAAAAAAAAAAAAAAACTAAACTAATTTCAAATTTTCTTTTACTCTCATTTTGTTTAGTGTTTATTTCCTTAACTTTTCAATTTTTATTTTTAGTAGAACATAAGTATTTATTATTTTGTAGACTGCTACCATGATAAATAATTAATAAAATAGTATTGATTTTAACAACAAAAAAGAAAAGAAAAGAAAAACAAAGATTTTCTTTACGGTTTTGACATCACAATATTTTTTTTATATAGAAAGTGAGATATTTTATTAAAATTTATACCTGAAAAATACAACAAGAACATCATTTATCTAGATAATGATAGTTATGCTAAAAGTACAATCAAAATTAGGAGATTCTTCATCTTCTTCATTTTTAAGTTTCTTCGGTACCAACCATAACTGCTTGAATAATGTATCAATAAGACTATAGGTTGAACAAAATAACTCTATCTTATTAAATCTTTACACATCTGTAAAGCTTTATTACATAATTCTATCATGAGCTATATACATTTAAGCTAGATTGATCATCATCTTTGTCTTCATCGTAGTCGTCATTCTCATGGGAACTTTCATGTTTCTTGGCTATTTCAAAGAGAGATTTTTAATTCAATGAAAATTTTAAAAAGAAAATAGGTGGAAAAGGAATAGGATGGTGAGAGAAAAGAAACTCCAAAATTTTCAGTAATCAAGTAAAGAAAAGAGATTCATGCAAAAGCTTCTACATTTTTAGTCACCATAGAAGAAACTACTTTTTCAAAGTTTTTTTCCTCTCTCGAAACACCCTTTTTGTTGTCACAATATGATACTATGTACAGATTGCAACATGCTTTGATTAGGGATTTTATTGTTTCACATCTTTGTTTTTCCTATATTTCATATTCCTTTGTTAGCTAATTATTAGGGAATAAGAAAAAAAAATTAATGAATATTATTTAATTTTTTCAAAATACCCTTAATATTTAACAATAAAAATATTTTTATTAATAATTGAGAATTTTTTTGGTAAATCTATATTAAAATTTTATTTCTTTGAGAGAATGAATAAATATTATTCTCCTCCGATGAAGTTCACACTAACAAAGGATTAAGAAAACCTATTATATTCATAATTCTATTCCCACCAATTGACCATGCACGCTCTCATTTTACTCTTATCACATAAACTAAATAATCACTTGTCTCATCTTTTCGTTTATGTTTCATTTTATTTTAATTAATTTTCTATATGTATATATAAAAGAAATTAAAGGAAAGAAAAGAAATTAAAATAAAATAGGAAAGAAAGGCCAAAATTACCAAGGTTCTGCTCATCTCAAGTTGAGATACGTTCTCAACTATGTGGCAACATCTAAGTATTTGTGATAGTTTGGCCATTTTTATTATTAAAGGTATGTTTGATAACGATTTTGGTTTATGATTAAATAATTAATTTTAAAATTTTTGATTTTTTTATAAAAATAATCACAAATGCATTTGATAACAATTTCTATTCAGTGATTTTCAAGAAAAAAAAATCAAAAATTACCTCCAAGTTGTTTGATAATTATTTATATTTTTTTATTTTTTTCAAAAAACTTTAAAAACAAAGGAAATTTTTTGTTATTTTTTATAAATTTGAAATTTTTAATCATTTTCTTCTGATACTTAATTATACAAAAGTTATAAGACTTGATTTATTATCTAGAAAAAATATTTGATCAAAATGAAAAAACTTAGAAATCAGAAATCTGATTAAAAAAATCTTATTTTTAAAGATTTATGAATCACTCCATACTTTGGTAGTGATTCCTTAAAAATGTAAAAATCAAAATAAAAAATCATTACCAAACATTCATGATTAAAAAATTACTTAAAAAAATTAAAAATTATGAATCAAAATCGTTATCAAACAAGTCCTAAGTTATCTCCACTTTAGTTGTGAACTTAAAATTCAATTTTACGGCACACAAGTCATTTTCTTTTTACCTTTGTTAACATAATAAATAAAAATAGACAACAGTCCTTGAATCATACATAACCATCAGAATAGAGACATGTTTTTAACTGATAAAAAATAGTGGGGCAAATAATGTATGTGGTAAAAAAATAGTGATTAATAACTTTTAATATAGTATTAAAATTAGAGATTTTGTACTCAAAATTTAGCAATCTCAATTATTGAATTGTAAGTATTAGGACTGCATAATGCCTATAAAAAACACTTGTAGATGAGTGATAGATGTATAAAAATAATATTAGTTTTTTTTTTAATAGTTTATTTTTTAAAAAAATTGGTGATCAATAACTCCTAACATAATATCAAAATTAAAGATTATGTACCAAGGCTTAGTAATCCAAGATGTATTAACATGTACTGATTCCTTTCGTTTTGTCTTAATTAATAATGTATGTGGTAACGTGTCTCAGTTTAGAGCATGGTTAATGTGATATAGTACATATAAAAAAGAACGAAAAGATCAAGACTCAAGAGTCAAGCATCTAGCCACTCTCTTTGGTCATTGTTCTGTATATCCAATGTATTAGTAGGTAGATTAATCGTATTAGTAGGTAGATTAATAGTATTTGGAATACTAGAAATGATTATTAATTCACCAATAAGAAGACAACAATGAACTCGACTTTTACAACAGTATGGCGTTTTATTCGTGAAGCAAGTCTCTCAAAGAGTGGTTGCATGAAAAATACTGTAGATGATCTACAGATACTTAAACGACTTCGAATACCAGGCATTCCAAGACGGGCTCCAAGAATCATAGAGGTTAATTGGAAGGCACCACCCGCGGGATGGATAAAGGTTAATACAGATGGTGCAGCTTTTGGAGCACCAGGTTTATCGGGTTGTGCAGGTATTTTGGAACTTCCAGATCATTTATTAAGGGTTGCTTCTGTGTTTCGCTTGGAATATCGTATGCTTTTGAAGCAGAACTAGCGGCAGCCATTTATGCGGTGAAGTATGCATATATGTTTCGGTGGAGACGTCTTTGGCTGGAATCAGACTCAGCATATGTTGTTGCTTTACTACAGACTCGGTCTTCTTCAGTCCCTTGGAAATGGTACTCTATTTGGAAAGATTGTTTAGATAAAATCTCCCACATGGAGTTTCACTGCTCACATATTTACAGGGAGGGCAATGCAGCAGCTGATAGTTTAGCCTCTAGGGCTCCTAGTTTATGTACAGCGACTTGGTGGTGGAATGCCCCATCTTTCGCTAGCTCTTTTATTTATTCAGATGCAAACAACAAACCTAATTACAGGTTTTGTTGAGAATATTTATTTGTATATTTAATTTTATTAAGTTTTAATAATATTAGTGGTGAGCGGTCTAATAAAGAAGGTGCTAAGGAGGTGCTAAGGAGGTGCCAACCTAGTTGGGATGTCCTAGTGCACCACTGAAAACTGCTAACTACAACCTTTTATAAAAAAAAATATCGTATGGCTGATCCTTATCGATATCATAAAAAAAAAAAAGGCGATAAATAAAGGTGATCAATTTTTCTTTTACGAAAAAATAGGTGATAGAATAAGATTTGAAATTTAATTACGAATGTTTAGAAATTTAAAAAGAGAAAACAATTGTTGCGAAAGTTTTTTTTTTTTTTTTTCAAGTTATAAAATTAGATTAAGAACTAATTTCCAATTTAAAATAAAAACTGAAATCAGAACTAGTTAACGAACAACATTAAATTGAAAAACTTAGAGTTAATTTACACAAAGAAAAAACACATTACAAAATAATTAATAAAATTTCATCTATGGAAAAATATTTGTGAAAGCCAACCAGAACCATGGGCCTCCCAATGTTACCAAAGAACACTAAGTTTAAAACCTGTTTGAACCCTGAGCATAGAAAACACAAGAAAAAAACACCTTACAAAACGAGCTTACGATCTAAGGTTTGAAGTCAATTGTCTTCTCCTTCTCCATTATCTGTAAAAACAAGTACAGAAATAACATGTAAGTAAAGTAGGGGTGGTATATATATATATATATTTAAATTGATCGAAAATGATTTCATTCAATTAACCAACGTGAATTATTATAATAATTAATTAAATATGGTACAATAATATTATCATAGTTATAACTTCAACCTCTATGCTATTTTTAGTGTGAGATGAGATTTACATTTTTCAAGATATAACTTTCATTTTTTACCTCTTTACTAATTTCGAAAACATAATTAGAAATATTCCTTTTTTTTTTTTTTTTTACATCTAGATATATTCAAAAGAATAAAAGTTGTTGGAGCTTCAATAACTCCGACAATGAATGGTCACCAAAACATTAACAAATTATGTTATGTATTAAAGAAAAATTTTAGATTATTTATACTATAGTAGAGTATAAAAAGAATGTCTCGTATTACTAAATAATATTATTAATATAGTGTTTATATATAATATGAGATTTAACCCCCTTTAAGATTAATCTTTTAGGAGTTGCTAACTCTTATTACTTATACATTATATAAAATTTACATACTACTTTTAAATATGTGTTCAAATAAGTATTATTTTTTAGTACATGTTTCTTTTTTAATATAAGTTAACTTTGCGGTAAAAAGTGAAAGATAATGTACCAAGGGATAAAAACAAAAACTATTCTAATTGAAAAATATGTGTACAAAAGTGATCACTTCTTAGGCTATTTGGTCCACCTTACACTAAAATTGAAAATTAAATATGCTATTAATAATTAACAAATATTTAAAATTTAATTAAAAAATTATAAAATTAATACTCTTAAAATTTATAATAATCAAAATAACATCCTTTAATATTAATACTCTTCAAAACAATGATGTCATTTTTTTTTGTTATAGATTTTAAGGAGTATTATTTTAAATTATTTCTCAAGTTTAATTGGTTTTAGAAAACATTGCATTTTATTTTTCCTACGAGGAAAGGTAGATGTTGGATTAATTCATACCTGGGATGTTTTCCAATACATTTAGATCATAAAAAATTGTAGTCCCATTGAGTTCCACCATTAATCGATGAAAAAGTTGGGGCCGTAGGATCATTAATTGATGGAAAATAGATGACCGTAGGATCATTAATTGATGGAAAATGGGGGACCGTAGGATCAATCGTCATGTTAAGAAGTGCTGGATCCAAACTCATCTTTCCAGGAAATTGAAGACCAATATTGTAGGCTAATGTTGTTGTAGGATTAGAAGCCATATTCTCTACCTTGCTTCCATCATTAGGTACCATACTAGACACGACCCTAATCATCAACCAATAAAACATTTTAATTTAATTTAATCAAAATAAAAAATAAAATAAAAAAAGTAATTAAATAAGATTACAAAAGTGATTTAAAAATTCTCTCAAAACTAAGAGATTGAGTATAAACGTTATAGAGATATGAGATGCAGGGATGAAAATCTCTAAAATAACACGAATAATAAATTTAATAAAAATTGATTAATAAAATTGTAATATTTTTAAAGATATTATTATTTCTTATTTCTTATTTTTATAAACAAAATACGAAGAAAGTTAAGTAAATTTTTTTGTGTTAATAAAACATGTTCACGACACAATTAAATCTTAAAAATATGACATAATTGTCACTTTAATGAGATAAAACAGCCTCATTTCTTGGTTAAGGTGATAAATATAAATACTCTATATTTAAAAGATTATGGATTTGGGTATCGGTAGAGATAATATTCAAAATGGATACTTATCGCTTATTAAAAAAAAAAAAGAGATCGAATACTTACTGATTTCCATTATTTATTTGCATAGGATGTGATGGAATTACGTTCACGGCCGTGTTAATAGAATTATTTTGAAGTTGAGCCCAAATAGCTGCCGCATCACGAAGGGAAGAGTTAATTAGTATCTCGAAAACAAAAATATTTCAACAATATTCTTAAATAAAAGTAATTTGATTTATTTTCATAAATTTAATCCTATTTATATTATTCTTAAAACAAACGTGTTTAGTTTAAGATCAATATTCTTACTAAGCCATACAAACCCTAATTTGTTTATGTTTACTTATAAAGCTCGATAAAATAACATTTTCTTTGTGCGTGATATTGGGTTAATTAATATGAAGTACAGTTTATTCTATATATATAAAAAAAAAAAAAAAAAACTATGACAAAAAATAATTTACCATGATTATTTGATGATGTTGATGGATTTGCATTTCTAGAATTAATAAGCTCCTTTAATTGATACCAGAGATTATTACAAGTTCTGATTTGTCTAATCAAAATCAATATTATGTGGTATGCTCGGAAAAATTCTGGATTATCACGTTCGAGACCCTGATACACTAAAATAAAAAAATAATTAGGATCAATTATGGTAATAATTAATTAATTAATTAATCTACATAAATATTTAATTTAAACAATTAGAGATGGCCAGTTTTTTTTACCTGCAATAGTTAACGAAGGTTCAATCCCCGCGGAACTCTTGAGAACTTCAGCCATCTTATGTTTGCTCATGTATGATTGGATACACCTTTCGACTAAAATTTTGCACTAGAAAATACAAAATATATATATCAAAAATAAATATTTACTACTATTAAATAAAATAGTAATTATGCTATCATTTATGTGTGATTAGTTCTATGTTATTGAAATTTATATTGTATTCATTACTTGATATATATGATACACATATACATATTTTAACCGATCACAACTTTACATGTTAATAATGGTGCAAGTTATTACCCATTTAAGTAAGAAACTTCTTATGAGTCAGGCCCAAGGCCATAGATAACATGGAGAATTTTTTTAATGCATTTACTTGGGTTTAATTTTATATAAATATTAATAATATATTATTAAAATTACGAAGACGTATCACATAGTTACCTGAACTCGTACAAAAATTTATGCTAAGCATTATGCATTAAATATTAAATAACAAATGTAAGTTGGACCCATCTCACCTCCAAAACTTGTTCCATTGACAACGGTTCAAGTCCTTGGTCTTGATTGAAATTCTCATTTGCTGAAACTTCTTGTAGTAGTTTTCCATTTGAATTCTTATAGTTCTTTAAAAATATATATATATTTCATCAGCAATATATAATACATGAAAATTTGTTCTAAAATAAGAATCCATAATTTTTTTTTTAGAAAATAACAAAATTAACACCCCTTAAAATTTTTAATAACAAAACTAGCACCCCTTGTGTTCAAACTTATATTTTTATAATTAAAAAAATGACTAATATGTCATTTTTCTTTGAACACTCATCCAATTAGAATAGAACGACGATAATTTAGACCCGTTCAATATTGAACGTTCAATATTTTACGTTCAAATTGAACGTTCAATATTATTAGGGCATTAGTTTTGTTACTATAAGTTTTAGGGGTGTTATTTTTGATAAATTTTTTTTTTTCTCAAATAAATTTTGATGGATGAGATCAATTTAGAAAAATCTAATTTTTTCTTTTAAAAAATTAATCAAGTTACTAGTTAGTGCAACAACAACAACAAAAAAAAAAAAAAACCTATAACAAGAATATATTTTGTAGATATTAATTAAAAATTAATAAAATCACAATCTTTGATGAATAAACCAGAATATGTTTAAATTATGAATAAAGTGAACTCACAATTATTAAATACTGAATATATAAAACCGAATTAAATAGGTTTGTAAGATTAAGCACATGAAACAAACCATTTAAATCTGTAATCTTTTCTTTATATATAAATAAATCGATTCTAAATAAAAATAAAATATAAATATAAAACTATATATATATAAATATAGTATTATGATTCGTAATTTAAATAGATCATAATATATATGAAACTGACATACCCTTTCCATCTTAGTTGATAAGAAGCTGAAGATTTTTTCTGAAAAAAACAAAGGATAAAGAATTAACGTTTAGTTACACAAGAAGATAAAACTGAGAATTTCCAATCAAAGAAATAAGCAGAAAAGAGTAATTATGATCAGAAAAACCAATACAAACAGAGAGCAATTCAAGAAAGTCTATTACGTATGTAGAAAAAGCAATCGAGCATTTCTTGGGAAGAAAGGGTTAATAGAATTAATCAACAATACATCAAATATAAATACTGGAATCTAAACGAAGAAGTTAATTAATAAAAAAATAAAATTAAGAAAAAGATAAATATTTACACTAAAAGGTTAAAAATTCTGACTGGGAGAAATAAATTGAAAGAGAACGAGAGATAACAATAGTAAGCAAAGAGTGAGTGAATTGAAAGAGCAAGAAACTGAATGGTGAGAGTCCTATAACAAATAAAATACTAAATGATAAGAGTCCTAACAGTACTTAAATACTAATTAATTAGACTTTTAAAGTTATTAAAATATAAATTAGTTAGAATCCTGAAGCCTTTAAAACATTAACTAGTTAAAATCAAATTAGATCGTAAAGAACAAGAATAAAAACGAATATAACAAACAAATTAGTCATAAAATTATGTTTTAATTTTAAAATAACTTTAATAAATTTTTAATAATTAATAGAAGATTTATAGAAATTTAACCTTAAAAACTAGGATTCAATTTCCTAGGGGATTTTTGTAAGCTCTTTTATTTTTCTATATTTTACCAAACTTTAACAAAATTTAAACTTTTATTTTAAAGAAACTTTTATAATTATAAAAATATTCTAACGAAGTTTTTGAAAAAAAAAAAATGCTTATGTTTTAATAATTAAATCGTTGAATATCTTTGAACCAACCAATTCTTATTTTTCAAATAGAAATTTATATTGTTGATCAAAAAATTATAAATTTATATTTGAAATAGGATTCTATTTTGTATTAAAATTTCAACTAAATTTTTTGAAGAAAAAAATGCATATTTTTTAGCAATTAATTCATTAAGAATCTTTTAACAACTAGTTTTAGAAGAAAAAAATGCATATTTTTTAACAATTAATTCGTTAAGTATCTTTTAACAACTAGTTATTATCTTTTAACAATTAACTAATTATTTTCTACATGCTATCAAATTAATTATTATAATAAAAAACTTTAACAAACAACATAATAATTGTATTATAAATCTTTTAAGATGAAGTGCGTTAGCTTCCCATTAAGAAGCACTTTTCTTTAACATTAAGAAGAAGAGACATATGATAGTGATCCCAATCCGTGGTTTTTTTAAAATTGAACTTTTAGGAATTAGGTGATTAGAGTTCCAATCTGGTGTATTTTTTATTTATTAATAAAAAGAATAAGATTTTAAAGCTCTTTTAAAAAAAAAAAAAAAGACACATATCATAATTTAGTTAAATTTAATTTAAAGGTTCTGAGTAACTTCGATTAAAACTATTCCAACTTTTAATCAAATAAATTTCCTACACTTTTTCGGAAAAAAAAATAAGAGTCATATTTTTCCTTAGCTTTCATACATACAATCGTTTAACTTTAAAATGTTACTTTTGATAAAATTACATCATTTATTTATTCTTTTGAATATTATTAGGAATTAAATGTATAATAGTTTAGTGCAACTCAATATGATAGAAGAAAAAACAAGACTAGTGGCAAAATTACTTTAAAGTGTAAAAGAAGATTATATTTAGTAACATTTTTTCAATTTTTATTATTTTGTGTGTGATGGGATAAATTATTTTAGATACCAATTTATATCTTAAATAAAAAATTATAAGTATCATTTCATGTGCTGGGCACGTGGACATGACTAATTTTATAAAAATTGAGTATTTTTTTACAATGAATTTGTTGAATATCAACAACTAATTCTTATCTTTTCACAGAGAAATGTTATATTTGTAATAAAACCCTATTTCGTATTAAAATTTTTAAGGAAATTTGTACTCATATATTTTCAAGAAATTTTTAGGGAAATAATCAAAAATAATATTCCTAAAATTTATAATAACAAAATTAATACCTCAATAATATTAAAATTTAATATTAAACGGATTTAAATTGCCGCAATTTAATTTGAACGAGAACAAAAATAATACTCTTTATGTTCAAAGAAAAAATATATGTAAAAATTATTTTTTAATTATGAAAATATATAATTTGAATATAATGAGCATTATTATTATATTTAAAGTCTTTTAAAATAATTTAAAAAAAAAAGTGTATTTATGAACAGTTAAATTGTTTGTTTGTTTGTTTTTTAATTTATAAAAAACACTTTCATGTAATAATTTAAAGTTTACAAAGCTTAATATCCAGATTCGACGATCTGATTTAAGAAATCTGAACACGTAGAAAAGGTAATTTAAGGTTCTTCCAAGAAACTTTACACAAACATATAAACAGTGGGCTAAAGCCTTTGAGCTTCGAGCACAAAAGGAAAAATGATTACTTGTAACAAAACTCAAATAATGTTTTTTTTTTTTTTTGTTGGTAAGTAAGAGTAAGTATTTTTATTATAAAAAAAAAAAAATCAGATAACATCTGTTGAACGTACACCGGCCCTCCTGCAACACCTTCTCCTTTACACATCTAGAAAGACGGTTGAAATTTAAAAAAATCAAAATTATGCATTAAACAGAATTTAATTAGCTAACAAGTCAGCAATACTATTTACCCTCCCTTCTAATCCAAAATAATTTTAACTTCTTCTATAAATAAAATTTTAGATGTAATATTTATGAAATTAAAAATAATTATATATACAAAATATTATAGTGTCCCACCTAAATTTTAAATTTAAAATTTTTAATACTCAATAACTTAATACAAACTTAATAATTTACACATATTTTTACTAAAATAAGATACGTATATTATATTTTTTTAATTAAAAATAATTAATTATTAAAAAATATTAAATATTATTTTTTATTGCCAACACAATTTTCTCTTAAAACTTCCACCCTCTTGTACACACTTTTCCAAGCCCAAGATCCAACAAAGGAACATTTAGCATGATCACTAATTCTTGCAACTTTTGCACATTGACTACTTGTTCTAACTAATTAGGCTTACTTAGTGAGCATATATAGCAATGTTGAACAGTTGAAGATCTCTAAACCCCACCCGCCCTTGCTCCTTTCTTATAGTCAAGTTCTCCTTTAAATACCAACCAATTCCCCAACTATCTGGCCTTACTCTCTGCCCACAGCCCACGTACCAAAACTTTAACATAATCCCCATAAGTCTTTTTACATACACTTTTTGGAAGCTTAAAGATACTATTTTCATAACTACGAAGAGCTTCAGCCACTACTTTTAATAACATCTCTTTACCCGTCCCCCACAAATAATAATAAAAAAAAAAACTTGATCAAGACAAAGAACGACCTAGGTAGATTAAATTTTTTTTTTTTAAATATTATTTGAAGTAGATTTAAGCTTTAGTAATTTTGTAAGGTCATGTTTGGTTTGCAGTGTGGAATCCTAATGAGAATGATTATATATATTTTTATGTTTAGTTTGACTGATTATTTATAATAGAATGTAAAATATTATAACAGTAGTAATAATTATCATTTGTCTCACACCCTTAAAAAAAATATTATAATACTCTATTTTCTTCACACATTTTTACGGTCATTCATGATATATTTTTTTTCCTTCATTTTATCTCATTTAAGAATTAAGAAAATTATTTTCTAATTTTGCTTAATTTGTAATTTGAAATTTTATTTTAATATTATTATTTATTTTAATTATACTACTTAAAAAAATATTTTAATAGTAATATTATTTCTATTTAATTAAATTTTTATTATATTTCATATTCTTATTTTATTATTCTATTATATTTTCATTTTACCAACTAAACATTAACCGATTGTTTTTAATTTACTTTAATTCTATAATTCATTGTAATGGATACAAACATCCAAAAAGTGACGTTAGTTTTATCTGAATATGAGACAAATTACTGCATACTAATCACTACTACGCAGATTGAGATGTGAATAAAAGCATGAAACGTTTTGCTTTCAATACTGAGAAATGAGTAGTGAGAAATGAGAAAGAGACCATTCCATTTTGGGGCAAAAGCCAAGCCTTTTGGCGGGATTTTGAATACCATATAGAGCCAGTCCACCGAGTACTTCCATTTGATTAGAAAACATTGATTTTTTAAAAAATGGACGCTCTAACAAATGTAGTCAAATTATAAAAATAAAAATATACTTTTAAATTTCCAAAATTCTAATATGAAATGGTTTGAAACACATTAAAACACTAATGAGAAATTACAACCTTGTTTTAAACTTGGTATAATTTATATGCATTTTAGGAATTACTATTTTTTAAAATTTATATCATAGTGGCTCGTCCTTTAGGCTAATGAGGCGGCCTCCTTAGCCTCCGATTAAATAAAGCCTCCATTTTTTTGTAATGCATATTCTATTTTTAAAAATAAATAATTTTATCTTGAATCATCTCTACAAGTTCTAAAAGATAATAATTAAAATAAAATTTAAAAAGATATTAATTTGAAAAAACTATTGTACTTAATTCAATATTTTTATGATGAATATATTGACATATAATTTTTATTGTTATAAAATAATGCATGAGTTATTTGTTTTGCACTAAAAAATAATTAAACTTTATTAATAATATTATTAGATAAATTTATCATTATTGAATAATATACATATTATTAATTAATAATAAAAAAGAATAACAATTGTTCGCTCTTAATTTTATTATATAAAGAATAAAAGAATCTTACATTTTTTAAATCACTATATGTATTTTAGTTTCATAATAATTTTTAATTTTTCTCAATTAATTGAGATTAAGCAAAACAAGAACAAGAATGAATAAGCATTGTAAAAATATCATCGTCTACTTCTTTTTTACGTTTTATTATAAGCATGTTTTTTTCTTTTTTTTAGGTGTTTTTTCTTATTCTTAAAGTTCAAAACTTATATTGTTTGTATGTTTGTTTTATTTAAATTTCAGATATAAATATTTAGTTTTATAGTCAATTTTAAACCTTTTATTTTTTTAAAGTTTCGAAACTCTTAGTTTTATTCTATAATAATCAAAATAAATTTAATTCTTAGTCAAATAAATGCCCAAAAAATAACTTTTAAATACATATTTATTAATTTAATTTTTATCATTGGTTGTTTATATTCAATACAAATTTTTTTTAATATTATTAATCATTTTTTATCGTTCGATGAAAATTTAATTTATAAAAAATATTTAAGACCTTATTTTTATGTTTCGCCTTAGGCCACAAATGTTCTTACACCAGCCCTGAGTTATATTAGTTTTATGTGTGTGTATATATATTATAGATAATATTGATGTTAATATTTAAAGTTATCATTATTAAAAAATGGTTATAACAATAATAATTTATTTGAGTTATCAAAATATTTTTTTTATTAAAAAGGGAAGGAAATAGACTAAAATGATGCTAAGTTTGATTAAAAAATCTTAGCCAAAAAAAAAAAAAGTCAGTATTAAAAAATATAAAAATAAAAAGCTGCTGCAAAGGCAAAAGTAGCAGAGACAATTCAACAGAGAGCTCAAAGTTTACGAAAAATGGAATGTTACGTATGTTTTAAAAAATAATGAGAACAAGTTTAATCTATTCTCAATTTTTTTGTTTTTTTAAAATATATTATTTTTAAAAATAATAACTTAAAAACATGGCCAAACATTTTAAATTATTTTTGAAAACAATTTTTTTTTAATTATGAAAAACAGCTTTTAAATTATTCGAGGATGTTTTACAAATAACACATTATTTAGATTCTTAAATATTTATTAAAATTAAAGATATTAATAAAAATTACTAGATAAGATATTCTAGAGAGTTGATGATGTTTCTTTCAATAGAAGCATTAATAATGCTTTTTAAAATTTTAAAAACACTTATTCATAAGATTACCAAGTGATTTAAGAATATCTTACCAAATGAGTCATTAAAAATTATAAAAGCATTTCCAAATGGAGCCATTAATAGACAATCTATTGCTGCTCATTGGTGGCAGATTTTCTAGCCTTGTAGCTCAGACAAATAAGCTTCCTTACCGATCGAAGTTCCTATTCTATTTCAAATATGATTTCATTCTCTATGCCAAAGCAAAATCAATCCATTAATGAAGAATATGTGAGAATTTAGCTACAAACTTACTGTATTCTTTTGGCAAGGGGATAACTATAGAGAGAATTTAAATCCATATGCCAAAGGAAGTAACAACAAAGATCGATTCTAAGTTTAAATGTTCCTTTTAGATAAAAACAATATTGTAGTATGCAGAAAACAACGTAGAATATCTGAGTACTAAACTTTCACGTTTTTATTTTTTATACATAACAATTAAATTAACTAAAGAGTTAAAATTGAACCAGAATACAAGCAACCAAACATGGAAGTTAAAGTGGGAGTAATAAGTTCTATTCTTCTTCTGCAGAAGAAACCTTACTTAGCCTACTGGGTTGTGTTCTACCATCATTGTCTTTGACCTTTCTAGCTCCGCTACGATGGCTGATGCTTGAACTATATAGTGCTCTGTATGCAAGTGCTTTTCCAAAGTGAGGTTCTGTTGATTTTTGTTTTCTATTTGCTGTTTGTTCAGTGGAGTTGTCTTGAAAATAGCCTCTATTTGTTCCTGAAACTTCAACATTACCCTTCTCACTAGCCATGTCTATTTCTGAACTTGCAAGAAGTTAAAACTAGTAAGCAATGATCAAATTGATTTTCGACAACTAGCTTTATATTGCTTTTACGAAATGGGGTGTTAAAGTTTTTAGGATATGATTTATCTGAGGAATGGAATCTAGATTTTTCCCGAAATATGTCTTATATAGATGTGCCAAAAGCACATTTCTGTGCTATTATTTCTCCCTCCTCCTCCCGGCTCTGTCATATGACTCATAACTAGTGAAAACTTGGCAACATCAAGGGGCATCTAACTAGTGGAAAAAACGTTCTTTCACATTGACCAGTCACTAGACCTTGATTTATGGGTTAATAATTATTTGTATTACTTCACTTAATAAGTTAATCGAAAAAGAACTTTAACACAAAGCTAATGCATCTTTAATTGAGTAGAGTTGAATCATGTATTATTTCTTTCGAATTCTTTCAAACGGAAGAATAATGGACATCTATATTTATAGTAATTTATGAATTAATAAAAACTTGAGACAGTAAGATTATTATTTCTGATTTTAATTACATACAATGTTATAATGAACATGATCAAAACTAACGGCCATAAGTTCTAGCACCATGAGGCTTAATTAAGTCTCAGTTATGCACATGGAACTGACCCCAGCTTTTGGGATTATTATTAATTCTTGTTGCCCATTCTGGATACCAAAGGCATCTTTTTTTTTTTTTTTGCCCCAATGTATCCTTTTCTTGTTAATTAAAGAGCAATGTACTTGGAATGGCGAAATTTCGAATCAAATTTGTCAACATGCTACGTGTTAAATAACTTTTTCACACGGTGTTTGGGGCCCGATGGCTAAACCAAAAAACACTTTTCTTGCCATGCTTCCATCATGTGGACCCTTCAGACACATGATAATATAAAGATTACCTTTAATCCATTACAATCCATCAGGACTAATCTTCTCCTGGGCTAATTGATTGGCTTATCTATATCTGTACTAATAAAATTCTCGTGATTTTGTCTCGGTTTTTGTACCTTGGATCCTATTATTAGCTTTTCTGAGACTTGTACCAGACGTTCACTGTGAAATATTAACCTTTTTAAGTTGTGGACTTGTGGGTTACCATATGCATCACTTGTTTCTGGTTTCTTGTTTTTCTTTTAAAAGTAATTTCAAACATAATTTAATAATAAAAAATAGTTTCAAGAAGCTACATATATATCAATAAGCACAAAATATGCTTTTTGAACTTATCTGAAACCTACAACGCATTTTTTTTAATGTCAAAAATGCTTTTATAAAGCCTAAAAAAAAACAGAAACAACGGATCCTTTGTTAGTATCTCTTCAATTAATTAAAGTCTATTCACTTCATCAATGTTGAATTAGTAAGGGATAACAATTTTAATTTTTAATTTTTAATTTTTTTCAAATAATTTTTTTTAATTAAATATATTTAGTAACTATTTTTAAATTTAATTTTTATAATTTTCAAGGACAACTACTAAAATATGGTATAATTTATAAATCTTAAAAAAAAAGATTTTTTAATTAAATTTTTTACTTTTAATTTTTTTTATTTTGACCAAACAATTTTTTAGAGAGTAAATCAAGTCTTGTAACTTTTGTATGTATAAATATTGAAAGAAAATAATCAAAAATTTAAAATTTATAAAAAAAATTCTTTAATTTTAAAGTTTTTTGGAGAAAGAAATAAAGGAAACATTACTAAACAACTTGGAGGTAATTTTTTATATTTTCTTAAAAATCACTAAAATATAAATTATTATTAAACATATTGGTGATTATTTCTATTAAAAAAATCAAAAATTACAAAATTATTTATTTAATCATAAATTTTAAATCAGATTTGTTATCAAACATACCTAAATAATTAAAAAAAAAAAAAAAAAAAAACAAGTATTTTTGGTTAGAGAGCGCACACCTGTAGGTTAAAACTCCGACCCCTCTGATGCCAATGCAAGTTGATAAAGAGCAAATTCTTCAATTGAACTTTGAACATTTTTTCTCATGGTTTCACTACACAACACTAATAGACTTGTAATCACATGAATACAGTGTAAGTTCACTTGCTGTAATAAAAATCTGCTCACATATGAGCCCATCTAAGAGATTAAGATCTTGTTACCATCAAGGGACCTAGTACATGATTACAACAGTGTTAATATATCTACACTTCGCTTTCGTTGTATTTTAGTATCTTTACAGTTTGATGTATATGCCTTTTGTGTGAAGAAAAGCAGAAACAAGACCCCAAAATAAGATCTCAAGCATCACAAATACCAGCGTACCCCATCTCCTGGAATGAAGCATGGTCTGTAATAAAATTTCTGAGCCATCAATCTGCATGTAAAATTGGGGACCAAAAAATTAAGTGCGAGTGATTGAAATTCAATTAATTCAAATATGATAATGATCTTAGCACTCCAAAAACGATGTATGAAAAAGAAAAATTCCACAATGCAACTATAAATATAAAAAAAAAAAAAAAAAAATTGAGGTTTCTAGATCCTTATAACATTTGCAGTGGAAATAACCTCAAAGAGATAGGTAGAAACAGAACTATCAGAGCTTGATTTCTTCCTGTAATCCTAATCAATAATATATCAGAACCCACATCTTCGTCAATTGGGAGAAGTTCCACCACTAACAGATTTAATATGGCTCACAAATCCAGCTGACCAAACTCACTTTTTTTTTTTTTTTTTTTTTGTTATAGGGTAAAAACAAGATATGCTAGAAGAATAAAGAAAGATAAATACCAAGTTGTTTCTAGGTGACTTCCAATAGAAACCTTGCACAGCGGCAGGGAAAAGTTCACAAGCAGCTAAAGCATATACAATAAGAGCATTCATGCCAATCGACTGCAACACCACCAAAGGCTTTCTAATGTGTTTGAGGTCAACCTGAATAAAATAGTTCCAGCTCAACACCATTTATCAGTTTTCCGTGGTTAGTGTCATATAAATACATTAATAGAATAGAATGTTAAGTACTATGCCAAGTTTGCTGGAGTAACTTACTATGTAAAAGATAGCAGTTAAACACAAGCCTGATGCTCCGGCAGTGAGGCATGTATAGCTCAAAGTGTACAATGGTTTAGAAAAAGGAACACCTGCAATATGTTTCCATTACATAGATATAGAAATGAAACTCCCCAAGGTAACAAAAATAAGGAAGTCTTTGTTTTAACAAGAACATACCTAGCTTCGCCAAAACAAGCCCTATGATTAAAAGAAAGATTGAAAACAAGGACCACAAACCTATCCTTTGCTTTTGAACCTGCAACAAATATATGAATCATAGCATGAAATTTTCCATCTAATTCATGGAATTATGTTGCATCTGTTAACATAGTACAACATAAACATAAGATAATTGGCCTTCAAATGTGTAGATGCTACAATGGAATAAGGAGGATCATACCTTAAAATGCAAGAATATGTGCCCAAAATGCAATCCCGTAAAACATGTAACTGCAGCCATCAAAGAACTGAAATTTTTCAAGGAAAACAATGAGAAACCAACCACCATTTCCATTGACATAAATGGCAGAACCTGGCGAATTCAAGTCATTAATATTCATTATAGTTCAATTAAACAAATATTTTTATTTCAATCAAAAAATATATTTTGTAAAGAATACTATCTCAGCTATGTATCTCTGAATAAAATTGTAAGCTCATGAAAAATATTTTAAAATTGATTAAATTATTGCTGTCTAAGTAGACTATACTTTTTCTCTTCTCCCATCTTATGGAAAAAACAATTTGTGAAATATTAAGAAATAGGTGAAGTAAAGAGCAGAGAGGATTGCTGCAAAAAACCTTAAAATGCCCTCAGGATCAAATGGTGCTAGGCACCACGCTGGTGAGTTTGGAGGTAGAGGTCCATAGTCAGGAGAATTAACACTGCATTCCTGATAAAAGGAGTGTTAGGATCTCAGGAAGACACATATACTGATGCTGTGAAATGAGAGTCAAGACTTTACACATTCAGGAACCAATTACTGGAGTAGTTCTGAGAAAATAAATAACCTTTGTTCGTCTGTAAACAGGACGCTGGTATAGATGCTGCTCCCCAAGAACTGTTCTATCGATCAAACCAACAGCATTACAAGGAGGTTCAAGACTTCCCCTCGCTTCACAAAAGACCTAGTAAATGAGTTTGGTGATGAGTTCCACACAAGAAAAGGGGCATAGCACAGACAAGCAGTGCATTTAGCATGATGTAGGAATAACAAGTCATACACAAGAACATCAAGAAATCCGAATAAATATTCAACTCAATCTAAGAAAATTCTGTGCGAACTATTATGTTATTTTCTCATGCAATTCTATTTGCAAAATATCTTCTTATGCTGCGTTACCATAACATTTTGCGTGATACGCACTATTTTTTTCTCCTGTTCAAGAAAACATACTAACAGTGTTCAACTTTCTTCAGAACGAAAAAAAAAAAGTGATGAATTGTCCCCTCCAAAGCAAGGTCGTATAGAACAACATGCTTTTGGGAGGGAAGAAGGAAACAGCATCTTAAAACAGCTACTTTTACCAAACTCTGTGTTGTAATCTTAAAATTATCAGCAGGACAAGTACTAAGAGCTCAACTGTCACCTCCAAATGAAGAGCATATTGTTCATAGAATACTGTGTGCAACAGTGTAAGTGGCGCTTCAATATGTAGGACATGTTTTTGGAAGAAGAAATGTAGAAAACTCATACCCAAAATATACAACTTCAACTCATTACCGTGAAAATTCTATCATTTCTTCCCTGTATCTAAGTATCTTATAATTATAAAGTTTAAAATAAGAAGTATATTTGACAATGTGCGTGCAGAGTCCAACAGATTTCAAGAAAATGATTGTCTGTAACATTTCCATTGCAGAAAGGTAAAGAACAAACTTTGTTTTGAAAATCAAACAGCCTTCAGTTCATGAACATAAGGTACAAAACATCTGGATAGAAGTACATGGTTTGGCTTACATATTTGGTATCGTATGCATGACCGGATGCATCCACACTTGGATACACAAATTTCCAATTTGGAACATAAAGACCATGTAGCAGGGTCATGTAAGCTGAGCACAGTAAGAAGACAAAAACCCTGCAACAACAGTAAAAGTTATCAATTGCGAATATAAAGTGAACAGAGGTACATGAAAATTTACTTATATGTTTTTGTGTATGAGTGTGTAAAGGCAAAATGGATCAGCTAATTAATTGCACAAGTCAACATGAAAACACATTGCAGAAATAGGCAACAATTTGGCCCACATCATAAGACTCTAATTACAGGTGGGTGATATTTATATATAAAGCTTTTATTCTGAGTCAAAAATAATTACAGATGGATGATATTTGGGAAAACAGTTCCTAATGTTGGTAGCTGACCATCAGTACTGTATTTATCACTAAAACTATTTGCAAAGTGCATGTAGAAATGAAAGCAGATTATGTATCGTCATACTAAAAAATGACAACCAGATTATCTTGCAAATAAAGAACTTTACATTTTGTCAGCATGAGCAATAGTTAGACTAACCATTGAACATAGTATTTCTTTACAAAATCCGCCGGCGAGTCAACTGCAATGTTGTTAACACACCAGATCTCAGCAATGGAAGCCAAAAGATACCCAATTGCTACCCTCTGTACATCACAATAAAAAATTACAAGCTGCATTACAGGCTACATCTTTTGAATTTCACAACCATGCTTCTAACTGGATCAGAGGATAGTACAAAATTGTTCTAACTTCATCAATCATAGACATTGATCACTTGCGAACTAATAGAAATTATTCCAATTCCATCATTTGTATCATGATACTATATAATTATCTTTAAAACCATACCCATTAAATAGCATGCAACTTTGGTACTATTCTCACGGTTATGGTAAATAAGTGGGATACAATCAAATTAGAAATGAAGACATGCCAGAATCTCATGACCCAGGCAAAATTTGCACTAGGAAGTAAAAAGAAACTCAGAATATAACAAGCTTAGGCAATTACAGGGTCAGAAGTTGCTTTACAGAAGTAATCCAGTGATACCAAAGCTCCAGACAGCATGAGTAATAGGAAAATAATCAGAAAAGGTTGAATTTTTTTGATATTGTAGATGGAGAACAAAGATTTACATTCTTAAATGAACTCGCAACTGAATGATGCTACCTGCAATACACCTAGCCAACGTATCTTGTCCACATCAACTCCATACGTCAGATTGTTACGTCCATGGAAATATCCACCTGTGGATGTTCATCACAAGAAGAAAGTTAAGAGTCAATCTTATAACTTATCATTTATCAGAACCATCAAATTGGCCTTTTATAATTAGGCAGTTAACTTTTTTATCGATATTATACTAGCAGCTCAAGATTGTGGATTTCCTCATAAAACAACTAATAATTTGTTCTGCCAATTCAGTCAAAATATATATGTTCAACTAACATAGCCTAAACGAATTGAAGACAGCAAATATGTCATGTGTAACCAGACGTAATCAAACCAACTATAATTTGTGAAGAATCAGACACATCAAAGATGATTCATAACATCATACCTTGCAATAAAACCCCCAAGAGAAAGAGCTTAATTGCTCGGAGCAAGACTTTCCTTGTGGCAGTTGATTTGTTAGATATTTTCTGCATGGTATTCAAAACAAGTCCATCATAATTGATAAATGTACAAGCTCCATTATATTTATTTTAAGCACTTAATATTCTTCTAAGTGGTTCAATTGTTTTTTTTTTCCTAAGAAAACTTATTCGAATAATAATACAATCAGAACTAGAAAGTGAAACTACGAATATAAGTAAGAGTTTATAAAAAATTTGAAAAAATAAATAAATAAATAAACCCTCTAATTCGAAAATAACAAAACAGAATGGAAATGGCTTACCTTAAATACTAGAGTGATAGAGACACCGACACCAAAAAGGAAAAACGGCATCACAAAATCGGCGAGTGTTACACCAAACCAGGGAGCATGATTTATAGATGGAAAAGCTCCACCGGCATCATCCACTAAAATCATCAACTGTCAAACGGAAAAGTTAGGGAAGTGTAAAAAAGAACATAGAAGAATAAATTGTGGTGAATTTCCCTGCATTACCACATTTTTTTAACATAAAACTTCTGACATTCAATAGAAACGCTCATTAGCAAGTGAATACAAAACTCTAGTGTTTAAACCATTAAAACCTTGAAGGTTCAATTGAAATAGAATTTCGTCGACTTGAGGTAAGACAATATGAAATTGAAAGTCTTACGGCAACGGAAAGACCGCGGAAGACGTCGAGAGAGACGATACGTTGATTTTGATCTGTGGAATCCGGCGTTGAGGCATCTGGAGAGTAGGCAGACAAGGACGGCGCGATATCATCGCTATCGATGGGGAAGTTAGTAGAGTGAGGAAGAGGAGAAGATGAAGAGTGGTCAATAAGAGGAGATCGCTGTTCTTGAGCCATGTTGATTGCTGTTGACATATTTCTTTCTGCTTAATTCTGTAATTTTTCTGATTTGACTGGTCAAGCTTGCTGTAAGACAGAGTTGGCTCAACTGATCCAGTAGGACGGTGGCGCGGTGCGTCGTTTACAGTTTTACTGGCTCTTTTCTATGCGCTGACTGTTAAAGAAATGCTATAAAAAAAAGGCCCGGAGTCGTTATCTTTTATATACATGGAGTAAGCTTTTGAGTCCTACTACAAGGCTACAATTTAAAAAATATAATCAATTAATTTAAAAATTTTCAAAATTGAAATTTTTTTAAAGTAAAATCAGAATAATAGATTTTATTAATTAGATAAAAATAAAATATTTTATTAATAAAAAAAAAAAAAAGCCAAAAGAAAAAAACAATAGCAACAGTTAATACTATCGACCTCCACTCACCCTTCCTTTTTAATCTCCACTCCCACCTCTTTTCTATATTTTATGAATGAAAAACAAAAAATAAAAAAAAAAAGGTTAGCTTCTTTGATAAGGTGCAGAGTGAGAGAATGGTGGTGAGATAATTGAATAAAGAAGAGAGAAACTAGTTAATTTTTAAAAAATTTAACTTAATTGATCTTACTATTATTAAATGAACTCGTTCCAATAATTACATATTAAAAGTATATAAAAGTTATAGTAATATAACCTAAACAATTCAATTTTTTTTAAAAATAATAATATTTAATTGTTTGAAATAATTCTTATGGGTTTATTTATTTTTTTATTATTTTATAATATAAAAGTACATATTTTTTAGAGTTCAAAAATCAATCCAATTAAAAATTGTTTCTATGCATATATAATCAATTTATTTTAAAATGAAATTCCCTATATAAAATTAATTATGTCATAAGTGTTAATTGAATAATGCATTGTGCTACTCCTTTTAGCTTAGCACGAAGAGGATAAGAAAACAAGAAGCGTTCTCTCTTTCCCAACTTATTATAAAGGCTACCCAAGGTGATTAAGGGGGGTAATAAACCTTAACTACAATAGCTACGGGGTCCAAAAGGGACACCACCTCTTAAAGAGCGGCTCTAGTTTATAAAGGAACGGGGCTCTTCTAGCTCGGCTCCGAGTTGTTATCATGGTACCACTTTCAATATACTTCATTCCACTTTTTTTTTTTTTTTTTTTTTTATGTATTGAGTACTTATTGTGTAAACTTAGTGATTAACTCGATTAGTTAACGTCATTAACATCTTGATTAACTCGTAAAGTAGAAATAGTTAACAAAGAAAGTGTACATAGAACCATTTTCTTTAACCCGTATAAATAATACTTTCAAATTTAGTAGTTAACCTGTAAACAAAATTAACACATTAGTTAAACCTTCTTTTAATAACCATTTTTAAGTTTACTTTATGATATTTAGTAAAGCATAAATAGTAAGTATCATTTTGCTTTTAAAATGTTGGTTTAAGAACATTTTCAATATAATTTCTCATATTTGTTCAAAAATACCATACTCATTCTTTTTTTGGAAAAAGAAAAGAAGCCCAATTTGGTTATAATTAATGAATTTTGATTTCAAAATTTTACTTAAAAAGGTAAGAAAATTTTTAAATACATAAAAAAAATTTACACTCATTTTAAAAATACATTTTTAAAAAAATAAATATGACCATAATTAGATTCTCGTAAGAATGTGTATTCCTTGAAAATATATAATAGGTGGGTTCTTCTTTCAATTTCCAAATATTAATTAAATTTGGTCATTATGGTCGACATTTAATGAGTAAAATTCAATGTCACCTAGTGGCCTTCACACTGTTCTACAATGCAATAATATCGCTTCTTATTTCTTGTTGATCACTTGAGAAAACGTTGTAGTGTTGTACTACCATTTTTAAAATAATGATGGGAAAACATGATATGTGGGGTGGTCCACTAGAAATACGATCAGATATTGATCATGATCATCACTCCAATGATGACATGGATAGGTCAGCTTATGTGGCATCACCAATTGATGATGATCATGTGAAGAAAAGTTAGTTGCTGAAAAAACCAGTTGAGATAGAGAAGAAGAGGAAGATTTTTCCGTTTGTTAACGTTTTCACGGTGAGGACTCTAATGTTGTTTGGCGTTCTTGCAGTGTTAACTATTGTCATTGTTAATGGCGGCAGCAGCCATTGTAGAAGAAGAGACTGGAACCAGCTGGAGATGAAGAAAAAATGGAGCTGCTGAGCTCATTGCATATGTCAGCAGCTACCATTTTGCTTCTATAAATAGAAGAAGCATTCCTGCAGAAATTCCATCCCAATTCGAAGTAGCTTCAGAGAGTTTTCTTTTCTTTAATTTCTTAAGTTCTTAGTTTCTAGTTTCTGAAACTCTCGTAGAAACAGAGAGTGAAAAGAAGAGAAAGGTGAGAGAGAAAAGAGAGAAAAGAAAAAAGAAAAAGAAAAAGATATTTTATTTGGGTGTATTGGATTTTGGGGTTTGTGAGTTGAGTGTTGTATTTAAACACTGTAATATTATCTCCCATAGTGAAAGTGAGCTGCAGCAGCTCTGTGGAGTAGCCCAGTTAATTTTTGGGGTGAACCACGTAAAATTCTCTGTGTGTTATTTCCTAATTCCTGCTCTACATTATTTTTTGTTTTGCTTCCCCGTAAATCTGGTTGTGGGAAATTATCGATTTTTTTCCCAACAATTGGTATCAGAGCTACAAGGTTGTGAAATTCTTGTACAGAAAAATCACATTGTGTAAAGGTTACTATTCATCAAATAGTAACGGTTACTGTGCAAATAGTGGAAGTACTATTCACCAATCATTAAAGTAAAAGTGAATAGTAAAAGTCAAAAGTTGAATAGTAAATTTACTATTCACGTCACTATTTACACATCATTATTTTACGATAGTGATTTTTTTGAAGTTACCAGATTTGAGTGGGAGCAATGGCAGCAGACGAAGGAAAAGTTAAAATCGAGAAATTCAATGGGTCAGATTTTGGTTTCTGGAAAATGCAGATTGAAGATTATCTGTACCAGAAAAATATGCACAAACCTTTATCAGGAACAAAACCAGAAAATATAAAGCAAGAAGATTGGGATCTTCTTGACAGGCAGGCGCTAGGAACAATCCGGTTAACGTTGTCTCGCAACGTTGCTTTCAACATCGCAAAGGAAACGACGACGGCAGGTCTGATGAAAGCCTTATCAAATATGTACGAAAAACCAACTGCCTCAAATAAAGTACATTTGATGAGAAGGCTATTCAATTTGAAGATGTCAGAAGGAGCGCCAGTTGCAGATCACCTAAATGTTCTTAACTCTACTCTAACACAGTTGAGTTCAGTAGGCATAAATTTCGATGACGAAATTCAAGCCTTGATTCTCTTATCCTCTCTACCAGAAAGCTGGAATGGCACAGTGACAGCAATAAGCAATTCCTCAGGAAGCACGACGATGACATGGGATACTGCTCGTGATTTGATTCTAAGCGACGAAATTCGTCGAAAAGAATCTGGTGAGGCTTCATCTTCTGCCTTACATACAGAATCCCGAGGAAGAATGTTTGAGAGAAGCTCAAGCAGAGGAAAGTCTAAGTCTAGACGAAGTAAGTCAAGATTTAGCAGAGCAAGCTTAAATTGCTGGAATTGTGGACAAAAAGGACATCTCAGAAGAGACTGTCGAGCACCGAAGAAAAATAATGGTGCAAAAGAAACTGCAAATGTTGCTGGGGAAGCAGGTGATGCTCTTATATTGAGTGTCAACAGTCCAATTGAATCTTGGATTTTGGATTCAGGTGCATCATTTCACTCTACCTCCTGTCGCGAAATCATGAAGAATTACACCGGTGGTGATTTCGGAAAAGTTTATTTAGCAGATGATGAGCCCTTGAAGATTGTGGGCAAAGGAGATGTTCAAGTGAAGTTGCCAAATGGGACTGTATGGAAGCTGAAGAATGTGAGATATATTCCAGGTCTGAAAAGGAATTTAATCTCAATAGGACAGCTTGATGAGGAAGGTTATTCAACAACCTTCACAGATCGCACGTGGAAGATAACAAAAGGAGCTATGGTTTTAGCTCGTGGAAATAAAGAAGGTACCCTCTATGTGACCTCAAATAGTGGGAGCACTATAGCAGTCATGGACGCAGATGAAAAATCAAATCTGTGGCACCAAAGGCTTGGTCATATGAGCGAGAAAGGGATGAAGGTACTCCTGTCAAAAGGAAAACTACCAGATATGAAGTCGGTGGACATTGGTTTGTGCGAGGACTGTATTCTCGGCAAACAGAAGAAAGTTAGCTTTTCAAAAGCTGGAAAAACGCCGAAGTCAAAAAAGTTAGAGTTGGTTCATACAGACGTGTGGGGACCCGCTCCAATCAATTCCCTTGGAGGCTCATTGTATTATGTCACCTTCATTGACGACTCAACAAGGAAGGTGTGGGTTTATTTTCTGAAAAATAAATCAGAAGTCTATGATGTTTTCAGAAAATGGAAAGCTATGGTGGAAAATGAGACTGGCTTGAAAGTAAAGTGCCTAAGGTCTGACAATGGAGGAGAGTACACAGACAGAAGATTCAGAGACTTTTGTGCAAGCAATGGAATCAGAATGGAGAAGACCGTTCCAAGAACACCACAACAAAATGGTGTAGCAGAACGCATGAACAGAACTCTGAATGAACGTGCCAGAAGCATGAGAATACATGCAGGCTTGCCTAAAATGTTTTGGGCTGAGGCCATCAATACAGCAACTTACCTGATCAACCGTGGACCCTCTGTTCCTTTGAATGAAAGATTGCCAGAGGAAGTTTGGAGTGGTAAAGAGGTAAACCTTTCACATTTAAAGGTTTTCGGTTGTATTTCATATGTTCATATTGACTCTGCTGAAAGAAGTAAACTTGACCCGAAGTCCAAGAAATGTATCTTTATTGGATATGGTTCTGATGAATTTGGTTATCGCTTTTGGGATTATGAAAGACGACAAGTTATCAGAAGCCGAGATGTTATATTCAATGAGAAGATTGTATATAAGGACAGGTCAACAGTAAAATCTGGTGGCATTGACAGTGATACTCAAACAAAAGAGTATGTTGATTTAGAGGAGATCTCCAAAGATGATGTGCATCGAAGGGTCCACAATAACCCTGAGAATGAAGTTATTCCAGAACCAGAGAATGAAGTTCCACTGGAAGAACAAGAAGAAGTTCCACAGCAAGAGGAACCATGCACACCCAGAGTGAGACGCACCACCAGACCACACAAACCAACACAACGCTACTCACCCTCCCAAAATTTTCTATTGTTGACTGACAACGGAGAACCAGAATCTTATGAAGAGGCAACACAGATGGATGATTCTGTCAAGTGGGAGTCTGCCATGAAAGATGAAATGGACTCACTCATGTTAAACCAAACATGGGAACTTGTTAGATTGCCAAAAGGCAAGAAGGCTCTTCATAACAAGTGGATTTTCAGAGTGAAAATGGAGCATGATGGGAGTAAGCGGCACAAGGCTAGATTGGTTGTTAAAGGTTTCCAGCAGAAAGCAGGGATCGACTATACTGAGATTTTCTCTCCAGTTGTGAAGTTGACCACAATAAGGCTGGTATTAAAGTTGGTAGCTGCGGAGAATTTACATCTTGAACAGTTAGATGTAAAGACAGCATTCCTTCACGGTGATTTGGAGGAAGAGATATACATGGAGCAACCGCAAGGTTTTAAAATAGCAGGCAAAGAAAACTTGGTATGCAAGTTGAAAAAGAGCTTGTATGGTCTAAAACAAGCTCCAAGACAGTGGTACAAAAAGTTTGATTCTTTTATGAGCAGCAGTGGCTTCATCAGATGCCAGGCAGATCATTGTTGCTATGTGAAGAAGTTTGACAACAGTTATATTATTTTACTCTTGTATGTAGATGACATGTTGATTGCTGGGTCAAACATGCAAGAGATAAATAATGTGAAGCATCAATTGTCAGAACATTTTGCAATGAAAGATCTAGGTGCTGCAAAGTAGATTCTTGGAATGAGGATCAACCGGGACAAGGCATCAGGAACCTTAATGTTGTCACAGGCTGAGTATATCAGCAAAGTACTTGATAGGTTCAACATGAAGGATGCAAAACCAGTGAGCACGCCCTTAGGTGTTCATTTCAAACTATCCAAAGAGCAGTCACCTAAAACTGCAGAAGAACGTGCTCGAATGGAAAATGTTCCATATGCTTCAGCTATTGGAAGTTTGATGTATGCCATGGTTTGTACCAGACCAGACATTGCACATGCAGTGGGAGCTGTAAGTAGGTACATGAACAATCCAGGCAAGACACATTGGGAAGCTGTCAAGTGGATTCTTAGATATCTACGAGGTACCACAAATATGGCACTATGCTTCAGAAGTGGAAATATGGCTCTTGAAGGCTATGTGGATGCTGACCTAGCTGGAAATATTGATAATAGAAAGAGCACTACAGGGTATGTTTATACTCTTGGCGGAACAGCAGTGAGTTGGGTTTCTCAGCTGCAGAAGATTGTTGCTCTCTCCACCACTGAAGCTGAATATGTTGCAATCACGGAAGCCAGCAAAGAGATGATTTGGTTGCAAGGTTTCTTAGAAGAACTAGGCAAGAAACAGGAACGCAATGTGTTACATTGCGATAGTCAGAGTGCTATCCATCTTGCGAAAAATCCGTCTTTTCATTCCAGAACGAAACACATACAACTACGGTATCATTTCATCAGGTCACTTCTAGAAGAAGACGTTCTCAAGCTTGAGAAGATACAAGGAAATGATAACCCAGCTGATATGTTTACGAAGACGGTGACAATTGATAAACTGAAGTTGTGTTCAACTTCAGTTGGCCTGCGGACGTAATAAACCCAGAAAGAGTTGCTGCAGTGATCATATGTGGAAACAAGATTAAAATCAGTTTCCAAGTGGGAGATTGTCAGATATGGCGGCTGTCAATGGCGGCAGTAGCCATTGTAGAAGAAGAGACTGGAACCAGCTGGAGATGAAGAAAAAATGGAGCTGCTGAGCTCATTGCATATGTCAGCAGCTACCATTTTGCTTCTATAAATAGAAGAAGCATTCCTGCAGAAATTCCATCCCAATTCGAAGTAGCTTCAGAGAGTTTTCTTTTCTTTAATTTCTTAAGTTCTTAGTTTCTAGTTTCTGAAACTCTCGTAGAAACAGAGAGTGAAAAGAAGAGAAAGGTGAGAGAGAAAAGAGAGAAAAGAAAAAAGAAAAAGAAAAAGATATTTTATTTGGGTGTATTGGATTTTGGGGTTTGTGAGTTGAGTGTTGTATTTAAACACTGTAATATTATCTCTCATAGTGAAAGTGAGCTGCAGCAGCTCTGTGGAGTAGCCCAGTTAATTTTTGGGGTGAACCACGTAAAATTCTCTGTGTGTTATTTCCTAATTCCTGCTCTACATTATTTTTTGTTTTGCTTCCCCGTAAATCTGGTTGTGGGAAATTATCGATTTTTTTCCCAACACCTGATAATTGCACTACTACCCTTCATAAGGCGCTCATGTTCTTCAATGCACAAAGATGTAAATTTTCTAATTTGTCTTTCTCTCGTCTGGTCTAGTCTATCTATATTTAACTAATTCATATTCAGTGAATGCATGAATAATATTTGTCGAGTACATAATGTTCTGTCTACAGAAATTATTCATTTGTTCAAATTAATAGCATATCATAAATATACTGTCAACTTTTTTTTTTTTGGGCTTTTTTATTATTATCTGTGAACACAGTATTTTGTTTCCTTTATTTTCTGAATTCAAGATTAAATAAAATAAAATAAAAATTGGAGTAAATTAAGTGATACTAGTGGGGAATATCTCAAGGAAAATAAACTGTGTTTGTAACCTCTTAACATGATCACTAATTGAAGAGTTGCGATAATTGTGATGTTTAAGTTTGAAATATCTTACAAAAAGAAATTTTGAAATATGTGAGAATGGATAATGTATTGATTTAAAAAAAAAAAAAGAACTTTAAAATTTGGCAATACTTGGGTTTGAAAATACGTGAATAAGTGCCAATAAATTTTAAAAATTAATAAAAATTAATCTGTATCAGATGAAAATAAAATCTTATATGTTCATTTTGCGAAAGTAATATGAACACAAGAATAGTACTTGTAACAAGTGCTGAGGAAGAAGTGGAGTTCAGTGACAAGCCCAAATGTGCTGTGTAATTCAAGCTCTCAAGCCTAAATGTGCTGTGTAATTCAAGTGTAGTGTTGGCCGAAAATTAGCTGACAACAGCTCATACAAAATGCCAGATGTCAAGAATTGAGGAGTCAGTGAAAATCAAGAGAGGTGATTCGAGTGCTTCTCATGTAACAAACAAGTTGGCGCGCTTACTTTGTAACAGAATTTAGTTTTCTCTGCACTATAAATAGAGATGTAACAGAATGGTTAATAACGAGAGAGAGAACAATGAATATACAAAGCTCCAATTGATTTTACTGTTTTCGGTGTTCTTCGTCAGTCATCGTCTTCTTTTTTGTTTCATTAAAAAGTTTCTGAATTGTTATCAATGTTTGTAGAGAAGCAATTGAAAACGAATAAAAAAAATTCAGATGTTATTCAGTTCTTGAAGAGTTGTGAGTTGTTAGTTTTTCTTCAGTTTCTTTATATTCTTCAGTTTCTTTATAGTACTCACAAATGGTAAAATAAGTTGGTTTACTTCTCTATCGGACTAAAATTAACTAATAACAATAGTATGATCATGGGAGGTTAGTTCGGCCTGCTCTCTTTAAAACTTTCTTCAGTCCATGCAATTATAGCCTGTGAATTATTATACATTTCATGCATTCTATCGTCTATAGCTGGAAGATTTCCAACACAGAACAATGTTTCATGGAGAGGCAACTCACGTCTAAATGACGGAAACTTGAAGACGAATGACCTTGCAAGTGGATATTATGATGGGGGAGATGCAAGCAAGTTCAATTTTCCAGCATCGTTTGCCATGACCATCTTGAGCTGGAGCGTAATAGAATACAGTGACAAGTGCAAAGCACTAGGAAAGATTGATCATGTAAAAGACATCATCAAATGGGGCACAGATTACCTTCTAGCCACTTTCAATAATTCTGCTGATTCACTTAGCTATGTCATTGTACAAGTAATTGGAGGAGATGTATCTCCACAAGAGAATCACGATCATCATGACTGTTGGATACGCCCAGAGTCTTTTCACCAACAAAGAAAAGCACAAAAGTGCTATAACTGTCCAGCTCTTGCTTAAGAAATGGCTGCTGCTTTTAGCCTCGGCATCTATTGTTTTCAGAGAGAACGCTGAGTATTTGAACAAACTCGTCCATGGTGCTGTTAAACTGTTTAGGTTTGCTACAAGTGGACAAGGTGTAAAGTATAGTGGGGATTCAGACCCTGCATTCTCAACTTTGTAAAACTCCACTGGTTTTTGGGATGAGTTTATGTGGGGTGGTACTTGGTTGTACTTTGCCACTGGGAATTCACCATATCTCAAATTTGTTACTGATCCTACTCCAGCTGAGAAAGAGAGTGCTTTATGGAAAGGTGTTGATGGTGGGGTGTTTAGCTGGGACAACAAGCATGCACTTCAAACCCGCTTGAGAATGTTCTTGGGCTTAAGTTATCCATACGAAGAAATGTAAAGAAAATATCACAAACGGTTGGTAATTTGATGTGCTCTTACCTTTTTTCTAAAGCTTTCGCAGAACGAATGGAGGGTTAATCCTTATAAATCATGGAAGGCTGAGGCCGAGTAAATGCAGCATTTTTAGCTAAAGTCTATAGTGATTAGATTGATGCTCTGCTTGCACATGGATGGAGTTGTGGTCCAAATTTCTATACATTAAAAGAGCTGCGTCGTTTTCCCAATGCCCAAATTGATTACATTCTGGGAAAGAATCCACGAAAAATGAACTAGGTCATAGGATTTGGCCAACATTTTCCACAAAGAGTGTACCATAAAGGTGCATCAGTTCCCTTCAATCATAAGTGTTAGCGTGAATTATGTAATTAGTGTCTATCTGTAATAGAATTATAAGTTGTACATAGTTCTTTTTTATTTAGGACTCTTGTATTTTATACTCTATATATATCTTTATTGTGAGGTACTAATACAACAAGAAATACATTTTATTTAGTATATTTAACTTGGTATCAGAGCGAAGGTTCGGAAAGAAATTTTATCGTCTCTTTTCTGTTAGCGTCGCCATCACCCTGTCACCGCTGCCTGTCAGCGCTGCCGCCCGTCTCCCGCCGCCGTCTGTCTCTCTCGATCTCCTGTCCAGCGCCGCCGTCTGTCCGCGCTGCCTGTCTCTCCTGCGCCGCAAGTCCGCCAGTCCCGTGCCTGTCTCTCCTGCGCCGCGCCGCGCTCTCCTGTCTGGTCTATCCCGCGCCCTGTCGCGCAGCCCTGCTCGCCTGTCCGCCAGCTCGCCTGCGCCTGTCTCCGCTCGCGTGCCTGTCTCAGTCGCCTCGCCTGTCTCCGCCGCGCCAAATCTGCAACTGTCTACCGCCTGTCCTCACCTGCCGCCGGACCTGCCTCTCCCTAGATCTGCCTACAATTCAAACCCTAACACACATCAAACCCTAGCCCAACAATTCAAACCCTAGCCCAAACCAAACCCTAGCCCACTTTCAGCCCAATTTTACCCTAGCACACTTAAAAAAAAAATCAGCCCAAACTCACTAAGCCTTAGCCCAATTTCAGCCCAATCTCTTCTCCCTCATCCAGCCCAAGCCCATTCCTATTTGTCTAGTCAGCAGTCAACATACAGTCATCAATCTAGTCAACAGACACAGTCAACAGTCAACAGTCAATGGTCAACTCAAAAAAAAAAAAAAAAAGGAGATAAATAATTTTTATTCCGCTGCATCTTATTGTCTGTTTCAATGGGAGATTCAAGAGAAAATCAGAGTTCTATGATACCTGAAATTCCAAAATTTGAAGTCTCTGTCAAGAGTTCAGAAAGTGGCTCTTTCGGTGGTACCAAACTCAATGACACTAACTTTCGAACATAGAAAAGGGTTATGTCCGTCTATCTCCGTGGGATACACAAAATGGGACATGTTACTGGAATAATCAAGGCTCCTCGTGAAGATGATATGGAGGCCTATACTAAGTGGGAAGATGATGATGGCCTCGTTATGTCTATTTTATTTAGAGCCATCACTGATGATGTACTACAGATGGTGGAAGAATGTAACACAGCTGAGACCATATGGAAAACTTTGGGAGACCTCTACACTAATGAATCTGAATTTATACAGGTCCATGAATTAATGTGCAAAGTTGCCAGCATGCAACAGAATGGGCAACCAGTGTCTATGTTTTTTACCAAGCTGAAGAATATATGGGCTGAAAATGATCAAAAACGTCTGTGCAAAATCAAAAATCAAGAGGACCTTATATGGTACCAGAAAGAAAAGGAGCTTGAGCAAGTTCATGCATTCTTAAGAGGACTTGATACAAAACATAACAGTGCTAAGGGCGAATTGCTCCGAATGCCAGACCCTCCGAGCTTGACCACAGCTTTTACATACATCCGTAAGGACGAATCTCAGCAAGAAAGTCTTAATCAGGCACAAGTTGAATTATCTAGTCTAGTCATTCAAGCCAATTCAAAGGCACCTTTTCTCCAGCAGCAGAGTTCAGTTCCATTTCATCAGGAAGGACCTCCACCAGACTTTGCCATTCAAGCCAATTCAAAGGCACCTTCTCTCCAACAGCAGAGTTTAGTTCCACTTCATCAGCAAGGACCTCCACCAGGCTTTGCCAATCGTCCTCGTCCCCATTACTTTTATTGCAATGAAGGAGGACATATTTAAGAGACTTGCTGGAAACTGAACCCGCACCTTAGACCTAAAAGGCCAAATTATCGTTCTAAAGCAAAAGCAGCTGCTATACAAGTAGTACAGGAACCAGATTTCTATGGTGTGACTGGACAGGATCATCGTGTGACATGTGAAGGTACCCCTATAGCTTCAATAGCTGGTTGTGGTAAGTTTGGTATGGCTTTAAGCGTTTCTCACTTTGTTGGGTCTAATACTTGGATTATTGATTCTGGTGCGTCTGATCATATGACTTATGATAAATCGTACTGAGTTATCTTCCCCTCCAGTATCTTATGTTACGAATGCTAACAGTGAAGCTTTTCCTGTCTTAGGAAAGGGGTCAGTCCGTATCACTCCAACTTTACAGCTCCATAATGTTTTATATGTGTCTGACTTATCCCATCACTTAATATCTGTACCACAGTTGAATACTGAGTCTCAATGTTTTGTAACCTTTTATCCTATGTATGTGATTTTTCAGGATCTTCTTACCAGGAAAATAATTGGTCGAGGGTATCTGAGGAGCAGATTGTTTCGTCTGGATCAAAACTACGTAGGGGAGAAACCAGGAGCACAGTCCCGCACTGCATTGACCTCGAGTTCTGACAATCTAAGTGAAATTTAGTTATGGCATCGCCGCTTAAGACATCCTTCTTTTAGTCTTATGAAAAAATCTATGTTTACTTTGTTTATTGGTGTTAGTGAGTCTATTTTACATTGTGAGACGTGTGTTTTGGCCAAAAGCCATCGTATTACTTATTCTCCTAGTATTTCTAATAAAAGTAATGTTCCTTTTGAGTTAATTCATTCTGATGTTTGGGGACCGAGTAGAGAGCCCACGGTATTGGGTATGAGGTATTTTGTTTCGTTTATTGATGATTGTGCAAGATTGTCATGAGTTTCTCTTCTTCGAACCAAAGATGACGTTTTTTCAGTTTTTCAAAACTTTCGTACTCATGTTCAAACACAATACAATAGCACCATTAGAGTCCTACGTTCTGACAATGGGGGAGAATATATTAATCGTATGTTTCAAGATTTTTTCAAAACACATAGAATTGTTCACCAAACTACTTGCCCACAAACACCAGAACAAAATGGGGTGTCTGAACGAAAAAATCGTCATTTATTTGATATGACTCGTGCACTCCTATTTAGTGCTCATATGCCAAAATACCTTTGGGGCGATGCTGTACAAGCTTCCGCTCATCTCATCAATCGTCTTCCATCTGGTGTCCTTCACGGCAAAATCCCATTCTAGGTTCTCGCATCTCATGTGTCATTGCCATCATTTCATAATCTTCCTGCCCGTGTATTTGATTGTGTTGCTTTTGTCCATGTTCCTAAAAATCAGAGGTCCAAGTTAGATGCCCGAGCAGTCAAATGTGTGTTTGTTGGTTATGGAGGTTATCAAAAAGGGTACAAGTGCTTCCACCCTCCGACCAGGAAATATTATGTCACTATGGATGTTACCTTCTTTGAGGACATGAGCAGAGGCGGATTTGTTTAGAAATCAGGGGGGGCACGTGCCCCAGCTGACATTTTATATCCCCTTATAAATTATATTAATTTTAGAATTTTTTTTAAATATTCAAATGAGTGCCCCAGCTGCTGACTTGTAAATTTTCTTTCTTTTTATTTAGTTGCTGTAGAGTGTGAAAACAAATAAACAATTAAGCCAACTGCCAACGTCTCTTCATCTTTTTATTGCAAGTCTGGCTTTTGCTGACACGATTCCAGGTCTTAATCTTAAAACATCTTTTTGTGATTTATTTCAGAAATTGGAACCAGCGTAGGTCACTACGTGCTGCTTAGTTTTTGCTGGATTTTACCGCATTTTCCTACCGCTGTTGCAAGTTTCCGGTTGTAAGGTGTTGTGACATTCCAATCCCTTCTCATTTCTCAAGTATGTGTTATGGTTTCGCTTTAAAATTTTTCTCAAGTTTAGTTTCTTAGATTTAGTTTATATATTTTCTGTCTTTACTTTCCGTTTAGGGGAAAAAATATTCAGTGTTTATTTCCATTAATTAGTTTTTAGTCACAAAATTGATTCCTCTTTTGTTAGATTACTCCAACAAAAATAATCTTGTGTTTCAGATTGTCCGCTAAATATGTATTCATTGTTGTAGTAGTCAATCATGTTCATGTCAGAGTTGATCGTCAAAATAAATAACAAAGCTAAGATTGTGTTTTTTTTTTTTTTTTAATTTTCGTCGATGACCAAACTGAGGATTTAGCATGTAAATGTTTGTATCTTCTTTCTCTTATGCTGTCTCTCTATTTATTTCGTCTTTTAGGAACATGTTTTTCTTGATGTTCTCAACCCAAAAAGTTTATAATTATCTAATTTTATACGGTCAGTTGCAGTAGTAATAATAATAAATAGCAGGTATCGAAATTGGGGGACTTGAAGAAGAATAATAGTTACCCAATGCCTCATTTGTTTTCCACTCTTTGCCATAATTTTCCAAAATCAATATGAGAAAAGATGACATCCCATGTTGCGAGTTCGATTTTTGGGTGTTTATAATAATATGTTTGGTCCTTGTACTGTTTGCTGGCACTACATCAGGCCTAGCTTAGCTTTGGGACTCTTATCCTTCAACCAAGTTGATCTTCAAGTTATTATCAAGTTTGGTGAGTGGTGAGCTTCAATCTATCTTCAGGCTGGAGCTATTTGTCTGTTTATGCTAAATTATAATTTTTTTTAAGGTTAACAACTATTTTTTTTTCCTTTCAATTTTGATAGAATTTGGACATCAAAAGAGCAAGTTTTTTATGAGTGACATCTTTATAACTCGTGGAAGGTCACGACGAAAAGTTCAAGAGATAACAAATTTGCATTATTATTGTGTGGGGCTATTTTATACTGTCATAGACATGCAACTTCAAGAGTTGAACAATCGTTTTAATGAGACAAATACTGAGCTCCTACTTTGTATGGTTTGTTTAAATCCAAAAGATAATTTTTTAGCTTTTAACAAGCAAAAATTGGTTCGTCTTGGGCAAATTTATGACAAAGATTTTTCAAAAATTGAGCTCATGAAACTTGAAGATCAACTTGAAAATTACATTATGGATGTTAGATCTAGCATTGAATTTTCAACTTTGAACGGAGTTGGTGATCTTGCACAAAAGATGGTTGAGACCAAGAAAGATCAAGTTTATCCTCTGGTTTATTTGCTCATGAAATTGACTCTTATTTTACTAGTTGCAACCGCTACTGTAGAAAGAGTTTTTTCTGCTATGAAAATTGTTAAGAATAAATTGCGCAATCGCATGGAAGATCAATGGCTCAAAGATAATTTAGTTGCATACATTGAGAAAGATGTATTTGATAATATTGATAATGATGCTATTATGCGTCGATTTCAAAATATGAAAACTCGTCGAGAGTTATTGTAGTAGGCGTCATATAAAGAAATGACATAATTATTTTGATTTTACATGGTGCCCCCCCTCATTGAAAATCCTAGATCCGCCACTGGACATGAGTTATTTTTCCTCACCTGATACTGCTCGTCAGGGGGAGAATTCATATTTCAAAAAGCTGTATCATGGTGAGGGGGAGGATTTGGAAGAATCACCTACTGATATTTCTATGGGTCCAGTTGAGATTCTTAACCCATTGAATCCAGTAGTGGAAGAAACAGATACTCCAAGTGTCCAAGCACCAGCTCCAACCAATGAAAATGAAAATGAAGATACTGTTGTTCCCTCAGGCATCACTCATACCCTTGATCAACAGCTCCCTGGTACTGAAGGTCACTCATCTGAAGTATGTATACCTATTGATACTAATAGCGTTGAGTCTAGTGTTGGACAGTATGTGTTACCAAATAGGTCTACTTGAGGTCAACTACCCAAAAGATATGAACCAAGTATCCATGCAAAATCAAAATATCCAGTAACCAACTACATGTCTACTAAAAGATTGTCTAACCCATATGAATCATTTGTAAATCAAATATCTACTGTATCAGTACCTAACAAAGTGCAGGATGCGTTGGGAGACTCAAAATGGAAAAAGGCAATGGAGGCATTACAGAAGAACGATACTTGGCAACTTGTGCCTTCACCACAAGGCAAGAAGGCAGTTGATTGTCGATGGGTGTTTACTGTGAAACATAATGCCGATGGATCTGTGAATCGGTATAAAGCCCGCCTTGTAGCAAAAGGGTTCACTCAAACGTATGGTGTAGACTACGATGAGACTTTTGCTCCAGTTGCCAAAATAAATACTATTCGAGTTCTACTTTCGCTTGCTGCAAGCTTTAATTGGCCACTTCGACAGCTTGATGTTAACAATGCGTTCCTTCATGGAGAGTTAGTCGATGAGGTATATATGAATCTTCCACCTGGGTATGTAGTGGCTTCTCCTGGTAATTTTGTATGCAAATTGAAGAAGTCTTTGTATGGTCTTAAGCAATCCCCTCGAGCCTGGTTTGGAAGGTTTTCACAGTTCATGCAGAAGGTTGGTTACAGGCAGAGTAATTCAGACCATATGTTATTTCTCAAACATCAACAAGGGAAGGTAACAGCTCTAATTATTTATGTTGATGATATGATAATTACTGGAGATGATGCTGCTGAGATGGATAAATTACAGAGACAGCTAACCTCTGAGTTTGAGATGAAGGATTTGGGTGAACTGAAATACTTCCTAGGAATTGAGGTAGCTAGGGGGAGCGAAGGAATCTTTTTATGTCAGAGAAAATACATTCTTGACCTACTAACTGAAACAGACATGTTGGATTGTAAACCTATTGACACTCCTATTAAGCAAAATCATTGTCTAGCAGAGTATCCAGATCAAGTACCAACTGATCGAGCTCGCTATCAAAGGTTGGTTGGGCGCCTAATTTATTTGACACATACTAGACCAGATGTCGCATATGCAGTAAAGGTGGTAAGTCAGTTCATGCATAACCCGAGTGAGAGTCACATGGATGCAGTTGTGAGAATTTTAAGGTATTTGAAGTCAGCTCCAAGAAGAGGAGTAATTTTCACTAAACACAACAATCCTCTTGAAGTTTGTGGCTTCACAGATGCAGATTGGGCAGAAAGTATTACAGATAGAAGGTCGACATCGGGTTACTTTACCTTTGTGGAAGGTAATTTGGTTACATGAAAAAGTAAGAAGCAGAAAGTTGTGGCGCAATCTAGTGCTGAGGCTAAGTATAGAGGTATGGCTCATGGTGTTTGTGAACTGCTGTGGATAAAAAGTTTATTGTTTGATTTGGGTCTCGAACTCAAAAATACTATGGAGTTGTATTGTGATAGTCGAGCAGCCATTGATATATTACAAAATCCAATACAGCATAATCGCACTAAGCATGTGGAGGTTGATTGTCATTTTATAAAAGAGAAGTTAGATGCCAAAGTCATTAGCTTTTCTTTTGTTCTCACTGATAAGCAACTTGCAAATTTACTCACCAAAGAAGTTTCCAAAAAGGTGTTTTATGACTCACTAAGCAAGTTGGGCATGATCGATATGTATGCGCCAACTTGAGGGGGAATGTTAGCGTGAGTTATGTAATTAATGTCTATCTGTAATAGAGTTCTAAGTTGTACATAGTTCTATTTTATTTAGGACTCTTGTATTTTATTCTCTATATATACCTCTATTGTGAGGTAGTAATACAACAAAAAATACATTTTATTTAGCATATTTAACTATAAGAACTATGGTTGTGCAGAAGGACTTAAATGGAAGAACAACCCACATCCAAATCCAAACACAATTGTTGGTGCCATGATGGGCAGTCCTTACAAGTATGATTGTTTCCAGAATGAACGAAACAATGAAACAGAGCCAACCCTTGCTGGTAATGCAGGTCTACTTGCAGCACTTCTGGCTTTGTCAGATGGAACATCGACTGGTGTTGACAAGAACTCTATGTTTTACCAAATTCCTCCACTAGCCCAATTACCACCACCTCCTCTGTCACCCTGGGCCATGAGTGCCTTGCTTGATATCGAAATTATGAACTTATGATTTGATAGCTCTCGTTAGTGGATTCTTTCAGTTTCCTTGTTTTACTTTTTACTGATACTCACCAAAAGATAGAATGTACAAGAATTCTTCTCAATGATTACCTCTGCATTTGGCCATGGTGATAACAATTTTTTCTATCACTTTCTGGAAGATTAGTATCGAGGATCTCATACAAGTACAGAATGTTTTGTCAAATACAAGCTCTTATTCATCAAAAGAAGTAAATATTCATGTTACTTTTTTGGGTCAATCTCTTGAAAGTCCCATGAGTCTTTTTGCTGCAGAAGCCAAAGTGTCTTCACTTTTACAGAAAGCAAATCTGATGTATTTCTTCCGGTAACTAGAGTCTACCTGAGAAAATTTCTTTGCAGTCAAGTTTGTATGAAAAAACCCACGTCCTGGCACAGCCACCACTCCAGCCTTTTCTATTAGCTCCTTAACATATTCTATCTGAAAAAACAAATATAACAATTATTTAACAGTAATTAAATAACCTAATATTGTAACATAAGGAAACACTATGATCTACAAATTACAAGAATCTTGAAGCAAAAATAATAAATTAGAAATCGACGTACATCAGAAAGTGCACAATTTTCAGGAAGCTCTGCAAATAAAAAGACAGCACCTTGAGGCTTAAATTGAATCTTAAAGCCAACATAAGCAAGCAATTCGATAATGTAGTCTCGTTTTTCTTCATAACTCTGAGCAACAACAAAAAAATTGTCACCATAAGAAAATGGAAACTCAGAGCAATAACAACAATCAAATATTTTCTTATGAGCGTACTCTTCTTAGTGATTCAAAGTAATCAAGGGGACTTATCAATGCAGTCAAGGCAGCTTCCTGGAAAGGTGCTGGAGCACAATCAGTAATTCTAACATGAATATTTTTTATTGCAGCAGCAATAAAATTTGGTGCAATAGCCCATCCCACTCTCCAACCTGATAGACGTAACATGGTGTGACAATGCTTTAAATTGGCCAAAAGATGCATTATAGAATAAGATCTGTCTTTTTAAAACAGACATTTTTCAGCTTGAGAAATTAAGGTAGTTCAAGATTTAGTCTGGACCTGTAACGCTGAATGTCTTAGACAGTGAAGACGTGATAATAGTTCGCGCTTGCATTTCAGGCAAAGAGGCCAGGGATATGTGCTTGCTGTTTCCATATGTTATGTGCTCATATACCCGTGCATACATACATACATAAAAAAGGAGGATATTAAAAAACAAGTTACTTTACATCTACGAGAAATGGTCATTCAGTTTGTTGTGCTTAAGCTGTTTCAGTAAGAAAAGTAGGTCATTACAGGTATATAAACAGTAAGGAAGAGGAATTTTCTTTTGTCTGAGAAAGAGAGGAAAAAAGAAAAGAAAAGAAAAGGAAAGGAATAATTAAAAAAAAAAAAAAAGGAAGAAGAAAAGGAAACCAATCCCTAGCTATTTAGGAGACTTCTAATACAAATGCATATATCTTACATCACATGATGGTATGGTCAAGGTTAATCTAAATATTAGTCTTCAACTTTCACAACAGGGCACCAAACCCACCCCATGAAAAAAAATAAAAAAAAAATAAATCTCAACTTCGTCTGTTATTGCAAGGCAATTCCTTTTGCGACTTTCTGCAGCAACAATCTCAAGTTCATCTCTAGTGAAGACTTTTCCAGTAGGATTATGAGGGCTGTGCATAATTACATCAGTAAGCTTCAAATTACAACATAAAAAAGCACAAGTCATTTACCAAGTACTAAAAGCATGTATTCCTTCTTAACTGGAGTGTTATTGATAAGCAAAGCTCAACTTTTTAAATCAAGATGAAACAACTTAAAAACTTTAGCAATTGATATTAACAAGAAGGCATAGTAATATTTTCAAATCTTTTTGAGGTGGCAAAACAACCTCAAAAATAGTTGGTTTTTGGCACCTGAAACTTGACCTTGGTTGCACACTTCTATCATGGATCCAATAGCAAATTCAGTGATAGAGATACCAAAAAATTTATATTGCTAGACCTTAATGAAAATCTGGTTACTAGATAAAAATTCAATTTTTGATTTTAATTTTAAAGATTTAAAAAACAAAGGAATTCCTGAAATGGACATACATTAAATTTCTGCTTCATTATCTAAACAAAATTAATTGTTCAAGTCTCTAACCTGTTCAACACTATAGCTTTTGTTCGTTGAGTAAACGACTGCGTAAGTCTATTTGGATCCAAGGTCCAGTGAGGTGGGTCAAGAGCCACATACACCTGTCATGTACACATTGTATACAATTCAATTACTTGGGTTCGTGATTTTTTTTTTTCAAATTGAAAAGCAACTTATTTTCTTTCTCAATCTCTAGCACCTCTCTCTAGAAATACAATCAAAACCTCAGAAGGTAGAATCAAAAAGCTTACTGGAACTCCCCCGGCCATTCTAATACAGCCTTCATATGTTTCATAAGAAGGGTCAAACAGTATAACTTCATCACCTTGATCAATTACTGTAAAAAAGAATATATCCCAAATCTCCATCAAGCAAATAAAAAGTAGTAATGCCTATGCTGAATGAAACTAACTAAAGAAACGGAGCTCACTTGCAAAAACTGCAGCTGCAAATGCCTCAGTTTGACCACAACAGATGGCTATATCAGTGATAGGATCAACATCAAGACCATGCATGTCTTTCATCATCTTCGCCACATTATCACATATACCTTGCACATGTCTTAGGTACAAGAGCTTTGGCTAATTAGCTCCATTAATTCCAAAACGAATATAATTACGATGCAGTATAACCATCTTTTAAGAGTTAACAGACTTTGGTTTTAATGTTATTGACTATTATAAAACAAGAACAAGCCACTGCGGGTTAAATCGAATTTCAATAAGGTCTTTCAATTTGCTAAAACCAAGTAAGCACCAATGCCTAGAGCAGAGCTTATTAGTAGGACATTCATAATTATTTCTGTCAAATATCAAAACGATTAAAACATTCTATAATATTAATCAAGACGGAATCATAAATTTTTAAGGAAAACCCAAAAAAAAAGTTAATTAATTGTTAAAAGTTGTTCGTCATCAACTCTCCCAACTATACTTTTATACATCATCGATAATGCATTTGAAGAAGAAAGTCGTTAAAAAGCAAAAAAGAAGCAACCTGTACTGATTGAAGTCGGAATTGATGGCAGAGATGGCAGAGTGTTTGATATGAGAAGGAGCAGGGAAATCAGGGACGCCCTCGGCGAGATTAATAGCGTTGCATTTTGTAGCAAGGTGTGACAGTTCTTGAATGGCTGAAGGTGTTAAAGTCTTTGCAACGGCGGACAACGTTTCCTCCATTTTTCTCTTCCTTTTCTTGCCTTTATCTTCCATACATGATACAACACCACATAAATTTATATCCATTTTTTATTTATATCATAAATAACAAAATTATTTTAAAAAATAAAAAAATAATTAATTTTTTAAATAAATTTATCCTATACCATAATATAATTAATATAAAAAAAATTACAAATATATATAATTATAATATTTTTCAAAAAAAATTGTTGGAAGAAAAAATCACCCATATTATTTTATATACTATCAATAATTAATAAAAATATAAATAAAAAATTTATATTTTATGCAACAATAATTCACACTTCTAATTATTTTTATTTACATATTTATCGCATATTAACAATATATACAATAGTACACCAAAAATGGCACATGAAAATTAAATTTTTTATTAATATACATTAATTTATATGTTATAATTTAATTTATCATTATTTCACATTTTAACTTTATATATAATCTAATTTATATACACATTTTCACATTTATTTCACATTTTAACTTTATATATAATTTAATTTATATACACATTTTCACTTTTATTTCACATTTTAACTTTATACATTAATTTATATATTATAATTTAATTTATCCCACAATTATTTCACATCTTAACTTTATATATAATCTATAAATGATATGTTATTTAATATATATAATATTATTTTATTTTTTATCGATATAATTATAATGTTTTAACATATTAGTTAATATAAAAAAATTATTTTAATTTTTTAGTGTTTTCCATGACAAATAACAACAATATTTTTTTAAAAAACTATGATTTATTGTGACTGTGACAATCATATCTAATATTTTCACCTTAAAAAATATCAAAATATTTTATTATTATATATATTATTTATTATTTTAAATAATTTTATCTTCAAATTTTTATTTTAATTATAAAAGTATCACTACTATTTAATGATTAATTATTACATTATTTTATTATAAATAAAAAATTATAAGAGTTTTATTCATAACTTACTTTTTTTTTTTCAAGAAATTTTAAATAACCTAAAATACATTATTATAATTTTAAATTAATTATTTAATTTTTTATTTCTATTTTAAAAGAAGAGGTTAAAAAAATAGTTTTTATTTTGGATGATTTCCTCAAATTTTTTCACTTTGATTATAAAACTGTCATTAATATTTATTTTATATGTTTAATGATAATGGTTAATTTAAAATAATGGGTTATATAAAACACACAAAAATGACAAAAAATTTCCCGCCCAAACCAATTCTTAGAAGTTAGAAATACGTCATCGAATTCGAACATTCAAACTTATTTAAACCGGAAACAAAAAAATTCAAACTCATAGTAATGAATTAAAACCATTCCCGCCCTTCTCACTCCTCTCGTCTGCCACAAAACTGTATTGTTCACTCTCTCTCCAAATTTCACCAAAAATGGCAAAATATACTGCTACTGTTATCTCTAACAGGGGCACAACAGATCCCCACCCTCCTTACATCGAGGTAACCTTATAATTACTTTTTTGCCCCCCAAGTCTCTCGTTGTTGAAGACATTATAGCAATAACCCTAATTTAATTAGTACAGTTTTTTTTTTTTTTTTTTGTTGAATTCTGTAGATGATAACCGAGGCCATATCAACATTGAAGGACCGAACAGGTTCGAGCCAGCAAGCGATTGCAAAGTTCATAGATGAGAAGTACGGCAAAGTTCTGCCTCCAAATTTCAAGAAAGTCTTGTCTACACAGTTGAAGAAGTTCGTCATATCCGAGAGGCTCGTGAAGGTTAAAAACTCCTTTAAACTTTCTTCCAATGAGAAACACACAAAGAAGAAGAAGAAGAATGATGTGGCCAACGCAGCTTCCATGCCTAAGGAGAAGACTAGTGTTAAGAAGGTTTCAGGGAAGAAAGTGAGGACCAAGAGGCTGAGTCAAGTGAAGACCCCTGAAGGTATGAAGAAGGCTACAAAGGATTCGGAGAAGAAGAAGACAACTGGAAATGGGAAAATGAAGTTGTTGAATCAGGTTAAGACTCCTGATGGGTTGAAGAAGAATTTGACTCCCATGAAGCGGAAGAGTGCTGCTGCTAAGCCTGTTGGTTCTTCTAGACCGACTAAGAAGACTAGAAATTGATGATGAAATTTGAAAGGTACGTTAAAAAAAAGTAGTCATTAGAATTATATTGACTGCCTAGACTCATTTGTATTTGAAATTGACCATATGGTAATAGTAGTAAACTATTTACCAAATCTATCTTGTGTATGTAAAATTTATTATATCTGTAGCGTTTGTATTTTATTAGTTATGATTTTAACATGCATGGGTTGTCTCACAAAGGCGATAAAAGGAAAACTCTGTTTCTGTATTATTTGTATTTAAAACCAAAAATAACAAAAAGTGATCAGACAAATGGTCGGTCAAGAAATCTGTACCGCTTAATGGTTTAATTCTAAAAAAATTGACCTTTTAATTTAATATAATAAGTCAATAATTTAATAAAAATTTAGATAATCTTACATTTATATGTAATATATTTATATAAAGTATTCTTGAAATAATAAACCAATCACTGTCTAAAAAATAAATAGTCACAAACCAACTTTTATCGTAACTCCACTACCTAACTAATTAATTGCTAAAATAAAGGGATATTATTTAACTAAAAATTACTAATTTAATTAACTCTTATTTTAAATTAAATAATTAAATTATAAATAATAATAGACTTGTTAATGTCTTGATTTTCTGATTTTGTCTCCCTAGATTACAGCTTGCTCCATATAAACTTGATAAGTGGATTGAGATTATATCTCAACTTTGATGCATAGCTGAAGAGGTTTTTGAAACTTGTCCGAGTCTTTAGCTATTTATGTTTTACATGAGTCAGTCTGTTAGTTTGTGAAGTCCTAGTTTGTAGGGATTAGTTAAGTTTTCTGAATAAGTCTTATGGCCGTTTGTAGCTTAGATCATTAGCTAAGTTTTAGCTTTATTGTTATTGATGTAGGCTATATATAGCCATCATTTCTTTTCAATCAATAAGCAAGCATATTCAGTCTACAGAGAATTAGAGTTTCAATACACTTCTATTCTCTACAATAGCCTTACTCATAATCTCGCATAATAGCATTTAATAAAAAACCAGCATTTCCTTTTGTGATTATGATATACTAATAATATATAATAATGCTCTTATTTTAAACATGATCAAATAGTATTTAAATAAACATATATTTATTTATTGTAGTCTAAGTTGGTTGAAGTGGAGTTAAGGAGTTGTTCACCTGGTAGTGTTGGATATAATATCATTTACTTGTTTTAAGTTACAAATTTAAATCATATAAACTATATTATAATGTTTAAAAGTAAGGTGAAATTAAACCAATAAATATAAAATATTGATGTCTAATGTCAATGTTTTGCCATTATAATGATATTTTAGTATGTATTGCCATTTGCGATAATTTGTATGCAATGCATGGAATGTTGGTTAGTCTTTAATTATATTTATTCAAGTGAGGTTACATATATATAATTCTCGTTATGTAAAGTGTATGGAGTAATTATTAAGTACGACTTTGGCAAACAATTAATGTATGAGAAGTTCGATAGAATTGAAGATGAAATATTTTTATATGAGATGGGTCCATGTATGGATAGTTATGTTGATATTTTTAAGATAATATTATTTATGTATTTTTTAAAGTGGGTTTTTTTTAAAGTAAAAAGTCAAATATAATTAAAAAGTTCTTTATGTCATTCATACATGTCTCATGTAAAACTTTTCAATGAAAAGGGACAAGTATGAACGGGAGTACTTGTAAATTATCAGATTGATGATGAAGGATATTTGAAGCCATTCTAATTGCAAATCCTATGCTTAGGATTCATTTCATTGAAGATAATAGGATATATACAATAGTCGTTTAATTGTGTTGTTGAAGAGGGTTTCTGAGGTCTTCTTACTCCTCAGGCGTGAACACAACAAAATTTGCTATCTTTCTTTTAATTAGTCATTGATTATAATTAATGTCTCTCTACATATCTTTGTCCAACGAATATAGTGTTACTCAAGCTTATATACTAGTATCAATTAAATTGCTCCTATTTTTAGTTGCTTAGGTTAAGGGTAACAGTTCTTAACATGATATGATAAGAATAAAAAATTTGGTAATAAATAATTAATAATTTTTTATGTTTTTAAAAATAGTGTTATTTTTTACAATTGTGTATAGATAATATGAAATAAATTATTTCATATGATATTAAAAAGACTAATCAACACGGTTTGCTCCTGGTTTAGGGGTAGTGCTAATTAAGGCTATCTATAGTTTAATTTAATTTGATTTTTAGCAAAAAAAAAATTTAATTAAATTGGACCGTTTATATAAACTTAACTAAATCGAACAGAACTATTTAATATATAAAATTATTAAATTTAGATGGTTCAGTCTGATTTAGTTAACGATTTTTTATGATTTTTTACTTTTAATTTTTTTTCTTTGAAAACATGTTCTTAAAATTTGAAATTAACATTAAATTTTTTTTTAAATCTAACCAAATTATTTTAAATATGTTATAAATATAAATCATATAATATTTAACATAAATTAATAATTAAGTTAATAAAATTTATAAAAGATAAAAATATTATAATATACATGCAATTAAAAATTACATAATGTATGTTTAAGAGTTGGAACTATAAAAAAGAGTTTAAATATAATATTTAATTTTTAATAATAATGTAAAATATTTTTATTTTTTAAGATAAATACTAATATAATATATTTAAAATAAAAATATTATATATATATATATATACACACAATATGTACTGGTCCGATATGATTTGAATGGTTAAAAAATTCATAAAATTAAACCGGATCGTTTAAAAAATGGTTTAAAAAAATATAAATTGAACCGAATCATTTAACTCATATAATTATATGATCTAATTTAAACTTATCTAATTTTTTAATTTAATTTAATTTAGTTTGATATGTCTGATGCTAGTGATGTTCAGGTTCTCCACATCGTAGTATTAGAGGTGTCAATTTGTAGAGGTTTGGCTAGTTTAAGGTTAGGCTGGCTCAAACTAGCTAAACTCAAATTAGTATAATCCTAGCTTAATTCAAATTTAATTCGTGCTAGCAAAGATAAGCTCGAACTCAAACCAAACACAAACGAGCTAGTTCAAATTAGCCCGAATTATTAATTATATATTTTTTTAATTAATGTAACTTTTTTTATTAAAAAAATATGTTTAATAATTAAAGTTCAAATAGTATTACATAAAACAATAAAAATATATATAAATATAAGAGGAAAAAAATCAATAATTAAAGTAATAAGTTAATTTTTACATTAATTTAGATAAGAGGTAAATGACATCAAACCCCACATATATAAAAGTTAGAAGTCGTTATACCTTAATAAAAATTCGCATTTAGAATAAAGAGCTCTCAAGTCCAAATAAAATTTATTATAACTATTAAACAAAATAAATAGAGATGAGTAGATTAAATAAAAATACTTATCAAAAAACGAAGAGCTAAAGTAACTAAAAATGTCACACGATAATATAACTTTTTTATATACATAAGAATAAAATTTTAAATGTTACATAATTGAAAGTTTTTAATTACAGACCAAATATACCTAGAGTGAGGTGAATAGGTTATTTTTAATTCTATCGAATTTTAATTATATAACCTAAACACAATGATCAGACATACAATCACATGTAAAATTAAAATGTAGAATTAAATAATAACACGCTAGATTTTTAGGTGAAACCAACCTAAATCACAACAATGATCTAAGAGAAAAATCACCAGTTCACCGGATCACCTAACTATCCACTATGAAAATTAATGTTCAATTACAACCTCAGATCTTAGACTACCTTCACAGATAAATCCCCCTTATGCAATTTACTTACGAGTCGTCGATGATCAATTGAACCTGTCGATGAGCTTCCACAAGCTAGGTGTCTGGATTCGAACTAACGTTCCGATCTACTTGAGTCCCACAAGATTAATCAAATCCGTCAACTTCGATAAATTTCAGTCACACAAAATACAGAACACTTCACCAATAGTACCTGAAACGTTAGCACAAATAACACAAGTCAAAGTGTGTCCTAGAGCATATTCAACAATGAAAAATCTTTACTAGCAGATTTAAGAGCATATACTGTAAAAATTAAATCAACTAGCAAACTCTAAAACGATCTTATAAAATTCAATATTATGAAGAATAATTAGACATATGAATTATTCAAACATAACCACACAATATGTTTGAACAATTAAATCAAGAAAGTGTCTAAGATTAATAGATGAAGAAAAGAAGATTTTCCTTTTAAAAACTCAATCAGAAGTAAAAAATATTATTTCAGTATGATATGTTTTTCTCCAACAAAAGTTGTTTACATAGAGTCCAACTTAATCTAAATGAGAATTAAAAATAAAGGATAATTATACTCATAAAAAGATTCTACTTTTACAATTAAATAATATTAAATTGGTAAAAATAACATATAGGTCGAGTTAAAAAAGACTTGTGAAACTGAAAAACTGACTCGATCGATCTAGCCAAAGCTCGATCGATCAAACTTTGGCTAGATAGATCGAGATTTGGCTAGATTGAGAACCTACGCTTGATCGATCTGCTAACGATGAGAAACCCTCGATTGATCGACCCAAGCCTCGATCAATCTAACCATGCATTTTCAAACCCGAGAATAATTTGATTGAAGTCGATTGATCCTCGATCTATCTAAGCTCTATCGATCGAGACTTGATCGATCTAACTTCGATCTATCTAACTGTGTGCACACAAAACATTCTTCCTCAATTGATCTAACTTCGATCTATCTAACCTCAATTTATCTAACTGTGTGCGCAAAATTTTTTTTAAGTATATGTGCATTATTGTGTAATGGTGTATGCATGAAACATATATTTTTTACCTAATACATACGTATTGAGTGCTCAGTAGTTTCTTCAACTTTAATTAATTAACTTCACAACGAGTCTAGATATAATTCTCAAGACAATGAAAAAGTAAAAAAGAGAATAGCATAACATAAGTTGATAAAATGTTTAAAATTTTACTTCAAAAACTAATACTTAATCAATTTAAAAATAGAAACTTAATAATACTAATTGAAATTATATATGAATGTTATTTTTTTTAAGAGTTAGATAGATTTAAACGCTAAATGTATAAACATCAAAATAACATAATATTGTGACAAAATAAATAAATTATAACTATTTATTCATTATCAGTTTATTTTTCAAAAGAAAAAGGAAGAAAAATAATAAATATATCATAAAAGAGAAATATTAAATGAGATGAAAGATTATTTTAATTTTAATATAATCTTTTGTTTTCTTTTTAATTTTTTTATTTAAAATTTAATTTAATTTAATTTTTATTTAGGGCCAATGAGCTGCCCTAACTCAGTCCTAACCCAACTTAAATTTTTTTTGTTTATACTGGGTCAAAACAAATCTAAATTTAATTTTATTCATATTCGATTCAATTATTATTCAGAAGTGTAATAATAAACTTAAAATTTTTTTATATCATTGTTCATATTAGAGTTGAACAAAAAAATTAAAATTGTATATTTTTTATTGATTTAAATTTGAATAAATTTTTTTAGATTTTTTTAGATTAAATAAGATTGAATTAAAATTTTGAATTTTTTTAAATTATTGTTATATATAAAATATAATGTATATTAATATTTAAATTTTAAATTGATATATTATTGAAGTAAATTTATTTATTTATAATTATAAATAAAATAATCAAAATAATAAAAAGTATGCTTTTAAATATTATTAAATAATTATAAAGAATTTAATATTTATTTTTATTTTTAAGTTAAAATAATAATATAATATAATTATGATATATATAATATTTGAATATAATATATTAAAAATAAAATATATATTTATTAATAATTTAATAGTAATTTAATTTAGATAGAATTGAAGCAGATTATAAAATTTGTCAATTTAAATTTAATTTAAATTTAAACACAATGTATATTTTATAATTCGAATTTAATTTAACTATAAAATTTATCATTCTAATTTAATTTAAGTATAATAAATTACATTAAATTTTTTAATTAAAAATATTAATCATATTATTTGTTCATCATAATTCATACTTTTGACTTATATGACATCTTTTAAGTTTAGTCTACAAATCTGTGATTTTTATCGGAAATGTCTGGTCTTTTCATCACGAACACGCTTCGCCTGCTACAATTAATCTATAATTATTAGTAATTGAATTATTACCAGGTACTCAATAGATTAATTTTAACTCAATTTAACATTGAAAATAAAAAAATTATATTATATTATCAAATTATGATGCATACATGAAATTTTAAAAATTTAAATATCAAATCACACTATTTAAATTTGAAGATTAATAATTAGAATTCATGTTTAAGCTGGTGAAAGTTGGGATATTAACTAATGAAATAATTTAGCTAAAATAGCATGTACCTAATAAATTTATCTTAAGCTCTTATATCTCTTAATTGTATCTGTTTAGCAAACAAAGGACATGAGCATAAAAATATATAACATAATTAGCTAGATCTATTTTATTGGAATAAATTTTTTTTTCCACCAGAATTTTTTTGGCATATAAAGAGTACCGTGTGATTAGCAAGGGCGAATATTAAAATAAAACCAGCAAGCCACCTCCCATCTAATAAGGCATATCAAATTATCATTTAACTAGGGTTTATCATACTTTTATTTAAATTCATCCATAAGTTATCAAAATTATAAAACATAAGATTTATTCTTAAAATTTTTTAAATTTCACGTATAAATTCATAAACTTTAAATCATATAATTTAATTATTAAATTTTTAAAATTTTACATGTAGTTTCTAAAATTTTAATTTATAAGTATGTAATTTAACAGCTAAGTTAAGACTTATGTATAAATTTTTAAGAATTTGATGATAAAACTGTAGAATTTAAAAATTTTGATATATATGTGTGAAATTTTATAAATTTTTAATTGTATGATTTAAAAACTTAAAAATATATGTATGAATTTGATTAAAATTTGGGAAGTAGAAAATTTTTATTTAATTATTTTCATTATTTAGTTTGTAAGATTTGTTTTCTCTACTCGGATTTGAGTAATGATATATGCATGAAATTGTTGTATACACTATATCAGTTATTGATTGAATGTAAAATAATTAAGTAATTACAATATCACTTAATAACAAAAAATTAATTAAATTATATTAATAAATTATCAATAAGTAATACAATAAATTATGATAAAAAAAATATTTTTGATCAACTTTTTTTCTTTTGTTAAGAAAAAATCTCATCGATAAAGATAAATATTTTCAAAAATATTAGTATGTTTTTTTAAATTATCGAAAATTATTAGTTATACTTGAACTAAATTACCGGTAATTTAAGCTAGAAGAAAATGACTCTACAATTTGTATTAGAAAGTTAACAACTTGAAAGGGAGAGCTGTGTGTCCCTTAAAATTGGAGCTATTGTTCTTCCACTCGGAAGATCACGGACCTCTTGTTTAACAAGTTTGGTTTTCCAAACTTATCTTGGGGTCATTAAGTTTGTGGTCGGTTCTTCTCAAAGTTTTTTCTTTCCTAATAAATTTGCTTGGAAAATCACAAATATTGTTAACAATATGATAAGGTTGATGGAATTAATAGGGTGGTCAACCTCAAACTCAATTAGTCACCCAATAAATTGATTGAAAGTCACCACTTTCTAACCCAGTTGACACGAATTTTTTTGTTTTTTTTTTATACAAAGTAGGTACATGAATATTCATGTTGTATATTTTATTAATTTAAAGAAATATAATTAATATTTATATTAAAATAAACCAAATACATTTTAAAAAATATATTTATATAAAATAATAAATTAAAAAAAATTTCATCTTATTTATATATCCAACTCAAAATTTTCTCAGTTCACAGTTGTGGAAAAACGATGAAAATTAATGACTATACAACAAAGATGTCTACCGAAGGTTCAATTCCTCAATTAAAATTTCCTCCAAACTGTTTCTCCATCAATCTTTTTCTCAGTTTCCTAAATTTCTAAACTATCTTTTATTCATAGAAGAAAATAGGGGAATTTTTTTTACACTAGAGAGTAGTCCACTTGTATTATCTGGTTCCTATTTTTAAAATTCTTTTTTAAATTTAGTTGAGTTTATTTTTCTTCTAATGTACCTTTTGAGAAAAATAAAATTTATTAATTCAAAATAAAATTACATCAATAATCTCTGAAATAAAATATTAAAAATATATTAAATTATTGAAATTATTTTTAAAGTTGTTATTACAATAAATCTATAGCACAATAATTCGAGACTTCTTCTTTAGCTCTTTATCTAACTTGGTTCTTTCAACTAATAATATAATAAATCTTTCACACATTACAATTTTTTAAAGCCTTTTTAAATTGTGAACTATAACAAAACTTAACATAAGGATAATAGATTTATAGTCAAATATAAGAAAAAATTTATCAAAACATATCTAACATTGTCATAAATTAAATTAAATTTAAGAGAAAAAAAATCACAGTAAATTAAAATCACATTAGATTTAAATCTATGTGAGACAAAAATAATAATAATAAAATAACTTATCGTGATATTTATTCAAAACAAAAAATAACAAAACAAAAAATTAGATCAGTGCTAAATTGAACCAAGCAGAATAAGAAATGTCACCAAAAGATTTGCGATTAAAAAGCCCCAGCAATATATCCCAAAAGTCAAAAAGCTCAAAATAAACTGCACACCTAAACAGCCTAAGAAGACTCGGCAAAGCTGACTAATGAAGGCAAGTGAAGAAGATATTAAGCAATAGAGATGGCAATTGGCTTGAACGGAATAACCAATAATAAGCAATGAGTTCCCAATCACAAAAAGCGACAACCAATTCTCAAAATCTCTCTCCTCGCATACTTACACTCTATATTACTTAGTATATAAAAAAAAATCAAAAAAGAGATGGATTCGATTTTGTTATTTGACTTTCAACATATATCGTTCTAATTTTAGTAAATTTTGCTTTTCTTTCGACTCTTTACTTATTATTATGAATGTGCATGGAATTAAAACCTTAATTTTATCCACATTTAATTTAATTTGATTTAACTTATTAATTTAATTGAAAGATCTTAATTCGCATCTAATTCAAAAGCTCTTAAAAATGAATCGGTTGAATCCGATAAATAAATTTTTTTTTTTTTAACAATTTTAAATAAAAAATTTAAATTTTCACATAACATAAACATATTTAAAAAATAAACTCTAAAAAATATTAAATAATAGTATTAAAGTACGACTCAAATCTATATAAAAAAAATAACATAATACAAATTACAATATTCATTTAAATAAAACTAACAATTAATTTAAACAATAAATTAAATTTGTTATTTAGTATTTTAGGGTTCCATTAATATTGTTAAGGTATGATGTGATATATAATAAAAATAAGAATGATCAATAAAAATATGTTATATGTATAAATGTAAATATATTTAATTTTTTCAGTCGGATCGATTGATCGAATGTTATATGGTAAAATCCTTCATCCGATCTGAATTTAACAAATTGGAAAAGTTCTAATCCGATTTGATTAGATTATCATTAAATCAAAACTGTTCAAAAATTAACAAATCGAAGATTAAATTGATCGAATTATCAATTTTTTTTTCGCACACTCCTACTTATTATAAGTTATAACAGTAACTTATTAATCGTATGCAAAATATTATTAATTCAATGGTCCTATATGAGTTTGCTTTTTTTTTCCCGTGCTTTCCATATCATATGAGTTCTACAGGTAACTACTTTCATTAAACTATAAAGACTTCTAAATGATAAAAATTGGTGTTCAACTTTTTAGAAAATATATAAAAATAACTTAAAAAAATAGAAATTTTTCGTAAGTGAATGAGTTTTTTTTTTTTTTTGACAATGTTTTTTACTGATTCCAATTGATCCCATTCCCACGTACATTAAATTCCTCTTTCTTTTTTATTCCCTCCCAAACTTATTTAAAAAAAGAAAAGAAAAAAAAAGTTCGTACCACAGAAAAAAAATAATTCTAGTGCTCTAACAGTGTATTGAAACGTGCACTTAGTATTTTTTATAAGAAGTAAAGCTTTTTTTTAAAATAATCTTCTCAAACTTTTTTTTTTTTTTTTTAAAACACATTCGTACCACAGGGAAAAAAAATTTGATACTATTCTAACAGTGTATTGAATCGTTCACTTAGTATTTTTTATAAGAAGTAAATTTTTTTTTTTAATAAATAGTTATTGAAAGAAGTATAATTTAAATGAGAAATAAAGAAACTTGTCTAAACCATTAACATTTCTCGCTCACTGTTCCATAATTCACAGTTCACAAATAACCACAATTTAAAGAGGTGATACAAGAGCTAAAACATAATTAGTTTACACCAATATTCACTTTTAGTTTTTTTTTTTTTTTTTTCTTTTTTCCAAATAAGATGCTAAAGTGTATAACTCAATAAAAAGTGAGCATATATAAAATTTATAAGAAAATTAAAAAAAAAAAATCCATAAAACTTATAATAATAAAAATAACATTCATAAAACTTATAATAATAAAAATAACATTCAACAACGTTAAATAATTTTTAATCGAACAGAGATTAACATTAAACTATTTTACAATATTGTAATTTAGTTTAAACAATATTTAAGTATTAAATATAAAATAATGTGTCAGATTTTTTTTTAATTATAAAAATATGTGAGCTAAATATAAGGATGTTATATATGTAATCACTTTATTATCTTTCTTGAGAGTATTATAATCTTTGAATTGTAAGCTTATATAAACTTTTATTTTGCTTTTATTTCATTTAAATTCTTAATAATAAATCCTATACTTTTTTCTTCTCTATAAATATTGCTCTTGAGTTCTACAATTACAAGTTTTAAATATGTTATTTTCTCAATTTTTGTTATATTTTACTTATGAGTATTTTAAGTTATTGTATGCATCAAATGTACATGTCAGTCAATAATTGAATATAAAATTAATGAAATGAGATAAGAAAATAATTGTTAAATTATTTATTAATTATAAATTAATTAAATTATATTATATAAATTAAAATACGTATAATTTGTCAAAAACATTTTTGTCAACTATGGATCAATCACACAACCAATTTTATCACTCGTAAATTTGTCATGCATTAATATGAAAGACACAATTGATCAAAAGTCAATGTAATAGTCTCCTTTTCAATTTTTGTATTACATTTTCCTTGGTGGAAAAAGCAATGAAAGCGAAAATACTCGTTCTATTAAAAGATAAACTTGTAGGCTACAATGAGGAAGGAAGCAAAGAAAAAAAAAAAAAAAGAGGACTATGCACGTGCCATGTTCAACGGCATTCAATAAGGACAGCGACCCCTTGAACAAAGCAGCTACGTCTTAATTAGCAGTTTAGCACCTCCCCATTTACTATCAAACACCCCCCCTCCTAATATTATAATAAATATAAAATCTCCTTTTGAGTATATGAATACTACGTAAGCAGGTTATTTACTCAAGATATTCGATCAATCCTCACTTCTCTCTCTCTCTCTCTCTTCCCGTTTTTATAGAAAGAAAAAGAAGAACACCATAATAATGGAAGGACTATCGGCAACCTTGTACAGAGGTCTGAAAGGGTATTGGCGGAGAAGAGGGTACGAGAAACTAAATGGAGTTAGAGTTGGGCGGCGGCGAATCAGTCAGGTTGAACTGGGCTCAGGCTCGGCCCGAAAGAAGAGAAGAGTGTGGAAGATCAAGATTGGCCCAAAACTAAAACTGGGCTTCTTTAGAAGAATGCCTTTGCCCAAGAATCTCTTGCTTTGGCTCCGAGACTCCTACGTTAATTTCATGCTGGGATTCGCTAACTCGCGGGTGTGCAGTACTGGCTACGGCGGAGTTATAAACAACCAAGGGATGGGTGGTTTAGGAATTGGAAGGGGCCCACTTAAGGAATACGATGACAAGATGATCATCGAGATCTACAAGTCTTTGATGATCTCTCAGAGTCAGTTGCTTCCCCGTGATTCTGCTATCGTCTCCAGACGGTAACTAATTAAATGGAAAAAAAAAAAAAAAAAACGATGTTATTACAATTATGACTTTTTAATTGTATAATTATTTTTGCGCATTATTGTTGGATATTATTTACAAAATTAATTGTGATAATAAATATTTTAATATTGAAAAAATATTTACTTTTTTACTTCTTCTTTTTTTCCCTTTCTAATTAAAGTGACTGTTATTTATTTCTAAAACCTGTAATAAATAATAGGATTCAGCGGCTGGCAGAAGTCGTTAAATGTTTAAAAAAATGTCTGATTTAATTTGTCAACTTTTCTCTCGAATCTCATGTGTAACTTAGTAGTTGTTTTTCTTTCTTTTCATTTCTTAATCTGGGGACCAGAAATGAATAATTAATGTTAGGTAAAGGGCAGCATTGGGTTAATTATTATTATTATTTTTTTGGGGAATTATTTATGTGCACTTAGTTTTTGTCGTTTTGGAGTAGAATAATGAGTGTATTACGGGTCATAATTGGGTTCTTATTTATAAGGTGGGGGACAATATTATCAAAAGAAAAGAAAATAAAGATAAAGAGTGGAGGACATACAAGGTTGTGATCCTCATAGTTGCAAATTGCAATGCAATAATTCAATAATGCCTGGTTTTTTGGCCAAAATAATCCAGACTCAGCAGCAAAAAACTTCCCGTTCATGTGAGCTATTGGGGAGACATTATTTATGCCCGATTATTTTAGGTATTAATATTAATATTAGATTTAATTATATGACATAATTTTTCTTAGTTTTATTTCTAATTTTTTAGAAGAAAATGAACATGTTTTTTTTTTTTTTTTCACTAAAAAGAGTTAAAAATAAAATCAGCCGAATAACTGGATAAAAAGAGTATTAACTATGCATTTTATAGTTTCCTTGGAAGAAATAAAATAATTTAGTCACACGTTTGTGCAACTTAGGGTTATTAATAAAATAGAGGTGCACTTGTCTGCATGTTCCTTATTTTTCGAATTTGCAACCACCGTCATTAAGTCACTAACCATGTTACATATTCTTTCTGTATTTATTGGGTTGAATTACATGCCATAGTTTTCTTATTTTATAAGAATTCCATAATTGTTTTTAACATTTGAGCACAGCTTGGCAAACCCGACAAGTCTACGTCTGAACCTCGTCTTGCACAATAAAATTGATGTTCAATTACTAAATTTTCAGAATTTTGTCATGAGCCAGGTCAGAAATTATCGGAGGAAACAAATTTGGGATGGCATGGTGAGGTGGCTAGTTATTTTTTTTTAGATCGATTCAATTTACTTTTAAGTGCACACAACACACACTTATTAATTGAGACTAAGAGGTCAATCATTTTAGGACAACTACTAATTTTCTTCATCTTCCTCGTGATAGTTGAGACTTGGGACCATCCAAAATTATGAAACTTAACTCTGTTTGGACTGTTCAGATCTATGACAGTAAGCACTTCACAATACAATAGATCTACAAGTTGAATGAAGAGCTCAAAATGTCCTTTTGTTTTTCCTTTTAGATTAAACTCATCTCTATTTGCTCACATGAAACATGTTTATCTTCAACTAAATTGAAATAAACAGTTTCAACTGATCCTCAAATGTCAAATGGAACCGGATCCATTTGAACTATATAAGTAATTAACTTTTATATAGTTATATGTTTAGCTATAAAATTAAATCGTATTATACAATATAAAAATAGTACAGTTATATAAAAAATTTGTACGCTCAAGAAGTGTGAATATATATACTAGACATTTATCATAGTTTGTCTGTAGTGTCTTGACTTTTTCTTTCATATTAAATTAAAAATAATTTTTTTTAATATTTAAAAATGTAAAAAAAAAATACAAAAAAAATTAAATATTTATGTAAATAAATTTTATAATAAAAATCATTTTAAATTTATTTCATTGAAATATTTATAAACAATTTTTTCCGTCTTATCACCAAATATTATACAGACTAATTATAATACAATTCAATACATTTTAGTCTAATACAACTATATATAATATATCAATACCATAAGCCAATGCCATTAAAGTACTTGCATACTAGTTTTCATTCAATATTCAATACACACTCTGTAGAGAACAAACTTTGCAGTAAATGAAAGAAAATTCAAGTTTTACTATATTCAATATCAAAGAATTAAAGACTCACTCTGTAGCTTACAAGAGAACAAACTCTGCAGTAAATGAAAGAAAATTCAAGTTTTACTACATTCAATATCAAAGAATTAAAGACTATGAAGTTGACAAAATCTCAACTTCTTTTCTTAGTGGAAAAAAACAACACCCATTTTCAAGGGAACTGCAATTTCATGTAATCTATCCTTCCACCAGAAGGAGGACTTATATAAACCCAAAGTAAAGAAATAATGATTGAAAGCAATCCTGACCATACAAACACAATTGTTGGAACCTTACCTCTCTTCCCCATCAATCCTTTAGCAAAAGGATAGAGATGACATAACACCCAGAAGCTAAAGAACACTCCACCAATCAGCTTGCTCCACTGTGGAAATGGACTATACAATGTCCTGGCTACCCTATTGCAATCGCAATCATGTTCACCATCATTATTGTGACTGGTGGAATCATTAAGAAGCTCCATTTAACCACATACAGATCAGCAAATTCATCATCTCCTTCTTCTGGTGTAGCAGATTTTGATGTCAATGTAAATGAGATATCAACACCAGCTATAACCTTCAATAATCCTTGTAACACAGCAGCAGGATGAGCACTTGTTCCACCAATTAACCAAAACTGTTCATTTCGCCACCATTCGTGAAGATTTATCCCGGACCATTTGATTTCAAGAAGTGCTAGCATGCACAAGGTAAGAGTTATAGCCAACAAGAAGATTAAAAATGTTACACTAAGAGATTGGACTATGAATTGCCCTGTGAATAGAGAAACTGCTGGTAGAAAGCAATAGACCACAAGGAATATAGATGTGAAAGGGTACATCCCGACGTTAAAATATGCTACTCTTTGAAGGAATTTCATTCTATGACTAGCAAATAATGCATTGTTCCTTGAGAAGAAAATTTCGACCGATCCTGTTGCCCATCGAAGTACTTGATGAAGCCTATCTGTAAGATTGATTGGAGCAGTCCCTCGAAATGCATCCCTTTTAGTGACACAATATATAGACCTCCATCCTCTATTATGCATACGATAACCGGTTACCACATCTTCTGTTACAGAACCATAAATCCATCCTACTCTTTTTCCCCATTCAGTTTTGTCCTCATAGAAGCAAGAGATGACACTTATTGCCTCAGCAACTGATGCAGCATCTAAAGGCTCTCGTGGCACAGCAAGTGAACCCGCCGGCCTACCTTGGTATCCCTTTCCACCTAAATCTTGAAGTAACCTTCCTTGGTATTCTGCTATTGGAATTGAAGCAACTAGAGAAGTAGAGTTCCCAAATCTTTTGGGAAAAAGCAAGGACTCAATATTTGCATCATCATCATGTTCCTCATTTATAGGCAAGGCTACTTCATCATCCTTTTCCTTCTTTGTCACTTTAGGCTTTCTTAGTAACAACTTGATTTTCTTCCTACCAAACCATCCATGGTGTTCTGTTGCTCTAGGAGGACTGAACCCATAAAGAGCAGTTCTCCTAAAAATGCAGCCCGTCCCAACATACATTGGTCCTTGTAACCCATCAAGAGCTCTCATGCACACATCAAAGAACACTGTGTTGTGATTTGCATATCTATCATTTGGATCAATTCCCTCAAACCTTTGAGGAAATTGTACATAACATATCCTGTCACCTCCTCTGTCAAGCATAAAACACATCCCTTCTCTGAGAGCCATAGAGTTATAGATGTAGTGATCACAGTCGAGATTAAGGATGAAAGGACCATTTGACATTATTGCACTAGTCCTGACTAGTGCATTCATGGCTCCAGCTTTCTTGTTGTGATCATAAGCTGGTCTTTTCTCACGCGAAACGTACACTAGCATTGGCAATCTGATATCCACCTCAGTCACGTCAATCAAGTTATCACCATCAGCTTCTTCTCCATAAACTGGCTCTGCATTTGGAGGAGCTAACATTGCCTGCACACAGAAAGAAAACAAAGATTTTTAGTCCTCTGAATTCTTTACATATTGAAAAGAGAATTGTGCTCAGTAGCATATTCTTAGTATTGAGGCTCCAAAATCGAAAGGTTCTGAAGTTTAAGTGAAAATTATCCAATAATTGCAAGTTTTGACAATATACAAGAATTATATGTGCAACACCACCAAAACTCCAAAAACTCAGCTATTCAGGTCGCAAATTGTATAACTTATGAAATGTAAGGAACTGTATCCAATAATTGCAAGTTTTGACAATTTACATGAGATATGTAAGATTTTACATGCTTTCCATGAATTATGTGCGTGACTCTACAATATTTTTCACCAAAACTCCAAAACTAACCTATTCAAGGCCCGAGCAGTATTACTTATGAGGTGTAAAGAATACCTGAATTACACCGGCATGATCCCCACGGGAGTGATCTGTTTCACCTGAAGCCCATGTTCCATGCCAATGAGAATCATCAGACATCCATGTTGCCTTTGGAACCTTAACAAGGTCAGAAAGATTGCCTCCCATTTCCATCTGTTTCTTCTTTGCCCTTAGCTCTTCATTTGCATTGTAAGCATCAGATCTTCGTCTTATAGATTCTGGTAAAGAATTTATCCTCACTTTAAATTCATCATATTCTCTTTTCACCCTTCTTCTTTCCCTTACAAAATCAAGCCTCACTTTGTTCTTAAGAAAGTCTCTTTTCTGCCCAAAATAGGCTTCAGGATTCCTAGGTTCTATCCCATGTTTACGACAAAAAGGAACCCATGTTTTTGCAAAACTAGCAGTCTCAGCAAGTGCTTCAAATGTCAACAAGGAACCACCATCATCAGATAAGTAACAGGCTAGCTTTTCTACAGGGTAATCAACTGCAAGAATTGAAAGAATGGTATTTGCAGTAACAAGTGGAGGTTCTTTTTCTGGGTCAGCCGTGGAAACAAAAACATCAATACCAGGAAGATCAGATCTTCCTTTTGGGTTCCTAAGATTTGGAGACTCAAATCTCTCTTTTAGAACAGAGAGGTCAGTGATTCTATTTACAGGACAAAGCTTAGGAAGCTGATCTAGCAACCATGAAAATGCAAACCAGACTTCACACACTGTTGACATTCCCCATAAACACATTGCCTCATGATTTGGATGTTTAATTCTCCATGTAAGAAAAAATCCCAGTGCAACAAAACGTATTGCAATTAGTAGTCTGCAAAACCATAACTCTCAAGTTCAGGAATTTCACATTTCACTGATCAAGCACAAAATAACAGAAGCCAAAACCAGTTACCTATTTGTATAATTGAGTTATTATTATGATGACATACCCTTCATATGTACTTTCATTTTAAGCCCAGGAATGCACATAATTTGTTTTTTTACAATGCAAAAAATAAATAAATAAATAAAATCACGTGAACAAGTAGTATATATGAACTAGGGTGTGTTATATCTATGTAGTATAGAAAACAGTAAAATGACGGAGCAAAGTTTCTGTTTTTAGAACACATGGGTATTAAATTATTAGGTAAAACATTCAATTGCTTGCATTATACTTTTTTTCTCTGGAAATAGCAATTCCCATTTTAAATGACTATGATAAGTGAAAAGTAGTAATGAGTGTAAAGCTAACCTGTATGGACTGAGAATTGCAGCAGAAACTCCGACCTTCCTGGTTAAAGGTCTTCTGGATCTCTCTCCAAAATCAGGAGGTTGTTCGAGCCCATTAGCTCCTGAACCTAAGCCATAACCATCTTTTGGCCATACAGCGTTTCCATAACCATAAGTTCCCTTAGTCTCAAAAAGCCAACGAGTGTGATCGAAATCATGAGGATGGTTCTTAAATGATTTCACAAGTGATAGCCTCTTATCAATCTTAGTTTCAGCTATAGAGGGCAATGGCAAAGCTTGGTCCTCTGCTTCAGAATTAGCTTCATCTTCATCACCATCATCATCATTCGCATTGTAAGCTTCCTTACACCCAGGACAACGCCCACTTCCTCCATTACCAATACAATCCAAGTAACAGTCTCTGCAAATCTTGAAACCACACTCACATGGAGCGTTTTTGGGTTTGAATGCTTTATCATCACAACCTTCATCCCACAAACCAAACCCACTTTAAGCATCTCAGATCTATCCAATGAGCAATCAATTACATGCCCACGAGTCAACGAATTGAATCCTCCGGTAAAGATAGTACCCGAAAGGTAGCTCCTTTCTGGTTTCATAGTGTTCTGTCCTTCCTCTGTGAGACTAGTTTGAGAAGTAGACATGGGTTGACGATCTGGGGTTGGTGGAATTTGTACAGTGTAATTCACATACTCAGAATTCACCTCTTCTGTATCGTCTTTTGACATTGAACAATATTTCCCGTTGCTTGAAGACCTCTGGTTTGCTTTGTTACTAGAAGGGGAATTTGGGTTGTTTGATAATGAAGCTCTACGAATGGGACTGGTCAAACCCATGCTTATATTTCCAACTCCTTTACCTACTGAAGAAACAGTAATGGTCACTTGAGATGACGAAGGTGAAGAAGCCGATTGGACCATTTTGGTTTTGCAAGCGATTAATCTCCTACTCAATAGGTGATTAGGTGGTGAAAAGGATTAGAAAATCTAATTGGAAGCTCAGAGAAAAACAACGAACTACTAGAAGGAGAAGAGAGAATGAGAATTATGAAATCCCTCGTAAGACCTTGAAGAGAATGTAAGAACTGAAAATAGAAATTCGGATTTGTAAAATTGTAAGGGGGAGATGGGACTTTTTAGGGATTGTGAGAAAAGGAGATGGAAAGGTTTGGGTATACTGTGCAACGGCCCGAATTTGAATTTTGAGTTCTTATTTTATTTTAACGGTCAAGTGATCTGGATGGTTGGTAATTTGGGATCATACGGACGATTTTTAAATGAAACGGTCTGTTTAAATAAGTAAAACCAGGCAAATATTAAAGAATTAATATTTTCATAGCAAATATATAAATAAATAAAAACACTTAAACAACAGCTCCCGTTGGGTTTTTTTTTTTTTTTTTTAAAAAAAACTAAATTAAATGAAATATTAATTTAACTAAATCAACAACTGATAGAGGTTAATTTAATATACTTGTAAAGTTTGTTAGGTTCAACCTTCAAGTCAACTAAGAAAACAAGATTAAAAAAAATTGAAAATAATGCTATATGTATTAAATAATGTGTCAGTTATTGATTAAATATAAAGTTAAAATGTAAGATAAAAAAGTAATTATGAGACCTTACTAACCGGAGTCAATTAAATTATATTATATAAATTATATATAAAAAGAGTTATTAAAAAATTATCGTTGGCTGACTGGAGTACAGAAAATGAGTCTTATAGTTATGTAATGTATTCTTCTCAATCTATAGCAAATGGAAGTTATCAAAACCAAGGTTTTTGGGCTCAAAATGTGACTTCATTAGCTGCTATGGCATATTATCATCCTAGTGTGGAAATGTCTAGGCAAAATTTTCCTTTTCAACATTCTAACCATTTTGTTTGTAGAAATGAATGTTATATTCGCCATCATCTTGACCTTATTGAATATAATGATTTTGGGAAATTTGGGAAATAAGGTTTAACTATATAGATGACAACGGGTTAGTTTGGATCAAATCTGACCCAAATTGTTTTGATCCGCGGTTTAAATTGAACTGACCTGTTTCAAATAAAATGGGTTCGGTTCAGTTTGGTAATATCCAGAGGTCAAAAAAATGAGTCGTTGACCCATTTCTTTTTTTAAAAATGAAAACAAATATTTATAAATTTTCATGTAATTAAAGTTTTTAGTAAATAAGTAGGTACCCGAAACTAAACAATTTTTGCCTCGAACTAAACTGAATCAAACTATTTTAAATAAAATGGATAATGTTTCAATCCATTTTCGAACCATTTTGCCTCAAATGGATCAAATATACCCGAACCATCAAATCAAATTATTATCCCTAAATTTAACAACAAAATAAGATTTTGCTCGAAAATCGTAGACTTTCATCCTGAAAATTCATCATTACTTGTGTTCAGTTTTGATAATACTTCAATTCATCAGGTTAGTCAACAACCCCTTCACATTGATGATTTTAGATTTCTAGAGATTATATTCATGTGTACTAATTTTTTTCATATATATATATATATTTATTTATTATCTGTAACCTGTTTTTAGAGCAGTTTTTGATAATGTCGTAGCAATGATTCTATTTTTAAAAATGTTAGAGTATTCAATTATAAGGTAAAAGTTTTCATTTTTTTACTAAAATTAAAATTATTTTTTTAGAGATTAAAAATAAAATTATATATATAAAGAGATATTATACTATAGAATTAAATTTTAATATTTTATAATTTCTGAAAATAAGTAATTTCATTTTATAATTTTTCTTTTTGTTTTGTTTTGTTTTCTTTCACGTCATTTAGTTATTTATGATTTTATTCATGATTGTCATAAAGGCTTTATAATTGAAGGCAAACATAATTTTTTTAATTGTGTGACCTTTGTTGCCTTTAATTTTCTTATTTTACTGGAAGGAAAAGCTTTAATCATCCGATGTAACATATAATTTTCAATTATCAAATTATCCAATGTATTGGTAGTGCAAAGTTACTTAGAGTTAATTTTATTTAAAATTAATGATAAAAGATTTTATACAAATTTAGATATATTTGATTAAGATTTATAAAAATATTTTAAAAAAAAACTTAAGTTCAGGAATATTCGATTAATATTTTATAGAAATATTTAAAAATATAAACATATTCAAAAAAATCATTAATTTTAAAGAATTTTAAAAACTAACATATTTTGATATACTGTGATAGAATTCTCTGTTAAAACTATATATAATAAAATATTTACTCATTATTCTCTCTATCCTAAAGATTTCTAAGAATTTTTAATTTTTATCTTAAATAAAATTCAATACAATTTACATAACTCTAATAAAATCATTCAAAAGTCTTTAAAATATTCAAAAAAAAATTCGTAATTTTTTTAAAATTTATAATTTCTAAAAAACATTTTAAAATTATAATTAAATACACGTAACTATGTACATAATTAATTATGTTATTATTCATATGCAACTTGTTAAAATTTGGATTTATTTAAATCCAAATTAGTTTGTTAGTGTTTAAATTTATAATTTCTAAAAAACATCTTAAAATTATAATTAAATACACGTAACTATGTACATAATTAATTATGTTATTATTCATATGCAACTTGTTAAAATTTGGATTTATTTAAATCCAAATTAGTTTGTTTAAATTTAATTCCAAATAGTAGTTGATTAATGATATGCAAGTTTTGTAATTATACTGATGCAGTTTGAAAGCATACTTCAATCAGTAACAAAATAGTGCTTTTATTTTTCTCAAATTGTTTTTAAAAGTTTAAATTAAACAAAAGAAAAAACATTGGCAAAATAATAAATATCATGTTCATAAAATTTATAATAATAAAAATAATATTTGTAGTATTAATTTAATATTAACTTATACTTATCTCATTTCAAGAAAATATATTATTTTTATTATTTTATTATTATAGATTTTAAGATATATCTGTTATTTTATCAATATTTTTTAATTATAATTTGATACATATATTAATTTATATAACATAATTTAATTACTTGTAAGTGATTTAACAAACACTTTATATTTATACCAATTAAATTTTTATTTACTTAAATTTTAGATATATTTTTAAATAATATATTAATGTTATTAATATATTTAAATGTATATTTCCTGGATATCAAGAACTTGTACTGGCTTAGCAGCCAGCAAATTGGAATTTAGTGATAGAAAGGAAGGAAGTTTAAAGTTGATAACACTCCTAATTTCACCCAAAATATTATATTTGTATTGAATCTTAAAAAAATAACGAAAATAATACTTTTTAAAATTTATAATAACAAAATTAATAATTTTTATGTTTAAATTTATATTTTTATAATTAAAAAATAACTAATATGTTATTTTTTAATATATATTTAATTAAAATCGAATGATGATAATTTAAATATGTTTAATATTAAATATTAAATATTTTATTATTAAATTGAACGTTTAATATTATTAAAGTATTAATTTTATTATTATAATTTATAGTTATTATTTTTTATAATTTTTCTAGAATCTTCTATTTAGTTGATAATTAGTTACCTTTTGTTACAAATATACATTGCTCTGAAAACTGAGAAACAGCTGGACCCCACTTATCCATATTTTATGATATTTAGATAAACATATATGTTGACATATTAGATATACTTAATAATTTATATAAGCAATTAAGATATTGGTAAAGATACTTGGGTAATTCAAAGTTGAATTTTCACTCTCATTTGAAAAGTGGTCAACAAACATTTCCAAAATTAAAGTTCACAAAAGAGAAGCGAAGAAGCAAAGAAGAGATCATATAAAATGAAATAAAAGCTATGATGAATGATCACCATATAAATATATTTCCTATCGAGTTTCCTATTGGCCTTCGTATTCTTCTTGTAGCAGATGATGAGAGTTCTATTCAAGTTATTGATCAAATGCTCAAGTCTTTGCATTATCAAGGTATACAAAATAATATATATTGCACATATTTTTAGCATATATAAATTAAGTACTTGTTTTTTTTAGTTTCTTCTCTAGCATTATCATCACTATAATTGTGAATTGATAATGCAAATCGATGTAATGTTTGAGAACTACAAGTTGGATTTGAGAATCATCGAAGCTTCTACTAAATTTAAAATTTAAATACCATAAAAATGACATGTAACATAAATGATTATGTTGATTATTAGGGATGACAATTTGACCCGACGGTTCGGATATTCGCGGGTATCCGACCCGTTCGGATCAATTTAGTTCGGAGCAAAATGGTTCGGAAACGGATCGAAACATTATCCATTTTATTTAAAATAGTTCGGTTCAGTTCGGCTCGAGATACCATTCAGATACCCGCTTATTTACTAAAAATTTTAATTAAATAAAAATTTATAAATATTTTTTTTTTCATTTTTTTAAAAAATGAGTCCGGTTCAATTTTTAACCTGCGGATATTACCCGAATCGAATCGAATCCATTTTGTTTGAAACAGTTCGGTTCGGATCTAACCCAAACTAACCCATTGTCATCTCTATTGATTGCCGAAGGCAAAAAACTTTTATACTCTCAATTTTCCTTATTTTTTCAAATATTTAAATTAAATGTTTGTTAGTATCAGATATAGTATCCAATGTGCCCTAATTTTGTCAATATGAAAACAAATGATGGATTATCAATAAACTTAGACACATGTTGGTTCAATAGTTTGTGGATATTTTTCTATGAGAAACTAACCCTAGTGCAATTTTCAGTCACTATATGCCGGCAAGGAAATGAGGCTCTATCTATTCTTCAAGATAATAAAGAGAATTATGATATAGTTATAGGTGATTTTCACATTCGTGATATGGATGGACTCAACTTTATTGAAATAGTTGGAACAAAGATGAAAATACCTCTTATAAGTAAGTACATACATCAATTTTTTTTTACAAAATTCAAAATCATTTTAATTTCTAATTCCTTATTTTTGGAATTAAATTTTTCAGTAACAATTTTTTAAAAAAATAAAAATAAAAATAAAAATTGTTTAATAACAAATTTCAAATTTGAAAAAGTAGAAATTGAATATATTATATTGATTGTTTAATAAGGACAATTTTCAATTTTGTAAGCTCTAAACTCTTATTTAAATTTTTTTTTATAATAAATTTTCATTAAACTCTATCCCTTTGGTCATTTTAAGTAAGAATGAGTATAATCGAATATTAATGAATTGGTAATTTTAATTGTCAAGAAATAAAAGTATTTTTTTTTAAATTTAAAATTAAGCCAAACTCCAAAACTAATTTAGAAATAAAAATTAGAAAGGAGTTATGAAATGTAAGTAATTTCAAAAGTTGTAAAATTCAAAATTTGGAAAATAAAATAATAATCAAACGAACCCTTAGATTATTCCTCAAAAAAGATTTTCTATTTTTTATTTGAATTTTGTTATGGCAGTGATAGCAGGAGATGAAACAGTACACGATGTTATGGTGAAGGGAATTGAAATTGGAGTTTGTGATTATTTGATAAAGCCAATAAGCAGAGATGTTCTTAAACTAATTTGGCAGCATGTGGTTCGAAAGAAAACAAATGAATTGAAAGAATCAGAGAATAATATGAGAATTACAGACCCAAGTGATTCACAATTTCTTCGTTTCTGCAATAATGTTGATCATGAAATCTCCAAAGAAGCAAGTACTTATGATAGATTGAAGAGGAAACAAGATGTTGAAAATCAAAGTGAAGGTTGTGATGATGTTTTAAGACCTAAAAAGCCACGACTTGTTTGGACTTCAGAACTCCACCAAATGTTTATCAGAGCATTAAATGAATTTGGCGTTGATAGTATGATTTCTTAACTTAATTATCACCTTTTGAGTTTGAATCGATACTTATAATATTATTGCTTGATAACTACGTGTATTAAATTGATATTCCAGAGGCAGTTCCAAAGAAAATATTGGAGTCAATGCAGCATATGGGAGCTTCTAATATCACAAGAGAAAATATTGCCAGCCACCTTCAGGTAACAAAAAATTGTTAAATTAAATTATTAAATACCTTTTTTTTTTTTTTATAGAGTAATATTTATAAACTCACATATAAAAATATAATACAGAAATATCGTATGTATATTAAAAAGGAGAGTTGCAGTGACTGTACATGTCCAGTTGGTTCAAATGAACATTGCAGCTTACAACAACAGTCTTATGCATACGATGAGATAAGTATGGGTGGTGAAAATTCAAGTCAAGTTCCATTAACAAGTCCTAGAGTTTCACAAGAAAATCAACTATTCAATCCAAACTCAAGTGTTGGTGTATTTAATGATAATCATATGAAACCATATGACACAAGAGTTGTACTAGGGTCAGGGTATGAAATGGAGCAACAATTTGACAGTTTAGACATAGTTTTGCCAAGAAATCAACAACAAGATTTGATTCTTGGTTCGCAAAACTACATGCCTTTACCATTGACAAGTGAAATTGAAATCAATAAGGAGATGATCATAAGTGGAGGTATGGAGAATGAGTCTTGTAGTTATGTATTGTATTCTTCTCAATCTGTAGCAAATGGAAGTGATCAAAACCAAGGTCTTGGGGCTCAACATGCGACTCCTTTAGCTGCTATGACATATTATCATCCTAGTATGGAATTGTCTAGGCAAAATTTTCCTCTACAACATTCTAACCATTTTGTTTATAGAAATGAATGTTCTATTCACCATCCTCTTCACCTTATTGAAGATCACAATTTTGGAAATAATGTTCAACAACATAATAAGACTTTGCTCGAAAATCGTAGCACTTGCTTTCATCCTGGAAATTCAACATCACCTGTGTTGAGTTTTGATAATCCTTCCATTCATCATGTTAGTCAACAACCCCTTTACATTGATGATTTTAGATTCCTAGAGGTTAGTTATATTATATCATGTATGCTAATTTTTTTCTAATATATACATACATATATATATATATATACACACACACATATATATATATACACACATATATATACATATATACATGTATATATACATATATACATATATATATTCATATATACATATATACATATATATATTCATATATACATATATACATATATATATTCATATATACATATATACATATATATACATATATACATATATATATTCATATATGTATATATACATATATATATTCATATATACATATATACATATATATACATATGTATATATATATATATATATATATTTTGTTGCAAATTCAACATTTTAGGATAAATTTCAATTTTATTTGATTGCAGGTAGGCTCTGAGTTGGGTGAGAACATAACAACTTCTAATGGCTATTCTACCTGTAATGATGTATAATGTTTTGGAGGATTTTCATTCTGCTAAAAGTCTCATTTTTATAACTTAGTAAAGTTAATTTTTCTATAGCCTTTTAGCCAGAAATAAATAATGGAGAATTTTAATATTTATTACGTGTAACCTGTTTTCAGAACAGTTTTTGATAATGTCATAGCAATGTTTCAGAACTCCATCAAATTTTTGCTCAATTGTTGTGGCATTAATATTTTATGCTCTCTGAAATAAGTAATAAAATAACTTCTTTTTTTTTCCTTTCTTTCATGTCATTTAGTTATTTATGATTTTATTCATGATTGTCATAATGGCTTTATAATTTATGATAATTGAAGGCAAACATAAATTTTTTAATTGTTGCCTTCAATTTTCTTATTTTGCTGGAAGGAAAAGTTCTATCATCCGATGTAAGATACAACTTTCAATTATCTAATTATACATGTATTGAAAGTGCAAAGTGAGTAAGAGTTAGTTTTATTTAAAATCAATCAATCAATGGGTGACATTAATTTAATTTAATGATCGAGAAAAGTGATATGTAACTTACATGAATGTATTAAATCGATTTTTTTTAATAATTTTTATAGAGTTTTGAAATTCTTTCGTAAAAGTTTAAGTATATTCAATTAAGATGTTATAAAAGTTTTTAAAAATTGACGATGATTCAATTAAAAATTATGATTTTATAGAAGTATTTTAAAATATTTGTATAATTTTTAAAAATATTTTAAAATTTTAATTAAATATACCCTTATTGTAAGCATGTAAGGTAGAACGGTATGACTCAAAGTTATAGTTGTGTATAATAAAGTGGTGCAGCTCTCGTACAAAATTCAAACAAAAAGTTTCAAAACGAACTTTTTTTGTTATCTTTTTTTATTATGTTATTATTCTTATGCAAGTTGTTAAAATTTGGATTTATTTAAATCCAAATTAGTTTGTTGGAGTTTAAATTTAAATCTAAATAGTAGTTAATTAATGTTCTACAAGTTTTGAAGTTTACTGATGCAGTTTGAGTGCATACTTTAAGTTTAACAAAAATAATCTTTATCAATTAAAAGTAGTAATATGTTTTGCAAACTCAATATATTTTATTTTATTTTTCATCATAAATTTTTAAGAATATGTAATTTTATCTCTAAAATATGTATAATATAATATTCAAGAACATATAAATTTATAGTTTTGGGTGTAGGGGTCGATTACCCCACCATCGAAACAAAATCCGATCGCAATTTATTTTTACCTAAAATCGAATCCATTGGATTATTACCCATGATCGCCCAAACTTGGGGGGATTTTGACATCCCAAAAATGATATACCAAAATAACAAAATCTGAACATCTAAATTACAAAGCAATTACATGATTTGTATATAATACAAGTATAAATGAGACTCAATTGAATACAACTATCTAAATTACAAAGCCAATACATGATTTGTATCTAATACATGTATAATACATGTATAAATGAGACTCAATTGAATACAACTATTAACAAAGATATCGAGTAAAGAAGTTATAATTCAACAATATGAAAACCTAATTGGGAATGTAAAATGTCTAGAATTTGAGTTCTAAATACATATTCGTGTGTTAAGTTGTACATAAAAAAAAGTCTGTAAAAGATGGAGGGGTCATAACGATCTCACATAAAATACTCCCCTTAGACTTCATTTCAGTAGATAATAAGTACCAAATTCAGTAATAATTTAACAATGATAATCAATCAGCACAACTTAATGTAGCTCATCACTTCATACTCTACGGGTAAAGGAGAAAACTAATTAACCATTTCAAATAATGTTTACAAAATGGTACAGATGGGATACTACTATGATAATGAACTCTTCTATTTATTGAGGTTTTGAATCAATGGTAGCCAACTATTTAAAAGACACATGGAAGAGGTTAGTCCCTGACGCCAACTTGTCAACTCTGTTGAGAAGTTTGCCAATAGTTGACAATTTTGTTGACAAAGACATATCATATAATACATTAGTTTCTAGGACTTGAAGTACTCTAATTTTCATGATTGCGTATCGTTCAAATTGCATAGAGTTGAAAAAATTCAAAACTCGTCATTTTCAGGTAAAAATCATCCATGATCGGTGCTTGTAATTTCTTTATAACACCTGATGCTGCTGACGAGTATGGAAACCAAAGTTTGTTGGGTAAAAGTTTTATTTCATACTAAAAGTTTTGATTTACTTCCAATTCACTGCTTTAAGTTTTTTTCCTATTAATTTGGTACTTCATGTATTCAATTTTATATTAATTACATATTTTAGTTAATATTCACATTAATTTTGAAGAAAATAAGTTACGTGAAATCAATCCATTCCTGCCCAATTTGATAAAAAATATTAACCCTCTAGCTCAAAAGTGATTCATCCAATCAAAATTTAATGTCAACATCAACTAAAAATATCTTATTAATAAATAAAAAAAAGAATACAAAGTACCTTATTGATAAAATAAAAAAAATAATAAAGTAGTAAATTGAAAGTAACTGAAAACATATTGTCGGAAAGAGAACGTCTACCCAAATTAGTTTAGAACAAGAAAACTCAGAGCAACTTTGTTAGAAAGGTTCATGCCAAAGTCTCCATTTTTTAAGTCAATAATACAAATAACAAATGTGTTTTATGATGGTGCAAAGGCTTAACAAACTGACCCTCCGATACCAAAAACAAAAACAAAAATGAAAAAGAAGAAAGCTAAACGTCAATGGAGTACTAGAAAGTAAAGCACATGAGATAAATATTAACTTATTGTTACGTAAGGATGGTTTGGATTTAACATTTCTAACCATTTGAATGACTTTCTGAGTTTGACGATCAAGTGCTGTGTTTTTACTAGCATGTGTCACATTTCAAGAACATGAAAAAGTCTAGTATTCACCCTCATGTTCTGGGCTCGTTTAGTTCTAAATTATATCAAGAAAGGATCATGTAGATTGATCTTTTTTGAAAAAAAAATGTTACCTCACACGAGCACTTGAACCCAGCTGTGCCCAATTGGTGGAAATTGATGGAAAATGAATATACGGCTGATCCTGCATTTCATATTTTCATCCCACTTTCTGTCTGTTAAAAGAAAGATGTCACTTGTTAACTGAGTCTGATAAGCCCTTTAAGACCCCGATTAAAAAAAACATAAAAACAAAGTGTGATAAGCAAAACATCAGGGGAAAATATTGAACTTTATTCAAGGAGAAATTAATGAAGCATGAAATGTAGTACTTTACACAGCAAGTTGTGTCGGTGGGCGGAGTTTCCTCAACAGCCACTTTCTTCGTAATTTGACATCTAGTGCCATAAATGTTTTAGCTTTCTTTTCATCCTCTAGAAAATCACATGCATCTAATACAAGATCTTCATCCATTTCCGGTAATGCTTGGACTGCTTCAATCACACTTTCTATGGAGATAGAGGAGTTCTCGTCACTCATCTTAACTGAAAAAGAAACATCAGTGGTCATCTCACGGAGGGCACCTGCCATTCCCTCATCCCCATTTCGTAACCTTTTTAAATGTGCTAGGTTTGAAAAGCTGTCTAGATGACGCTTGTCCTTGTGACATGTATGAGCTAATGCGATAACATCTACAAGATCTTCACTGAAGACAGATGTATCTGGAGAGTGAATTCCATTTAATGCACCACGGGACTTGTTTGGTTGCTCTAAATCATGACCAAAAGAGCAGTCTCTTTCATCAATACTTGATTCACATATCACACACAGATCTTTATAATATGGGATAGGTCGAGTCATAAACTGTCTTGCATCAGTGTGAACCTGCATAAATATGATTTAGCATATTTCTTTACACAATTACACTATTCAATACAAGTCGGTACATCTTGCACTATCGCACATCACATGAAGGTAAAAACCAGCCCCAGCATAATATTAACAGATGAGATTCATAGGAAACGCTCTTTCAGTAAATAAACAGAAGCTAAGAGAAATAAAATCAATGTCCAAAATTGAAGTTTTAGCTTCGAACATGACTAGTGAAACAAAATTGTTAAAAAACAAGTTTTAGCTCCTCAATGGATTTGTACAGTGAGAAACAAACTTGCTAAGATCCATACCTTGATATAATCCTGCCAGACATAATCGTCGGCAGTCACCATTTGCCTTGCATCATCCCAAACAAACCCATCCAAGTCAAGAAGGTTCTTAATAATATTGTATTGCCTCTTGAGAGTTTTGTATCGATTTTTAAGAACATCTGTATCATAATTGAAGCCAAACTTGGCATTGAAAGACACAATCATCTCTATCCATGCCTGTTTGCGAAAAACTCCATCAATCCGGTTGCCCTTTCGCACTTGGTCTAGCATAAGGTCAATGAAGTATCGATCCATAGGCGGCTGCCAATAAGTTCTAGATCTATTAGTCACAGAAGATCCAGTAACTTTCAACATGGCCTGCGAAACGACATCAGTATCTTTTTCTGAAATAGAGATCCCATAATCTTCAACGATTATAATATCATGAAGATCCTGGCAGGCTTCATCACCAACAATACTTGGCTCTACGACTGCATTTGTATCATCCTCAACCAATGAGTCATCTGGCACGTTATCCCCTGGACACCAAACAACTAAATATGTAAAAGTAGGGCTTTGATCGTTCAACAAATAAATTCAGTATATCTGAATAATAACATAAATTCTAGATTTCCTACCTTTTTTATCATTGCCTGCATCTCTGTATATCAAACACAAATCCTTAAAATATGGAATGGTCTTTATTCTGAATGAACGAGCATCTGGGTGTGCCTGCTACTATAAAGTACAAACCATAAGTCTCTTAAATTATTTGGGGAAGTTAATAGATGATCTGGACAATGGAGGTAAAAAAATTAACAATAATGCAATCGAATTATATTGCACCTTGATGTATTCATCCCAGACATTGTTATCTGCAGTAACCATTTGCCGCCTCTCGTCCCAGCTAAAGCCTTTCTGGTCAAGCAGTTTCTTTACAGCCTTGTACACATTTCTCAGTGTTTTGTGCCGATTTTTTAGAACATCTTTCTCATACTGAAAGTTAAACTTTGCGTTGAAGAATGATGTCATCTGCTTCCATGCCCTTTTGCTAAACAAGTGATCATCAAATTTATTTCCTTTGTTAATCTGCTCTAACATTAAATCAATGAAATATCGATCCATTTCAGGAGTCCATATAGTTCTCAAGCGATCACTACCACTGCGGTCCCCAAGACCCATGGATCAATAATTTGGAAAGTATGCTGGTAACAAGATTCAAAAGTCAGACACCATTTTTTGTCATCATGATTCATAGTTAACTGTAAAGATTCAATTTAACCAAGCAACCTTATTAAGAATCCCGTTCTGTTGACATAGTAGAACAACATCTTATTTGAACATGTAATCTCCTCTGTTGATTGAGATATTTTAAATGCTAAGAATATTTCACTTCCATATCCAAATAAACCAAGGCTCTATCCAATGAAAAGATGATATGTCAAAATAATGTCACTGTAATATGTTAGGGGAATGGGACCCTGTAGTGATCAAATCAATACATCTCCAGAACCATGCTATTTAAGACTATTTACCAAGCCATCCTAATACTAGAAATGTCAAGGTCGAAGGATACTTTAAAAACTGATTGGATAACACTTTTCAGAAAACAGTTAATAATGGTCCAAAAAAATTCAACAGAACACCAAAGGAATCATCTTTATAACACGATAATCTGTTGGATATAATCATTATTAAAACAAACAAACATATACCACTGCATAAATGCTCATAGCATAAAACAACAATAGATTTCTTGAGACAAAAAAAAAAAAACAGTTGGCTTATGACAATCAATTCGGAAATTTTACCACAAACCTCTGTGTCCAAACAAAGTTCCTCTTACTAATAGAGAGCTGGTTCCGACAAAATGAGAGGTAATTCAAAAAGTTATATACACTAACTAAATTACAAAGCTACTTGCTAACAGTTTCAATCTCAGTATGCCCAATTATCTTTAGTATTATTATCATAATATTTATTTTTATTTTATTTTTGCAAGAAAACATCTCAGAATTTATGTACTATAAAATTTCAACCCCCATTATTCTTTTCTTTTATTTGTTTTTTTGTTTTTTATTTCCGGATTTGGCGAGGCAGAAGAGGAGTGTTGAGCTAGCAAAAGTGAGACTCAAAAAAAATAATAATAATAATAAAAGACGGGCATTATACACTTAATTACAGACCCAGAAAGGAAGTGTGTGACCCAAAGATACGTCATATGTAGAAAAAAGAATAAGATAATGAAAGCTAGTTCGAATAGGCAAAAGGTTAAGAACGTACATTGAAGTCGAAAGATTGAGAAGGAGACGGGATGGCTCCTTGTAGTAGCGCTTCTGCAAGTCCAGGGATACGCTTTTCCAGGATAAGGTCGAAACTGCTTCGCGACTGGAATAGACCAAACCCTAAATTTCACAAGCTATAAACCCAAATAACTAATAACTGGGAATTCGGCTCGCTGGCTAACTCGAATTATTAAAAAAAAAAAAAAATTCGGCTCGCTGGCTAACTCGAAATTGGATCTCGCTAACTTTTTAGTAATTAAGTTTTATCAAAAATATTTTAATTTGTTAATATTTTTAAATAATTTAATTTAATATTTATATTTTCTAAATAGTTTAAATTTAATTTTTTTTTAAATTTAGAGTAATTTTTTTACAATTCAGTGAATTAAGCAGGAGTATATTTATCATTTCATTCTCTTCTTATTTATTTTATTTTTTTAGTACACTATTGTAATTAAACTTTACTACAAAAATTCACAATTTACTACAAAATTGTGTAATAACTTTAAAAAAAATATTCACAACAAAAAAAAAATTACATTATCAAATGTGCAGTAAAAAATTCCCTAAAAAAATTTCACAAACTCACTACAAAATTGTGCAGAAAAAAAATAGTAAAATTACAATATCAAATTTGTAGTAAAAAATCCCAAAAATATTCACAAAATCAATACAAAGCTGTGTTGAAAACAAAAACAAAAAAAATTAATAATAAAATTGTTCAAAAATCCAAAAAATTAATAACAAAAATTCAAAAAAAATTCACAAACACACTACAAAAATGTTCAAGAAAAAAATTCATAAATACTATTCCAAAAATACTGCATAGTAAGGAATACAAAAAAAAAAATTCATGAACTCACACAATAAATAAAAAATAATAACAACAAAATTGCAGGTTCGAAGAAATCTAGGTTTACTAATGTTTTTTGAATTTAAGAACTCTTTTTATTCAACAAAAATGGCAAAAATGAAAGTCAAATCGTTAATTGAGATAAAAAGGGATAAAATGACAAATATTACTTTGCCTAAATGTTAAAACCTGATATTTATTGTTCAAAATAAAAAAACGGAATCATTTTAAAAACATTGGTACTAAATTAAAATCATTTAAAAAACATAGATATTAAACTAAAACTACTTAAAAATATAATCAATTTAAAATATTTTTGATAAAATTTAAATATTAAAACAGTACCAAGCCCATCTAATTCGAATAAGGTGTTGTCTGGACCTTATGTTTTTAAGTTTTTTAGTTGTACTTCATAATTTTTTTTTGTTTAATTTTAATTTTTTAATGAAAAATTTGTTTATTTTTCTCCTAATATATATATATATATATATTAAAAAAATAAATATTATTTTTTTATTGAAAAATAAATATATATATATTTTTTAATAAAAAATTAAAATTAAAATCAATTAAATACTTTTTTTATGTACTAGTTGGCTTTTTTAGATAGATCAAATATTTTTAAATTAAATGCAAATTTAAAGGTCTAATTTTAAAATATTTGAATAAATTTGTGTCTATCATTTTTTAACTTTAAATGTACTTAAATTATGTTCGAGTTTAAATGATAAAATAAATTATAAAATAATAACATATAATATTTAAAGTTATATATATTTTATAGAATTTAAATTTAACCTGCTTTTCAAACCGAACTTTACACCAGGCTCTTAATATAAATATTTAATTATAAATTTAGTCCTAAAATTATTTAAATATGACAGAATCAAACTTATTTAAATATAATCAATTTTTTTAATCGAATTAAACTATAATATTTAAACTATGATCAAACCATGCTTAATTTATAGCTTTACTAATAACCTTATTGGTAATAAGAAATTATTCATTATTTTTAGAATAAGTGATAATATGGTACTTTAAATTACTAAAATATAAAATTAGTACAATTATTTAAAAACAATATAATTATATAATATTTAATAAAGATAATAATTAATAAGATTTTTAAATAGTATACTTCTATTGATAAAAGCCATATTTTATCTGTTAGATCCAACCTTAGTGGGGTGTGCAAATTTTGGGTTCGATTGAATTTGTCATCGAGAAATATACCTGATATAGGACCTTTTGGAATGACTCCCACAAATCGAATAACGACACATTCTTTGTCACATATAATTACTTTGCTATGGTGCATACTATAGTTTAAAGTACAGGTGTTGTGTTGACTTTGTGCTGAAATGAGTATTTGGTTAAAAGGGGAATAAAAATGGTAGAAAACATTATTTGAAGTTTCAAAGGTGCTTTTTTATTTATTCAAAAAGGATAGCAGATTGTGTTATCGCTCTCTCCCACGGTTGATCATCTTGGTTAGGCAGGGTAGGGAATTTGCCACTTCACTAAATGCACTTGAATTGAAGCTTTTTTTGTCTATAAAACTCGGCATCTAAAAAGTTTTGTTCTCTCAACATCAATATTGAGGACAATACAAAATTTGAAGCTAAGTCATGATCTTGGAAGAAAGAGCGAAGGCAGGTTGAGAGAGAATGTAGGGAAACAAGAAAGCGAGAGAGATGAATGTTATTTATTTTTATATTTGATATTTTGTTTTATTAATTTAAATAAATAAAATTTAATTTTATCATTGATAAAATATCATATTTTTTAAATTATATTAAATTGAACAAAATTTAAAATTATTAAACTAAATTAAAATATGTTAATTGCAATTGGACTAAAAGATTAATTGTTAATCCTATACCTCCTCCTACACATGTGTATTACATGCCATTAAGTTACAAATTTATTGGTAAAATGCTAAAATTTTATATGATCTATTTATTTATATAATTTTATTTTAATATTTTTAAAAAATATTTTTTTTACATTATAAAAAAATGTATTTGCTGCATTTTTTTAATATGCAAAAAAACATATATTTTTTATATTACAAGAAAAAACATAGGTATATTCGGTGAAATAAAATTTACTCAAAATTATATCATATAATTAAAACAAAATAACAAAACACAACTTATAATAATTTAATTGACATAAATAATTGCATTTGTTTTTATCGGAATTAATTGATTTTGAGGATTATAAATGAATCAAACTAAAGGTGGAATAGTTCTTTGAAATTAAAATTCAAACCAATTTTGTGATCGCAAAAAAGGTTATATAAGTCGACTTAATAATTTTAAAAAGATAACACTAATATTTATTTAAAATAAAATTTATTATATATAAATAAATACGTTTTCATAAATTAATTAATTAATTTTTTTTTTACTTTATCAATAAACCTGGTCTTATATAAAATTTGCTCTATCATTGAGTTGGTCCGAACACCTTATTATAAGAGATAAAATATCTTAAGAATCTTTTTTATTTGTGTTAAATAAATATTTTAATTATTTTATTTTTACAAATGATATTTAGATTATTTTCTTTATAAAAATAGGTTAAAATCTTTATTATAAGAGATAAAATATTTTAACAGTCTTTTATTTGTATTAAATAAATATTTTAGTCAAGTTATTTTTATAAATGATATTTAAGTTATCCTCTTTATAAAAATAGGATATTTTAGTAACTTTTTAAATATTAAAATATTATTTTATTAATAATTTTTTTGATATAATAATTAATATAATTTAATAGAGACAAATTTGTTATTTTATTTTAATAATTTAAAATTTAATTTAAATAGTATAATATTTTATTTTATTTTTTTTTGTAAATTTTGTTGTACATTTTACATTTTATGGATTTTTTTTTATTTTTTTGAACACTTTTATGTATCTCATTTTTCTGTAGATATCGTCTTTGTATCGAAATTGTAAATTTTATAAAATCAAAAATAGGAGCTATATATCTTAGAAAATTAAAAAATAAGTGGTGTTGGAACCATACTGATAAATTCTCTCAAGTCCATCTTTGAAGACTAGTACTATAAATTGAACTGTGTTACTTAGAGTTAGATAGCGATATTTTTATCCGTGTGGTTTTAACGATAATGAAATAAAGAGAGCTTATTTATGTGATTTTAACGCCACTGATATTATAATTTTCTAATTTATGTAACTCATATTTTTGATACCGTAAAGTTTACAATTTTGATTCAAACATAATACATAAAAGTGCTAAAGAATATATAAAAAAATTACAAAAAATAATACTCATAAAATATATAATAACAAAAATAGCATCCAAATAGTATTGAACATTCAATTTTGAACATGTAATATTAAACGTTCAATATTGAACGGACCTAAATTACCGTCATTCAATTTCAATGGAATGGGTGTTCAAATAAAAAAGATATATCAATTATTTTTTTAATTGTGAAAATATAAGTTCGAACATAAGGAATGCTATTTTTGTTATTATAAATTTTGAGAAGTGTTATTTTTGTTATTTAAAAAAAAAAAATTCATAAAATATAAAATTTATAACAAAATTGACCAATAAATACAAAATTAAATATTATATTAAATTAAATTTTAAATTGTTAAAATAAAATAATAAATTTGTCTTTGTCAAATTATCTTTATTATTTTAAAAAAAATTATTAATAAAATAATATTTTATTATTTAAAAAATAAGTAAAATATTTATTTTTATAAAAAAATAATTTAAATATTCTTTATATGAAAATAAATTCACTAAAACATTCGACAAATATTCACTAGATAAATGAATTTTAACACTCCACCCTATTATAAGCAGTGTCTTATGGTGTCAATTATTACCAACAATTTATTAAATTCCATAAGTACATAAATAATTTATTTAAAATAATAATATATTTATGGTGATTTTTTTTTTTTATGATAATACGATAGAAATATAATATAACATAAATAAAAAATTTAATAAAATTTAATTAATAAATTTTTTATGTCTTTAAATAACTTGTTATTTTTTATTATTATGAGTACTTAACATAAAAGAAAATTAAGTAATTTTTTCGTAATCAACTAGCACAAAAATTCTATAAATTAATGCTAAAATATAATATAAATAATACAAAATAAATGTGAATAATACAATATAATTACCACCCTTATTTTTTTTGGAAAACTGGTTGTCACCCTTAGTTAAATATATGTTTTGTACTCTATAAATTTCTTACTTTTACCAAAAGTTTATTTTAATATCTTTTTTTAAGTGGTATGTCTTAGGTCTTATAGCTTTTTTAAAATGTATATTTAAGTTTAATTTTTAAAATAAAAAAATCAATTTCTTAACACATACTTTTTATGTAACTCTTTAAGAGAATAGTTTTAAATTTTTAATTTTTTTATTAAAAAATTGACAATTTTTTTTATAAATTAAACTTTGTGTATCTTTAAAGAAATTAAAGAATTAAAAGTATATCAATTAAAAAAACAAAAATATATATTTTAATAAGATAAAAAATCAGTAAAATATCAAACCAAACCGTTATATGCATATGTAAAGCAACGTTTCAATGTCAAATTAAATTAAATATAAAATTAACTAGCAAAGATCATTTATATTGTTAAAGATGAATTGATATATACATAAATTTTGGTAAAAATAATTTTCTTTTATTTAAGTTAATGAGCATAAAATAACATCTTAAATACACCAATAACTACTCATTTTATCTTCTAGCTTTGTAGCTTCCATCCTCCCACCCATCATAGCCCTAGAAGTACAACTAATTTTAGTAAATTTTAAAATAATCTTTTAATCATTTATTTTTTCTACATTTTTTGATATTTTTAACTTCTTATTTTTTAAGTTATTTTTTATTTCTTAACGTATCAATTGTAAATAATTTTGAATTATATTTTTTTATCTTATATATGTGTGTGTGTTGTTGATATTTTATGGTGAGTATTTACATATTTGTGGAATTTATATCATATATATTTTTTTATAGTATTATTTTTTATCAATTTTTATATTATATATTATTTGTGAGATAAATATGTTGAGATTTACAATTTGTAGAGTTACGCCTTGGAGTTTATAATTTTTTTTCCCGTGGGACGAAATTTTGTATGTTTTTCACTTTACTTATAGAACACATGCTTTAAGTAAAAAAGTGGTAAAAAATATATAGAATGTGAAAATTGCTCAAAATATGAGATATGAACTCTTGTTTTAGAACACGTATGTTATGAACTTGTCTTCAAAATTAAGATTACATTAATATTAGTTCAAAATATCTATAAATCATGTGTTAAAAGTTGGGAGTGCACAAACATATGTACAATATAAGTTTTTAAAACTAAAATTGTATGAACACATGTTTAAAATAGGATGTTCAAAAATGTAGATTGAACGAACATGTTATTAAAATATGATGTTAATTAAATAGGATAGTGCATAAACATATGTTTTAAATAGAATGAATAAAACTGAAAAATTGCATAAATTAACATGTATTTAGAAAGGTGTTCAAAAATAGAAGTGCATGTTCATGCTTTCAAAATAAGGTGATAATAATTGCCATCGTCTGAACATTATTAAGTGATTATGACAGTAGCTTGTAAATAGGGGTGTCAATTGTGTCGTGTTAGTCATGTTCGTATCGTATTTGTTCGTATTATTCGTGTCGTGTTTTCGTGTTGGTTGGCACATTAAAAAATTTACTTGAATTTTTTTTTGTGTTACTTATTTAATATAGTAAGAAATAACAAAACCTTTAAGAACATAAAAAAAATTATTAATTAATTCTTACTAAAAGAAAATTCATATCGTGTCGTGTTCAGATCGTATTATCGTGTCGTGTCAGAAATTACTACCCTTATAACTAAGTAGATCATCAAAATGTTTGGTTTGAGCATTTGATGTGTGGTGTTGACCTGGTGTAGATTTTGGTCTCGACTGAAGTAGAAAAAAAGTTGTAAGCGCTTGCAATATAAGTACTGGCAGTGGGAATATATATTTTTGAAAACAATCGCAAAAGAAATATTGTCAGTTAGAGGTAGAAAGATATTAAGAATATGTAAATTGGTATTAATTTTTATATTTATATAATTATATTATAATATGTATTAAAATTATTTTAAAAATTAAAAAATATTATTAAATTTTTTAAATAATTTATAATATGATTGACATGAGTGTATAATAAAAAATATAAATTTATGTTATTATAATATTATTTTGAAAAATTATTTGATGCAAATTACACCTAGAGCACGGGATGGACGGGTGATAACCATAATTACTTTGCAAAGGTTTTTAGCAGTTTCATGAGAACATCAGAGCAGGCAGCAATTTTCTACTATTTAACCACATTATTAACTTTTAATGTTTATTAAAAAATATAAGTAAAAATAATATTTATTTTATTATATTATTTAAAATATTACATTATTTTTTGACTCTTTTATCTATTTAATAGTTAAAAAAACTAACAATAATTAAATTTATACTCACATCATTAAAAAAATTTATTATAATTTTAGATTTAAATTTACTCGAATGACCCAATTGATTTAATTTGCCTTAAAGTCCAATTAAAGTCGAAATAAATTTAATTTGATTCTACTTAAATAATTTTATGATCACAAAATATTTATACTATTATATTAAAGAATGATTAAAATGCTAACTAATTTAAATTTTATAAATATACGTACGTTTGAATATTATATAATATTTTAATAAAAAATAAGAATATTGTATATTATTATTTCAAAATTTAAAATTGGTCATTAATTTAAGTCAATAAAAATAGGCCCAAATTTATCAAAATGTTTTAAGGTTTAAGTTTAAACTTGTAATTAAATTAAAAAATTTAGTCCTGCTCAAGAATATACATAACCTAAAATCTATAATACCGGTTCGAATTTGGAATGATCCCAAAATTTTGAACCTAACCTTTATAATTGATATCCTTAAGTCAAAATTGCTACTTTAGTCGGCCTGGAATACACGATACATCAATTATTCCATAACAATCAATGATTCAACTGTCATTCGTGAATTTTGAATATGTGATGGAGAAACGAAGCTAAACCGAGGCGTGTTATTGTTGACCAAACCGCATCGCCATCCAAATCAGAATGAGTGCCTCTATTTCAACTCAATTGAATATGAATGAAACCTTCTGTGGTCCTTGATCAAACTTAACTCGGACCAATTCGACTGTGTTTTACGACGACAACTCGCCCTCAGTTTGCTTTCCTCGCTCATCTTATCGGCTAATTCGTATCTGGCCATGCGACGCTGGTCCGCTGGTTCGATCTTCCTCTACAGAGAGGATTCCTTGGAAATCTTCGCCCTAAAGTTCGCGTTTTCTGAAGGCACTCTGCTGCAATTGAATCATGGTTGTGGATACTCATGGTCCTAATCCCAAGGACCTCCTTTGCAACGCTGGGGCTGGTGCAGCTGCTGGTACGTTCGTTATATGATTTATTATTGTTTTTCAACTCTTGCTGATAAATTCTAGTTATGAGAATATAGAGTTTTTGATATGACGTTCTGTTCTGAGCTCTATCAATTTTTAATTTAATGATTTTACTGGATATGTATGATTTTCCCTCCGTATTGACGATTGATCAAGTGGTTGATTTGATTTTGGAATCTGTTTCAGGGGCTATTGCTGCAACATTCGTATGTCCTTTAGATGTCATCAAAACTAGGCTTCAAGTACATGGTCTGCCCAAGTTGGGCAATTCAAATATCAAGGGTAAATACTCTTCAATCTTGCTTTCAAAGCTCAATCTTTTCGTATCAAATTCAGAAAATTAGCTCTTAAATAAGACCATGTCTTCTTGTTTACGATTTCCTTAAGTTAATCTGATCAATGTTTATTATTTTTTTGAGTATGTAATCAGGTAGTCTTATAATTGGTAGTTTGGAACAAATATTTCAGAAAGAAGGTCTGCGGGGCATGTACCGTGGTCTTACTCCCACTGTATTGGCATTACTTCCTAACTGGGCGGTGAGTCCTGTTGCTTCTACTTCTACAGTACAATATTCTGTCACCTTTCATTGCTCCGACTGGTACCACATAATTATTGGCTAAGTTTTTATCTAAAACTGCGTCTTTCTACTTTCCCTCTTCAAATGTGTTGCTTCATTGGCAACAAATGTATTAGAGCTAAGGCCCCAAGTTGTAGAGTTTATAGAGCTTCCATGGTGACATTCTAGCAGATCAGGTTACGCCCAAGCTTTTGAAGCTGATGGTTTCAAGAAGTTCAAAGTTGAATTAGTGACGTACTTTAGAAAAGGTGGTAGACTTTGTATAAGTTGAACAACCAGGGAGTAATGTGATCCGTTCTAAATTGCTACGAATAATCAGTCTAGTAGTATAAATTTTCTTGTATCATTTTTATTCACGAAATTTCTACACGCTGTTCCTATAGGTGTCTTTTTGTTTGAAATTAGGTCTGTGCCCTCTGACTTTCTTTTTTGAACCTTAAATATTGTAGTTGTTATTTATATTTTGAATTTAATTCTTTACAATGAAATATGTAAAAAATTAAAATCAAAACTTCTTCAATATGAGAATGATAGTTAGCTTTGGATTAATATTTAATAAATGCGACCCTTGTGAATTTTTGCAGGTTTATTTTACAATATATGAGCAGCTAAAAGGCATTCTTGGTGCTGGTGGTGAGTTCCTACTGTTTATCTTTCGTGATTGTGCTCTAATTTACTCATGAATCCGTTTTGCTTGTCTAATTACATAAATTATACTTTCATTTATCTTTCCTAAACCTTTAATGTTTTGGTCATATTGCTTGATTAGAGGAGAATCATCGTCTCTCAGTTGGTGCTAATATGGTTGCTGCTTCTGGTGCTGGAGCTGCAACAGCTATTGCTACAAATCCACTTTGGGTTGTTAAGACAAGACTTCAAGTATGTCTTTCAAAATTCTCTCTTTTCGTGTTGTATATGCTTTCATGTTTAATGATTAGATCCTAATGGCATGCTGTGTGTCAAACTCTTTAGAGACATAACAGGTTTATATTAGTTTGTAGCTTTTTGTCAGCACCACTATTCAATGGTTTTCTGCATCTGTGATAAGTTGTTTCTTTTAGCTTTTATAGACTTCTATGTTAGAACTTTTTAAAACAACAGCTAGATAATAGCCTTGGTTGAAAACTACATGCTAGTAAAAATCAGATAGTAAGTTTTAGTGGAATATGTTGACGAAAGCCACATTAAAAAATAAAATAAAAGACAAGAACAATAGTGCAGGTAAGTGACTCTTGACTTGACTTGTTTATGTGATGCATCCGTTTAAGAAAGAATTAATGATGATGCATTTGATTAAAATATTAAAGGTGTTTGCTCCATAAATAAGGTGAAATTATGAGCTTACACACGTTATAGTAGAAGTCAACACAAAGATACATTTTACTTATGTTATTAATACGAAGCCCCTTATATATGTGTGTGGAAGATATTTGATTCTTTGGTTAGCAGTAGCAAACATATAAATTAGGTGAAAGGCTTGCTGCATAGCCAAAGCCAAAAGCAAAGAAAATTATAGATATTTTGGGTTCTTTGTTTTTGAGTACGTGTGTATGTAAGTTTCTGGGTGTAATGGGGCTTTAGGTTTGAGTGTTATTTGGGTTAACTAATATTATTCTTGGAATACATGGTGTATTGGGTATTGAGTTAAAATTTGTATTTAAGAAGTGATATTAGTGAATTTTGGGGCTTAGGGCATGGACTAGGTTAATTTGCTGAACCATGTAAAATTTCTTGTCTTGTTTTCTTGTTGGTTTTTGCTTCCGCATTTGTTGCTTTTGTTTTGTTTTGGTATATTCATGCTTCCACTGTGCCCAACACCATATTATATGCTAATTGTCATGGTTTGGAAGTCTGTCATTTGCCTTGTCATTTATGCACACAAGCTTTATTTGTGAAAGATAATCATCCATATAATTTGTATAATTGTTAGTTGTCATATTTTGCATTCATTTCATTTGGTATATAGCTTGGCTGAGAGTTGTCACATTTTTGTAGCATAACTTCTCTCTTCTCCTTTGTCAGACTCAAGGAATGAGGCCAGGCGTGGTGCCATATCGGAGTACCCTTTCTGCCCTCAGGAGAATAGCTCATGAGGAAGGCATCCGTGGATTGTATAGGTTTATGTCTAATATTATTTGTACACAGGAAAGTTTGTTTATTTATTCTTGCAAACAGGTCTGACTCATGTTAATTTTATGGGTTATCAATAGTGGCTTAGTTCCTGCTTTGGCTGGTATCAGTCATGTTGCCATCCAATTCCCAACATACGAGAAAATAAAATTCTACTTGGCCAATCGAGGTAACTTTCTGGACTTCTTCAGGTTTTTCTATTCTCTACAATGAATACTGTATTGATTGAATATGCTTATGCTAGATAACACCACAGTGGACAAATTAACTGCACCTAATGTTGCCGTTGCCTCTTCTGTCTCCAAAATTTTTGCATCCTCATTAACATATCCGCATGAGGTAAAAACACTTGATGGAGTTGTTTAAATTTTATCCTATTTTATGCTCTTTGGAAGTTTTCAGTTACTCTCGTTAAAATTTTAAATAAAATGGTATTCACCAACCAATGGATCTGATTTATTACGTTATAATGGTTATCACAGGTCTGCCAGATATAATATAATGACCATTATTCCTTCTGAGATTATTGTTCTGTCCTATTAACTATTTTTCTCTGGTATGATCATAACAGCTGGACGTCATATGTTTTCCTACTAGTTATGACTTGAGGCAAATGATGACTCCTGCATGCCTTCTTTTTATATTATCTTTTCTTCCCTCACCAACGTAACCCATGTGGCCTTTTAACGTTTCATATATGCCCCTTCATAACCATTTGTATTATTTCTTAGAATTTTCTTTCAAAAAATTAAAATTTGTGGATCATCATCAAAGAAGGTAAATTACTACACTGCTAGAAATCCACTGATCTGTTTTCAGATTACCTTCCTTTAAGGTTTAAGGAAGGTTCCTGGATTGTTAGTGTGACATAACTGACCATATCTATGAATGTTCAGTTTACTGGCCACATTTAATAACAAAACTAGTATGTTCAGGTGGTGCGGTCAAGGCTTCAAGAACAAGGTTATCATTCTGAAAAGAGATATTCAGGTGTAATCGATTGCATCCAAAAGGTATTTCGTCAAGAGGGTCTAACCGGATTTTATCGTGGGTGTGCAACAAACCTTTTAAGGACTACTCCGGCTGCTGTAATCACATTCACTAGCTTTGAGATGATTCATCGCTTTCTTGTTACCTCATTCCCTTCTGATCCACAACCTCACACATTGTGAAAGATAGAGGGGTGGTAGTTTGACATATAGTCAAGACAACTTCCTTAATAGTTTAGCTCAGCAAGCCAGAAAAATTGGAATACGTCGGCAGTAGTGCATTTTAATTATTTTGGTAGTAGCTCATACCAACAATTGAAGAGTGTAGCGTCATACCCTTTCGAAGAAAATGAGGGTAATATCAATACACACTGATAATGACGAAAAAGGGTTTCAATATAGACTTAAATGATTGCCACGCAGATGAGTATTCACTATGAACATATTTTGGAGCAATGTTAGTAGATCATGGCGTTAATTTCACAATAAAATCAAAATTTTCTTTAGAATTATGATATACTACTCTGAAGGTACACCCATACCTTATTAGCTATGAATTCACATGAGTTAATTTCAAGTATTGAACTGTTATTTTAGATTGACATTCAATTTCAATATACTTTGGTCATTGTTTTTATTTTATTTTATTTAAAATAACATTTTATGACTCAAACACTTTGGGATCGAACTTTGATTTTACATTTACATGCATTATAAAAGGCTTTGGTGTATTAAATTACGAGACCTCGGGCATACTTCGTCATTGTTGAAGTCAAGTTCTTAATCCAAAAAAGTTATAAACTATTTTGAGACATAGCTTTGTATTATGCTGTAGCACTGGATCTAGCAACCATGTTATGTTCTTATTTCTCTAAGTTACCAAATTATCAAATACATAGGTGCAATACTCTGTGATAAACCTCTTATATGATATTATTGCAATTATTTTTTGTTAATGATAAATATATTCATTAATATTAGCAATATAATGTAATTAATTTTAAAGATGTAAAAAAATATTTCATATATTTTTATTATAGTAATAATATTATAAAATAATTGTGATAATATTATTATTTTTAATTTAAGCTTAAACAGTTAACTTTTACTTTATTGTTAACTATTTTTACTCTAGTGAACCTATAGGATAATAATATATAAGGACAGATGCTTAAGCAGGATTGCCAAATTGCTAATCACAATTTTATATAATAGTACTTGTAACGTGTCATTTAGTAAAATTTAAAAAAAATGAAGAAATTACTCTTTTTTCTCAATCACATGCATCTTATAAATGATGGATTTACGTTTTATTAGGCCTTATTTGATAACGATTTTGATTCTTAATTTTTAATTTTTTTTCAAGTAATTTTTTCAAGTAATTTTTAATGTTTGGTAACGATTTTTGATTTTAATATTTACATTTTTAAGAAATCATTACCAAAATATGAAGTGATTCATAAATCTTTAAAAATAAGATTTTTCAATCAAATTTTTTATTTTTTTATTTCATTTTGATCAAACATTTTTTCTAAAGAATAAATAAAATCTTATAATTTTTTTATGATTAAATATTGAAATAAAATAATTAGAAACTTCAAATTTATAAAAAATAATTAATTTTTTTTAAATTATTTTGAAAAAATCAAAAAATGAAAATTATTATCAAATAACTTAGAGATAATTTTTGATTTTTGTTTTCTTGAAAATCACTAAATAAAAATTATTATCAAATACATTTGTGATTATTTTTATTAAAGAATTAAAAATAATAAAATCAATTATTTAATCATAAATCATAAATTGTAAATCAAAATCGTTATCAAACATGTCTTAATATTTTACAAATCATAACACACATTTTTAAAACGAGTAATCTTATTTTTATCCATCGAGATGCATTCTAAACGTGTCCAATTTTATTGGTTACAATGTAGGTAGGATTTGCAGCAACTCATAGAACGTTTATTAAGGAGATATAGTAGTCACGGATGAGCAATGATTAATGAACTTATGATAATATGGAGAATTTTTGCCTTTTCTTTTTGAAACCGGACCAAATGTTTTTTAATAAAAATAATAATTCTTACTGTATGTATTAATATATACATGATATAATATAAACAGCAATTCTATAATTATTTTATTATTTGTTATTATAATTTTACATTTAATTAATATTAATCTTATTACTGTATATATTTGTCCATGTATCCATTTTTAATTTGGACAATTTTATTCTTAAATTTTTATTTTAGTTACAGAACATCATTATTGTTTAAATTATTTTATTAGAAAGATAAGATCGTAAGAATTATGATTTACTTTTTTATATGAAATCCTACATAACTTAAAATATATAATTATGTATTTGAATTAATTTGTTATTTTTTTTCTTTTTCTTTTAATAACAATGGGTTAAAAAATAAAAAAAGATCAATTTTTATTTTGAACGATTTTATCCTCAAATTTTTGCTTTAACTACAAAATTATCATTATTATTTATTTTATATATTTAATGATCATGATTAAATTTTTTTTTAAATAATGGGTTAAAAAATAAAAATAAATAATGAAAAAGTGAAATTTCTTCTTATGCACATTTATTTATAATAATTAAATAATTTGAAAAAAAAATTTGTTGATAATTATCTATTTTTTAAATATAAGTAATTAAATAATTGGAAATTTATTTCATTAGCTTTTTTTCCGTACATGTTTGTTTTTCTAAGTAATTAAATAATAATCTTTTTTTTTTTTTAAGGTAAAAGATAAGACTATAAATAATTACAATTTTGAATATTTTTATCATCAAATTTTTGCTTTAAATATAAAATTTAAATTATTATTTATTTTATTCATTTAATGATTATAATTATATTATTTTATTATAAAGTTAACATTGTAAGAATTTTATTTATGATTTTTTTTTCCTATCCTACATAATTTAAAATACATAATTTTATATTTGAATTAACTTTTTCTTTTTCTTTTAAAATAATGGATTAAAAAAAATTAGATCATTTTGTCCTTAATATTATCATATATATATATATATATATATATATATATGATGGGTTAAAAAATAACACAAAAAAAGAAAGAGAAAATTTTGAAAGATAAAAAATTATTATAAGATTTTTATTTATAGTTTAATTTTTTTTAATAGAAGTCTTAGATAATTTAAAATATATATTTATTTTTAAAATGATAGTACTATTCATAATAATTATTATTTTTTATAAAATCATTCAAATTTAATTACGCAATTTTCATTATTATAAAATATTATAATAATATTATCTATTGTTTAATTTTTTTACAAGACATTTTACATAACTTAAAATATATAATATATGTTTGAATTAATTTTTTGTTTTTATATTCTTAAAATAATGGGTTAAAATATATATATAAAAAAAAAAAAATTTATGTAAACAAATAAAAAAGTAATAAAATTGAAAGATAAAATATATGATTATAAGATTTGTATTTGTATTTTTATTTTTTATAGAAAAAAATACCCTAAGTCCTCTACTTCTTTGAAAAGGAATAGTTTAGTCATTTATCTTTTTTTTTTTTTTTACAACATTTAAATTTTCTTCTTATGAAAAAAAGATAGCACAATCATATTTTATAGAAAAATGATAACACAAGTAATCTTTTTTAAGAAAATATAAAAATACCTTTAAATTCATTCTATTAATTATAAAAGTTTATTTGTACATACTATAAATTTTATATTAATACAAATTTAAAAAAGAAAAATTGTTCTGAAAAAGTTATCTACTTAAGTATTGTAAATTATTAAAATCAAAATATTGCAAAAAAAATTTGGTATGAGAGTCAGTGAGGAAATTAAATAAATTTTAAAATTAAATTTATCTAACTTAATACTAAAAGAGAAATAAGTTATCTAAAATATTATAAAAAAGAATTAATAAAATTAATACAATAGTTAAGGAAAAAAAAATAATTAATATGGAACAAATAAAATGAATTCAACAATTAAAAAAATTATAATTGCACTAATAAAATGTTATAAATAATAAGCTATTTTTGTAAAATCTTTTAAATACTTAACAAAAATTTGTAAAGTCTTACATAGTAAAAAAATGACTAATGATATTATTTTTATAAAAAAAAATGATTAAAATGATATAAGATATAAATAATAGATTAAAATGTCTATTTTCTTAAAGAAAAAGACCATTAAAGTCTCATATCTTTTTTTTATATTAGAATTCTTAGATAAGTTAAAATACATATTTATTTTCAAAAAATAATAGCAATATTATAGTTAAATAATTCAAATTTAATTTCAAAATTTGTTATTATTATTAATTTTATTTATTTAATTAAAATAATTACATTATATTATTATTTTATTTTTTAATTATAAGAGTTTACATTTTATATTACGTAAATATTTAAATATTTTATAATTGCAACTTACTTTTTTATGTTTGTATTGCAAATTTTTTTTATTCCTGATAATTTTTATTTTGTGACTATCATTTTTTTCAATTTTTTTTTATTTTTTTAAATTTGAGCATATTAAAATAATTCTTGATGTTATTGAATTTTTTTAATAATTCAATTTTTTAGTATTTTATTTATTAAAAATTAACAAAAAAATATATATTTTATTATCACATAAAAAATATGATAAAAAATTAAAATATAAAAATAAAATATGTGCTAAGTACCTGTATTTTATAAGTATGCCACATATATATATATATATGTATGTACACACACTAACAACTTAGTGAATATAATTAATTACAATTTATTTTTAATTTATACATGTAAGTTCAATACAAGTATAAACGGAGACACAACAATACTAGAAAAAAAGAAAGAAGGAAATTTATTAAAAATAACACCTTTAAAATTTATACTAATAAAATTAATATTTTAATAATATTGAATGTTTAATTTAAACGTGAAATATTGAATATGTCTAAATTATTATCGTTTAATTCTAATTGAATGAGTGTTTAAAGAAAAATAATATATTAAATATTTTTTAATTATAAAAATATAAATTTAAATATAATAAATATTAATTTTGTTATTATAATTTTAAGAATTCCCTAATTTTGTTGTATTCTAAAAGGTAAAGAAGCAAAATCGAATGAGACCGGTTCGAACTTCAAAGGCTTGTTTCATTCTATTCCACTTACCCTAATTTCGTTTGGTTAGCTCTTTTGCTGCCATTCACTAAGCTTATAATATCCACTCTTCCACTCTCTCGTCGTTCGCCATCGGTCCTTCTTCCTCTTCGTAATATGTAAGATACCTATACCAGTTTGTAATTCTCAAATTTGGGTTAATAGCTGATCGTTTTTAAATGATTTCTTAGTCGTGCTCTGATGTATGAAGCCTTTGATTAATGGTTTGAGTTTTATTCTTTATGCTTAGATTTTCCGACCTTGTAATGATACTGTGATATTAGCTGGTTTTGATATGATGCTTTATGTACCTTCGAGTCATAAAAGTATTATTTTGAACTTTTCAATACATTTCAAGTTTTATATTTCTGTATTTGTTGCACGCTTGAACTAATACTTTCTTGAATTATTGAAAGCTTGAGCCGCTTCTGTGTTCTTCCCCATTAAAACATCAGCAATAAGACCTGACCTTTTCTCTTGGCAGTTAATAGGCTCCAGAAAGTTACCCCAAGCATGAGAATGCTCTATAAAACGCTGCATATGGTTAAGTGTGTCATCATTGAAAAATGGAGGATTTTTATGGATACTTCAAATTATTTATGCTCATTATTATGGATATAAATTACTTGACTTCTGCTTTGACAAGAAAGGCCAAACATGGTAGCAAAATTAAAAAAAAGGGGATTAAAACCACAATATTGGTTTGTTGCTGCTTTAAATTGTTGCAGTTTTCTTCAGTTCCATAGATCCATGGCTCAGTTACGTTAGTTGCCTTTGTTGAGTTTATTTTGGTCTTGGTGTTTACAATTGGCTGTTCGCTTTTTGAGAATTTATTTTGAAAATGGATCATGTCTATCCCTATTTAAGTATTAGGTGCTTTTTTGGGGGTTAACCTTTTTTGTTCATAGTTTTGTTTCCATTGCAGAAGGAATGGCTGGTGTTGAAGAACTTAAGGGCCTCCGTATCACCTCTCTTGATGACGAGGAAGGAGAAGAAGCAGAACAAGAGGTTGCTATTGATGATGACGACGATTATGATGAAGATGATGACGAAGCAAGTGAAAATGTGATTCTAGGTTTTGCAGAAAAGCCAGGAAATGCCACCTCCCTTCTTCGTCATTATTTTCCTTGTAAAGCTGGAGGAATACCTGTATGCTATTAAATTTTTCAACTTTCTCTCCTTTCTCAGTCATGCAGACTTTAGTCCTTTATTCTTCAATCCATTGACGTTTCTTGTTGATATCTATTAGGCTTGGCTGGATCCTGTAAATTTACCTTCAGGAAGGTCTTGTCTGTGTGACATATGCGATGAACCTCTGCAGTTTGTGCTTCAGGTACATAATACTTTAGTAAAGTTGTTGTTTGGTTTAATCTAACATTAGTATTTGGAAAATTATAATCTCATCGTGTTCATAGGTATATGCACCAGAGGATAAGGAAAACACATTTCATCGAACAATTTTTGTGTTCATGTGCACATCAATGGCCTGCCTTCGTCGGGATCAGCATGAGCAGTGGAAACGTCATCTGGAAAAGCCTTCTAGAAGGTATTGTTTTGTAATCTTTTATATTTTCATCCCTATCTTTTGTTTTGAGCTGTTCTAATTTTCATTTATTGGAGTGTAATGATGTTACTGATCTGTCACTGTTATTTTAAGTGTGAAGGTGTTCCGTTGCCAACTACCACGTACTAACCCTTTCTACTCAAGTGAGAAAGTTGACATGCCTATTGCTGCTGGAGGTAACTAGTAGTTATATCTCATATTATTGTTGTGTATTAGCTATCTTGAATTTGTTGGTTTTTGGTATATGTATATGTGCTAAACATTGTGGTCAACGCCCTTAGCATTTCAATTTTTTTAATAATAGGCTTAGCATTTCATGCACCATTGTTTGTGACCTTTTCTCGTTTAACTTTCTAAAAAACAATATTTTTGTTCAACTAAGAAACTATCATAACCTATTTTTTGATTGCTTATTCTAGCTCCCATATGTAATTGGTGTGGCTCGTGGAAGGGGACTAAACAATGTTCTAGTTGCGGAAAAGCACTCTATTGCTCGGAGAAACATCGGGTAATTAGAGTTGTTACATTCTTAGAATATTGTACTGCAAGAAGTGTTTTCTCTAGAAATTAACCCAATTCATTGTACTATTTGCAGCTTAAGCATTGTCAATTAGGTCATGAATATGATTGTCAACGGATGCGCATTTCTTCAAGTTCATCTGGTAGTGGCCAAAGAAACTGCAAAACAATGTTAACAGAACTACAGAAGGGTTAGTAAATATAAATGCTAAGTCAGATAAGTATGTCTTTCAATATAATGGGTATTGAAGCCCCATAAGACACGCACTGCATGTAACTGTATGCCCTTGATGTTATTCAATCAATATGCAGTCCAGTTTCAGGATTGTTAAAACTTGTCTGCTATATTTTGTAGAATTTTACCTCATATTCTGATTCATTGTTTGTAAACAGTTGCCTGCAAAACTTTATGGCGAGAATACGAAATCGTGCAGGAGGATGAAAGTGCATATTACAAAGAAATATCTGAGGGTGATTTACCTGCAAATATATTGGTCCCTAGAAACCAAAGAAGTGATACAATGATGTCCCTGTTAGAGGGATTTGAGGTGTGAATCACTTGCACACGATCTGTCTCATAATAGTTCAGTCTTTGTTGATAAGGAAACCTACAAGTACCTTTTAAATCTCTTGTTTCATCATTTTTTTAATAATGAGCAGGGTGATGATGACAAAAAGAGTTGGGCTTCTTTCGAAGCACGCATAGCTATTGCCCCAGAACAAGTATTGAGGTATTTTATCTTTTCAATACGATGGTTCATAATTCTATAAAACTGCACAAGATTTTCTTGTATTGTAACCCTTGTGCCACATGTTGTGAGTCAACCAAGTAACTTTAAAGGACTGTAAGCAGCTCTTTCATGAGGGCTGGGAAAATATAATGCTTAGCATACTATTTATTTGGGAGGTTCCTAGCATATCTTATTGTGGATTTTGAGTAAGGACTGTAAACATGAAAATTCTAATATGTCATTGTTATTTGGAGGGTTTATATTATTTTCTGCTTGCTTTTTATTTATTTATTTCTATTATTGTTTACTGCATGTTTACTTGTATAGAGACAGAAGTTGACATTTTTTTCATGCTCAAAGTTGGTCGTGTCACATATTTCTGTTGATATTGTCTGCATGTTGAATATGATCTTAATGATTATTTGGTATTTCCCATGAGAGAGCCTATCAACTATCTTTAATAACTTCAGTGTTGGTTTCTTCAACAGGTATTGTAGGGATTCTGGAGCTAGACCCTTGTGGCCCATGTCGAGTGGCCGACCATCAAAGGATGTTATTCCTAAATGCAAGCACTGTAATGGTCCTTTGCGTTTTGAATTTCAGGTATCAAATTATTCATACACCATGTACTTGTTTTACTTGTTGAGTGAAGTCTGAAGCAGGAATTGCTGTTTGTGTACTCTCATTTGATTTATTGTCTCTACTTTCATTTTTCCTCGTCTGAATTCATTCACTTTGTTTTTGCATCGACACTTAATTGGAATATATATTAAATGATTCTATGTTGGTTGTTTTAGATATTACCTCAGTTGCTGTATTACTTTCGTGTAAAGAATGATGTGGAGTCTCTTGATTGGGCTACAATTGTTGTCTACACGTGTGAAGCATCTTGTGATGGTGTTGCCTACAACGAAGAATTTGCTTGGGTTCAGTTGTGTTAGCCCTCGGCTACATTGCTTATACTTGTAAATTGAGGGAGAGACACTGTTTATACTTAATGTTCAGATTAGCATTTAGAGACTATCATGCAATCTTTGTATGGTAAGATATAAATTTTGCCTAAATTTTATCCTTCTTCAGAGTTTAGACAATAAAATTCACCTCTACTGTTACGGATTGGCTAGTGGCTACAAAGCTTTTTTCTTTTATTTTCTTTTTCTTCAAGGTTCGAAGTTGAGAAGAGAAAAGGAATTAGAATCTCATGCAATCTGTTTATGATATTGTTGTCTTCGTTTTCCTTTTGATGGAACCTTGTTGATATTGCTGTTGGTGGTTTGTTTTAGTATGAAAGTGCAATGAATACTATTTTAATTGACTGTATTGGCGAGGAAAATGTATTTTGCACATTAAGAAAGAATTCAATTATAATGTCAAATCTAACTGTGATGCATTAAGAATTCAAGTATATTGAAGGTCAATTATAATGTCAAATCAAAATATTTTACATTCAATTAAATTGTGAAATAATTTTTTTTCCCAAAAGAGGGACTAGGTATTTTTTTTTATTACTCATATTTTATTGAAAGTAGTTTAAATTTATTATATTATTAAAATATTTTAATTTATTACATATATTGTTCTAAAAGTTATGGTTTAAAATTTGTGATACCTCGTTAGTATTAATGTCAGCAAATTTTAGTACCTTTTAAAATAATCTTATTTTTGGTTTTTATTGTTTAAAAATAATTGTACTAAAATTATTTTAAAAATATGAATATTTGGGATATTAAATTAAAAATGCTTGAAAATATAATCAATTTAAAATATTTTAATGCAAGATAAGTATTAAAAAATATCAAATAGTAATAAACTTACTACGTGTATTCTTAAATAAAATTTTAAAATTAGCTATTAAAAAAAGAAACTGAAATAGACACAAGGAGATAATGACTCCATCTTTGGTAGCCACTAAATTGTTATGATGTATTGTAAATTTGTGACAGAAATATTTAATAGTAATAAGCTTCTTTTTTTTTTTTTTTGAAAATGCCTCATCAAGTTTAAAGGATATGATTACTACTATATAATCACACTACTATAGTTCTTCGACTATGAGGTGAGCCTTCATTTCTAAAATGTTGTGTATCTACCACAAAAAGTACGAGGCCCATGTGTAAGCTCGACATTGAAACATAAATTTTAAACCTTAAATCCGCATTCCTTTATCAAAAAAATCACGGATCTCATACAATCACCCTAATAGTTCTACCACCTGGAACATCCTGCTTAAATAATAAACTTACTCTTTGTATTCCTAAATCAAAATGTCAAAATTAGCTATAAAAAACTTAAAATAGACCACAGGGAGTTCGTGACTCCATCTTTGTAGTCATTAAATGGTAATATAATTTGATGCATTGTAAATTTGTGATTAAAATATTTTTAAATTTAATAGCTATATTTCTTTCTTGACTAACAAGCGTGTTTGGTTTACAGTTTAATATGATATTGAGTATAATTTTACTGTTTATGTAGAAATGTTTTGTAATTATGGAATCTAGTTGAATATTGAATGAGATAGTCTTTTAATATATGCGTTTTTTTTTCTTTCCCTATGTATATGTTTGATATTTTTTTTTTTATATACATATTCAAATATTCAAAAGTTATTAAAGTTTCAATAATTTTGAGGATGACTGATTCCTATAGCATAAAAAAATCAAGTTATATTTCTAGGAAAATTTTTAGACTAAGTATAATATTATTGAACATACGACTAAATGAGTTTTATTTTTAAATAGGTGTTTTATTTTTAGTAGAAATTAACTATGGGTCAAAAGTAAAAAATTAGTGTTTTAGGGGTCAAAAACAAAAAAGTCTCGTAATTAATGGTTGCGAAATACACTAAGAGGGAATTATAATTGAAGACCTCCCAAGAATGGTCGACAGTTAAAAAAAATACGAACACATTATATGTTAATTATTTTGTGGAAAGATATCAAATTTTTTTACTATTAAAATTAAATAACTTGGCTTATGCTTTAACAATTCTTCTTGCAAGGCCTCACGTCTCCCGCTCTTTTTGACTATCTTCACTCTCGGATAAGGGTTGTTGCTCCTATTATCGACCAGTTTTGCCACAAGATTGCCACTATGGTAGTTTACTTCAATCTACTGGTGTCAAATAGTTCAAACTTCAAGAGACTTGAAGGATGCTTTAGTTTTCTTCGCATATGGTTCAGAATTTACAGTCCGAATTTAAACATCGAGATTTGAAAAGTGGTCGTTTCTTTTTAGCTTCTGTTATTGAATCCCATTTGGAGCTCCATCACGGCTATTTATTTTGTGAATTTGACATTCACCAACGTTGAATAGTGACCTCTTTTTCTGTAGTTTTCTTTGTGATGTTTTTCTGGTTATCTTTTCCTTCCCTGTCGTCGACCAATTTTTTTTTTGATTGATTTGCTGCTTTGAATCGGATTGTTTCAAGGTGAAGGTCTATCTCCCCGAGAGATTCTACTTTATGGTTTTTCTCTATTTGAATACTAGTTTCTCTCTCAAATTTGTTAGTCTCTGTAGTGTGACAATTTGTTAAGTGAATATTGGTTGGAATTGTCAAGAAATTGGGAATCAGTAGTTTAGGTAATTTGGTATGCTATGGATTTTATTGGAGTTGAATTTGTGTTGGTTGATAACAATATGATGAGTGTAGGGCAATTGGAATCAACTTTGGAGATTTGCGATCCCACTAAAAAGGAGATCTAGGGCAATTGGAATCAACTTTGAGTTTCTTGTAGTAAGCGGAAACCGTCATGGTGCCTTGTCAGAGAGAGGCAATGGACTTCTGTATCTGATATATGGTTGGTGCATTATTCTGTGAGAATTGATCCTTGAAATCTTGCCACACTTGATGAACAGTCTTGGCATGAACAACAGCTTTGGCGAGATCGGGTTCCACAGAGTGAGCAATCCATGATAAAATCATACTGTTGCATTGATTCCAAAGAGCATATTCGTTTGGTTGTTCAGTTTCTGATGGAGGTTGAACAGATCCGTTGATAAAACCAACTTTGTTTTTGGCCGTGAGAGCGTGGATCATAGATTTACTCCAAGATGGATAATTGGTGCCGTTCAACTTGATTGGAACGAGAATGAGACTTGGATGATCTGATTGATGAACAAAAAATGGATGTGATGAATCCAATTTGTTTGCTGGTGACGAATCCAATTTGTTTGCTGGTGATGAATCCAATTCGGTTGCTGGTGATGTTTGAGTTGTCATGGTGAATGACTAAAATTTGGGCTTGGGTTTGGGCTTGAAAAGTTGGGTTAAAAAAATTGGGCTGAAATTGGGCTAAAAAATTTGGGCTGAAATTGGACTGAAAATTGGGCTAAAAAATTTGGGCTGAAAATTGGGCTAAAAAATTTGGGCTGGAATTTGGGCTGAAATTGGGTTTGGGTTAATAAAAAAATGGGCAGCTAGGGTTTATATATGAATTATATGAGGGATAATATAATGACACACAATCAGTTTCTGCGAGTGGACTGGAGGGCTGAGTGGCGACTGGAGCTCTGGGCGCGACTGGAGGGCTGAGTGGCGACTGGAGCGGCGCTGGGCGAAGCGTGACTGGAGCTGATGCTGTGACGCGGCTGGAGCTGGACTGGAGCGCGGGTGAGCTGCTTGGTGAGGCGTTGCTAGAGACGGATCTGATGACTGGCACAGGTGACTGGGGCGCGCTGCGTCTGGGCTGACGGCGCTGGTGACTCGGCGTGCAGGTTACTGGAGGCGCTGGTGGCGCGCGCAGAAGGCGTTGGTTGCTTGGACGAGCTGGAGTAGCTGCGACGGTGGCTGATGTTGCGACGGTGGGTTGGTGGTGCTGGGCGCAGCGTGACTGAAGGCTGCGGCGGAGCTGGTGACTGACGTTGCGGCTGTACGACTTCAGGTTGCAGCGGTGCTGCTGCTGCTACTGGGCTGCGACGATGCTGGTGTGTCGAGGCAGCTGCTGGTTTTTTTTTTTTTTTATTGTTGTTGTTGCTGATATTGTTGATGTTGTTGTTGTTGCTTGTTGATGTTGCAATTGTTGATGCTGTTGATGTTGTGGTTGCTGATGTTGTTGTTGTTGTTTCTGAAGCAAATGGAATTGATCAGATAAAGATTAGAAATTGGAAAAGTGTTTGTTTGTGTTTAGTATCGAACTTGCTCTGATTGCTTTGATACCATATTAAGAAAATGCTTGTTGTATAATTTCTAATATCTATTACAATGTTTGATTACAATTTTATAGTAGAATTGGAATAATAAAAAAGGAATAAAAGAATCCTAACAGCTAGAAAACATAACAGCTAGAAACATAACAGCTAGTACAGCTGGATTTCAACATAACTCGTTCTAACTATTCAACTACGTGTCCATCAGATATAGCTAAAATCTAGGCAAATTTTTATATATAAAGGATTGAAATTTGGTGACATTTTCTTTTAAAGTTCAAGCTACAAATTCAACTCTAAGCAAATTTTTATATATAAAGGATTGAAATTTGGTGACATTTTTTTTTAATGTTCAAGCTACAAATTTAATTATTTTTTATAAAATTATTGATGGATAACAATCTTGTCTCGAAATTAAATAATGAATTTGAAGCATATAACAAATAGTTTAGTAATTATATATGTTGTTAAAGCTATTATTATTGATCTTATATGACATATATTTTGAATTTTAGGTGTGACAAAAAAAAAATTGAAATAACTTGACGTAAAATAAATAATAATTTTAATAACATTATAGAATATGTAAATTTGGAAAAACTAAAAACTCACACTCATAACATCACACCAAACGATTGACGCCATTTCCAAGTCCATAAAGTCTTAACACGTGCAAACCTCCGATTTATATGGGAGTGTCACCGTGTGTGCCTTGTTGCCATGATTCTTTTTGATCAATCTTTCCTAGAGAAAAGAGGTCTTTTTGCCATGATTCTTTTTGATCAATCTTTACACATAAATTGAATTTTGGCTCAAAGAAGGGTAACTGTAACAATCACATAAGATACTTAAATCTCATATATATATTTTTTAACGATTTACTCCTATAATTATAAAACTGCATAAGAAAAAATGAGAGTTCTTTTATATTTTCTATTTATTATTTTTATTCCAATTCTTTCTTGTTCAAGTAAAATAAAACAATCTCTGTTTAATACAATTAAAAAAAAATGAAAAAAAAAACTATGTCTTTATACGATCATTTTTTAATTAGGCTATAAATAAATAAACAATAAAAAAAAGACCTATATATCATTTTTATAATTAGGCCTTTGTGATATTTTGCTCTTTATTTCAAATTGGCTGCTATTTAGACGTCTGAAAATACAAGCCACACAGTAAATGATTAAACCGTGATAGAAACTCTATTGACCTGGATCGAAATAAAACGATTTTGTGTACAAAGATATAATAATTCCATTCGATTAGGATTATATAGTTTGCGACAAAAGCTAGGATATAAATTAACAAGGTCCATAACCAAAAAAAAAAAAAAAACTAGCAAAGTGGCTGCGACTTGGGACATCAAAAGCTTTACATTCTCTGATGCTTTGCTTATAGGTGTTTTCACTTCTTGACCTTCTTAGAAACACTGAAGAAAAAGAACTTCAATGAGAACACAACCAATAAAGAAAACTCGGATACATTTTAATGGAATTTACTTACTGTGAAGGTTGAGAGGCCGCAGCAACAGGCACTACTGGTGTTTTTTCTACAGGTCCCTGAGAAATAAATAAAGTTAGAAACTTACGTTTTCTGACATGTACTGTGGACCAAAAGTCCTAGATAGGTTAAAGGGAAGCAATCCAATATCATTATCGCCAAGTATTTACCTGAGCCAAACGTTCCTCCCTCCTGGCGTGTTTCCTTTCTCTGCTGGCCTTGTTCTTTGCCCTCTTAGCCTCAAACTGATCCGACAAAGTCTTCTCTCTGGCCTTCTCAGCCTTTGACTTATGTATGCTCTCCATCAGCACACGTTTATTCTTGAAAACATTACCTTTAACCTTCATATACATATCATGGTACATGTGTTTGTCAATCTTCTTTGCCTCCCTGTACTTGCGAAGCAAGCGCCTGAGAACCCGCATTCTCCGCATCCATAACACCTTGGTGGGCAACCTTGCTTCCCTTGTACCCTTACGCTTACCTAGACGAATTAAAAAAAAAAAAAAAAACCCCCTAGTTTTAGTTCATCTTGAATGATATCACTACATTCTCAAGATATCAACGTAACAAAACCAAAACGTTAGGAACCAATAACTAAATAATCCGATCAAGTGTACAAATATTGGAATTGAAAGCGTCCAGTCCACATGGAGACAAGTGAAAGCCAAAATTTCTGAACTCAAACACAGAATCGACAAAGTAACAAAGCCAAGCAAGTGTATAAATTTTGGAATTGAAAGAGTACACATTAAAAGAATAGAAAGCCAAAATTTCTTTAATTAAAACCCAGAACCAAAAACTATTTGAGCGAAGCAAGTGTATAAATTTTGAAATTGAAAGTGTCAATATAAAAAGAATTGAGAGCAAATTTTTTCTCAACTTAAAAAAATCAATAATTTGGGCTCAACCTTCTCATTTCAATACGATAAGATGAGGATTTCATATTAAGTTAATAAACTAAAGACCAACCAGAGAGTGCAGCCACCAACTCATGTTCAAGTTAATAGAGAAATCTGAAAAACAACTTAGCAGTGTCAAACTTATAAAAATTATTCACCGTATCCAGAATGACGTCCCTTTCTCTTGGCCTCCTTCATCCGGCGAGCACGAGAACGAGAGTGGATCTTTGTTGGCTTCCTAATGATGAAACCATCCTTGACCAACTTCCTTATGTTTTGACCTGCAGACAACAATTTGCACACTTAATACAAACATCCCTAAAAGAAAGAAGATGAGCATCACAACAACATGCTGAGTTCAATATGTCATAAAAGAAATAAATTCTAAGAGCAAGAGGTTATAAGAACTAATACTAGTTTATGACAGTAGCATTTCACGTGGAACAAATAAACTTTTCAACTGACATTGATTGTTTTCTTAAAGAATATAATGGTTAATTATCAAACAAATGAAAATCAACCTTTTAAAATGGGATAATTGCATGAATAGTGATCAAACGAGATCAAAAATGCATTCTGGATATACAAATAAGATAAATTTCTGTCAAAGAAACGACAACTTCAAGTAAATAAAAAACAAGTCCAGAAGCAAATTAAACAACCGCCTTAACATTTAGAGTGAACATAATAAATTATCGATCAATCAAAGACGTAATTAATCTATGCTCTTCTAAATCCAATAGTATCGTCATTTCTTTTACGCACCACTAAAATATCATGAAACTAAATTTATCCATAACCAAGTTTAATATAAAATATATCATCTAATCGATGAGATAAAAAAGAAGAAGATAAATTAGGGCCAAATACAAGCAGAAAATAAAACTTGCGTCTTATACTGAGAGAGAGAACGTACGAGAGTTGGCCATGGAAATTTCATTAACCTCATTGGGATCGAGCCAGACCTTGCCTCGGCCACACTTGAGAACACTAGCGGAGAGCCGCTTCTGCAGCTTCAGCGACACCATATCCTCCTCTGACAGCTATTGTTTACAGATAAGAATGAGAGGCAGATTTTTCAGTTTTAGGGTTTTTCTGCCCTTGTTTTTGGTTCAGAGGATGTCTGTATTTTTGGGCTTTTCGCATGCTTTTTAGGCCCATTATTTATTTAAGCTTGTGCCCACCATAATTTGATTTCCTTAATAGGCTAGAACTAGTTCACATCATAATAACTTGTTTTATCATTTATGTCATCTCTTATTGTTATTGATCATCCCTCAATATTACGAGTGTTACTTGAGAATGAGAAATTCATCTTGTGCCCACCATAATTTGATTACCTTAATAGGCTAGAACTAGTTCACATCATAATAACTAGTTTTATCATTTATGTCATCTCTTATTGTTATTGATCATCCCTCAATATTACAAGTGTTACTTGAGAATGAGAAATTCATATCATGCTACTTTATTTTTCTCCATTTCCTTCCTCTAGGAGTGATGGGGCTAAAGAGCAAAATACTTATGAAATTCAATCGCATGTCAAGGACCATCTGTTTTTCTTTTGTCTTCAAAAGTATTTTTTATATGTATCAATAGGGGGGGGGGGGGGGGGGGGGGGGGCTCTATGTGATCGTGTTATAAATATAAATGTTGGAGTAGTTGTAATAAAAGATGAAAGCTCAGAAGTATTTGTGATTATTTTTTCTAGCATAGATTATTTTTTCTAGTATAGAAGAACTGATGAAAACAATAAACAAAATTTTTTAGTGATCGAAGGCCACCATGCCCTTAGCAGTTGTGGAGCTTCCCCTACAATTATTAAATTTGAACCTTCATAATTATGGATGTGTTTGGGCAAATTATTCTAAAAAAATATTTTTTTCTATTAAAATATTTTTATTTAAATTTAACATCTCACTTCTTGTTCCTCCTATTCTTTTTTTTAGAATAATTTAAACATTTTTAAATTAATATACAAAATTTAAAATATTAAATATTTTTAAAATTAATAAGTAATTAAACTAAAGTTCTTCTCTGTTATTATCATTTTCATTTTTTAATGTGTTATTGCTTATGTAACTAAAATGCTAAAAACACATAAGTTTTTTTTTTTTTTTTTGAAGTTTGTATTTTATAGAGAAAAGGGAGAACAAAGCCCTTATATTAAGCCATAGTGCCCATTTAATCTTCTAGTTGTAAAAGATATTTTTTACTCCATGTTAAAATATCTTTTTTTTTTTTTGGGGTCAAATTATTACAACGTAATTGAAACTCAATTCTACAATAATGGTAAAGGGACAATATATATGAAGATTTTTAATTAAAAGAAAATAATATTATTTTTGTTATTATAAAATTTTAATATATTATTTGATATAATTTTTAAAAATAATAATAAAAAAAAATTTCAAATTCAAATTAGGAAAATAAGTATAATAGTCATGTAATTTGTGATGAAATATTTATAATTTTGTTATTTATAAAAATTATAAATTTTAATATAAAAAGTGCACTTTAACTCTAGCACTAAAGTTTATTAATTTGAATAATTATGAAATTTTAGGTGCTTATTTTTAATAATTATGTAATTAAATATATTTAATTTTTATAATAATAAAATTATTATTCTATGATTAAATAATTAATTTTTAATATGAACTAAAATAAAAGCGATTTCCAAATGGGAATCTCTTGTGGTCCAGTGGTAAGACTCTTCCTCCCCCACTAGGAACCCAAGTTCGAATCTCACCACAGGTGTGTGAGTTGTTTTCTCTTTATTAATAAAAAAAAAAAAAAGGGCCTTTAGATCCCTTTTTTTTTTTTAAAAAAAAAATTATGAAATTTTTGTGTAAAAACAATCGTGCCTCTCTTTTTTGGTTTATACGTTAAAAAAAAAAAAAGTTGCACTATGGAAATAGATTTTTTTTTTTTACTAAACAGTAATAGTAGTAGGTAGCAAAGAAAGAAGGGAGAAAAAGAAGTTAATAACAACGGTATTCTCCGCTTTTCGAAAATTAATGATTTTCGTTTTTTTATGTCTTCTAAAATAATGAAAACACATGAGAAGTAGGGGTGAGCAAATAATCCGATCAATCTGCTTAAATTAATAAATCTGATCCGATTTGTCGGATTCGGATCGGATTGAATTGACATATTTTATGATCGGATCGGATTCGGATTGAAAAGTATACAATCCGTTCGGATTCGGATCAGATTCGGATTGACAGATTTTATAATCCGCCGCAATCCGATCCGGACTGAATTACTATTAAAATTATAAATAAATGCATATTTATTTTTAATGTATTATATTTAAATATTATACATACCACAATTACATTAAATTATTATTTTAATTTTAAAAAAAATAAAAATTTTAAATTCTCTATAATAATTTAATAATATTTAACAGTATACTTTTTATTATTTTGATTATATAAGTTGTGACTATAAATAAATAAATTTTACTAAAAAATATATCAATTTAAAATTTAAATGTTAGTATATATTGTGTTTTATATATGATAATAATAAAAAATAAATTATAATCTCAATCCGACCTATCCGATCCGAAAAATCCGATCTGCTCGGATTCGGATTGGTTCGGATTGACTACATTATCGGATCGGATTCGGATTAAAAATCTTCAAATCTGCTTCGGATCGGATCGGATTCGGATTGGTGAAAAACAGACAGTTTCGATCCGCTGCTCACCCCTAATGAGAAGTATTCCCATGTTTTTGTTTTTTCAGAAAGAAAAAAAAAAAGTTTAATACCAACGATATTCTCCGCTTTAAGAAAATTTATAATTTTATAATATGTTTATGTATCGTATTGAATATATTAAGTATAATTATATTAGATAGAAATGTATTAAATTATATTATAATTAATTTATACAATATTTAATAAAAAATTGTATAATATAGTCATACTAAATTAATTATATATATATTACTAAAATAATTTATATTTAAAATAATTTTTTATTATAAAATTTATTTAAATTAATATTCAATTCATTTTTATATTTTTAAAAATAAAAAATATATTATTTTTAATTGAGATAAAAAAAAATTAAAACATATAATTTTATAATTAAAAATTTAAATAATATAACTGTATATAAATTATACAGTTATAATATTTAATATAATATAACAAAAATATCTTTAATATTTTTATATGTATTCTAAAAAAAATAAAAAAACAAGTGAAAAGTATTCCTAATTTTTTGTTTTTTAGTTCACTTTATTTTTAAAAACTATAACATAAAAATTTGGCCAAACGTACTAAATTGTTTTTAAAACTTTTTTTTTTTTTTTTTTTGTAAACACAAAAAACAGTTCTTTACAAGCCAAACAAACACATTACATTGGAGAGCAATTTACAAAATATTTGCATCAAGCAAAACTGCAATCAGCATTTACTCTCCAACTAGGTAGTAATCATTACGATCTAGATTTCAACTTAGACCAAGTAGGCTCGCTATTTAATACATTCATAATCAAAATAACGCATACACTCGATGCAATAACTGATTAAGACGGCATTACCGAAAAATAAAAATGATTCAAGACGGCGTTAAAAAATAAAACGAACTTAGATCAAAAGAAAATGATTCGAGTACAAAGATTGTAAAATTCCATTAGAACAGGATTATATGGTTTGTGACAAAAACTAGGATATAAAGTAACTAACAACGTCCATAACAAAACACGTTCTTCAAAACTACCCTTGCAAGTGGCTGAGACTTAAACCATAAAAAGCCTTGCATCCTCTGATCCACTGCTTATAGGTGTTCTTCACTTCTTGCCCTTCTTAGACACCCTGAGAAGAAAAAGAACTTCAATAAGACCACAACCAAAAAAGTACATCCGAACACATTTTCTTGGAATTTACTTACTGTGTAGGTTGAGGGGCTGCAGCAACTGGTGCTGCTGTTGTTTTTTCTACAGGTCCCTGAGTACAAAACAATGTTAGAAACTGAGGTTTTCTTAAATGTAATTTTACCCAAAACAGGTAAAAGTGAAACATGTGATCCAATATCATTTCAACCAAGTCATTACCTGAGCCAAACGTTCCTCTCTCCTGGCGTGTTTCCTTTCTCTGCTAGCCTTGTTCTTGGCCCTCTTAGCCTCAAACTGATCAGACAAAGTCTTCTCTCTGGCCTTCTCAGCCTTCGACTTATGTATGCTCTCCATCAGCACACGTTTATTCTTGAAAACATTACCTTTAACCTTCATGTACATATCATGGTACATGTGTTTGTCAATCTTCTTTGCCTCCCTGTACTTGCGAAGCAGTCGCCTGAGAACCCTCATTCTCCTCATCCATAGCACCTTGGTGGGCAACCTTGCCTCCCTTGTACCCCTACGCTTACCTAGACAAATTTGAAAAGCACAACATCTAATTAAAAGTTCATCGTGAATAATATCACTACATTCTCATGATATCAACTTAGCAAGGCCAAAATATCCAAAACCAACTACTAACTGAACCAAGCAAGTGAATTTTGGAATTGGACGAGTCCACATTAAGAGAATTGAAAGCAATCATTTCTAAGCTCAAACCTAGAACCAACAACTAAGTGAGCCAAGCCAGTGTATAAATTTGAAATTGAAAAAATACGGCATTAAAAAGAGTTGAGCAAAGTTTCTTAACTCAAATCCCAGCTCAAAAATAATTAATTTGGGCTTGATATGTTCATGTAAATGAAGTAAAACAATGACTTAATATCAAGTTAATAAACTAAAGAGGAACTAGAGAGTGCGGCCACTAATTTGTGTTCAAGTTTAAAGAGAAATCTGATAAAACAACTTAGCAGTTATAGAAAATAATTACCATATCCTGAATGACGACCCTTTCTCTTGGCCTCCTTCATCCGGCGAGCACGAGAACGAGAGTGAATCTTTGTTGGCTTCCTAATGATGAAACCATCTTTGACCAACTTTCTAATGTTTTGACCTACAGACAGCAATGTGCACAGTAAATAAAACCATACTTAAAAGAAACAAGGGGACAATCAAAATATCATGGTCATTTCAATATATCAACTAAATTCTAAGAGTTAGGGCTTATAAAAAGTAATTCTGGCAAGTAGCAACGTAACAACCGTTTAGGACACTAGCATTTCACGTGGAACAAAGACACTGTTCAACGGACATAGCTTGTTATCTCAGAATATATAATGGTTAATTATCATTTATCAAACAAATAAAACTAAACCTTTTACAATTACCTCAACTAAATTGGTATAATTATACAATACGACCAAACCAAGTGAAAAATGTGCTCTAGATAATAGACATATAGCTAAGATAAATTTCTATCAAATATACGATAATCCCAAGTAAATCGAAAACAAGTTGAGGCCTCCAATGATTCTCCAGTAGCAACTTCAATAAGTATCAGATGTCAACAAATTAAACAAACACGGTAACATATAGAACTAGATAATAAATTATGGATCAAGCAAAGACATGTCATCTAATCTATGCTACATCGCTACTCTAAATCCAATTGCATCGTCATTTCTTTTACGCAATAATCAAATTTTACGAAACTAAATTGATCCATATCTATGGATAAACTACAACATATCGTCTAATCGATCAGTAAAAAAAAATTGAGGGAACAAAACAGAAAATAAAACTTGCGTCTTATATTGTAGATACACAAAGGAATTAAAAAGATAGAGAACGTACGAGAGTTGGCCATGGAAATCTCATTGACTTCATTGGGATCGAGCCAGACCTTGCCTCGACCACACTTGAGAACACTAGCGGAGAGCCGCTTCTGCAGCTTCAGCGACACCATCTCCTCCTCCTTTGGCAAGTTATCGTTTCCAGTAAGGATAAGAATGAGAGGCGGCTCTTATATTAGCTTTTTTAGTCTTAGGGTTTTTCTGCCCTTCCTTTTGGTTCAGCTATGTGGGCTGCATACTTTTTGGGCCTATTTCTTTTATAGATTAAAAGTCCAGTACCCCAACGAGTTAATTACTTCTTTCAAAAAAAAAAAAAAAAGTTAATTAATTAAAATAGTGTAAATTTAAACCCAAATCTACTTTGCCAAAAGAAATGTTTATAAGTGTTAGTAAAAAAATAATAAATTTATAAATTTATCTTTTAAATATTTTGATATTAGTTCTTACTATACTATTTTGTTAACTTTATGTATTATCATACTATTTATGACATTAATTTATATTAAATTAGATTAATAATGTCTTTTCGGTGAAACTACGACAACAAATTTTGATCTATTAACTTGAAGTATAGTTTTTTTCTTTTATCGATTTTTCCAAACTACAAAATAAACTTATCAAAAACTCACATCTTTTACTACTCACATCAAAAACTCAACCGTGAGCGTCCATTATTAGGGTTTTTGATTTTTCTTCATTATCTCATCATTTTCTATTACTTTCTATTCCCATTTTTTCAATTGTTGCTTTGTTGTTCATTAATTCATCATTTTTGATATGTTTTGGCCATCATTTGAAGAAGATTATCTCTCATTATTGGGTATTTACTCACCGAGAGACATTTATCTCTCTGGAATCATTCTTTAGTTTCGTATAAGGTTTATCTTTTTCTTCTCTGTCTTTCAAGTCTGAGGAAGTCCTGCAAATACTCCTCCAAGAGGGTTTTGAATTTCATTGTTGTAATTGATATTGATTTGTCATTGTATGACTTAAGCTTGAAATTTGTGATGGAAAGGAAGGTTTCAATTCAAAGTATTTGTTCAATATCAAAGTTGGACAAATAATGGAGGCTTGGATCTGCTGTTGTTAGGCATTCTTAGTTTGGGAGGCTTGAATTTGTTGTTGTTGTGCATTCTTGGTTGGTGCATATGGATGCAAAGGTGGACTCTTTTAATGTAATGGATTCTGCTGTTATAGCTGCTTATGAAGTGAGGGCTTTGTGATCTATTAATTTTGATGGTATAAGGGATGTTTGAGTGATGGTTTTGGTTGGTTTGTTTCTTGTTTCAATTGTTTAAGGATTTCTAGTTTGTTTTTCATTTTATAGTGTATGTCTTGTGTGGTTAAGTGTGTCTTGTTTCTCATTGATTGTTTCATCTTCTTATGTTCTTACCTTGCAGGATTGATGCAGGTAATGAGGTAATTGATCTTTATTTGTTTGTGGTAGCAATTCACGTGGATTAAATTAGTTTGAGTTAGCTTAAAAAAACTAATCCAGTTTAAAATGGTCTAATTTTAGCTCAATTTAAAATTAATTTGAGCCAGTAAAAATGAGCTCATTCTCAAACAAAATACAAATAAGTTGGTCCAAATTAGTTGGGATTATTAATTATAAATTTTTTTAATTATTGATTTTTTTATTAAAAAATATGTTTAATGATTAAAGCTCAAACAATATTACATAAAATAATAAAAAAAGAAAAGATAAATATTAGAGATAAAAAATTAATTATTGAAGTAAGAAGTTAATTTTAAAATTAATTAGGTAATAAGTAAATGCCATCAAATTCTATCATACAAAAGTTAGAGGCTGTTGTGCTCTTCTAAAATCTCTTCTAAAATCTCACAGTTATAATAAAGAGCTCCTAAATCTCAATCAAATTTCTTATAGTTACTAAATAAAATAAATAGAAATGAGTATAATAATTGACGATACTTATCACAAAATGAAAAGTTCAAGTAATTTAAAATATCATACTAGAATATAACTTTTTTAATATATATAATAATAGAACTTTGACCATTATATATACATAATTCTCAGTACAATAGATTAATTTAAAAGAGAATAGTACAATACAAGTTGATAAAAATGTTTAAAATTTTACTTCAAAAGCATTCTAATTGTTTTAAAAATAGAAATTTCATAATACTAATTTGAATTAAAGATGAATAATTTTTTTATTTAAGGAGTTAAGTAGATTTAAATATTAAATCCATTAATATCAATCAATATAACATAATATTGTGACAAAATAAATAAATTATAACTATTATTCATTATCAACTTATTTTTCAAAAGAAAATGAAATAAAATAACTAATATATTATAAAAGAGAAGTACTGAAATAAATAAAAAAATTATTTTAATTTTAACATAATTTTTTTTATCTTTTTTTATTTAAAATTTTATAGACTATGCCTAATCTAGCTCAATTTTTCTCAGATTATTCGAGTTCAAATGAAATAGGCCTAAATTTAATTTGATTCATATTTTTCGAATCAGGTTCTATTCGATTAATCGAGCAAAAATATAAATTGTCACCCCTACGTTTTTTAGAGTTTCTTATTAGTTAGCTTGCTGTTAATAATATTAGATGGGTATTGGCTTATTTGGCTAAGCTTGTGCTTAGTTAAGGTTGAGGCAATGTTAGTTCGGCAATTATGGATTATTACGACCTTATTTGATAACAATTTTGATTCCTAATTTTTAATTTTTTTAAGTAATTTTTCAATAAGATATGTTTGGTAACGATTTTTTATTTTAATTTTTACATTTTTAATAAATCACTATTAAAATATGGGATGATTCATATATCTTTAACAAAAAGATTTTTCAATCAGTTTCTAATTTTTTATTTTTTTTCATTTTAAGCAAATATTTTTTATAAAGAGTAAATCAAGTCTTATAACTTTTGTATGATTAAGTATTATAAGAAAATGATTAAAAGCTTAAAATTTATAAAAAATAACAAAAAAAATTATTTATTTATTTATTTTTAACAAATTCAAAAAATAGAAATCATTATTAAATAACATGGAAGTAATTTTTGATTTTTTTCTTGAAAATTACTATTTAAAAATTGTTATCAAATATATTTGTGATTATTTTTTTAAATAAAAATTATAAAATTAATTATTTAATAATAAATTATAAATTAAAATTGTTATCATACATGCTTTACAATTTTTTTGGTTTTCTTTAGTTTGTTCTTTATTACAATTGATTCCTGTTCTCTATTTCTTTTTTCATTAAGGAATTCCTCTTGTCCAAAGAAAAAAAAAACTCACATCAGCCTATATAATAACCCTTTATGAAGATAAAAATACTTTTGCTACGTAACATCAACAAATTAAAAAGATGACTAGATGCAACCAAATTTTTATTTTAGTTTTAATCTCATAAAAGTATATAATCCTAAATGTGTTATATATTTCTAATATTTGGGTGTCAATCACAAATCTAACCCAATGTTTTAATTGCGTACTGCATGACTACTATTTTAAACGTTTTCATTAACAGACACATACTTGCTATTTTTTGAAGGACAAAATTAGTACTTTGAAAATCAAAAAACTAGAAAAAAAATTATAGGAATGAAGAAATCAACAACCAACAGCGGGAGTTAAAAGGCTAGTAGCATTAGATGGAAAATTGTGTCGTTGATGGACGCTTAAGAAAATCTTATGACATAACGTGGGGTGTTGTGAAAGCATGTTGAAATATTTTCAAGTTGTCAGTCGCACGCGAAAAGGAAATTGAAGTGGTGTCAATGCGACTAGGCTTTTGGTGGTAGCTCTTCGGTCATGATGGCTTTTGTTGCTGGTGGCAGGGGCCGAGGATAGTGGGATTGGACGGGAATGTAATTTGGGTCAATTTAAAAAAAAAAATTTAATTACGTGTATATTTTTAAAATTAAATAAATATTTTATTTATAATAATATATTGTGTATAATTTTTATGTATATATTTTAGAATATATTAACAATATTTAACAAATACGTGAATAAAAATGATATGAATTGTAAATAAAATGGTTGAATATATATATATTTTTCTATATATTTGGTAACTATTAGTAACAAAAATAAAATTGTAGTAATATATTATGTAAAAATTCTTCTTAAATGTGATAATCTAAAAAAATAATAATAATTAATATTTAACTTTAAACTCAATATTATAAAAATAAAATTTAAAAAAATAAGTATATGATAAATTTCATATCAAAATTTTTAAGTTTAGGTTTATCTTGTTTTATTTCAACCAAAATTTTAACTTTATTTAATATTATATTATTTGACATTTTATTTTAATAATATTTTAGAATTTATTTGAAATTTTTTATAAAAATTTTTTATTATTTTTATTATTATTGGTCAGTGTTATATTATTTATAAACATATATTTTTAAATATAATCTCAAGCTTAAAATTCTAAATCATATTTTACTTTTTATATTTTCATATATTTATTTTAGTTTTAATAACTATAAATTTTGGTGTGTTTAATTGAGTTTTTTATTTGCTTAAATTTTGTAGTTAATACATTTATTTTATTCATAAATAATACTAATAATTATTAACTTATTATATTTTTGTTATAAGTTAATTATATTCTGTTAATTTTATATTTTTTAAATTCTAATTCTATGTTTCTATTATAATATAATATAAAAAAATTAGTATTGAATTTAGTATAATTTTTATTATTTTTAATTTTATATAAAAATATAAAAAATCAGCTCTCTTAATTATTTTTTTCTGGCTCCGTCACTGACCGGTGGCATGAGTCGAGGTCATCGACGGAAGATCGATGATGGTGGTTTTTGATTTATTGGATGGCCTTATTTTTGCTTCTTAATTCTGGAACTTGTTTGTCTTTTCAAAAGTAACACGTATTTATCATGTGTTACTAAAAGTCTAAAAAAGTTCTGTAACATGGAAGTAAACTTTGTGATCATTTTAACTCAAATATTAGGGATAAATTTACGACTGAGACTCAAACGATAGGTGCATGAAAAATATTTAAGCCAAATATATATAATATTAGTTTACATATTTGCATCAATATTGTTAATATACATTATATTATTGGATAATAATATTTCATAACTTTTGAACAAATAATATATTGTCATAACAAACAAAATGAAATTGTCTATTCTATCTGCATTAATAACACTTTTGTAAGTAAAATGTCATTAATAAAAATTAATTATGGTAAATATTGTCATCCTATTATTGTATACGTATTGTGTGAATTTACCGAAACAAATGTCTTGTGAGAAAAAAATTATTGACAAAGAGGAATGCTAAATAATAAAATTTATATTTATTTTTGCATTAATTTTAATTATATTGTGACATATACTAATATTTTTTTTTAAAAAAATAAATTATTTTTCCAACTTTTAAAATAATATTGACACTTAGAATAAAATAAAAGACTTAAATGTAAAAATAAGTAAAAATAACATTTTTAATAAACATAAAACTTATACAATAAGGTTAACTTTAATTAACAACACAGTCCAATTATTCGGTGCTTATAATTTTTTTTAATAGTATTATATGTATTATACGATGTAATATATTAAATGATATATTAATTATAGTTTTTTAGTAAAAGAAAAAAATTATAGATTAAATAAAAAAAATTTAAAAAAAAATGATTAAATTAAATTATATTATATTAAGTAGAGTAATATATATATTTAAAAAATATTACCCATTATATTTTTATATTGTTTTCGAAAAGTGTGGCGTTCGTACCCTACTGCCCCATATATATCCGCCTATCTGTGGAATGAATGAAAAGCAATGAATGGGATCAACTTTAGACTATTTCCCCAAGAAACATTAGGGGTTGAAGGAAAAATTATTCATTGATTTTAAATTGGATAAATGATGATATACTATTTTAAATTAATAAAATATAATATTTCTAGATTTTAGATACAATAGTAAGGCGCCGCCATTAAAAAGTAAACGAGGAATTGTAAAGTGCAAAACCAGCAGCGCCACTTGAATTGAAAACTACCTAGATACCAAGAGAGCGAAGATTTGTGCGTGTTAGATTAGTTTAAATTTGCTCAAATTTAATTTATATTATCAATTATTATTAATTTTAATTTAAATTAAAAAAAATTAATTTAATTTAAATTAACTCAAATTTTTATTTATATATATTAATTAATTTTTTTTATTTTATTTAATTCGATATTAATTAAAATTTTTATAAAATTTTTTATAATTTTTAATCTAATTAAAATAATAAAAAATTTAAACTAAATTAAATACATTATAACAACATTAAATATATAAATAAATATTTTTTTATAAGTTTTTACAAAATTAAAAATTTTAAAGTCATAATTATATTATAAAATAACTCAATAAATCACTACTTAAAATTAAAATAAATAAATATTTTAAACTTAAACTTAATATAATTATAATTAATGATAATATAATATATTTGTATATTATTAGTAATAAAAATGTAGCAAATATTTTATAATATAAATTAATAAATTTAACTTGTAAAAAAATATTAATAATAATTATAATTATTTTTTTATTTTCATATCATTAAATTAATTTTAATTAAATTTTAATTTTTTCGTATTATTCGAATATATTTAAATTGAATCTAAATTTAATTTATTTATATTCAATTCCTAGTTTTTAATTTATGTTTCGTTTAAACAATCTTATTATAGGACAAATTATCACCCCAGCTGCACGACCACACACAGACAATTCTATTCTTTTCACTTCCTTTTGCCTCATTTTCACGCTCATATTATTTCTAGATACATGCACATAAAAAATTTAAATCAGGCATGGATAAAGGATCTAAATAATGATGCTTTCTAGGAATCTAACTAGTTCGAGTAACCGATAGTAATAATCGAACGTATTTATTTTCATTTGTAAAATTTTGAATTAGGTTTTGGTTTCGATTATTCTATTATTTTGAATTCGGTTTTAGATGTGGGATAATCTAATCAGATTCCCGAAATTGTTAAATATTATAATTTTTTTTATATAAATTTAGAGAGAAAATAATATTTATAAATAAAAATAAAACCAAATAAATTAAGTAGACAAAATATATTACTTTTTAATTTGTAAAATTATTTAAATAGAAAACTAATGTATTTTTGAAGCATTTTAAATTTAAAAAATGTAAATTTTTATTTTTGTAAATGAGAATTCTCAGAATTTATGCCCATTGATTTTGGTTTAAGTTATAATTTAGTCTTTACGATTTTCTTTTAGAGTAATACTCCCATGGCCTTTGCTGTCACCTAATTTTCTTAAAATTAAGAAGAGCCATTATTATTATTAAACATTAAGAAAAAGTCATTACAGATTTACAAAACGCAACTATTCTCTAATTGTTGGTTAAAACCAAAGCACATTACTAAACCCAAAATAAAAATAAAAATAAAAATAAAAATAAAAAACATGAGACATCCTAATTCATGAGTTAGAACCTAGAACTAATGATCATCATTAACATCAATTTACATTTCACTCGAATAAATTAAAGAACGCGAGGTGGGAATTAACACCACCATTAAAAATCTAGCCTTCCATCGAGCTGTTCAATCATGAAGAAGGAAGATTGTCGTCATCAAAGCTCCAAAGATCACCAACCACACTTTCCTGATTAGTATTGCTCGGTGGTACCGATTGCCCATCGAGATAAGGAATCTGATAAAACTTCATGAAACTCTCATACGCCATCAGCTCCTCAGAAAGCTTCTGAACCTCGTCCTTCTCTTCGATGTTAATCACCTCGTTGCTCCATTTCACTTGTGGCTTTAGATTAAATTCTGAGAAACAGATATTACTGTTGTCATAAACCTCAGGGGAACCAGACCCAGAATTCTCATTACCAGATATGGCTTCAGGATCAGTCTTCACCGAACCGAAGTTGAACCCATTTGAGGGAAAACAACATCCATCCAGTTTCAGATCATAACCAAACTCAAAATCCAATCTTTGTGATGTATTGCTTTCAAATTTAGTACTTTGAGGTGATTGGTATTCCAGAGGAGAATTGGGTTTTGGACGATGATAGGATTTCTTGAGAGGAGCTTGGATGCTGTAGTCATCGTTCTCATTGGGGAAGTTAACCTTGGCTTTCTTACCTCGGATCTTACGAGCTTCTCTATCATAAGCTCTTGCAGCTTCTTCAGCGGTGTCGAAAGTACCAAGCCAAACTCGAACACCTTTTCGAGGATCACGGATCTCAGCTGCCCATTTCCCCCATGGACGCTGCCTTGTTCCTCTATAATGATTTTTCCTTTGTCTCTGGGTTGGCTTCTCAATGTTTAGCCCACCACCTGTTTGCGCAAATGAAAATGAGAACAAAGTAACAAACCAAGCATTGTAAAAAAACAGAGCAGTTCATAAAACAGAAAAAAGAAAAAAAAAAATTGGTACCTGAAGATGAGATGGGTCCTTTGAGTGGGGCAGAGTGATCAAGAGGAGCAAGTTCATCAGTGAAATCTTGAAAGAAGTCGTCACTGAGTTTGTTGGCAAAGGGTGAGTTGGGCCATAAGCTCGAAGAGGTGAGCTTACGTCTACGGTTGCGAGGAATGAAGTCGGCTAAAATTGCACCGCCACACATTTCTAATTTCTAAAGCAAGACTTGACTTTTGAAGATGGAACTGGGTTTAAGGCTTTTTAGTTGTTTTATTTTGAAGAATCATGAAAAATGAAGAGGAAAGGAGGGTTTTTATAGCGAGATAAACATAGGCTCTTAATTTCGGAAATTGTAACTTGGAAGTTTCTTGAGATTTACTGGCCTCTATAAGATCTTTTACCTCGTCAGTATTTATGAAAATTAATTGTCTTGCGTGGGTGGCAAGCACACAAGTGGGCTATGTGGGCTAAAGGCCCATAGTATAAGATGGGCAGGCCATATTTTACTGTTTACACTTTTTTGTAGCATTTTTTTATTCTTTACACTGTATTATAGGGGTGGAACAATAATTTGGCCAGTTCATCTAAATTGAGAAATTGATCTGATTTGTTAAATTTGAATTAAATTTAATTGAAAATTTTACAGTGGAATTGAATTTGGATCGAAAAAAATATAATTTATTCTGATTTAGATTGATAAATTTTATAATTTATTAAAATTTGATATAAATAGAATTATTATTAAGATTATAAATAAATTCATATTTTTTTATAGTGTATTATATTTAAATATTATACGTACAACGATTGCATTAAATTACTATTTTAGTTTAAAAAATAAATATAAATGTTAAATCTCGATAAAATTTAATAGCTTTCAAACATACTTTTTATTATTTTGATTATTTTAAGTGTGATTATAAATAATAAATTTTACTAGAGTCATATCAATTTAAAATTTAAATATTGTATATATTGTAATTTATATATGATAATAATTCATAAATAAGTTTTAACCTCAATCAAAACTTATTTGATCTGAAAAAATTCGTTATACTTAAATTTTAATTAGTTTAAATTGATTACATCATTAAATCATATTTAAATTAAAAGTCTTCAATTTTGAAGTAAAAATTGTACATTAATTATAATAACGATCTAGAATGGTAAACAATAATATGTGCCTAATATATGTATTTTTTAAACAATTTTAACACTTTAAAAATTTGAATTAAAAAAGTGGTGTAATATTTTTTTTTAATTGTGAAAATATACAATTTGATTATAATGAATGTTATTTTTATTATTATAAGTGTTGAGGGTGTTATTTTTATTTTATATATATATATTCACAAGTGAAACTTAGAATATCATTAACGTGTTCGGGTTTAATTTTTATGTTTGAAATCATTATCAACCAATCAAGATCTTACTAGCTTGTCAATCAATTAATTAAATTTTCAAGACAAGCTTGCACGATATATCATTTGTTTTCCATGTAACATTTCTCTCTAGCTACTTCAATAATCTACTTTGGTCCTTATAAATAATACATAGGCAAACAATATCTTGTATCATCACTAAGCTTTAATTAAATTTGCTCATATTTCTCTAATTGTCTCTCCAATCTAGAGAGCATTTTGCAAATTCAAAGCAAAATGGCTGTGTCCCTAATCATCAACAAGACCTCTATACTCCTCATGTCCTTACTATTCATAATTGCCTCAGCTGCTACTGATTATGGATCTCAAGAAGGTGATAAATCAAAGCCAGCTGATCAATTACCAAATAAGCCTTTCCCTACAGAACTGGACTACCAAGATAATAATAGCAAGCCACAAGGAAATGATAAGCTCATCCCATCAAAACCAAATCATCATATTGAACAAAAACCATATCCACATGTTGATCAAAAGAAAACCATTGGTGTTCAAGGGCTTGTTTTATGTAAATCAGCCTCTAATTACTCTCCCCTTCAAGGTATATATGTATAGTCTTCTTAACTAATTAATTATCAAAGCCATTTACATTAATCTACACCAAATATAATCATTTTCACTCATTCACACAAATATATAATTAAACCTTCCCTATTTCATACATATTGAACATATATAATTGCAAAATATATTTTCAATTTATTTCTTTTAAAAAATAATTTTTGTTTTAATAAATACAAAAATATAAATATTTATACTAAAAAATAAAAAAGTTGATAACACGTAATAAAAATATGTTCATAAATTGAACATTTGTTTAACATATTTTCATGAATATATACTGCATTGAACATGTGTTCAATGCTTGAAAATAAGATTAAAAATGAAACTTTATTAAAAAAAAATGGGTTATTAAATAATCTATAAACTTTGATAATTAACATTAGTTAGTTATGTATAAGATATGAAAAAAAAAATCTTGAAAATCAATAAAATAAAAGTTATTGATTTTTTTACATAGATAAGTTTCATTTCTCACTCTTATTTCATACGCCTATGGACAAACCTACTAAAATTAATATTTTAATTATAATATTATAAGCATATGTTGGTATTTTCAAATATGTTGATAATTAATTTTGTCAAACATCATATTATAGGAGTTGTTTCAAAGATAACATGCCGAGTTATTGATGAGAAAGGGTACGAGAAAGGTCCTTGTAGCTTGCTAAGTGGTGAGTCTGATGCAAAGGGCCATTTCTTAGCAACGATATCGCCTCCTGAGCTTTCCAATAATAAATTGAAAGTTAAGGACTGTAAGGCAACCCTCCATAACAAACACACACTTAATTGCTCGGCATTTAATTTAGACCTCTAATTTTTAGGAACATGGAAAAAAAAATACAACGAAATACACGGACAGGAAGATTACGAAATAATGACACGAATAAATGAGATGCGAGAACCTCAAACGGGGTTTGTCTGTGAAGGACACTAGATGGAAGACGATTGATGAGATGGGCAGAAGCTTGTACAATATCGCCCCAAAGATATTTTGGCATATTAGCACTAAATAGGAGTGCATGAGCCATATCAAGTAAGTGACGATTTTTTCTTTCGGACACTCCATTTTGTTCTGGTGTTTGTGGGCAAGTAGTTTGGTAAACAATTTCATGTGTTTGGAAATAATCTTGAAAAATACGATTAACATATTTGCCCCCATTATCAGAACGTAAGACTCTAATGGTGCTATTGTATTGTGTTTCAACACGAGTACGAAAATTTTGAAAAGCTTGAAAAACTTCATCTTTGTTTTTAAGAAGACTAACCCATGACAATCATGTACAATCATCAATAAATGACGCAAAATATCTCATACCTGATATAGTAGGCTCTCTAGACGGTCCCTAAACATTAGAATGAATTAATTCAAAAAGAATATTACTTCTATTAGAAATATTTGGAGAATAAGTAGTACGATGACTCTTGGCCACCACACATGTCTTACAATGTAAAGCAGATTCACTCACACCAATAAACAAAGTAGGCATAGAGTTTTTCATAAGACTAAAAGACGGATGCCCTAAACGACGATGCCATAACCAAATTTTACTTAGCTGGTCAGAACTCAAAGTCAAAGCGGTGCGGGACTGTGCTCTTGGTTTCTCCCCTGCGTAGTTCTGATCCAGACGAAACAATCTGTTCCTCAGATACCCCCGACCAATTATTTTCCTAATAAGAAGATCTTAAAAAATCACATACATAGGATAAAAAGTTACTGAATATTTAGACTCAGTATTCAACTGTGTGACAGATATTAAGTGGTGAGATAAATTCGGTACATATAAAACATTTTGGAGCTGTAAGGTTGGGATAATATGAATTGGCCCCATTCCTAACACAAGAAAAACTTCACTATTAGCATTCGTAACATAAAACACTGGTGGGGAAGACAAGTCAGTAAAATAAGATTTATCATAAGTCATATGATCAGATGCACCAAAATCAATAATCCAAGTATCAGATCCAACAGAGTGAGAAACATTTGAAACCATACCAATCTTACCACGACCAACTGTAGAAGCTTTAGAGTTACCTCCACATGTCATATAATGATCTTGTCTAGCTACTCCATAAAAATCTGGTATTGATGACCTTACTTGAATAGCTAGGCTAAATATTGCATTGGTTTTGAAATTTTGATTTTCTTTCGAATCTTCCATTGAAAAAAAGGACAATAATAATATGCAGCGGGATAAAAAATTTTTTTACTGACTGGACAGTTGACTTAACTACTGACTGTGTCTGTTAACTGATCTAACTGAGTGTTGATCGCTGATTGGACTGGTGATGGGCTGATGGGTTTAGGGCTGTGGGTTATGGGTTATATTTCATGGGTTAGTGTGCTAGGGTTAGGGTTAGGGTTGAGAGGAAGAGATGGAGGGCTAGTGGAGGCAAATTTGGAGCAGACAGCGGCAGATCTAGCGGGGCGGACAGGTGACAGATCTGGCTAAGTGGACAGGCGGCGCGGACAGGGAGAGACAGGCGTGGCCCGGACAGGGAGAGACAGGGGCAGCGCAGACAGGCGGTGGGCTTGACTTGGATGGAGCGCGACTTGGTGAATCGCGCGCGTGAAACAGAATGCGGCTAGCTGAACGTGGGTGAGAACAACGCTAGTTGGCCGTGACTGAAGTGACGGCTAAATAAATGGAACGGCCTACACGTGTAGAGTCGATCAGTTGGTACCTGATCTGGATACTCTGCTAGACAATGATTTTGCTCAATAGGAGTGTCAATAGGTTTGCAATCCAACATACCTGTCTCAGTTAGCAGATCAAGAATATACTTTTTCTGACATAGAAAAATTCCTTCTCTCCTCCTAGCTACCTCAATCCCTAAGAAGTATTTCAGTTCACCTAAATCCTTCATCTCGAATTCAAAGGCTAGTTGTCTTTGTAATCTATTCATCTCAATACTATCATTGCCAGTAATTACCATATCATCAACATAAATAATTAAAGCAGTTATCTTCCTTTGTTGATGTTTGAGAAACAACGTATAGTCTGAATTACTCTGTTTGTAACCAACCTTTTACATGAACTGAAAAAACCTTCCAAACCAGGCACGAGGGGACTGCTTAAGACCATACAAAGACTTCATCAATTTGCATACAAAATTACCAGGAGAATCAGCTACATACCCAAGTAGAAGACTCATGTACACCTCATCGACTAACTCTCCATGTAGAAACGCATTCTTAACATCAAACTGTCGAAGTGGCCAGTCTAAGCTAGCAGCAAGCGAAATCAGAATCCAGATAGTATTCATTTTGGCAACAGGAGCAAAAGTCTCATCGTAGTCTACACCATACGTCTAAGTGAACCCTTTTGCTACAAGGCGGGCTTTATATCTATTTACAGATCCATCAGCAACATGTTTCACAGTAAACATCCAACGACAACCAACTGCCTTTTTTGTCCTATGGTGGAGGCACAAGTTGTCAAGTATCATTTTTCTGTAACGTCTCTATCTCTTCATCCATTGCCTTCCTCCACTTTGGATCTCTCAACGCATCTTGCACTTTGTTAGGTACTAATACAGTAGATATTTGATTTATAAATGATTTATATGACTTAGATAATCTTTTAGTGGACATGTAGTTGGCTACTGAATACTTTGATTTTGCATGAATATTTGGTTTATACCTTTTGGCTGGTTGACCCCGAGTAGACCTATTTGGTAACACATATTGTCCAATATTAGACTTAATGCTATTAGTATCAGTGGGTGTACATACCTCAGATGAGTGACATTCAGTACCAGGGAGTTGTTGATCAAGGGTAGGAGAGAGAATAATTGTGTCTTCATTTTTATTTTCAGTGATCCTATCTGGTGCTTGGATACTTGAAGCATCTGCTTCTTCTACTACTGAATTCAACGGGATAAGAACCTCAACTGGACCCATTGAAATATCTCCTGATTGCGTTACTTCCACAGTTCCTTCCAATTTCTCCCCCTCACCATGATACAGCTCTTCAAAATATGGATTTTTTTTCCTTAAGAGCAGTATCAGATGAGAAAAAATAGCTCATATCTTCAAAGAAAGTGACATCCATAGTGACATAATACTTTCTAGTAGGTGGGTGGTAGCACTTGTACCTTTTTTGATAGCCTCCATAACCAACAAACACATACTTAATTGCTCGGGCATCTAATTTAGACATATGATTTTTAAGGACATGGAAAAAAATAATACAACGAAATACACGGGCAGGAAGATTACAAAATGATGACACGAATACATGAGATGCGAGAACCTCAAACGGGGTTTGTCTGTGAAGGACACTAGATGGAAGACGATTGATGAGATGGGCAAAAGCTTATACAATATCGCCCCAAAGATATTTTGGCATATTAGCACTAAATAGGAGTGCACGAGCCATATCAAGTAAGTGATGATTTTTTCTTCAGACACTCCATTTTGTTCTGGTGTTTATGGGCAAGTAGTTTGGTGAACAATTTCATGTGTTTGGAAATAATCTTGAAAAATACGATTAACATATTTGCCCCCATTATCAGAACGTAGGACTTGGTTAGTGTGCTAGGGTTAGGGTTAAGAGGAAGAGATGGAGGGCTAGTGGAGGCAAATTTGGAGCAGACGGCGGCAGATCTGGTAGGGCGGATAGGTGACAGATCTGGCTGAGTGGACAGGCAGCGCGGATAGGGAGAGACAGGCGCGACACAGACAGGCGGTGGGCTTGACTTGGATGGAGCGCGGCTTGGTGAATCGCGCGCGTGAAACAGAACGCGGCTGTGAACGTGTGGGTGAGAACAACGCTGGTTGGCCGTGACTGAAGGTGGCGGCTGCTGTTGCTGGAACGGCTCTAGTGGGCGGTGGATGAAGGCGGCAGCTACTGTTGAGAATGGCGCTGGTTGCCGCGGATGAAGGTGGCACTGCTGGTGATTTCTAATTTTTTTTTAAATGCTCTGATGCCAAAGTTAAATATTACGTGAATGAAATATTTTTCTTATTGTATTATTACCTCACAATAGAGGTATATATAGGAAATAAAATACAAAAGTTCTAAATAAAATAGAACTATGTACAACCTAGAACTCTATTACAAATAGGCACATATACACTAATTATATAACTCACGCTAACAACTTTTCATTCTTTAATATTTGTGCTCCTAATTAACCAATATATCTTGTTAGCAGTTTGTTATTTATTTCTTCTTATATTACTCTTATATTACAAAAAGTATGCAAGTTAATCAAATAAATTATAATGAAGATAGATATATTTTACACATGCAATGTATCTAAAAATTGACTTGGGCATCAGTGCTAAATTTTGGAGCCTCAGGTAAGGGAAGATACAATTAGTAATTTATTCAATTCTTCCATAAAATATTCCTATGATTTTGAGGAGTGATTCTTACAAATTCTATCATTGAGTCGTCCACAATATTTAGACATTAATTCTCTTAAGGCTCACCCTAAATCCACAATATGCTTTAATCTATGAGAAATTATTCATTACTTTCAGAGTAAATAATTATATGACATTCCAAAATCTAAACTAATAAAATGCAAAATTAGTGCAATTATTATTATTATTATTTTTTAAATACAATTGCCTAATACTTGATAAACAGAGTAATCAATAATACTTCATAATCTATGAATGCATTAGTAGTTGCATAAGGGCAAGTGAATACACTAAGGTTTACAACGCCCTCTCTAACTATGCTTGATAGCTAGAAGTACTTTCTACTTGTTGATGATTGTTCAAAATAACTATGGATTTATTTTTTGTCTTCTAAGTCTCAAAACAAATTGGCACTTGAGCTTTTTAAAGCACTGATTGACAGACAATTTGAATGTAAGTTGAAGTCAGTACAAAGTGATGGAAGTGGTGAGTTTTCTTTTCTCTCTACTGAATGGGATAAGCTACGAGTTCAACATAGAATTACTTGTCCATATACATCTGAGCAAAATGGCTCATTTGAGGTTGAGAAGAGCTGTTGAAGTTGGTCATACTATGTTGTTACAAGCTGGAATGCCAACCAAATATTGGTCTTATGCTTGTAGAGCCTCTGTATATTTGCAAAATATAATACCTTCTTCTATTTTACAAGGTGTGTCTCTTTATGAAATTCTCTATTCCAAAAAGCTTGATTATGGATTCTTGCATGTATTTGGGTGCCTGGTATATTTTTTTTCTCTTAGGCCCTCCACTAAACACAAGCTTGAACCTAAGTCTACTTCTTTTGCCTTTTTTAGGCTATGATTCTCAGCATAAGAGTTATTTGTGCTTAGAGGTTAGTTTTGGTAAAGTCCTTGTAAACAGGCATGTAGAGTTTCATGAGAGTTGGTTTCCTTACTTGGACAAAATTTCTAACACTGACCTTTCTGCTTACACGAATGAAGTTTTTCGTTTGTTACCTATTCTTGCCTCAATTGCTCAACCTTTGACTTTAGATCCAGTGAGAAGTCACAGTCCTAGCTCTAGTCCTACCACTATGTCAAGTCCTTTTCCTACTGTTTCTATCTCAGATACACAGTATGCTCCTCTTGTTAGGTCACAGTCACCTTTTCCTGTTTACCAAGAGTCTCTTTTGTCTTATGGTCCTCAGGTTTCACCTTTGGATCCTTCAGTTTTACCCAATGCTCACTCTCACGTTCCTCCTGTTAATAGTCAATCTTATCTTGATATACCTCTTTCTTCTGTTCCTTCTATTTAGCCCTCTTTTATTCTATGGTTACTCGATCTAAGTTGGGTACTGTTAAGCCTAAACATGCTTATAATATCTCCACCAAATACTTAGCCTTTGACATGTACATAAGCTAGTAAGTATAAGGTTTGGCTTGATTCTATACAGTTAGACTGTAATGCTCTAGTAGATAATGGGACATGGGAGCTTGTTCTACTACAACCTGGTATAAAAGTTATTGACAACCGTTGGTGTACAAGATTAAGAGGAAGCCTGATAGAACAGTTGAAAGAAATAAATCAACGGTAGTAGCACAGGACTAAAGGTGTTGATTATTTTGAGACTTTATGTTGAAGTCCCACATCGACTGAGCACTAGGTTTCTGCTGCACTTATAAGTCTATGGCAACCCTTCCTCCTTAAGAGCTCTTTTGGAGGGAGTTAGGCCATGGATTTCTTCATGGTATCAGAGCCAGGTGACTCGGTCGGTACCCGGCCGGTTGTAGGGGATGGACCCTGCGCTGGTGTGAGGGGGAGGCGCTCCATATCCCCGGTCGGAAATCGATGTGAGGGGGAGTGTTGAAGTCCCACATCGACTGAGCACTAGGTTTCTGCTTGGTACTTTACTGAAAAAATCCATCGACATCCAACAATTTTCTTTGTTGGTGACGATCGACAAGTTCCCAAGTTCTATTTATTTCTAGGATCTTAGTTCCTCATTCATAGCTTCTTCCCATTTTGGGTTAGCTAAAGCTTCCTGCACACTGTTAGGAATAGATACAACAGATAATTGATTCACAAATGACATGTTTGATTTTGACAAACGGTGTGTAGACACATAGTTATTCATGGGATATTTGACTTTACTTGAAATCTCAGGTTCATACATGGTTTTAGGAATACCTCTGTTAAGACGTGGTGGAAGTGTTTTTCTGGTTGGTTCAATAGTTGGAACATCCTCTGCAAACGATTGGTTAGGTATATCAGCAACTTGTGGAGTAGGAAACTCATACTCACTTAATGGTAGTAATGAATTTGTTTAATGATCTTGGAGTTGACGAGGACTTGATTCCATTTCCCTTGAATCTCTTCCATTTTGGGAGTTATTACCATCTGAATCCAAATTATTTGTGTTTTGATCACATATAATTTGTCTTTCTTCATAAGGTAACAATTTATATGTGAGGGTCTGAATTTCATCATGGTTGTAGTTGTACTCCCCCTGAAATTCAGGCTTAGAAGAAAAATACATTGTATCCTCATGAAAAATAACATCCATGGTGGTAATCATTTGTTTTGTTGGAGGATGATAACAACGGTACCCTTTTTGTTGTGTAGCATATCCCATAAAAACACAACGTAGTGCTCGTGGATCCAACTTGCTACGTTGTTGTTTATGTAGGTGTACAAATGCTACACACCCAAAGACATGAGGAGATAAATTTGGAACACTTGGTGCAACAATTGCTTTGGTGATGGCTTGTAGTGGTGTTTGGAAGTCAATTGAACTGGAAGGTATCCGATTGATCAAATATGCAGCAGAAACAAGTGCTTCTCCCCAATAAGATAATGACATATGAGCTTCGATCAATAAGGCACGGACAACCTCCAATAAGTGTCGATTTTTCCTTTCTGCAACTCCATTTTGCTGAGGTGTATCAACACAAGTAGTTTGATGAATAATTCCTTCTGATTGAAGATATTCTTGAAGCTCAGAACTCTTATATTCTCCTCCATTATCACTACGTAAAACTTGAATCTGTGTATTATATTGAGTACGAACCATTTTATGAAATTTTCTAAATAATAAGTTTACCTCACTTTTAGATTTCATTAAACAGACCCATAGTTATTCATGGGATATTTGACTTTACTTGAAATCTCAGGTTCATACATGGTTTTAGGAATATATGTTATGTAAAAGCCCATGGGCCTAACTCTACCCCAAAATAGCTCTCATAGGGAGAGGGTTGTCCATGCCTTATATACTGTATAACCTAGGATCTTCTAGACGATGTGGAACTACTTCAATATGTTATACTACATGATGCTAGTTTAGTAAGTAAGTTTATTAGTTTGGTTAAAGATAAACTCAAATACCTTTGAAATCTCTCATTTTTCCTTGGTATTGAATGTCAGAAATGATGGCTTCAAAAATGGTGGCTGTCAAATGGTGGACAGCAGCCATTGAAGAGAAAATGGAGCAGCCAAAGAAGAAGAAGAAAATGCAATGAGGTCATTGCTTACCTCATCACCCAAATAGTAGCTAGTTTTTTCTCCTATAAATTGAGAAGATTGATTCCCAAATGATTCATCCCAAGCTGCAATTGAGAAGCTCTTCTCTGCGTAGAGAAGAAAAGAAGCAGAGAAGGAGAGAGGGAAAAGAAAAGAGAGAAAAGAAAGAGAAAAAGAAAAAAGAAATATTTATTTGGGTGTATTGGTTTTTTTGGGGTTTGTGAGTTGAGTGCTGTATTAAACACTGTAATATTATCTCCCATAGTGAAAGTGAGCTGCAGTAGCTCCGTGGAGTAGCCCAGTTAATTTTTGGGGTGAACCACGTAAAAATTCTCTGTGTGTTATTTCCTAATTCCTGCTCTACATTATTTTTTGTTTTGCTTCCCCGTAAATCTGGTTGTGGGAAATTACCGATTTTTTCCCAACAATTGGTATCAGAGCTACAAGGTTGTGAAATTCTTGTACAGAAAATCACATTCTGCAAAGATTACTATTCATCAAATAGTAACGGTTACTGTGCAAATAGTGGAAGTACTATTCACGAATCATTAAAGTAAAAGTGAATAGTAAAGTCAAAAGTTGAATAGTAAATTTACTATTCACGTCACTATTTACACATCATTATTTTGCGATAGTGATTTTTTTTTTAAGTTACCAGATTTGAGTGGGAGCAATGGCAGCAGACGAAGGAAAAGTTAAGATCGAGAAATTCAATGGGTCAGATTTTGGTTTCTGGAAAATGCAGATTGAAGATTATCTGTACCAGAAAAATATGCACAAACCTTTATCAAGAACAAAACCAGAAAATATGAAGCAAGAAGATTGGGATCTTCTTGACAGGCAGGCGCTAGGAACAATCCGGTTAACGTTGTCTCGCAACGTTGCTTTCAACATCGCAAAGGAAACGACTACGGCAGGTCTGATGAAAGCCTTGTCAAATATGTACGAAAAACCAACTGCCTCAAATAAAGTACATTTGATGAGAAGGCTATTCAATTTGAAGATGTCAGAAGGAGCGCCAGTTACAGATCACCTAAATGTCCTTAACTCTACTCTAACACAGCTGAATTCAGTAGGCATTAATTTCGATGACGAAGTTCAAGCCTTGATTCTCTTATCCTCTCTACCAGAAAGCTGGAATGGCACAGTGACAGCAATAAGCAATTCCTCAGGGAGCACGACGATGAAATGGGATACTGCTCGTGATTTGATTCTAAGCGACGAAATTCGTCGAAAAGAATCTGGTGAGGCTTCATCTTCTGCCTTACATACAGAATCCCGAGGAAGAATGTTTGAGAGAAGCTCAAGCAGAGGAAAGTCTAAGTCTAGACGAAGTAAGTCAAGATTTAGCAGAGCAAACTTAAATTGCTAGAATTGCGGACAAAAAGGACATCTCAGAAGAGACTGTCGAGCACCGAAGAAAAATAATGGTGCAAAAGAAACTGCAAATGTTGCTGAGGAAGCAGGTGATGCTCTTATATTGAGTGTCAACAGTCCGATTGAATCCTGGATTTTGGATTCAGGTGCATCATTTCACTCTACCTCCTGTCGCGAAATCATGGAGAATTACACCGGTGGTGATTTCGGAAAAGTCTATCTAGCAGATGATGAGCCCTTGAAGATTGTGGGCAAAGGAGATGTTCCAGTGAAGTTGCCAAATGGGACTGTATGGAAGCTGAAGAATGTGAGAATTTTCCAGGTCTGAAAAGGAATTTAATCTCAATAGGACAGCTTGATGAGGAAGGTTATTCAACAACCTTCACGGATCGCATGTGGAAGATAACAAAAGGAGCTATGGTTTTAGCTCGTGGAAACAAAGTAGGTACTCTCTATGTGACCTCAAATAGTGGGAGCACTATAGCAGTCATGGACGCAGATGGAAAATCATTTTATGAAATTTTCTAAATAATAAGTTTACCTCACTTTTAGATTTCATTAAACAGACCCAAGTCATTCTACTAAAATCATCAATAAAAGTAACAAACCAACGTGAGCCACCCAAAGTGGAGACTTTAGAAGGGCCCCATACGTCAGAGTGTATAACCATAAAAGGAAAAGGACTTTTATTTAAGGTTATAGGAAAAGAAGAACGATGACTTTTTGCTAACTCACAAACATCACACTTTAAAGAAGAAATATCTAAATTTAAAAATAAACTTGGAAATAATTTCTTTAAATATCCAAAAGAAGCATGACCCAATCTCCTATGCCATAGCCATATATTTGATGTATCCTTTCTTTTAGATCCATTAGCTACCAGTGCATGATTTGTTGAAGCCAAGTCCAAATAATACAAGTTTTCTCGCCTAACACCACGACCAATCGTTTGCTTTGTTTGGATGTCCTTGAACACACAAAAGTCAGGCCAAAAAGTAACAAAACAAGATAAAGTAGTGGTTATTTGAGAAATAGATAAAAGGTTATACTCTAAAGAAGGAACAACTAGCACTGAATCTAAATTTAAAGTACTAGTGAGAGATAAAGAACTTTCCCCAATAACTGGAGTTGTGTTACCATTGGCAGTGCAAACAGTTTTGTGTGAAGATGATTTTGAGATTTGTTTAGAATTGAATGTCATATGATCAGTTGCACCTGAATCAATTATCCATGTATTATTAAAAACAGGAGGAAAAACTTTCTTACCAACATTGTTTGAGGTTGCTACTGATGCTGAGGAGTTTGCAACATGATCATTCATTGCTTCAACATTGGTGGCAATAGACATCTGTCTTGGATTTTTCTTGCGAGATTCACGGCTGTTATCCCACCAATCAGGGTATCCCACAAGTTCAAAACATCGTTCTTTGGTGTGACCCTTTTGATGACAATGGGTACATTTGAATGATGATTTTTCAACAGCCTTTTTAACATTCATTCGTTCTTGCTGATTTGAAAAAGAACGGTTTTGAGATATCATGGTGGAAGCATCAGAGTCTCCAGATTTTTCTTTTAATGATATTCGACGCACTACTTCTCGTCGAATCAAGGAGTAACATCCTTCTAAATCTGGGATGGTTTCTTTTCGCAGAATTTCTCCACGAACCTGCTCAAATTCATCATCTAATCCAGCAAGAAAAATATGTACCCTCAATCTTTCAACAGACTCTTGATATGATATTAAATCATCAGGATCTTTCATGACCACCTTATCACGATGGTCTAGTTCTTGAAAAATTTCAGTTAACTCTCCATAATATTCAGAAAGTGATTTTCCATTTTGTCTGGAAGTAAAGGCTTTTTGGTTTAAAACAAATACCTGTAATTCGTCAGTTCCATCATAAAATGCCTTTGCCAAAGCACCCCAAATTTCAAAAGCAGTTGGTATGCGTAAGTAACGCTTCATGATTTCTGGACTCATTGACATAAGTAGTCATCTCTTCACTTTTTGATTTTCTGCATACCACTTGCTATAATTTTCTGATGTTTTTTCGGGTTGCAAATTTTTGTCATGAATATAAGAGAGTTTTTCTCTTTCTGCAATATGCATTTCTATTATTTGAGACCAAACATCATAATTAGTCTCAGTAAGAATAATTCCAGCATTAAAAACACCTTCAGAATGGACAGATTGTACAACAACTGGAGTTGATTTCTCCACAGGTAATGAAATTGTGCCCTCTGTCATGATGTTAGGGTACAAAAACTAGAAAAAATGGTGTAATAATTTCAGAACTGGAAAGAAGAATGCAAGAACCGGTATAAAAAATATGAAACCGATGGGTTTTTTAAGAAGAAATGGACCAAATCAAATAAAAAACACAAAATCGGGGACACAATTGGTTTAAAAACCTTGAAAAAATGGACCAAACTGGTTTGAAAAAGACAGAACCGGACAAAAAATCGGGTTTAGACTTTGAAAATGGACCGAACCGGTCAAATTTGCAAAAACTGCGAAAAAACGTGGTTCAGGCCTAACCACCGGTCTAACCGGACCGAACCTGGGTTGAGCCGGACCGGAATGAGCCGAGCCGAGCCGAGTGAGCCGAGTGAGCCACGTCAGCGTCTTCAACCTTCAGCTGGCGCGTGGAGGCGCGTGAAGGCGAGTGGAGGCGCGTGGATTTTTTCAGCCAACTTATGGAGGCGCGTGGGGGAGCGTGTATGGGTTTTTTCGTGTCCTAATTTTACCAAAATGCTCAGAATTCTGTTTAGAATAATCTGGTAAAATTAGGTGAGATAAATACTGACTCAAAAATGAGGTTTTTAATTAATATTTGTTTGGGTGTTTGGGTGAGAATTTTTTTCTGAGAAAAAATATTTTTCAGAGAAAGAAAACTCAGTTTAGGCTAATAAGGGTTTCAAATTTGTATAGAGCAACGACTTGGCTCTGATTGGTGGCAAAAGGATACACTCAGACATATGGGATCGACTATACAGAAACATTTGCACCTGTAGCCAAAATCAACACTGTTCGAGTCTTGGTATCTCTAGCTGCAAATCTAGATTGGCCATTATATCAGTTTGATGTAAAAAATGCCTTTCTACATGGAGATTTAATTGAAGAAGTCTATATGGATCTACCACCAGGAATCAAGAAATCAGAAATACATGATGGAAAGGTGTGCAGATTAAAAAAATCATTGTATGGTTTAAAACAATCTCCAAGAGCATGGTTTGGCAGATTCACAAAGTCTATGAAGGCATTTGGCTACGAGCAAAGCAATTCAGACCATACTTTATTTCTGAAAAAAAGGCATGGTAAGATCACTGCACTTATTGTATATGTTGATGATATGATAGTAGCAGGAAATGATGATGAAGAGAGGAAAGCTCTACAAAGATATTTGTCTAGAGAATTTGAAATGAAAACCTTGGTTCTTTAAAATATTTTCTTGGGATTGAAGGTTCTCGATCAAAAGAAGCAATTCTTCTGATCTTCAAAGAAAAGATGCCTTGGATTTAATAAAACGCAAATGGTATTGAAAGCAAGTCAACCAGTTAATACACCAGTGGAGCAAGGAAAAAAGTTATGTATCAAAGAAGCTCAAGTTCCAGTGAACAAAGAAATATATCAAAGGCTTTGGAAGTTTGATGTATCTGGCACAGGCAAGACCAGATCTTGCCTATGCTTTAAGTATTGTTAGCCAATTTATGCATAATCCTTGGAGTAGAACACATGAATGCAGTTTGGGTAATTTGAAGGTATCTAAAGTATGCTCCTGGAAAAGCAAATTGTTCAAAAAAATTACAGAATCCTAAGAATAGAAGCAGATACTGATGCTGAATGGGCTGGATCAATAAAGGATAGGCGATCTACATCAGGCTAATTCACTTTTGTAGGTGGAAATCTTGTAACATGGAGAAGTAAGAAACAACATGTTGTCGCCCGTTCAAGCGCAGAGGCTGAATACAGAGGCATGGCACTTGGACCATGTGAGGCTTTGTGGTTACAATCTCTCTTGAATGATTTGGCATATCCTGTTAAAGAATCAATTAAATTATTTTGTGAAAAAAGCAGCATGTCATTGCTCACAATCCAGTCCAACATGATCGTCAACATGGTTTGTAAGGGACAGATTTCATTAAGGAAAAAATAGAAGAAAAGTTCTTGGAATTGCCAAAAATTAAGTAGAAGATCAATTGGCTTATTCTCACTAAAGCAGTCTCATATTGAGTATTGGCAGAAGCTTTCAGTCAAGTTGGGCATGACAGACATCTATGCACTAACTAGAGGGGAAGTGTTGAATTGATAATGAAAGCACCGACGGGTAATATACATGGTAGACGGCAACTAGCAAAGAAGACGGCGCCTACCGACAGTTACCATCCTCACGGCAGACGGCGCCTATCAAAGAAGATGTGCAGCTAAATGTTGAGCAAAGTAGATTGTAATTAGTAATTAAGGTTTTGTGGATATAAACTAGGTACAAACTCATACGAATTAAGAATGAAATATATCAGAGTAGCCATTTCATTCTTCGGTTAGATTGTTTCTTCAAACTATTTATTTCTTCATGGTATCAGAGCCAGGTGACTCGGTCGGTACCCAGTCGGTTCTAGAGGGATGTTCCAAGCGCTGGAGATAGAGGGAGGCGCTCCATAACCCAGCTCGGAAATCGAAGTAGGGTGAATTGAAGTCCCACATCGATTAACTTCAATTGGCCTGCGGACGTAACAAACCCAGAAAGAGTTGCTGCAGTGATCATGTGTGGAAACATGATTAAAATCAGTTTCCAAGTGGGAGATTGTCAGAAATGATGGCTTCAAAAATGGTGGCTGTCAAATGGTGGACAGCAGCCATTGAAGAGAAAATGGAGCAGCCAAAGAAGAAGAAGAAAATGCAATGAGGTCATTGCTTACCTCATCACCCAAATAGTAGCTAGTTTTTTCTCCTATAAATTGAGAAGATTGATTCCCAAATGATTCATCCCAAGCTGCAATTGAGAAGCTCTTCTCTGCGTAGAGAAGAAAAGAAGCAGAGAAGGAGAGAGGGAAAAGAAAAGAGAGAAAAGAAAGAGAAAAAGAAAAAAGAAATATTTATTTGGGTGTATTGGTTTTTTTGGGGTTTGTGAGTTGAGTGCTGTATTAAACACTGTAATATTATCTCCCATAGTGAAAGTGAGCTGCAGTAGCTCCGTGGAGTAGCCCAGTTAATTTTTGGGGTGAACCACGTAAAAATTCTCTGTGTGTTATTTCCTAATTCCTGCTCTACATTATTTTTTGTTTTGCTTCCCCGTAAATCTGGTTGTGGGAAATTACCGATTTTTTCCCAACATTGAAGTGTCAAGGTTTCCTCACCATTTTCATCTCTCTCAGTATAAATATGTAAAAGATCTCTTGGATAAAAGTGGTATGTAGAATGCTAAAGCTCTTAGTAGTAAAATTCTCTCAAAATTGGATGGACAACTTTTGGCTAAATCCTACTCTTTATACGAGTGTTTAAGGTGCCTTACTACACGGTGACTAAACTTGACATTGCTTATATTTTTAATAAGCTTTGCCAGTTTTTCCAAGCACCTACTGATGTGCATTAGCTTGCAGCCAAAGGGGTCATAGATATTTGGGTGGCATAACACATCATGGTTTGTTGTTACAGAAATATGATGCAGTAGACATAGTTAGGTTCTGTGATGAAGACCGGACAGGTTCATTTGATGATAGGCAAAGTACAAGAGCTTATTGTGTTTCTCTTGAAATAACATGATTTCATGGGTGTCCAGGAAATAGAAAGTGGTGTCTTGTTCATCCATTTGGTCATAATATAGAGCCTTAGCTTTAATGAATGCAGTAGTATTATGGCTCAAGTCTTTGCTTGGAGAGTTGGGTGTGGAATGTGATAATGTGCCATTCATTTTTTGTGTTAATGTGAACACCCAACACTCAGCTACAAATCTTGTTATGCATACTCAAACGAAGCACATTGAGGTGGATTTTCATTTTGTACGAGAAAAAGTAGGTAATAAAAAGCTATGTTCGATATGTCACCTTTAAGGATCAACTTGCTGATGATCTCTTTAAGCCTTTGCCTACATCTCATTTTTTGTTTCTTAAAGTCAAACTACTAGTCTTGCCACGTCTAGAGTTTGAGAGGGATAGTAATGAGTGTAGATTTATGTAGTTTGTTAATAGCTAGTAAGTAGCTCAGTACACATGTACATACAGTCTGCAATTTGTTATAGATAGCTTAGGCTGTAAATACATATAAGTCATTGCCTTAACAGATTAGTGTTATCACATTTTATTCAATATCTCTGTTTGTAAACTGTATCGTCTCAATTCTTTGTTGCCCCACAAATGGATGGCATGTGACCTTTGTACGGTACATCAGACGAGTCACTTGGAAAGCATATGACATTATTTCCTCATCTTCATGTAAAAGAGCACCCGTTAAGTGGACTCCACATGTATATGAATATATACTAGAACACCGCATCTTCTAAGTAAAGGGATCCAGTTGCTTGACAGCATAGATAACATATAAAAATGAGATCGGATCTCATCTGTTTAATTAGCTTGTTTTATTTAAAAGTTGCGATAAATTTGAAATTTTAAATACAATATATATATAATCGATTGCAACCATTAAATAAAACTATATATTAATTTTTATCTGTTATTGATATATGTTAAGAGAATCGACTTCCCAAGTTAATTCTTATCAATAACACTCATTACCATAATTTTTTCCCATCATCATACAATAAAATTCGAATTCTTGTCATTTACAATGACTGTGGAACTTTCATTTAAAAAGTCATTCGAAAAATAATATAATAATTTATTTATTTTATACTTATATGATAGAGAATAGTATTAGATATTATGAATGAGAGTGTACGATAAATTTGATTACTTAGCACTCACATAAGTTTTATTTTAAAGAATAAAATTCAAATATTTCATTTGTGATGATATCAAATTTAGAATAAATAACATTTTTCGCAGGCTAAACGCTTGGAATGAAAATGGCACTCATACTTTTCGATTGCTCCCCACTCCAATTCATTGTTGTTCTTTGTAATTGGATTGACCATTAAAACACGTGATGAGATCTTACAGTTATGTATCATCCGATCAATTTTGTACTTGATCAATTGATCTATTTGTTATATATTCCGAAATGTACAAATTATATCACCCACTAAAGTAAAAAAATAATATGTTCTAACTTCTGACTACTAACTATCATGTTGAACCAGTTGTTTTAGAGGGTAAGCAAAGGTGAGAAAGTCTACTATATATGTCAAATCTTCAAAAGATATACGCACTTAAATTTCATAAATAAATAAAAAGAATTACATGCTAATGTAATGTTATGCAGCAGCTACTATGAAAAATATTAAGCATCACTTTAGAGAATTTTCAATTTATAAGTTAGAATTTTACAAACTAGACTCACAATCTTCTGGCTCATATGTATGTTGTCTACAAATGCACAATTTTTTTTTTTTTTAATAAAACGATATTTAGTGCATTTTTATTAGTGGATTTAGGATTTGAACTCGGTGACACTATATAAACAATAATAGTACTTGCTTATCGGTTACTATAGGCTATTTAGAATAAAATGGTTTGGTTAAGGGTGATTTAAGATGAAAATGTTGAAAATGATTTTGAGTGACACTTTATTAATTATTTTAGGAATAGAATATGTATTTAAAATTATTTTTTTAAAAAATAAGTATTACTAACATATAGTAAAAGCATTAATAATGCTTCTTAAGATTTTGGAATCACTTATCTTAAATATTGTCAAAAATTTTAAGAATTGTTTTGGGCCATTAGGAACTATTTTCAACCAAAAAGATAAGTAATTTCAAACAGACCTTGATTTTTAATGAAAAATATTATATGTATCTCATTTTAATATAAATACGTTTAAATTATTAAATTTTTAATAAGTTCTTGAGTGATAAAGACTAACATTTAAAATCTGAGTCACATTTGATTTTGTGCATACAATTTATTTATAAATCTATAAATATTAGGACTAAAATTTTCTTTATCAAGATGTAAAAGGGGCTAATGCCTCTGGGTCCTTTAAGTAGAATGATAATCTTATCCATCAAATTACTATGTTAATGCACTCACAACTTTTTTTTTACTAAACAATATTTAAGGACGTGAAATTTAAATCAAATATTATCTAATGAAATGTCAAGTCTTTATCATCTGTACTAAAATACAGCTGACAGCACATACAGAACTAACTTACAGTTATAATAAATAAACAATAATATTAATTCTGGAACAAATTATGAATATTATTCTACATGGAAGTATCTAGCTTGACTATGCTAACAATATGAAATTATTAAGTACCGTAAACTCTCAAGCATGATCCTATTACTTCTTACCAACGACCCTAGATTCCTTCAACTACGTGCAACCAAGTTTCTTCCAACTTCGAATAATTTAATTCCTGACACAGAACAAATAATAATATTGGAATCTCACTTACTATAAAGGACGGTAAGGCTCTCTTCCATTTTTGTTGCGTTGAATCATAGTCCTCAATAATTTCCTCTGAGCACATATATCTATTTCATAACTAACATTACTACTAGTCAAATGTCTCGTATTTGCTTCTTCATCTCAACCAGCTCTTTGCTTCTCTTCTCATTGCTGGTTACTTATGCTAATGGAGGGTACTACTCTGATTCTCCCTCAAAAAGCTACAAATTACGAGAACAAGAAAACTTGTTATCCACCATTATAGGAGTTCAAGGAATGGTTTATTGCCGATCAGGCAGCAAAACCATCCCACTTGAAGGTAATTTCAATCAACCATTTAAATCAACCATTTAAATCAATACCATTCATTCTTTTTTTCTTTTTCTTTTTTCCCATTAAAGACTTGAAATAACATATATAATCAAGATCATTAGCCTACTTGGCTCAAGCTTATAGGAGAATCAGTTGCTAACATATTATAAGATGGAATGATCCTATTTAACTCCTTCCGGCAAATATTTATCTTCACTTAACCAAATGTTAGTTAAAAATCCATAGTATAGTGGTCACATTTATAGGTTAAGCTTTTTGTCACATACCATCATATCTCATGTACCATTTAATGTTCTGGCTCATGGCTTGAAGTTATCCAATCTCATTTAATTCTCATCTCATCCCATTCTATTATATTTAAAGTTGTTTCTAATTTGCTCGTGATTACCAACATAATCATGCATATGTTTCATTTTTACTTTATTTGGTTTTTTACTTGTCCCATTTAGCCTAATTTAGGACAAATAAGATATCTTAACATATACCATTATTACATTCCTAATCCATCAAAAAATAAGTGAGATATAATGAATTCATAAAATTAATGAATTGTATTATGAATTAATGAAACATCTTATCTCAATTTACACTTCTATCTAGATCACTTTTGGTATGCCCCAATGGTAAGCAAACACGGATAGAGATCACCTGTACCACTTTTAGTATGTCATTTTATGTACCACTAATTGTTTGCAAATATGTGAATAAAAGGTCCATCTTTTTATCTTTTTTTGCACATGTGTTTTAGTGTATTAGTGACACATAAAATGGTAGACCAAAAGTGATACAAGAGTATTGGACACGGCAAACACATAGATATAAGGTCTACCTTTCATGCACAAGTGTATATATTTTCAGCCACTTTTACACATTTGTTTACCTTAGTGTCACATATAATATGAAAATTGGACTCCACATGAAATTGTAACAAATTCACAGCGCACGTATGTTTGGATAACTGAATTTCAGGTAAATTGAAATCGATTGTACATCTTCGTACGAGTTACAAATTAAACTGTAACTCAATTACATGGGTGTGCAGCCAAATGGAAGTTTGGATCTCTCATATTCATACAGACTCGTGCTTATTAATTATATTGTGAGTTTGTCACTGAAATAAATCTTTTTGAAGGATCGGTGGCCAGGATAACATGTAGAGCAGTGAACAGATATGGGATCGAAACAGCACCATTCTCATTCTTGAGTGGTGCAACAGATGCAAAGGGTTACTTCTTGGCTACATTGTCGCCTTCAGAGATTATTAATAACATGAAGCTAACTGGATGCAAGGCTTATCTTGAGCTCTCTTCATCAGACACTTGCATTTTCCCAACAGACGTAAATAGAGGCATTAGTGGTGTTACTCTTGCTTCTTATAGGCTAGTCAATGACAGGAAGATCAAATTGTTTACTGTTGGTCCTTTCTTTTTCACCTCTGAACCTGAATCAACTTCAAATGGCCATTTTTAAGCTAACACAACTTAGTTAATTTCAGTAGCATTAGAAGATGGGTTTCGGAGATATATTGTTTTAAACTTGTTCAATTTAGTGGCAAAAGCCATAACGCTAATCAACAATCCTTATTATGTAACGATCTGAGCTAGCTTCATCATTTGCATTCTCATATGGTATTATGTAAGTTAAGTCGTTCTGTTCTAATTACTATTAAATTTGTTTTAAAATAATTTTAACTGTTAATTTTTTTTTTAGAGAACTGCCTATCCTTCTTTAGCTGTTACACTAGTTAGTGGGATGTACTATGGAGGTTGGTTAGTTACATATATAGGCATTTTCACTATTATCAACCCTTTGCAAACGTAAAATTCCTCCACGATCATTTAGAAAAAAGAGTTACATCAATGACATAAATAATCTTTCTTTTCAAAATATTCAATTTATTTGCAGAGATGAACCCATTTTGATTAAAGCCCAAATAATGTTGTCTTCACCGTTCATATGTGCACCTATTTCATGTTTTTTTCTTTCTAATTTACCATCCAGGGCTAAGTTAAGTAGTCCATAACTTTATGCAAATAAGTGATTTAATTCTATAATTCTTTTTAATCAAACAATAGGTATCTGGCTCAAACTCACTGTTCTTTAGATGTGAGACACTTCTATTATCACCTGAACTAGGAGTTGACTTTAGCCTTATAACTTAAAATGCAATTTTTTTTTTTTTTTTTTTTAAGTTATGGAATTGAGTGACTAAAACACTTCTTTTATAAAAACACGAACATCTCATCCTAACATTAAAGTATTATAGTCCTTCGGATAAAGAACTAAGATTGATTGGGATGCAAATTTTAAAAGAAATAAACGAAAGTTTAAATTATTTGGTATCCCTAGTAGAATTTATCATCTTTAGATCTCCATTAAAAAATAAAGTAATATTTTCATAAATTTTTGCAACTCCCACCTGATTCCATAGCAAAACTCATATTTAAAAATCGATTCAAAATTGATTCATCGGTAAAATTGGGCCTAGGTTACAATCATGTCCTATTAATTAACACATAAAAAAATTATTTATTTATTTTTTGTATTACTTATTTATAATAATAAAAAAAAAGAATTTTAAAGACATAAAAAATTATTAATTAATTCTTAATTTTTTATCTGTATCATGTCAGACATTACCACCTCTAATTACACCCAAAAGGTATATATAGAATTACTCAAAAAATACAATGGTGTTCTCAAATCTCACCTGCTTTAGGCTATGGTTTTGAAATTATTAGTTTTTGCCATTGGTTTCAAAAATGTCTTTGATCATCTTTGAAAAAGATTTTGATTCATGATTTATGATTCAATAATTAATTTTATGATTTTTAATTTTTTTATAAAAATAATCACCAATGTATTTGATAAAAATTTGTACTTAATGATTTCAAGAAAAAAAATTAAAGATTACCTTTGGTAAAAAATTTTATTTTTTTTTATTTTATTTCAAAGAACTTTTTTTTAAAAAAAAATTGTTTATTTTTTACAAATTTTAAGTTTTTAATAATTTTTTTCCAATATTTATATATACAAAAATTATAAAGCTTGCTTTACTTTATAAGAAAAAATGTTTGACAAAATGAAAAAAAAAAAAAAATTGAAATCTAATTTAAAAATCTTCTTTTTAAAGATTTAAGAATTACTTCATATTTCAATAGTAATTTCTTAAAAATGTAAAAAATAAAATAAAAAATTATTACAAAATATACATGATTAAAAAATCACTTAAAAATTAGAAATCATCGATCAAATTCAGTTTTGAATGCGCTTCTCAGCTTCAAATATCTGAAGTATGTTGCAGCGACATAGGGATTGGAACAAACACTAATTGCATCAAATTGGTCACCGAAAAATCTGAGAATGTAGTAGATTTTATTGCGGTCAATGATTTAGAAATATCTGTGAGCTCTATACTTACAATACTAATATAATGCTAACTTGTGTAGGAGGATTTGAACCCAAAAAAAAAAACTTGTGTAGGCGGAGACACCAAGGACCAAGGAAAGGAGTGAAGACTAAAAATGATGGCAGAAACGGCACATCAGAGATAATTCTATCTGATGATTTGAAACAAAAACTTACTGGAGGGGTTTATGCTTTGGAGCAGGACCCCATTGACAATCACTGAGGAAGTAAAGGATGACAACCAACAGGTCTTATTGACCCTGCCTATACAGTTCCTGACAAACAAGAGAAGGATGGAGAGCAGGAACTTGTTAGAGTAAACAGCAACGAAGGGTCAGAATATAAGAGCACTCTGGCTCGAAATTTGAGGCGGAGGCAGTTTGGCCAGCATAATTAACAGAGGACACAACGTCAAAAATAGAAGCAGATAAACCAAAGTGGACTTCAGAGGAACACAAATCAATGGAGACCAAGGAACATGTGCACTTTATAAGCAGCAACCATAGTGATTCCACCATTTGATAATACTAGTGAAAAAAGCATTCCTTGCATGTAAATTGTTTTATTTTTTTTTTTCTTGGTTAATTTTTACAACCGATTTGAAATAAATACGAAACTAATTTTCTTATGCTTCCAAATTAATTGTGAAAGTAAAATAATCCTTATTGAATGTGGAAATTATTATTGAATATAATCTTTATTTTATCATCATGTTTAAAGTACTTATTGGATTGATCTTTATTTCATTATCACGTTTAAAGTTCTTGTTTACTGTGATAATATATCCTAAAATGACAATTAATGTCAATAGCTTAAAAATATTTGGATAATTTTGTCCAAAAAATATTAGGCGTGGTTTAAACTTTTATGTATAGTATATATAGAGAGATAGATGGGGAAAAGGAGACTAAGCAATAATTAAAACTAATGTAGAAAATGAAAACGTACCAGGATTTGGTCATGATTGATCAAACAGTATTGTCAACCTGGTTGCGGATTTGGTGGTGATAATGCTCTCACTTTCCCTATAGATGTCCCCTTGAAAAGCCATGTCTTTCACTGTTTCTATGTATAGTGAAATCCAAAGCAATTTTGTAAACCTTTAGTTTGAATCCAAATAGCGTTAAGATTTTCAAACAGTTTCTCCCAGTTAGTTCACTCCATCCACACTGTGGGGTTCCGAAGTCTGAACTTTGTGAAGATGAAAGTGGAAAGGAATAAAACAGATAAAGAGAATAGAAAAAGTTATAATCCTCCTCAAAGGTTGGGGGGATTACTGCACAATATTTACACATCTCATCTCTATATAGGGGTTTTTCAGTCCTTTCTATGTATTTTCTTTAAAGATTGTATGCAAATGCTACCTATTCTCTCTTCTATTTTGTATATACAGTGCCCTGGATTCACAGAAAACTCTGCTCAACTAGCAGCTGCTAGTTTATAAAATTGATATCCAACAAATTAATGAAAACTACATAAATGTTTACCAAAACTTGTATCCATGCTGGGATCTGAGTTCACAAGGACAAAACTTGTAGTTTTATCCAGCCCTGGCTAAGTTTTGTCCAGGTTGCCGGTTCCACAAATGCGCTAGCATTCATGAATTCCAGTATCCATTGTACTTGGCCAGCTGCAACCTGCAGCCCATCCCAAAACACCTAGGATTATGTCAATACTAGAGCACGAACTACCCTGCAAGAGAAAAGACAACGTCAGAATTGAGAATATGACAAAGAAACTCAGAAATAGAGGTGTGAAATGCTACCAAATTTTCCAAGCTCCCTTCAACATGAAACAACATGACAGCCATTCCCCTACCTCTATCAATCTCAGCCTGGTCATTCATTGTAATATGATTATGGAATCACAAAACCAAAGAGCATCACTATCAAATAAAATAATTAGTCAATTAGAGACCAGAGGTCTGTAATGTATCTGTTTGACTCATTTTCAACCACTCACCACACAGGTACATATTGTGATTCCTGCAGCTGCCAACGCTGTTGTGACCTCAGCCATCATGCCTGAAACATGGGTTAATCAGAGTGATAAGCTGTAGTTTGTTCAAATGCTTCAATATTTGTTTCCACATATGTTGCTTCATTGACTAAGTTTAACATGATTGTTCACCAATATTCCTAACCAAAGGGTGCCTTCGGAAGACAATAAATAAATAAAGGTCTATTGGATGTCAATGGACTTCCTCACTTTTATGGTCAGCTGGCATCAGCATGAAACAAATTGAGCACAAAACATGAGAAATTTTTCCTATACTTAATAATAAAATACTTGCCTTTTCGATCTATACAAACCACAGAAATCCACAAGATGGAGTGTCCTTCAATATTATGCCAGGACGTTATCATGCTCGCTTTCCAGCTTTCCAAACCTGGCAAGATCTCTTTGCACATAGGTATGTTAGCTCGTATCATCCTGGCAATGCCATTTCCCTGTGATAACAATTCCCCCTCAGCCTTCAAACTTACATACTGCACATGCTTGTTGTGTTTTCCATTGACCTTGGGAATGCAAGCCCTTGCATTTTCTAAGTGAAATGAACCTTCAAAATTTCCCCCCCAGGATGGCACTTCAACAATATTTGTAATTAGTTTATCCAACATTGGTTTGAACCCTTTAGAGACATATGGGAGCTCCTCTACTTCGCTTTCCTCATCAGAATCAGAAATGAAGTCATTTACTGTTTCTGGGGTTATCTCATCATCAGATAGTGCGGCTTGTTCCTTCAAGAACTATAATGATAAAGTTCTACTGTAAGAATAAAGGCAACTAGTAAAAGAGGAATCAATTAATTTTAATATTCCATACAAGAAACCCTACTTTCATGATTTTGTGCTTGGCACTACGAGTTTTTGCATGTTGCAACCACTGCTTATGCCTCTGATAAGCTGATTTTCCAGAAAGAGCCTAAATAAAAAGGCATAAAACTTGATGAAAAACCACACGATCATCCGTAAACTTAGTAGGATGGTAACTAAACTAAATGCCTCTACGTGCAAAGTACGATATTCTCGAGAAAACATGTGTACAGAATGGTCATGTTTGAAGCCAGAGCAACCTTAGTTCTGCAGCAGAATTAAGATGGATAAGTGATGCAGAGTCCTTTCTAAGTAACAAGTTGTAAGATTGTTTATCAAAAACCTAACTGGAAGTAAAATGAGAGTTTCAGAGAATTAACAGCCAGAATTGTTAACTTGTCCATCTACTATTTTACAAAGTGGTTCACATTGTATTTCCTACTTGAATGCTATAATCTAAAAATATCATTATCAAATGATATACACCGTTATGGTTAAAAAATCCATTTGATCATATCATATTCCATAACAAAAGTTCCCTATTTAATGAAAGGTGAGTTAAATTCTTATCCAATTTAACATGGATGCATGCAGTTTGGATTAACTTGTATGCCATGTATCACTATCACCATTGTCCTCACCAAACAAATGCAAACTTCAACATACGTAATCACAATAAAATATGAATCGACAGAAGTGAACTGCAAACAAAAGCACTTCCATGCACAGCCGATAACCCTAATCCGAAACAACAGCCAATGTTTCCATACATAGACAGCTAGAATCCACGAAATAATATATTTAAATATATCTAAGTAAGGATAAGGAAAATATGAAGAATGATGGTTGAAATATACTGACATTATAGGTAATTATCTCCACAACCTCTGCATTTGCAAGTACACGCACAGGAGAAACAAGATTACCATTGACCTGCATCATAAAAAAGTTGCCAAACTCAAACTTTTCCCTTTAAAAATAAGAAATCAATAGCTGAAAGAAAATATGTCGAGCTTAGAGTGAGAAGAGTACCTTTGCAGCCACCATTTTGTTTCCAATTTCAGTGTGTATCATGTAAGCATAGTCGATAATTGTTGCTCCTTTAGGAAGATTTTTAATCTGTAATATTGTAAAGACAACTGTCAAGACGCTAAATTGCACAAACCATGTTTTCAATATAACAAGAAGAACAACATTAGCATGAAGATTACCTCTCCCCTCGGTGAAAACACAAAGATACGACTACCTAACAGATCTCTAGTAATGGTTTCAACAAATTCCCTTGAGCTCATGTTGCCAACAAACTCTTCTTGCCATTCTCTAACCGCGTTTAACCAGCCAATCTGACAAAACAGAGAACTTCATGCATGAAATCACCATCAAAGCCAGGACTTCAGTATGTTTACCAGAATTTCCCCTCAAGGAGAATTAATGACCATCACAGATACGTAGTGACAGCAGATACTGTACCCTGAGAGCAATGTTTGCATTATTGAGACAAACAGGATTCCCTCTTGAACTTCTACCCTTAAACATGGCTCGTCCAGCGAAACTAGTAAGTGATACTCTTCCGCTATAATGAGCAGCAATGCCTCTCTCAGCTATCAGATCCATTTCTTCTGTTCGTATCTGGCAAAACATTATAAATAAAATTGGTAATGAATGTGCAATCAAAGTAAATGCACAAGCGCTCTATGATAAAATACCAAGTGATGCTCATCATTGTTGCGATTAGTGATTATTAAAGGAAAAGAAGGTATAATATTGTTCAACTGCTCGCATAAAGTGGCAATGCTCAAAAATATAAATCCAAGGACTAACCTGTACTTCTAGCCGAAACATACTCTCATAAAGGAAAGGGATCATAGTTGTATGGAGACATTGATATCCATTAGGTTTTGGGGTTGCAATATAGTCTTTCATCTGTAACAAAAAATTGTAGTAAATTCACTAGCTAATGGGAATACTAAGAAGTAAATATTTTCCACAAGAAAAAGTAGGGTGCGCACAGCTCGAGGAATAGGAGTCCAAATTCCATGAACTAACCCAAGGGCATGATAGCAAATCTGCAAAGACAACAAACATAAGAAAAGGCTAGGTAGCTTAATGAAATTAATTTGCAACAAAGATCGAGCTTGTTAGTATGAGTCAGATCTTACCTGCTGTGGGGTGCACAAAGGCCCTACTCCGACACACTGCTTTGGTTCAATAATAATTCGAAGCTACAAATAGCAAACAGATGGATTAAAGTCAATCATGACATATAATCACCGAATTTTCGCATCAAATGTTTCATATTAATTAAAAGAAATCTCATGGTACCTGTGCAATTTGGTTAACCTCATTGATAGAACCTTGAGATTTGAGCACAGATTTATATATACTGCATAAGAGTCAAGGATAACTTAATTAAACCCTAAAAGATATATTGGTTTTTTCATGGGCCAAGAACTATAGTGCATTGATAACCTGTAAGGCTCCTTACAGACAGTGCGAACTTCAGTTTTTACAGTGACAAGTCCTAAGAACTGATCATCCTCAATTTTCTTCATCAAGATTTTGTGAGCCTAACACAAGCAAGCCCATATCAGCAATCATCACTTCTAACAAAATACTGACATTTAAACTTGACGATCTTCATTAGTTGCCAACTTGCTATCTCATATTTAGGCTATCATTAAGTCTAATACACGACAAAAAGGGTAAAATATCACCTCCACAAGTTCTTTCTCGTGCTCTTTATAAAGGGAAGAAATTCTTCTTTTGACCTTGGCATAACCTTCAGCGTTCATGTACATGAATGAAAGATTTTCCAGTTCTGACTGCAATAAACAATCATTACATTGTTTGAATGTCATATAATGGGGCATATCAGAAGATGGACAAAAAATGAAAAACAAGACCAAATAATACAAAAAGCTTCCATTTTTTGGGAATATAAACATGTTTCATGCTTAACATTGATTAAGTAACACATAGAGAAGAAGATTTATAACATTTGGATTTATTAGGACTTGAAACAATGTGCTAACGAAACTAGTACTTAATTTTGCCCTCCCCTTCTCTCCTCCCTTAAGACATTCCTTAACTATATATAGGATTGAAATGTATGTCAAAATACAACCCTGTGAAACTGTTGAAGATTTGGTTGGAAAAGTGATAAAACCTACAAATTTTCCGATAATGGCAGTATTTCTCTATTCTCCAAGATTAATGTTAATACCAAGGGCAAAGTGATGCATCAGGATGTCAAATCATGATAGAAAAAGAGAATAGCAGTAGACCATAGTAATATACCTTTATTTGGTACATTCCAAGCAGCTTTGCGAGGGGAGCAAAGACCTGCAATGTCTCTCTAGCAATGCTGGACTGGACACAGGATAGTAGTACGAAATGTCACATCTACAAACTAATCCATCACGGAAGGATGTTGAATGTAAGAGACAGTACCTGCTTATGTGGAGGCATGTGCGCGAGAGTACGCATGTTATGTAGTCTGTCAGCAAGTTTTACAATGATAACCCGAACCTGAACAGCTCTATATCAGTTTCTAAATTATTTTCTAAGTGGAAAACACACAGCATTGAAAAAAATATATTAATGAAGGCCTCACCTCCTCTGTCATGGCTAGAAACATCTGCCGCAGGTCATCAGCCTTTACATCTTGCACTGAATCATTTTCATTCTTACACTTCAATTTTCCAAGCTTAGATACCTAATCATAAAAGATAAAAGAAATAAAATTAGCATACTGAAATGAATTGATGATTCGCTCAACACGCATGTTAGTTTTCTTGAAAGGGGAAAAACACCTTAGTTTCCCCCTCTACAATGTGACGCACTGTAAAGCCAAACTCCTCTTCTATTCTTTGAAAAGTCACGACATCAGTGTCCTCGACTGTATCATGTAGTAATCCGGCAGCAATGGACTCCCAATCCAATTCCTAATCAATATGTTAATAGTAAAAATCAAACGTTAGTCAAGGTGATATTTTCAGATTCAAACACTCACAAGTTCTCCAAGAATACGAGCAACTTCAACTGGATGAATGATGTAGGGCTCTCCACTGCGTCTTTTTTGACCATTATGCGCCACAAAAGCAAGCTGTATTCCAACAAGATAAACACCTTGAAATGATGAATTTATAAAGAGACTACTAGAATTTACTTACATGGAAGAGAGCTAACCTTAAGAGCACTGTGGACCAACTCCAGTTCTCTAGGCAAAAGGTAAGAAATAGTGGGCTTAAGATCCTGAGGGATGAGATAAGAGAGTATTATGTTTAAAATCACCAAAGATTACATCCTTTATGCAGCATCGCAATTTTTCTAAAGATGCCAGGTATGTAATAACCAATTTTACCTCCCACAACCTTTCAGGAGTATTCTCATCATAAGTATTTGAAGATAAGGACGTAGAACAGCACGATTGCCATCTTTTATGAGAAATATGGAGTAAATTTGATCTGAACTGTTTCCCAAGGAGTAAAAAGTCTAAAGTTTCAGCAGCACCCCAACCTCCAAAATAGGAAGTATCACATCTCTGGAAATATACAAGGTTGAATAAATACCATATTAATAACTATTAAAGCTAACAATTACAAGATGAAAACACTAAGAACTTAGCTGTAAAGGTCGGCTAAGGAGTTTATTAGCCATTGAATCAGAGCAGCACAAGCTAAGAAGTGCAAATAGAATTATAGATACGACATTTCGTTTAGAAGTTAAGGCAATTTAAAGAACTTACAAAACTAGTGCGAGTTCTTCTTCCATTCCTCTGATTTGATGACACAGACCTATGCGGAGGATGAGCAGTGCTCGCAAGGAATCCAGTCAAGACCCTTGGGGCTTTCCAAGCACACGAGAGAATACTACAGTCATATCTTCCGCTCCCTTCTCCTTTCGATGGCTTACAAATGTTCACGCATTCTAAAGAAACTATAACAAATTTCGTAAACCAATTACACTTGTTAATCAAAACCTCAAAACCTTAGGGAAAGAAAATACTGAAAGTATAATTCTCTGTTTAGACCTCTTTAAACAGTAAAAATCACAATTTATGTTACTTTAGTTGGACAACGAAAAGAGACAAAAGAGTTTAAACTGAAGCCGCATAAAATCAGAATAAAGCTAAATTCACTATAACAGAAATCTTATACAGAACTCCAAGTTCTACTAACTTTCCAGCATTTTCTCAGCAACCAAAAGGAGTAAAAATACATACCAGACATGGAAGAAGCATAGGCCATTTGATATGAAACAGAGCAGTCTCATTGAGTCGAGAAGAACATCAAACAATCCAAAGAAACTCCTCTCCAATCCAAGAAAGCAGTTCAAGAAAATTACAGAACTATCAAAGGGAACAAAATCGAAAAGCAGTTGCTGAGCTAAGAATCAGAGAGATTCTCTCACTATGCTTCCAATCGAATAACGTTACTACGGTGAAAGCGCGATTCGTTCGACAAAAACAAATAATGGACGGATTGAAAAACGAAGAGTTCGGCCAAAGTGAGAATTTAGAGAGATAGACAGTGTGAGAGTGCGTGAGATATCGAGGTTAGCCAACTGCCCAGCGCCACACAAATAACGCTTGATAATTGATTAGATCTCTATTCTATTCTATTTCTCTTTATTGCCTTCTTAAATTTGAGGATGATTTAAATGGATATTTTATGCTGCGGAAAGAATCAAAACGTGCTTTTGAGCCCCCAACTTCAGAATGTGACACCTCATAGATAAGTAGAGAATAATAGAATATACTATAACAACTCTGGTTTATTAATTCTAAGGGTGCGTTTGGTTCGTTGGAATATAATCGTAATCATAATCGTAATGGAATGTAATGTAAAGAAATCAGTATTACGATCACAGTGTTTGGTTTAGTCACTGTAATTAAAAAAGGAATCAGTATTACAGTGTTTGGTTTGACAACTGTAATGTAATGGAATAGAAAAAAAAATTATATAATTATTTTAAAAATACAATATTAAAAAATAAAATTTCAGAAATAATACAATTTCATAACAACAATTAATACAAAAAATACAATTAATAAAAAATACAATTTAAAAAAAATTACATTTAAAAAAATTACATTCAGAAAAAATACAATTTTATAACAATAATTAATAAAAAATATAATTTAAAAACAATTATATTTAAAAAAAATTACATTTAAAAAAATACAATTTAAAAAAATAATACAATTTAAAAAATAAATACAATTCGGTATAATATAATTAAAAAAAAAAAAACAATCGCGAGGAGGTTGGCGTCGCGAGGGCTGTCGCGAGGGGGTTGGGCGCTGGTTCGTGCTGGGCTGGCGTCGCGAGGGCTGGGCAACGCGAAGGCTGGGCTGGGCGACGCGAGGGCTGGCCGGACGACGCGAGCTGCTGGAGGAGGCGACGCGATTCGCGATGGCTGAGCGCTGGTTCGCGAGGGCTGGGCTGGCCGTTGGTTCGCGATGGCTGGGCTGGCAGTTGGTTCGCGATGGCTGGCCGTGGGATGAAGGACGAGCTGGCAGCGTCAGGGACGGGACGCGACGGACGGACTAGCTGCTCTGGTTCGCGCGAATGGTCTGAAAAAAAAATTTACTGTTCATTCCAGCCCTCGATGTAATCCCAATTCATGGCTCTCAGCTCTGTAATGCCAATTCCTTAGTTTAACGTAATGAATTACATTACGTTCCCACTGTGTAATAAAACCAAACATCGTAATGGACCCATTCCATTACGTTCAACCAAACGAGACCTAATGACATGTTCTTTTATTTATTGGATTTTTTTTTTTTGCTATTATTATAATGGAAATAAATTTCTCATAGAGTCTAATAGTTTAATTTAGACTATAGTACACCTTATTTTACTATTTTTTTGGTTAATATTTTTAAATTTTATTATCTTTAAAACTCAATACGCAATCAATTTATCATATTAATGTTAATTTTTAACAATATAAAAAACAATCATTATTTTTTCAATTTTTTAAAATATTTTTATGCTATTGAAGCCTTCTAAATATTAATTTTAGTGCCTTTTGTTATTTCTGAGGGAGGTTGTTGGCCTATTTTTTTTTTTTTTCTCAAAGAAAATTAGGAGACAAATATTATTAAGTCAGTTGAAAGGGAGATAATAATGAAAAATATGTATAAAAAAAAAAAATCATTGATCTTCAAAATGTTAGATTGCAAAAGGATGCTTTGAAATTAATTTGGTTTATTTACCGATTAATTAGTGGTTTTGAAATTAATTTTAGTCTTCAATTTTATGCTTAAATGTCTACTTTCTGATTGATGTAGACATTTTTTCTTGGTCTTTGCTGAAGACAGCTGCTTTTTTTTTCCCCTCATATTCTTTTCTTCTACAGCCTTCGGTTTGGAGACGTTTAGTTTTAATTAACTTTTTTATTTATTTTTTTTAATATATAAATGTTATTAATTGCTAAATTATCTCAGTTTAATATTTATTTTCACATAAAATTAATTAAAAATTATTAATAGATTAATAATATACTATTTTAAAAGATATTGGACATTTAAACTACTGTCTAAAATATAATAAACTTCTAAAATACTATTTAAAGGTAATGGATTAAAATTTATTACTGATCAAAATTATTAGACCAATTTCACGCCCTCTCAATTCTTACTTAGTAGAGTTATTTAAAATATATAGAAGAAATAAAAAAAATAAGTAAATGAATATTCAAGAATAAATAATAAATATTTATAGCAAAAATAGAATCTAGGAAAAAGTAATTTCGTATTTTTTATTGCATAAAAAGTTTATATCATATATATATTTATAAAACTATAAAACTATATATATATATATATATATATATATATATATATATATATATATATATATATAATCTAATAATGTATAGGTTGATTAAAAAAAATTTAATTGTAAAAGTGAATTTTATTTTAATTAAGAAGTGAATTTCATTTTATAACAACTATTTTTAAAATGTTCCTGCCCAAAGATAGCCTCCTAATATGGGGTTGGTTGTGTTTTATTGGTATTTATTATTGTTATTTAAAGTGGTATCTTAAAAATACATAAATTTTTATATTAATATTTTATTGATTAAAAATTAATCACATATATATTACATAATAAAAAATAAATAGTTATTTAATCATTTTAAATTATTATTATTATTATTATTTAAATTTTATGTCATATTAGTCAGAACTTTAAAAATTAGTTATTTTAATCTTACAATTTAAAAAATTAAATAAAAGAATAAATTTTTTATATATTTATTTTCTCCCTTATTTTGTTGAGATCAATTTTTTTTCTTTTTTGAGTGAGATTTTTTTGTTTTAAAAATGTTGGATAGAAATTTTAGTTAAGAAAATTAAATTTTGTTGACTTTGATATTAAATTTATATAGAATATGAGGAAAAAATAATAGAAAAATTAGATTTAAAAATTTAGACGAATAAAAAAAATAATAAATAATTGACCAAAAAATAATATTATATTCAATTTACTTTGACCTATAAAATAAATTAAATACTAAAATTTATTTATAAGAAAACTATTTATATATTATTAAAAAATAAATAATTAAAATTGGGGTGAAAGAATATAAAAAGTTTTTGTATTTATTTATTTTTTCTTTTTATTTAATTTTAATAATTTTATATTTTACTCTTAAAAAAATCTCAAATTTTAAAATTTAAATTTAATTAATAATTTTTTTAAATTATAGGATTAAATTAGTTCTTAAAAATTATATAATTAATGTGACATAAAATTTAAATAATAGAAAATAAATTAAGATGACTAAGTTACCTATAAGTGATTAATTTTTAATTAAAAATATATTAATTTAAAATTTTGAATATTTTTGAAAAACTATTTAAAATTTTGAATAATAATAAATAGTAAAAAATGCATATAAATACTATTGTGTACCAGCCCTCTTATTCTCCTCCATCATAACTCCATGTGGAGCTAAACACTAGCTGCTGTCCTTAATAAGCTTGATAGCACAATCTGATTCATAAATACCATCTGTACAATCAATATCACAGACAGCCTGCAGGCAGCACCAGGAGCATTTGTTTAAAAGGGACCTTACAAATGAAAAATTTGCACATAAAAACTTTTATAACAAAGTTTGTTCTGTTTTTATTTTTCATTAAATGTTTTCTATTATATTTTTCAGAATAAATATTATAAAATCTTTATATTCTTTTATGAAGATTTCTTTTGTTTTTATTTGTTCTAAATATTTTAATTTTTCTTTTAATATTTCTGTTTGTCTAAGAGATAACCTTATATGATTCATTTTTATTTCCATACAGGCTAAAAATATCCCTATAAAATCTTTATTAAATTCTTTACTATTGTTTGCATTTGTGATTAGATTTATTAATTCTTTCAAATTATTTATTTGTATTTCTGTAAGCATTTTATTTCAATTGTTTATAACCTTCTTTTGTTAATTGGCTCTGATACCAAACTGGGGCTGAATTTTTTAAAGTTTCAGTTACTTCAATTGTTATGAGATTTAAGGAAGCGTTTCTAAATATTGAATGATTTTGATAAATAAATTAATTTTATGAATGTATTCTAAACAATTACAGTTCTGATCATGATATTCATTATGCAAATTATTTTGTTCAAAACTTGATGATAGAAGTTGTTCTTTAAGGTATTGGATTTCCCTTTGATCTGTTAAATTTATTAATTCTAATCTTGTTATTAGTTTGTCAATATTATTTATAGACATCTTTATCTTCCTATATGTTCCTTAAATAAGTAACATCCAAATATTAAATTATCAAATTCTGTATCAATTACTTTAACAAAATATTTCATGAAATGGTTTCTTAAAATTTGTCCTACAGGATGATCAATCAAATATAAGATGCTGGAAATATAATCTGTATATATGTCTAAAATATTATCAAATCTCCTGAAGTTTTCTAAACATGTTTCATAGCATTCGCCATCAAAATATTCCTCTAGGTTTTCCATAAATTTTCTTTCAAACAGTTCTATATTAATCATGATATAAATCAGTTGAGATCAATTATGTAAATATTCAAGATTCTTAATTGGCTATAGATTATAATTATTATACCTAAACTTGATGGGTCCACCACGGTCTTCTCGTCCTCTGTTCGTCTTCTTTTGCTTCCTGGGATATGCCTCAGCTTGCTTCAATCTTCAAACCCTCCTAGTTACTAAGAAGCACTTGCATCCGTACATATATATGGAAACAAAATTAACTTACAAAGAGATGAAAAGAGTGTATTCACTCCATCTTATTTATGATATAATAATTATTACAATCCTAGAGCCAACTAAGAACCTTGAAAGGGTTGCTTAGCCACTCATTATTAATACATACATAACTTCTAAATACATTTAGAAGAGGTCATGAGTTTTTGTGTTTTTGAGAGAGTGTTGAAGGTGTAAAAGTTGAGAGTGTAGAAGTTGTGAGTGTAGGGGTTGTCTAAATAACATTTAAGAGTTCCTTTTATAAACGAAGGAATCTCCTTTACAATAATTATTCGACAACTTTTACTATTCTTTCACATGCTTACTGTTTATGTCTTGACTTTTGTCCTTTGCTTTTCTGCCAGTGGGCTTTCTTTTACTGTTCTTTGTCTTGTTCTGCCGACAGTTTTGATGACGTAGATGATGACATTTCTTCGTATTCTCTATCTCTCAAACAGTAAATGCATCTGTGATCATCACTAACTTTCCTGGCATAGAAACAGACGATTTTCTTTGTTTCTTGGCTTACTTCAAGATTGTTGAAATTAAAATTAGCTTCAAATTTGCTAACTTTTTCTCCATCTTCCTCATTAATGGCTATATTGTTATGAGAGGTAATAAGTACTTTGTTGGTGGAGTAATTTACTTTGAGTTTAGAAAAGTTGCAGATTTTTCTAACTTCATAGTAGATTTGTCCTAACATTTGTCCTCTGGTTATATTGAGCTCTTCTTCGTTGAATTCTTTTTCTGGTAATGCCTTAGGTCTGGGTACTTCCCTGTTGGTATTGGCAATGCCTACTTTTATGAAATGATAAGGACTCATGATATCCTCGCCATTCCAATCCATAATAGAACTAAAGAATCTAAAATAAACAGGCTTGTCTCCTGCTCTTATCTTTTTCCTAAAATTTTTAATAGTCCTTTTGAAATTTTCAGGAAAATGATTTAATTCACTTAGATTGATCCTTGGATAGAGATTTTCAATTAGTCCTGCATGGTATGCTTTATATACAAAAATAGGATCTGCTCCTTCGAAAATGTTGAACTTGCTTCCAGATGGATAGTCTTTTTCTACTGTGTAAAATTTCATGTCCTCCAAATGTTCTTGGGTAGATTTTCGAGCCAAGTTGTATAAGTTTAACCACTGAGCTCTGTTGATGTTCCTGTACTGTAATTTTTCATCATCTTCTGAATTTCCTTCAGGGGATCTGAACCTTATGGGTGGTCGAACCACTTTTCCTAAAGTTCTCATCCTACTGGTAGGAGATGTCTGTTGTAGTACTGTAGAGTAATTTTTTATTATTCCTTCAGGACTGATAAGTTTTGGTGTCCTATAGTTAGCATAGCTACCTTCTGCTTCTACTCGATTGGTAAAAGACTTGTGAGTTACTCCACTAACTCCCATGATGGCTCTATTGGCATCTGCTCAGTTGTTATATATTCCTGGATTTGGTCTATTGTATACCACATAGACCTTTCTTTGTTCATACTTTTCTACTTCATCTGCCCAGTTGAGCTTTCCTTTTCCTTTGTCAGAGGTTTTTGAACTATCAAGTTCTTCCTTTTTTGAACTAGGTTCTTGCTTTTTTGAACTGTTAGGTTCTTCCTTTTGTGAACTAAGTTCTTGCTTTTTTGAACTGTTAGGTTCTTCCTTTTGTGAACTGTTAGGTTTTTCCTTTTGTGAACTGTTAAGTTCGTCCTTTTCTGAACCTTTAGGTTCGTTTTCTGACTCCATAAGAGCTTTCTCAAGCTTTAAAAGCTCAAGTTGTTCTCCAAGGATTTTTATCTTTAATTATACTTGGAAAATTTTGTATATTATTCAAAATATGAGGTTGTAAATGATATTTTCCATCTTCTATTTCTAACCCTAAATATTTTATTTTTTGTTGAGCTAAAACTGCTTTCTTTTCTGATAATACTATTCCTGATCTTCTGTATTCTTGTAAGATATTAATAATATCTAAATAATATTTTGATAAATCATTACTAAATATTAAAATATCATCTATATACACACAACAAAAATTATGGTATTTTTTAAAAATATTGTCCATATATCTCTGGAAAATACCTGGTGCTTGTTTAAGTCCAAATGGAACAACTGTCCATTGGAATTGTCCTTGAGGGCAACTGAATGCCGTTAATTTCTGTGATTCATTATCAAGTCTTATTTGACAAAATCCACTTTTGCAATCAAAACTTGAGAAATATTTCTTTCCTTTAATTAATGATAATAATTCTTCTTTCTTTGGTATAAAATATTCATCATCTATGGTTTCTTTGTTTAAAGATTTAAAGTTTATTACCATTCTTTTTTTTCCTCTTCTCTTTTCAGCCTCTTTTTCTACCAAAAATGCTGGACTAGAATGAGGTGAGTTACTGGGAATAATTACTTTCAATTCTAAGAGTTCTTGAATTTGTTTTTCAAATTCTTTTCTATCTTCTGGAGTATAAATCATTGGTTTTACCCTTATGACCTTTAAAGGGTCTTTTAATTCTATTTTTGCTATTTCATTAGATCTATTTATGTTTGGATCTAAAGGATTTTCTGAACATACAGTTTTTAATAATTTTCTTATTCCTGTTAAGGCTTTGTTTTCTTGAATTTCATTTAGAAAGGGGTTTTGGTCAACCTCTATGTCTAAAAAAATGTTTTCTAAATGTGGTTTGTGTTTTGCTTCTATCTCACCACGTTTTCGCTTTTTATGTTGTTGCATAAAAGTTGGTGATGAAACAGTTAATGCTTTTCTAATTTTTGATACATAGATTGTTTCTCCATCTAGAGTTGTTAGACTTATTTTATCTAGATATTGTGTAAATGGTTGATACAAATTTAAGAAGTTGTTACCTAATAAAAGATCAACACCTGTTTCTTGTTGGTAAATTGTGGGTATATGAAAGGTTTCTCCTCCTATTGTTATATCAGTATCTGTTAATACTTTGTTTAAGTTTATTGTAGTATTATTTGCAATTCTTACTATTAGTTCTTTTGGAGATTGTTTCCAAAGTTCTTCTGGGAAAACATTCTTACTAGCTACACACATACTAGCTCCTGTGTCTATATATGCATGTAAATGGTAATTTTTATATCCTTTGAATTTTAGTCCTATTTTTATATAGGTACTATTTGGGTTTGTTATGCTTAATATTTCATCCATTGTTCTGGATCAGATTCAGAATCATAATCAGAATCAGATATTTCTGAGTCTGTTATTTCTTCTTCAGTTTCTTCTAGTAGATAAATACTACATGTATCATCTATATCAGATTCCTCTATTGGTTCTAATTCCATTTTAAAGGCTTCTTCTAATATTTTTGCTTTTTGTGGGAATTCTTTCTTAAATTCTTTTTTGTGTTGTAGTCTACTTGGGCATTCATTGGCATAATGACCTTCTTCGTTACAAATCCAACATCTACATTTCTTTTTTCCTGAAGGACAATAGTTTTTCTTTTCAGGTGTACTATATCTTCTTCTTCTAAAATATCTTTTCCTATAAGGTTCTCGATTATATCTTCTTTTGTACTTTAGAAAATTTTGTTTTCTGAATTTGAATCTTTTGATTTTTCTGAATTTTTTATATCTATGTTTTTTATATTTGTTATATGATTTTATGTTACAACCATATTTTCCTGGTGCTTTAAAGTCTCTTGAATCACAACAGATTTTATCATTTCCTCTTATTTGTTTAAATTCTTTTCTTTCTTGGCATTTTATGATTATCCAATTTTTTAGTCCTTTAATTCTTCCTCCTAAGGTGTCAGGTATGATTTACCTATTTCTATTATTCCATTCCTCTGTGAGAGTTTTATGTAATGTTCCAGGTAATTTTTGATAGAACATTTCTTTATAAGTTCCTTGTATGGATGGTGGTAATTTATGGTAATACATTTCATATTCACATATGAAAGAATCTATATAACACATGTCACATATTTCCATATTTGTTAAATGCCATTTAGCTTCCTCTATTTCATTTTCACTAGATTCTGTTATATTTCTTCCTTTATCTTCACCTATAAATTCTTTATATATTTCATTTATTACTGTATCTAAATAATCTCTTCCTGTTGTAGCATTTCCTGTCATTCCTAGATGTTGTTGATCTGTTAAGTTTGAAAACCATACTTTTACATTTCCTGTCATTTTGTGTGCTACTAAAACTTTACAGACTGAAGGGTTTGTATTTGTAGTTGATGATGTTTGTATAATTACACTCATTCCACTAGCCCATTCATCTAAGGCTTTCTTTCTATCTCTTATACAGTCTAGATCTAAGATATCTGTTTTATAGTTTTCATGTGGTTTAAATTCTGGTGGAATACTTCCTCTAGTACCCCAATGTAATCTTTCTTCCATTTTAGGTGGTTGTCTTCTCCTATATATTGGATCAGGTTCTTCTGGCCTATACTTATTTTCTCTGTGTGGGTCAGATGTTTCTCCTCTTTCTGGAGTTGATCTTTCTGGGTTTGTTCTGGGTATTAGTACTGGTTCCATATTAATTCTTTGGGTTGTGTCTTCTTCAGATTCACTTTCACTTATTACTGTCATATCATCTTCTTCTTTATTTATGTAGGATTTTTCTTCATAATGTTTTTCTAATTCTTCACCTGTCAATGTTAATAAACTAATTAATTTTTCTATATCCTTATTTTCAGGATTCATAAATTGTTCTTCTAAACTTCTTCTATATTTTGTTAAGTCCATTAAGTTGTTGTTATTTGTCTAGATTCTTCTGCTTTTCTTTTTTCATTTATAGGTATTAATGCATCAGATCTTCTGGGAGGTTCTTCTTTTAGTCCTTTTAATGGATCAATCTTACTTCCTGAGTTATTAATGTTCTTTTTTATTTCTATAATTTCTTTCCCTGTACTGTCTATCTGTTCTGCTATATGAATTAAAGTTTCCATTATAGATATTTGATTTTTATTTATACTTGTTAAACTGTTATTTCCTTCTAATTGTATTCTTAATAATTTCTCTTTTAACATTATTTCATTGTATAAACTAATTCTTTCATTTCTTCTATTTCTTCTTTCAACTCCTTTATTTCTCTATTTGTAACTTTTGGTTGTGTATCTATGAATGTTATTCTTTGTACATTGCTTCTTCTTGATGTTATTAGTGGTTTTTCTTTAATATCCAAATTCCATTCATCTGGTACTTCATATTCTGATAGTTTTTCTGGGTTCTTTATTATTTGTCCTATATCTTTAAAGGTTTTATTTATTTCAATGTATTCATGCTGTCCATATATCGAACTATTATGACTACTTGTTAGAGAATATCCTACCAAATAATGTATTGAAAATGGGTGATTTCCTTCTTTCATTAGATTTCCTCTTTCAAAATCATAAGCCAAACTGAGTACTTGATTTAAATTTTTATCTTGAATATTGACAGCAAACCTTGGATAAGCTGTGAATTTTAATTTCTGATATCCTAGATTTCCATTTATCATTCCTAGCAAAGCATCTTTCCTATTTGTTATCCTATTATCCAATAGGGCTAACTTGATTGGTGTATCTATTCCTTCTCTGAAGTGTGCTTTTATTAAAATTTGTATTCCTCCTAAATGGATGTACCCAATTTTTTCTCTATCCTTTTCTAGAATTTTTGATAATTTTTCTATAATTGTCTCCTTATTAATTAATGGTATATTAAACCTTCCTTTTGCATCTGTTATAGTTATACTCATTTCTTTATTGCTTATTCCATAGTATATTATATCTTTTCTTGGAAATAATTTTCTAATTGTAGAAAATGATTCTTCCCTAAATCCATCCTTTTCTTTAAGATTTAACTTAGATTTTTGAATTTCTTCAAATTTCTTTTTGCTAAATATCATTTCCTGTGAAAAACATCCTGATATGTCCTGTATTTGTATTTCTAGTACTTCCTGATTTTCTATTGTTTCTGTTATTTCTGACATTGTAATTTTTTGAACGTTTTGTATTGTGTTGTAAGGCCTTACAAGCCTTTTATTTCTTTTGTAATGGTTGATGGTCCCTAAGTGAACTTTTCACTTAAAAAGAGACCTTTTAAGGTTTTTGCCCCAGCACCAGCAGTCTACCAAATTGCATGCAACTCAGCACAAAGGGATGAAAAAGAAAGAACCCTTTTTGGACTAGCTACAATAAATAATAATAATAACCAGCGGTCAGCACAAATTGCATGCAACTCAGCACAAAGGATGAAAAAAATCCGTTTTTGGTCTAGCTGCAATATATAATAATAATAATAATAATAATAATAATAATGTGTGCTTCAAATAATTTATTAATTATTATTAAATATAAAATTAAAAATGTGAAGAAAAAAATTTAATTAAATAATGCATATAAATTGTGTTAAAAAATTATTCATATACAAAACTCTCCCATTATCAAATCTAACAATCATTCTCGTACGATTCAGAATTAATTTACAATCTATAAAACAAAAATCATTCTCCTACGATTTAAAATTAATTTACAATCTATAAAACCTAAACCACACAAGCACAAGTTAACTTTTCATTTTTAAATCATAAATCAATTTATATTTACCTATAAAACAAAAGTTCAATCGGTCCAACTCAATTTTAATAATTTTATTAATAATACGCCCACTACTACGCACAACAAGGCCACAACATTAACTAGGGTGAACCCATCACACACACACAAAGAGAGAGAGTGTGTGTGAGACAAAGATGGTAAAATTTCATTATCAATGAGACGGAAGAAACGACCTTTTATTTTCATCTTTTCAAATCGAATCAACAAAGGTGAGGATGCTCATTTTGCTGTAGGCCAATGTATGTGGTCTCTCTTTTTTGCCAAAATTGAAATGATATTTGGTTTACAATAAACTTGTGAATGATTATAAAACTTAGTCTTCCAATTTATTTAAAATATAGTTATTCAATTAATTTTATTTTATATATAAAGGAATTATGATGTCATATAATTAAACTAAACATTATAACAATTAAATTCATTCAGGTACGGTTCTAGTATTGAAATATTGAAAATAACTATACCTAAATAGATTTAGATATGGTTAGCCACGTTTTAAAAAAAAAAAAAAAGTTTTAAGTATGGTTGTTAACCGTACCTAAAAGTGAGCAAAAACACAAAACTCTTTTCAAAAAATTTTGAAAACTTTTAGACTGTACCTAAAATATTAGATTTAAGTACGGTTATTAATCATACCTAAAAGTCTATAGCTACGGTTAACAACCATACCTAAATCTTAATTAAACGATTAACACTTTCAGATACGGTTAACAACCCTATAGGTACAGTTAACAACCATACCTGAAAGTCATTAAAATAAATAATTAGGGCTCTACCAGGTGACTCCACAAAATCTTTATAATGTTTTTTTCTTCCCCATTCGAGTGAAAGTGAAAGTGAAAATAACCTTTCAATTCCCAGCGTTGTCGCCCACCTTACTCACACAACCCAGCCCCGCCGATACCCTCCGTCACTCTTGTTCATTGCTTGTACCGTCAACCTTGTCCGGCGCCAAATCACTGAAATGGTTCTTCTTCTTCTTCTTCATTTAATTACCATAGATAAAATAAAGAGATAAGCATCATGCACTTGATTGTAGTAGGAATCGTGCTCGTTCCTCGTTCGCTCCAACTAAGATTCGGGAAATTATAGTAAGTTTTTTTTATCTAATTTGATTTGTCTTCCTAACTTGATTATGAAACCTAAAATTGAAATTTGTACGTATCATCGGGATTCTGTATGGATTCAGCAAAAGGAAAATTAGTTTTAAAACTTATTTAAGAAAAGCTTGGTTTATTTCACTGAAAATGTCTCTCTTTGGTTAGTTTTTTAATTTTATTTTGTTTAAATTCTAGTGTTTTATTTTGGTAGGTATTCTTAATTTTGCATATATTAGGAATCTTAGGCTGAGAAAGCAAAACTTCTTCCTTTATTTTCGTTTTAGCAATTGGTGGGTAACGAAATCTGTTTGATACTGTCCTTCAAAAGAAAAAAAATGAAATCCTAAGAGGTAAAGGGAAAGTAGATGAGCGTGTGATTGTGAATATGTAGATGAAGAAGCTTCATTGATGATGGAATTATATTTTAAAGTTTTAGTATGTAGTCCGCAAATTTGGGATTAGAAAGTTCAACGCATCTACTATTAGCATGAATCATGTAATTAGTGTATAATATATTATAATTAATATATGTCTATCTATAATAGAATTCTAAGTTGTACATGATTCTAGTTTAGTCATGACTCTTGTATTTTATTTTCTATATATACATCTATTGTGAGGTGATAATTAATAAGAAATATATATTTTCGTTCACATTATATTTAACTTGGTATCAGAGGGAAGGTTCAAAAAAGGACTTTGTCTGACAATGGAGAAGAATATATTAATAGTATTTTTCAAGAATTTTTCAAAACACATAGGATTGTTCACCAAATTACTTGCCTATAAACACTAAAACAAAATTGGTGTTTGAAAGAAAAAACCGGCATTTGCTTGATATGGCTCATGCATTCCTATTTAGTACTCATATGCCAAAATATATTTGGGGCGATGTTGTACAAGCTTCCGTCCATCTCATCAATAATCTCTCGTCTAGTGTCATTCACAGACAAATCTCATTCGAGGTTCTCGCATCTCATGTATCCTTGTCATTAGTGCATAATCTTCATGTCCGTGTATTTGGTTGTCTTACTTTTGTACATGTTCCTAAAAATTAGAGGTCTAAGTTAGATGCTGAGGCAATTAATTGTGTGTTTGTTGGTTATGAAGGTTATCAGAAAGGGTACAAGTGTTTTTATCCACCGACAAAAAAGTATTATGCCACTATAAATGTTACCTTCTTTGAGGACATGAGTTATTTTTTCTCACATGATACTGCTTGTTAGGGAAAAAATTCATATTTCGAAGAACTATATCATGGTGAGGGGGAGGAATTAGAAGAATCAACTACTGATATTTTGATGGGTCTAGTTGAAATTCTTAACCCATTGAATCTAGTCGTCGAAGAATCACATGATACTGCTTGTTAGGGAAAAAATTCATATTTTGAAGAACTATATCATGGTGAGGGGGAGGAATTAGAAGAATCAACTACTGATATTTTGATGGGTCCAGTTGAAATTCTTAACCCATTGAATCTAGTCGTCGAAGAAGTAGATGCTCCAAGTATCCAAGCACCAGTCCCACTCACTGAAAATGAAAATGAAGACATTGTTGTTCCCTCAAGCATCACTCATACCCTTGATCAACAGCTCCCTGGTACTGAAGGTCACTCATCTGAAATATGTATGCCTATTGATACTAATAGCATTGAGTCTAGTGTTGGACAGTATGTATTATCAAATAGGTTTACTCGGGGTCAACCAGCCAAACAATATGAACAAAATATCCATGCAAAATTAAAATATTCAGTAGCTAACTACATGTCCACTAAAAGATTGTTTAAGTCAAATGAATCATTGTAAATCAAATATCTGCTGTATCAGTACCTAACAAAGTGCATGATGCATTGGGAGGCCCAAAATAGAGAAAGGCAATAGAGGCGTTACAGAAGAACGATACTTAGCAACTTGTGCCTCCATCACAAGGCAAAAAGGCAGTTGGTTATCGATGGGTGTTTATTGTGAAATATAATGCTGATGGATCTGTATGAATCGATATAAAGCCTGACTCGTAGAAAAAGGATTCACTCAGATGTATGGTGTAGACTACGATGAGACTTTTGCTCCGGTTGCCAAAATGAATACTATTCAGGTTCTGCTTTCGCTTGCCAAAAGCTTAAACTGACTACTTCGACAGTTTGATGTCAAGAATGCGTTCCTTCATGGAAAGTTAGTCGAAGAGGTATAGATGAGTCTTCCACCTGGATATGTAGCTGCTTCTCTTGGTAATTGTGTATGCAAATTAAGAACATCTCTGTATAGTCTCAAGCAATTTCCTCGAGCCTGGTTTGGAAGGTTTTTACAGTTCATGCAAAAGGTTGGTTATAGATAGAGTAATTTATACCACACATTATTTCTCAAATATCAATAAGGGAAGGTAACAACTCTAATTATTTATGTTGATGATATAGTAATTACTAGAGATGATGCTGTTAAGATGGATAAATTATAGAGACAACTAGCCTCTGAGTTTGAGATGAAAGATTTGGGTGAATTGAAGTACTTTTTAAAGATTGAGGTAGTTAGGAGGAGCGAAGGAATTTTTCTATGTTAGAAAAAATACATTTTTGAACTACTAACTGAGACATGTATGTTGGATTGTAAACCTATTGACACTCCCATTGAGCAAAACTATTATCTAGCAGAGTATCAAGTCAAGTACTAACTGATCAAACTTGCTATCATAGGTTGGTTGGGTGCCTAACCCGAGTGAGAGTCACATAAATGCAGTTGTAAGAATTTTAAGGCACTTGAAGTCAGCTCTAGGGAGAGGAGTAATGTTCTCTAAACATAACAATCCTCTTGAAGTTTGTGGCTTCACAGATACAGATTGGGCAGAAAATATTACAGATAAAAGGTTGGCATCTAGTTACTTCACCTTTGTGGGAGGTAGTTTGGTTACATGAAAAAGTAAGAAACAGAAGGTTGTGACGCGGTCTAGTGCTGATGTTGAGTATAGAGGTATGGCTCATGGGGTTTGTGAATTGCTGTGGATAAGAAGTTTGTTATTCGATTTTGGTTTCGAACTCAAAAATACTATGCAGTTGTATTTCGACAGTCGAACAACCATTGATATATCACAAAATTCAATACAGCATGATCGCATTAAGCATGTAAAAGTTGATCGACATTTTATAAAAAAGAAGCTAGATGCCAAACTCATTAGCTTTTCTTTTGTTCCCACTAAGAAGCAACTTGCAGATGTGCTCACCAAATGGGTTTTCAGGAAGGCATTTTATGACTCACTAAGCAAGTTAGGCATGATCGATTGAGGAGGAGTGTTAGCGTGAGTCATGTAATTAGTGTATAATATATTGTAATTAGCTAGTTAATTATATAATTAAGATTTTGATATTAATTAGATTTAACTTATATGTATATATAGTTAATTTTAGTTAGTGACATTAGCTCTTGTATTTTAATATTATTGATGTAATTAAGTGACATGTATGCATGTATTTTTTTATTAATAAAATAAGCATGTATATATAGTTTCAATGAGTAGGGCATACAAACAAGTCAAAAAAATTAGAACCGAAAATTAATATTAAAAAAAATTTAAATTTTAGATAGATACGATTGTTAACCGTATCTAAAAGTTATAAAACAAAATAATAACCGTACCTAAAACCTACAACAATCGTACCTAAAACGAAAATTAATCGTACCGAAAAATCTTTTAGATATAATTAACAATCGTATCTAAAATGTAAATTTATGATGATAGTAGCTATTGATTAACCATACTTAAAAAGTAAATTTATTACTATAATAACCATTCGTATGATTATATGAGCAAAAATAATCGTACTTAAAATTTTCTTTTCTTGTAATGAAAATTTAAAATAATATATTTTCCTTTAAATAAATATATAAAACAAACTGGTTTGATTATGTAGACATTTGGGTTCATCTTTATTTGATTGTTGGCATCCAGATCATATAAGAAAATAGATAAAGAGTTGGAACTTATTAAGCACGATTTCCTGCTCTAGCGTTGTTAAAAAAAAAAAAATTTAAAATTTATAATAATAAAATTAATATTTTAATAATATTATACAATATTTAATTCAATAAAATTTAATATTAAATAAATATAAATTACCATAATTTAACAAATATCATCTTAAAAAAATAATATAATAATATTTTTTTAATAATAATAATAATATATAATTGACTGATAATGATACATTCCAAAAAGTTTACTGTTTATCCTGAATCTTATCCATTAACATCATTTTCATAGACCCGAATAAATTATAAAATTGAAAAGTATAAAATGTGGACCTGATCCCACCATGACATCCGCTACTAGGAAGAGAGTGCAAACACGCTTGTCATCTTTAATCTCTACAGTTACAGAGTATTGCTCTTATGATATTTTACAAATTTTTTATCAATTTTAGTTACTTTATTTTTAAATAATATATTTAAATTATTTAATTTTTTAAAAAATATATCTAAATTTAATTTTTTTTAAATAAATTTTAATTTTATGGCATATAATTTTCATATAATTTTTTAAGTAATATTTTTAAAATTTTTAATTTTTTTTGCTAATATTTTTTTAAAAATTTAAAAAATCAAATTATAAAATAGGAAAAAAAAATTAAATAAATTTTTTTAAGAATTTTTTTTTAAAAAAAGTATTATTTTAGCAAAAAAAATTAAAATTTTAAAATTATACCTTCAAAAAATTATATAAAAATTATGTGCTAAAATTTAAGTATGATTTTTAAAAAGTTAGAGTACTTTAAATATATTACTTAAAAAAAAATTAAAATATATTTTTTTATAAAAATAAAAAACTCGTAGAATATTAAATTCATTCTTCTGTGTCACATCGTAACATTTACAAAATTTGAACACCTAAGTGGCTAAGTCACTTGCTATTCCTCGGCTATAAATTTCAATTGTAATATTTATTAAATAAAATATTAAATATTAATTAAATATAAAATTAAAATATAAGATAAAAAGATAACTGTAGGATTTTGATTAACAAAGGTCAAAATATTTTATTGATAATTGTGGTAAAGTAATTTTATTTTAAAAATATACAAGTGACTTATTATTAAAGTATAAATATATGTGTATTTTATTAAAAAAAAAAATTATTATTTTAAAAATAAATAATAATATGATATTTTAAATTAATAAAAAAAAAGGTCAATCCGCTGTTCTGCCGCCGAGGCTCTCTCTTTATCAACTCTTGCCAGATGCAAATAAAGAGAAAGGGTGCAATCACTAACTCACGATTAAGAGAACTAATGAGTTTGTTAGGACTCCATAGTAATATCTCGCATTTCACTAACTCACGATCGTGTCCTCACTTATCATCAGTCCCTCTTTTCGTTTAAAGCTCAGCTTTTACTCGTAGAAAGAACCCGTAGCCTCCATTTTCTTGAAGACATTTGGAAATTTGACGATGGCCCCACCAAAGCTTACTCGCTTACCGAGCATCAGAGAGCGCGTTGAAGATACTCTTACTGCTCATCGTAACGAACTTATTTCTCTCCTCTCTAGGTTTGCTCTAATTTCCACTCGATGATCGATCACTTTATTCTTTCTTAATTTCAGTTTTTACAGTTTCATCTTGCGTAATCTTGTCTGGTTGTTGAGAAAATCTAAAAATGAATAGCAGTTTTGATACTAAATTTATTGCTAGATTGTTTGATTTTAGTTAATTCATTTTATGATCTGTTTTGGTTTTGAAGGTATGTGGAGCAGGGAAAAGGGATTTTGCAACCGCATAACTTGATCGATGAGCTTGAGAATACAGTTGGCGGTGAGGAAGCAAAGAAGCTCAGCGATGGTCCGTTTGGCGAAATTATCAAATCTGCACAGGTGGATTTTTCCTTATACTAATTTTGGTTTATGTAGAACTGATTTTTTGTTATATAAAATAAATAATTAATTTATGTTTTTTCCGTGGGGTGACATAAAGTCACTAAAATTATATTAGTCCTTAACTTTACTAAAATGGGGCATTGTAGTTCCTAAACTAAATCCTAAGATTTTAGGACTAAAGTGTCATATTTTATCCCATTATTTTTTGTATTTAGGACTAAAGTGCTATATTTTATCCCATTTTAGTGAAATTTAGGTATTAAAATATTCATTTTTTTACATGACATGTAAGTGTACGAATTGAGAATTTATGATATCTTTAATTCCTCAATTGATCTTCGTAATTGTGTATATGTATGTTGACTGAGGTTTGAAATTGTCGACCTCAATCTATGTGTTACTTGACATTCTATACTTCCTTTCTGCTACCTTGAGCATAATATATGAACCAATAGGAAGAAAGAGAGGAAAATGATTAAAAAGAAAAAATAATCATGAGAATACTACGTGTTACTTGTATATAGAGTTGTCATTATTTTGCTAATGGGTGTGAATTGGATCACTATAGAGAACACCAACACGACATTTTTTTTATTGTTAGAATTGATAGGATTCTTTTGTACTTGTAGATATATATTTTTTCTTAGTTATAAATAAATTAATTGACCATGAATAATTCAAAATTTTATGTTCAAACATACGTGAATTAATATGAACATGATTAACCTCCCTCAACACATTCTAAAAAGCAGGATTTCACCTGATAAGTTTTTCATAGTCAGCAACTCTAATTCGACACAATTGGCACTCTTAGTGAAAACATTTATTATAACCATGCCAGAATTCTTTGGTATATGCATGTTATTTTATTTTATTTTATTTTTATTTTTGTTAAGATTTGCAGTTATAGTTTTTGTTTATGAGAAATTTTGGTGGCAGGAAGCTATTATTCTGCCTCCGTTTGTCGCAATTGCTGTTCGTCCAAGACCTGGTGTTTGGGAGTATGTTCGTGTTAATGTCTATGAACTCAGCGTGGAACAATTGAGTGTTTCTGAATATCTTAAATTCAAAGAAGGACTTGTTGATGGACAGTAAGTGCTTTTTTTGGTCAGTAAGTGCTTGCTCTATATTGGTAACTAAGTTTTTTTTTTGGATTTTTTTTACTTCTGTAGGGTCAATGATAATTATATATTGGAGCTTGATTTGGAGCCATTCAATGCAACATTTCCTCGCCCGAATCGGTCTTCATCCATTGGAAATGGTGTTCAGTTCCTTAACCGCCACCTTTCTTCAATTATGTTTCGCAACAAGGAATCTTTGGAGCCATTACTTGATTTTCTCAGAGTGCACAAATACAAAGGGCATGTAAGTTTCTTCAATTAATTTTTTGTGTCACATATAAAATGTTTGTTTCTTCAACAAACTCCTGTTACTCTTTGTTTCTTGCACCTTTTTATTACATCCGAACAATTTGATTATGATTGATGATTATGTACAGGCATTGATGTTAAATGATCGGATAACAAGCATATCCAGACTTCAGCATGCTTTAGCTAAGGCTGAGGATAATCTTTCTAAGCTTCCACCTGAAACGCCCTATCCTGAGTTTGATTATGTGTAATTTCCTCTAAATATGTCAATATGTTAAGTATTAACATACTTCCTTGAAACATTACTAATTAATATTCTTATTATATAACATTATAACTTGTTTCTTCAAAACTAAACAAAAATACTTGTTTCTTCATATGTTTCTTTTGTGTTTGGCATTTACGTGTAGATTGCAAGGAATGGGTTTTGAGAAAGGTTGGGGAGATACTGCAACACGGGTAATAGAGACAATGCATCTTCTCTCAGATATTCTTCAGGCTCCTGATCCATCTACGTTAGAGACATTCCTTGGGAGAATACCTATGGTGTTTAATGTCGTCATTTTGTCTCCACATGGATACTTTGGGCAAGCGAATGTTTTAGGTTTGCCTGATACTGGTGGGCAGGTACTCATTGTAGTTTTTGTGGCACCAAACCCAAACTTTGTACAAAATGCCCTTATGCTTTTGCATATCTTATATCCTTTTGGGAAGATAATTATTAGCAGTGCATCAGCTTAGTTTCTCAAACTCCGTAAGGAAGACTATATAGTTAAATAAATGTGCAGGTTGTTTATATTCTAGATCAAGTGCGTGCTCTGGAGAATGAGATGCTTCTTAAAATTCAGAAGCAAGGGTTAGATTTCACACCTAGAATTCTTATCGTAAGTGACTGCCCTTAATTATGGTCTATTTTTTCCTGCTAGTACCCTGCTTTGCATTGGGTAGCTTTCCTATCTAAATCTGGTTGCGATCATAGGTTTCTCGGTTAATACCTGATGCAAAAGGAACTACATGCAACCAGAGGCTGGAAAGAGTCAGTGGAACTGAATACACACATATCTTGAGGGTTCCATTTAGATCAGAGAAAGGAATTCTTCGCAAATGGATCTCGAGGTTTGACGTGTGGCCTTATCTAGAGACATATGCTGAGGTAAGATGCCTAAGATTGTACTTATTAACTAAGATCACAGTTTACTGTCTACTAGATTATTCACAATATCTATAGGAACAATTGTGGAGTTCTAGTTTATTAAAAAGTATAATTCTAATTAGTGTTGTTAAAAATATGAGCTCATTCTAAGCATGTAACACATGTTCAAGTGTATGAATTCCTTAGTTATTCTCTTGGCCTTTTAAATTTTTTACCATTTCATCTGCTGCTATTGCTGTTTGGTTCCACTTTAGCTATCATCTCTGCCTTTTTGTGTTAATATAAGTGCATAAGCGTCGAATATTATGAGCTAATATGGGAAGCCATGATTTCTACTTTGCTAACAACTATTACATTTTTCCTTTTTTTTTTTTTTTCAAAGAAAAACTCTCATTGTCTTGTGAGGTGTGTCTTCAGGATGTTGGAAGTGAAATTGCTGCAGAGTTACAGGGATATCCAGATTTTATAATTGGAAACTACAGTGATGGGAATCTTGTTGCATCTTTGTTGGCTTACAAAATGGGAGTCACACAGGTTAGTAATTTGTGCTAAGTTTGTCATGTTAAAGAACTTTCATCTGACAGTGTTTGCCTTTTCCATTTGCAGTGCACCATCGCACATGCGTTGGAGAAAACGAAATATCCGGATTCAGATATTTACTGGAAAAAATTTGAGGAGAAATACCATTTTTCATGTCAATTCACAGCTGATCTTGTAGCCATGAATAATGCAGATTTTATTATCACCAGCACCTACCAGGAGATTGCAGGAACGTATGTCTCTACTTGTTACATTTGATTTTCTTAAATTTAGATTCTCATCATTAAAATCTTCCAAATGATTTTCACTGCTTACAGTTACCGGATTTTTTTTGTCAGACGAATGTGATCATAATATATGTACATCACTAATTACACTTCAGTTCTGCTGCTAAAACTTCCTAGTAGCTGTAAATGTTTCTGTGTATCTTGCTGTTTACACTATTTTAGTTTTTCTAGATAATTTAATCGTTTCATTTTAACATTCTTTCAGGAAAAATACTGTTGGTCAGTATGAGAGTCACACTGCCTTCACTCTTCCAGAGCTTTATCGAGTTGTTCATGGCATTGATGTTTTTGATCCAAAGTTCAATATTGTGTCTCCTGGAGCAGATATGTCCATTTATTTCCCCTATTCTGAACAGAAAAAAAGACTTACAGCACTACATGCTTCTATTGAAGAATTGCTATTTGATCCTGAACAGAATGATGAACACATGTGAGTCCCTCTCTCACAGACTGACTTATAAAATCTATTAGGAAAAAACCTTTTTATTGGTACGCTATTCGAAACCAGCACTTCCATGCTTATTATGGTTGACTGCTTTAAAACTGCAAAATGCATATTACTTGGATCATAGATGTTAGGAACATAAAATGTTGATATGTATTACTGCATTATGGTAGCTCTAGGTTATCATCCCCACCTTCTTCCGCTGTGGTATTTAAGTAACAAATTCGTATGTTATATATAATGTCTGACATTTATGAATTGTTCCAAGCTTTACATATGGTGATCAACTGGTACAAGCTGCTATCTTAATTGGGTTTATCGTTGAAATGTTACCAAATAATGGAATTTGTTCAGTAGATGATCTTTAAATTCTTTTGCTGCAGTGGCATTTTGACTGATCAGTCAAAGCCCATGATTTTTTCCATGGCTCGGCTGGATCGAGTTAAGAACATAACAGGATTGGTTGAGTTGTATGCTAAGAATGCTAAACTGAGAGAATTAGTGAACCTTGTTATTGTCGCTGGTTACAATGATGTGAAGAAGTCAAAAGATAGAGAAGAAATTGTAGAAATTGAAAAGATGCACGATCTTATAAAGCAGTACAAGTTACATGGTCAATTTCGATGGATATCAGCTCAAACTAACAGAGCACGTAACGGTGAGCTTTATCGTTACATAGCAGACACAAAAGGTGCTTTTGTTCAGGTAAGTAATAATAGATTTGTTTATCGTTACTTCAATTTGCCATTGCAACTAGTTCGATACATTTCATCCATTAACACAATCAACTCTTTTAAATTTGTAACTGCAGCCAGCTTTATATGAAGCATTTGGACTCACAGTTGTGGAGGCCATGACTTGTGGCCTCCCAACATTTGCCACTTGCCATGGTGGTCCTGCAGAGATTATTGAGAACAGTATATCTGGATTCCATATCGATCCTTATCACCCTGATAAGGCTTCTGCAATTTTGTTGGATTTCTTTCAAAAAAGCAAGGAGGACCCGAGCTACTGGAATAAAATCTCAGATGGGGGTCTTCAACGAATTTACGAAAGGTACCAGCCTCTTGATGGATATGTGTTAATAAAACAAAAATATTTTATTCTGAAATTAAAATGACCCTGGCAAAATTATAGGTACACCTGGAAAATATATTCTGAGAGGCTAATGACTTTAGCTGGAGTCTATGGTTTCTGGAAACATGTTTCAAAGCTTGAGAGGCTTGAAACCCGAAGATATCTTGAAATGTTTTACATTCTTAAATTCCGTGATTTGGTGAGTAGTCATAAATCTCATGCATAAAGTAAATATCTTATCTTGGAAAATCAATATTGGTTACAATCTTACATGCTTGCATTTATTCAGGTGAAATCTGTTCCTCTAGCAAGCGATGATCCAAACTAAGCATCTAAGGCAGTGACATCACACTCGGTAATGGTATTCTCTATAAATAAATAAATTCGGGTTGTGTATGGATTTACAAAATTTCCTTTGTTGCTTAGATATTTGTCATGTGCTTGTCGTATGGACTTCTGATACTATATATACTACCGAGTATTTATTCCAGTGCATTTAATAAAAAAGAAGGAAGCTGTAGGTACTCCGTACTACGTAGTTAACAGCCAGCGAAAGAAGATTCTGTTCACCCAAAAGTTTTTTTTTTTAAGAAAACAAACTCTCTCCCTCTCTAGTAGAGTTGTATAAGCCTGTAATTCCCCAGAAACATCTTATTCAGGTCTCCCATCCGTATTTGACGCGCACACCCTAAAAAATACTCCCATTGTAATTTTGGTCATAACGAAAATCGATATAGATGTTACAGGGCTCTCGACCTTTAGCCTAGAAACAAAAATCCATCTAGTTGATGCTTGATATGTCTCAGTTTTATTTTTTTACATAAAAAGAAACGTGCACCGATTGGAGAGTTAAAAAATAAACCTCGTGAGAGGTTATGCTATACGGCCAACAAAAATACCTAAAGAAATATGCGCATGGAGCCATTGCCTCGCATCTTCTCATGGTCGTGTAACCTCACTACGTTTATTAATTTTTTTTGGGACAAAAATATGGCTCTTCCGGAGAGGAGAGACATCGTGTAACGTTGCTATTTTTTCATTCATTTGGATTAACACTCATATTTGACGATATTAAAGTAAATTAGCATTAGAGGCTGTCGTCAGTAATCATTATTTAGCATTTTATATTTTGTATTCATGATTTCGTGCATGTAACTCACTATCCCACTTCAGTCCACTACATTTATGAATTAAATATCAAATAATTAATTTTTTCTTCCAACATATTTATAAGATGACTCATCATTACATATTTAATTAGTTGTACAAATCTTTTATGGAACATGTTATTTAGATTTACTCATACATGTTTCGACTACTTTAAATCTGATGGCGCTATTTTTGGTTTATTATTCTATATGTCACTAGCATTTAGCGACTAATAACAACATATAAGAATTAGACTCTACTTTGATAGAGCGCATTACATACCTGACAATTGTCACCTCTTACTCTTGAGAAAATAGACTCAACAATTCATTTTCGTTACTTTAAGCTCATAACTTCATTAAATTTACCAAAATCACTTAAGATTTGAGATTATAATAGTTTCATAATTTTCCACGCAAATAGGGGTTGTAATCATGCTGAGTTGTATGATTGTGTTTGCATGTTGGATTTGCATCATGTTGTGCTTGAGTGATGAGTTCATATTGTCTCGTGGTCTCTTGATCGTGCATTAGTTAATACAATAATAAACTCGGACAAATATTGAGTTCAAAACCTTTTAACCCACTTTGCCAAATTAATTTCTTAACAATTTTTGTTCACGTGTATCCTAATCATTGGTGATACATGGTCACCAATAGTGGGACATAAAATTTTGGAGGCCATAGTTAATCACACGTTAGAATTAATCAACTAGATTTAGTGCACATGTAAAATACATCTTAATCAAGTAGACGAGGAACAAAGTATACATTACTTTTCCACATAAATAACAAACCACAAGGAATTATCAATAACAAAAGGCAATAAATTAAAACATATCAAAAGAGATGATGAGCTACGACGAATTGAGCAAGGGCCAAAGCATTTTCACATAACTGACGAAATACTTTATTTTTAAGAATAATCTCAGAGTGTTTGTCCTTAATAGCAGAATCACAAGCATCTGCATCACCAATAGCAACTTTAACCCAAGTTTCTACATCTTTAATGGCTTTCGATAACAAAGCATCAATAGAGTCATCAAGCTGTTCTGAGGCATCTACATAATGTTCTAAACAATCTGCAATTCCATCTTCAAGTTCTGGGTCCATTATATTCTTGTCAGCAAATAACGTCTTTGCTTGCTCTGACATATCTGAGGCATTTGTGGAAGCAATTCTTAGTGACATTAAAGCCAAGGCTGACATATCAGCTTCATGTGCATTTGGGTCCGTTTCAAACACGCGCTTACATACTTCCTTATGTGGGGTCTGTTGGCAAGCGTTTTCAAGCACGTTTCCACCACTTGGATTTGGTTTTGCGGCAAATATGTGCTGTGGGATGAGGGTGAAAATACAAAGAGTAAAGAGGTGGAAGAATAAAGCCGCTTTGAAATACATTGTTTTTGTTTTTGTTTTTCGAAATATTGCAAAATCTTTAGCAGAGAAATTAAAGGTAGTAAAGTTGGGAATTGGGATCGATAATAAGTATAATTTTTGTGGGTAGTTTGTTTTGAATGGTAATCTAACAACTTGGTTGTTTTTTTTTTGTTTGTTTTTAAACGCCACTTTGTTTGCTAATTCAGTCATAGTAATTGTAATTCTAACTATTTTTAGCCTAAAGTTTCTCATCCATTACATTGTTCTCATAAGTCATAACAAACAGTCACGGGTTTTTCTCTCTGTTTTTATCTGATTCTGTCCTCCTATGTATTTTTCTAACAACACTATCGTCGAAGGTCATGGACTCATGGTATATATTTACGAGATTTGAACTGCTTGAAAAGTGGTGTTAATAACTTGTGCTTGACCTTTAAAAAGATTATGTAAGGTGGTGTAAGTGGTGATAATTATTTATTAAAAAAAAAAGTAAAATGAATGAAGTATGTTACATATCTGGTATGGAATTTTTTTTTGTATGATATGTTACATACTTGCTCTGTGAAACTTCTACATAAATCTGTATTGTGTATTTTTTTTTTCCTTTGTGAGGACGTCGGTGATTACGAGAATTTTATATTGATTAAAGACAATAATAATTTATAAAGATTATGAATATTTTTACTTATTGACTAATTTTTTTGAATTTAAATGCTCTTTTATGAATTTTGACGGAAAATGCTCAAACTCATTATACTTTACAAAGAAATAAAAATTTAGTTACCCATATTGAAAAATAATCTTGTATAATAAAACTACATTTTGAATGAAAAATGCTATGTGACACGAGTTTTAAAGTAATATTTTATATCATTATTCTATCATAACTATTTATTTGATTATTTAATTTAAATTTTACTTTCTCTTTCTTGAATTTAATAATTTGGATGAAGTAGTGTTACATGACTCTAAAGTCAGCTTTAGTTTCTTTCTCATTTAGGCATTAACGAATTGTTAGGAGTATGTTTTTTACCTCCTTTTTCTGCGATATTTATCTTTTGGATATCGTTTAAAAGGTGCTATGGTCGGGTTGAGTACTATGCTTAAGTGCATTATGGTGAGCTTGGTGTTTCTTTAAGAGATTGTGTACTTCGGCCTAAGGAGTATTGTTTTGTCTAATGGGATTTGGTTCCACATCTTGGTTGGGGTTGTTCAAGATCATGGATAATAATGTTTCGATATATCTTGATATTCATATTAAAATTTTAGTAAAGTTAAGGTATGATGTAAAAATATTGTTTAGAAATATCTTCCCCAACTCTGTTAAAAAAAAAAAAAAATTATTTGAAAGTTTTTCGATATTTTCATGAAGATATAAAAAAATGTCAACATTTTTCAATATTTTATAGGTAGTTTTGTAAATTTCTAAAATTTTGAATGAAAATGTTGAGAATATTTATATGAATATATGGTGAAATCTTAGTTTAAAATTTTATATTTTTAAAATTAAAGATACCTACATTATTATTTGTATTATATATAAGTAAATATTTATGTAAAGGTAATCAATTTTAATTTTATCAAAAATTTGAAATTTACTTTAATAGTAATTATTTAATTATAACTTCATTAGATTATTATACATTTATATATTTTAGTTACATGAATTTTTATCTTTTTTTTTTTTCTTATCTTCTCACGTACTATTTTGTATTTTTGATTCATATAATTTTTATTTTTAAAATAATTTTGTACTAGTATTATTCCTCTTGTTTATTTTATCTCAATATAATTTATATAGATATCATGAAATTTAAGAAACTTTAATTTTAATTATAATATGATAGTAATATATGTATATTTGGGTCAAAAATATAATATTTAGCAAAAGTTAATTTAATTAGTCCTATAATTTGTTTGTAATTTTAAAAAAAATACAAAAATTTAAAAATAAGTATAATTTTTATAAATTTTATAACTTTTCTTCAAATATTAATTGATAGCTATAATATTATTGATATTTTTTTAAAAGTTAAATTTTGATATTTTTAATAATATCGTGATTTTTATACCATGTTCAAGATAGCACCCTCAAGATATTTGATAAAAAAAAAAGATCTCAATGATATTTTCAGTCAAATTTCTCTTTATTGGGTAGTACTGGTTCGAAATTGCTTGTTTTCAGTCAATCCGAATCCGATCCGATCCGAAGTGGATTTGAAAGTTTTCAATCCAAATCCGATCCGAAGTAAACATCAATCCGAATCCGAATCTAATTAATAATCCGAATTCGAATCCGATAAATAATCCAATTCGATCGGATTGATCGGATCAAATAGGGCCAAATTCATAAATTCAATATATGACATGAAAAATTACAAAATTTTGTAATAAAACTATTATCCATACAAATTCAGCACAACCATCATAATTAAAAAAGTTTGACATGAATTACAAATGATAGCTCCAAATATCCAAAGTTTTAATACATTAAAATAAAATAAAAATTATTTTATAAATTGTTCCCTACAAGGCTTCCATATCCCAATCTTCAACCATGTAGGAACACCAAACACCTATAACTTGAAAAAATAAGAAAGCGTTATAATAATTATTATATAAAATAAAAAATAAAATAAAATAAAATAAAGTGGAAAAAAGTACTTACTAGTAATATGAATTATTCAAGGTTTAAATCAGCAATACCATTCAAAACATCTACGTGATGAAAATTTGAAAAGTTAGAAATATAAATAAGCTAGCAATAAATCTATATACATTCAAATTTTAAATGCTAGTTGAAAGTTTTGTGAATATACCTGACTCTATAGCCTCAATTTCATCAAGTGACTCTTGAATATCAATGATTGGAGAAGAACGAATCCAATTTTGAGTGCAAATCAAGGCTTACACAGTCTTAGAAGATAAGAAACTCCTATATGGACTAATTGTACGACCACCAGTTGAGAATACAGATTCAGATGCTACAGTAGATACGGGTATAGCCAATACATCTCTAGCTATCAAAGACAAAATCTTAAATCTTGAGGAATGAACATTCTACCAACTTAAAAGATCAAATTTATCATCATCCATATCAACCAATGTTTCTTGCAAATATTTTTCTACTTCAGATTTGTTTTCCATAGTATGAACTTCTTTTAAATGCTTTCTTTTACGATAAGCATAACGTTGAAATGCATTTACTTCTAAATTTTCACCATCCACACCTATTATTAAAGATTGAGAAGATTCTTCAGCACTTGAAGGAAAATAAGTTTTACGATATTCCTCATACATATCTTCCAAAGTTTTTTTTCACCCTTTTTGAGCTCATTGATGCCTCAATCTCATCCCCATTACACAATTCAAGCAAACTTAGATTTAAAGAGCATTCTTTGGGCCTAGGATCAAGTAGAACAGACACAAATAACATCATATTCATTTTAGCTACTCCTCCCCAATATTTATCAAACTTTACCTTCATTTCATTAGCCATTTTCATCATAATGTAATCCTCACATTTACTCCACATGTCAAGTTGATTATGAATAAAACAAATACGATCCAAGAAGAAATTAGAAGTCACATACAAAGACCCAGAAAACATTAAAGTTGCCTCATAAAAAATTTTCAAAAATTTGACAAAATGTCTTGCACTATCCCAATCAATTGTAGTAGGAGCTTGTTTATTTCCACCTTGACAAAACTCTTGATAGTATCCCAAATCAGTAATCTCTAATCTCTCAAATGCCTTTTGAAAATATGTTGCAGAATCTAATATCAAATAAGTTGAATTCCACCTTGTCGACACATCTAAGCAAACAAGTTTATGAATAGAGAGTTTTTCCATCTCAGTAGCACTCTTAAATTTTTGAAGTCTAATTGGTGATCCTCTCACATATCTTACAACAGCACGAATTCTATTTATTGATATGCTATATTCTTTCAAGCCTTGCTCAACAATTAAATTCAAAATGTGTGCACCACATCTCATGTGCAAGTGTTTAGACTCTAAAATTCCACTACCCCAACCATTAATACATTTCTTCACATAAGTAAGGGCAGTATCATTAGAACTAGCATTGTCAACTGTAATGCAAAATACCCTATCAATGCCCCAATCTAACAAACATGCTTCAATAGCTCTACCAAGTGTATCGCATTTATGATTTGGAACTTGACAAAAATTCAAGATTCTTTTTGCAAATTCCAACCACTATCAACAAAATGAGCAGTTAAACACATATAACATAAATTCTGACAAGATGTCCAAGTATCAGTGGTAAAGCAAATTCTTTGACCAGTCCTATTCAACAATTCTTTTAAATTTGCTCTTTCTTTAACATATAAATTCAAACAATCTCTTGCAATTGTCCATCTAGAAGGAATTTTAAACAAAGGTTGCAACTCTTCAAAAAACTCCTTAAATCCTTCACCTTCTACAATAATAAAAGGTAATTCATCTTTTATTATCATCCTTACCAATTTCTCCCTACATCTTTCAGCATTAAAAGTGTGAAGTGTAAGACTTCCTGTGCCATCTCCTCCTTTCTTAGGAAAAACTAAAGTTTTTTGCTTCTTAAGCACTCTACCAGGAAACTTATCACATTGAATGGAAATATGGGCAACAAAATTTGATGTTCCAGCTTTGCTTGATACATATTTATATGATTTATTACAATATTTGCATATAGCTTTGTGATTTTGCCCAATCCCTTTTATAATAAAATGTGTCCATGCTTCACTAGGAGATTTTGATAAAACTTTTTTACCTTCTTCTGCTATAGAGGGAAGAGTGTCAGTGTTAGTGTCAGGAAGTGGAATGCTCTTGAGATCTTCTGCTTGAGTTGGCTGTGTCGCACTTCCACATTCAATTACTTTCCCATCCACGTTTGGTGCATTTTTGTCTTGATCTAAAGTCATCTGAATGTGTAGTGTAAAAGGCATTAGTTATTAGCAATAAATAATATAAATCTTGAAATAGGTAATAAAATACATAATAATTGTAATAAAGTGTAGATGCAGATGCAAGTATGCAACTGATGAAGAATCCGTTGTATTAATTAGTCAAGCTAAATAATTGTTGCAAAGTTACCTCCAAAGATAACCAATTAGTAATCCAATAATGTTGTACGCCTATAACATATTAAAAGGGACATAATATTAAGAGACATGTACTTCACTAAAGAAACCAGACAAGCAATCAATAAAGTTCTAAGGGGAAGAAAATAAAGAAAATATTTGTTATATCTAGAAGCTGGTAATTTTCTATTACTAATAGAGAATAAGATTTGCAAAGATAGAAAATAGTATTGCATCACAATAGTAACTTTGCAAAGTAAAGTAAATACTGATGAAAACTATAAACTAAATAGTCATATCGGCAGAAGCAGATTGCATATTTGTTTGCTAAACTACCAAATGTACTGACTGGGAAGGTTATAAGAGTAACAAAGATATTTATTTTGAGAAAATGAGAGTTGAAATAAATAAGTCCTTTAACACACATTTGCAAATAGAGTCACAGTTCCATGTTTGAAAATAGAAGTTTATATGGCTGAACACACATAATATTTCGACCCTTAATTGAACAACCATCAATAGATCTATCACCTGTCGATTTATGCTGTTGTAGAAGACTAGAAGCCTAGGCCACCTAGAGTGGCTGCTGCTTGCTTCCTGTTGCCTGTTACTTGCTTGGCTGCTGAAGAATGGCTGGAGCTGGAGTTAGGGTTTAATGTTGCCTGTTGCCTGGAGTTAGGGTTTAAGACCACAGACCAGTTTTTATTTTTTTAAGTTAAGTTATTATGTATATTAATATTAATAATTAATATATATAAATATAAACCACCTTTTATTAATAAAAAAAAAACAGATTGATCGGATATATATTTAACTTGCACAGAAAGTTTAACTTGATCGGATATATATATATATATAATTATATATATTTAACTTGCACGGAAAGTTTGTTATACTCTCTGTTTTTTTTTTTTTTTTTAATAAAAGGTGGTTTATATTTATATATATTAATTATTAATATTAATATACATAATAACATACCAATTTCTCCGGAATCTGCATATATATATATATATATAAATTATTAAATTAATAATTAAATATATCGAATCGGATTTATACGAATTTGAAATTTTTTAATCCGAATCTGAATCCGATCAAATTAGTTATAATCCGATCCGAATCGGATTCGAAACCAATCTACTATTTCGGATCGGATCGGATTTTTCAGTTTTGTCGAATTGATCGAATATTTTGCTCAGCCCTATTGAGTACTACAATTCTATTCATTTCAAATGTTAACAATTATCATGTTCAATTGAAGACAAGCACAAAAGCTCTAGATTTTTAAAGGCTTCACCGATGGAAGTTGAAATTTCATGATTGCTTGTGGATGGTTTTCATTAGTCTTATGGGCTAAGTGTTACCTTTTTGTGTCTGACTTTATGACTCAGTAAGTGATGACCCAAAATAAAATTGAGAAAACTTTTACATAAATTAAGTTTATAAATGATGTAGAAAGTTTCTTCATTAATTTTATTATATGTTAATAATTTTATTTTTTATAAATAATGATAATATTTTCTTGAAATTAATCGATGGCACAAAATATTCATTAGCAAACTTTTCATAAAACTGACACCACAAATGACAAAAGAAACATGTAATTAAGTAATATGAAAAGTAAAAAAGAGAAAGAAAAAAGAAAAAGTTAAAACCATACATTTCAAATGCTTGGTAGTGAAGTTTAAGGCTATATTATTAATTACCATGAATATCTATTCGTTTATAACAGCGTGAAGATGAAGCCAAAAAGCGTCTCATCTTTAGCTATATACACATGTGATTTGAGGAGAAATTATTAGTGATTTTGTAATAAGTAATGATATAATATTTTAAATTAATAAAATATAAAATTAGTACAATCATTTTTTTTTTAAATTTAATTACTTAATATTTGATAAAAATAACAACTAATAAAATTATTAGAAAATATACACTAAAAATAATAAATAATATTTTGAGTGAGTGGTAGAGGTGAGGCTGCAGAATTCATAAACCCCAAAAAGAGAGAAGAATAATAGTGTGAGAATGTGTTTTGAACTGACGACGATTTCAGTTCAATTTGGTTCATATTTTAGAGACTTATTTATTTCTTCAACGCCGGCTCATATTTTAGAAAAAGGCTCATGTGCTACCAAATGTTTAGTCAATTTTGGGGAGTTATTGCATCAATTTTGTTAAAGATCGATTATGTTTTCAAGAATTGTATTTTCTTGAAATTTGATGTAACGTGATGTTCATCTAAATTCTCTAGAGAACATTTTGATGTATACACTAAAAGTTGAAAGTCAAGGGCACGTGGAGTAGGCTTAAATCAGATTAATAAATAATCTAGTTATTTAATAAAAAGTTAAAAGGCAAAGGCTCTTCTTATTTATTTTATTTTTTAGTATATAAATAATTTAATTATTTAATTATTTTTATTTTTATTTTTTTAATAAAAAAATATTTATTTTTTAGTAAAAAAATATTTATTTATTTATTTTATAAAAATAATATATATATATACACACATAAAATTTTATGTAAACATTTAATCTTTATTTTATTGCTTTAAATATTATTTTATTATATTTTGGTTAACTATTATATTTTAATTACACAAAAGAAAAGTATTTAATTTTTTTTTCCTTCCGTAATTACTCTAAAATTTGTACTTTCCTAACAGTAATATCGTTGTTGGTCCTACTAAATCAAGTCATTAGTTATCACCAACTAAATGAATTAGCAATTAACAATGCTATCTCAATTGGTTAATTGTTTGTTCTACTTCGGCTCCATTGTTGATCAAGGAAGATTTGTTTGAAACTTTATGTTGATTCTATGGCTTGGGGTACTAAGTCATCCTGTAACTAGATCGATAATATACTTTGATATTGGATTAATTTAATTGAGCTCTATTAATCTTATAATTTAAAAAATTAGTTGATTAAGTCTAATTTTTTTAAATTTAATATTCTTATGGGATAAAATTGAAATTATATATTTTTTTAGTAAAAAAGAAAACTAAAAATTCTCTCTCTCTCTCTGTCTGGCATCACCTCCATATTACCAACATCATCACCACCTAAGTCGCCTCGTTGATGAACTACTCTCTAAACCCCCAGTTAACTAATGATGATGGTGAGGTTAACTCCTTCAGATTCTGTGAAAACTAGCAAGCGAAAGGGACCAATGCACCACTTGGGCGGTGCACATTTTGGTGGTTGGTTTGTTGGCCGGGTTATAGTCACCAAGTTGTTGCATCGCCCTTCAGTGTATACTCCTGCTCGACGACTGTACTCCCTCACAGACTAGCATACAATAACTTTGCCACACCAAGTACAATATGGTAGCAAATGTTTGAGTTGCAGCTAGAAATGTCCAAAAATCATACTAAATCATTTAAAATCGAAAAATTAGATTGGATTGGACCAGATTGTACAATTTTATAAAACATATGATCCAGTTCGGTTAAAATTAATTCAAATCGTTGATGAAACGGTCCAATTCAATTTTTTAAATTTTTTAACCAATCGAACCTGACTGTTATAAATAATATATTAAAAAATTATTTTTAAAAATATATTATATTATTTTTTAAAAAAAATAAAAAATTATATATTATAATTTTGATTTAACTTTGTAGAATATTATATATTATATAAAAAAAAATTGATTTAAGATAATTAAGACTCAAGAGTATTAGAAAGCAAAATATTTATAATTTCTTATCTGTTTGGGTTCCTATTTCCTAAGACCAAAGAAAAATTCTTAATTGATCAATTAAGAATGTTAATATTGATAAATTATTATGTGAAAAATTTGTTATTATGTGTGTCACATTATAATATAATTACACTGTTAGTTATAGAAAAAAAAAAGTTTATGAAAAAAAAAGGTTATAGTTTAGGGGAAATTTTTTTTTGAAAACCGTTAACCAAATCGGACTGGATCGTTTTGTTACAACATTTATATTAGTTAAATAGTCCAGTCCAATTTGATTAAAGCAATATGAACGATTCAATTTAATTAAATTTTTTTTACTATAAATGAGACCAAACTAGACCGTAAATACTCTATTTGTAGCTACTCCAAATCTAGGTGATGATGATGGTAGACGTGATGGTGAGTTGGTGAGGAGGTGGTGATGCTAATGAGAGGAAAATTGTATGTGAAAATATATTTTTTAATTTTTAATTTACAAAAAATATCCAATTTTAAAAAATTGAATTGAATTAATTATTTTTTAAAATTATAATATTAATAAAATTCACTTAAATTAATTTAATATCAAACTATATTAATACTATAGTCTAATTATAAAACTTATGCGACCCAAACCTATTTGAAATGTATGTTGTGCTTTAAATTAGTTTATGTAATGTAGCCTTGTAGGACATTAGGACCCTATTTTGATATGATTTATGAAATAAGTAACAACTTGTCGAGTGAAAAAACAAAATTCACTCCCAAAAAGAACATCTTATTAGAAGTTGAAGATTAGTATAAATTTGAAGTAATACAGAAAAGGAATGAAAAAAGAATTTCAATGGGGGAAGAATTCACTCCTATATTTTAAAAAATAATATGAAAAAATTAGAGGGTTACTACTTGCTTCGGTACTTCTTTTTAGGGGTGTCAACTCGTATGAGCTGGACTATTTCAAGCTAGTTCAAATTAGTTCAATCTTAGCTCAATTCAAATTTAATTCGAGCTAGTGAAGATGAGCCCGAACCCAAACCAAACACAAACGAGCTAGCTCAAACAGATCCAAATTAGCCCTAATTATTAATTATATTTTTTTTGTTAATATGACTATTTTTTATTAAAAAAATATGTTTAATAATTAAAGCTCAAACAACATTATATAAGACAATAATATATATATGAGAAAAAAATTAATTATTAAAACAAAAAGTCAATTATTAAATTAATTAGATAATGAGTAAATGCATTAAATTCCACACATGCAAAAGTTAGAAGCCGTCATGCACTCATGAAAACTCACATTTAGAATAAAGAGTTCTCAAGTCTAAATAAAATTTCTTCTAGCTATTAAACAAAATAAATAGAGATGAGTAGATTAAATAAATATACTTATTAAAAAATGAACAGTTAAAGTAAATTAAAATGTTACACAAGAATATAACTTTTTTATATACACAAAAATAAAACTTTGACTATTACATAATATATAATTATTAAGACAATGAATAAGTAAAAAAGAGAATAGCATAACCCAAGTTGATAAAAAAATTAAAATTTTTACTTCAAAAACTAATATCTAATCGATTTAAAAATAGAAACTTCATAATACTAATTTAAATTAAATATAAATATTATTTTTTTGTTTAAATAGTTATGTAGATTTAAACGTTAAATGCATTAACATCAAATAATGTAGCATAATATTGTAACAAAATGAATAAATTATAATTATTTATTTATTAATAGTTTATTTTTAAAAAAAATGAAAGAAAAATAACTAATATATCATAAAAGAGAAGTACTAAAAGAAATGAAAGATTATTTTAATTTTAATATAGTCTTTTTTATTTTATTTTATTTCGAGCTAATAACTTGTCCCTAAATCAACTCAAATTTTTTCAGTTATTTGAGCTGGGCCGAAACAAATTTAATTTAATTCGTATTTTTTAATTCAGATTTAATTTAATCAATCAAACTATAGTACAAATTATTACCCCTACTTCTACTACAATACAAAGAAAATGGAGGGTTGACTATTTGATGCCCAAGTTTTACTCATCACATTTTACGCTTTAATATAAAAATAATAATATTTTATTTCTTACAAAAATGATTTTAACATATAAATATGTTAATTTATATCAAGTAATTTAATTATTATCTTTTTGTTAATAAATATTTCAAAATTATATAATCATCCAGGGGAGGCTCAAGAACTTTTGTGGCCTAAGGCAAAGTATAAAAATAGGCCCTTAATTATATTTTTTAAAATAACTTTAAATATAAATATATTTTTTTTATTTTTAATAATCTATTTAAATACGTACAAATAACAAATATATATTTAATTTTATCATCACTAATTAAACTTTCAAACACTATTATGAAAAAAATAGGGAAATAATAAAGCACTTACTTTGATCATCTTGAAGTCAACGCATTGCAATTTTCTTTTCACACTTCAATCTTCTGACTTTAGCTCCAATAAGTATGTGCTTTAAAATTTTATTTTTCTAGCCTTTTGAGAAGAAAAATCATCAATTAAACTTTTATAATCTAGTTTTGAAAGCAATTTTTTTTTAATTGATAAAATAACTAATCAATTTAATCTTTCTTGTGACATTGTCGAACGCAAATAAGACTTAATTAATTTTAATTTTGAAAAACTTCTTTCAACAGAAGCAACTGTAACAAGAATAGTCAATAATATTCTATATGCAATCCATGTATTAGGAAAATAATTTAACTTTTTGAGAAAACTTAACACCTCAATTGGTGCACTTATTTCTTTTGGCATAACTTCCTTCAAAACTTTTAATTCTAAAAATAAATCTAAACCATCAATATCAAAAAATTGATCGTGTTTCAAAATTTTATCATTTGCTAATGAAGATTCTGTCAATTTAATTCCTTCAATTTCAGTTGGCTTCTCAAGACTATATTCTCTACTACTAAAAAATTTATCAAGTGCACCTTTCTGAGATTGAATTAACTCTTCCACTCTTCTTTTTTTCTTACGCTTTTCATTACTAGATTCATATTTTCTACTTGACATATCTATAGACTATACTTATAAGCTAGCCTTTTTGATCTGTAAAACATGTATAAAGTCAAAAAAAAAAAAATATAATTCATCAATTTTAAATCAAAAGGTATTTACTACTTATAAATTAATTAAATAATACATTGAAGAAGTAACAAAGTAACAAAACAATTCAATATATTTTTGTTTAAGTTTTGAGTGATTCGGTCAAAAATTTACATATATACTTGATATCTAATAATCTAAAATTACAAATCAATCTTATTTTATAAAATAGATAAAATATTTTATTCAAACATCTTAAAAAATATTTCAATTAATCATCAGTGTTATCTTGAATTCTTCATTATTTTATGAAAAATATTTGAGAAAAATGAAAGTCAATAATAAATATTAGATAAGAAATACATACCAGAATAATTAGACTTAGACTTGTTTTTTGCTTTGGCAATCAAAATAAGCTACTAGGCACTTGCTGAAGAGAATTATGGATTTATGGTAGATATTTGGTATATAAAAAGATGAATGAAGTAATGATTTATTGTTTAATTGTATTATTGAGAGTAAAAAATATGAAGTTGAATATGTTGTCATTGAAAGAAAGAATTGATAAAAAAAGCGAGTGAAAGAACTGATTTTTTTTCCTTCGAAGTCGATGACAATCCTCTGGTGCTCATAATAAAGTCTCTTTTTTGTTTAATTAACTAATGGTACAAAAACTAACGGTACAAAAACCTTTCATTTTCTTTTCCTTTTTACTTTTTTTTTCTACAAGGACATAAAAAAAGAAAGTGGCCTTTTAGTTTCCTTTTTTTTACAAGGTTTTCTTCTTTACCTTCTTTTTTTAATTCTTTATTTATTTTGGTTTTTTTTTTCCTACAAGGACATAAAGAAGACAGTGACTTTTTAGTTTCCTTTTTTTTTTACAAGGTTTTCTTCTTTACCTTTTTTTTTTTAATTCTTTATTTATTTATTTATTTTTGGGTATTATCTAACTAATTTTTTTTATTATGTATTAATAATATGTAAAATAATATTAAATTATTTACATAATATTTATTAAAATTAATTTTAAATATAAAATACGTATTATAAAAAAATAGGACCCTATTTAATTGGGGGCCTAAGGCGATCGCCTCATTGGCCTAAAGGACGAGCCACCCCTGTAATCATCTTAAATAATTAACTTTTTATCTAATAACTAACTTATTATTTTATCATACATGTAACATGTGTAGCTCGTTTCACTGTCAACTGTTTGTTAAAAGCCCCACCATAAAAAAAATAAAAAATAAAAAAATAATTAGCAAAATAGGCTAAAGTTAGTGACTTTACTATTTTTATTCAGATCTGACCCACTTACTGAAATTTCAAATATACCCATGTAATTGTATATACTACGTTTCCTTTATAATATTCAGTACTTGCTTCTTCTACATATGTTTCACTATTTCCTCTTTGTACGAAGCTGACCAGCAATGTATTTCTCAGATTGGATTCATAAGCTCAGATCGTCCAAAATGATCGAACCAGCCTCGTAGTTTCAGATTGGCCAAATTAATGCACCGACATTACCAACGGAACGTAGGAATAAATAATAATCTATACAAACTGAAAGGCACCTAAACTTCTCAGACATAATATGAGTTGACCTGTATCCAAATTCATGTTTTTTGGCAACTGAGATCTCGGCTAATTAAAATACGTGTTCAACTCCATTTTAGTAGACTCACCGACCAACTCGTTGGTTAATCAAAATTTGATTACTTGAATAACTGTTATGTTTAATTGGATAAGAATCCAACTCATCAGCTCCGACCGGTCAGGCTGCCAAACTCTAAATAGTAGATTACATCCAATTTTGGCCCGTTAAATTTAATAAATACGTAATCAAAATTTAATCATAATTAATAAATAAAAATTAAAAGATATTTTTATAATAATGTGTAAAAATTAAAGTGATTATAACTAATTTAAGAGGTATTATTCTTTATTTTTAATATATATATCATATTATTTTCTTTCTCTATCACTTATTAAATATTTATATTTTTAAAAAAAATATTTGTACAAATCTTAAAATTCATTAGTCTAGAGTAGATGTGAGCAAACAATCTGATCAATCCACTTAAATTGAAAATTTTGATATGATCTATCGATCTAATCTGATGCATTGAATTTAGATTAGATTGTATTGACAAATTTTATAATCAATCGAATTTGGATCCAAAAGTATACAATATGTTCGATTAGTATTGACATATTTATAATCTGCTGCAATCCAATCTGAACCAAATTATAATTAAAATTATAAACAAATACTTATTTTATTTTAAATGTATTATATTTAAATATTATATATACAATAATTACATTAAATTACTATTATAATTTAAAAATAAATATAAATGTTCAATTTTTTAAAGTAATTTAATATTATTCAAGAGTATATATATATATATATTTATTTTAATTATATTATTTGTGATTATAAATAAATAAATTTTATTAAAAATGTACCAATTTAAAATTTAAATATTAGTATATATTATGTTTTATATATGATAATAATAATAAAATAAATTATAATTTTAATTCAATATTATCTGATGTAGAAAGAATATGATTTTTTTTATTAGAATTAGTTAAATTAAATTAAATTAAAATAAATGAAAAATAGACATTTTTAATTTACAATTTATTCGAATATAAAGTAATCACATCATTACGTAATTAATAATAATATCTCCTAACATAGTTCGGTGCACCACACAAAAAAATTTAACAGAAAGTCAGAAAGTGAAATTCTAAACAAAAAGGAGACAAAAGCATCCTCTTTGAAACCAATAGCTGTATCTTTAGTATAAGAACGGCATAGAAATAGAGAGAAAGCAAGTCACAAGCATAAAAAAAATGGAGAAAATAGAGCACACAACAATCCCCACAAATGGGATAAACATGCATATCGCTTCAATTGGGACTGGCCCCGTGGTTCTCTTTCTCCATGGTTTCCCTGAGCTCTGGTACTCCTGGCGTCACCAACTTCTCAGTCTCTCTTCTCTTGGCTACCGAGCCATCGCACCTGATCTCCGTGGTTTTGGTGATACCGATTCACCTCCATCCCACACTTCCTACACAGCTTTCCACATCGTGGGTGACCTTATTGGCCTTTTAGACCATCTGGGTATTGACCAAATCTTCTTGGTGGGTCATGATTGGGGAGCTATAATAGCTTGGTTCTTTTGCTTGTTCAGGCCTGATAGGGTCAAAGCTTTGGTCAATCTTAGTGTGGCCTTCACTCCTAGGAATCCGACAAGAAAGCCATTGGAGACTTACAGGGCTGTGCTTGGGGACGATTTCTATATTTGCAAATTTCAGGTGATTATTCCGTTTCACTTCTTTTCTATTTTGGTGAATTTGTTATTTGATATGAATGTATTGGTAGTTGGGTTTTGGATTTTGGTGGCTCCCTATTGAAGTTTGACTTCTGTATTCTTTTTGTCCTCTGAATTAATTGCTTCTATATTTTAAGATATTATTTTTGCTATATTCCATTTGTTTCCTCATCTGTGGAAATATAAATTGCTACTCTGTGGCACAACTCTGCTTTATCATGAATTCATTTCATTCTTTTATTTATGGTATTGAATGGCTGAAACATAAGATTGAGTTGATTGTTCAATTGATTATGGTAAGCATGTATAGACTCAGCTGTCTCCTTTCAGTTAAAGATAAGGGATACCCCACACTCTTTGGATTGCTGACTTCTTTGCACTAATTTTATATTTCATTAGTTTAGAGGATCATCATTTGCCCTGAGAGAGAAATAATTTCTCCTATATAAGAGCGGTAAAGTTCTGTCATTTTCAATGGAATTCTTTGGTTCGATTCCCCTCCCCGAGTATTGTTTGGTAAAAAAATATAGCTCTTAAGTTATGATGTGTAAGACTCCAAAGGAACTTACAAGATTGGTTGTGAACTTGACCTATATTTTTCTTAAATCAAGGACCAGCCTGCTACTGCTAGCTTGTTACATAAGACTGCAAATGATGATAATGATGGATTGTGATGTAGGAACCTGGAGAAGTTGAAGAAGATTTTGCTGCGGACGATACTTCACTATTACTGAAGAAATTATACGGGACTGCTCAAGATTCAAAACCTCCATGCATACCTAAAGAGATAGGATTCAGAGGTTTGAAAGCCCCCAAGACCCTGCCATCCTGGCTTTCAGAAGAAGACTTGAACTATTTTGCTAGCAAGTTCAAACAGAGCGGCTTTACTGGAGCATTGAACTATTATCGAGCTATGGATCTGTATGTTTCTAATCTCACTATTATTTTAAATTATCACATATCAGAAAAATATTTGATATGAAGCATAAAACCAGATCATTGTAGCTGATTTAGCATACATTTCAATGTCTTGTGCATATATTTGAAACTTGTTCTTATTTTTACCTCTACCTGATACCATTTCATTAATGTTCTTGACAAGAACAGATAATCCAGCTTCATTCAATGCTCATATGCAAGCCACTGATTTTAATTTCGAAGAATTTCAAAATCTATTTCTTTAATATTTATCGAACAATTCTCTTATAGTAGTGACCTCCATTGATAAGAGAAGTTAAGGCAGTTGTTAGCTAGTCATTAATTTTAAAAAGTTAGTCATGAGATAGACTTACAAAACCCCATTGCCCATACCTGTATTGCTGGATTTTTCCTATTTTTCTTACTTGTATAACGAATCAATTTGCGTCTTTATATGGTAGTATTGAAAATATTCTCCCTGTACTTGTAAGTTAGCGGTAGGTTGCAACTGGTTCGTCACATTGTTGCAACCATTTGGTAGTAAGTTACTGATCTGTTTGCCCTGTATACTAGGGTTCAGCAGCGGATTAAAATTGTATATTATTCACCAATTCGAATTCGATCTGTTCTGAAACGAATTTGAAAATATCTAATCCAAATTGATTCAAACCAATCCAAATTCGAACAAATTGAATTTTTTGGATCAGATAAGGTCGGATTGTGATTATAACTTATTTTTAAATTATTTTTACATATAAAATACAATATATATTAACATTTTAAATTGGTATATTATTAAATAAATTTATTGATTTATAATTATAAATAAGAGAATCAAAATAATAAATAATATACTCTTGAATATGATTAAATTATTATAGAGAATTTAACATTTATTTTTATTTTTAAGCTAAATTAGTAATTTAATATAATCGTGGTATGTATAATATTTAAATATAACATATTAAAAATAAAAATATGGATGTATTTATTTATAATTTTAATAGTACTTCAGTCTGGATCGGATGAAGCGGATTATAAAATATGTCATTCCGAATTTGAACGGATTGTATACTTTATAATCCGTCAATCAAATCTAATCTGAATTTGACGAATCGAATCAAATTTCTTAATTTAGGCAGATTGATCGGATTATTTGCTCACATAAGCTAAAATGAGTAAAGTGTAATAAATTTTCTCAAACTTTGATGTGTGTTTCCTGTAAGCAAATTTTGTCGTAGTGTCCGCAAATACATGAGAATTGAAATTGTTAAAGCATGATGGGAGGAGGGAACATTCTCCAAATAATACCCTCTTTTTCCTGGTTGCAGAAACTGGGAACTTACAGCTGCATGGACTGGAGTTCAAATCAAAGTGCCGGTAATGTTCATCATTGGCGATAAAGACCCAACTTATCATTTCCCTGGTAGCAAAGATTACATACACAAAGGTGGGTTCAAGAGAGACGTTCCGTTTTTGCAGGAAGTGATTGTAATTGAAGGAGCAAAACATTTTATCCAACAAGAAAGGCATGAAGAAATCAGCAGTCATATATATGATTTCATCAAGAAATTCTGATCCCTTTTGCTTCATCAGTACTTGAGAGAACTAGTTTTCTGCATTCATATCCTCTGCATATGTAATAATGTAATAAAATAAATACTTCATGCCTGGTTTTCATTCTTCTACTACATCTTTATTGTATTTCTGTACGGTGATGGTGTGAACTACGTTATGAATAAAAATGTTAGAAGAATACAGAATTTTAGTTTCAATAATATTGTGAGCATTTTGACCTCACTGTTCTCTCATTCATAAGGAATCTCTCACATTATCGTAATTCCTTGATAATACTAATTCAACATATTTGCATTCTTTCTAATAAATAAATACCATTTAATAAATTTCTAATAAAAAGTATTAAAAGTTCTCATTTCTTTTGCATGAAATTTGGGTATTTGAGACAAATTCATAAAAATTATATTATTATTTTTGTTGTAATACACCAAATATTATCATAAAAATTGGCTTATTTTATAGTGACAACTATTTTTTTTTTTTTTTTACTATTCTATTTTCAAGATTTATTATTTCTAATCTATAATAATATCATTTTTGTAAACTAACATGCCATTACTTTCTTTTGGGATGGGGCTCGTGGGAATCAAAACATAATTTTTAATTTTTTTAGAAAAATAAATTTAAATATTTACACTTTAGTACAACTGGTTGCAGCTTAATAGCATTTAAGTCTCTGATGAGACACGTATCTAAATGGTTAGCGATTCAATCCTCAAGTATGTGAATTGTGTTTTGTTATTTTATAAAAAAGAAATAAAAAAATACACACTAATTATAGGTTTTTTTTTTTTTTAATTATATCAAACCATACTTCTCTTTAATTTGATACTAAGCACATTATAATATGAAACTAACATTTAGATTTCATATAAACGTGATTAGTGATAGCATATAATACTTGCAATAAAAAAAGAAGTAAGAATAGTAAAATCATTAAAGCATTTCTTATGAAAAAAACATTTGAGTTTGTTGTGAAATATCCCATTTTTAAATGAAATTTGGAAATACTTTTATGGCTAATTAAGTTCATTATTGATGTAAAAAGTGAATAATAAATATATGGAAAGAAAAAATTGAAATAAACAGCAAGAGAAATAATAAAATTTATTATTGCACAAATGAGAAGCATATATTTAATTATTATGATTATTTTTATTTTTATATTATAGATGTTAGCTTTAATCCGATCTTAATTTTGTATATATTACTCGTACTAATATAAATTGGACATGAACTTAATTAAGTTAGTATTCAATTTTTCGCACAAATTGTCCCTTATGCACGAAGCTGTAGCCCCAACTAATATTCCCTCCGCCAACTCAACCAACTGATCATGCCTAACTCATTTCCTACATTATATATTGCTAGGCATGTAAATTTACCCGCCCGACCAAAATTCTAATAACTCTGTTTAATCCATGAGCAAACAAGTCTGGCTCAATCTTGATGGAATAATTTTAAAGTCAAGTTAGAGCTAAATATTTGATGCTATAGATTTAGTCCGAATTCTGTCCAAAATATAAGTTAAATTAAAATTTTATTATTATATATATTTGAATAATGTATGTCATTATATTATAATTTTTTACATTATTTAATCTTAAATATTAACTTAAATTAATTTAAAATTTAAAAAAATAGGCTTGAATATACCAATATTTTAAAATCGAACTTTGTACCTGCATTTAATTTAAAAGAGCTCATTTAATTTAAAAGTACATAATATTGCCTAACAATATCCAGTCTTGGCTCGAACCCAAGTTTTGAGCTTCAAATATTACGACTCGCCATAATTAACATCCCCATATATTGTCAAATGTCAAGGAAAAATAACATTTACAGTTAAAAAAAAAAAGAAGCACTTTTAGTATGGCCCGCGTCCTTTTTTATGAAAAAAAAAAAAAACGTGCTTGAATCCAAAGACAAAATGTTTGTTCAAGTTTTATGAACCAATTCCGTTGAAATTTGATAAATGTATAAAAATATAGTTGGTTTTTATTCTAACAATTTAAATTTTTAGGAGAACTGATGACAAACAACTTTTAATATGGTATCAGAACTAGAGATCGTATGTTCAATATATAAAATTATAATTGATCATTCTCTTAATAGCTTAAACTTTTAAGAGGAATTGGTTATCAACAACCCCTAACAAAATTTATATTAATACATTACTATATTGGATAGGTTATTAATTCATATGCTCTTTTGGTTGGCACAACTTCTTTTAAGCTAGCATTGTCCTTTCTACAACTCATTTTATGTGACTATTAGAAATTCAATAGCTTTCACCTTTTTTTAAAGTGTCATGGTCATACTTATTGTGGGAATAAGAGATTTTTGTATTTGGCTAAGTCCAATTATTGTTTTTTTTATACCAATTCGACTTTTATTTTCAAGTAAACAAACCAAATACACTAATTTAAGTTTCTAATATAAGTTTTGGCTAATTTCAACAATAATTACAAAAAATTAAGATAGCTCAAAGGTATCGATTGTTACTAATTATTGTAAAATTAGCCAAAATATATACTAATAATTTAAATTAAAATATATGATGTGTTTGAGAATAAAAATTAAATGAAATATGAAAAATTAGAATTAATTAAAAGTAACAAATCTGTATATTGAAATATGAGAGATTCATGTATAACATTTACCATATGATAAAATAAATTAATCTTGACTGTTTATTTTTTTTTTTTAAAAATAAAATTAAACATATAAATAATATTGATAATTATAATTTATAAAAAATATACAATATACTGTATTTAATAAATTTTCATTGAAATAAAGAGGTTGGATCAAACCATTGTACATGTCAACATGTGTGTGGTTTTGTACTCTCAAGGTACATTCATATTCATATTCTCATTTAAATTAACATTGTATATTAAATGTAGTCATCGAAATGGTTTTTTTTTTTTTTTTTTACAATAATAAAAATATCATTAATAACCAAAACAAATTAAAATACACTTTAAAGTACAAGATAGAAAGTAATCATGAACAATATTTTAAAAACATCAGCAATCTAAAAATAATAACATTTCAAGCTTCATGTTTATAGGAAATAAACAAAAAATAGTCTAGTACAAGAGAAAAAAAGATAGAAACTAATTTGATAAATTTGAATATTCAAAACAACCAAGAAGACAGATTAGCAAACAGTTGCAAATTAAAAATTTGAGCCCTGAGGTAAAAGAAAAGGCTTCAATGTTTGAATATTGTTGAAGCTCACTGAACTAATTTGAAATTTTTCGTATGTTTGAAAATACTAAAAAGCTTTCACGCCGACAAATGGGTAATACACCCAAACAGTGCGTACCACAATAATGACAACGACTGGTTGACTAAGAACAATAACACGATACCCTACAAATGGGTTACACAAAACTGAACAAACGAACATCAACCCAAAACATACCAGTATCTCGCCAGTAAACTAAAACAACCATAGAATAGCAGCCAAAAAAGGCCTTACAAACGCCAACAACCAGAACCACCCAACAGCAATTAGACGACGACGACAACCAAAAACTAAACTCGACGACAATCACAACAACCAGAATCAGAGATGTTCGTACAACAACAACCACCGTGCAACGACAGCCACATCAACCAAAACTAGTGACGCCATCCAACATCACGATGACAACACCAAATGGGCGAACAAATTAGAAGGACCATAACTGGAATAGTAGTCACCAAAAAAAAGAGCGAAAAAACCATAAAAACACTTAAATGACGATTGCACTCGAAGCTACAAACGGCAACCAAACGGCAGAAGTGACCTGAGGACTACTTCAATAATTCAACTTACCAGCCTTCTAAGAATGGAACACATAAGTTCAAGCATCTTTCATCCTTACTTTGCTTAATTTTGAAGGAGTAACTGTCCCTAAATCCTTAGTGCTTTTCAATAAAGAAGTTAAAAATCATTATTGCTTGAGAAGTAATCTAATAGATTTAGTCCAGCTTAGTACTTTTAAGATACTTATATTTTACATAAAATATTATGAATTGATCGTATTATTAAAAATGTTTAGATATCATATATATATTATTTTAAAAATTTTGGTTCATTTTTTTAAGTTCATTTTTAGTCTTCATGTTTTTAAATTTAGTAAGAAAATTACCAAAAATAGCACCCCTAAAATTTATAGTAACAAAACTAATACTCCAATAATATTGAACGTTCAATATTGAACGGTCTAAATTATCGCCGTTCAATTCTAATTGGATGTATGTTAAAAAAAAATGACATATTAGTTATTTTTTTAATTGTAAAAATATAAATTTAAACACAAGGGGTGCTAGTTTTGTTATTAGAAGTTTTGAAGGTTGTTAGTTTTGTTATTCTCCTAATTTAGTATTATTTTAGTATTCTTATTTTTAGCATTTATTGTTTAAAAAATTATTAAATTGAAACTTTTAAAATAAGATATAAAAAAAATTCCACTCAAATTCATTACATGGTATATTAATTATTATAAAAATAATAAAAATAATACTATTTAAAATTTATAATAATAAAAATAATATATTTTATGTTTAGATAAAATATTTTCATATTTAAGAAAATGATTGTAATTACATCATTTTTATTTTAAGTTGTCTAATTAAACGTCGTTTAAGTTAAATTGTAATAATTTAAATTTTTTTAATATTAAATATCGTTTAATTGAATATTATTTAATATTGTTGAATAATATTTTTGATAAATATTAAAAATATTATTTTACATAATTTTTCTTAATTATTGTGTAATGTAATAGGATGTGCTCTTTGAGCATTAAAATTATTGTGGCGTGTGACTTTCACAGCTTCACTCTCTCTCTCTCTCTTTCCTTTTCTATAAAGCAGTAGCAAATTAAAAATTATATAAGTAATTATTATAGAAAATAATAATTGCAAGATCACTATTTGCGCTTAACCACAAAAATTTGAGAAGAGAGTTTTGATTCTTTGGAGTCTTCGACCAATTGTAATAGGTAAATACCTGCAGTAATAAATTATACATTAAGCTTAGTATTGTGAATTTGTGATACAATTTCTTAACTTTATTAGTTGTTATTTTCATAAAAAAAAAAGTATGCATTAGTATTTTCCAATAAAAATTATTGTATTTATTTTTATTGGCTAAAGTACTACATAAGTAAAAAAAAAAAATTTATACAACAAATTTTTTTAAATAATGTTTCTTCTTACTAATTTAGTCTTTGCTCCAAATTAATTGTATTATTTTTGGCATAATATATGTACCACTAATGAACAACACACAAGTAAATTTTTTTTTTTTCTTTTTTTACCTTTTAAACAATTTTACTTTAACAACATATGCTTATTATGGAAAGTGTTGTGGTACGACGACTATAAACAAGTATAGTGTTGTTAATGGGATAGGACGATGTCAAATTTAACGTCTCCATCCTTATACTAATTGCTCATGGAGCGAGTCAGATATTTTCTACCAAAGTTTTATAAAATTTATGAAGATTGAGTATTTTATACTAACGAAAAAAAATCTATAATTATATATTTATGTTATAAATTAATAAATTTATGCATAAAATAAAATAAAATAAATTTAAAATTATGTTTAATAGATATTAAATATAATGTATAAATTATAGATATAATTAAATTATTTACTTTTTTGGTTGTTAAAAAATAAAAATAAAATATATTTTAATTATAATATTGTATTATTTTAAATAAAATATATAAAAAATAATATAAAATTATAAAAAATTCAAGTTTAAGGATTTGATGCGGCAAATCCCACAAATAAATTTTCTCTATTGGGTTGTTCCTATTGATAAAAAAAAAATTGAATTTTTTTCACAACTATCCATTCAAGTGAAAAAAATTGACAACACCAAATAAATATTTTATAATTTAAATTTGAAAAATTATTTATAAATTATGAATATTTTATACCAATTACATACTTACTTATTGTGATAAATTATTGTAAGGTTTATGAGTATTGGTAATTTTCGTAGACAAAATAATTAATTATAATATATTATTTAAGGTCGTTGTCAAGTTAATCAATCAAAGTTGAAGAAACTACAAAGCTCTCAATATGTATGTATCAGGTAAAAATATATGTTTCATGCATACATCTTTACACAACTAAGCACGCACACTTAGTATGAGCTAAAATGAAAAACTATGCACGTGTTGATTTATCGAGGTGTTAGTTCGATCGATCGAGACATAGATCGATCGAGTTCAATTTGGAGGCTCTCAGGTTGATTTTTGTGCTAACTAGATAGATCTAACATTTGGTTGATCGATCGATCGAGTGAGGTTATTATTCGATCGAGACTTGTTCGATCGATCAAACATAGATCTAACATTGATCGAATGCTCTCAAGTTAATTTTCTGAATTGTTGAGAGTGGGTAGATCGATATAGTTAGGTTCTCGATCGATGGAGTATATGTAGATCGATCGAGATGAAGTACTCGATCGATCGATGTGTTTTGATAATTTGTTCTAATTTTCTTACTTACCAATTTAACCCATTTAATATTAAAAGCAGAATCTTTATATAAGTAGAATTGTTATGAAATTTGGCTTATGTGAGTAGAATTTGGCTTTATTATTAACTTTCTATTAGGTCATATTGGACTCTATAAAAATAACTTTTGTTGAAGAAAAATACATTACACTGAAATAATATTTTCTACATCTGATTGAGTTTTTAAAAGAAAAATCTTCTTCTCTTCATCTATTAATTTTAGGCACTCTATTGATTTAATTATTTAAACATATTGTGTGGTTATGTTTGAATAATTCATATGCCTAATTGTTCTTTATGATATTAAACTTTACATGATCGTTCTAGGGTTTGCTAGCTGATTTATTTTTTACATCGTATGCTATTGAATCTGCTAGTTAGGGTTTTTCATTATTGAACCTGCTATAAGATACACTTTGCACTTGTGTTATTTGTGTTAACGTTTTAGGTACTATTAGTGTATTAGGTATTTGGTATTTTGTGTGACTGAAAATTATTGAAGTTGACAGGTTCGATTGATCTTGTAGGACTCAAGTAGATCGAAATGTTGGTCGGGATCCAGACATCTAGCTTGTGGTGGTTGTGAAAGGAGCGACGACTCGTAAGTAAGTTACATAATGAGGATTTACCTGTGAAGGATAGTCTAAGACCTGAGACTGTAATCAAATATTGATTTTCATAATTGATAATTAGGTGGTCTGGTAGACCGGTAGTTTTCCTCTTAGATCATTGTAGTGACCTATGTTGTTTCCATCTAAAAATCTCATGTGTTATTCTTTATTTTCGCTTTTTATTTTTACACACGATTGTATTTCTAGCTGTTGTATTTAAGTTATATAATTAAAATTTAATAAAATTAAAAATAACTTATTTATTTCCTCAAAATATATTTGGTTTGTAACTAAAATTTTTCAATTATTTATTAATATTATACCATTATTTACTGAGTAAAGTTAAAACTTTAAATTTATATTCTAAAACATTATTCAAAATAAAATATTAAAATCAAAATTCAAATTATAAAATAATAAAATTAAAGTTCATTAAATTATTATCCTAAAAATCGTGTTACATATTATTTATCATTAAATAAACACTCATCATCAAGTTCAAAATTCACCAAAATTCCCCATATAAAGTTATTTTTCCTCCATAAAATAACCGCCTCTCTCGTTCTCAGTTTTCTTTTTCTTTTTTTCGGTCCTAAAAGTAAATCCTCTTCACCAAATATCCACGATGCAATCCACAAAAACTCGCCGTAAAGTCGCCCCGGCTGCCGATGAATACGGTGATTCAGCTGACAAGCTCGAAGAGCTTAATCTCTCATCGGCCATTTGCAACGGCGAGGATTTAGGCCCATTCATTCGCAAGGCTTTCGTTTCAAGCAAACCGGAGACAATCCTCCACCATCTCCGCCACTTCGCTCGTTCCAAAGAATCCGAAATTGAAGAGGTTTGTAGAGCTCACTATCAAGAATTCATCCTAGCCGTTGACGACCTTCGATCACTTCTCTCCGATGTTGATTCACTTAAATCCTCTCTATGGGAGTCAAACTCGAAGCTTCAGACTGTAGGTCAACCTCTGCTCTTGTCTCTTGACTCTTTTGTTGAAACCCGAAACGTTTCCGAAAACGTAAATGTCGCTCTTGAATCGGTGTCAACTTGTATTCGGTTGGTAGAGCTTTGTTCTAGAACCAATTACCATATCTCTAATGACAACTTCTATATGGCGCTCAAGTGCGTGGACTCTATTGAGTCGGAGTTCTTGGATAAAACACCATCATCTACGCTTAAGAATATGCTGGATAAGAAGATTCCCGAGATCCGATCGCATATTGAGATTAAGGTGAAGAAGGAGTTCGGTGATTGGTTGGTCGAGATCCGGACGGTCAGTCGGAATTTGGGTCAGTTGGCTATTGGTCAAGCTTCGGCAGCGAGACAAAGAGACGAGGAATTGAGGATGAAGCAGCGTCAAGCTGAGGAACAGAGTCGATTGAGCCTGAGGGATTGTGTATACGCTTTACATGAAGAAGATGAAGATGAAGATGCACTGAGTGGTGGTGGTATTGGAGATGAGAGTAATATTGGTAGTGGAATTTTAGGGTTTGATTTGACTCCTTTGTATAGAGCTTATCATATATACCAGACTTTGGGGTTGGGAGACCGGTTCAAGCATAACTACTTCGAGAATCGTAAGCTTCAACTCACTTCAGACTTTCAGGTATCATCTATGACTCCTTTCCTTGAATCTCATCAAACTTTCTTCGCACAAATTGCCGGGTTTTTCATTGTTGAAGATCGAGTTTTTAGGACCGGTGGGGATTTGATATCTAAAATGGAGGTTGAGAATTTGTGGGAAATAGCTATGAGCAAAATGTGTTCTGTTTTGGAGGATCAATTTTCTAGAATGCAAACTGCAAACCATTTGTTGTTGATTAAGGATTACGTTAGCTTGTTGGCTGTGACGCTGCGTAGGTATGGGTATCCAGTGGATAGTTTGCTTGATGTTTTGAGCAAGCATAGAGATAAGTACCACGAGCTGTTGCTGTCTGATTGTAGAAAACAGATTTCGGAAGCCCTTGCTGCTGATATGTTTGAGAAGATGCTGATGAGGAAAGAATATGAATATTCAATGAATGTGCTTTCATTTCAGATACAAACCTCGCCAAACATACCTGCATTTCCTTATTATGCTCCATTTTCAACAACAGTGCCAGACTGTTGCCGCATTGTGAGATCTTTTATTGAGGATTCTGTAAGTTTTATGTCTTATGGAGGGCAGTTGGATTTCTATGATGTTGTCAAGAAGTATTTGGATAGGCTTTTGGGTGAGGTCTTGGATGGTGCTTTAATGAAGCTTATAAACACATCTGTTCATGGGGTCTACCAAGCAATGCTGGTTGCAGGCAACATGGTCGTCTTGGAGCGTGCCTGCGATTTCTTCTTCCGACATGCTGCACAACTCTCAGGCATTCCCTTGAGAATAGTAGAAAGGGGCAGGAGGCAGTTTCCACTTGGCAAAGCCCGTGATGCAGCAGTAGAGATGCTATCTGAGTTGTTAATACAAAAGGTTGATGGATTTATGTTATTGATTGAGAATGTGAACTGGATGGCTGATGAACCAATACAGACTGGGAACGATTATGTGAATGAGGTGATGATCTATCTGGAAACTTCAGTTGACACTGCTAAGGATATTTTGCCACCACGGGTTCTTAAAAGAGTTCTACAAGATGTTCTTTCTCACATATCAGAGAAGATTGTTGGGGCCTTAAGTGGGGATTCGATTAAGAGGTTTAATGTGAATGCCATTATGGGACTTGATGTAGATATTCAGTTGTTAGAATCTTTTGCTGATAATCAATCACTGTCCCTCTCAAATGAGGATGCCAATCAGTTGAAAGCAGCACTGGTTGAGGCTAGGCAGTTAATTAATTTGCTGATGAGCAATAACCCAGAGAGTTTTCTGAATCCTGTTATCAGAGAGAGGAGCTACAATGCTTTGGACTACAGAAAAGTGGTTACGATCTCTGAGAAGTTGAGAGACCCTTCAGACCGGTTGTTTGGGAGTTTTGGAACTAGGGGAGCCAAGCAAAACCCGAAAAAGAAATCTTTAGATGCCTTGATTAAAAGACTCAAGGACGTGAGCTGATTTTCATGTAAATTGGGTACTTTTCTTGTTCTTTAGCTTTTTCATGTTACATTTGCTGACTGTTTGATTGGGATTATTTCATAGTTCATATAAGGCATTGCTAACCTTATCGTTTGGACGTAAATTGTTTACTTCCCATATGTATTATGGCATATGTCAAATTTGATCTGTATGTATCACTCCATTAGTCAGCATACTGATTGATGTATTTAAGTTTTCAATTCTTATTCCAGGATTTCATTTATCTATTTTACTATCGACTGTTTAAACTTTTAAGCTGTTTCAACTTTCAAATTTAAATACAAGCATTGTGTTGCCTGCAGTCTCATAGCAAAAAATAATGCAAATCCAGGCTTGTAATAATGCTCTCAAAATACAGGGGCAGCAGCTACTTTCCAGTTCTGAGTGTCCTTTGGGAGTAAATTATTAGGCCTGGAATTAGCCGACATAAAGTTATTGTACAAATGGTGGTGCCTGTTTAAGTTGTCATTAATAAAAAAAAATCCTTACAATTTTTAAGTATTGCTCTTGATAACTTGCATTTCTTGAATATTTTAGTTGCCCTCTTTCCATATTTTGATTTGAGGAGTTATTTTAGAGCTTCTTCTTTTCCCCTTTGGGGGTGGGAGGCAGCATAGCCTTGCTTTTAGGACAGAGGAGAGAGCTTGTTTATCATTGTGAATGGAGGACAGAATGTGGGAATTGGGATATCTTTCTTTTTCTGAAAAACGATAAGAGCTTAATTTGTTGGTTTTAATACCTTTTCTTTTTTTCTTTTTACCTTTTTTTGTATTTTGCCATACATTTTGAATAACTTGGATATATTTTGCAATTTTGAATAACTTGGATATATATTGCAAAATACTTTTTTCTATGAACATTGTACTTAGTTTCTTTGAAGTACAATGTTCATAGAAAAAAGTATTTTGCAAGGATGTTGTTCAAGGGGTATTGATGGGTGTTGTTCAAGGGGTATTGATGGGTGTCAAATATGATTGATAAAGTTGTTTTGTAGAATCTACTAGAAATTTGGACTTGATTGATATGGTTGTACTATGATTTCTTGTTCCATGGGACTACGGTTCACACACTTGTTTTTTCTGATGATGCTTCCCACATCAGTTCTCTCTTGTCCTCAAGTGTCTAACTGTTAAACTCTTGTTATTTTGTCATTGGTTTCTTCCTGTAGGCAGTAGCAAATACCCCTTTTTGTCATCAGTAGCAAATACCTTTTTTTAATCTCATCAATAAGGAATTGAATCTTCGTTGATTCTGCAAAGTGCAAAGTGCAATGTATTAGTTAATATGAAAAGAGGAAATGAATAATAATCAAGATCAACAACCTCCACATCTCTCCATTAGACTTTGTTCTCGCTAGCTTCTCTCTCTAGTCACGTATTACTTTGCTCAATCTCCAACCCTTTCTTCGTTTTCTTTAGCTAATTTTGAAGTGGTTGTGCTTCTATTTGTTTTCTTGTCCTTGAATCCATAATTTCTGTCTTTGAGATTTGTTTTGCTATTTTCTAGTTCACAATTGTGTGTTTTCCCTAAGTTTACAATTTCTCTTCTGAGTTTTGTGTGTTGCTTTGATTGTGGAAATGGATGGTCTCAAAGATGATGTTGCGCTGGAAATTGAGGACTTATTGGAGCAGGATCAAAGCTCTCTGGATTTGGTTCTTGCAGCGAAGGTTGTTTCTAGCAAAATTGTGAATCCTGAGAGTCTATTTGTAGGAGCTGGACTATGAATGGTGATCTTAACCTTAGGGTTTTGGATTGTTTGGCTTTCATAGTCTATTTTGGAGTTGGATTTTGTGCTGAGGAAGGTGCCATGGAATATCGATAACAATTTGTTGGCGACTATGTGTGTTCTATCAGGTGCTGGTGCTGGATTTGTGAAACAAAATATTGGATCTTCTGGTGCTGGATCTCTCTTTGTGCTCAATGCTACATGTTAATAGGAATACATCTGAGGTAGTTGCTGGTATGCCTGAGGACTCTTCCTATGGTAAGATTTTTACAAGTGGGAAGGAAAAGGGTGTTATGAGAACCAAGGGCAGCAATGGTGTTGTTGGAGCTGTAGGGGATTCTAATGGCAAGTGGCAACCAACAAAAGTGAGTCAGGAAGGAGTTAGAGGACATTTCCTTTATAAGTAACATATAGGGGTTCTCGGTTAGCTTTAGGGGAGGGAGTGGTGTGGCTGTGCAAAGGGAGAATGGCACTGCTAACCATGCTACTTATATCTTGTAGGAAGGTGAGCATGTTCAAGTTCCAAGCCATGCTGCTGTTGAGATGGAGTTGAGAATGATGAGGTTGGTGGTACTTACTGGTTTTTCCTAGTTCTATTGGGTTAGTTTTGTTTCATGCTTTGTTTTGTTTAGACTCTGTTTAGCTCTTGTTTGTGTTTTGTTATTAATATGAATGTTTGTTCCATTGTTAGTTTTCTGATTTTGTTGTGTTTGATTCCTATAGCATGCTATTGTTGGTACCTTGATATCTAGCTGGATGGAGAGGAAGGTGGGTAGCTTTGCTAAGGGAGTCATTGTCTTACTAGCATCGGTGCTACTTATGTGTCAGGTTAATTCATTAAGCTATAATGGTGTATAGGTAATGTTGGAATTGAGTTAGTTTGTTGAGGTAAAGGTCTTGTATTTTCGGTGTCTTGTTATTATGTTGCTGTTATTTTTAATGAATTTTTACTTTTGACAAAATAATAATAATAAAGCATTGAATCTTCGGACAAAAAAATAAAAAATAATGCATTGAATATATTTACAACCTTTTTTAGCTTGTACGAATCTATACAAATCCCGAAAGCGAAACTTTTATGTTTCTTAATTATTATTATTCTCGTTGCTAATAAAGTTTCTTCCTATTTTGCCAAGGCTTTTTATAATGAGAAATATACCCGGTAGAGAGGCCTTTTGGAATGAATGTTAAATTACCCAAAAATTGAATAACGGCACTGTTTTTGTCACATATAATTATTTTGTGAAGCTATTAAGAAAGTAAGAAAGCGGGCTACTCAACTACAAAAACTCTCGAAATACAGCAGCGAAAGGATTAACAACATAAAAAGTACGAAAATATCTTATTATTACGTGATAATGGAATTAATAGGTTATAATTTTAATTAATAAAAGAGATATTTTTAATAATTTTATTTTTTAAATATATTATCTTTATCTTTTTACCTTCTATTATAATTAGGCCATATTTCAGGCCATCATTCTTATTTGTAATTCATTGATATAATGTCAACGACTCGTATGATAATTAGAATAAAACGATTTTTAAAGCGTAAAGATAGCATGTTAAAAAGATTTAAAAAATTAAAAAAGATAACTGAATGGATGAATATTATAGATAAGTATAATTTGCACACAAAATTATTTAGTAATAAAATTTTGGGTTATATGCTGTCATGACTCCCTATTTATTAAAAATCTAATATGACCCATTCCACTTGATTTTTTTATATATTATGACAAAAATGCCCTTAATAATCCCTCAGTTGGACGACTGTCCAACTCACCTCAACAGAGTTGGACATGTGTCCAACTGAAAACTAGAGGAGTATATTTTAGAGGACACATATGTCCACTCGCCGGAGCTCAGTTGGACGACTGTCCAACTGATGAAATTTTGACCGGCCGGCGACCCCACTCGCCGGAGCCGAGTTGGACACATGTCCAACTAGACTGCCCAGAATAACCCCTCAGTTTGACGTATGTCCAACTCACCTCAACAGAGTTGGACATGTGTCCAACTGAAAACCAGAGGAGTATATTTTAGAGGACACATATGTCCACTCGCCGGAGCTCAGTTGGACAGTCGTCCAACTGATCAAATTTTGACCGGCCGGCGACCCCACTCGCCGGAGCCGAGTTGGACATATGTCCAATAACTCCCGTTGAGATTTTCTATTATTTCTTTTGATTTGGCGTCACTTACAAGTTCTTCAAGAGCTTTTTCAAGTATTGAATTTTGAATTTCTTCTGGGAGGTTCTGGATAAAAGTCTTTAGGACTTTATTGTTATTTATTAATTCCTAGAGACTACTTGGTGTTGGATCAATTGTTTGTGAAAGAATTCTCCAGTCTTCTGCATTTGGATTGCTCGAGCTACTACCATACTGGATTACAAATAACTGATTATTTGGGTAAGCTCGTTTTCTAGCACGGAAGTTGATATCTCTATCAGGAAGATGAGTTTCTTGGACTATGGGTTTAGAATTGCTACCTTGGATGATTTCTCCTGACATGATCTATAAATATCTCCAAGAGGTTTTATAATAGAGTAGAGTATACTGTGTAGAACTTTGAGAGTCCACTAGGGTCTTAAGGCATCTCAATTTTTCAAACGGCTGTTGCCCAAACCTCTTTTCTTCTACAACCACTCACCAAATCATATAGGTTTGAAGATTAAAAAGTTGGGTAGATTCTAGAGATTATAGTCCAAAATTATTTATCTTTTTTGATATGGGAGATCAGCTTCTAGCTGCAGCCACAGAACATACTTTGAATAATAGTTATGGATATATGGATAGTGTTTGGTTATGGTGGGTTATGATAGAGTTTGTATTTAGGCTAGGAAGATGATGACAAAAGAGATGGATATAATAGAGAAAGACTAATGGATAGAAACTTAGAAAGACTCGTAGAGAGGTAAGATAACCTATGATATATGGTATATGTGATATATGATAAAAGACATAAGACACGACTCTTATTTATAAAGGATAGAGTGAATAGTAGCTAGGTGATATTAGTAAAAGGCTAAGGCTATTTGTGTTTTAGAAGTTTAGAGATAGACTCTTTTGTGAAAAGGCTCTGAAACCATTAAACTGAGAACTAGATAATACATACAACTCTGATACTATAATAACACAACAAGCTATTATATACAAGACATGCTTGTTATGTATTACAAGGACACACACACAAACAAGATAACGAAATTGCACTAATACATATATATACAAACAGGTAACTATTTATTTATATATAGTAAGACTTGTATCATACAAACTAGAGAGAGAAGTACTGAGACTAAACTGAGCTCTAGTGAGAAAGCCAAGTCTGCCTAACTACGACAAAAGCTATTTCTATTTATAGCTGAGACTTGCCTTTACTATTCACCATTCATTATTACTATTATTACAACCTTATCATATTATCTAAAGACTCATACGTAGCACTTATCCCTTAACAGGTGTTACTATTTCACTAGTATATTATTAATATTACGTGTCGGTATTACTATAACTACACACGTATTACATGTACAGATAAGTATGACACTATGACACTATTACAGATAACTATGACACATAATAGATAAGTATGATACATAGTAGACTCCACTTGTCTTCTCTGCAGTTCTTGTCTTGATTGCTCTCTTGTTTTCTTCTACAAATATTATTATTAGTGATATATCAATTAACTAGAGTCGCGGAAGCGTAGTGGAATTACCAATAATAATATCTTCAGAAGAAGACAAGGGAGCAATCAAGACAAGAATTACAGAAAAGACAAGTGTAGTCTATTATGTGTCATATTTATCTACTATGTGTCATAGTTATCTGTAATAGTGTCGTACTGTCATACTTATATGTACATGTAATACGTGTGTGGCTATAATAATGCCGACATGTACTATTAATAATATATTAGTGAAATAGTAATACATGTCCCATGTTAAGGGATAAGTGCTACGTAGGAGTCTTTAGATAATAGGATAAGGTGGTAATAATAGTAATAGTAAATAGTGAATAGTAAAGGCAAGCCTCAACTATAAATAGAGGTAGCTTCTATCGTAGTAAGACTGACTTGACCTTTTCACTAAAGCTTAGTTTAGTCTCAGTACTTCTCTCTCTAGTTTGTATGATACAAGTCTCACTGTACATAAATAAAGAGTTTCATGTTTGTATATATATATATATATGTATCAGTGCAATTTTGTTATCCTGTTTGTGTGTGTCCTTGTAATACATAACAAGCATGTCTTGTATATAATATCTGCAGAAGAAGACAAGAGAGCAATCAAGACAAGAACTGCAGAGAAAATAAGTGGAGTCTACTATGTGTCATACTTATCTGTAATAGTGTCATACTTATTTGTAATAGTGTTTGTAGTGTTATACTTATCTATAATAGTGTCTGTACTGTCATACTTATCTGTAATGGTGTCATACTTATTTGTAATAGTGTTTGTAGTGTTATACTTATCTGTAATAGTGTCTGTAGTGTCATACTTATCTGTAATAGTGTCTGTAGTGTCATACTTATCTGTAATAGTATCTGTAGTGTCATACTTATCTGTACATGTAACACATATGTGGCTATAATAATGCCGACATGTAATATTAATAATATATTAGTGTCCCATGTTAAGGAATAAGTGCTACATAGGAGTCTTTAGATAATAGGATAAGGTTGTAATAATAGTAATAGGACTAATAGTAAATAGTGAATAGTAAAGACAAGCTTCAGCAATAAATAAAGGTAGTCTTTATCGTAGTAAGGTAGACTTGTCCTTCTCACTAGAGTTCAGTTTAGACTCTCTCTACTCTCTTCCTAGTTTGTATGATACAAGTTTTACTGTACATAAATAAAGAGTTGCCTGTTTGTATATATATGTATTAGTGCAATTTCGTTATCCTATTTGTGTGTGTGTCCTTGTAATACATAACAAGCATGTCTTGTATATAATAGCTTGTATTATTATGGTATCAGAGTTGTATGTATTATCTAGTTCTCAGTTTAATGTTATCAGAGTCTTTTCACAAAAGAGTCTATCTCTAAACTTCTAAAACACAAAGAGCCTTAGCCTTTTACTAATATCACCTAGCTACTATTCACTCTATCCTCTATAAATAAGAGTCGTGTCTTATATCTTTTATCACATATCACATATACCATATAACATAGTTACCTTACCTCTCTACGAGTCTTTCTGAGTGTCTATCCAATTGTCTAACTCTACTATATCCATCTCTTTTGTCATCCTCTTCCTAGCCTAAACACATAACCCACCATAACCAAACACTATCCATATATCCATAACTATTATTCAAAGTATGCTCTGTGGTTGCAGCTAGAAGCTGATCTCCCATATCAGAAAAGATTTACTATAATCTCTAGAATCTACCCAATTTTTTAATCTCCAAACCTATATGATTTGGTGAGTGGTTGTAGAAGAGAAGAGTTTTGGGCAATAGCCGTTTGAAGAATTGAGACGCCTTAAGACCCTAGTGGACTCTCAAAGTTCTACACAGTATACTCTGCTCTATTATAAAATCTCTTCGAGATATTTAGAGATCATGTTAGGAGAAATCATCCAAGGTAGCAATTCTGAACCCATAGTCCAAGAAACTCATCTTCCTAATGAAGATATCAACTTCTATGTTGAAGTTGAGTGGTCTGAAAATTCTATAATAACCCCAACCTCCAATTGTCCTCTTAATCCTTTAAATCCTTATAAATTCTATAATACTTCCCAACTTTTATCCTTTAAAAATATCATACCCACAAAAAAGGTCAAACTCTTATCTGTATATAAATTTTCTACTGTTGTTGTCCAAACAGTATCTACTTCAGATTCTGAAACCTATCTCCCTATCTTAGATGACAAAGATCTGAAAAGATACAGAAGTGAATGTTACAAAGGACTGCATCTAGGTGCAATTCGTATTGGTTAGGGGTGGGCGTAGGTCCAGTAGGTCGGCTTTTAAGTCATTTTATAGACCAACCTTATCTTGGCGGTTTTAAAAAATGTAAAACCTTAGCCGACCTATAATTTTTAAAAAACCAACCTTCAAACCGACCTAAAATGTCTGTTTGAGAGAGGTTGGCTTGGCTGTTTTAGACCTATAATTTTACTTGAAAATCATTAGTTATTACCATAATTAAAAATACAATAAAAATACAAGAGTAACAAAGTGTGCATTGCACACTGTAGCACTGTGCAGTTTCATCTTATACAGCCATGAATGTTATAACAACTAGCTAGAATTATAACTGTTGTAATATTGTCAAATGCAAATTAAACCAAGAGCTGTTGCATTGTTACTGTAATTAGCTAGCCTAAAAACATGCAAAAAAAAACAAAATGTATGTTTAGTATCAATACAAAGTAAAGGACCTAGCTAGTTTAAGTTCACATAATGCCGGCATGCCCAAGCACACATGCAAGAAAGCTCTACTTTGGAGCTTGATTCAATCCCAAAAATACATATGTGAAACTCAAAAAGAAAGCGCTACTTTTGATCATGCTTTAACCTGAAAAATACAACCAGAAAAAACATATGTCTATTACATTTCCAGAGAGTTCACTTGTCATTAGCTTTTCAACATAAGTCCCAATTTCGACCTAACATCCCAAGATCCTGAAACACAGCAACCTCCATTGCAAATCTGACACACCTGTTTAATTAGCATTGTAATTTAGATAAGAATAATCAGAAGAATATATAGATAGTTTGTACATGAGGTGAAAGTCAGGGTACAGGTAACATTAAGAATAGGCTGCTCCAATAACTGAAATTGAACTAAAAAAGGAAGCTGCACTAACGTGTAGGCTGCTCCAATAACTGCAGTGGGCAAAAGATACCTGCACTTCAAATCTATATTATCAACCATATTTTTGAATTTTGATTCTTCACTTCTTTCACAATAAGAATAAGCCAAAATTTTTATGGAAAAGGGTCATACCTAAGTACCCAATACCCATATTAAATGCTTTGCATTGATGTTAATGTTGATGATGTTACATGTGTCTCCAAAAACAACTCTGAAAAAACAAAAATTAAAAACATTAGTATTGAACATAAGCATTGAGACATTTAGTAATCATAAGACGCAATACCTGTGTCAATTTCATCATATATTTCTATATCATCCAAAACATTTGCATAATCCTCATCCTCTTTTTTGTTAATCGTAGTCAAGTCACTATCAACTGCCCTTAACCAACTTTGACCACATATCAATGCTTCTACCATTTTACGACGTAATGAACTTCTGAAGTAATCCAATATACGACCTCCTGTACTAAAAGCAGATTCAGAAGCAACAGTTGAGACTTGAACCGCCATGACATCACGTGCAATTCGAGAAAGAACCTTATACTTTTCAGCATTAAACTTCCACCATTTTAAAACATCCCAATTAGTTCCTTCTTCTGGCAGTTCACAAGGCTCATTCAAATATCTTTCAAGCTCAGATAATGACGCATTACCTTTTTGAGCAACCAATTGTTGTCTCCACTATTTAACAGTTAAGTCTTGATTTGCATCACCAGAACTGACTACATTTTCATTTTTTTTCTTAATATTAGTAGACAAGTCGAAAGTAGAATTTCTTTGATTGTCTTGCCCTTTATGAATATCCTTATAAACATTGTATAGCTTCTTCAAAGCATCATTCACTCCAACAAGCAACATATTAGCCACAGATTCTTCATAAATTTTCTTAAACACAAATGATAAGAAGTTGAGCTTGAATTGTGGATCAAGTACAAGTGCAATGAATAAAACTTTATTCATTTTATTCACATCACCCCAATATTTATCAAACTTTGATTTCATGCTTTTGGCCATAGCATTCATAGTAGGATCATCTGAAACAGTTAACATCACTAACTTTGATTGGATGTCATGTAATTTTTGAACATAGTTGTTGGAAGTAACACTTAAGGAGGCACTGAATTGCAAAGTAGCATCATAAAAGCTTCTTAAGAAACTCACAAAGATTGTGGCCTGCGTCCAATTAGATTCAAATGGTGGACCACGACTATTTTCTTCATTATCATCATTTTCAAAGTATGAGACGTATCCCTGATCTTCATATTCCATTTGATCAAATGCTTTTTTATACTTCAATGCAGCCTCTAACATTAAATAAGTGGAGTTCCACCTTGTGCTAACATCTAAACAAACAATCCCCTTACTTTCAAGACCCTCAATCTTCGCACAATCTTTAAATTTTTGAAGACGCGAAGGAGATGATCTAACATAACAGACAGCATTACGAATGGCTTTGATTGACCAATCAACTTCCTTCATACCATCAGTCACAACCAAATTCAAAATGTGAGCAGCACACCTCACATGTACATATTCACCATCCAACAACATCCCATTCTTAGACTTTGACTTAGTCTTCAACCAATTTATGGCAGCTCCATTGGAACTAGAATTGTCCATTGTTATTGTAAAAATGTTGTCAATTCCCCACTCTCTCATACATGAATCTATTGTCTTCCCAATTGTCTCTCCTTTGTGATTAGGAACTTGAGTAAAAGAAATAATCTGTTTCTGTAACTTCCAATCATTATCAATGTAGTGAGCAGTAATCACCATTAGTAGTTGTTTTGTATTGAAGTCCAACAATCTGTAGTAAGGCAAACTCTTTGCATATTTTTCTTGAATTGCAATTTCAAACACTTTTTCTCATCCAAGTAATATTGCATAACATCTCTTGTAATCGTCCTTCGAGAGGAAAGGTTTAATTGTGGGCATATTACTTTGATTAATTTCTTAAAACCACTTGCTTCTACAAACGTGAATGGAAGCTCGTCAAGTATGATCATCTCAATCAAAGATTGTCTTGCAGCTTTATTATCAAATTTTCATGCCTCTAAACTACAGCCACCATCTGATGCCTTTTTGAAATTAATTAGCTTTTGTTTCTTCAAGTCAGCCTTATGTGGGTACTTTGGACATTGTAGCTCCAAATGGGTCCACATATTAGAAGTTCCATTTCTTTTAGGATGAGAAGCATATTGCCTTTTGCAATAGTTACAAGCTGCCCTAGGATAAAGTTTAGGTAAATTAGGAATAGGAGTAAAGAACTTCCAAATATCAGATGTTCTCTTATCTATAGTTACCGAGACCTCAGCTCCTTTTGTAGTATTGTCATCAATAACCGCTTGAGTTTTTGTTCTCTTTCATGGCAATGGTGGCAACACACTATTCAAAGTATCAATAACTTGAACTTCGTCTTGATCATCACGTGGCAGTGATGATTCAGAGACACTAACATTGAGACTTGAACTGGTACCTTCCATTATTAGTTGTTACTGATAAAAAATGAAAATAACAAATGCAGCCACCAAATCAATTTGTCTTGACACATTTAGGCAAATGATAAATTCAACATATACAGCCATTCACAAAGTTTAAAAGCCTTTGTTTTAAGATTACAGAATAAAAAATGACTAAATAGTAAATACATACTAATCATTCAACATCACATGTAACCAATTAATCAGACAATATAGTAAAAAAAATATTACTAAAAGAGTTTGCTGACCTCCAGATAGCACATAGTGCTCAGTTGGGCACATTGCAAGAGCAAATTCTGCATTGTCTTGATGTCCAGTCAAAATCTGCAAAAAAGGTTTATCAACTAAAGCATAAACACTGACCATGACTAAAAGTCTAAAATTAATAGATTAGTTCAGTCGACGGCAGAATACTTGCGAAAAAATTGGCATCTCTTGAACATTTCTCAAGCATTCTCAGTATATGTTAATGAATATACTAATTGCAACTGCAGAAATCAACTAAAACGTCCTTGGAAACTCAAGCTATATAGGCTTCCCATTGAAGCATTTTTGTTAACAGATTTATGATTTAAAATATTACTACTTGTTTCTCCAACTTATTTTTGTTCTTTTTCGGATTATCACTCCCAAGTTAATAGAGCCTTAGAATCCAATAAACACTGATGCATTTTGGAAATATACAGAAACAGAGATGGAGGCTCAACATAGATGAGAAACTAGCACTTACACTGTGAACTCGCTCGGACAGCAGATGGAGGCTCGCTCGCTCGCTCGACTGAAGATGGAGGCTCGCTCGCTCGGCTGAAGATGGAGGCTCGCTCGATGGGGGAAAGAATTAGAGCAGCAATTGGATTTGGAGGCTCTCGAATAGATTATTTAGGGGATACAGGTTCTGTGGCTTTTGAGTTATAAATGAATATTTTATTTAATTTATTTTTATAACATATTATATAATATATAAAAAAAAATTATATATATATATATAGGTCGGTTCGGTTGTGTCGGTTTTAAATTTCAACAGACCTCCAACCGAACCGACCATGTCGGTTTTGAAAAAAAATGGACCTATCAGACCAACCTACCTCAAAAATATATATATATAGGTCCGGTTTGGACTTGGACCAAGGTTGGTTGGTCGGTTTAACAAAAAATTTGCCCACCCCTAGTATTGGTGTACAACCTACTTTCCTAGTTGGAAAAAATATTGTCTACTGTATCACTTTACTTGATACTAGATGGAAAAATTTCAAAGATGCAGTAATCACACAAGTTGAAGCAGGACTTAACAATGGTCATGTGCTATTACAAGTAGATCCAAATTTTACTTTGGACCTATTCAAACCAACACTCTCTCAAATTATCCAGATCAAAGTCCAACTCTATGGTGCTAATATGATGCCAACAAAAACAGCATGTGTAGTTCATTATAACATGACGTATAGGCTACAGTCTCACTTATTTTCCATAGATCATGACTCTAAACCAGTTGTTAGAGTTATTGGCAATGGAAATGTTTTGCAACCAAAAGTACACACTAATGATCAACTCATTTTCCCAACTTCTTGGAAAACGGATTATGAAAAAAGACACAAGCCTAAAGCCATACATGATGATGGACAAATCAGAAGAGAATCAAATGGTAGCATTTCAGTAACCTTTCCAAAACAGACAAGACCCTTGTATCCATGTGAACAGTGTAAGATCAATGAAAAAGTATCGATGCTTTACCCTGATGTACATAGAAAAGTTTTTCTAGACGAAGATCTGTTTCCATGATTACTAAACAATTTCCAAAAGATAACTTCTGCATAGGATTAGAAGGAGAAGTCAGCCAAGGAAAATGGTTAGTTAAAAGAATCACTCCTGAAGATATTGGTCCTATTGATAACCTGGTCAAATGTAAATGCCAAATCTCAGAATGAAGCCTTAAAAGAAATTTTCCAAACACAAGACCAGATCCTAAATGAAGTCCAAACACTCCACCAATATTTCAAAAATAAACCCGAACCTTCAAAAGTTACAAATGTGATATTTCTCCTCTTAGATGGAAATTTAAACCATCATCTCCTTACGATGTATGGGAAGAATTAGGAAACAATCCAAAAGCTTTTTGGAGAAGTCAGGATTTTGGCAAATTGGTATTGATCGAAAAGACAAACATAAAACAGCCTTTATAGTGCCGCATGGACATTATGAATGGAATGTCATGCCATTTGGTTTAAAGAATGCACCCTCAAAATTCCAACACATAATGGATGAAGTCAATGCCCCTTTGTCATCAAACTGTCTTATCTACATTGACGATATCTTGATCTTTAGTAAAGATGAAGAACAACATAAAAGGCATATATGTCAATTTCAAGAATTAACCTACAAGCATGGATTAGTCCTCTCATAATCCAAGATGAAATTGGGATTAGAAGACGTTGATTTTCTTGGGTTGAAGATAAAAAATGGATCAATCATTCCACAGGATCATATAGCACAAAAAATAAAGGAATTTCCTGATGAACTTCATGGAAGAAAGCATATACAACAGTTCTTAGGGATTATAAATTATGCTTCATCTCATATACCTCATCTAGCCAGTCTTACTAAAAAGATCTCCAGATACTTGAGAAAAAATGCTGATACTTAGTCACCAGAAGTAACCCAGTCAGTTATAACTCTAAAGAAACTATGCAACAACCTTCCTCCCCTCAAAATCCCAAGAGACGGTCAGCTCATACTCCAAACAGATACTTCAGATCAATATTGGGCGACAATCCTAATTGAAGAAAATCTAGACAAATGCAGAAAAATATGTGAATACAAATCAGGTTCCTTCAGTGCCTCTCAACAACATTACCCCTCTTCTAAAATTGAAGTACTTGCAGTAATAAATGGAATCAAGAAATTTCAGTTCCACCTATCACAGAATCCATTTATTATTGAAATTGATTATAAATATTTTTGAGGGATTACTCAGAAGAAGAGAAGGTGAACTTCCAAATCCTCAATTTCTCATATGGTCAGAATGGCTTTCGAAGTACCAATGGAATGTCAAGCATATCAAAGGTGAACATAATGTTTTAGCCGACTATCTATCTAGAACTACTTCAGAGAACCAACTACAGATGAATTCTTGCCCAATGATAGATGAGATTAAAACTGCGGAAGCGTAGTGGATATATCAATAAACTAGAGTCACAGAAGCGTGGTGGAATCTATAGAAGAAGACAAGAGAGCAATCAAGACAAGAACTACAGAGAAGACAAGTGGAGTCTACTATTTGTTATACTTATCTACTATGTGTCATAGTTATCTGTAATAGTGTCGTAGTGTCATACTTATCTGTACATGTAATACATGTGTGGCTATAGTAATGCCGACATGTAATATTAATAATATATTAGTGAAATAGTAACATCTGTCCCATGTTAAGGGATAAGTGCTACGTAGGAGTCTTTAGATAATAGGATAAGATTGTAATAATAGTATTATAATAAATAGTAATAATGTGAATAGTAAAGGCAAGCCTCAGCTATAAATAAAGGTAGCCTCTATCGTAGTAAGGTAGACTTGGCCTTCTTACTAGTGTTCAGTTTAGACTTTTTCTACTCTCTCTAGTTTGTATGATACAAGTCTCACTGTACATAAATAAAGAGTTGTCCGTTTGTATATATAGGTATCAGTGCAATTTCGTTATCTTATTTGTGTGTGTGTCCTTGTAATACATAACAAGCATGTCTTGTATATAATAGCTTGTTGTGTTATTATGGTATCAGAGTTGTATGTATTATCTAGTTCTCAGTTTAATGGTATCACGTTCTCTTGATAGTTTCTGTATTTTTCTAGAATGTGTAAAAGAGTTATTATTGTCTCATATAGTACTCTTTTAACTTCGAGACATTACAACACTTATTCTGGAGAAATTCCTTCTTAACTTTTTGTATTTCCAGATCTTCCACTTTAACAAAGACTTTGTTAATAACATTAAACAGTGTTGTTATATGCTGATCAGTCTTTTATATATATATTTATATATATATAAAAGAGAGTTGAAAATGAAAAAAAGGAATTTATGATATATAATTATTTTTATACTCATTATACATTATTTATTTATTTTTCACTATTTTTTTTTTGAATTTTTTGGGAAAAAATTTAGAAAAATTAATTAAAATAATATTTTTTAAAAATTTATAATAATAAAAGTAGCATTTTTTTTTTTTGAGATATGTATGAGTTAATATTAAGGTTGTTATTTTTGTTATTATAAATTTTAAAAATATTATATTTATTATTTATTTAAAAATTTAAGTATGTTAGTAGATGTTTGATAAGAAAAATATCGAAAGAAAAAATAATGTGATTAAAATAATCAAAATATATTTTGAAAAAAAATAAAAAATTAAAATACTTGTAAATGTAATGTAATAATAAAGTGATTATAATATATTTATTAGGTTATTTATATATTTAATTTATGAAAGTATTAATTTTTAAAGTCTACTATTCAATTCACAAAATCTCGTTAGAAACTGACTTAATTTTGCAAATACTTGTCATTTTTGTTTCAATTTACGTTTTTAATTTTATTTTTTATTGTTATATATTAATTAATGCTACTAAACTTGGGTACATGATTTGCATTTTTTCACCTGCTCTTTTAATCAATTTTGGATAAGGTTTTATCAATTGTAATAGACGTGTACAACTGTAAAAATTAAAATGCTAGGCTCATTTAAAAATTTGGTAACTAAAGTCTAAAGGACTAATTTTTAAGAATTTATAAAATATTATGGTTAAAAAAAAGAATTTATGGCATATTTGGTAATTTATAATCGTAATTATAATAAAAATTATTTAAGATATTGTACACTGTAATGGAATATAAAGATATTACAGCAGTAGCAGTAATCTTCATTATGCTTGTAGTCCTTAGAAATACGTTATAGTACTTTATTTTTTTTTTATAATTTATATAATTATTTATGATCTATTTAAGTAATAAAAAAATTATTTTTTTAATTTTATTTTATTTATAATTTTTATTTTAATATTATTATTTATTTTAATTACATTACTTAAATAAATATTTTAATAATATTATTATTTTTTTACATTCAATTTTATTATAATTATTATTTTTATTATTTTTATATTCAATAAATTAAACACTATCTTATAATATTTGGCCCTTCATCCATATATTAATTTTGAGCAAAATTGATGAATTCTTGTTGTAGTTATGCATATGATATCGGTATATATTAGTAGAATATATTATGGATACTCACAGAGTGCTGAGTATTTATATATACAAGAAAACGTAACACTCAAGTAAAATGTTAACAAACTATCACCTAACTAACTAACTATATTAACCAATAGCCCCCCTCAAATTGATGGGCGTGGCAACACCAACATTTTGCCCCATAGAACCTGAAATTGCAATGTATCAAGCGGTTTGGTTAAGAGATCAGCTAACTGATCTGCCGAGGAAACATGCTGGACATTAATATGACCTTTAATAACATGATCACGCAAGAAATGATGATCAAGTTCAATATGTTTCGTCCGAGCATGAAGAATGGGATTATGAGAGAGATACTGAGCATTGAGATTATCACAAAGAAGAAGAGGTTTAAAAGATAACACAACACGCAGCTCAGAAAGAAGAGACTGCAGCCACAAAATCTCAGTGGTAGCATAGGCAAGAGCACAATATTCTGATTCGGTGGAGGACCTAGACACCACTTTCTGCTTGGCACATTTCCAAGACACCAAATTATCTCCAAAGAAAATGCAGAAAGCACTGGTACTCTTACGATCATCAGAACAACTACCCCAATCAGCATCACTAAAAGCTACTAAATCAAGAGTACTAGAAGGTGTCATCTGCAACCTATGACTAAGAGTACCATTCACATAGCGCAAGAGCCGCTTAACCGCTAGCCAATGACAATCAGTAGGCTAAGACATGAACTGGCACAGACGATTGACAGCAAACGAGAGCTCAGGCCGGGTGAGAGTGAGATACTGCAAGGCCCCTATAGCACTTCGGTATTCACTAGGATCAGCCAAAAAGACCCCATCAACCTTGCTGAGTAATTTTCCTAAGAGCATAGGAGTACTAACATGTTTATTGTCCTAAAGAACATATCTGGTTACAAGATCCCTGGCATATTTTTACTGACTGAGATGAATACCCGACTTAGAGTAAGTAACCTCAACCCCAAGGAAAAAATTGAGTCTACCCAAGTCTTTAAGGGAAAAGGTTGCATTGAGAGTATTTATGAGTTTGTGGATAGCAGAAGAGGAATTTCCTGTGATGATAACATCATCCATGTAGACCAGTACTAGAAGAACAATAGGCTGATGTATGTAGATAAACAAACTAACATCAAATTTGGACTGAAAAAAGCCATAAGAATGCAAAAATGTACTGAGTTTCTGATACCATGCCCGTGGGGCTTGCTTAAGGCCATAAAGTGCCTTTTAAAGCTTGCAAACCAGTCCATTACCCTTGTCAAAACCAGCAGGCTGTTTCATATAGACCACTTCTTCCAAGTCACCATTAAGAAAGGCATTATTAACATTCACCTGCCTTAACTGCCATCCAAAGTTCAAAGCCAAACTGAGAACAACACGAATAGTGGCAGGCTTAATCACAGGACTAAAGTCTCATAGAATCAACACCTGCTTCCTGCAAATAACCAAGAGCAACCAATCGGCTCTTGTAATTGTCTAACAGCCCTAAGTTAAGCAGCTTCACCCGAAAAACCCATTTACACCCAATTGCCTTTTGGCCAGGAGGTAAAGGAACTAGAACCCAAGTGCCATTATTCACCAATGCAATATACTCTTTTTGCATTGAAGCATGCCAGGCAGGAATTTTAATAGCAGACTGCCAAGACTTAGGAGCCTCTAAAATGCCAGTAGCAGCAGCAGCAGCATAAGCTTTTGGTTTCTTAATGCCTGCCTTGCCTCTAGTAACCATAGGATGGGTATTAATAAGTGGAGCAAAGGTAGAAGCTGGAGAATGTGAATCACTAGGGAGCAAGTAATGATGGAACAGAAACATAAGGAGAATTAGAAGTGTGATCAGGCACAATAGAATGAGGTGCAGTGTCAGAAGTAAGAGGAGTAGAGACATAAGGACAAGAAGGAGATATTGAAGTAAGAGGAACAGTACTAGGCACCTATAAGATAGATGAGGAAGCTGGAGAAGAGGCAGTTTGAGAACAAAGAACTGTAGAAAAAGGGAAAACTCGTTCATTGAACACAACATGTCGGCTAATATAAATTCTACCTGTGGTAGGATCTAGACAAAGATAACCACCATGTTGAGCAGCATAACCAATAAAAATACATGACATAGAATGAGGTTGGAGCTTATGTTGACAATAAGCTCGAAGACAAGGAAAGCACTGAGTGCCAAAAGTTCTAAGAACAGCATAGTTAGGAGTCTTATGAAACACTAGCTCATAAGGAGAAAGACCATTGAAAACTTTGGAAGGAAGCCTGTTCATGAGATATACAGCCGTAGACATAGCATAAGGCCAAAAAGAAACAGGCATGGAAGCTTGATGAAGCATAGCTAAGCCTTTTTCAACAATGCGACGATGTCTACTTTCAACCAAGCCATTCTGCTCAGAGGTATGAGGACAAGAAAAACGATGCAGAATGCCACAAGATTGAAGAAAAGATTTAAATGCAATAAATTCACCACCAGAATCGGTTTGAACAGATCTAATCTTAGTATTAAATTGAACTTGAACCATAGTGGTAAAGGATTGAAAAAAAGAAAGAGTTTGATCTTTAGTTTTAAGACAAAACAGCCACGTAAAGTGAGTAAAATCATCAATGATAGACAGAAAATATCTATCACCATTACAACAAACAATGGGAGAACACCAAAGATCAAGAAATAACAAGGAAAAAATAGAAGTGCTTCTCTCTGGTCTAGCAGAGAAAGGCAACTTATGAGATTTAGAAATCTGGCAATGATCACAAAACAAAGGATCTTGTGTATGAGTAACATCTAAATCATGTTTTTGCAATACACTAGAAACAACAGAAAATGAAGGATGACCAAGCCTAGAATGCCAATCACCAATGGAAGCCACATGAGCTGAAGGAGAGGAAGAAGAAGAATCCAATGCACTGATAGAGCCAAGCAGGTGATAAAGACCTCATTTAGCCTGACCTTGCATGAGAATCTTCCTCGTGAAAATGTCCTTAACAAAGAAAAAATCAGAATGGAATTCGACAAACACATTATTGTCAGAACATAACTTGTTAACGGACAGCAAGTTAGAAGTAACATGTGGAGTGTGAAGAATGTTTTTAAGAGCAAAAAGACAAGAGTCATGTGAAGAAGATAACAAACCCTGACCAACACAATGAATGGGAAGAAGATTACCATTACTGATACTCCTTCAAAGCCAGTGTATAAAGAAGACTGAGGAACATTAGAGACATTGGAGGCCAAGTGATGGCTAGCACTAGTGTCAAGTAGCCAAGCATTATCTGATGGTGGAGGAACATTAGCTGCAGCTGAGAAGGCAGCAGCAGATGGCACAGGAATCGAATCACTCTTATATGTTTTGTTGAGAAGATCACGCAGAAGGAAACATCGAGATGCCTGATGACCAACCTTGTCACAGATTTGACATATATGTTTCATACCAGTGCCTTTCTTGTAATAGCTATGACTGGAAGACACAGGTTGTGGATGAGCAAAGCTTGAAACAGACGATTGTGTGGGAAGATCTTTAAGAAAAGATTGTAAGTTCCACGACTCAGACTTTGAGTGAGACATAGGAAACTTGGATTTAGAAGAAAAAGTAGATCGATTGGTGGATGCCACATGACCATGAAACACTCTATCTTTATCAACACCAGACTGATGAACAATCATTCTTTCATAAGTTTCAAGTTGACTGTGAAAAGAACTGAAGGTAGGAGTAGTAGTCATCATGTTAACAGAAGCAACAAAAGGATTATAACCTGACTGATTACTCAAACCAGCCAAAGCATACATGACTATATCACGCTCAGAGATAGGTTCACCAATAGCTTCAAGATGATGAGAAATAGTGCGAATCTTGGAAATATATTCAGCAACTGACTATGTAAATCAATAAGTCTGGATTGAGCACTGGATGCAAAAGTTTCAGACAAAGATTGCCATTGATCATAGGCAGTACGTTTACGGGATATCATTGACGTCATTTCAGAAGAGAATGATGCATAAATCCAACTTTTGACAAGATTGTTCAATCTATTCCAGTTTGTGTACCGAGGATTGAGAACAGACCGATTGGAATCAAGAAACCGTGAAGGAGAAGATAACGATCCATCAATGAATCCTTCGAGACCATAGGTGATGATTAGACTTTCCATTTGTTCTCTCCATATCAAGAAGTTGTGTTGATCAAGCTTAATAGACAAACTTACACTCACTGGTGGTGTAGAGGAGACATTTTGAGAGAGCAGATCAAAAGAAGACGAAGCAGAATTTTCTATACGTGAAGGAGAAACAACATTCTGAGCTGGATCAGAAGGCTGACTGGAAAGTGGAGAATGAACAACATCACAATACGAAGCAGTGTTCTTGGCTGCCATTGAGAGATCGCGAGAAAAAAAAAATTCAAGATCGAAGTAAGGAATGAACCCTAGGATCTTTTATTGCTCTGATACCATACTGAAACAAATGAAGAAGCTGATGAAAATATCTGCAGAGCTGAGTATTTATATATACAAGAAAACGTAACACTCAAGTAAAATGTTAACAAACTATCACCTAACTACCTAACTATATTAACCAATAAATTTTACTTCAATAAGTGTTTCAAATTTTCTTTTTATAATTTGTTCTGTAAAAAAAAATATAATTTTTATATGAAAATATTATTCATTACTATTAAATTTAGTCATAATTTTATCATTATTTATATAACAAAAATTAATTAAATATATATTTGTAAATTATGTGTTTTATTTATTATTTAATTTCTAATTAAACATATAGTTAATTTACATATAAATTATAACTATTTTAAATAATATTACACCATTACCTCACATTACTCTTTTTATTTTAGTTTTGAATTCATTGTTTCTTCCAGATGCAAGCCAAATTAACATCGTAATTAATAAGTAGTAAATTCACAATGTAATAGTTTACTATATTTTTTAATGGATTTTAGTGACTACAGTATAATTTTCGGCCTAAATAGCATGAATTATGATTACAAATTAGTATTTTCATAACTAGCAAAATTAATAATAAAACTGTGCGTTTTTGTTACCTATAATTTATGTAGATTACATTAATAACCTTTAAGTCTAACAAACAACTACAAACAAGCTAGAAAACAGATCTGCTGCACTATTATGCTTTCACCATCGCCCTTTTTTACATTATATAGCTTTTTGGTGATTATATTTTCGACTTCATCCACAAACTGTTGAACTAATGAGAACAAGAAAGCATTGAATCAATTATTGAATTGTCATAATCTCTTAAGTCATATTCAGTATTACTAATTTTTTTTTGACTACTAACAATTATTCTGTCATTTTTCCTTATACATGTGAACGTAAATTTACTGCATTTTCTTCCACACTTGGTGCCCAATCCCCCACCAATCTTTATCAAAATCAGAGTGAATATAAATTGAATTATAGAGAAAAATGAGTGTAAAACTTGTTAACATTCCTAACATTTGCTTCATCATCCTTCTTCTATAATTACATAACACGATAGAGAACTAGCAGATTACAAGATTTGTATGTAAATCTATTTACATAGTATGTAAATAGATTTACATAGTATGTAAATCAATTTACATAGTATGTACAAGGATGCTAGAATAATAGATTTTTGTTCTGAGAAATTATGGGTCTCTTTTACTAATGCCATTTATTAAGTCAAAGGCATTTAAACATAGGCTATCTAAAGCACTCTTACAATGCCATTTTATATTCCCTTCTTTCTATAAAGCACTTTTATTTTGAGAAGAAGGAAGCAACTTAATTCAGTAAGCAACTTGTTGTACTACTGAAAATGAAATGGTGGTTTCACTAAATTGAAATGAAATATAATAATAGAACGTACAGAAAAGCAATCTCAAAAGGGTGACTACCTATTTTAGATGAAGAGTTAAGAATAGCCGAAATCTACCTATTTTAGTATGTAAATCTATTTACATAGTATGTAAATCAGTTTACATACTATGTAAATAAATTTACATACTATGTAAAAAACTCATTCTGTAATTTCTTTTGCTGTTTTGAACATTCACTCAGTACATCCCCAAACTGATATGATTTTCTTTTATTCCAAATTATCAAAAGGAAACTTATGAATCAATGGAATGGGAATTTTGGTGCGCCAATATTTGTGGAGCAGAACAATGCCCAAATCAAAAGAACTTGAATAAATAACTTCTGAAATAATTCTGGTGATTTTTTTCTTTCAAAATATAAATCAATGTGTTTTAAATAACTTCTGCCTCTGCATTGACAATCAAGTCAGGGTATGCAAATGCCAAATTAAATGTGATATAAGCAGTAACCAAGTAAGAGAGTGGGCACTCCTTTCTTATAAACCATCTTCTATAAATAACTTCTCTTTCTCTCTGTTACATAGTATGTAAATAGGTTTACATAGTATGTAAATCAGTTTACATAGTATGTAAACCTATTTACATACTATGTAAATCAGTTTACATACTATGTAAACCTATTTACATACTATGTAAATCAGTTTACATACTATGTAAATTTATTTACATACTATATAAATTTGTAGCTGGATCGTATGTAAATCATTTCAACACCTTTTTATTTGTATTTCAGCATTTGGTAATGCTAACTATTCTTTTTCATGTATTTAATTACAGTAATTTTTATTAATTAAAAGCAAGATTTGTAGTTCATAACTTTGCTCTTGACACTGTATCTTTTTCATGTTTATTTTCTCTTGTATATGTATACTCTGTTTTGCCTAGCAAAAACAGAGTATTTCAAAAGTTATCACTATATGCTCTACATGCAAAATCTAAATTAATTCAATATAAATCTCCAAATTTTAAATCAAGATACTGATTTAAATTAGAGTAGTAGCAGTTTTAGTTTAAAAATATTGTAATAATTAATTATTGGTACGTAATGTACATACCTTAAAGCTAATTTACAAAGACGCTGTCGTAGATAAAGAAAGGGACAAAATTGTAAATTTTCATTCTAAAAACGCTGTCGTAGAGCGAGAATAGAAAAAATGTATCGAGATCAAAAATTTAGGCTATGCGAGGGCAATAAATCCCACTACGCCCTATGCATCCTTCACTTTGAATTGGCCTTGATTTCGGGCTTGATATCTTTTCAGTACTCAAATTATATCAAAAGTGTTTTAAATTGACCATATTTTCAAGTAGTTTCAGTTTAGTACCCATGTTTTCCAAATGGTTCCAATTTAATCCTTTTTAGGGTTTAGGGCAGATTTTATACTTTTCATAGATTTGGGCAGGGGTAATTTTGTCATTTCATCCCCATTTTAATTCAGTTATTTTTTTTTGTTTTATTTGTTTTTATGAGAAAGAAACAAAATCGAAGTGGCGTTGGAGAGTTAAATATGTCCCTTTTGGCAATCAGGAAGTCAAAGATCTTCGTCTTCCTCTTCCACACAGAACCTTCGGAGCCCTATCAATCTGAAAGAGAACTCCAAACCCAAGCCCAATACGGTATGGTCTGTTGCGAGGTCGCTTATTCCTCCCCATCGTAGACTCTGTCTCGACCCGCGCAGTAGGCTTTACTTTCCCTGTATGCCGCTCTTTCTTTTTTTCCAGCTCTGTTTGTGTCCTTCGTTGACTTTCAAAAATTTTATGAGTTTGACTTTGTTACAACAACTCGCCATTTTTACTTGGGTTTAGCAATATAATCATTTTCTTTCTATAATTAAAAAAAAAATCATAATTTTAACTCTCCTCTTGCTATTTTAAAACCACTGCACCAAAAAGTTGTTATATGCGTCCTCCTGGTGGTATACTTGCTCCTGGAGAAAGCTTAATTGCAACTGGTAACACCATCTTTTCCTTGGTCCTTCTGTAGCTCTTGTATCCCAATTCCTCAATTTAATTTGCAGTTATGAGATTTGTTTTGTTTCTTTACATATGGTATATTTACAACAATTAATGCTTAATTAATAGGCAATGTTCAGATTTGTGGAACATCCTGAAAATAATGAAAATCATAATTTGGATCAGAAGGCTAAGGTTAAGTTTAAGATCATGAGTCTGAAGGTGAAAACTGGTATTGAATATGTTCCTGAGCTGGTAAGATGATATTGCTGCATATGCTTAAAGTACTATGAGCTATTAACTAATAGTTATTAAGCGTTTTTAGTGCCTGGGATTTAAAATTGTTTATTTAATGATGATGCTGCATCTATTGCTCTATGAATTAATAATTGTAAAACTAAATGGAGTGGATTAATAAACAATGATGATGCTGCTTTCTTGGGATGTTTTAAATTCAAAGAAATTACCTGCTGGAAACAAGTAACTTATGTGCACCAAGGAGTAAGAACTAAAAGGTAATTGTTGGAAACTGGAGATGGATATTTGACAGCTGTGGTTTTAATTTTTTATTGATACGAATGAAGAATATATGTCCCATATCTTACATAAAATATACGACAATGAAAAAAATTATAAACAAAAAAAGCAGGTAAAACAAGATACGTTACTTAATTGTGATAACTGATTGTTAGGCTTATATGATTTCCTAAGTGAAAGTGCATAGGGAATAGAATAGACCACCATGTTTTATAAAGCTTAAATTTTTTAAGCTATTCAGTCGCCATATGACTCATTTCTTAGCAGACATGTTACGAAAGTATAAAACTTACCTTCGCATTCTAGACTTATTTAACTCTCCAACACAAAAGAGACTATCTCAGTCTTCTTAGGTCCCCATTTTTCTTTCACATGTATTGTTTTCTTCTAAATTTGCAGCTCTCCCACAATAACAAACTGGAATATTTTTATGAGATGTGCTCCTCCTTATCTCTTCCATTCTTCAAACTGAAAACTCAAAGAAGAAGAAGAAACTGAAAATTTATAAATCTCCTACTAAAAATTCAAAGAAGAAGAAAGAAATTGAAGAAAAGAGATTGTAAATATGTTTTGTGATACTGAAAATTGAAAAAATGGCTGAAAAATACCTTATTTTCAGTAAAAATGGTGGAAAATAGCTGAGGTCGTTTTTCTAGGCACGAACCATAAAAATGGACAGAATTAACCCTGCCCTATATTATAAATCTGACCAAATTTGATAAAAATTCAAATCCGGAACCATTTTAAAAACATTGGTACTAAATTGGAACTATTTGGAAAATATGAGTACTAAATTGAAACCACTTGAAAACATGATCAATTTAAAATACTTTTGATATAACTTGAGTACTGGAAAGGTACCAAGCCTTTTCTAAGCCGGTGTCACAAAAATAGAAACAACGTGGGACACCAAGAAACCAGCACGTGTGTTCTCAAAACGATGTCGCTTATTTACCCGCCAAGTCGCCAACAAGCTGTCTTATTAAATTTTTTTTTTTTTTAAGAGTACAAATTTTGTTTCTTGGTCCACTATATTTTCCGAGAAAATCGCAGATAATTTTCTCAGAGAAAGCGAGAAAAAGCAGATTTCATCTCCTGAAAGATAAAAAATAAAAAAAAAAACTCTGATTGCAAGCAATTATGTCTACCATGTCTCTCGCGGCAACTCTCATCGTATTCCTCCTCCTATCACCATTCGCCACGTCGTCAACGGACGCAATAGAAGATAGTCCTTCGGCGTACGATCTCATCCAAGGCTTCAATTTACCGATGGGTCTTCTTCCAAAGGGTGTGACAGGCTACGAATTGAACCAAGAAAACGGAAAATTCCTTGTGAATTGGAACGGTGCTTGTAGTTTCTCTTTGGAGGGTTCGTACCAATTGAAGTACAAGTCAACCATTAGCGGATATATAAGCAAGGATAGACTTACCAACTTGAGTGGGGTTAGCGTAAAGATCTTGTTTTTTTGGGTCAATATTGTCGAGGTGGTTCGGAATGGTAACGAGCTTCAGTTCTCTGTGGGGCTCGCTTCGGCGTCGTTTCCGATTGATAATTTTTATGAGTGCCCTCAATGCGGTTGTGGCATGAATTGCGATAATGTCCAAGTAAGGAAAGTCGAATCTAACCCTTCTGTTTCTTCAATTTAGAGAAAATTTGAAATTGTGGTAGATACTTTTGTTAAATCTGAATTATGATAGATTTTAAATTTGGGTTTTGCCCTTTTTATATTATAGCAGCTGAATTTTTAGCATTTTCGAATGATACTTTTATTTTACTCGCTGTTTACATTCCTCCTAAATGGCCTGTTTACTTGTTTGGTAATCTTTATGAGAAATAAGGAAATGAGATTTATGTAGAACTATTTGTTAGCTGAATTTGTTCTTATTAATCCAGCGTTTATGAGGGATTTATCCTACTATAAGATAATCTTATGATCTTTGTATTTTTGTTGGAGCATGTTTATCGTGTCTTTAAGATTTTTTTTAAGGATGTTTCATGTTATACTTAAGGAAAGACCTCCTTGGTGCTTTGAGCACATATGGAATTTATCCCTGAACATTGTCTGACGTGAAATTTTAAACTTAGTATAGAAGGGGAAGTTCTAGTGCAACGTAAACTTGAGTGCATAATAGGAACAGTGAAAAATGATTTTATAGTGCTAAGTGGTAAGGTAGAGGATGGACTGCTGAATTTTTTTAAATAGGAGTCAGATGTACTCTGAATTTAAATCTATGATTGTTAAAAGTAGAAGTCCTTTAGAGTACTTGAATGAGGACTAGGTGGTTCGTATAGCAGTATAGATTACTTGCATGATCCTTGGTCCCAGTTTTGCTGACATTTCATTCGGTGTTTTTAAGTTTGAGGTTGAAAGAAGCTCGTATCCCTTTCTTTTTCTTGGTTAGTAAAAAAACCTCACCACCTCACCAGGTGGGAGGGCGAATTGCCACATTGGACATCAATGACATATCTCGCTTGGATCATGGCATGATGCAAACTAGGGGTATCCACGGTCCGGTCCGATTTTTAGTAAAAAAATTTAACCGGACCGGACCGTTCATATTATTTTAACCAAACCGGACCGGACCGTTTAACTAATAAAATTTTAAAACCGTCCAATTTGGTCCGGTTTGGTTAACGGTTTTCAATGGTTTTTAAAACTTTTTTTGCTAAATTTTTTTCTATAACTAAGAATGTAATCAAATTATAATGCGACACACATAATAACAAATTAATACATTAATCTATAAAATACATATTCATAATACATTAATCCATAAAAAATTCAAAATAATTACAATCTAGATTCTAAAATAATAAAAAGTTTACACAAATTCATAACAATGATTAAAAAAATAAATATTTTAAATTTAGCAAATTTATAGGTGTGAATTTATTTTGAAGGATGTGAGTTTTCAACTATTAAGGAAGACACTGACTATGTGAGTCTTCAAAATTTTAAATGTGCACCGTGCACTCAAGGGAAAGCACAACTGACTATATGATGGTGATTATCTTTTATTTATTTACAGCATCAAGACTGGGATGAGAGAAGTGAAAGCTACGAAACAAATAGAGATGAGAGAAGTGGATTAATAATAATAATAATAATAATAATAATAATATATTATTTTTAAAAAATTAATATTTTATTTATAATGGTCCGGTCCGGTTTGATTGGTTAAAAAATTTACAAAACCGGACCGGACCGTTTCACCAACGGTTTGTGTTATTTTTAACCGGACCGGACCATATATTTTATGAAATTGTCTAATGCGGTCCGGTCCGGTTTGGTTTTTCGGTTTTGTTCGGTTTGGTCCGGTTTTTAGACACCCCTAATGCAAACTAGGTACCTACCTTAGATTAGCAGGCGAGGTAACTTGACAGTTCGCACCGAAAGGTTAGCAGCTTTGCAATGGGAATTGTTCCCCACCAAGATTTAAACTGCTAACCTCTCGTCCAAAAGGTCACCCATGCACTTCGCTTGATGTGTAGCGAGTCTGATTTCCTAACTTGACTATCTTGTATCTAGAATACTAAATCATCACTTCAAGAAAATTATTAATAATGCTTTAAAAAATTAAAAGTGAAAGTCGAACTCTTAACCTCTCATTTAATAGACTGTTATAAATTCATTATATTATGACTAATTTTATTTAAATGTAAAAAAATTATTTATTTATTGGTATTTTTTTAAAATTAATTTTTAAAATAATAAGGCTTTGCGTGTCATGTCGTGCCGACCCAGCCCAGCCTGTTAAGGGCCGTGGGCCATGGGTCGTGCCGTGCTACTCCTTTTGGTTAACGTGTCGTGCCGAATATTTGATGGGCCATGCCGTGCCTGCTCGGTGGGCCAACAGGCCAAGTGTTTAACAGGTCGTGCCGTGCCGTGCCGGCCCGTTTGATACCCCTAATTACAATTATGAGAGATATCTAACTTAGAGACATGCCCCATTGTTCTGGCTTGAATATGGATGGTGGCATTTTACGCTTGGGAGACCATGTGCCAATGGGTGACCCCACGTGTTTCTCTGATGACCTTTTAAAATAGAGTAAATGGACTATTTTTAATTTCTAAGAAAAAAACGTATGTTGTTTTTCGATGAAGTTTGCCCGTTAAACCTAGGACATTTTGGCCAACCCATGCGACCAAGCTTGTGTTGATGCGCGCACTATTTGCTTATCTTTGTTACCAAGTCGAACTTATGCACTTTAGGTTAGGTCTTGTGTTTGGAGTCCTCATCTTTTTGCAAAAAGCCGCTCCACGGTGGTAGGCAAATAAGTAACTCTCATTATATTTAGTAGGAGTGTCAATTCGTGCGGGCTAGGCTAGTTCGAGTTGGCCTAAACTAGCCCAGCCTAAATTGATTTAACCCTAACTCAATTCAAATTTAATTCGAGCTAGCAAAGGTGAGCTCGAACCCAAATCAAACACAAACGAGCTGGCTCAAATTGGCCCAAACTAACCCGAATTGTTAATTATATATATTTTTTAGTTAATATGACTCTTTTTATTAAAAAAAATATGTTTAATAATTAAAATTCAAACAACATTACATAAAACAATATATATATATATATATATATATATAAAAGAAAAAATTAATTATTAAAGCAAAAAGTCAATTACTAAATTAATTACGCAATAAGTAAATGCATTAAATCTCACTCATGCAAAAGTTAGAAGCCGTTATGCCCTCATAAAAACTCACATTTAGAATAAAGAGTTCTTAAGTTCAAATAAAATTTCTTATAGTTATTGAACAAAATAAATAAAGATGAGTAGATTAAATAAATATACTTATTAAAAAATGAACAGTTAAAGTAAATTAAAATGTTACACGAGAACATAACTTTTTTTTATATACATAAGGATAAAACTTTGACTATTACATAATATATAAATCTCAAGACAATGAACAAGTGGAAAAGAGAATAGAATAACACTAGTATCCATTTAAAAATAGAAACTTCATAATAATAATTAAATATAAATATTATTATTTTTGTTTAAAGAGTTAGGTAGATTTAAACACTAAATGTATTAACATCAAATAATATAGCATAATATTGTGACAAAATAAATAAATTATAACTATTTATTCATTATCAGTTTATTTTTCAAAAGAAAAGGGAAGAAAAATAAGTAATATTTTATAAAAGAGAAGTATCAAAAGAAATGAAAGATTATTTTAATTTTAATATAATATTTTTTATTTATTTATTTAAAATTTAATTTAATTTAATTTAATTTAATTTCGGTCTAATGGACTGGTCCTAACCTAGCTCAAATTTTTTCATGTTATTTGAGCTGGACCAAAACAAGTTTAAATTTAATTTAATTCATGTTCGATTTGTGTTTTTTGATTCGGCTTCGATTCGATTAATCGAGCTATGACAAATTACCACCCCTAATATTTAGTGTCCAATTTCATTATCTGTAACAAGCATTAAAAGCTTTTGTTTGTAGTTAGTTTCTAGTTATAAGTAGTTAATATCATTATCCAATTCCATTGTAATGTTGGTCATGTTGAGAAGCCACGTGAACAATATCTCTGCTATGTATAATACATAAATCATTAAATCTGTATAATGAAACCCTATACTTGTTCGACATATGATGGTTGCTGAAACAACCTACCATCTTAGAAATTTATATATGCTATTTTCAAATGCTCTTTGAGTTAGTGTTAGAACTAAAAGTTTTGAGTCAAAAAGAATATGCAACTGTAAGTGTCTCAAAAGCTTTAAGTTCAATGTTTTTTATTCCATTTGTGTGTCATTGCATGTCATTAATGTTCGTCATACACATTATCAGAGTAGTTGAGAAAGGAGCACTTCTTTATCCATCAAGTAGAATGTAGTGTGCAACTACTAATCAAATACAGTTGGCTCACTTTTTCTTATCATGTAATGTAATTGTCTGCCATTGTTGCTGTACGACACTAATAACAACTTGATTCCTAGTTACTTTCTATTGGAAAAGTGATTAAAGAGGGCATAAAAAGTGGTTTAATTTGTCCCCAGTCAACTTTTTGTTTTAACCTCTCTCTCTCTCTCTCTGTTTTTATTTTTCCTTCTTTCCTTTTTATTTTATTGTTTTTGTTTTTGCTCTGAAAAGTTGGTATTTTTACTTGGACAGAGGAAAGCAACATGAATTAATCTTGGGACTGAGAGAAACTTTTATATGTTCAGTGGTGCTTTTAACTTATTTTTCTGAGTCGAAAGTGGTGCTCTGAACTTTGAAGTCCCAAAATGTTTGTTTTAGGTTTGTCTGTGTGATCATTGCTAGAGAGAGAATTTGGAAGCCATCAATGTTTATTGTTGTTTGGATTTAGAAGAAAATCAGAACCGATTTGGTATGATTGGCTCTTTGAATCGAACTGAATTAATAAATTTGAAAATTTTATCCAACTTAAACCAATTTTTTTTATTTGATTTGAGTTAGATAAAAGAAAATTCCTTGCTAATAAATTTTATTTATTAATTTTTTTTTAATTCTTGTATTATAGTTTTTAATATTTTTAATGTTAATTTTGTTATAATCCCCAAAATTTAGATTTCGATAATTTATCTAATATCATTATTTATATCAATCACAAAGTGCAAAAAATATTTGAAAATAAGACAAATAAGCAATAAGAAATATGACTTACCCTACAAAATTTGTTGATTTTCATATCTAAACTATCCAAAATGTTGCTAATGTGATACAAATTCTAAGGGCAAAAATATGGAAGACAATTATAATAGATATATAATTAAATAATACGGAATTAGTGTATCATATAGATAAGAAAGAAAATAAGAGAGTATCTGGTCTAGAAGTTCTTATATGAATTTCGCTTAAATATTCAAACTCTAATGTAAAAATAGGTAAAATTTGTTTATCTTACACTAACAAACTAAAAGACTAAATTTAATTTTCAAATATTATCGAAAATAAAAATGGTTGTATGAAATTAGAAACACAACAAATTAACAATAAATCACAAAGCAAAACATACAAGTTCAAATATACATATCGTTTATTATAAAATGGAGAATGAGAGAAAAATGCTTAAATTATCCATGAAAAAGCATACAAAAATGAAGAACTGAATGAGAAGGGTTGACGGCGATTATTAACTGTGAGAGGCAAAAAAAAAAATTAGGAAAAAATTGTGTAATTTGATGTATTAGTGATAGTGAGGGTTTAAGGGATCATGAAAACCTAATGAAAATTTTAAATTTTTTAAAAATAATTATATAAAATAGTAATATAAATATAATAATAAACGAATTGAGTTAGTTCGATTTTTGCAAGGTTTAAATAAATGAAAATTAAGTCAATTTAATATTAATTAATTTTTTAAAATAAAAAATCATATCAATCCAATAAAATTTAAAAAATCAAAAATTTTAGATTAGATTGGTTTGGATAATTTGGGTTGAATTGGTTCAAAAAAAAAATTAAGTCTCCAAAACCTCACATAAAAGAGGGTAATTTTCCCTTTTTATGTTATCCATCGACATAAAAATATCATACGACTTGGTGAAAGTACGAGATGCCTTTTTTTGCAAACTAAAGTTGAAAATTCATTCTAGTACTCAAATTCATTTCAAGCATGAAATTTCAAATTAATTACCTGAGATATCACATAAATGAAGGAAACTGACTTTTTGCTTAAAATAACAAAACGACTGTGTTTTGGTGAATCACAAATAACATGTTTTACCCTCAAATCCTTCAAAATTCACAGATTTAAATGTAATGTTTACATACAAACTAAACTTGAATATAACTCATACATGTAATAAAAATATATTGTAAAATAGTAGAAATCATAGAAAAACAAACACAAAATAAATATGGACATTTGTATTGTACTGTTTGTATGTAAAGCTTATGGAAGTCATATGAATGTACAGGTTACATACACATTTATTTTGTATGTAACTTGTACATTTACATGACTTCTGTAGGTTAATATGCTTCTGTTTCTTTGCTGTTTTATGCATTTGCATTGTACTGTTTGTATGTTATTGTTGTTTTGAACAGCTCATGGAAGTCATGTGAATGTACAGGTTACATACACATTTATTTTGTATGTAACCTGTACATTCACATGACTTTTGTAGGTTAATCTGCTTCTGTTTCTTTGCTGTTTTATGCATTAGTATTGTACTGTTTGTATGTTATTGTTGTTTTGAACAGCTTATGGATGTCATGTGAATGTACAGGTTACATACGAATTTATTTTTTATGTAACTTGTACATTCACATGACTTCTGTAGGTTAATATGCTTCTGTTTCTTTGTTGTTTTATGCATTTGTATTGTATTGTTTGTATGTTATTGATGTTTTGAATAACTTATGGAAGTCATGTGAATGTACAGGTTACATACACATTTATTTTATATGTATGTATGTAACCTGTACATTTACATAACTTCTGTAGGTTAATTTGCTTCTGTTTCTTTGCTGTTTTATGCATTTGCATTGTACTGTTTGTATGTTATTGTTGTTTTGAACAACTTATGGAAGTCATGTGAATGTACATACAAATTTATTTTATATGTAACTGTACATTCACATGACTTTTGTACAAATTTATTTTGTATGTAACCTGTACATTCACATGACTTCTGTAATCAATGTAATCAGTTCCAGTTAAGAGTAATCAGTAATTGGTATCAAAGCCATAAATATAAATATAAAAATAATTATAAAAAATTGAATTATCATGATTTTTGTAAGCCTTACAAAATTTTCAGAAAATATTGTAAGTTTTACATACTTATAAATCAAAGGAATGAATAAAAGGGCATTTTGGTAAAAATTATATCTACTAACTAATTGAAACTTACCATTTTACTACCTAAATTTACTATTTAAGTAAAATTGATACTTTTTGTCGTATCTTTAGTATATAGGTAAAAAAAAACTCTGAAATTTCGGCTTCTTGCTGGATTTTGTCCAAACTTTCGAGGCTCATACATACTTTTGGGCCGGGTTTTTTAAATAAGATGATAAACTTAGATGTCAAATAGACTACCCACTCTACCATACCATACCATTACCATTTAACTTGTCCCGAGTGGTTCTACGATTCAAGCATAAGTCATCATATTTCGTCCCACCCATTCCACTCCGACTCGTATAAATATTTGTAAGAGATTGGATAACACAATTCAAACATGATATAATACAAATTTTTTTTTAGTAAAAATTAATTAATAAATTTTTCATATTTTTAAAAAATTTGTTATTTCTTACTATTATAAATAAAAAAATCAAGTAAATATTTTCATATATCAACTAACATGAAAACTCGACACAAATACTGCTAACACGACACGATTGCCCCCCTAGATATTTGCTCACTTTTTAGGATAAATTAAGCTATTATTTTTTTCCCAATTAAGTATATTGTTTTTAATATCACTAGTTTTTTTTTTTTTTATCGAATAAAAAAACGGTTTTTAATTTTTTCTTTGTAGTAACATAAAATGTCTTTTTAATTACCTCATTCTTTTTTTCTTTTTAACAAACAACGTATACTCTTTTTAGTAACATGATATTGACTTTTATTTTTTTGAATAACTTGCATTATTAGATATCCTTTAGTAATTGAAAGAAAAATTGAATCCATTAAATATAAGTAGAATACATCTATATGATATAGTTTAATATATATGTATAGACTTATTAAGCACGATAACAACAGAAGCTAATGAATCAGACTTTTAATTTGCATAAGAAAATAGTATTGAACAAAGTAAGTCGAGAATTTTAGAATGTAGTAGAACATGAACAATTTCTAATAAAATTGGCACGATAACTCAAAATAATAAACTATAAATTTATATTTTAAAAATAAGTCAAAATGTTAAGTTGAATTTAAAAATCTTTAGTAAAATTGAGATAATTTTCTATAAAAAATTAAAAATTATAAACAGTAAAAATTCTTAATTAGACTTTCAGAGTTTTCTAATCACATAAAATATTATTATTAATAATATTTTATAAGTTAATATAGTTTTATATTAAAAAAAATCAGCAAATTTTGAATAATTATTAGTAAAAAGACGATAATTTTTAATAGAAAAATGAAAATTACAAACAGTAAAATTTTTAAAAAAATTAATTTTTTAAAGCTTTTTAATAGTATGTAAAATAAATCATAATATTTTGTGAATTAATAATATATATATATATTAAATTAGTCAGAGATAGCCCAATGAAGCTCAGCCACAAACTTGTCAATAATTTCAGTTTTAAAAAAAGTGAGAGTTGCACTTTTTGTGGATTTTATCAATTTTTCACATTAATGGATTTGACTCCGTATTTCACTGCCGTGGTTTTCCATCTACATTCAGTGTAGAATTTACACGCAAATTCTTGTTTTGCAATTATTGTTATTTTTCTCTACATTTCTCTATGCCATTTTGACGTAGAGCTGTGGCAATAAAATCTGTAAACAATTGATAGGTCAATTATTTGAGAGGTTAAAAGAACGGTAATATTGTTGTTCCTATCATAATTATTTTACATAAATTATTTGCTATATTTTTATAATTAATTAATATTTTAAAAATTATTAAAAATAACATTTCTAAAATTTATAATAACAAAAATTAGTATCTCAATAACATTGAACGTTCAATTTAAAAATGTAATATTAAACGTTTAATATTTAACGAGTCTAAATTACCGACATTCAATTTCAATTAAACGAATGTTCAAAAAAATGATATATCAATCATTATTTTAATTGTAAAAATATAAATTTGAATACAATAAGTACAATTTTTATTATTACAAATTTTAAAATGTATTATTTTTGTTATTTTTTTATTATATTTTAATATTATTATAATTGAATAAAATTGTTATTAATAAATTATATTTATAACAATAATAAAAAAAAAATTGTAACACCACCTGGTTAAAACAAAAATTCACTTCTAGGGGTGGGAATTTTTTTTCAAAAATCAACCAACCAACCTGAGTTTAGATCCAAATCGAGCCTATTTTTTTTGTTTTTGAAGGTTGGTTGGTCCGGTAGGTCTAAAATATTAAAAAATTGACTTTGTCGGTTCCGTTGTAGGTCCGTCAAAAATAAAAACTGACAAAACCGAACAGACCTACATTTTTATATATTAATATATTTTTTTAAATATTATATAATAAATGTTATAAAAAAAATAAAATGAAGATTAATTAATATTATACAAATATACAATGTGAAAGTCTTAAACAAATATTTAGTGTGTGGAATCATGATTTTAAATTTATGAGGATGAGTAGTGAAGTATCAAACATAAAGTGTCAATAATAAGATATCATTTCTATATGATACATATTAATAGCTTTAAATTTATCAAGCATTAGATATGAGCAAAAATAATAGTTCTTATAACCGATAGTAACACATCTGTGTGCTCTAGCTTTAAAAAAAGTGTTTGTAAGGGTAAAATATTGTTTATATTTTTATTACATTTTTTATTATGATAATAATTTTTAAGTAAAATTATAGATCTAAAACTGCAAAACCAACCTCCCTCAAACCGACATTATAGGTCGGTTTAAAGGTTGATTTTTTAGGAGTTATAGGTCGGCTAAAGTTTTGAATTTTTTAAAAACCACCAAAATAAAGTCGACTTATGAAATGACTTCGATCCTACGTTCACCCTTATTCACTTCACTTATATATCTCTACTAGAAATGAAGTGGGCGATGATTAGAGCATGTGGCTACCCTTAACGGTGGAGGTTTAGAATCTCTCCTTTTGACTCAAGTTGCCCGCTAGCCCACCTTTAACAAATAAAGCATGAAATAATTAAGGTGAATTCAAAGAAAAATAAATATTATTAAAATATAAATTTATATTTAATTTTATATTCATATCAATTATATTGTATCGTATGTTAATATTATCTAAAATAAAATATTTATATAATATTTGTAATAATTTTAATATGATATAATATTTAAAAAAAACATGAATAATATTAATATTTATCTCGTACTCAAACCAACGTAATTCACTTGGGTGGAGTAATATTATCCGTATTACTTTAATCCAAACACGCAAATTCTTTCTCTTTCGGTGTCCAATTGTAGCTGGACATGTATTCTGCTGTCGATTATTGGCTCTTCAAAGCAAAACAGGCCAGGCTGTGACTTTGAGTGTACTTAAATTATAAATTGCCATCACATGCATATTATTATTATTATTATTATTATTATATAATAAAATACAATATTAAAAAAACTAGAAGCCAACAATTCACCGCATTTTGCTTGCATCAGCAACATTAACATTTTTTTTTATTAAAACAAAAAGCATTAAAGTATTTTTTTTTTATTAAATCGATATAAATATACTCACATATATAAGATTTAAACTTAAATATTTGATAAAAAAATTTAAAAATTTATGTCTAAATCACAAAAAAATTTTAAAATATATAATTTAAGTGCTCACGAACGTTTTTAATAAATTTGCTCATTAGTTATGATTTAACTGCTCACGACTTTTTTAATAAATTTGTTCAGCAAAATTAGTTAACTTAAAATGTATGATTTAACTGCTCACGACTTTTTTAATGAATTTGCTCAGCAACATTAGTTAACTTGTCATATAATAAATAAATTATTTGATAGAATATTTGCTAATCAATTGGCATTGGGAAAAAAAGCAGGATTTGATTTTTTTTTCCCCTAATTAAATTAGGTCGTTCCATTGAACTTAGTAGTCATGACGTCATCTCCAAACCAAGATTAATGGATAAGCTAAAATAACCGTTGAATAAAAAAAAAAAGATTTTTCTTCAATATTAAAAGGATGTGACCGTATTACATATATAGTTTAGTTGTCATAATAATAATCATTCACTGATAATAAAATAATATAACATAAATAGTTGTATTAATATTGTTAACGCTATTAAAAATTGAAAAATTTTATATATCTTTATTAAAATTGCATCTAATTACATTTATACTTAAAATATACTACAGGCTTTATACATTATTGTAAATTTTACTTAATTTAATAGTAAAATTTATGCTTTAAATAAATAGATACGTTGTTGGGATTGTACTCCAATAAAAACAAGTAGATTTATACATAAAAATTATATAAATAAAAAAACAATGCATTTTGGTTAGCCCGTCTACCAAGAATATTATTATATATTATAATTATAATTAATATAATAATTTTTAATTAAATATAATTATATTTATTAATAATAATATGTTGTATTATTTGAAATTAATCACCAATTTGTGATTGATATACTTTACCCTCCACCAAATAATTCTGCTGTCTGCCAATTATTGAACAATAGTAGTCTTTCATCAGTCATAATGCAACAAGAGTCATTAATAATTATGAGTGCATCATCAAAGCATGCTTGGTGCTCCGTATTTAACTCAACTTACAAGTTCCAACGCTTCTCAATGTTCATTGGACACCATGCAGAGCCAATCTACATTATCGATTTTTTATTAGAAAAATAATGATATTAATATTTTTATAATAAAAATATATGTATTATGATTATGATTATAATTTTAATATTATTATTATTATTATATAAAATTATCATTAATAAATCATTGTTAAACATTTCCTAATTATTGTTAGCCAATTATTTAGTAAAAAATATAACACTTTTTTCAATAAAATTTGTAGGGATTGCTAAATGATTATATATACTGGTATTCTAATATATAAAAAAATTCGAAAACATTACTTGTAGAATCTCAATATTTTTGTTATAAATTGTGTGAATATAGATGGGTAGTAACATCTAAAGATTTTTTTTTTATTAATTTTTTTTTGCACCAATCTCTATGATTGTTATTTTATGTAATTAAAAAAATGATAAAAATAATATATTTTTAAAATTTATAAACATAAAAATAACACCCAAACCTTGTACATAAAAAAATAAAATAATAATAACACTCATTCCATTGGACCACTACTACAATTTGGGCAATATAGGACGGCTTATAATTTAGAGTGAGAAATAAATAAGACGGTCTCAAGTATATGGCCGTCTTATAAGAAATATAGGACGGTTATGACGGAAAAAATTAGGCGGAATTTTATAGGACGGCTATTAGCCGTCTTAAAAAAAATTCTTTTAAGACGGCTATTAGCCGTCCTATATGTTACTATATAGGACGGCTAAGAAATTACATAAAAATTAGCCGTCCTAAAAGAATGAATTTAATTTTTTTTTACATAACTTTCTCCTTGCCGAATTTGAAGTTAAAATTTCAATCCCTGATTTCCCTCTCGAAGTTGAACCTTCCTGTCGTACTATTTGAACCTCATTTGCGACTTCCAATGTTTGCTCTCTGTCTGAGCATCACCTCCTCTCTTTCTTGCTATTCCTCTATTCTTTTCTATCTTTCTGTCAAAGCCATAGAAATTTTCTCAAATGCGCATCATTTTACAGTTTTTCTCAAGTAGCTCTCGCAGCCCAAGCTGGTGCTTCTGCTATCCAGATATTTGTGGGTTGCATTAGGGTATGCTTCTGCCTTTGTCATGAAATAATATTTTTTAAACATTTTCAGTTCATTTTGGAATCAAAGGTTTCATTTTTACTTTAGGACTGGGTTCGCAATCATTCTGGGGAAACAGTTAAGAAGATAATAAAATAAAAATCCCTTTTAGCTAGCTCCGGTTGGAGCTTTTGAAACTGAGCATCCTCTAAAAATGGAAACTTTGAAGTTGTTGGGCCTTACTAGCTTATTTTTGCTTTCAGCTAAATGGGAAACCTTGAATCTAAAATCGAAATTTAAACAATTTCTCTTTCCCACACTAATGAGTTTATATTATCTGGGTATTAATTCATGAAGGTGGATCGATGTATGGCTCGGTTGCGGGAGCTTCAGTATACAGTAACAGGTGGAACAAAGGTGATATCTGGTGTGACTCTTAGTCCTCGCAGTAGTAGAGGTTACCTTAGAACTAGCCTCATATGCAAACAAGAATCTCTAAGGTACAGAATCAATTTTAGGTTTTCCTTATCCAATTTTTTTTTTAATCTTTTACTTCTTTATAAGTACTTTTTCTGTTTTATTTTAAATATGATCTATTTCAATTCTGGGCTCTGTATTTATTTTCATTTTTTCATCAACCTGAAGGATAAAAAACACAACCCCTAGGAAATCTCCAGTGGGAAAGTTTCCAACCAACCCAACCAACCCAGGAGGTATATATATCTCCCTCTCTTAAATATTTAACCTTTTTTGTTTTGGGCAAATGTGTTTTTCAAATTGGAAGTGATATAAGAGGTTTGCTTCTAGAAATTGAAACCAAATACCGAAGGAGTTTTTTTTTTATAATAAGAATTTCGTTTAATTTATTTCAGTTCAGATGTGTTGTCAAAAGCAGGGGAATGGAAACGAATGTCATTACCAGCAATGCTCTTAGGAGAAACACTTCAAGAAATTCTACAATCAAGTCAATTTGCTAGAGATATAGTAGAATCAATTTCCAACAAAAGTTCCAAACTTGATGATGATCCCAAAACTCCACTGACCCAACAAAGGAAACAAAGACCTCAACTTGAAGATATAGAACTCAAAGCCAGAAAATGATGCACAAAAACTTGACAACCAAATTTTGTAATTTATAAAAGCTCGTAACTGCACGAGTCACTTGTAGTAAGCGACAAGTATACTCCCAAGATCGTCTCTCAAAGGAATTGCGGTGGTTTTCAAAAGAGTTAAATGTAATCCAAAACGTGACAATAAAATAAATTCTAAACACTCTAATCGAAGGTTGGTTTTGTAAATGGTTTCTAAAATCATAAAAACACTAAAACAATAAAAGTAAGTGCGTGAAAGTTTTGTTGAAACGATGAGATGAACGAGTGTGGGAAATTGGTTAGTAAACTAATCAATGATGAGTTGATTTATGTGGTTTTGGCAATTAAGCACGAAAAAGTAGAATTTAATGATTATTTTCTCTAATCCTAGAAAATTCCAAATCAATGGCAATTTTTCCTTAATTAACTAATTAGCTTCTTTGATCCAGACCGTTAATTAGTTAATTAGCCTTAAACCTAGGAAAATAGTTTAATCACCTAATTCAAGACAAATCAATGCACTTAAACTAGGCTCATGCTCAAGAGTGCTCAATTGAATTCAGATGGCGTTTCTAAAATTCAACCCTAAAATGTTTTATACATTCACAAATCAAATTGGCCAGAAATAATTGATGAACATACGTATTAAAAACAATGACCATGAATTAAATTACTTAATCATAAAATTATCCACACAATCAATTATCAAATCATAGTTACATCACCAAAATCCCACACATAAAGAGTTTAGCTACTCATAATGAAATCCAAATCAATATTTTTCATTACAAATAACATTCTATGAATTCTTAAGGAGAAAAGAGATTACAAACAATAAATTACCCCACTTCCACTTTTAAAACAAGCCCTTGAAGTTGGATGATCACCTTCTTCAAGATTGTTGATGGAGCTTCAATGGAGGAGCATTAATGGAGTAATTTTTCTCTCTCAAGAATGTGGAGAAGAAGAAGAAAAGTACTATTCATGCTACTGTTCACGAGTTGGTGGAGGCTGAAATAAAATCTCAAATCTATTAGAGGCTGGAGAGGATATTGTGTTTCATTAGGTTTTCCTTTTTTTGTAAGGGTTTCCAAAAATTCTGTAAATCTCGTGGCCCAGGAGGAGTCCAATCCGCGCGCGCGCGCCGCGACGCACCCTTTTCCATGCCGCGGCGCACATGTGATATTGAATTACGAATAAAAACAGAAACCTCCCCGCCGCGGCATAACTTTCCCTCGCCGCGGCGCGCAATGTGTTCATGATTTTGGGTCCAAAGCAGAAACCTCCTCGCCGCGGCGCACAATGTTTTGATGATTTTCATGTTTCAACCCGAGAGCCTCTCGCCGCGGCACACAATTCCTTCGCCGCGGCGCGCCTTGCATGTAATAGTGTACATGGTATGTACATGTATGTACATGTATGTACATGCTTTGCTGATTCTCGATGTAAGGCTTACGTTCCTCAATGTAATGCTTACATTTTTAAACACTTTTGCTCTCTTTTTTCACGTTTCTTCCCAAACCTACTTTGACCTACAAAACAATAAAATACCCTCCAAAAACAAGATTATATTGAGATTAAATGCAAAATAAATGCTTAAAAACATAACAAATAGTAGGTCAAAATAGTGTTCATCACAGAACAAATTACAAACAATTAGATCAGAATCTAAATCCCCACCAACTCTACAACGAGCTCGATCACGTATAAACTTCAAGGTTGTCTCATAACATTGAGATGATTTTCTTCTCCCATAACTACTACAATTTGGATTGTATGTTTCATATATATGTACCAGTAATTTAACTGTACATTATACATTATAGTAATCTGTGCAAATTAAAGCTATGCTTTGAACTATATATATGTGATGTAAATTATGGATGTTTTCGGAATGAAATTTATTTCGAATCGTATTTTTAGAATGAAATTAATTTGTACATGTTATATATAGATTTCAGTATTGAAGAAACAAAAAAAAAAAAAGAACTTATAGGACGGCTAGTGACCGTCTTAAAAGAATTTTGGCCGTCCTATAAGAATTTTTTATAAGGCGCTCCGTGAACGTCCTATTTTTTCGATTCTTTTAGGACGGGACTTTATAGGACGGCTAGTGGCCGTCCTATAAGACTTATAGGACGGTCAATGACCGTCTTATAAAGGCAAATTTGTAGTAGTAGACATTGTTCATTTACTAAAAACAATTAATGCCTTCGCTGGCAACAGAAATGGTACACATCATATAAATTTGCAATTATATTTTGTATTAATACTAAATTTTCATAATTTAAAAAAAAATTATTTAATCACATATTTGATATGAAAACAAGTTTATGTATTTTTGGGAATCTCTTGTAGTTCAGTTGGTTAGCCTTCAAATTTTTTCACTAAAAATTCAAGTTTGAATCACACCCGTGTATATGAATGTATTTTTTCTTATTAATAAAAAAAAAAGAAATTTTAGTGAAAAAAAAGTATGTATTCGTATATTTATGTATTAATTGGTAACCACGTGTAAAAACTTCGTTATTTTGAAGATAATATTAAAATATATATATATACAAATCTTGAACCAATATTGATGAAAAATTTAAACTAATAAAAATTTAAGAATAAATAAATAAATAATAAAGTCATTTTTTTCTTCCCGTCCTATCCTCTTCTATTAATTGTGTCATACAAAAATGACAGTGGGATGAAAAGTGAAAACAGGCAACATGATTATAACATATGGCTATTGAAACTGAAACAAACTTCACATAAGTAGGCCTCAAATGCTGGAAATTTAATTATTTAGTAAAAAAGAAAACAAACCTTCTTTTAATAAAATTTGTAGCATTATAAGGATTGCTAAATGATATTACTGGTATTTAAATAATAAAAAAATCCAACTAAAAAAGAGAGGGTTATATATTATTATGATATTGTATTTATTAAAAATTAGATATGATTTTCTCTACTTTATTTTCTTATATACTGTAATAAAAATGATCTTAATTTTATTGATCAATGGTAATGAATTTTGATTGGGCGCATGTTCAAGTAGACTGTTCATAATTGGATAGCTGTAAAACTGACTTGATATTAATTTATCAGTGATCTTACTCCCTGGATTGAGTTAGACACTTATCTAATTGAATTAGACGACTATCCAACTGGTCTGATTTTAATCAGTTGGTAATTTCACTCGTCAAAGACGAGTTGGAAATATGTATAACTAAATTATATAGTTATCTAATTAGTCGAATTTTGATTTAACAGATAATCCTATTCATTTAAAGTTGAGTTTGACATATTTTATGACATATTTTCAACTAAATTTAACAATTATTCAACTTGATTTTTCTTATTGGAGATAAATTAAACATATATCTAACTAAAATGAATAATTGTTTATTTAAAATTTTAATAGATTAATAACTCTATTCATCGGAAATAAATTAAACACAAGCTCAACTAACGTTATAAACACTTGTCTTGTAAACTAAATGCTATTGAAATATAATGTAGAATAAGTCGATAAATCAACAATATTGTGAAGACAAAAAAACATAAAACATGGTTAACATTTTATGGCATCAGAACCATCTAATATTTAAATAATTGAGAAATTAACTAAAAGTTCCATCTAGTATTTGAAAATAGTAGAAATGATTTCGATCTCATCATTACCATTTTATTAAACAACATTTGATATAAAACCTAACAAGTGGTTCTTATTAAACTTTTTACGAAGCTGACCATGGAATATCAGGTCAATCCTCATAATCTATAACCATTATCACTGCTTTAAAATCCAAAATCACATGTTTCAATTCAGCTTTTTAAATTTTTTACACATAAAATTGGTTGTAGGGGCTAATTAATCCCTTCAATTAGTTTATTAAAAGGTTAACTAAAGCTTGGAGGAAATTTGGTATACCAATTGCCATTAAACCAGAGAACTCGAGGTTTGGACATTCTGAAACATTTCAAAAAGACTAATTTCGATGAGTATAATTTTTTTGCTTTAGCAAACTGGGACGATTAGAGTAAGATTAACCCTATTTTTCCTATTTTAAATCGCCATCTTATGTACTCGTGAAGATAACGATGACAATTGTGCTCGTTAAGGTTGAAGAACGGGAGGAAATCCGAAACGCAAGCTAGACTAACGCGTGCAAGTCAGAAAAGTCTTCAACAGGGATGTTTACGTGTGTGGTGGATGGTGATTGAGGAAAGAACAAAAATAGAAGAGAGACAAAGGGACAATAAGTGCGGGGTTAAAAATTGAGTTATAAATATTATACAAGTGGGCGTCAATCCGAAATTAAAAATAGTATTAAAGGTCATAAAATTTTTTCTTTTTAAAAAAAAAAAATCACAAATAAATATACAGTATTTTTCTATTAATCGCAAGAAAATTACTATAAATAATATCTTTAAAATATATAATAATAAAAATAATATTTTAATAATATTAAATATTTAATTCTCTTTAAAAATATTTAGTATAACGAGCTTTAATAGAATAAATTTTTAAATAAATAAAATATATAAATTATTTTTTTAATTATAAAAACATAAATATAAATACAATATGTTATTTTTATTATTATAAATTTTAAAAAATATATTATTTTATTTTTATTTTTTCTTAATTGTATTCAGTCGCAAGAAATGAGAGCTTAGAAGTACACGAAGTATTTGGAAATGAATCCATTATATTTATTTCTAATAATTGAAAATTACACAAAGCTCATTTCTTTTTCCTAAACAGAGGGCAGAGAGGGGCTCACAAGTTACAGCAAATAATATATTTCTAGAAAGTTCGTAGAAGTAATCCAACCGAAAAAGAAAGAAAGAAAGCACCGCCTATCCTCTGGCTCATCGGAAAATCAGATTTAGTTTCAAACCAACAAGATCTCCCAGAAGAATCAAATCAGTGCTTCTTCAAGAGCATAGCTCGGAGCTCAGCTGGGTCAATTTCCTGAGCACCAGTCTCGGGTTTGTAGTAACCGGTTTTAGGATCTGGGACCCATGAACCCTTCTCGGTTGACCCAGAGATCTCTTCCCCAGACTTCTTCACCACCACATTTCTAGAACCTCCTCTTGCCATGTTGTTCACCACTCCTTGAGACGATGCTCCCACAGCGTAACCACGCCTATTCAACAAACAGAGTTTGCACAAATCTGAGTCAAAATTCAATCTTTCTTCGTTTTTGTTATTTCAAATTGCTTTATGAGTTTACATAATACAAAAATGCTCCGAAAGTGGTTTATAAGAGTAAAGATATAAGATTTACTCTTAAAAATTGCTTTTTTATATATTTAAACATATTTAACAAACGATAAAACTTTATGAAGAAATAGAGTAAAGGAAGAAACTTTATCACTAATGTTAATTGAGAGACAAGCGATTTAATCTCTAATATTTAATAAAATATAAAACAAAGAATTTACAATGTTTAATCTTATGAATATGTTTGGCCGGCTAGAAAACAGAGTAAAGGTAACAACGACCAAATATCTTCGTTTTTTTCTCGCTTGCCAAACATGTAGAGAAAGAGAATATAAGAACTTAAAGTACCTGCTGATTGCGGTGGAGAAACGATCGACGACGAGAGCAGAAAGAAGCTTAGCGTTGTTGGAGAAAGAGCGAGCCATTTGGAAATATACAGAACTCAGAGATGGAAATTTGCATACGCTACTATGGAAAGGTGTGGATTCTTCTCAGAAAAAAGAGAGAGAGAAGCTTCCACAGCAGCGAATACGAGCTTTTCTCCTCGTGTTTCTAAAGACTCTCACTCCCCTTCTTGTGATTTCAAATGTTGAACAATTGAGTTCTTTATATAGAGGATGAGTATCAGCGGTTCTAGGAAAAGACGTGGATCAGAATTGAAGTGCCTTTGATAAAACGGGATTTAAATGGACCTAGTCAAATTAGGTTTCTTTATTCTTAAGTCTGCCACCTGGTCTTAACTTTTTCGTTTAACTTTGAGCGACAAAATTCATCTTACTTAATTGGCTCTTTAAATAATAGAACTTATAATCATTATATTCTTAATTGTGTATTAAATAAATATATAAATGATATAGTTATTAAGATGAATTAATTAAATTAAATTAAATTAAATTATTTAATTAATGGGATAAGAAAAAAAACATTTTTATTAATTTATATTAATGACGTAAACTACGATATTACGCATGCTTAAAGGGCATAGTTAACCTAAATGATGTAATCATTTTTGTTAAGGTTTGGTCTCGAAGGAATGACTTTTCTTTGCCGTGATCAACGTGAAGACTTTTGGAGGAAATGTCGGCGAGAGTGCGGATTAGAGAAAAAGTTGGAAGATATTATTGGCATATTTGGTAAACAGTACCACATATGTTCATTATAGTCTTATTGATTAAAAGTATTGTAATTATTTTTATATTATTTAATAATAATTATATATTATTATCTAATAAAGCAAATAACCAATATTTGATAAAATAATATATAATTAGTTTTAGGCATTTTTTTATATATCAAAATAATTTAATGAAAAACTTATTTATAATTACTATTTAATTTATTTTATATTTTAGATTAAAAAAATATAAATTTTAAATTTTAGATGAAAGAAAAATAGAACACAAATTTTATTTATTTTATTTCAAGGAAAAATACTAGTTGGTGATGACTACTGATGAGCAACTTTAAAAATTTTAAACAATATATTTTTTTTTTTCATAATTGAACTATGATGAAGTAAAATAGATGAATGATAGCAAGACTTAAATTTCATGAATTTTTAATTCATGCTTATCAGAATATGCCACCTTATATTTAAAATTTGTAATTTTATGATTTGAAATGTATAGCTTACTCATGAAGAAAAATAGAAAAAAAATTAAGAGCTACCACAACATGCAAAATAAAACTCAAATTTTAAATTTAAAAATTAATCCAAAAATCATCTTAGTTATGTTATAGAGCTTGTGGTCGTGCTATTGACTGTTTAGTTAAAGAAGAGGGAGAAAATGACAAAAAGTGCTTCACTTATAATAGGGTGTAAAAAGTAAAATTATTCTATCATTTAAAAATTAGCTTGAAAATTTATCAAAAATAATACCCTTAAAATTTATAATAAAATAAAATTTTTGATAATATTAAACTACATTTAACATTAAATGAGTCTAAATTGTCATGTTAAATTTGAACATCGTTTAATTATATAAATATTCAAAAAAAAAATGATGCAATAGTCATTTTTTTAATTATAAAAATATATAATTTAAGCATAAAAAGTACTAGTTTTAATGATATTATTTTTAATGTTTTTTTCAATTAGGTTGACACAAACTCTGTATTTAAAATAAAAAAAAAAATTAATGGTTCATTTAATGACAGTAGTATAAGATAAATAATGTGTTATAATTATTTTTACAAAAATAAATAAATTTTATAATTCTCACCATTAATTATAGTTAAATGCTCTTATTGTTCATAAAACGTAGATAATTAATTATTAATGTAATAATAATAATAAAATAAATTATACCAATATTGCTAAATTTTATTTTTTGAAAATAGTGGAGCGTACAAAGTTGCAGAGAAGTAGTGTATCGGTTAAAGAGGCGGCAGAGTTTGTTATGTTCTGGAAGATAAAGACGAATTAGCCTCCTGAATAATGAACACCATTGAAAGGTCTAACCTTCTAAGATCCAGCAGATTCCCAGCTAAGTCAATTGACAACAACAATCGAACCACTTCATCGGTCATTTTCCGGTCTGCAATACATTTTTTTTTTCTTACAAAAATAACATTATTAAAATTTATAATCATAAAAAAAATATTATTATATTCAATTTATATATTTTCATTTTACTATTAAAAAAAAAAGTGTATAATGTATTGAATACCATTTTATTAAACATCATTCAAGCAAAATACAATTATTTAAATATATTTAATGTCGAATATTATCCAATTGAATCAATCCATTCGATATTTTTGGAGATTATATTTTTTTATAGGTATAATCTTCATAATTTCTTAATTTTTTTTTACGCAGATAATATTATTATTATTTTGTATTTGCTTGCTAAACAAGCATAGTATTATATTAATTACTATATCAACAATTTGGGATTTCATTATCAGAATCCAAATAGGAATTAGGAAATCTAGGGAGCATAAAAGATTAAGATTATAAGACTTTTTTCAAAACAATTATCATTGAAAAAATACATTTTAAAAATAATCAACCCTCGGTGTCTATGTTGTGGTTGAAATTAACGTAATATGGCAAATGAATTTCAATAAATTTTGCATTTGTTCCATTTCTTCTTTAATTATTCATTATTTGCTAAATGAATAAGATCTTGTTAATACATTTTTTTAATGATTATATTAATTCTATGTGTATGAACGTTACTCATCACTATACTAGCAATAGAGAAATTAATTAACAAGTAGCCAAACTCAAATGGAGTATCATTTTGTGTGGTATTTGATAATTATGTCATTTCCGTGGGGCTCGTTTTGTAATCAATTGCATGTTTTTGTAATCAAATATGTTTTTGAGTTCTAATTTTTTAATCTAAGTTTTCAAAATATTTGATAATTTCAACTTTCAAGTTTTTTTTTTTTTTTTTATGAAAGGTTGTAGCTAGCAGTTTTCAGTGGATGCACCGGGACATCCCAACTAAGTTGGCACCTCCTTGGCACCTTCTTCATTAAACCGCTCACCACTAATATTATTAAATCTTAATAAAATTGAACATACAAATAAATGTTCTCAACAAAACCTGTAATTAGGTTTGTTGTAATTAGGTTTGTTTTTAGCATCTGAATGAATAAAAGAGCTAGCGAAAGGTGCGGCATTCCACCACCAAGTCGCTGTACATAAACTAGGAGCCCTAGAGGCTAAACTATCAGCTGCAGCATTGCCCTCCCTGTAAATATGTGAGCAGTGAAATTCCAAGTGTGTAATTTTATCTAAACAATCTGTCCAAGCCGAATGTCATTTCCAAGGAACCGAAGAAGACCGATTCTGAAGTAGAGCAACAACATATGCCGAGTCTGATTCCAACCAAAGACGCATCCACCGAAATGTATATGCATATTTCACCGCATAAATGGCTGCCGCTAATTCTGCTTCAAAAGCATGTGACATTCCAAGCGGAACACAAAAACAACCCTTAACAAATGATCTAGAAGTTCGAAAAACACCTGCACAACCCGATAAACCCGGTGCTCCAAAAGCTGCACCATCTATATTAACCTTTATCCATCCCGAGGGTGGTGCCTTCCAATTAACCTCTATAATCCTTGGAGCCCGTCGTGGGATGCCTTGAATTCGAAGTCGTCTAAGAACATGTAAATCATCCACAGTATTTTGCATGCAACCATTCTTTGAGAGACTCGCTTCACGAATAAAACGCCACACTGTTGCAAAGGCCGAGCTCAGCGTCGTCCTCTTATTGTTAAATCGATAATCATTTCTAGTGGTCCAAATCACCCAGATGATTGAAATAATTCCTGTTTTCCATAAACTGGCGAGCTGTGATCCAAATTCCATCGCCATTGCGGTCGTCCATAAGTTTAGGATAGAGGAGTCTGTACATGGTCGTTTTCCAAAAAAGAAGCATAGGAAGTCCCAGAGAGCACCTGCAAAATGACAACTTAAAAAAAGGTGTGAAATAGTT